>OU744726.1:10700261-12115179 GCA_916613615.1 Steromphala cineraria
TTGTAAAAAGTTATACGATCATCAAACATTTTGTTTATCAGATACGTTGAAAAGTTCACTAAAGGGGATGGGGGCAACAGCAGGAAACATCCAACTTGAAACTAAAGATTAAAACAAATCTTAAATATTTACACTGTTCATTTAGTTGTCAAAAGGAAATACTTTGAATGACACTGTTCATTTAGTCGTTAAGTTAAAAGGAAAATAACATATCATCCAGTCATAACATATTGTAACATGCATTTTGTAATATGCTTCAGATTTGTAAAACGTGAACAGTTCAGAAATGCTCCATAGCTTCGTAAAAATGAAGAAGAACAAAAACGTATAAGATTATTAAATAAAGCACAAAAAGGTACGTAATACATGATATAAAAAGTCTGTGCAGTAAAACTGACAACATCGACCAAGAATAAACAAGGTAAAGTGATTCAAAACCTGTAAATGTACAAGGGTGCGAACTATAAAGTGTCTCTGAATAACTGGTCATGACTAAATGTGTTTTCGATCAGTGCAAATATAAAAAAGTTGTTTGGATAGAGTACCTGTTTCATTGCAACTTTGCAACATTGTTTTTACGTGTGGGTGGAAAGAAGTGCACAACGACTCACGTTTCTAAATCTTTTAAGTTGTTTGTGTACACAGAACACAGTTAAAGGAATATGTTTGCATTATGACGAGGATTAATTAGATATATAATGTGCTATTGTACATTCTTTCATTTTCACGCATTTAAGGTTTACAAGTTAGATATGGAAAGGGAATGTTTCAATAGCCAATGTTTCCCTTCAGAAAGCTTTCTAAGATCCGAGATGTGATAGCAATGGAAACTGTTTAGCATACAGTGACTACGATAAAACGCTCAGTGATATTAGGACAAGATGCTAAAGTTGAAAACAGAGATTTTTGTGATATCCGGAAAACATGTGATATAAGTGACGTTAGTTAAATTTACTTTTTCTTCTCCATAAGAGCCACAGGAATCCTGAAACGTCATAAAATACAAAGCTGTATACTTGTAAATTGAAGAGTTTCTAAATAGATTAATAACCATAGTTTCATTTTTTAAAATACCGTTGCGAAAAAATATATGCATATCTTATATTGATATCTAATAAAGGAGAAAAGAGATATGCAAACTAAAATTTGTCCTTAGTTTATATTTGTAAATTGTTAAATTGTTGATAGTATTCTGTAATAAGTGTAATAAGATCAATGTATCTTAAAGTCTTAAGCCGATTAACAAATGTGAATGGTAACAGTTGAAGCAATATATATGCTGTTTACTAATTGCATCACTGTTGGTGACAAAATATTTCATTTATGATAAAATAGATAACAGATAAACTACTAACAGGTGCCTATAAAAAGTGAAAAATAAAAAAGACAAAGGAAATTGTGGGAAACACATAAATGTGAGAGAAGACAAGCTGATACGTCCTCGCCATGCTTTCAAAAAGTGCCACAACATGAAGAGTTTTGAAAACATTATGTAAGAATTGTGTACTTTATCTGTATCGTATGTTCCATCGCAATCATATGGAACCTGAAAGAGAAACGTTATCGTTTATAAGAATAGAAATATACGATAAAATCGTAAATAAGGCAGGACCTGTTTAATCAAAATAAATACTATACTTTATCTGGATAATATCTTTATTCGATAACCCATATTATAATAAAACGATATGATCTATCAGAATCGATAGCTACAGCAATATACTGTCAGAGAATTATCATTCGATGTGAAATAAAAGTCTGTCATTGAGAAAAATATTTTTTTTATTTTAACGTAAACTTATGTAAAACGCAGCTTCAATAACAAATTATTATATATCTGATTCACCATTTCTTTTATCTTTTGCAATAACATGTCAAAACAGCCATTATGTAAAATGAATGTTAAACGACTTAGCCTCAAAACATCAACATATTGTAGATATAGAACAAATTGTCACAACTATCACAAATTATGAAACTACAAGGAAGAATGTGCTTAAGACTAATTTTGGACATCAATAGCCTGCTGATATATTTCTGCTAACAGTGAAAGGTTTCAACACACAACCAGCCAGAGTACATTTAGGAGATATTTTCACATCAAAACCGTATTGGGGGTTATTCTTTAGACAGTGAAATATTTCAAAGAATCCCATATAAAAAAACCAAGGAGTCATTGCTGACAACTGATAACACAATTACCGATCCAATATGACCATAAAGCAATCAATATAACAATAGCAAGCATACCTTTCTGTATGACAATGTCTCGCAGTTTCCTAAGTACGAGTCGAAAAAACAGTTTGTCATCATACAAAAATATCAATAATTTTATACTTAAACCGACGAGGCAGAATGACGACTAACATTAGCATGATGTGAAGGTACAAGGTTCTAACATAAGCTTGGAGATCCCAACACGGTGTTAAGCTGTAACCAAACACGGAACATGCTTATCTGGTGGAATATGAGGTAATCGATATAACCGGTGTTTAACGTCAATGTTTTAGAAGACGCGAGGAGCTAACACAAAGTGATTGATTGCACTGAACTAAGAAAGGTCCTGTAGAGCTTCCGGTCGTTTCCCAAAGGTCTACATTCAAGATGGCCACTTTGCAGTGAAGAGTGCCAACCCAACGTAAAAATAGATACGCCTCGCGAAGAAGCCACGAGGTTACATTCATTACGGTGATGTCACGTGCACTCGATGTTTTTTCATAACCTGATTTTTCTTTTCAGCGTCTACTGTATTGATTTTCTGGCCCTGCAGTAAACCTCTGTGTGACGAAAGATGTACCAAAGGTACACATATCTGGTGTGGTATCAAAGCTACAATCAGGTGACATGACTTTGGTAACACGATCATCCGATAATATACAATACCACATGTTTATAGCTATACAAGTTATAATACAGGAAAGGTCAACATTGCATAAAGAGCTGAAGTGACACAGTGAACACCTGTGGGCATAACAATGCTCGGTCACAAGATTGATGCCATTTTGGCTAGTGTTATATCTTATCACAGCTAGTTATACAAATAAAAAATGACAATATGTCAATTTAAGTCAAATGATGATACAAGAAGATTGTGTTTACTTAAGATTTTGTTAAGATTCTGAAAGCTAAGTTATGCTTATGTCTGGAGCTATTGGGTAAAACCATGTTCATCAAATCCAGCTTTATAAAATAAGTTCCATTGTACTTAATGCCTCCTGTTTTATGGTTAACATTTTAAACATTCGACTTTGACTCGTGTTTATATACCTGTGACTTGTAAAACATCACTGAAGACCTACGATTCCGAGTCTCTAGAATTTTGTTTCTTGGTAAAAGTGTTGGGCAAATGCATTTCTTTTAGTATATAACATATGCACAATTTATTTACCACAGGACCATACGTTGCATTGTTACCTGTAAAGGTTCGCTCATTTATTGACAAAACTATGGTTTCGCGTTATTTTGAATACATACATTTTGGAACGTTTGCTACATGAACTCGTCGACTTCTAAATTATATGCAATTGTCAATATGATAATACATGCGGTCCGAGTCCTTACAACCTCACTTTTTCTTGTCAAGCTTATCCTGTCTAAATATCTGTTTCCTTCTCTTTAGAATACATTTATATATAATATGCAGGGATATGTTACTCTTGCACTATAAACTAAACATTGATTTTAACAGTGTGTGCAGGATTATTCATCAATCGGTTTCATTATTTGTTTATCAAATATTGAAAAGATGAGAATAACGAAAATGTCACACTGAATGCTATTACGAATAGATAATTAAGTGCACTACTATTCTTAAATGACATTTGGACAACCGTTTGTAACAGTGACAAAGAGGCACGTTAGAAAGTTTAGGTTACATTTAATATTTGATAATACTTATGTTTTTAAAACAAAACATTGTTTTGAACTGAAATATGAGCAAGGTATCTGTATAAGCTGATGGAAGCACAGCAAGTCATGATCAACAAACATTATAAACGCAAGTTCCCTTGAGAACAGATCAACATTTCCCCTTTGTATTACCTCTGTTATTTTGACACTGGTGCACTAAAAGGATTAAGTTTATTTATTTCAACATAGCTTGTAACAAGTATGTTCACGTTGACTTGTCAAAGCGTTCTATGGATTTGATAGTTTACTTCATTTATGCTCGCCACACATATGAAAAACGAATGAATAGACAAATGTTGTGTAAAATGTAAAACAATCAAGAGATTGAATACAGATAGACAATCACAAAAACAGAAAGATATTATAAGAACTTGGTTTAGCAACATCTGGGTGTTGACTTCCGACATAATTGATGTACATGGTCATTTTATAAATAAATCCATCTAAACGTAGGACAATCTAAATAACACAGCAGGAAACTTGTCACAAGAAATCTTAAATTTTTGACCAGAAGGTACGCGAATGAGATTTAGCCTGTAAACGTACACCATGTCTTGTTAAACAAACTAGTAATCTACATTGTCCTGACAATTAGGATTGTCCATGTATGTAAATGGAAATTTGCTGTGAAGACAGATGGCATTTCTGACAACTTTCTGACATAACATGGAATAATGTTTATTGTCGAGTGAGACCAAATTATCAACTAATGCAATAAATGCAAATCAAATGTATTAAACTAGATATATTGAGTCAAACCATCATTAAAATCATCTTTGTTGAAAAATTCAAAATTCAAAAACTCCAAATTGAATTCATTACAATGAATGTCGTTCTGATTTGACAAAAAACGACAACAGCATATATGAAATACTTTCATTCCTGTCAAACGTTATGAACACACGGAAATGCCGGGGTCAGCATACTTGCCTCTGGGCATATTTACATGGGCTATTTTGCCCATGCAATGGTCAAGAATAGGTTGTGGACAATGTCCGTACAATTTGGTCACAGACTCAGCCAGGTGAACACTGACACAGCACAGGTAAATACAACACCTATATTCTAATCACCCAGGTAAACTCAGGTGTCATGAGCAGCTTAGTAAGCTATTACCTCAGGTAAAAGTCACCCAACGCGCCAGGTAGGAAAGTTAGTGTGATGAAAAGCAACATACAGGTATTACTCTTGAATGGTTATTTACAAGTAAGTGAGACAGTCCCTCTTTTGCGCAATAAAAGGTATATAGGTTCTTGATTATCGTTAATATACGTACATTTTTACTCATTAACTATTCAAATATTTACTTTCTATTAAGGAACATATCAAAATAGTTCTATTTGTGATAAGAAATCTGGATTTATAGATTATTACTTAATGACGAAGACAAAGAATAGTATATGTACCGAAAGTACTCAAATGCGTACGTTTCGTATCGTCAAACTTAACTATCCCAATCCTTTTAGCTCATAATTGAATCCACGTGAATCAAACCATCGTACCAAGAATCACAGAAAAAACAAGAGATCCGTATCTTACTTTGGCCATGTCATATCCAAGAATTGTCTTGTTGTTCCATTCAATCATGTTTATGATGTTTAATCCCTTCTTGCAATGGTTGACGAAAACCAGAGAATAACACGGGCACTGACAACAGTTACTAACCAGAAAACATCTGACCTAGTAAGGAAGTTAAAACAGCAAGGAAGGAGACACTTTGTAACCAAAAAGTCCGGGTCAATTCAGGAACTCATTTTGAATTTCCTGACTAACTCACCAGAGGTCTCGGTGAGCAGATTAGATACATACTGCTTCATGACCATGGTGGTGTTGTCATTTACGTTGTAAAATACACATATGTCAAAATGTAAAATGTACAGTGATGTCGATCACTATTCATTGACCTTACATCTGTATCATGTCAACTTTTGACCAAGCTCATTTTTACAAGTGAAAGGTTATTATTTACGCTTAAAGTCTACACAAAATGTGTAATGTTCAATAATGTCCATCTCTGTTGATATCTGAATGTTTCTGATCATGCTTGCTTTGTCAAAGAATATCATTTACGCATGTGGAAAGTAACATTTTCAATAATTTATGATGTTCAATGCATCCCTTTTGATAACTGCATAAAGACAAGTTTTAAATGATGTTAGATTCATCACTATTGACACCAGTCTATTTTTAACATGAGGAATGCATTAACGCCCTTGGTAATCAGTGCATCACTGTGACTAAGTAATCTGTCATCCTGGGTTTAATCATTAATAATTTAATTTATTTGTTGCTGTTCCCAAAACATGACTGAGCTCTTCGCTCTTCTTAACATCGATTTTACCTATGCCCTGTAACAGATAACGATGGCATGATTTTATGAAAATTCCACCCAATATCATATCCCGTTCCAGAAAGCTTTGTACTTCTTTATCGCCTTGCCCGGTACACACAAAACTAATCATGGTATCACCTCGGCTTATGTCCATTGATGGATGAGACCTACAATGGTGGACATTGCAGATGGACATACATCTCACCAGGCAATGGAACGTCGACGAGGCTAATCTTCGTTCCTAATAACATCATCATCTCTGGTTCTAATATGTAGTTATTTTGTATGTTTGAATTCATTTCTGTTACTCTATTACTGATGAGAAAACCTAGTTGACACAACAGCATTTTGAAATGAGGACATTTATCACTGGAAAATAAATGGAAACAAAATGATACGAAAAGGAAGCGTCTTATTACAGATAATGATCAATGGCAACGGGTTTAAATGCTTGTCTTCGAGCTTATCATTCCGATTAAAGGTAAATTGGCAAAAACTTCAACATCAGTGAGTGATAGTTTATGTTGATAAAAAAGTAAAAGGTTCAAATCATATAATGTATTTGAACATTTATAAACCTCTTATGTGTCATTACCCTTATTTATCTCGTTATACAAAAGTTATATAAACGGGTTACATCCTGTCTTAGTAAACTGATGGATACATAATTACTTATTCAAACTTTGAATCACGTCAAATCTCACCTTTTATCAACGATTTAGACAATGGCCACGACCAACTGTATGTATGATTTCAGTTTTATGTTTTAAGTACAGCAATAAATCATTATCATAATGATTTGTAAACAAAAAAACTATTTCAAGCTGGCTGTATGGTAACAAGCATGCTGTTCCTCGCATGACGCTTAGTGAAACTCTTCCTTGGTGGTTATATAGATAAGTAGGGACTATAAGAGTACACGTTGATGTCAATTATTTTTTATCAGATCTTTAAATATTGGTTCATTCATAAACAAGATTACGTTTTATGTATCTGCTCCATTTTGAGAATGTTGAACACGTTGTAAGTTGGTAAATATGTCTTACGATATTTCATGCCAAGTCTTATAATTGATAATACATGTTACTTAAAACAAAGTTTATGAATAAAGTATCATTCTCAATTATTGATATACATTTATCTATATGATATATAAAATTATCATTATATAAGACATCAACGTCAAACAGTAAAATACCTCATAGAAAAACAATCAATATGGACTGCCATTACCATCAACATTTCCATTAATAATTGTGAATATGAACTTTAAAACAGAACATGAGAGCCATAAATACGACAGTATGAGGCGTTCTATGTCACTTACAATCACTGCCCAAAATGTTAGAATAAGACATGGCGAACTTTATTATTCTGCACTCTTTGAACGATACTAAAGCAAATTAACGAAATTGTCTGGAGAATAATAAACTTGAAAACCACATGAATAAAACTGTCATTGTTTCTTCTTTTCCTATTGATAGAGTAAAACCAACGTCATACTGCATAACAATCATGTGACACGATATGACATTGTTTTTCATTCTGAAGGAGTTGAAGATTTTTATAATGCCTGACGAATATAACCTTTTTTCAATTATTACAAAATAGACATAAGGACGTAAATATAATTTGATAATAATTATATAAAATCAAACAATAGCGATGACTCCTTAACTTCCATTCCCCTTAAAATATGAATAATAATCCAAAATACACGGAATTTATATTCAAACAACACAGCAGTTGATTTACAAACACCACGATAGCTCCAGTGTCCTGATGCACCACAATCTGCAAGCTGCAAGTCAAAGCAAATAGGAATAATGATAAATCCGGTGATTAAGAGACATTAAAGGATTAACTTACAATACGATGCTGTTGTCCGCCAGGTATCTCCCGCTGTGCTCACCTTTACCTGTGGTTGGAACGCTACCTGGCTAGTGTGGAGCGGGTTCACCTGAATGTCTGTGTACACGTAGCTAACAGTCCCCCTCTAGGACAAACACATCCCCCTCAATACAGGTAAACATCTACCTGCGAGACAAGCGGATCGAACTTGTGCTCCACAGAATAAAAATCGTGATCACGGGGCTTTAACCCTAAATCTAAGATTATGATATGAAATGAAACATCAATGATTAAATTCCGTATTGAAGATAAATTTAATTAGATAGGTAGAGGACCACGGCAGTTTATTTCCAAAATATTGTGTATCGTTATGTCATTGAATTGATCATAAACCTTCATTGGACTATGGATATGGTTAATAAGAGTACATAATGGTTCCATGGCGACTAGATGGTTAACACTCACAAAACTTTTGATGGTTAAGATAGATTCAAGATGTCGAATGACCTCTCGTGACATGTATGTGAGCTTTTAAAAATATATTTGAAGTGTACTTGTTAGTTTCGTTGAATTATTCATTGATTTCATGTGTCAGGTTTTCGAAACGGACATAACGCTGTAACGTTACTGTTGTACGTAAACTTTAACACCTAGAATGACTGTTTAACCGATCTCGAATTATTTTTAAAGAATTGAAACGTGATCGACTGTTTATTCACCTGAATCCACCGTTTAACTCCTTATTGGAAGGTAATGCCAAAGATTCAAATGCCTTTGTTCATTTGTGATAAAGGGACGATGTTACACTAAGTATATATGCTATGATGGATATCAGATAAAATACGAATGTTGCCAAAAAGAAAAACTTAATTGTCAAGTTGTTTTTATAGTATTCATTATTTTCAAAAATTGAAATTTAAAAAAATCATGTATTCAATTCGAGCTTTAAAATTGACATTGAGCATCTTTCTAACTTTCCTGGTATCTATGCAAAGCACGGAAATATTCGGGCGAAATGACGTGCATCACTAACCTCTTTGACTATTGCATCGATTTTAATATGTCTATCATTAAAATATAGAGAGTTTAAACAAATGTTAATATTCTTAAAGAAACAACTCATTTCTATTTATTTTGTACCTTCTCAAATTGTCAAGAAACAATTCTCTGACCATGCATCACCGATAAGAACCGAGTCATGCCAAGGAATGCATGAGGTAACAAAGATACGTAACATTTTGTTTAGCGCATCATTTACGTGCCAGTTTGTATCCCCAGGAAGTTTAACAAATCTGTGGGCTTGGTGTAACCCCCTACATGCTGAAGGCGAACCGGGTCGCCAAACATGAAATAGTCCGAGATAGCGAGAGTGAAGACTGGACCTGACACGATCGACTCGTGCTAAGATCGCTGTGTCGGCTTAGTGGGTATGATCCATTGAACAACCAGCTGCGAGTCGCCTAGTCAGATTCGAAAGATCCCTGGACAACTCGGATAGTTTACAAATTTCGTTTTCAGGTCTGTTTACTTGTTTGTTTATTTGTTGCAGCATCTTCAGCAAGAATTGGCTAAGTTGTTCTAACATTCAACACAAAACACTGTCAATAAACAAAGATGGGAATCGTTTTTGTAAATATTTACTACATTTTTTCCCGGAAATTCATACGGATCCAGTCGGTTTGTTACGTAGTTTGTAGATCAATAGCATTATCGCCGAAGCTTAGGATGTGAAACGTTTTAGAGTAGATAATTCTATAAGAAACTACAATATCCTGTTAAACAAATAAATAATTCTTAAGCTGAAATTTAACAATACTGAATGAGAATACTAAAGTTACATTATCAAAGATGGGCCTATGTCGTGTACACCACAAGGACATGCAAAACAGGTTATTCACGCTGCCTTTATTAAACTGACACGCAAACGTCAAAATATAAGCCATATCGTGTTATAAAACACGCAAATGAAACCATATAATTAGATCATTACCCTATATCAACAGTCCAGTTCACTATATGAATAGTCTCATCTAAACCTATCATAATGAGGTTAGCTATCGCTCTCATTTCACTCAATTACTGGTCCCGTGTAAAGAGACGCATTCAAGGGCTAACAATACGAACAGAGAATCTCTGTCTCAGCCCTTGAGGAAATATTAAATCAGTTCCGATTAAATTTGTTACCATCTAAAATCTCTGTTACACAATTGTAAAGAGTTCATTGTCAATGAAATCGGATTCTTAAAGGAGAACGATGAACTGACAAACTATATTTTAAAGGCGCAGTAGCACAATTTTTGAAAATTGTACATTTTTAATGTTTCACTGATAATTGTACGTTAATGCTAAATGTATTATTATGTATATATAATGTCAAAACACGCGGTCAGAGAGGAAATCATAAAGATTTTCATAAAGTCCATTGGCTGCCATTTTTGTGTGAGCACCTTTAATTCATTTTGTGTAAGAAAAAGAAATCGCATGGTTAAACTTTACATTTATATTTGGTTTATTACTGCTTTATTTAGATTAAATACATTGTTTTTCAATCGGAACCATTTATTTCCATTTTTTCTGACATAATCTTATATTCCCCCTAAAACTTTAAAGAGGCAGTAGCACGTTTTTTTTAATTATATATTTTGAAATTTTCATTGATAATTGTAAGTTAATGCTAAACGTATCATTTTGAGAGTGTCTAAAATCTCATTTAACAAGCAAATCATCCAAAGTCAAAGTATGAAGAATCACATACAATCCATGGGTGGTCATTTTGTGGGAACACCTTTAGTTCATTTTGTGTAAGAAAAAGGAATCGTATAGCTAAACTTTACATTAGATATTTGAATTATTACTGCTCCATTAAGTTTAAATACATTGTCTTTCAATTGGAACCATTAATTTTCATTTTCCTGACATCACCTTATATTCCCCCTAAAACGTGCTACTGCCCCCGAGTCTTCTTTTCCCACTTTCACTTTGGTCCTAGTTAGGCGAGTCAACATACAGAATAAAAGGTCTGAAGAGCAAATAAAGAGTTAGGGCTTCACAAAGGATAGTATCTTTCATAATCACCAAAAAGAAACCATCATCAATACAACCAATATCCTTCACATATCCATCGAATGACATAGCAATGAGAAAGTCTACATATTGTATAAACCGTTGGCCCACTTGATTAGTCGGTAATGTATTGTAATGGAAATGTCGGAGCAATGTGAATTTCGAATGTAAAGAAATGTTTCAGCCATTAGGAACAACAAGAGAACCGTTGCCTATTTGCAGACCAATTGGTGAGGATCAGAATTTCCATCTGTAAACTTTCCACAAGATTTTCCCTAAGGATAATTTGCATTGACCCTCTTTGATAGCTAACAGCACGCTGATGAGGCACGCCAGTTTCATTTATAAATTAGGTAGATGGAATGGAAATGAAGGCGGTGGTTGTCACTGTCTTTATAAGGATGACACAAGTGACAATCATTTCCGGCCTGGCGAGAACAAAATCCAAGGGGAGGTAATCTCACTTTATTACTTATGAGCATTGAGCCTGAAAAGAGTAACATTCATCAGAACAATCATGGGTAACCATTTCATGATATTGTTTTTACGATACATACACATGCAAGTTTTCAGGGGTAAGATACTTCAAAGTATTTGGAAGGTACTTAGGTTGGAGTTTAAACATTGATGCATTGGATCAAAATAATAAATATTGACATCTAAGCCTGAACCAGAATTCTTGATCTTAAGATCAACGTCGAACTCGTTGACAACCAAAAAGCTTTTCTATAAATTACGTCATATCAATTATTCTAAATCAATGACATTCATTCGTACTAACTTGTCACTTTTGATGGAAATAATACTGGTTTTGCAAGCAATGTTTAATTCCCTGAACCTAACTCTATTGCAACCATCAAACTGACAGATAGGCGTCCGACAGCGATGAACAAGGGGACATCTCCGGGCATTATTGAGTGCAACCTGCCTGTCAGTATATTGTTGCATCTATTGATTTTACAGGTTCTGCCACTCGAAGGGTTCGTGCGTTATGCAACGTCAACGCATTTTTGTTAGGTCTCAATTTCAAATTCGTATGCTTACGTGCTTACAAACACTTTTCCGTGTCAAGGATCGATCAGCAGAATTATTGTGGACAATGGTCTGATTCTGTCGCTGTGAAGGAGTAAATACATTTCGTGATCGTGTACATTCCATATGGACCTTGCAGTAGACGTTTAATTCTATTTTGTATAATTGTGTCCATTGTTAGGCGAGCGCAGCAGATATTCTAGCTCTATGGTATTGGACAATATATTTTTAAAGAAATAAAAAAAATGTGCATATCGTGGAAGATTTGAAATGTTTATCATAAAGATTCCCAAACTATATTTCGAGTCTTTCATCCAAGAAGTCCATAATATTGTTGATGAGATTTCACTGATGACATTGGACACTTTGGTAAAATTTATATCAAAGTCTGTCATTGTGTTTAACCATTTAAATTAAGCTGAGAGTTATATTATACTTCTAGTATTATTACGAAATCATCAATGGTCATCAAATATGAACACATGACAATAGGTTAGATTTTCTCACTTGAAATAATCAATCATTATTCATTAATCATGTACATACAATAGATTCATTATTCTATAATATTGTCACTGTGAAACCCTCCCTGTATCGTTATTTTGTCATCATATAAAGTCTTTATTACATTAAAATATCATTTTGAAAGATAAATGTAAAGAGAAATTTTCATTCAATATCGTTAACTGTCCAAAAAACCAGGACATATCCGCTGCATAGGCCGAGAGCTTCATTGTTGGCATAACGCTTTCAGATACTTCACATTCCTGTTTACCTACATTCTACAGGTACGATAACGGTATGTTGTTTATATATCCGAATCGGTTCAAGACATGTGTTCATAGACATAACCAACAAGTGTGAATAAACGTCTCCACAGAATTAAATGTATATACCGCGACAATCGTCTACTTTATGTAACATTGTGAGACTTTTCAATCAGATTTCCTACCGGTCACCATCTTATGAAAGGGACTTGTTTGTTAACTCTTTGGTTGTACCTGGATTAAGTCAATACCAGGTTTAGCTATAAGGGCTTCTACTACACTTCCTGAAAAAATACACGCTACAAACATTCAGGAAATGTTAACCTCGTAGTTTTTGCCATTTTTGTTTCGTGTCAGCTTTGGATTTTCAGACATAAGAGAACTTGTACTGGATGAACTAGTAATAACATGCTATGCTAAACTTGTAATGATTTGTTATTCACCAGGTCTTTAAAAACCTTTTAAACACAAATCAACTCAAAATGTTCTTCTAATCGCTTTTATTGAGTTTCAAAAATTGCGTCTAACAAAATGATGCCCCTCATGCTCAGAAAAGAATCACGAATTTATTCTCTTTAAAGGGGCAGTAGCACGTTTTTAGGGGGAATATCAGGTGATGTCAGGAATGTGAAAATAAATGGTTCCAATTGAAAGACAATGTATTCAAACTAAATGAAGCAGTAATAGTTCAAATATATAACGTAAAGTTCAGCCATGCGATTCATTTTTCTTACAACAATGAATTAAAGGTGTTTTAGGATTTATGTGAATCTTCATACTCTGTCCTCTGACTATGAGTGATTGGCTTGTGTAATGAGATTGTCGACACTGTCAATATGATACATTTAGCATTTACTTACAATTATAAGTGAAATATTTAAAATATAAAATTATCAAAAAACGTGCTACTGCCCCTTTAAAGTGTCTCTCTCTACGAAGTAGGTTAGCAATCGATGATACTTTTCATAAACATTCAGTATCTATGAAATAACATTTTCGACACACCATAACTTTATCTGGCAAAACGTTCTACTATATGTCCATATAACATCCTTGCAGTTGCTACATTTGTCACATTTGTAACAAGATAAATGCTTCCACATTTTCCGTTCTGGTGACGTGATACCCTGACAACGTCAGACAGAATTTGTACTGGTGATGGTAACTTCCTGAACAGCTAACATTGTCAATAAACGCTCAAAGTATGCGATTTGGTCTGCCAATGCATTGTTTTGAAAAAAAAATGGAACTATTATGTCCCAGTTCATTATGTGAATAACATTTCATAAACATATCAATGTTGTTAGCATTTAAAAAACGATGCTCGTACGTTATGTTAAGGAAATACTTATTTATTTGGATTTCTTTAATACTTTTATTAAAGTTTTAACAACTTTATATCCTGAAGTTGATTTCATAATCTTGTACTTTGATTGTCGTGTATAAATGACGTCTAACATTACTGTATTAGAATAAATGCAAAATCATGATAACGTTACAGAAATACATTAAAAATTTCCCTAAAACAAGCGTAACTTGAATAAAACATATAAATTAATTTATGTTTTAAAATCAAACATATCATATTAATTGATCCTTTGAATGAACATATCGTCTTATCGATTGCAGCTTTCTCGATAATCATTTATCTTTCTTAAATGATGCATATATTGCCCCTAGACATGTCGGCGAGTACAGGAGAAAATTGATTTGACCCGAACACGTACCTTCTCAGTCTTATTCGTGTAATATCAGGATATACATACATGTTATGTTATTCAATATGTTCCACTGCTTGTAGAAATGCATCAATAAATATACATGTACTACCTACTTTGTTGAAATATTTTTTTAATAATTTTCTCTTAACAATTGTCAATCTTTATGAATAGGAATAATGCAAAAAATGGCGTCTCTGACTTACACTTCACATACTATCTAACAAGTATTAAATAAACGCAACAAGGAGATTCTTTTTGTTAAGGATAAGTACCTAGACATATCAACAAACACGATTAAGAATAACAAAAACCTGAGTTTGGTTGCTATTGTTAAAACCATTATTAAACAAATTCATTCAATAATTCACCCATGCATCGCAACGAGTTACTGAGGATACAACAGCCGTGAGACTCGTTGTAGTAGTATTCTAACATTTACAGTGCTTCGTGGAAAGTACAGCATAAAACTTTAGCATTTCTATCAACAACAGTTCACAACTACTACTATCTTACCCTATAGAAATAGAACATTCTATTTTACAACTGTTTAGAATATTTTGAAGCCAGTAATTCAGTGTTGACACATGGACAATGAATTTCAAGTTAAGCCTTGTTTTTCCGCACAATCCGACAGTTGAACAATGACACAGAGGCTCCTGTTTTGCCACTCGTCTGTAGCATCGCCTGGGAGTCTGAGTTAGGTGTTGTACGTCTTAAGACATGTAGGTTGTGAGATATACCGGGTCATCTTGAAATCTCACGACTTCCACGTGCAGATTTGAACAACAGACAAAACGTGTCACTTGTAAACGGTCCATGCACTTGTGTGTTCTGTCAATGTATGCCTTGACGATCAAACCCGTATTGTAAGTAAAATATCAGATCCCTTGATAGAGAAACTGCCCTTCAAACGGTTACCAAGCTCTATAATATCTACTAAATTTCTTAATTTGTACTTTATCCCGATAAAGGCATATGCAAAAACACCATAGTCCGACATTGTATTGACGAACAATTAAATAATCTATATCTGAATGAATATGAAATATACAGCCTAACGTTAAAATTGACTATTCATCTATCAATGTGTTTCTCTTTGGACAAATCCCTATGGTTATAACAACTGCTTAATACAGCAGAGTCACCGAAAATAAATTTGTTTTCTCAATGAATCGCCCAACGTTCAAGTCGAAGCTTTTTTCAACATTACACCTTTCTGTGTAGAAGACGGCAGCCAATGCATGCAATGTCTAAACTCCCTCCCGATACCCTATATCCTGGCAACCCTTCAGCCGGTCTCATAGAGTATTTAAACAGGAAATAACGTTGCTTTTGAAATGCAAGATGAAAGATGAAGACAAGCCTTTATCTTTGATAAGAAAGCGGGATACATTTCGCTATTGGTTCGCTTCTTGGCTTAAAATTCTTCAAACAGCACCGTTCAATATTCCCACTGTGGAGATTTAGCCTCCGCGCTTGAGGCGAACTTGACTGTTACGTTATGACTCATACAATGAGTGAAAATTGCATAATGTTTAAATTATGTATTCAGTTATTTGGAATATATTTTCACTACACCTTGGATTATTATAGAGGGAGAAAAATAAGCACAGCATTAATATCTTTTCACTGCTTTAAAACTTATGTGTTTAACTTGAATTAACGAAGCCAGTAAACTGACCCGGGCTATGGCGTATGTAAATCTTTGTTTTGTTTATATACATTTAAGTTCAATTCCCTTAACTGTTATACCTTAAATGTAACAATAGTATCTATACGCCTTGGATATCTCCATGTGAGCCATGTTACCATGTGAGCGCGAGAACTTTAGATAAAAGAATGATGTTTACAAACTTGTGGCTGTAAAATTGAGCTACTACCGAAAATTAACCTTTGAACCCTGGGTTCAACGTGAGATAAAGACGGTCAACAAGATATGAAACACTTGGAAGTATGTCCAGTAGCATACTGTCGTTGGACGGTACTAAGCGGATTTAACTCAACTTTTGGAAAACTTTTTACGGTTGAAAGTTTCGCTCTTCAGAAAGAATCGGCATCCGGTTATAAAAATTAAAGAAGATAAACTGTAGATCAGACCAGGTATGATTAGAGAAAAGAAGGATGCCAACTAAGTTCAGGATATAAACTTTACCTATTGAAAGAGAATGAACCTCTAAAACCCCGGTCAGAATAAAGAAGGTCAACTAGATATGAAACACCTGAAATACGTCCAGTGGCATACTTTCGTTAAACGATAAAAGGGGGATTAAAACTTTTGATGGCAGCAATTTGTATTGTAAATATCAACGGTCGGCATCCGGTTACAAAAATCAGAGAAGATATACTGTAGGTCAGACCAGGTATGAAGGCAGTCTGGGAACTCAGGTAAAAGAAGATTGAGATGCCTCTGAAGGCTGTGCTGTGCAATTATGAGCGGTGAGTAAACTCAGCGCGGGAAGAAGCAGACGGTGCGTATCGTCTGCTGCAGGCACGTGCTGCACTGAGTCACTGTAAATCACGCACCTGCTATCGACCACTCTCCCCCGGAGCCTACAGGTAAATACCAAGAGGTAAACTTGTGTGCAGCCTATGAGGTTCAAACACGTTATTGATGAACTCTGTGGGATTATTTGCAACATCAGCAGTTGCTTTGTTAAATCGATGGAACCGTGTTGATATACAGAATGCGATGTCATTAACTTTCATGTGTCGCTACTTGTTGCTCTACACTTAGGACTTGTGCATTGCTCATGTACATGTCAACAGTTATCCTTAAGAAAAAACTTTTTACCTTTAGATTTTTTATTCAATGTTTTTATCTTCCAATATCTTTATCACCAACGAAAGTGGTTAGGAACAAATTATTTGAGCAAAATCCTTTCGACGCAGTTTTCTCAGTATTTTAATTGTTATGACTCAAGTCACAACTAATATCGATCTACACAATGTTAAAAAGAAACCAAGAATATTTAAAAATTCGCATCGAATGTTCATGGCTTGTTTTGGAAGATACACATCTACCAATCTGTTTATATACAACCTTTCATTAACAAACATAATTCATTGTTTTCAAATTTCCTTATCAATTGTAGATATATATATGTTATATGTTTGTAATATGGTAATGAGAAAATTACTTTCATAAAATCCAAACCAGTGTCCACCCTTCTCCTTCTTTGTTGTCTAAGTGTCAAAAACTCATGAATGTTGAACTTTAATGTTTATCTTCAATGTATATTTTCTGTCTTTTTATGATAAGATTATTATGTTTTAAGTCGGTTGATACCATAAAAACCCTATTTTCGATACTGAAATAACTTACGTTAAATTGACATTGTGATCTATGTCTAAACTTTCAATATTCATCTAAATCAGCTTTGTGATCTTTTTAGTACTAATATGAATACCTGATGTGTTGGCACATCATAGATGACACCTCAGCAAGGCTTAAAGGGACAGTAGAACGTTTTTTGATAATTTCATTAATTGATTTTTATTTTTCAATATGTTGACATCATTATATCAAATGACAACTTAAGCAAGGAGATTTTCAGCATTACATTATCCTATAATGAGAAAATCAAATTGTCAATACATTCATATCGGTTTTCCAGACATTAATTAATACAATGATATTTTCATGACCTTGAATATACATGTACTATACATGCTCATTGACATTTCCAGGTATGATATCTGACACCACAAAACATAACATAACACTACACTAACCGGGTCTTTAATCTTATCAACAGATTGACGGTACTCAAAACATGCCAATATTTACTCGCCATGCTGTTCCAGAAAAAATATCAATAGAGCAAAACAAAATCTCCATGATGATTCAGAGTCCAAGACTCCATATAAATTTTTTTCTTCATATATATCTGCCAAAGAATATAATGAATCGCTGACAAGGTTATTGAACTAAAGTGAATATCAACACCATGGAGTTCTACAATGAAGACAAGTGACCCCGTATAAATATTGATGCACAGCACGGAACCAACACGACAAGGCGGAATTGCCTCTGTGTCAAGCCGCTCAGTACGACGTTGACTCTTCGCTTGATGTATCGACTAGCTATTGTAATCTCCTGGAGCCAACTCAGTGAAAATGAACAGCATCTTTGACATTCGTCAATAAAATATCAGAATTACCTGTTTCGACGCAATGGTAAACTCCAAGACGTTGAGGATAGTGTTATTTACCCTTCCATGGCAATGTTGTGGTTAAACAACCATTTATTCGATTCCCGAACATGGCGCTTGTTGTTGAAAAAACCTCAAGTGATGGGAGGAGAGTAATTGCCTCCAAGAGTTAGGTATGTTAAATTCGAGTTGACAGTTATTCAGTTAATCCTGCTGACAGACAGCTATGGTTTAGCTGCTCCTCTACCACTGTAGAACATGATCTGCATTGACACTGCCTCGAGCTCCACTCGACACTAAATGTATCGTAACCATGATTATGGACTGTAATAAAGTGAGGTATTTATGTTTAATGTTTAAAGGTTGCCTGTAGCATTATCATAATCACCAAAATGAGCTTGCTAAAGTGTGAATCCTTATGTTAAATAATAAATAAATACATGTATGTGCCTCAGGCTTCTAATTCATTACATGCACTCTCAGTTTGATATTAACTGACAAACGCTTACTTACGGATTAAAAAGAAAGTTGTATTTCAAATATATATCTTTAATAGATTTACTGATTTCACAGAGAGAAGGAAATTCAAATTATCACCTTTTGCATTTGATGCCGTTTTTCTGAAGATATGGGTTAATTAACCCTTAAATTATATCTGTTAGTTTTAATTTCTAATCTTGTATTATACCAATAAATTTAAAGTAACCATAATGTGCACGTGGGTAATATGATTACCTGCTTATATTGAATATTCGCATGTTTGAAGGTAAGTGAGAAGGTTTTTTGTTAAAACTAGATTCTAGTAACAACAATGATGAATGAATGCTTTTTTCAACGTTTAAAAAAATATAAACTCCGTCCTCAGGTAAGTGATAATCATTTAAACTTGATATAAATAGTTAGGAAGTCACAAAATAACATATTCATATATTTGAAATACCAGGTCCGACGGGAGAGTGATTTACTGAAACATCAAGAAAATATTTTATATGGAAAAGAAAAAGCGTCCTTTTGTTAAATTCGATTGTTATAACGTAACTATACATTGTTGTAAAACTAGCTAGCAAGCTCCTAATTGACATTCTTTACTGTTATTATAATTACATTCACACCAAAAGAAATGACATAAAGGTAATTGATAGTTCTTCTCTTAAAATTTATGGCAAGAATCATCATTATTAATATTAATATTGAATATTCGATTTAATCAATAAAATCAATATTATGAAATACGGTTGTCAATAAATGCTACAGTCAAGGTCATTTCTGACCTATGAAGTTCTGTGTATATCAATCTTTACATAAAGCGTTCTAATCAAATATACATTGGTATTGATGAGCTCCTGAGAGGGACAGCAAGTCATGTGTAGAGCCACTCAGTATAATCGACATATTCCCTTATCAATCAAACTAACTCATACAAACACGACTACATCTGAGCCTGCCCTGTGTCCTGGTGCTGACCCTTAATGGGACGTGACTTCAACAATTGCTTACAATCCCTAGATGGAACTACAGGCAAGAACTGTTTCCTAACTTACACCCATCAACTTGTTCCCACATACGTAGTTTGATCTAAGGTAAATCAAACCCATTTCTTGAAATGAAATTTTATCTAAATGATGTGATAAATTCAAAAAGTTCAATGTCTCTTGAGGCAACATTTACTTTTCCGGTAGGTGTTATAACCTTTGTGATGTAACACCATCTTAGATGAAATTGTGTACAATGGTTTGAAAAATATTTTTTAAAAAACCGTTTTGTATGTTTTCAAAATAAAAATAGAGCCATGGGCTCTGTAGCTCATCAGGCTTTACATTTGATTTCGCTATAGGGAGTAGCCAATCTGGTGCCCCCTTAGTAGGGGCCATGGGGCCACCAAAGCTACAATTTATAATCCTCGCTAGATAAGGAGTTTGTACACAAAGTTTCAGCTTTCTAGGCCTTCTGCTTCTGGAGAAGAAGATGAAAATAGGTTTTTAGGGCATGGTCCTTTAGGCCCTTATTAGGGGCCACAGGGCCACCAAAGCTACAATTTATAATCCTCACTAGTCAAGGAGTCTCTCCACAAAGTTTTAGCTTTCTAGACCTTGTGGTTCTGGAGAAGAAGATGAAAATAGGTTTTTAGGGTGTGGCCCCTGTGACCCTTATTAGGGGTCACAGGGCCGCCAAAGCTACAATTTATAATCCTCACTAGCCAAGGAGTCTGTACACAAAGTTTCAGCTTTCTAGGCCTCATGGTTCTGGAGAAGAAGATGAAAATAGGGTTTTAGGGCGTGGCCTCTGTGGCCCTTATTTGGGGTCACAGGGTACCGAAGCTACAATTTATAATCCTCACTAGCCAAGGAGTCTATACACAAAGTTTCAGTTTTCTAGGCCTTATGATTCTGGAGAAGATGAAAATAGGTTTTTAGGGCGTGGCCCCTGTGGCCCTTATTAGGGGTCACAGGGCCACCAAAGCTACAATTTATAATCTTCACTCTTCAAAGAGGCTATACACAAAGTTTCAGCTTTCTAGGCCTTATGGTTCTGGAGAAGAAGATGAACATAGGTTTTTAGGGCGTGGCCCCTGTGGCCCTTATTTGGGGTCACAGGGCTACTGAAGCTACAATTTATAATCTTCACTCTTCAAAGAGGCTATACACAGAGTTTCAGCTTTCTAGGCCTCATGGTTCTGGAGAAGAAGATGAAAATAGGTTTTTAGGGCGTGGCCCCTGTGGCCCTTATTTGGGGTCACAGGGCTACCGAAGCTACAATTTATAATCCTCACTAGCCAAGGAGTCTGTACACAAAGTTTCAGTTTTCTAGGCCTTATGATTCTGGAGAAGATGAAAATAGGTTTTTAGGGCGTGGCCCCTGTGGCCCTTATTAGGGGTCACAGGGCCACCAAAGCTACAATTTATAATCTTCACTCTTCAAAGAGGCTATACACAAAGTTTCAGCTTTCTAGGCCTTATGGTTCTGGAGAAGAAGATGAAAATAGGTTTTTAGGGCGTGGCCCCTGTGGCCTTTATTTGGGGTCACAGGGCTACTGAAGCTACAATTTATAATCTTCACTCTTCAAAGAGGCTATACACAGAGTTTCAGCTTTCTAGGCCTCATGGTTCTGGAGAAGAAGATGAAAATAGGTTTTTAGGGCGTGGCCCCTGTGGCCCTTATTTGGGGTCACAGGGCTACCGAAGCTACAATTTATAATCCTCACTAGCCAAGGAGTCTGTACACAAAGTTTCAGCTTTCTAGGCCTCATGGTTCTGGAGAAGAAAATGAAAATAGGTTTTTAGGGCGTGGCCCCTGTGGCCCTTATTAGGGGTCACAGGGCCACTAAAGCTACAATTTATAATCCTCACTAGCCAAAAAGTCTGTACACAAAGTTTCAGCTTTCTAGGCCCTGTGGTTCTGGAGAAGAAGATGAAAATAGGCTTTTAGGGCGTGGCCCCTGTGGCCCTTATTTGGGGTCACGGGGCTACCAAAGCTACAATTTATAATCCTCACTAGCCAAGGAGTCTGTACGCAAAATTTCAGCTTTCTAGGCCCTGTGGTTCTGGAGAAGAAGATGAAAATAGGTTTTTAGGGCATGGCCCCTGTGGCCTT
Source organism: Steromphala cineraria (assembly GCA_916613615.1). NCBI lineage: Eukaryota > Metazoa > Mollusca > Gastropoda > Trochida > Trochidae > Steromphala > Steromphala cineraria. The sequence continues at coordinate 10,722,679 of OU744726.1, forward strand.
TATTTGGGGTCACAGGGCTACTGAAGCTACAATTTATAATCTTCACTCTTCAAAGAGGCTATACACAGAGTTTCAGCTTTCTAGGCCTCATGGTTCTGGAGAAGAAGATGAAAATAGGTTTTTAGGGCGTGGCCCCTGTGGCCCTTATTTGGGGTCACAGGGCTACCGAAGCTACAATTTATAATCCTCACTAGCCAAGGAGTCTGTACACAAAGTTTCAGCTTTCTAGGCCTCATGGTTCTGGAGAAGAAAATGAAAATAGGTTTTTAGGGCGTGGCCCCTGTGGCCCTTATTAGGGGTCACAGGGCCACTAAAGCTACAATTTATAATCCTCACTAGCCAAAAAGTCTGTACACAAAGTTTCAGCTTTCTAGGCCCTGTGGTTCTGGAGAAGAAGATGAAAATAGGCTTTTAGGGCGTGGCCCCTGTGGCCCTTATTTGGGGTCACGGGGCTACCAAAGCTACAATTTATAATCCTCACTAGCCAAGGAGTCTGTACGCAAAATTTCAGCTTTCTAGGCCCTGTGGTTCTGGAGAAGAAGATGAAAATAGGTTTTTAGGGCATGGCCCCTGTGGCCCTTATTAGGGGTCACAGGGCTACCAAAGCTACAATTTATAATCCTCACTAGCCAAAGAGTCTGTACACAAAGTTTCAGCTTTCTAGGCTTTATGGTTCTGGAGAAGAAGATGAAAATAGGTTTTTAGGGTGTGGCCCCTGTGGCCCTTATTTGGGGTCACAGGGCTACCAAAGCTACAATTTATAATCCTCACTAGCCAAGGAGTCTGTACACAAAGTTTCAGCTTTCTAGGCCCTATGGTTCTGGAGAAGAAGTCGAAATTCCACAAAGTTTACGGACGGACGGATGGACGGACGGATGGACGGACGGACGCCGGACACCATGCCATGCCATAAGCCCATCGGGCCTTACAGGCCAGATGAGCTAAAAATACATTCAGGCACCAGATAGAACATATAGGACCATTTCAACATATTCATACCGAAGGATTTAAACCAAAGCGCCTGGAGATGGGGGAAACAATTTACTTCTCAATGAGTAACGACTTTTTAAATGGTGACACATAATGAATTAACAGTATTTCTTTGCCTCATGTCACATGTAAATGTAAATATTAAAAGCATTGTTCTCAATGACTGATTAAAAGGGTATTTAATTCAACATGCTTCTTTGCTTACAATGACTCTCCTAATCTTTCAATTTAAATACATTTGCCCAACATTCGATCAAAAGTATTTCGAGCTAATCTAATTAGATTGCTAGTCGTTACACACAAGTGAGTGAATATAAACGTTTTTATTCTGGTCAAACTGAGAAATCGTCTTTAAAATCATTCTGACACAAGAAGTACAGACTCCCCTGTAAGACTACTGAGAGCTGTTGGATACATCTTATTGAGTTAGCCAGTAAATAGCGAGAGGCATACTCTCCTAGATGAATATACAGAGTCTGTATCAAGCTTAATGGCTAACTGGTTGTGAGCCGATCTAGCAGACCCTCCTATCAAGATGTTTGGGTCCTTCTTGTTTGTTAGCTGTTTTACTCTGCCATTAGTGCTGAAGTCAGCAGATTACTGCTGGGAAATGTGTACGTACCATATGGTTAGTTTACTAGGACGTTATTATATTTCTCTATTTATAATCATCACATTCCCGAACCATCAAACATCAAACTTATGTGTTCTCAAATAAAAATAAATTTAAAGTTGCTATAAACTTCAACTTGAGACGAGGCATTAGTTATAGGGCTATTTGTTTTGTTAAGATTGAAATGAAGTAAGGTTCTGACGTCACATTATTGTGCTAACAAAAAATCATTTTTTAAATCCACTTGTCATTGACTGTTCCGATATTGGACTGTCAGGTATTAATATTTTTGATTATATAGAGGACTGAAATGCTTCAAGAAGGATCAATCTGAAACCTCAAAAGAATCTTTGTGTTCGAGTGAGTCAAGATTCGAACATACAACCCCTCGAATGTTAACTCGGCGCTGTTATCAATTAGACTATTGCATTTACAAAGACAATAAAAAAACCTGATGTAAGAGATTGCATGTTTTGACTATTATCATTCCTGATTATTATCTATAGATACTGTCTGTACTACATGCAAAATATCTCAACTCAATTAATAAATCACTCCATAACCAGGTGTGGTTGCCATTGTGACAACCCTGTAGTCGGATATACCATAAATTAAAATCTTTTCTTTTCTTTTCAAATTAAATGTCGAAATAAATACAGTTAACTTGAGCATTCATCTATGTGTTTGTTCAAGTCACAGTTTAGTGGTTTGGTGGCACCCTCCTATCTGTTAACCCTAAAACGTAAAGCTTGGGTCTGCCATTTGGAAAGTTTCGATGCTAATGCACTTGGTAACCTTGTTCAATCAGGTCAGGTAAGGTTTCTGCGATAAGAAATGTGTTAAATCTATAAAACATCGAATCATATCATTAGCTCATGCAGGTTTTAACTTCATAGAACGATGACCTCAAATTTAAGCGTGAAGGAAAACCAATTCTACGCAGGTTGATTATGTGAAAAAGACTTGTGCTAGGGGCTAATTTGAATCTCCATATACCTTGAAATGACTGACAGTTTACGTTCTAACGATTTACCTCAACTCCGCACATCTCGTGCTGTTTATCAAAACATCAATCAACCATGAGGCGAAACTCAGACGTCAATTTCGACCCTATACAGAGCTCTGGGCCCAAAGGGTACCCTTCAACGCGTTTCAATGGTGATGTCTGGAGTTCTATGAAAATCTCACTTAGACAGTGAGAATTGGAAAGCAGGTGATATGACTGGGCTGTTATGAGGCCTCTTTCTATACATCTGTCAGCGAAAAAGAAGTTCTTTGAACTCAAAATGAGTGCCCTCTGACGGACAAGAACCCGTGCACCGTTTAAGCATCGCAGCTCTTCAAATAATCTTAGTAATGTTAAATATACACTCAGTTACTTTCAATTGTGTCCTTGTGATAGATTGTAGGCTATATGCCCGGGAATCGAATATACACGGTGTTCCTATCAGTCCTATTCTCATTCTTATGGTAATTTCAGTTTTGAGAGAGCAAGGTTTATCATTAATCGGCAATAAATACATTTTCATCAGTGAAATAAACTGTAAATAAAGCTATACGGTGGATATTTCACAGTTCTTATTACATATTTTAGTTAGAGTTATACAATAATTAAGAATACTTACATTTCAATCGTTGCTGTGGTACTCGAGAAATATTTGCTCATGGCAGTCAATGAAATAAACTTTGCATCTGGCAAACTCCATTAGGTTTAAATTAAGAATTAAGAATAGATTCTAAAAAGGGTTTCTTTGAATCAACATTGACATTTTTTAAGAGTCCTCTAAACAGATTGTGGTAAACGGAAATATGCCACTGCAAATTCGTGAAATCATTGTTCAGTAAGTTGCCTTGATCGGGAATATCATCCTGAAACGGTGTCAGTAAATTTGTTGTAGATGCGTCTTTTGGTGCATTTTCGAGAGTTGGAAATACACACGATAATTCGATATGTCTAGATTTAGAACAACTTGATCTATCAACACATGGTACAGTCAATAATACGTCAGATAACTGGAAGGTCAAATCAAACTTGATTCTTTAATCGTATTATTCATGATCGTGGCCGCCTAATCCTTCCAACAGAGTGTAACAAAGACAGCCTAACCTTTACTTAAACATTGGTATTTAATCTCCATTGTATTCAGTGACATTGGTTGACATTAATCTGTCTTCGATTCTGTTATCTGTGAATCAATATCTTTATACATGTGACAGTGTGACTTCTTATACAAAAGGATTTCTCGCAAAGTCTTTTATCTGACGCATGACCTTTGAATAATCTCTCACGACAAAATGTTAGTAATGACATTTTCTTACATCTATCTCCAACTTACATTGTTTTGATCTGAATAAAACTTGTACAAAAATCAACATACGTATAAAGAGTTTAAGGAAAACGAGCTATGACTTAATAAGATATCTGTTAGTGAACGGCTTGTAAACCGCTTATAAATATCAATAATTTGGACTCTAATTAAAAAGAATTATTACAAATCTTTAGCTTTGTAAAGATTTAAAGTTATGCAGAATCTGAAACAATTTTAACAAGTTTAAAGTCAAAATGTTTACGTGAAGCATGACTGATCAAATATGATTAACACCTGAACATATATGAAAACCGTTTATATTTTTATTCCACACACATGTACAACTAATCATTTCGATGGTATGTTCAATCTGCATAACATACGCAATATCTACGTTACACGTGTACACAGCCTCCTCCTGATATCACGCTAGGAGTGTTTAACATTGATATTCAAGATGTTGAGGTTGGTTCATGAATCAGCCAATATTACGTCAGAGCTCAACAAGATAAGCGGACAGAGTACCACAAACAGATCGCTATTGAACATGTGCTTTTATGGGACGCCAAACGGGACTCTAAGTGTTATTTAGTAACCTTACTAATTCAGGCAGATATTTAGTAACCTTACTAATTGACGTCGAAAAACCAAACTAAAGTTTACAACGTTTGCACAAACAAAACAAACCCTAGTGAACAAACTTAGTTGCACAGCTGTACATTTGATATTAGTTTTTTACGACTTGTAACTGTTTATATAAAAAAAATTTATAAAATCTTGTTCATATTCTTGATTAAGGTCATAAATGTTCTTAAAGATTTGTTGTATTCAGAAAGTCTGTTATATTGAATCTTTATCGGATACACAAATAAAATATAGATCATAATCCTTTTTCACTGCAATCAAAAAAGCTCTTTCTTGCTTGACAATATATATAAAAGAAAATACAAAAACCAGTGTGGTTTTGTATGATTGAGCCTTGTAAATATTTGGCAAGTTATTCTTAAGTTATATCAGAATTGAACTAGTTCATGGGGTCGGTTGTCTCTGACAGAAACTGATCGGCATTCAATCTCTGGATCAGGAACTCACACAGGACCAATCTTTAACCCTGATCCATATTCATTACCGGTGTTTGCACGCATCAAACAGAGTCTCATCTCCCACTCCGTCCAGTTTGCCTCATTGCACTCTTATTAGTAGGAACAAAGGAGAACATGGTTTATATCAAAACAATCAATGTGAGGTGTATTTGATGTTGTAGAAGATGACATACATGAATATATCATAACTCTTTGAAGCTTTGGACGGCTGCAATGTTTATGCGGCATAATTTCAGACGATTTGGTAGAGGGTCGTTACAGAATGCCAATTTGACTTTGCATCTTTTGCAATAGACCAGCATATGTATGGCATGATTTATGAGTGTCCCTATTTACAAAAAGTTTATTGGACAAATGGGTTGACGTTTGGATCAGTGTATCACTTCGATTTGATTCATGTATCAAAAATCAGGCAATCTTTCCTTCATAGTTTATTCAACCAAATTATACAAATGTAGCTAGTCGGTATATCAAATCTGTTTAAGTGCAGTTTATAGTATTTTTTGTGTGCATAAGTTTGATAAAAATACAACAACAACAAAGTTGCTGCTGTAAGTGTAATTAAGTTTTTATATTGTCTCCGAAGCGAGCAGCAACAGCAGAGTTGATTACAAATTGGAACATCTTGGCACTCTACACATTTTCGGAAGAGACATAAAATGATTATTCTTAATCCTGTATCTAAAGGTTAGCTTTATTTTCCAAATGGAATGGAGATTTTATAGATTGGGGTTTACGGAAGCTTCAATTACCAACAGGGAGGATATTCTCTGAGCATCCTGCAGACTTCCGATCAATCTCAGAACTTTGCTACTTTGAGACAGAGATATAAATGATGCCAATAATTCGGGGAAGCGGTAAATTAAGTAATGGAGGAAAGGCAAGAGAACGTTTTCATTACAGTGTCTGTTGCAGATTGCACTCTGTAAACAAGCTTTAGGCTTGCAACTGATTGAAGGTCTAATCAAGGGTTTGTACAAACATGTATATGGATGACTAAAAGTGACTAAGGATGGTGTAATTGTGGATATGGTTGTAGGTGTCTATTGATAGTTTATGTAAGACTATGATTGTGAATTAATGTTGTTTAGCATACAGTTGTTCGACAATACTTTTAGGATAGATTCGTTGGAAGAATGGATCAAGTTGAATTACAGGTTACATGCGCGATTTTTCACAAGATTCCACCTAAAAATATTGTTTTAGGAAAATGACTGTTGTTTTTGTCACTGTCGAACTACATCCTGCCTTGAACGATGAATTAAGAGTAAAGTCAAGCCAGCCTGAAGACAAAATATGTATAAATAATACTTTGACGGTATGAAATGTCACTACTACGACAGTGGTCAACCGTACGCACATATCAAACAAGAATTCGTGGTCAACGACGATAAAAAAAATGGCTTCACCTTAGAAGAGCATACTTCATTAAACATGCGTGAAAATAAGGGAATGATAAATCACTTCAAGTCCTCGAAGAACTAACTATGTTCTACCATTTGCTTGAAGTTAAAACGAAATTGACCAATCATCTTATCCTGCTATTAGACGTGCTGTAATGGAATCCTGGTCCAAAAAAAATGCATTTGCATGTTTGTTTGATTAATGTCCCTGTTAAAGAAATCAGAAATGAAAACCACAACATTCTTGAACTTTGTTTAAGAATTTTAATCTTAGGTCACTGTGTCCTATACAATAATTGTATTCTATTAAGATAGTTTTGTGAATTGGAATGGAATGCATCAAAGTCTTATTCTAAAGATACGGAAATCACTCTGTGGGAGATGGGTACTGGCAATATGGAACAAATACTCCGTTTCAAATATAGATTTCTTGAGTTGATAATTTTCGTTGACTGACAGAAATAATTCGAATTATAAATATTTTTTCACAGTTTTCTTAAATAGATAAATAGAGATAGGTAGAAGACATTAGTATGCTTCTTGTTATAAATAAGTTTATCATCCAAAAGTGGCTACCACAGTAGATATCGCTTTTCTGAGATCAAGCGATATCTACAAGCGATATCTACATTGTAGATATCGCTACAATCATATCGTCATAATCCTATTACATCATCAGTTAAATGACATCACAAGGCTTTGGCATCACTTAGAACACAGATGACAATACTATGACGTCACAAAGTTCATGACGTAACAATGCTATGACGTCATAATGCTGATGACGTCACAATGCAATGACCTCACTGTTCAAGAAGTCTAATGACAGTTTCGTGTTCAGATATGTTCATTCTTTTGCTAATAACTGTTGAAAAATGATTTGGATGATAAATAAAATCTCACCCTCGTGTCTTCTGATATCAAATTTATCAACACTCGTTGATTAAAGTAAAAATATCCTCGGCAAGCCTCGGATATTTGTAACTTTAATCAACTCGTGTTGATATATTTGATATCAGAAGACACTTGGGTGAGATTCTCTATTTCTCTTAATCAAAAGAAACACTGATAACTATCTATCTGTATTGAAATGTAATTCCAAAATTACCGAAACAAAGATTTATTTTTCAAACATGTGTCTTGAATTTATCAAGGAAACGAGAAAACGCCATTGGTCATCGATGACCTTGACCGATGGCCTTGGCCATTAATCTGATAAAGATTTTAGTTTCCCTCTTTATTTCTAAAATCTTTTCGAAGACTGTCAGTATGTTACTATTTTCAGAAGTTGAATAACCACGATTTATTATCTCTTGGCTAGTGCCTATACTGAAGAGATACAACACGAAACAACAAAGCCATCATCAAATCACCATAAACAGGTGTGAATATTTGATCATCCTGAAGTCAGAGATACTATCTCGATTGATTTGAATCTAAGAAATTTGCACAGTTTATGTTTGATTTAATATCAAATTAATTCAAGAACTTTCAGTTCATAAAGAATGAAGACGTTGTGGAATTCAAGATAATTATCAAACTTATCTGATACTCCCGAAGATTTAGGTCTGCAATTTAGAGGCTTGTGATGCTACTCAGTTAATGAATTTGGTAGCCTTTACTTGTATTATCAGAAAGAGTAAAGTAGAAATGAGTTTAATATATAAAACATCTTGACATATATTTAACCATCCTATAAAGCGAAAGAAATTAAGTCGCCTGGTTAACAGGATGGTATATACAAATGTTACACGTGAAGAGCATTATTTCTTCATGGTTACAATAACGATTATGTTTCGTTTGAAACATTCTGAAAAAACAATAAAACGTGAAAACTTGTTCTACCGAATTTTTAAAAAGTGCTTGTTGGAGTTATATATCAAAATGACCCAATTTACAAAACAAATATTTGGAGAAAAAAAACCAACGCGGGTAGCACTTTTTGAGAATACTTTATCTCAATTACACACGGTATATCTGCTCTGTGCGTGTACACAGCCTCCTGATATCATGCTGGGAGCGTTTAACATTGATAAACAAGACGTTTACGTTGTATCACGAATCTACTGATGTTGCGTCAGAGCTCAACATGATAAACGGAGCTTTCACTTCACACAGATAGATATTGTATTAACAAGTAAAGCAAATACATGCATGTGGAAACCTTTCCGTTGATTTTAGCCAGGAAATCATGCTAGAAATGTTATTATATACACCGAGTTCGTTTTTATTTACATCTGTCAGAATTCGAGTAATTCGATGTTTATGAGATCATAGGATTTTGACATCATTAATTCATGATGCCAAATTTGTGTGATATCATACATGTTGTTGCCAATGGCAGGTCATTGTTCAAAATCTACAGTCTAAACGATACCTCCTAGGAGATATCTCCACAGTTTTGGGTGATAAAAAGCAGAATCATACAAAAAGTTATCATCCTTCGGTGGATATTCGATCTATGATGACGTTTGGCTGTTCAAAAGACTGATTATTTAACATGAAGAACAATAAGAACCTGACATAAACAAAACTGTTTGGCTAAAGCTTTATATCATCTACATTAGATAGTATACTTTTTTGTTGCCGTATCGACTTTATATTTATTAAGCCATAAATGTTAAGATATTCTTCGTTTATGTCAGGTTTGTATTGTTCTTCATGTTAAAACTTCAAATAGATAAATTGTCTTTATGTAAAACGAATATATTTTCCTCTGTGCTCCTGGTAGTAAGAGTGCAATGAGGCACACTGGGCGGATTGGAGATCAGACACTGTTTGTAAACATCAGTAATGAATATGGAACAGAGATAAAGGTCCTGCAATTGACTGCCAATTAGTCTTCTCTCAGAGATAATCAGCCTTTTGAACAAGTCAAAATTTTAAACATGTTGATTGAACATCTTTAAGGATATTTTGGGAAAGGTTTGGGTAATTGTTTGATTTGTGGCACAGTGTTCACTTGCGAATGGTTTGTGTACCAATATTCAGCTAATTAAGCTATCGTTCTATTTTTAAAAACTAAATTCAAAACATGCAATGTAACTCAGAAATCTTGTCTTAAATTTCAGAAAACATAAGCATATTGGTAGTTTCTACTAAAGCATGATTTCTAAATCGAGCGAATTTTTTAGACTACTTTTACGAATGAAAAGGTTTTATGCCATTAAAAGCTGACCATGAGCAAGATTGATTGTGTTAGGTTTCATGGGAAAAGCCATTGTTTTAGGTACGGAAGTTGTAACATTTCTAATAAAATAGCCTGCACATTAATTCATCTATCTACACTACCGAATTGTTGTTATAGGTCAGTCAAACCTGTTTACTGAAGACACATAGAATACTGGGACAGTATGAAACGAAATGTCAATCTTATAAGAATAGATTGAAGAATGTACATATTTCAATACCAAATTTACCGTTTAACGGTTACCGAGAGAATAATTGATCAATGGTAACTAGTTACAAACTTAAATGTGAACGCTTTCATTGTCAAAATTTCGGGTTTGTCCCTTTAACGTTCGCACATTCATTATAACCTGTAATTGACAGAGAGTATTAACGAAATATTAGTTTCAAGCAAACAAGTTTGAAGTCGATTGACACCTTCTCCTTAGATTGCTAGAATTCATTGAATATAACTTCCTTACAAACACTCTAGTCCGGGATTGAGTGACAGGTGACCTGCTCCTAGTCAAAGAATGTTTTACCACATGTCAATTTCCCAACGAACGTGTAAAAACCTTCACACATCTCTAGAAGTTAGACCAAATCGATCAATCCTCTGACCCTGCAATTGGATGCACTGTAATAGAATTCTGATGGAACACTTAAACAACGTTCAATTTTGTCAGTTTGTTTGATGATATCCTTCTTTAAAAATTTAACTGAAACCAGAACATTCCGGGATATCTTTTACGAATACTAGGTCACTGTGTCCTTTTATTTGTTTTCAATTTTGAACAATTAAGACTAATTGGTAAACAGAAATGATTGAAGTCTTTATCTTATGCTGTAAAATATACAAATGGAATTGATAAGAATAAGATATTTTGTACTACACGTGTTTGGATCATGTAAATGTTCCTTCATGTATATATACAATTTTACAATAGAATCATTGGACACACAAGAACAGGATATCATATAAGTCCTTAGCTAGAATACCATGAATGTATTCATTTGTCAACATACAGAATCAACGAAAGCATACGTAAGTTTAATGGCTTTTTGTTTTTACATCTCCAGTGATATAATAATCAGAGCTTACATTGATTCATTAACTTTCTTAATAATCTTACATTATTAAAACGATTACTATAGACTATAGTCTGGTATAAAGCTTTTTCTCTTTGTACTAAACAATGAGAATGCATTGAGACAAACCTTACGGAAGCGAGATTAGAACTGTTTACCCTGTGCAAATACCAATAATGAAAACTGATCAGAGTTTAAGATTGATCTTGTGTGAGTTCCTTATCCTGTAACTGACTGCAGACCAGTCCTTTCTCAAAGATAACAAGTCTATCTTTACCGTCTTCAAACATTATGTTTTACAAACAACACTTGTATATTTTCTTACTTGAACTAATTGGTGTATTTTAATACAATAGTTCGTCTGAAATAATATCCTGTTTTACACTTTTGATATCATGCAAAATAAACGTGTTGATGATAATTGCATACAAACGTTAATTACATAGACATGTGCCAATCTACGTTCAAAAACATAATTCTTTGACAGAAATGTCATATTTGTAATTGTTTGCTTTTATAGTTCTCGTATGTGTTTCTGCAAAATAACGAGGGTGCTGTAATTTTTCATATAAAGGAAACTTCAAAACATCCGATCATAAGCAATATTAATGCGAGTAGGTGTAAAAGAAAGAAGTTCTCTGTTTGAGATCTGTGTGATGTTAAGTCAACACCTCTGTTGAAATGTGTTACTTCAATGATGAGAGACGTTACTGTTTTGACACATCATTAAGCAGTTCTGGTAATGACAAAATAAACTTTTAATGTAACATCTATTCATGGCTTCCTATCAACATCATATTAATGATTGTGTTGCATTTCTACTTATATTACATATACTTTGTACGATACTATATATTATTTTACTATATTTATCAGAATTTCTGTGAGTAGGTTGTTCAAACCATTGTAAAACTTTATCTGTAAATTCCTAAACCATTCAAACAATTAAAGAAAAGGATTTACATGTTAATAACAATGAACTTTGTCGACCTGATTATAGAACTAAGTGTAGTCTATCAATTCTCTTAGTTTCGCATCAATATGATGAAAAATTGATTACAAGTTCGAATGCCTTCAGAAAGTGTTCTTTTCCAGATTATTCTAAATCCTCTATCTAAAGGTCGGCTTTATTTTTCAATCCGACTTGTCGAGGTTTTATAGATTTGAGGTCTACGGAAGCTTCAATTTCTAATAGACAGGCGATTCTATGAGCATGCTTCAAACTTCAGATCAATCTCAGAACATAACAACAAGGACAGAGATACCAAAGATGCCGATAGTTCGGGGAAGCGGTAAATTGAATGATGTAGGAAAGGCAACAGAGCGTTTTCATTACAGTGTCTGTTGCCAATTGCATTCTGTTAACAAGACTTGCAACTGAGTGAATGGTTTATCATAGCTTACTAACACCATACATGTGTAATTATTTGACTAGTGGTTAAACAAAAGGATGGTGTAATGGTGCATTGGGTCCGAACCCGGCGAACTCGGCAGACACCGGTCAATTGATACCGTACATATGTATATCAAACTCTACTATTGAATTCTTCTTCATCCGACTAGAGTATCAGAGAAGAAGAGTTTTATTATTAATTTGGGTAGATTCACTAAATCTAATTGAATCAATTTATTACTTTTATGAAACAAGATGGAGTTTTACAAGGGTTGTTTAAGGAAATATATACTTTTGAAGCATATGAATCAAAGTTACTTGTTACAATTTGTTGACTTGAGTACAGTCGAACATACTTTAATTTTTTTAAATAGAGAAATACGAACAAAATTATGATGTTTCGATTATATAAGATACACAACAGTTATCGTAAATGACTTCATATTAGGACACAAAATCATTAAGTAAGAGGTCAAAATATAATGACTATGTCCAAACATTTAGTTAAACACTTCCAATAGAACTTAAACTCGATGGCCGCTATTCGAGAAATATTAGTTTCAAGCAAACAACCATTAAACTCGATAGAAACCTTCACTTTCTATTAGTAGATTACAGTGTAGATAATTCTGTTAAGGACACTTTAATATGAGGTTGAGTGACCGAGAAAATAGAGTTGCTGAAAATAAAAGTTGTTATTTTTTGTCAAATGTCCATTTCCTGAAGAAGTTAAGTAAGGCTCACCCTCTCAACCTCTCACCGGTTTCCTTCAAGTTAAACGGAAATCAATCGATCATCTTATCCTGCTTTTGGACGAGCTCTAATGAAATCTTGTTAGAACCCTAAAACACTCACTTTATCAATGTTTGTTTGATGTATTTCCTTTCTAAAGAAATCTGAACTGAAACCAGAAAATTTGGGAATATCTTTATTTAAATCTAAGGTCACGGTGCTCTTTAGAACATTTATTTTCTTTGAATTATTTGGCAAACAGGAATGATGAATGGAAGTTTCTTTTGAATTTGAAGCAAAGGAAATTGGTTGGCAAAAGGGTTTTTGGGTTGACATGTTAAGATCATGATTAAATACACATGAAATAGGGAAAATAATCGATGCAACCTTTTTCACATATATTTTCATTAAAATATCTTTTAAAAATTAAAAACAAGATGGAATAAGATATCATTAAGATTATTATGAATAACATGACTAATGGTAAACCAGGTCTCTGCTCCTTTCGTGATGTACATATTTTCAGAGGATTTAGACCTGATACTCAGTTCCCTACTGCTAAGTAATGTATATATTTTCAGAGCATGTAGTACCTGATACTCAGTTCCCTACTGCTAAGTAATGTATATATTTTCAGAGCATGTAGTACCTGATACTCAGTTCCCTACTGCTAAGTAATGTATATATTTTCAGAGCATGTAGTACCTGATACTCAGTTCCCTACTGCTAAGTAATGTATATATTTTCAGAGCATGTAGTACCTGATACTCAGTTCCCTACTGCTAAGTAATGTATATATTTTCAGAGCATGTAGTACCTGATACTCAGTTCCCTACTGCTAAGTAATGTATATATTTTCAGAGCATGTAGTACCTGATACTCAGTTCCCTACTGCTAAGTAATGTATATATTTTCAGAGCATGTAGTACCTGATACTCAGTTCCCTACTGCTAAGTAATGTATATATTTTCAGAGCATGTAGTACCTGATACTCAGTTCCCTACTGCTAAGTAATGTATATATTTTCAGAGCATGTAGTACCTGATACTCAGTTCCCTACTGCTAAGTAATGTATATATTTTCAGAGCATGTAGTACCTGATACTCAGTTCCCTACTGCTAAGTAATGTATATATTTTCAGAGCATGTAGTACCTGATACTCAGTTCCCTACTGCTAAGTAATGTATATATTTTCAGAGCATGTAGTACCTGATACTCAGTTCCCTACTGCTAAGTAATGTATATATTTTCAGAGCATGTAGTACCTGATACTCAGTTCCCTACTGCTAAGTAATGTATATATTTTCAGAGCATGTAGTACCTGATACTCAGTTCCCTACTGCTAAGTAATGTATATATTTTCAGAGCATGTAGTACCTGATACTCAGTTCCCTACTGCTAAGTAATGTATATATTTTCAGAGCATGTAGTACCTGATACTCAGTTCCCTACTGCTAAGTAATGTATATATTTTCAGAGCATGTAGTACCTGATACTCAGTTCCCTACTGCTAAGTAATGTATATATTTTCAGAGCATGTAGTACCTGATACTCAGTTCCCTACTGCTAAGTAATGTATATATTTTCAGAGCATGTAGTACCTGATACTCAGTTCCCTACTGCTAAGTAATGTATATATTTTCAGAGCATGTAGTACCTGATACTCAGTTCCCTACTGCTAAGTAATGTATATATTTTCAGAGCATGTAGTACCTGATACTCAGTTCCCTACTGCTAAGTAATGTATATATTTTCAGAGCATGTAGTACCTGGTACTCAGTCAGCATACACAATACAAAAATCAAAAAATCAACATTCATAAATCTTTCATCGCCTCTTTGTCACTAACATATTCATGGAAGGCTTCACCATCAATTTCCATCCATTTCCAGTAAATAGAAAACACAAGCACCAGAACAGCTTAAGAAGCAACCATCTCTCATCACTGTTCAAAGTTTACACATTTCCGTGGCCTTCGATATTAGGTATAAACATTTATCTGAGCAACAAACATTTTGTGATATATTGTACTTGCGCTTCATTAACAACAAAGCTGATTGTTATGTGATAATTTTATATTTACATGATGAAACACACTAAATACTCCCAATGAAACTCATTCGTTACTTCAACTTTCAGTTAACCAACGTAAGACTATTGATACAAACAAAGTTTTGTTGTAATTCCTCTTTATAAGATATGTTATTCTATCCCAATTATACAAAATGTTGATCATTTCTCTACTGCAAATAAGGTTGCCGACTTCTTTCACTTTCTGTTTTACAAACTATTAACAGTGAAGTAATTTATGGTTATTTATGATTTATCAATGTTGATGAATGCTACTCAAAGCCAATCTATCATATTTCATAATTTGTACGTATCTACCTTGCCATTTTCCCTTATAAATACGTATCTACCTTGCCATTTTCCCTTATAAATACGTATCTACCTTGCCATTTTCCCTTATAAATACGTATCTACCTTGCCATTTTCCCTTATAAATACGTATCTACCTTGCCATTTTCCCTTATAAATACGTATCTACCTTGCCATTTTCCCTTATAAATACGTATCTACCTTACCATTTTCCCTTATAAATACGTATCTACCTTGCCATTTTCCCTTATAAATACGTATCTACCTTGCCATTTTCCCTTATAAATACGTATCTACCTTACCATTTCCCCTTATAAATACGTATCTACCATACCATTTTCCCGTATAAATACGTATCTACCTTAACATTTTCCCTTATAAATACGTATCTACCTTACCATTATTTCCTTATAAAAATGCATCTACCTTACCATTTCCCCTTATAAATACGTATCTACCATACCATTTTCCCGTAAAAATACGTATCTACCTTACCATTTTCCCTTATGAATACGTACCTTGCCACGCAAAGGTAACAAACCACTGTACAAAGATTGTCATAGTGGCCCTGTATGGCACATGCAGTGTTTGGTGACTGGTAAGATATCACTGAGGGAGGATTGATCTGCAGTTACTTACAGGACCAGGAAATCAATCTCTTAATCTCATTTATATACATTACTGATAAAATATTATAAATTGGATCAAATGTTATCGAGATCATTTGGTAACTACAGGCAAAATACACACTTTCTTCAGTTAAATGGGATCATCAAAAATTGAATAAAACTTTTCAAGTTGAGATATTGTGCTTCTAATAGAAACTGTAATTGACATCGTATATTTAAAACACGTTAGTTTGAAGAATTCACCCATTTAAACTCACTGGGACCTTTACTTCTGATTGCTAAACAATGAAGATAACTCCGTTATGAACATCCAATTCGGAAGTTGGATGACCGACTACATCCAAAGTGTAAAATTTCCCCGAAGAATTTTCGAATAATATTAAACCTTTTACCGACTTTCTCAAAGGAATGGAGATGTATTGATCATCTTATCCTGGATTTAAAACGTGCTGCTATGAAATCTTGTTAGAACACTTAAAACATGTACTTTGTCAGTTTATTTGATGTAAAAAGACATTAGAACTGTAAATTTAAAAACTGGAACATCTTAAACGACTTTAGATACAAGGTCACTGTGTCCTTCAGATGACTTCATTCCCTTTAGAATATTCGGTAAACAAGAATGATGAATAGAAGCTTAATCTAATCTGAAGCTACATGTAGGGGGAAATTGTTCGGTAAAATGATTTCTAGTTGACATTGACTTAGACAATGTAAACACATACACAAGGCAACATAACGTTGTTCATTTTTTATGTTTTCGTACATTTAAGAACGTGTCAATTGATAATTTTCGATTGACCGATAGTCAATTTAAGGGACCTTAGTGACAGAATATTTAATAGAATGTCGCGGAATAAAGAAGTTAACACAGATACAACTAAGACTGAATCTGAAATTTTGAAATTATGAATGATAATCAGGCATCTGATGAAAATTACTATTAACTAAACAACCATTATCCCTTACGTATTCATTCTCTCCCCACAGAGGCAGATCAAATGTTGATACAGCCTCTGTTCTATTACGTCCACTCTGTGGGATAGAATGGGAGATGCCTGATTGGGGGCAATCAAAGTTAGTTGTGCAATCAGCGACGCTGTTCTAAAATCATCACTTCCGCTACTGAATCATGGCAAAAGTTATGTGATATGAGCCACCCTTTACATGCGAGATTTGATAAAAAAAAATTCTTGATAAAGAAATTCAAGTGGATTGTGGTGATTTTTTCCGCCTGGAGAAACTGCCGGAACCCACGGATTTAAGCGAGTTAGAAGAGAGGTTGTATCAACATATCATGACTTGAACTGCCTCTGTGGGGAGAGCATGTTACGTATTCTGTACAGTAAAATGTTAAGCTAAGAAAACCATATTTTTTTTATCATATCACATAAAATTATCCCCCTTTAACTTCTTCATTTTACTCTCTTCTTGAGGCATACATTAACAATAGTCTTCATCTGCCAAAAACAGCAATAAATATGTCAATGTTATTCATAGATTCTTGTAAAAGCCCTAACATGCATTCCAATCCTTTATCTAAATAAAACACAAGCTTCTGCAGTTGTCAGAACCGCTTTATAATATGTGTTACCGCTTACTCCTTTCACCACTGAAGTTTACACATTCCATGGAAGGTCCATGTTTCGTATACGTACCAGAGATACCAAACGAAAAACCTTCTTCATATTAAAAAAATGCAATTACATTCAGAATTGCGATGATCAAGATGTGATTTCTTTTACTGCAGTTGATAATCGATCAAACAGTTTCAAATGGATTTACCTAACGAAAATAAGTAGGCAAAAATACAACACGATAATTTCACGTCTGCAATGTCAAGGATGATGAAATAGCAGCGAAGCTAATCGAATATGAATTTGAATATTTGCCAATAAGTGGCATTCCTTTTGAGTAAGCTGTCATACTATCGCGTTTAAACTAATTTCGATCTTGATTTTATAACACCAGCATATTATACTGCCATCTGGATTATACCGTCCCGTAAAGTATCGTAATCCTTAACAAATCTCAAACCGAAATGCCTGCTTTAATCAAACGCAAGGTATTCCGAGTATAAATTACCTAAAAACGATTCTTTATGCGTTGAAACATGTATTTCTTACAACAAAGTTTGTATTGTTTTTACCTTATTACGAAATAGACGCCTGCCTTGAATAGAAGCTGTCTCGAACAACGCCTTTGGTGGAGATAGTTTGAAATGAAATAGTCATCCGGCGTCAAATCAAGGATTTACGGTATCTATGTCAACACCAAGGGGAGTATGTTGTATAGAAACGACGTCATGTTCTAACCCCTGACTCATAATATTTGTCGCGAAAGGACGAAGCATAAAACATATTCATAAATGCACGAATTGACAGCAAGGACGTCATTCGGCGTATAAACCAAAGCCGGAAACCAGCTATGCAGGAGAGTAATTTGTTGAAAAATCATAGAAAAAGTTGAAACTTTAACCATCCGTTTAATTGGATAACACGAACGCTGAGTGATAGCTTTCGCTGATGAAGATTCATAAAAAAAACGAAACAAGTAATAGAAGTTATTGTGATACTACTGCAAACTTGCAAAGCCATTCAAGAACATTGATAATAGTTCTACAGGAATTCGAAACTTTCTTAACTACAGTGTATTTGTGTTCAAATCACTGCAGATACCTCAACAGTTATCCGTATCCTAAGAGGTTTTTACTTTGACTGAATATGACCATGGCCATTTCATCGCTCAATTTGTTAAAAATTAAAACATTAAATAATGCTAGATAATCAGTCAATGAATGCTAAATTATTATATCAATGAAATTTTGATCGTTTAATCGTTAATTGATAAATTGTTCTGTGAAGGTAATTGTAAGTTCTTCTTATTCGTAAATGAAGGTGATCTCAATAGTAAACGTAAGTTCTTCTTATCCGTAAATGCAACATGGTCTCAATAGTAAACGTAAGTTCTTCTTATCCGTAAATACAACATGGTCTCCCTTAGAAAATGGAGTATAGTTCAATCTGTCAATGGAAGATCGTTAAATCATTAAATGTTCAATCAACAAATGGAAGATGATACCTGTACTATCACAATCATTAAAATGCTAGATTCTTTGAACAGTTTATCGAAGATAGTTTTCTCAGTAAATCGAAAATAGCTTCGTATGTAGATTAACAGTTACCGATTCTCCAATTTGTCAATTGATGTTGCTCTGTGTAATTAAGTCGAGTTCTGAAACGTCTCAGCACATTCTATAGTAATCTCGAATGAATAAAGAATTCAATTACATAGACTGACAATCCTCACAGAAGACTAAGACCTCCATCCAATTTTCAATTTAACCAATTCTCCAAATTTATATTTACATAATTACTATGTTACGATATCATCAAATTTTCATAAAAAAAGAACACGTTTCAAACAGTCCACCAAGTGCACAAACGTCGAATTTCTATAGACTGCTGAAAAACTGTTTCGAATATCGTTTATATTTTCAATCATATTCTTGTTATTCACCGAAGTTGTTAAAAGGTCAACTCAAAGATTCTCTAAATAATTCAATATACATTTTGTATGCGTTTGCCTCTACAAAAGCTTCAATTACTGCTCTATCCAACTTATATCCTATCGATCTTAACATGTCGTCGAGGAATTGGGCATCAACTGACGCAGGCCTGCCAAATTGAATCATCTTAGTGAATTCATCGTCCCGTATGCGTTACAGTGTTCCTGAATAGAGCCAATAAACTCCTGTTAACAGGATTCCCAATCTGACACTTTGTGGCCGTGAGAGCATCACTGATTGCTAGAGAGGGGACGAAAACTGCTTTTGATTACGAACCTTTCCGTGATTTGAATCAGGAAATATTTAAACCATCCATTGCGGCACGATTGTTAACTGGTCATTGACCTTTGGTTAACCTGAGTAAAAGTGTAAATACATGAACGTAAGTTTTTACTAATCTGTTTCCCAATGTCCTATAAACGATCTGATTTTTATGATAAAATGTTTTCAGCCATAGTTTTGTTTTAATTTGCTGCAAGTGCTTATCATATGTTTTCCTTATACTTGAAAACGTCTTTGGCATACAACACAACAGTTTATCTTTTTATACCCTGACTTTTGCATTTTTTCTTTACAACACCCTGTCAGTTTTAATTTAAATTTTCCTTTCCGTAACAAGATTCAAATTGTATTGCAAAATGGTTAGGTCGTTTTCATGTGCCCATCTTTATACAAAAGCATTCGTCAAGTTGTGGGTAACTCGGGGGCGTTGGTTTCAAATAGAATAACAATTTGTCAAGCGAACATTGATAGCCAGACATGATAACTAAATTATCATGGGATCGTGTTATCACGTGCCAGACATTGATCAAGCCCTGATACATTACAAACATAGACACATTTATCTTTAATACTTATGTCAATACCTACATCTGTCTCTGTGACATTGATATTTAGATAATCTAAGATTCCTGTTGATCGTGGATATAAATGTACAGAGCCGGAAAAGGTTATGATTTAGATTGTCGTATGTAAACAAAAACGTAGACAAAATGTAGCAAAAGTGATTTGGACACAGGAATGTCCATTTTTTTGCATAACACAAATCAACTGTACTTTTTAGTTGCTGGGTGACCCAAGATACAAATCAACCGACCCCATATTATCGTCAAATGACAAACTCTTGTAGAACTATTCAATAATATAAATGTTTGTAAGGAACCTATAACGTTCAACACTTTTTTTCCTACATGAGGAAAACCATAACATTCCAATGAGACCCGAGTACATGATAATTCGTTTCAATGATATCAATAGAAAGGGTTATCAGATTTCACCCTTACGGCAATACCGTTATGGCTTAGTTCACAAAGATAAAGCAATGACGTACAGTTTTAAATATTAAAAGCATCAATATCCTTTTGATCTCGTTTATGGCGCTATCAATTTACTTGCTAGGTATATCATATGTTTCATTTGCTTTTGTTTACAAAAACATTTGTTATAACAATTGTTTCTATTTAGATATATCATATATCCTTTTCTCCGCAAATACAGTTTATCTATTGAAACTTAATAAGTCAGAAGATGTTTTCTTCGATGTCTGTAAGAAATAACATACAGAAACTATGATCTAATTTCACAGAACAATATGACAACACGTTCACATATCACCTTTGCCTATCAACCACTGTTGTAGCGCGAGTTCCCATTTTTTCACATGTGACGTCATAACACCATTCTTGGATATTTCTTGGATGTTAAAATGGAAAAGAATCGGTAACAAAGACACTGATATTCTCAGAAAAGTGTCCTATGAGGTCTACGAAACTCGTCAAATTAGGGTATGTACATGTAACTCTCGCCTAGCTCGGATAATACGAAAATTCACAATCGTTTCGTAAAATTGAAAGGACGCACTTGCTCAAGTAATAATCCCTATATATGGCCTTATTTCACAGAGTACCGGTATACTACTACAAGCCTTCATAACATTAGTGAATAGAAACCATAGTCTTCCTTTTTGAGTTACGATCATTTTGGTCTGCCGAAGTGCTCTGAAAGTGAAGACGACGATAACTTATTTACCGTGGAATTAGTACCTTTGTCAGCGGATTCAGACTGAGATAGGCACTGGGCAAATAAACTGCCACTGTCTATAACTTCTGACAAGACCTGTCCACACAAGGGAAATGAAAGCCTGTTCCATTCATTCGGTCTGACGAATGATGTCTGGAAATTACATCCAGAAACCAACTGTATTCTGACAGGGTGTTGTGCTACACTCCGTTCTCTTCCTCGAAAGGGTCTATTGGCTTGGTTAAAAGCGCTATTTTTTTTTAAAAATTTACACTTTCTTAAGTATCTTGAGTAGGTTTTTAATTTGAGAGGTAAAACTGACAGCTGCGTATATGATTAATGACAAATGATTCTGATAGACTGAAACGGAATTCTGAAGGTAAAATCTATGATTTTGAAATGGATGGCAATTTAGGCAATGTATTCAACCTGACCAAAATTTTGTATGATTATTGACGTTAGTGTGACCTAAAGCATAGCCATGCTTGTCGTGTAGAAGTTCTATTTGACGTGCATGGAGACATAAATAAAACGTATTGGTGCGTTGGTACAGAATCCAAATATGACACTTCCAATAGAAAATTACTTTTAACATATTACATTAGGTATTTAAATTTTAGTCAGACTGCAATGCTTCTGCAACACAGGTCCTCCAGACACACTAAAGTCTATACAAGGAGACAGTTAGCGATCATCGTATAGACTCGCAGACCCTTTTCTGCATAGGGCAGAACACTTTACTGTCAATCCGTTACATAATATTTTGGAACATCTATGGAAAGATACGTAACATGACTACTGACTAAAACAAGCAGTCGGTCGTATAATGGTTCCGTCACCATTATTTGAGATGGAAACATACTGATTCCTTCCAACCTTGAACATGATTATTGTATACAAGAGCGTAATGGTCCTATAATAGCTACAGTCATGGTTAACGTAGTAAACAACAGTACACATTTTCCTTAGTTGTGATGATGTTACACAGATCCTAAGTATGTGAGATTGTGAAAACAAGATATTGACATCACTTAATCAAACGTGTAAGTTTCATCGATTTATCAAATTACAATCACGTTTCCAATAGTCAATTAACACCTCTCGTATTTGATATCAAGTGCACATGCTGACAAACAGATTGAGACTTTACTATCAGCTAATTAAAATATTATTTGCAGAGGAGACCGACATGAACCAATAGATCGTTACAGATGTTTTCCCAATTTCATTAAAGTGTGATCGCTTCACGAACGTCTCTACGGACCAAGAACATAATGTCAAGTTAGATATCATCAAGTAATCACATGATTTCCTCGTCAAGTATAAGTCCCTATCTGCCTCCTTGAAAAGGTACATCTTAATCAATCAAATCTCTTGCAAGGGACGAGATCATATAAGTCTCACATGTCATGTCTCAACGGGATGTGAAATCAACACTCCAAACTCACAAATCTGATCCCAACTAAGGTAAAGCGTCCATTGATCATTCAAATTTGAACTATTCATCAACGAATTGAAAACCTTGTTAGAGATTTACCTCATGTAACAGTCACTACAACAAACAAAACCCAACCGATACTACGTTCAAGAAAATTCATTTAACCCATGTTAATGCCCCTAAACACAAGATCGCTGCTATTTCACACTGATCGAACACACATGTTTAACATTATACCCATCTACGATGTTTTAAAATGTAATCCTCTTTTCCTTGTTATTTCGTGCTATGTGAAAACACGTTGCTACAAACCATCTACAATTATTCAAAACGTACTCAATTTTGCGTTTGAAATATCACACAACAAGTACTTGCGCATGAATTGTTTTGATTTGACATCTACAATCATTTAAAACGGCTCTCTTTCTGTTTGTTTTTTCATAAAATGTATGCACATACATAGACATGTTTTTACAAACCATGAACAGATTATCTAAAACATTGTTCTCCTTTGACTGTTTTTCCAACTACACGGACAATATGTTCCACAAGTGATCTACAATTGCTTCAATAACGATTAGGGCGGAAATTTACTCGACATCGTGCTGGAAAGTTATCGATTAAAACATTTGCTGCTGCTTCTGAGAGGAACAATGCTGCAATTGATGTCAATAATGCACAGACCCAGTAAATTACACCATAAATGAGAATTTATCGAGGCTAGTGTTAAGGAATTGTTGCCAATAAAGCTTATTAAGCGGGTCATGGAAAACAGCACAATCACAAATCGGGGACTCGGAATATTGGGGGTGGTGGTAGAATTCCTACTCATGACTATTCATGGAATTCAACAAAGGTGTTTTCGTTTATCTTGTGTTTAGGAATTACAATGAAATAATTGAATAATACAATTGCTTTATAAAAACACATTAGCGTCCCTTCATTGATACGCAACATATTCCTTGTCTTAAGGATTTTCTCATTTAGAAATATAATAGTGTTCGTTTCCATTTATATTGAAATTTATAGCCTTCAATTTGATATTTCACGGACACATTCAAAACTGTATCACGTTAAGAAAAAATATTAGGCAAAAATAGACAATGAAAACCTGTTTGGTTGTAGTTTGTGTGAATATAACGCGAATAAAATCTTCATCCTACGTCAGGTTTAGTTATGATATCATATGTGTACCTTTGACGTATAAGTTAACGAAATGAGAGAAAGTAAAGTTGAAGCCAGTTACCGCCAGTGCTGTTTTAAAAAATAGCCATCGAAACAGTTATACGTTGCCATAGCCTTATTCATGATGTCGAGTTGCCATGACACAGGCTTTTCCCATTGCATCCATAAGTAATTCTAAATCAATTCAAAATTATGCTCACGAAAAAACGATCCTTAGTAATGCTGTTTACGAGCCTAAGTGTAACACTCCAATGTTCAGATCAATGTTGCTATGTTTCTGGAATGTATTTCATTATTATATCTTAGTTAAATTGACAGCTGAGACATTTCACCGATCTTAGATCCTATAATTGCCATGGTGATGACATTCGAAGAAATGTTTAGTTTCTTGTTTAACACAAATAGACAGAAAGTGACATTTATTTTGCAAATATTTCTTACCAGTTATGACATTTTAACGACGAAAAAGAAGAAGAATTTAATCAACTCAAATACACATATTTTATTTCAGGTTTCCATCTAGAACTTGCTTTTAAAAAATGTTCTGAAATTTAGTATTTATATGAAAAATAAAAATTGAATCTTAGTTTTATTGAACCCTATATTCTTGAACATGCATGAATCCAGGTAAAAAGCATTTCTGAATAGCACAATTAAAGACTTTTCATAAAATCTATCCAAAATCAAGTAGGTTTACCAAGGGGCAACTCAGAATGTAAGAGCGAGCAGTACGGAGGTATTACTGCAAGTGTCTGAATGATGCATATGATGCTCGTAATGTTAGCAATGGAAGAGGCCAGTCTTAGAGAAACATCCAACAATAACATAAAGCAGTGATAAACATAAAGTACTATTATTCATATGTAGCTCATGTTGATTCATAATCAATTTTCGATAAAGGTTATTATCTTATAGAAGAGTTTTGTCGTTGAATGTTATTCATATTTCCTATCAAAAAGAGTAAGTCAAACTAAATATCAACGTTATTGTACTTGTGGTAACTCCCCTACGATTATATAAATAAACTTTTGAAATGTCAGAGAGCTATATCATTGATACTCCTTTGCTACAATTCCTATCTTGATTTGTACAAATATACACACATCTTATCTAAACTTAACAAAAAATGTTTAAAAAAACTTTAAAATGTTCTCTTGTGTTATCAATTAACCATTTTCATCTTTCAACACAAAGCTTTGTTCATGTCAGATAGGACTTGAATCATAGTTGTCCGACATTAAAATAAATAAATGTAATGTTTTTTATGTTTAATGTTCTGATATACATGTAGTTGGCGATATCATGAATGGTTATATGTGGTGTGTTCGTTATATTTCGACCTTATTGGATCAAAATGACTTCCTTGATTGAAAAATACATTCACATTACAATGATAGCCTTAGGTATCTTCTTAAAATCACACTGCAAGTGGTTCTAATAGGGTTGTAGTTACAGAATATTGTAATGGTTGCTTATATTAATTGATTTCATTTCCTTTATTACTAACGAAGCATAGTGATTTGTATTGAAAGAAACAGTATTGTTTTTGCAGGATAAGACCTTTTCGTTAAACAATAAATTTGGTTTATACGATTAAAATAATTTAACTTAACTTAAACACAAACAATTGAAAAGAATGCTTAGGTGTTTTGATGAACATCAATATCAAGGTATTAGAATCACTGCCCTATGCAAATCGTCCCTTCACTCGAGCTCTGCATGGCAAGATGTATACACTGTAGGCATCGTGCAATGTATTTGGTATATAATGGGGCGTTGCTCCTCGGAGGGAATTATAGGGCAAAGGAGTTCCTTCACTCCGAGCGCACAGATAACTGGTAATTCATTTTATCAAACTAAAGTACCATCAAATACGCATTTACACTCCTATCTCAAGAAATAGAGTATGTATGTAAATTGCAGATGAAGCTCAAAATAGTCAGGATACTTAAGCGGACAATATTCTACATTTAGCAAATTCGTGTACTCTTAGAACTGCAGTGTCAATGTCTTCCCAACTAAGTACTGCCTGTCGATGAAGTGATATAGTGGTAACCGTATTGTATACATGTAATCTGGGTTTGTTAAATGATCAATAGTAACACAGTTTACTATGTAATTGTGCTTCGTTTTTCACCCTAAGCGTAAACAACTGTATTTCATTGAAACAGTTTCGATTCTAAAATCAAACACCTCTTAGCATGGTTAATATCAAAGGTCTATCTCTATACAATCACAATTTATAGCCATGGTTAGAGTTTCCGAAATTGCTTGCTTGAAATATCAAAGGTCTTCCCCAAAGCAACCAAAAATTACGAGCAAGATTAAAGTTTTTCGTGACAAACAGACTGACTGATAGTCAGACGGAAACACAACGTACGCCCGGAATCTCCGATTCGAGAGCATGGTAAATAAACAGTTTATTGATAGCAATAATTTCATTATATATTTATATATAAGACTAGCATAGAAGTGCTCTGTTTGGATGGCCAACGATTTTGCACGTGTACGTAAATACAATAACCGTTTGGAATCATGTACAATTTATAACCGATTTTCTAACAATTAAATGCATATACACTCCAATTCCGATTTGCCAGTTTAAAGACCAAGCTTATTAGAAATTGATGCTAAGAACATTATGATTTACAGACAAAGATGTAAATTATTTGCAAGGGGCATTCAACAAAATGTATCAGTGGCATTTGTGGCAAACTAATAAAACCGATGCAATATTTATTAGTGAAATCTGCTTCCAGGCTTACCGAACTCAATATGTTAAGCACTGTAGGCTTGCTCGGTGTAATCATGTGTTCGATTACCAGAATGCCTTGAGATAGTTGCTTTCGTATTACTTGCTGGCGGAACAAAACTTGAGAGTCTGAATACCCAATAATTTAAAGTTAAGTTATGAATAGATCGATGAATGTTCATAAATGTAACAATTGACTGCTTTACTTAAGATTATTAAAAGGTGAGGGCGTTCTTGAATTCAGAGTTGACTACTTACAAATTGACTTAAAGACATCTCAGTTGGAAAAAGACAAGAGGTATTTTGATAATATATAACAAATAAGAGCAAGACATAAGTCAAGATGGTGACATACTGTATTCTATAAGATTGGGTGACAATATTCACGACCTTTATCATTACTTTATATTTCAAATGCAGATTGCTTTTGTGTGGTTATTTTTCAAGAATTCGCAACTCATAACCATAAACACGAATCTTGTTTCCATTTCTATTGATTTATTCATATCTTAAAGTAAAACATATTGCAATTATTCGACTATCAGTGACGGATAATATGTCATTGCATAGCAAACATCATATTTTCAAAGCCTTTTAGTCAGATTTGAATTCATTACTGAAGGTGAATCAAACAATAATGAAGCAACATAAAGCTATTTTCGGTGCAAATATCAAGAAAATGCATCTTTCATTCCATAATGAATTATTCATTAAAGAAAAGAATCACATGATTAACGGCTGTTGGATTATCACAGGATATCAGAGAATCTCTGTGTAGTTTTCATTGGGAATCAAACTGCACAATAGTGTTGCATAATTTATTTGTTTGCAAAAAATAATGTATTTTTCATAACTTGATATTTCATATCGATTATTTAAGTAATATTCATATGTTCTTAATATAGTAATGAATAACCTCTGAAAGCATAAAATGCAATGAATAATGAATTAATATTTGTTCTGAAAGTGAAATTTTTTTCTTATTTCAAATTAGTATTTCGAGTGAAGGCTAAAAATACATGCCAATCATAAATTTGATACAGCAATCAATATTCGTAGTTTCATTTCACTTTTCAAAACTGTGTCCTAATCAGGTAACATCATAATGACTGAAGAGGGTTGAACTTAATTCCGCTTTATGGATGTCTTGTGAATGGCATTCATGATACATTTTATATAATTCTGTGATACTCCGAATGTGATAGACTTTGAATAAGGCGTTGTTGATAAATTTGTGGTGTTATTACCATATACATTAACAGGAAATATTCGTCTAGTGAATTCTAACACGGTACTTGGCAAATCTTCGAGTGTCGTGGCCTTTGGATTGTTGGTAATTTTATATGCGTAGTTGTAATTATCATATGTTTACAGAACCCGTGTAAGATCGCTGTTCACATAGTACCGCAAGGTCATTTAAATAAACAAGGGTCGTTTGTACAAATGACTTTTACTCAATAAGATTGCATCTTAATGCTGAGGAATATATGGATGACAACTTCTTTGTTCATTGTTTACTTATATATATATGCCCCTACCTCATTACTCTTCCTCTGCTTGAGAACGACACAAGAATCTGTGTCGAAACGTCGCATACAATGAACAAAGAAGTTGTCATCCATATATTCCTCAGCATTATTGTCATCCCAACTTCTAAAATGCCTCTCAAAGAAGTTAACATTGCAACTGATGAATTTCAGCTGTGGTTGCAGAAAAGGGAATTAGTATATGAATACAATCGTAATCAATCATAACTAACTTCGAGTACTAAGTCTACTGTGCTGTTGAAGTACATTATGACAGGCACAACAATAAACAACTTATACTATGACTACTTCCTAATATCCCATGATGTGAATAAATACTCCTTTACTGCTTCAGAGATTGATGCGCTTCCATCTAGTCGTAAAACCAGCCTAGAATAGTGTCAGCTGAGAATTCTGTTGAGCATAATGGCGACCCTTGGCTCCTTACAACGTTGTCTAAAGGGCGAAACACGTAAACAATCAGTATGTTAATAGACAATGAAGGACTGTTGGGAATCTCAATGAGAAAGGTGGTGTTTGGAGTTCTCATCAAAGCTTCCGGGTCTCAACAGGCTAGGATTCGGTGCACGTGATGTTCAGAGTTTCAGAGGCTTTAATTATCTGAGGTTGAGATGTCTGTAGTACCTCTACCGGGCAACTGAGGAAATTGCTTTCAAGTTTATATGCAATGAGAACCCGGCTTTAAACAAATTGTCTAATAAACCGAGATTTTAAACGTTTTTATTTGACCAACCCATCCAAATTCTTTGAAGCTTTGATCAAAGGAGATGAGCAGGTGAACGTAAATAAAATGTAAGGAATCTAAACATTTGAACACAAGTCGTGAACAATCCTCAATTAACAAAAGCTTTAAGCAAACAGAACATCTTTTTTCGAAAAACAACACATCTATTGATGGGTTTGTCTTTCCTTTATCAGTCACGTCGAGATAAATCCCTTGCAAGAGACGGACAAAGACTTCGAGATTACTTGATGAACTTGATTAATTCCAATTGAAATGACATTTTAAAAAGCAACTTAGCGGCGAAAAAAGGAACTTTTACGTGTTCTCTTGAGTTTCCAAATGGCAATCCTCTGCAATTAGAATGAGAGCTTTTCAAAATACCAAGTGTAGCTTTCATGTTTCCTTATCGTGTGTTTACATGTGGTAAGTGGTCTTCTCTTTTAACAGATTCAAATCTTAAACAACCAAGTCACTACTTCAACTGATGATAGAAAGAAAAATAAATTGCCAAATATATACACGGGGAATAAAGCAATGAGGTTATTGACCAAATAAATAATATTGTCTTCATAATGTCAACATTTTAAAAACATATGTTTCCCTTATCTTTGAAATTAAAATGTCTCTGGGTGGTAAACGTATCTAGAAACAACCTGATATAAACTCACGGGTTAGGTCCTTGAGGAGCACTTAAGAGAATGATATGATGAAGAGGTAAGGGAGAGATAGTGATAGTTACATGTATATGCGTGTTTTATCATAATGTTTGATTGATAACTATTCTATTCAAGTAGGTTATTCAAGACCATCAGAAGTCCCCATAACATAATATCTTAAGTTAGTCTGGAAAATTGCCAGTTTGTGAAATAACATATTCGAGGATGAAGTCTTCCTTGATTTTGAACAATATAAAGTCAGGTATACGTAATGTTAATTCTTAGTTGTCTTCAGATATACGGTATACGAAACAAAAAGGAGTGCTAGCTTTTTAAAAATGCAAAAGTTGCTTGACAAAAAAGCAGAACAAATCGTATTATATAAATGCATTGATACAATAATTAAGCAATCTAAACGTCACTGCAAGATATGATATATTCTGGCCACAGTTGGCAAGCTTCTCCGGTGACTTGGCGACTAATCCAGAACTATTCATTTAGAACATACAACCAAAGAATCTATTAAACAAGCCTTGCTTGATAAACCGAATCCATTATCAACGAAAGTGATTGCATTTGGATTTCATTCTAAGACGCGACAGCTAAAGTGCCAACCAACTCGACGAACTGTAGATAATAGAGGATGCACACTATTATGCTTGTATTATCTTGTAATGAGCTCCATGACAGGAGAACCGTCGGGTCAGTTGTTGATGTATTAGTGGAGCTAGTGATCTGGCATTAATATCAGTTTCAACACAGAACGTTGCATAGCAATATCCATCTGTTTGAGGACCGAAGTCTTTAGTAACGGTTCATTCTCACCTATGCATTGACTTTAGCCTTACAGAAAGCAACACAGTCGGGGATTGTGTCTCCTCTGAAGCGCTGTAGTTTATATCAAGATTGAAAGAATACTTATAAAGTTACCAAAACGTTTTTCTAATGGAACCTTAAGTTCATTCAATGTTTTTGAAGTAGTATCATTCACCAATATAATGGTTATAAAAGTAAAGTCTGACTTTGGGTCTCCATATTTGGGTGGATTACATTAAGAACACTAGAGATAAAGACCTTACAGCTTGTTGAATGTAAGTGTTATGGAATCCGATGGAGTATATTGATATATCGATGGCAGTTATATATTTATAGTAATATATCAGATATACGAATAATAATGAGCAATCTAATTTGAAATGAATGGTAAGGATTGATTGTGATGAATGGTGACGTAGGCACTAAATCTCCCTGTCTGCGGGTAATTTATATCTCTTTTCATGATACTAGGACGGAGATGATGATGATGATGATGATGGTGATGATGATAGTGATGATGAAAATGATGGTGATAGTGATGTTGATGATTATGAAAACGTTGGTGATGATGACGGTGATGGTATGTTTCCCATGAAGTTGATGCCAAAGTATATGCCCAGATGATCAGCTTGATGATGATGATGATGATAATGATGATAATGATGTTGATGGTGATGAGAATGTTGACGACGCTGCTCGTATTGATGACAGTGACGATTTATCTATAAAAAGATGACGACGGTTCATCATGCGGATCGATAATTGCATTCTAATATATGGAACAATTAAAGACAGTCACTACTAAAGACAAAATCGAACTTGACAACCCACGCAAATAAAATCAAGTCATTGGTCAAAGTCATTGAAAGACTAAAAGACGAAATAAAACAAGCAAACAGCAGAATTCCATCACAACATGAACACATTAGATATTCGATAATTAGGGAATAGATAAGTATTCAGATCTAGCAATTGAGTCTTACTATATGAGTACTATATAAAATGCAATCGAAACACATATCGGCGGCCATTATACATCTATTTATACAAATATATTTATATGTTTATAATATATTAAGATACAATGACTTAAATATGCGTATCTGTTATGAAAGTGGAATTATTAAGTGGTGTAATATCGAGGAGACACAAACTTACTGATCAATGTATTGCAACAACAAAAACTGATCAAATAGTTCGACTAATGAAATTTTCATTTTGACAGTAAGTAAAATTGTGAAACGCTGCCAAATCATCAGCAAAGCCATAGACAATATTCCAATCTATTGAAATAACGAAATTGTGCTATAGCCAACTTGAAATGAACATCTCCCTGACTGACCAAAGGCTTTCCCGCTAAAACACATTTACAGCTCGATGCCAACAAAAGTGTATGTATATTTAATATATTAGCTAAAAATCAAATATTTACGAAGGCAGTGTGAATTCGCGTTATAGCGAGGGTGAAATGAACAACCCAGCTGATGCGATGTAACAGGTCAGTTCTTTGTCGCCATCGGCAGGAGCTGAATCGGAGCTCAAGAACGGACTTGTTCTATTTTAAGAGGAATATATTACGTTACCGTTGTCAGGGCCTTAACGTGACAGCTACATCAATATGTAATAGGCCATAAAACAACGGATCTGCCTTAATAACAACAAGTTGATGGTTTTTTGTTCTTTCACGAAATCATTTAATAAATCAGATACTATCATAATCTCCATTCATTTGGCATTGGATTGGATTATTTTATGACCAAGTGAGTTTTAAGAGGCTGATGTATGGTATAACAGGGTAAAGGGTGCATAATCCAATATATTTTGTATTTCTTACAAGAGAGACAAAGAGGTTTTACATACCAATACACTAGGAAATGTACTTCTATTTCAAGTTGAAGTTGGACACTGCAGGTAAAGATGAAGAATCGCCCGGAATTAAAATAAATGGCACGAATTGCAAGACAATGTTTCAAAATCGATAGCAACATACCATGTTCGGTTACGCTACTTGATTTGATTTCCCTAACGCAGGTGGTTAAAATGCGTTCTTGATGAAATGGCCACCAGCATGTTTCGCTTGATGCCTGATAGTTTCTTTAACGACAGCATTACCGGGTTATATAATGATATATCTGACCCTATGAAGGTAATATATTTAGCATTAACAAATGTTTATGTTGAAATATTTATAAAGATAGACGATGTTAAAATAGGTGGTCATGCAACTCTAAGGTCAAGATACGCCAACAGTGCCAAGGGTTCTTGATCCGTATGCTTAGTTTTGAAAACTGAAGGGTCTTTGTACACCATAAGAAGTGCTTGTTATAGATGCTTTGCATCCCATACTCGCTACAATTCTACATGCAATGGTAAAGCTTAATTCTAATGTTATCAAAGATTTAATTGACTTCCGGGAAAGGCGAAGGACTGATCCCAAAGCTTCAAATTTATATCTTGTAAAATCGATCGTGTAAAGAAACTAGTTCGCTTTCATTTATCATCTTAAAAATTACCTCAATTAAACTTTCTGCAATTCATTTGTTTTTGCCTCTAGCGATGGCGAGTATCCAATTCCAGGAGCTGCAATTGTGAAAATGTAATTCTAAAACACGCTAGTGAAATGAGTGAAAATAGAATGTTATCAATTCGACATGCAATTACCTCATAAGCAATCTCAACCCCATTGAATTATTGAACTCGGGGGAGGATTCTGTATTTGTGTTCACATAACACCATGTTCACAAGACTTGTTTTAAATATTTGAAGACAAACTGTCCAGTTCAACGCCTTGGATGATCAAAGGCACATCCTTCTTTAATAAAAGGCCAATTTTCTCGCGATTGGCTTTATTCGGCTCCAACCTAGTGATCTATTTTATCTAACGTGACCTAATTCCGCCCAGCTCACTTCTCCCAGTGGCAGCTAGCTTGATATTAGTCGACTGTTGGGTAACAGCGTCCCACGGTCCTCTATCAGCCTAGGGTCTCGAGCTTCCGATAAATCCAATTACCGATTATCGTTATCGATTTCACATCTGTCATAGGACAGTGTTGAGAATTAAGTCACCCCATCTTGTTTTCAGCAACAACATGATCGATGCATGTCAATGATATTATTCCTACCTTCGACATATGGTTTTGTTTATACGACGTGGACCTTGAGGTTCCAGTCGACCTACAAACAACCATTATCGATGTGGTATGAAGCTGCATATCATATCAAGTGATAGTTTTACTAACAAACAACAATTCTTTGATGATGATGTTGCATATGTTCC
This sequence comes from Steromphala cineraria, assembly GCA_916613615.1. Taxonomy (NCBI): domain Eukaryota; kingdom Metazoa; phylum Mollusca; class Gastropoda; order Trochida; family Trochidae; genus Steromphala; species Steromphala cineraria. The sequence continues at coordinate 10,756,469 of OU744726.1, forward strand.
TCATGTCAGACTGTTTTCGAACTGGATTTCATCAAGGTCAGGTTATACATAATAAGTTTATCGTTCTCGAGATTTTGACTTTACATGTATCTGCTCAACATAGCTTTAATCTGATTGTTTTCTTTGATTTACCTATATCATTTCTTTATGATAAATTCATTTCAAAATGAACTTTTAAAAGTCGCCCTTATGAAAACAAAAAGCTGTCTCTTTCAGAGAAAATCAGGGTTTTAAAGTAGATAATATGGGTACTCATAGGCGTAGGAACAGGGGGGGCACAGGGGGGCCCGGCCCCCCCACTTCCGAACCTGGGGGGGCCCTGCCCCCCCACCTTTCAAGATTTTTTTTAATAGAAAAAGTCACTTTAACTCTGTATTTTAGGGGGAAGGAAAAATGAGATGAACGGGCCCCCCCACCTTTGAAAGTGGGGGGGCCGGGCCCCCCCTTCCTGAACAGTAAGATTTTCGGTTGACAATTTTTTTAAAGAAAAGGGGGGAGGGGGTGTGGGAGAGGGAGAGCGAGGGGATTTGGATTGGGATGGGAGAAAAAGGGAATCCCCTTCCCCAACATTTTATCCTTTATAGGGATCTACCCTGTAATTAGAATTGTAAATGGGAAAGGGTTCAGATTTTTTTTACCTCGAAAATGCGAGGATATTTAGATATTACCCCAACCTTCCCAGGGGGTGGGGCATTAAAGCTCAGGGGTCAGGGAAAGCAGAAGGGTCTACCCCATCACCACTGAAACGGACATATGGGCAGGAATGTCCCTTTAATACTTTAAACACTTTTCCTAAAAAACATTTGATCTTAAACATCATTGAAAGATGTGTGTTTCATCTTTGTAAGAAAGAGACTTTGAACTATATATGGCAAATAACAAAATGCATCGGTTTGTCTGCGTGCCTGTCAGTTTGTCTGTATTTAATATGTCTGATATAATGTGAAACATAAAATTGGAAACATACATACACGTGAATTACCCCCATGAATTAGTTTTTTTTTATCGTTTTAAAGGAATTATTTTTTCTTCCTTTTAATTACACATTCATAGATAATTTATCTTGCAAAAGTTTTAACTACCTGCTGATGTGAATAAGTGAGATCTTTTCACTGGGGCCACGCCCTTAAAATCTAAATTTATTTCCATATTATTTAAAAGGCATAAAAAACTGATTTGTTGTATACAGACTACTTTAAAAAATATGATTAGAATTTGTGGTGAATTTGTTGCCCCTAATAAGGACAATGCCCTTCGGAGCTTTAAACCTTTATTATATCGATTTTCAGAACAAAATGCGATCCTTTGAAGTGAATTCCATTTTGCAAGAAACATTATTTTCAAAGATATTGTGACCCTGTTGTTTTTAACCTATAAAGGCTAGAAAATAGCTGCAAAAAGCCAGATGAGGTACAGAGTTAAGGCTATACTTTTCTGTTCTTACCTGGAAGACGTATTTGACCATTTTAGCTTTTTGTTTCACGTTCATCATTTACGTTTTTAAGTGTGATATTTAGGCCAAATTTAAAAACTCAAAACCATTAATATGATGAGAACAAAGACTATTTAACAAAGTTCCCCCTTAAGCATTCCTATAACGTTTACTCATAGTAATTTTGATCTTTTCACGTGACTGAAAATATCTGAGTATATCAAAGCTGTTATGAATATTTAAACTATTAAAACATTTTTGACCTATTCACAGAGTAAACTTGACATTTGAGCTTATTTAAGTTTCTGAGACCAAAGGAGTTAATGAAAAACAAGAAGAAATGATGGAGATAAACTTACAGAATTTGGAGAATGCTTCCTATTTATTTCAAGGTTATAAGGTCAATTATTATTATATTATCGATACCAACAACAAAATTATCATTATCATCAGTTATCATTAATCACTCTATGAGTCATAAATCATCCATGAATTACTTCCATCATGAAATCCATCAATCATCCATCTACGACTATGAGTCATAAATCATTAATTCATCAAGCATTAATCAGCAATTTTCAATCATTCGTTATCAATTCCTGATCAATCCAACAATTACCAATTATCAAACACTAAAACAATCATTATCTTCTATAATCAACCATTCAACACTTAAAGATTATCATTTATCAATCTTTCAACACTTAAACGAACGGGCCCGTAACAATCATTCACCAATCATCAATCAATAACCTATCAATCATAAATCAATTATTCATCAATCATTGTAAATAATTCAACACTAAACAATCAATCATTCAACACTAAAACAATCAATCATTCAACACTAAAAACCATCAATCATTCAACATTAAAATCATCAATCATTCAACATTAAATCATCAATCATTCAACACTTAAATAATCTTTTATCCATAAAATTCACATATCATTAAACCAAATTTGGGTCCCCACACAGGAATCCATATAAATCATTTTTATATTTTTTGGAAAGGCAACCCCCGCTCTCACAAAAAAAGTTTGGGCCCCCCCCAACTCAGCAATCCATATATATCATTGTTTGATATTCTCCCCCCCCCCCCCCCCCCCCCCCCGCTTTCACAAAAGAAAATTTGGGCCCCCCCACTCAACAATCCATTTATATCATTGTTTGATTTCCTTGAGAGGCCACCCCCCGCTCTCACAAAAAAAATGTGGGCCCCCCCACCTCTCAAACCGTTCCTACGCCACTGGTACTTTATATGTTGTTATATGTAAAACATTATCTTTTAAATCAACACATTGTAGTTATATATCCTGTAGGTGAAGAATTAGAACCGTTTCCAAAAAGGATAATTCATGATATTGACCTAATCCTACATATCATGTCATTTGACATAATATGATACGGAATATACGAATTGCACAGTAAAATCGCTAATATCCAACTCTCATTCAATGGTAACCATGTAGCTTCAGTCAAAAGACATGATATGCCGAAGGGGATATTTGAATTGGTTTGAAAAACGATTTGTTTGCGGAATTCGGGCAGTCATTTCCTTTACAATATGCCCCAATTATCCACACAGCTTTATGTCCATTATTTCATTAAATACAATAGCGAGCAAATTGACAATGACGATAGTTTTTCCTTCTCCAAAATCACAAGTACGTACAAGTCATCTAACAGGTGCCCTCAATAACTGCAAGAAAACTGCCGTGACGCCAAATTGACCATCTCCATTACGTAGAATAATGGATCTTGTAACCAAAAGTTGACCCAATTCCCTTAGCAGACTTTGGTCGATACAAGCGTCAGTTGATGTGACGGTCTTAACCAATGAGACGTGTTGGCAATGTTGGAACGTTTTTTTCGCAAAGACTTCAAATACTCTTTGAGTTGACCCAAATCCCCAAGCAAGCTTCTTTATCGTCAATACTGCAGTTATTGGACGTGTCGCGTCTAAATTAAGAGATGTGTTGGTTTGAATGAGTGGTTTGATCAACGATAGGATTTTTTCGCAAAATCAAATACCGTTAGTAATAGGTTGTAGAAAACGTAATTAGAAGTCATATTAGCTAACTGAATATCGACCAAACATGGCCTAGTTTTGGGATCGCTTGTACAAACTTACTTCATAAAGCTGGCCGTTGGATGGACTCTGGTGATATGATTTGGAGTCCTCTTGTGAAATACTTATGAAATATTGCAGCACTTACATATATATTGCAATCATATAAAATGCTTCATGTGATAGATTGAAGCTCCATTTGACATGTCATGTGTTTGGGACTTAATATAAGGATGGAAATACTTGACTCATGCTATTCAATAGTGTCACGTTAGGTTGAATGGTTGAAAGATTTAAATATTTCTATTGTATAAAGAGAAACAGTGTCTTTGAAAAAGAAACATCGAGGAAGTGTGCGAAAGACATAGGTTTACACTTAAACAAATTAAATCACACCCAAAGGAACACAACAATCAAGTTAACAAAATACACTGAAAGTAAAAAAATCCGAGGTAAACAGAAGAACATCATCATTACAAATAAAAAAACACATTTTAAGCATATAAATTTATATTTAAAAATTCCTTTGTTCTCTGAAAATAACTATTCAGCGTTGGAAGATAAAAACATAAAATCGATTATCACATCCTCAAAGACAATCTGATAGAACAAAATAAAAAAGGGAGTTGGATTGCTGATCAGGTGACTGATTGATTAATATTCTTTAATTCTCTTCCTCTCATGTCGAATCTTCAGTGCTTGCCATGAGAAGTTGGATGTTTGATGATTAACTGGGGGATGGCAGCGAGTGCATTACAGTTTCAATGGGCTTGATGCGTAAATCGGGAAAGTAAGCGGAATTCTAAACACGTCGAGATTGCAACTACAATCTTAACGAATCTTACGCAATCGAATAAAAATACCATAAATACTTGCATGCATCATCTTCTAATGGGATCCGAGATTACGAATTTCAACAAAGCTGAGGTAGCAAAGGTATATTATGAAAATATGCTTCTATTTTAACCATATAGATTCTTTCATATAACTGACATAGAATCAATGTCTTCACTTTGTTGAAATTGCTACCAAATTCTTTTTAACATTTAAAATTAAATCTTTTGAATATTGTCTATAGTTACCAAACCAAATAGATGTTTCCTTAAAAAAAACAATTATGAAATTTATGATAAAAGATCTTAAAATCAAATGAGTTTTGGAAATTGCATAAATCATAAATATCGAAATCATCCCTAACGCTCAAAAGAAACACATTGACATTTTTATTTAAACTATGGTATATTATTTACGACCAATAAAATACATTTATGACACCAATACAAATCATTTCGTTTACAAACATCAACTTAAACAGGATAAGATCATCGAACATAAAAGCGAGAAAGGTTAACACCTCACCAAATAAACATAACAGCAGGAACTTAATTCCGCTGATCACAATCTTATCTCTAGGAGCAAGCCTGGAACAAAGCTGTATCGTGGGACAACATAATAAATACCTTTCACGGCAACCCAATCAGTAATCCAACGCTTTCTCGAAGCTGAACATCGCTAACAAGACGTTTTTCATGTAATTTTCCAAACGTAAACAAAACACTCGACAATAAGGTACTTACTTCTTGGCCCTTCTCTCGATGCATCGGGAATGGTCGTTGAGAACAGAGCTGGTAATCCAAGCTTAAATCACGAGCCTGCTTTTTAAATCAGTAACTCTGGTTAAAACTGCAACAGCGTTTTTTTCTTCAGGAGTTTATTTAGAAATATAACACGTTAGTCCCTGGCGCGGGAGAGATTCCCCCATAGAACTGAACGGGGATATATATCTAGCGTTCACCTCGTCATACCGTTTCTATGGCAACTCAAGAAAAGCGAGCGACGGTTTCCAATTTGAGCGGCCACGTTTAAAGGAGTTGTCGTCGGGAACATGTGTTCATTTACCGGTGGGCTCGCGTCTTGATACGATCTCGCCTCACTTGAAGACGAGGAATCGAATGTTGGGCTTTTACTCGGATGTGGAAATGGAATATTGAAAGCTCACCGGTGCCAAGAATAATCGGGGAATATTTCTGGATGTAAATTCTGGATATTAGCTCTGGATATTTCCCTCAACACGTTTTCATTTATTCGATTGGATATATGTTTCCTTACGAGTTGGTCGATCCAGTTTTGATCCGGGGATCCTGAATTCATTTTCAATGATAGATACGCTGAGAGAAAGTATCAGGAGAACAGTCCCTTGGCGTTTCCGATGAATTTTAGATTCAGACGGTTTATTGTTTGAGGGGCAGTGTTCGTTCTGGCCAGTTTGTTGTCTGTGGCTGCTTTATTTGATGTTATCGTTAATTAAAGAATATTTTGTAGACAGGACATCTGTCTCCTTAAAATATCATGGTAATCCTATCTCAGTATCGCAGTAAGCAGAAACCTGTAAGCATCGGCTGCAGGTATAGCAAACTTTGGGTCCCTGCTATGAAGTCAGCACTGTATTGAACACAGGCATATTTGCTCACCAAAAGGTAACTCGGATTATAAAGTCCCATGCTAACCTCTGTTAAAATACGAGTTATCCCCGGGTTGGATCTGGATTGTTGACAGGATGCAATTTTGTAAGTTTATCAATGAACTACGCCATTTCAAAAGTAATCATTCACAAAAGCTCAACCATTTCTGATAATAGTGATACAACATTATGTAATGATGAAAGAATTGAAAAGCGAAAGGTACTGAACAATCAACAATGTCGCTTTAAATTGAATTTAAAATACATCATTTTAGATGTAATAAATCATTATTTTACGAAAACCTAATACTCATGGTAATGCATGTATCTTCAGGCCATTTCAAATTATGTTTTCGTTTAAGTCTTCTAATATAATGATAACTTCCCTTAAATAACAATTTACCCTTGGGCGATCAATAAAAACAACAATGTGATAACTTTCTGTTTAACAGTCCATCCGATGAATCTGAAGATAAAAGCGGAAACAATGACGTCACTAATGTGTATAGACGTCATCATTCCAAAAATAACATAATTGGCTGAAGAGTCGGATCTGTTGCTTCTATTTATATTTGGAAAGAAAGAATTTTAAAGTATTTATGAGCGTTTAAAGTGATAAATGCTCATCTGAAATAATACAAACAGTTGCATTTAGTTCAGGACGACTTTGAGTCTGTTAAGTTTTGCTGGCAAATTGAGTTTAAGTAGGGCCTACAGAGTTTTAAAGAATTAACGCCACTTGAAGCGTTTTATTTCAGAAAGAGCTAAACTGTTTTTTCTTTCTTGTTCTTAGTCGTTGAGGGATAGACGGACGAATCTATTTAATCAAAACTAAAATTAACAATTATTCAAATAGTTAGTGAATGATTATCAGCAAGCACAGCTTGGTCAATATTTCAGCCATTAACAGCGATTCAACATAGAAACAAATGCACTTCAAGGTGAGGAACTTCTGCTGTCATGTTCAAGTTGATAAAGACGTATTCTCATCTATTGCGATACAGCAAGAGAAATATACAGATTGTCATAATGGTTATCGTAGATTCAAACAACGTGATATCTTGAACTTTTGACTTTATGAAAGCTTTTAAGAATACTCTAATAGTTTTCCGCGTCAGTGCGTTGTGATAAGATACTATTTGGTATATCCTCCGAAGAAACAATCTTCTAATATGTCTCTCTTATTAAATAGAGATTAATGTAACCTAAAGCACATACCTAAAATAAGAACAAGACATCATTTGTAACTAGATCGTCATCTTGATGGTATAAGTCTTTTGTAATGTTGAGGATATATGACAAATGCACTGCGATGTTTTCATTTTTCTTCTTCCCATTACATGATATCAAAATTTATAAAAGCTTCGATCAATACAGAATTTTAGAAATCCTTCATAAACAGACCATCTACATGTTGTATGTTGTAAACTCCTCCGATGACATTCTGTCATGTGATAGCTCTGGCCGAGATAACTACCCGTCTGATGTCAGAGAGCAGACTAATTAATGTCCTGTGTCGTACATCGAGATTTAGTACATCAGTAGTTGGCTTTGTTAATGTAAAAAATGTCTGGTGCTCCTTTTTCATTAGACTAACTCGCAAGTTTCATGTATCGATGCCTATTATAGACGTCTTTGGAGAGAAGTTTCAATATACTTGTCAGTATCATCTTGATTCTGATAGCTTAGAAAGAGAGAGAGAGAGATAATCAAGATTTCATTTAGCATTTGCAAAACATGAAAATACACGAGAAACTCTCCGTAAATTGAAAATTTGTATAAAGAACACTTTGAACAAAGAACGATTCTCAGAGAATAAAAACATGAATATAAAGCAATCTTACAAAATCTCATTTAAGTAACGATTTTCTAACCCATCATGATAAACAATGGTTTCTGAAAGTGCAATTTCATACTTTATGTAAACCGGTGAAACGTTAAGTTCATATAAGTACCAAGTATCGTCACATCAACACAAGGTAGACCATTTCTTGTTATGATTGAAGTAAAAATCGATTATGAAGCAGTATGAAACAAAATGAGAACAAATATCAAAATTCAAAAAACGATTTCTTGTCAATACAGATTCCCCTGAGCAACTCAACATCATAAAATAACCGAAAAAATAAAAGGTAAAACAATTTTTGTTCAAAGGACCCTGGTCAAAGCTGTCATTAAAATCAAATCCTCCACAAACATCAAGGGTATTCATTTCTCGTCTGTCTTAGCCCCTCATATTAACGTTTTGTTTTTAGTTGTTCGACTTGAGAAAATAATCCTAAATTCCGGTTATTGAAACCGTCGAAGTGAATTCCCAAACAGTATTAAAAAATCGTCGTATAAAATCGTATAAAATCGTCGTACATATTAAAACTTAATATACACGCCGACACAAAATCCAAACAAACCTCTGGTCATATGGTCCATTTCACCAAAAGTCATCATAAAGTTAAGTAATCATGTAGGTAATGGCATCATATTAAGTGATCATAATGGACCCAACGAACCGTTTGAGTGCTAGCAATTCAACACAAAATATTAACAAAGATATCAGTAAACTGATGAGACCTATCGGTTAAACTTAACAATAGTTCTATACACAAGTTCACACAACAGCGAGAGGCTACCAACTTATATTAACGAAAATTAAACTTGATGATTGCAAACAATCTAACCTTAAATCTCAACTCCAAGAACATTCAAGGTCATTACACAATAGATATCTACTAATGCGTGAAGACACAAGTTCAACATGCCAGGTATAGAGGAAAATACAAACATCATTATCGAGCATCATCAAAGACTTGCCATCTAAATAAAAGAATGGATTATATTCAGAACCTTTTTCAGAAAATCCGTAAAAACGGATCAGCATAAAAACAAATTCCTTTGAACTTCAAGAATATCTATTACCGATTAACCAAAATCAACCACGAATAACTTGCAAACCTTTTGATTCTCGGCGCTAAAAGGCCAACTAAAAGCAACATCAAAGTGACAAGGTATATATTTACTTACCATCTTGTCCTCTGGTTTCGGTAGATCCGAGTCACTTTCCCATGCGGCGTCCATGGTTGACTCTGAGACGAAACACGACAAAACAACAATCACAACATCACGACGACCGGACTCATTGGCGTAATCGATATATAGATTAAGGATCCGATCGCAGCAACTTTCTTCCCTATCGATCTAAGGAGTATGTTTTGTATGAGAACACATTACAAGTCGGGCCGGCAAGTTACCAATGGTACTCAGACCTAATGGAACACAGGTTCATTGTTGCTCTGGCTGTATTGCCATGGTTATTGCAACTAAACGGGTTTGATAGCCTTCAAATGCCGCATTACGTCTGTTATATGTAGCAGTGAAAAGTAGCATCGGTAATTACAGGGATATTAATATGTTAGGAGGGAGGAAGAAAGATTGTTCGCCATGTGCTGGATTTGGGTATCATTTGGCATTCAGGCGTGGTGCCATTGCCAGAAACAGTCAAATTGTCTGCTGAATTTCTGATTTGGTGAAAGTCTGCTATAGACTCCAATTCATCAGAAAGTTCGTTTAATGCTTAATAGATTGTAACAACGGATGTCCTTTCAGGCTAATATAAAATCGTCTACGTATAATAAAAGCATGATTTTATGGATTATGACATACCTATTGTGAACAAAAAGACAAACTTCTCTATTGTGAAAATCACGGTATGTCGGAGTAAGTGATTATTGCTTAATCAGGTGGGACATGGGGAAATGGAAACGAAAAACTTGGGTACATATAAGCTTGAGGGATAGCAAAGGGAACATGTAAACGATGGATAGGAGTATATGTACAATTAATCATAAAAAAAATCGTGTTGCCAAATGCGTTCCATTTAATGATGAGGTCCACATGTAAATTCAATGACTCATTTTAAGTCTCAAAATGGTGAAACGTTAAAAACATTTCTGTTTTTGTTTCATTATATCTTTAGTGAATGATTAAAAGGTACATATGTAGAGAAAATAAATGCTCCCGATAGTCACCTTTTTCGTTGACACCAGAGAGACCCAATATTGTAGCAAAAAATTGAATGTAGTATTCGTGTTCACTTTGGCATGAGTGAGTTACTGAGTGATTTATTGTTTCACGCCGCTTGGGCAATATTTCAGACAATAGCGGCGTACTTTGGCATGAATAACTATAACATCTGATATAATTTTAAGGATGTGCATGATTTTTCAATGGATGTATATGATTTTTTATTCGCTAAGGTATAAAATCAATATTTGCATTTTATAGCCAAAATATTGATTCATTTACCCAAATATGTTTATAAACCTTATTTTCTATATATGTGTTGAGGATAATGATTACATTTCAACTTGTATAAAGTACATTGCGTTTCACTCGGAAAATATTCAGGGGCAAGTACTATGCAGTATATACATATTTGATAGAATAGTAAACATGTACATAACGATAAGAAGTGTGAGCGGATTCATAGAACTTGTAACTTTAAATAGGTGGTCAGTACTCTAGTCAGCGCCAGAATCCCCCCCCCCCCCCCCCCCCCCAAAAAAAATAATCTGTATCAAGCCTATAATGTAGTTTTTACCTCAAAGGACTTTTCTTTGTTTTAATTTTCAGTAAATGAAATGAAAATGATAGATTTTTATTTTGTTTGTTTCACATTTGACCGATCTGAGAGTCTTTCATTCAATTATTCTCATAACATAATAAGGATCAATAGCAAAGTTTTCAAAATAGTTAGCAAATGGTTTGTTTTCGATATGTGGTCATAAAACCACCTACTTCTTACTCCCACACCAAACCCGACGATCGTACAACTGTATCAAAGTTGAAAGAGGTGATAATGGCAGGTCTCTTTAAAACATGGGTCAGGTTCGAGTTTTTGGATATTTTATGGACGGTTTTGTACATACGCTCTTTTTACATTAAAATAAAAGTACCGAGGGTACAGAAGCTCACCTTAAAATGAATGATGTGGTAATATGTCTCATGTAATTCTAACTGAAGATTTCTGAATATCTTAAATCTTGACCTATGTTAGTGCAATCTGATTGGTCAGAATAGGCTAGTAACATGGGGGTTTATGCTAATTACTAGATATGATGACCTATGATGACCTCTTGCACCTGCATGTAGCTTATGTAACTTATCCTCTTATGTAAGTTACTGTTATTCCATATAGTGAGTGTCCTCCCCTCATTTCAATATGCAAAACATATACTCTTTAGAGGAGAGTTGCAGGAGAGGGGCTGGAAGGATAGATGGGGAAAAGGGTTGGGGGAGGGGAGGGGATAGAAGGAATGTGGGATAGGTTTGCAATGGAAGGACAGGAGAAAAAAGGGGAGGAGGGAAAGGGGGGGTAGTAGAAGAGAGGTTTGCAATGGAAATAATCTGGAGGTCAATTCAGTAATATGTTTATTGAAGTATCTTAACTAACAGAGAGAATTGGTGAGAAAGACTTTGTAAAAAAAGAATTGTTCAGACAGCTGTTCAATTAGTTTTGAAGATGAATATTAAATCATATCTTTTATTAGCATGACAAACAAAATAAAAGATAATTTGTTATTCGTTAACCAAAATTTTCAATTTGGAATAAATTAATTGCATGGGAACAATGGACTAAAAAACAGTTAGTGTTGGGAGTGAACAAATTTAATCATTTTAAATGCTTTTGAAAAGGATTTGTTTGAATTGAATGATCATTATAATTATCTAGATAATCATTGTTCAGACCGTAATCAGATATAGATGATTATAAAATGTATATTTATCCCTCACTGGCTACCGGTATGTTATTTGCCATATATATGAAGTGTCAGGAATTATGTAAAACGGAAAGGATTTATTAAAACAGTCATGCTTCAGGCTGTTCGCAGATAAAGATGATTCATACAGTTTTTTGTAACTGTATTTATAGTGTTGATAAATATTACAACAAGCATATCAATACAAATATAATGACATTGATTTGATTGATCAGGAAATGTATTCTTTTCAATGAATTTCATGAAATCTAATTGAAAATTCAATATAATTGACATATTGACCATCTTGGATTCTTGATATTAAAATAAATGCGTCTCTGTCAGGAATCACTATATAAAAAAATACTCTTTTTTCAGAATGATATCTTAATTGATTTAGTAGGAGTAGTACTTGGCCTGAAATCTAATTGAAAAATAATGACTTCTATGATGACATGTTGTTCCCAGAACCCCTTCAGCATGATACAATTATCATTTATTTTTACAGGTATTTATAAAACACATGGTATTGGAACTGGAACCTGATACAAAATACCTCTATTATTAACTTATCATGTAGATTACTGAACATAAAAGCAGATTCTTGACTTGTTAATATTAACTCATCGTGCAGTTTGTTGTACACAAAAGCTGATTCTTGACTTGTTTAAAATTAAATTGTTATTTGTAAAAAGTATTACTATTAATAGAATACAAGTATACTTTTCATAAAGACAATTTATATACTTTCCATAAAGTCCATTATGTTCTATTAATCAATTAGGTCAGGATTACTATGCAATATACAAGCAGGCAGGGCTGCTAGCCCCAGATCCTTAAGGAGAGTGTAGCAATTTGTGTATTTGGCTTTGTGTATGTATATTTGGAGAAGCATCCTAGTGTGCTGAGCATGTAAACCTGAACTCTGGCTAAGCCCTTATGTGTGGTATTAATAGACTTGACGGGAGAGAACATGAATTGTTGTGAAAAATATATAAATTTCACAAAATATAGTTAGCTTATGTCCTAAATTGATTTTGTGTCAAGAAGAACTGCTGTTAGATATAGAAATGGTACAAATATGAGTAAAACACAGGAACTGGAACCTGATGCAAAATAACTCTTTCCACATCAACTTATCATGTAGATTGCTAAACACAAAACAAGTGACAATTTTTGTGTAAGTTGTTATTCTTAGAAAGAACATATCGCTGTCATGAGAATACAAGTCTAATTTCCATAACTCTTATTGCATACACATGGCCATATAGCATAATGCTCTACCATATCAATTGGGTCAGGTTGATTATGCAACAGACTAGCAGCTGACACTATGATGCTAGCAGCCTGTATTGGGATGTGTATTAGACAGCATAGTGGACTCAACAGAAATATCTGAACTCTGGTTGACCCCTTATGTGTGGTATTTAAAGGAATATAAGGGAGATACCATTGTTCAAAATCTAACATGATGTTTAATGTCATTGGGTTTTTGCAGCTAGTTGCCATAACTATTTAAAACAAATTAATTAATTATGTTTGTCTTTCATCTTAATGTTTTAGAAACACTTAAAATATAGAACAACTTGCATGACAATCTTAAATATTCTATGTTCAAGATAAAATTATGATTAGTAAGTTCAAATTAGAGAATTTATATAGTGTGAGTGATCACTTGATGAAAGCTTAAAATTTAGTAATAATGATGTGTCATCTGCAGCTGATAAGTCAATATGGATGCTATCGCGGCCATCTTGGATTCTCAAAACTGAAACGTCTACCTTTGTGGAAGGAATCACTATAGGTATAACATACTACAATATGAAAATGATATCTAGATTGGTTTAGGAGAAGTAGTCATTTTCATGAAATCTCATTGAAAATTCAATATGGCTGTTATCGCGGCCATCTTGGATTCTCAAAACTGAAACGTCTACCTTTCTGTGCGGAATCACCATAGTTATAACATACTACAATTTCAGAATGATATCTAGATTAGTTTAGAAAGAGTAGTCTTTTCATGAAATCTAATTGAAAATTCAATATGGCTGCCATAGCGGCCATCTTGAATTCTCAAAACTGAAACGTCTACCGTTCCGAGGGGAATCACCATGGGTATAACATACTACAATTTCAGAATGATATCTGCATTCGTTTAGGAGGAGTAGTCTTTTTCGTGAAATCTAATTGAAAATTCAATATGGCTGCCATGGCGGCCATCTTGGATTCTCAAAATTGAAACATTTACCTTTCTGTGAGGAATCACATTGGGTATAACATACTACAATTTCAGAATGATATCTGGATTCGTTTAGGAGGAGTAGTCTTTTTCCTGTAATCTAATTGAAAATTCAATATGGCTGCCTTAGCGGCCATCTTGGATTCTCAAAACTGAAAAGTCTACCTTTCTGTGAGGAATCACCATGGGTATAACATACTACAATTTCAGAATGTTATCTGCATTCGTTTAGGAGGAGTAGTCTTTTTCGTGAAATCTAATTGAAAATTCAATATGGCTGCCATGGCGGCCATCTTGGATTCTCAAAACTGAAACGCCTACCTTTCTGTGAGGAATCACCATGGGTATAACATACTACAATTTCAGAATGATATCTGGATTTGTTTAGGAGGAGTAGTCTTTTTCGTGAAATCTTATTGAAAATTCAATATGGCTGCCATGGCGGCCATCTTGGATTCTCAAAACTGAAACGTCTACCTTTTTGTGAGGAATCACCATGGGTATAACATACTACAATTTCAGAATGTTATCTGCATTCCTTTAGGAGGAGTAGTCTTTTTCGTGAAATCTAATTGAAAATTCAATATGGCTGCCATGGCGGCCATCTTGGATTCTCAAAACTGAAACGTCTACCTTTCTGTGAGGAATCACCATGGGTATAACATACTACAATTTCAGAATGATATCTGGATTCGTTTAGGAGGAGTAGTCTTTTTCCTGAAAGTTTACGGACGGACAGACGGACGGACGGACAGACGGACGGACAGACGGACGACGGACGAAGCGCCATGACATAAGCTCACATTTACTTTGTAAAGGTGAGCTAAAAATCGTGGTAAGTTTACAGTTCATACGATCGATAAAATGTTATCCGCAGGCAAATATCCTTACTCTACATAAATACCACCGATGGGACATGTTAAGTGCAAGAAGATTGAGTTGCAGCAGATCTTGAGAAATTTTTCTACTTGAACCAGGAGATTAAAAATACGTGCTACAGAAGTTCATACCAGTGCAGACTTAAAATTATTTTAGTACATTGCATTTACCATAATGATCTGAATATCAAGATCTCCCTTTTTCATTTTTTTCATATGTATCTATATTTCATAAAGAAATTTAAATTTGGTGACGATTTTGTTAAACAAGTAGGTGTGGAATGAAGATTGCTCTGAAGCACACGCCGAGCAGACGAACCGGAAATGAACACCTATCCAGCAGACGATACGATCGCCGGTCATTCTTAAAGACAATCGAGTGCTCAGAATACCTTGTCTTTCAGTACGAACAGACAACAACTCGTGTACTTTCATTTAACAAAGTCATTTATTTCGTCTGGCGAAGAAATGTTTACAGCCTCAGTCAGTTACTGACAATAGAACAGTTCTAATTGATTTGTGAAGGTAACTCTGTGAAAGTGGTTGAGTTCGTTGAACTGTGTCAGAATATAACCATTTATCTGTATCGTACATGTGCTTTAGTCTATCTATGGCAGCGAAAGAGGTTACATATGTGTGAAGATTATAACGAGTGAAAGTGCTGTTTGATTACACAACGTTAAACACATATCAATATTTTCATTTATGAAAAAAATGTGGAAATAATGCCACTTGAAAATATTTATGATACGTTCATTTATAACAACATATTAAGATACTAGACACATATTGTTTAAATTAAATGGAATGGTAACGTTTTCGTAACTTCTTTGAAATACCAGCTCAAGGATAGGGAGAGAAACCACTTGCTTGACAAACACCAAGATCCATGTGTAAGATTACCATCATAGAAACATAAAACACGGAATAGTTCACATTCTTAGGAAATTCATACAGATATGTGCTAAAATATTATGTCATTAAAGAAGCTTTAAAATTATAGTATATATTTTAGACTTTACGTTTAAATTATTGAATAAACAATTAAAACAAACTTTCCATTTGCCTATGTTTAATCAAGAGATCAATTAACAACTTTATATATATTGTAATGAATCATTGTCATTATAAAACCAAGCCATTATCACAGAAGCAAAATGTATTACCCTTTATTCATATATTCAGATTGAAGGTGTTTGCTTAAACGAAAACTGCCAAATAGCACATTTTCATATCCAAAACATCCACACCAGGTTTCACAATACAGATTGAAACGTCCATTTCTAACAAACAAATCCGGTTAAGCAGTACAAATGTTGTTTCTATTTTGCTTAATTAACCTGCAATTGCAGGTAATCTCCATTGCTCGTTTAGAAAGGTATAAATATCTACAGGTGCAGATAGGATAGTTGATTGGATCCCCCTGAACTCACACAGTAGGGCAACAGATCCCCCAAAAACCAACTCTGAGGGGAAAGAACAAAGAGAGGTGAAACACCTCCCTCATGACTCACCTGTTTGCTCATTAACATCTTGACTGATACCTACCTACCTTTAGGAGATTTACCTTTAGTCTGGAGATCATTCAGCCAACAATATGCTTCAATTTCTTGATATGGCCTGATTCAATTTAATTGGGGAGATAATTGTACTTTGTAAGTGTGCATAAGAATTACTGTGCCTTTGCTGTAGAGATTTACCTTTATTCTGGTTTATTTAACAATCAATTTCATGTAGCACACTTAAAGTTCAATGCATTATAATTGAAGATATAGCTTATACTTTGAGAGGTAAAATTACTGTGCCCTTGTTGGACATTAACCCTTACACTGCTTAACTTTGCTTGAAACTTTCAGCCAACAATATGCTTTATTGTAATGCTCATTGCTCCAATATGATGTCATAAAGACTTTCCAAGTGTGGAAACCCTCTAGCTCTATTCCAGTCTGATCTAATTTAGGAGGATAATTTGTACTTTTGTAGGTGTGCAAAAGTTAAGTATATTTTCTTCTACAAATGTTTCAATATTCATCAATGGTAAGTGTTTATTCCACGGTTTCTTGCTCTTCAACATATCATATAGGTCTGTTTTAAATTACACCGGTCTAATCTAAGTAAATATCAAGTCTAAAGCTCGTATTCTGTGGAGTTAATCCTCTCCCTTAATCCTTCCCAGAATACATGCAGTATGTACTTGCTGCACTGGCTTGTTTTCAAGGAAATGATAAACAAAGACTTAACATGATTTGAAAAATAAATTCACCCCTTTGAAAGTCTTAAGAAATATACATGTATATGCATATTGCACTCTGTTCACATGGCCTTTTTGTTTTTAAATAGTGAAACAGATTAGCAAGAATTAGTTACTAAATTTCCAAGGTTGCATTAAGTTCAGTTTATCTGCATTCTTATGGTTTGTTATTTTCACATTTTCTTGGAGAAAGATTAGATTCATGATCACATATTAACAAAATTTACTAATATCTATAAATTTTATTAAAATGCCCGCTACCCCTCTAATTCTCACATTTTTATTCCCTCCATTTTCTCTGTGTCTTCTCCTGTTTCTTTAAAAACTACCTATTTTTGCACTTTGTTGAATGCTAATATTCTGTTACATTGATCATATTTCGTAATATCATATATCATACCCTTCATAAAAATAATACAAGGTATTGTTAAAAGTTTTAATAGTGTATGAACACCATTCTAAACAGAGGTTAAGAATTATTAACATTTTCTCATAGCATATTATCTTTGCACCATAACATAACATAGAAGTATCATTATTGTTAGGCAATGGTTCACCAACAGCAACTGATTAAGGGGAAATTAATTTTATTTCTAATTTAGACTGAAAACACAACAAAACCCTCCCCACTCTCCTTTTAAAATTTTCTGGATCTGCCACACCAAAGACAATGTAGGAAGGAGGGTAACTACAATCAATTAGACAACTCATATCAATGTTCTCTAGACTATCAGGGCTTTATGAAGCTATTCTGATTATTAAAGGTTGACTCCTACACTTGTTTAATGTCACTGATATGAAAGACAACAGGGTTC
Source organism: Steromphala cineraria (assembly GCA_916613615.1). NCBI lineage: Eukaryota > Metazoa > Mollusca > Gastropoda > Trochida > Trochidae > Steromphala > Steromphala cineraria. Next base: position 10,774,370 of record OU744726.1, read on the forward strand.
TCTCCGTGTACCTCCAGATACAAGACACTGCTGAATATCAATAGAATAGCAGAATATTAAACCATATTACATGAGGTAAATGAAGGAAGATGTAACATATGTAAAGGTTTGAAATGTCAATGCCCGATGCTTGCATCTAGGAAAATTTTGAATGGTCATTTGTTGATTTCTATTATAAACATATTATATTTGACACTTTATCAACTCGTCTCTGGACTATGCTGCTGCTAAGGCAGTTTCAATGAAAACATATTTTGTTTCATATTTTTTTTTCAAATAATCAAAAAGCTTTGATACTGGTATACCACTAGTAACGTCTTTCTATTCTTACTGGGGTCATCAGACTTTGTATTAGTCAATCTTTTCATATCTTTAGATGGCAGAATTTGTTCTATTTGAATCTGCAATAAAGTCATACTCTTAACCCACTGAATTTAATTTAAAAGCATTTTACAAAATATTCTTAGTCCCTAAATGTTGAATATAATGTAGAATGTGTCAATGTTAAATATTATGTGAAATGTGGATATCATAATCAAACATAAATTTGTTTGATTCATAATGGAAACCAACACTATTGAATATAGTGGTCGATTACTGGTAACCTCCAAGTTTCAATATGTGCATTGTTTGCTTAAGAAAGTGTGAAAGTGTAAAAAATGTTCAAAGTGAATAACAAAAATGATACATTTCACATTTGTATCATAATTGTAAATAGAAGTTTATAAAGCTTAGAAAGAATGAAACATGCTAATATGAAAATGACTTCAACTTTCAAAATGAATATGATAAAATGATAAACACCTTATGTTGGTGACATGATATTAAAAAACATATTCAATACAAGAAAAATAAACATATACTGAGACGTTTTACCCATTATTCTAAGAAATATTAAAGTGGAATATTTTTGGTACTCTAGTTTCTGCATTCACAATGCCTTACTTTGTATTAACATCATCATAGCACTTTTCTTGACACATGATTACATTTTCATCAATAAATAATTAATGATTAGAATGGATGGAAAAACTATAATGACCTCTGACCTCTATTGTTGACTGTTAATAAAGCAGAATGTTACCTCATCACCAGTCCATATTTGTCTGTATGGTAAAACTGTAGTGTTGATTACTTGTATCAAGCAGCATATAGTCATTCCAATACAGTAATTAACATTATGACATATGATATTTACACTGTGAGTAGATTATGCTTTACAAGATACAAATAAATAACATCTATGATATAAGAGTCTGCAGGGCTCCAGATAACTTTTTGAGTGAAGTTGTACATACACCTGGAATTTTATTTGGAGGTGTACTCAAGAGTTTGAAGTGTACTGACATAGTTTTATCAAGTTGTTGCATCAAAAGAGTTTGTCGTATGATGCGATTCCACTTGTGATCTTCAATGTATCAAATTTTATATATCACTCTAATGAAAGTCTCTGAACATGATACGTACTGAAATAAAGAAGCAGACGTACACAAGTATGCATTTGCGTACATTATACGCATGAACATTTTTTTCGGTCGTACTTGGTCGATTTTAGGGCCTACATTACGTGTGTACGCCTATTATCTGTAGCCCTGAGTCTGGTTGGAATAGTTGTCTACAGAAGCGTAGTGAGATCATGAACATCCTCTCTCACACGTGACAAACCTGTAGTAGTCCAAGGCCTCTCCTCCATTTTACACATGTATTGCATGACCTCCAGAATGTTACACATAGCATGAGACATTTCCTTGTAATGGCAGGAACACGTAGCACTTTTACAAGAACAACTTAACCTCTTGATTTAAGAAATTACACTGGTTGTTCTCATATCAAGATGCGACACCACCAGTTTACACAAACTAAACTGTTTGTTAGACTGTTGGTCATCAAACCGTGGCAATTTAAATACTTTTTCACCAAACACAATTGTTGTCATATCTTTAAGTATTCCGCAAATATCCATCCAAATTATCTTTCAACATGTTTAAGCACAACACCCTGTTCTTCACTGAGAATCAAATTGATATCAAAAGTGCGACATGACATTTGCCCAAAGTCTTAACCCAAAACTGTTGTCATATACACTTTCACACAATCAGGACTTTCCCAAATAGCCATGCTTCAAGGTTTAAGATTTTGACACTTACCCTGTAATGTCATTGTAAAAAGAAACAAAGTTACTCTGATATATATGGCCATTGTTAATCTTACACTAGTTCAACAAATGCCATTTTCTGTTACAGAAGATTTCATCAAACATCCATATTACACTACCTCAGTTTCAACCTTGTTCAGAAGTTTGCAGTATCAACAAGCTGTTCACAAATCATTTAGAATTTTTCACATTCAGAGTTTATCACCAGATTTCCTGACCTCACCACTCACTCAGTATTTCAAACAATTCATCATAGCACTTTCAATATTTGAATAAGTTCCAAAATTCAGAGTTACTTTATAATGTTAAATCACTGTTATATAATACAATATTTCTCAACATCATTACTTAGTCAATAGCACTGTCACTAAGTCACAATATTTCAACAGTCAAGGCATGGCACTCCACAGGAAATTACTTCAAGATAATTTCAAAAATCACTTGTGTTACACTGACAAATTCAAGGTTACCTTCACAGTCTCACGATGATACAAAAACTTCAAAGATACAAAATCTAATGATGAAGCATGTTACTCAGTAACAACATCAAGAATCCTGCCAACTTCTGGATTCAACTCTTTCCAATGTTTTTTTATCAGCTGTAGAAACTTCTCCTTCTCATTCAAACTCTGTATGAAGAGATGAACACAAAACTCGGGGCGGGGTTCTCTCCCTTTCATGGCACTCTCCTCACTGAAATGATCTAGAGAGACATCCACAACCAACTCCTCTTTCTCATCGGTAAAGATAAGTTGGAGCACATTTGGAAATGTGGAATATAAAACAACCCTCTTAAGATTCTCAATCTTACGAATTTCAACAATGGAATGACGAGGATTTTCAGGCAGACCTCGAACAAAATCAGGTAATGGGTAGGTGACAATGTCCTCTTCGGCTAAACATATACAGGTGCTTGTTAGTATGATGGTTGTGGCTTCTACCTTGCTGCTTAATCCCTGCTGAAAGTCCTCACCAACCATATAGCCCAGGATGTACATCCATAGAGTCTGCTTCTTGTCACTGGGCAGAGAGCTTGAGATCTTCTCCTTCACAAGGTACAGGATGTCCTCAATAGCGTCCTCCCCAGGGTAGCAGAACCTCACCTGACTTGGATGGGTATACTCCAGACCTTCTATGGTTGACTTGGTCCTCTTGTAGAAGGCCTTGTAGAAGTCCTGTTCTAGGTCCTGCTTGTCCTTATCCACCATGGGAGATGTTGCCAGGAGTGAGAGGACACCGGTCATCTTCTGTAGGAAGATGCTTGACTCTATGCTCTCTCTGGTAGCCAGAGTGAATACAGAGTGTTCATCTTGACCAGTCAGTCTAATACACTGGTCAAACAAGCCTACGTTCACCTGCTGGAGTTCTGAGTACTTTAACTTGAAGTATGGTTTGATTGCTCCTCGTTTCTTAACCTTCAAGCTTCTCTCGGATCCACCCTCAGTTTTCCAAGCAAAGGCTGAGTCTGATTGATGTCTTGCATGAGTCATCCATGGTGGTCTGGAAGCTGATTTTGACTGATTTGTAGTGTCAGAGATGAAATAGATTGTTTTTGTGCTCATCATCACAAGGGTAGGAATCTCCATCTTAGGGTTGCTGTAGGGGATGACATTTGTCCACAAGACATGATGTAGTTCCTCCATGAGTCCCACCCCACCTGGTGAGGTTTTCCCTGCAATGTTGGAGTGGAAGAAAGTTGCCAAATCTCTACCATCCATCAAAGCAAAAGGTTTCAGTTTTGTGGGAAGAGGTTTGAGAAGTTTGTAGGTCCTGATACAGATTTTGAGATGTTCTTCCAGTTCAGTACTGAGATATGCAAGAGCAAGTGTGTCTTCCTCATCAACCTGAAGATCCACACATGAATATATGACTTCCTTTGGACTTCGCTGCTTTTTGACTGGAGAATAGTGAAACTCATTACTGACAGGAGTCTCTCGGGGCATGTCTTTTTCTATTTTGATCTTGGGCAAGGCAGCACCAGAAGTGGTATGAGTATTTGATACATAATATCTGTTCAAGTCAAAGCTTGATGGCAGAGAACAAGCAGAGGTTTGTTTCTTCAGTTGTGCCTGGTCCGGCGGATCAACCCTCTCGTTGCCTCCTTCTGGCTCCTCCCGCAGTGTAGGAGACATCCGATGGGCATGCTCAGCTCGCAAGTTTGTCAGTCGGTCCAGGTAAAAGTCTCGAGAGGAGGTGGAAGGAAAGAGGACATCAAAGTTTTTGGCACCAGCATTCTCATGGAACACCATGGACAATCCAAACTCTGCAAATCTAATGTTTGTTTCTCTTGATGGTGACCTCTCCTTGGCTACTTTACTACAAGCACTGTACATGTTGATGTCACTGATCCTATCTGTTATTGGATGGTTCTGCATGACACCTATCTGGAGCATCTCCTCACTCTCTGCCTCAAATGTTGGCAGAGGCCAGTAGATGCAGTCAATGTCTAGAAGATACACTCGGTTCTCAGACAGCACAAGCAAACACCTTGTGTGTGAAGGTTTGGCCACCACAACACTTGAATAAACAATGCGATCAGAAGATGATCCAAACTGATCTTCCATATTGAAAATCTGACGAGAAATATCTGAATCACAGGACAAGTCCAGAATCTCAGGTGCATTTAAGCTGTTCATATTTTGGCACACTTGTCTGAAAGACTCAACATAAGATTTAACGGCAGAAGGGTCCAGCCCTATCAATATAAAGGTCCCCATTTTCCCTACAAATGACTCCTCAAGTTTGATATAAGCGTAACTAGACCCCAGAACAACCTGCTGGATATTGCACATAGGAAGAATGTAGAAGGGTTCAAAGTCAGGCACCCCCGGAAGACCCGAGTCAAGATCTGTTAGTCTCTCTATGAAGATCTTGCTCCCAGTGAGAACAGCACAGCACGAGAAGATAACTTGTGGGTTGGAGTACTGAACAGCATGACACCACAGGATGTCCAGCACTGGTTCCTGAGTTGTCTCCCTTGAGGGACTTCCTCCTCCCAGCAGCTGCTTCTGGAGCCAGCCCAGGAACTCTGAATTGGTCCCGGAGGGGAGGTCAGACAGACTGATCACTGTTGGCTTGCGACTGAAACAAAGAGATACAATTACAGAATATCTTTAACAGACATTATAGTAACAACGTGTATTATTTCTCTCATCTGAAAACATGTCAGGAAGAATGCAATACAAATTTACATAATCCTTGACAGACAATATAGTTACAATTTGTACCTTTTCTATGGGAACATAAAATAAGTCGAGACCAAACTTTATTTCTTTAGATTTATATAGATATTTTTATAGACCACAACATTTGTCAAACAGTTTAACAGTTGTACCTTATTATTAGTTACCTAATTTTTTCAGAAGGTTTCTCTACTGGATCTTCTGAAGGGTCATCACAACCGATAATAAACATATTCTCTTCTGTGTCAGTCTGTGTGGCCTCTTTCTCAGGACTCCCATCTCGTGACTTCACTTGGCGAGGCGGTTCAACAGACTCTCTGATTGTTTCTGAGATGGGCAATGATGATGCCTGGAGCAAAGAAGAGTGCTGTGAGTGGGGAAAATGAGGTGAGCATAAAAAAATGTTACTAAACGTTACATATGAAAACAATTAGAGTCAAAGATTTTGGGTAAAACTTTTTAAAAATATTTTGGATCCCATATTGGAGCCACAAGGAGCCTATGACAACCAGTAAGGTAACATCAATACCAAAGAGGATGCATATGATTACGAATCACCATAGTCTTTTATCATGACTGAGGAACTGCAATAAAGTCCTGACTTTTGTGTAGCCAGGTTGTGATCAAATTTTGACGTTTTTACAAATGTAGACAACTTGACCCACCAGTCGGCCTCCACAATCTCCATCGATCTGATCATAAGGGTCGAGGTTTCTGGGTCGTGTGGGGCGGGCAAAGGGGCTGCTGCTGTATCGGAGGGAGGCGGGGCCGGGAGACCCCCACACTGCCTGGGTGCTGCCGGATCTTACTGAGACTGCAATACAGGTCACAGGGTCATCAGTCTCAGAGGAACTTACAAGGGCTACTGCTCATTTACCTTAATTGCTTATGATTCTTAGCTAAATAGATGTACATTCTAAATTATATTTTGGTCCATAATTGTTTTGCACAGAGAAAAATATTGACAAAATGTCATCCAATTACAGTAATCATATTGTCTAATTTTTTAATATTCAATGGCAAATATTTCTTTTGAAAGACTCTATGAATTTCTAAATGTCTTTGTGATATAGTTTAACAAATCACAACCCCTTGAAAATAGGATATTACATGAAGGCTTTCAATGGTGATAACTATTCAAGACTATGAAATATAATGGAGAATTTTATTTTAAGAAAGTAAGAGGTCGTTTCTTTTATTGTTTTTGAAATACTGAAACCTGTCAACTACAAAATTTCAAAAAACATTTCCTTGGACAAACATGTAATACATTAATTAATAAATCTAATGATTTATGTTTTCATACATATTGATTTATGTTGAAATATATTTTGAATGTTTATTAACAAATTTGTGCAAGAACTTTCCACTACACATGTGATGAGTTAGTTGTATGAGTTAGTTGCTGTGCTAGAAGCAAGACAACAGATAGTGGTGTAGAAAACATGTCGGTGACATTATTTGTTTTAAAACTTTGATTACTGGTTAAAACAAATTTTTTAAACATAAATAATGCAAAATGGCAATATAAGTTTATAAAATGGTACAAAAATGAGTCAAATGATTTGACCAGAGAAATGATCTGGGGTTGTTGCACAAAACACTAATGTGCCATAGTGCAATGATAAAAGATGGCACTAAGGTTAACCTCAATGTTAAGTCTTTTTGTGCACACATCTGATGTATCATGATTTTTTTCTTAAAAATGTCAATATATCATGAATAGATATATTCCTATGAAGGAGATCATTCTGGATAAAAATAGAGCCATTGGCTCTGTAGCTCATCAGGCTTCATCATCAATTATGCTGTAGAGTGTGGCAATGTGATTCCCCCTTTGTAGAGGCCGCAGGGTCACCAATCATTAAAATTAAGTATAAGGCGACAAGTTTCAGTTTTCTAGGCTTCATACTTCAGGAGAAGAAGATGAAAATAGATTTGAAAGACGTTCCTGTTGCCTTTCTTAGGGGCAACAGGGTCACAAAAGCTACAATTCATAATCCTCACTCGTCAAGGAGTCTGTACACAAAGTTTCAGTTTTCTAGGCCTGAAGGTTCTGGAGAAGAAGATGAAAAGAGGTTTTTAGGGCCTGGCCCCTGTTGCCCTTATTAGGGGTCACAGGGCCATCAAAGCTACAATTTATAATCCTCACTAGCCAAGGAGTCTGTACACAAAGTTTCAGCTTTCTAGGCCTTATGGTTCTGGAGAAAAAGGTAAAAATAGTTTTTAGGGTGTGGCCCCTGTTGCCCTAATTAGGGGTCACAGGGCCACCAAAGCTACAATTTATAATCCCCACTAGCCAAGGAGTCTGTACACAAAGTTTCAGCTTTCTAGGCCTTATGGTTCTGGAGAAGAAGTCGAAATTCCACAAAGTTTACGGACGGACGGACGCCGGACAACATGCCATGCCATAAGCCCATCGGGCCTTACAGGCCAGATGAGCTAAAAAGGTAATGCGTCCATGGGATTAACAATCTCCTCTTTAGTTTTAATGATTACTAGAAAAGGCTTTCAACAATTTATAACAGGCAAATGTTTTAGGGAAAAAACTTTAAAATGTGCACATGCTAATTTAAAATGAAAATAAAATTCTATAAGCATCAGTGACAAATATTAGTAAAAAAAAGTCTAAAGAGTGGCAAACTGTTTTAAACATATAGTAAGTAAAACAATCCTGCAAGGTGAACGCATACAAAGACACAGAGAGGAATAACTTTACATTAAAATGCTTGGCAAATCATTGCATACAAATGACCAAATACAAAAGACTTTAACTTTACAAATTTGAAATGAATCAGATGAATTATTTTCCTGCAATTGGTCGGACAAATTCTGGTTGACCGTGCATCCCTGACCAACTAAACAAGGCAAAAGTGAGCACGGCTCACATACCCCCGTCTGTAGTTTGACCGCCTTCACGTAACATTAATTTGAAAATTTATGAAAATTACTCGTTGAATGATTATGACTTTGAACACAATGGTCTTGCAAACCTAAAAACTATTTTACTTCATAACATCCGCGGCTATGTAGTTTTTGAATAAAATTCTGGGAACCCTGGAATTACCCCTAAAAGGCACAACAGCACTATACAGTCAAACCTTGTTTCGTTTACAGTTGAAAATCGTCCCAATAGCGAATCGTCCTGTTAACTGGGTCATTTTTCTTAAGAAATATAGACACATTGTTTGAAAAATCTTTGTCCGTAAGGTGAGATTTACGGATATATGGAGTCCGGGTATCTGAGGTTCGACTGTATACTTCCATACCAATTTTGAAGTGTGCAAGTCATTTGGTATTTATATATGCTCCGGAAACAACAAAACAAAAATTGGACCGTTTTTGGTCAAAATTTCAAAAATTATTCAGAACATTGAGCTGAAACCCCTAAAAGGCACAACAGCACCATATAGGCTACTTCCATACCAAATTTGTAGTTTCTAAGTGGTATATTATTTTAGTAATGCTCCTGAAACGAGACAAAGTCCAAAAATCAAACCGTTTTTTGTCAAAATTTCAAAAATTATTTGGACCATTGAGCTGAAACCCCTAAAAGGCACCACAGCACCATATAGGCTACTTCCATACCAAATTTGAAGTTTCTAAGTGGTACAGTTTTTGAGTTATGCTCCGGAAACGAGACAAAGTCCATAAATCGGACCCTTTTTGGTCAAAATTTCAAATATTATTTGGACCATTGAGCTGAAACCCCTAAAAGGCACCACAGCACCATATAGGCTACTTCCATACCAAATTTGAAGTTTCTAAGTGGTACAGTTTTTGAGTTATGCTCCGGAAACGAGACAAAGTCCAAAAATCGGACCGTTTTTTGTCAAAATTTCAAAAATTATTTGGACCATTGAGCTGAAACCCCTAAAAGGCACCACAGCACCATATAGGCTACTTCCATACAAAATTTGAAGTTTCTAAGTGGTACAGTTTTTGAGTTATGCTCCGGAAACGAGACAAAGTCCAAAAATCGGACCGTATTTGGTCAAAATTTCAAAAATTATTTGGACCATTGAGCTGAAACCCCTAAAAGGCACCACAGCACCATATAGGCTACTTCCATACCAAATTTGAAGTTTCTAAGTGGTATAGTTTTTGAGAAATGCTCCGGAAACGATTTCGGACGGACGCACGCACGGACGGACGGACGGACGCACGGACGGACACGCGGAGCGCTATATACCCCCGACTACGTCGTAGCGGGGGTATAATAACTGTCTACTTCTGATAACTTAGATATCCCATTATCCATACCATTGATAGAAGTCTCTTTTATAGAATTTGACACCCATGAAAAAAGGATTTGGACGAATTCTGTAATTGGTAAGACAAATTCTGATCTTGGAAAAAGCCTGAGTATAATAATTCAATCTTTCCTTCGTCAGCTTTCCCATGAGGAGGTGATGAAAAGGGAAGAATGCTTAATGAAATTAACTTAACACATTTATAGAGTTATGTCTCTGTACTTTTAAAAAAATTCAGTAGATTTCACAATTTCCAAAAACAATTTCTCAGGATGAAAAGGTAGAAGATACAAGAATGCTCTTATCCTACAAAAATTAACAAGATAACCTATTTCAAAAAGATTTTGATGATTAAATGGAATTTCAGATAATATGAAGTTCAATTCAGTATCATAAAGATTGGTGAAAGCATATTAAATTTTGAAGGCATTTACATGTTTTAAGGAATTCAGCTGTGATTAAGACTCTCATTCAAGAATACGTCAATGCCAAATCCTCTGCTAAACCAATAGACATAAACAATTTTGCAGTTGTAAAGACCAATTGGTTCAAAATGTTTGATGTGAAAAGGGCAAACAACAAAGAAAGACAAACAAGACAAAATGAAATTTCCATTCAAAATGAACTTTGCATTCATAATATAATTTGCATTCATAATGCTTATGAACTAAAAAACATAAATATACATATGAATACAAAAGCAAGTATATACGTACTAGAAGACCAGAGACACCAGAGTCCAGCGAGGCATGCAGTGAAGCAGGTAGCGAGTTAGATAGTGACATAACGATACATACTTGATTACCTGAGGTGGGGGGAGTACCGCTAGCTCGGGGGTCGCCCGGGAATCGGGGAGGGGTGCAGCTGTATTCTGAGTCGGTTAGACTCGCGCTGGATGCCGTCTGAAACATCAGGTGCTGATGAGGTACTTTGAGGCTTCATTAATGATTGAATGGAACAATTTCCATGATTTACACACCAGAGTATGTAAAACAAGTGTACTCTATATCCAGAAAGTATGTGTTAACTTTTAAAATACCTGATTAAACCCAGAGAAAAGGCAGTGATTAAATGACAAACTGTGAATGGGTCTGCTACTGAAAATGGGAGAGGGGTTGTTTAAACTTGAAGATTTGTCATTTTAACAGGCAATTTTTGACATAAGTGTCAGAAAGAGGGCTGGTGTTTGTTTGAACAGTAATAAACCAAAGTAGGAGAAGTTGATTTACCAAGTGTAAAAACAAATCACCAATAGTTTTTCTACCTTTTTATGCCTTAAACAAAATATGCCTTTGAACAAATATCAAATTGTTATGCTACCTTTTTGGGCGTGAGTCTCTTGACCTTGTCCTTGTTATCCTTGGCCTTCTGTAGAGCCTGCAGTACGGCCACTGTGTCCAGCTCCTTCTGGTCCGGCTTCTGACCGTCCAGCACCACCTGGGGGGAGAGAGGATATTATTGAAAGGGAGGTCACTCTAGCTATGAAATCTGATGATTGAGAGTCGTCAAGGAAGCATATCAATTGTATCTGTAACTACATGTATATAATAAATGGCCTGTGAAAAATAATTTAAAAGTATAGTTAACATAGGAACTATAGCCTAACTCATATTAATATATTTATTTTCAGTATTAATTTCAAAATGATACAAAGCCTGCAAAGGTCAGTATAACATATGCAAACTTAAATGGAAGACAGGCAACTCCCCACCTCATTTCTGGGGTGACAAAATCTGAATGGTTGTAAAATATATGAAGACAATCAATCAACAACTTATAAACATAATGACACAAAGAATTGTAAAGCTCATGTTGCTGAGTTCTCCAGTTGCTTAGTTATTCAGTGCTTATGGTGCATAAAAGGTCAGTTTGGGCTTAAACCTACAATGGAATCGTTTCGAAAAGAACAAAGCTTTTTCCATTTTCATTAGAAGCTAATATACCAAAACCAATATGTAGGTCCCTGCTCCTGCAGTGTGAACTCACCTCACTGACTCTGTCCCCGAAGACCTCCAGCACCTTGGTCCGATAGTCCAGCACGATGGTGACGGGGTTCCCGGTGAGTAGCAGGTGCTCCAGACACGGCAGGCCACCGATTGGCTTCACGTCACAAACCTGAACATTGTGTGAAAATAATCAGTGATAAATATACAAATATGACCTGCTGAATCCAGGGACTCAGTAACACAGGGGCTTGCCATTCCAGCAGATTTAAGTGCGTCATAGGGACCCAGTACTTCAATCTTTAGGATTCCATTCCAATTTTTTTGAGTTTCTTGACAAATTTGGTTACTGATAACTAACAATGTAATCGAGATATTCACGTAAATCTATTTATCATACAATGGATAGTGTTCTCGGCATAATAATGCCAACGGATATTTTCGATATCCGTTGGGCGTGGCTAAGGGTCATATACGGATACCGATGCAAATTTCAAGGTCAAAGTCGGACCTTCTTTCAAAAATTCTGATGACGTCACAAGCGTTAACATTTTGAACGCCTGATAGTAACGGAGATAGGCATTACAATATGAATGATACATTGCATAAACATTAATCTAAGAAATAACAACAAAACTGTATGGATCTTTAGCCATATGTATGACTTAGCAGTGCTAAAACACTGTCATCACGATTTGCATGATTTGAATGAAACTGACCGAACAATTTTACTCACAGGTACCAAAGGCAGTTCAAGTCTCATGTTACACTTCATTTACCCATCTCGAGTGTTCATTACTTTAGTTTAGGCTTGTTTAGTTTGGACTTGGAAATCCACAGACTATCTTCTAGTTTTGCTCTCCGGTTGTAAATGTTTGTTGTTTCAAAGCAAGCTGTAACGTTGCCGAAGGGAAGTAACTCTTGCCCCTTGGTGAGATTGACTCGTTCTCTCGATGACGTCGGATTGAAGAACGTCAGTTCGATACCGCCAAAGGCCATTTAAAATGTTTTTCATTTTAGAAAATCATTGTTTTTGGTATATTTATTAAATTTGGGTCGTTAGCAAATAGTTAAAACGGCGAAAACAGGCATTAATAAGGAGGATTTATATTTTGTCAATTCACAGTCACAGTCATTGCTCTATTCATTTGCATATATCAATGAGCGAATCTTAAACAACGTCAATTCTTAATAAAAGTACCGAGGGTACAGAAGCTCACCTTAAAATGAATGATGTGGTAATATAGTTTAATTGTGTAACCATATTTTATATGATAATTGATTATGGCTGCCATCATGATTTTTGTATCTTTTAAAATGCTAGTCTTCTGTTGGAAAAAATTAGAGCACGAACAAACATTAATACAAGAATGTTAATAAATCATGATTTGTTAACAAGCAGTAGGTTTTTGTATAACTTTTTTGTATATCTATGGCTGAATTGGTGACCATCTTGTATTTTTTAATCTTCAAAATGTTACTTATATGTGGGCATCCATATTAATTTCATTATCTTGATTGGTTTAGGAGTATTCATTTAAATGTCAATCAATAATAACAGGTTTTGTGACTCTTGAAGTCAAGAAATAGTCCCGAAAATCTCAAGAATTCTTTCTTAAAAGTACTTGTACAGTACCAAAGTTTTCAAACACAATCACAAAAGTCAACAAACTGGTTAATCCAATGTTAGATTAGTCACACTCTCAACTTCCAAAGAACTAAAAAAAGATGCACATAAACATTTGGAATATATCCCTCTGACACAAATCACAAATTCAACTAGTGATAAGTCCAATTGCCAAAGTAAACTGTCCAGGTCAATGTCTCATGTGATTCTAACTGAAGATTTCTGAATATCTTAAATCTTGACATATGTTAGTGCAATCTGATTGGTCAGAATAGGCTAGCCACATGGGGGTTTATGCTAATTACTAGATATGATGACCTGTGATGACCTCTTGCACCTGCATGTAGCTTATGTAACTTATCCTCTTATGTAAGTTACTGTTATTCCATAATGTGAGTGTCTTCCCCTTAATACAGTATGCAATACAGATATTAGGAGGGGAGTTGCAGGAGAGGGGCTGGAGGATAGGAGGGGAAAGGAGGGATAGAAGAGAGGTTTGCAATGGAAGGACAGGAGAGGAAAGGGGAGGAGGGGAAGGGAGGATAGAAGGGGTGGGGGTAGAAGAGAGGTTTGCTATAGAAATAATCTGGAGGTCAACTCAGTAATATGTTTATTGAAGTATTTTAATATTAATTGCATGGAAACAACAGTTAGTGTTGAGAGTGAACAAATTTAATCATTTTAAATGCTTTTGAAAAGGATTTGTTTGAATTGAATGATCATTATAATTATCTAGATAATCATCGTTCAGATCGTAATCAGATCCCTCACTGGCTATGTTATTTGGCCTTTTATGAAGTGTCAGGAATTATGTAACCCACTGATATCATTAGATGTTTTATTTAAAAGGATTTATTAAAACACTCATGGTTCAGGCTGTTCGCAGATAAAGATGATTCATACAGTTTTTTGTAACTGTATTTATAGTGTTGATAAATATTACAACAAGTGCATCAATACAAATATAAACACATTCATTTGATTGACCAGGAAATGTATTCTTTTCAATGAATTTTATGAAATCTAATTGAAAATTCAATATAAATGACATATTGACCATCTTGGATTCTTGATAATAAAATGAATGCGTCTTTGTCAGGAATCACTATATAAAAAAATACTCACTTTTCAGAATGATATCTTAATTGATTTAGTAGGAGAAGTACTTGGCCTGAAATCTAATTGAAAAATAATGACTTCTATGTTGACATGTTGTTCCCAGAGCCCCTTCAGCATGATACAATTATCATTTAGTTTTACAGGTTTTCATAAAACATATGGTATTGGAACTGGAACTTGATACAAATTACCTCTTTCTACAATAACTTATGTAGATTACTGTACATAAAAGCAGATTCTTGACTTATTAATATTAACTCATCTTGCAGATTGTTGTACACAAAAGCTGATTCTTGACTTGTTTAAATTGTTATTTGTAAAAAGTATTATTATTAATAGAATACAAGTATACTTTTCATAAAGTCAATTTATATACTTTCCATAAAGTCCATTGCTTAGACATGATAATTGCCATACATCATTATGTTGTATTTATCAATTACCCATAAGTAAAGATAACTAAGCAACATACAAGCAGGCAGGGCTGCTAGCCCCAGATCCTTAAGGAGAGTGTAGCAATTTGGGGATTTGGCTTTGTGTATTTGGAGAAGAATAGTGTGCTGAGCATGTAAACCTGAACTCTGGCTAAGCCCTTATGTGTGGTATTTAAAAACTTGACGGGAGAGAACATGCATTGTTGTGAAAAATATATATAATTTCACAAAACATAGTTAGCTTATGTCCTAAATTGATTTTGTGTCAAGAAGAACTTCTGTTAGATATAGAAATGGTATAAATATGAGTAAACACAGGAAATGGAACCTGATACAAAATAACTCTTTCCACATCAACTTATCATGAAGATTGCTAAACACAAAACTTATTGATGACAACTTTTGTGTAAGTTGTTATTCTTAGAAAGAACATATCACTGTCATGAGATTACAAGTCTAATTTCCATAACTCTTATTGTATACACATGGCCATATAGCATATTGCTCTGCAATATCAATTGGGTCAGATTATGCAACAGACTAGCAGCTGACACTGTGATGCTTGCAGCCTGTATCAGGATGTGTATTAGAATAAACACTGTGGACTCTAGAGGCATATCTGAACTCTGGTTGACCCCTTATGTGTGGTATTTAAAGGAATATAAGGGAGATACCATTGTTTAAAATTTAACATGATGTTTAATGTGATTGGGTTTTTGCAGCTAGTTGCCATGAAGATTTTAAGCAAATTAATTAATTATGTTTGTCTTATATATCTTAATTTTTTTTTAAAAACACTTAAAAATATAGAGCAACTTGCATGACAATCTTAAATATTCCATATTCAAGATAATATTATGATTAGTAAGTTCAAATTAGAGAATTTATTTGATGCAAGTGATCACTTGATGAAAGCTTAAAATTTAATAATAATGATGTGTCATTGCAGCTGAAAAGTCAATATGGCTGCTTTTGCGGCCATCTTGGATTCTCAAAACTGAAACGTCTACCTTTCTGTGCGGAATCACTATAGGTATAACATACTACAATTTAGAAGTATATCTAGATTGGTTTAGGAGAAGTAGTCTTTTTCATGAAATCTAATTGAAAATTCAATATGGCTCCCATGGCAGCCATCTTGGATTCTCAAAACTGGAACATCTACCTTTCTGTGAGGAATCACCTTGGGTATAACATACTACAATTTCAGAATGGTATCTGGATTTGTATAGGAGGAGTAGTCTTTTTCGTGAAATCTAATTGAAAATTCAATATGGCTGCACTGGCGGCCATCTTGGATTCTCAAAACTGAAACATCTACCTTTCTGTGAGGAATCACCATGGGTATAATATACTACAATTTCAGAATGATATCTGGATTCGTATAGGAGGAGTAGTCTTTTTCATGAAATCTAATTGAAAATTCAATATGGCTGCACTGGCAGCCATCTTGGATTCTCAAAACTGAAATATCTACCTTTCTGTGAGAAATCACCATGGGTATAACATACTACAATTTCAGAATGGTATCTGGATTCGTATAGGAGGAGTAGTCTTTTTCATGAAATCTAATTGAAAATTCAATATGGCTGCCATGACGGCCATCTTGGATTCTCAAAACCGAAACGTCTACCTTTCTGTGAGGAATCACCATGGGTATAACATACTACAATTTCAGAATGGTATCTGGATTGGTAAAGGAGGAGTAGTCTTTTTCATGAAATCTAATTGAAAATTCAATATGGCTGCCATGGCGGCCATCTTGGATTCTCAAAACTGAAACATCTACTTTTCTGTGAGGAATCACCATGGGTATAACATACTACAATTTCAGAATGATATCTGGATTCGTTTAGGAGGAGTAGTCTTATTCCTGAAAGTTTACGGACGGACGGACGGACGGACAGACAGACGGACGACGGACGAAGCGCCATGACATAAGCTCACATTTACTTTGTAAAGGTGAGCTAAAAACGTATTATCAGGCATTTTTTTTCGAATCAAATTTTAAAATGACATTGTATGATAAAGAATTTATCATGCTCGTGTGTTTTGGGATCGTAAATATCCTGCATTAGAAATAAACATTATGTATTTAGCACGCCAAGGCTTGCAAAATACAATGTTTATTCCTAATGCAGGATATTTACGATCCCAAAACTCACGAGCATGATAACCTCTATGGGCCAAGATATCACATCGTTCTTAGACATCATGTTGAGTACTATATAGTGAAATCTCAAGTGAAGATATCTATTTGGTGGAGTTGGTACATCTGAGATATTTTGAGAATCAAAGCGCCAGGATATTTTAAGTAAATTAGGAAATATTCTTAGATACCCTTAGAGAAATCTGTAGTTGCTAACTAGGTACTGGGTGAAAACTATATTCCTTATATAAATAAATATAACCTCCTGAGTGAGTATAAAGTATCTCTATAACTAAAGAGAGCAAAGCAATTCTGTTTAGATAAATCATGTGAGAGAGGTAGCTCATCACTAACATTACAAAAGGTCTTTCTACCTTATGTATTAAAGAAACTTAGCTTTGGGCCCTATCCAAATGTCAAGTACAATTTAAATTATACACACCTGACCAATCTCATTGTTGCTGACATCCAAGGTCTCTAGAGAGAATAGTTTTGAGAAACCTGCAACAAAAACATTTCTTATAAAACTTGATATTTGCCCAAATTACTATGTCTAAAAGCTCTAAAAAGTGAAAAGTTCTATTAAGTTGTAAGTAAGTAAGTTTCTTGTAAATATCATCCATGTCATGTTAAAAATCAAGTTACTATTTGGTTAGCATCCTGCTCCAACCTATCCCCTGATATCCTTTGAAGATAAACAGTTGAAGATAACTTGTAGCAGGATGTTTGGTTAGCTGATGCATAATTACAAGATGTATGTCCTCACTTTATAAGGACTCAAACTTGCTTTCAGCAAATTTGAGGACGTTAAGGTTGCCTAGTCACTATCTAATGGCATAAATTAGGTATAGATATTCTCTGTTAGATGATATTTCCCGATCCTACCTGACCCTCACCTTGTAAGGACTCCAGCTTGTTGCCAGCCAGTTTGAGTACCTTGAGGTTGCCCAGTTTGGTGTGGAGAGAGTCCAGGCTACGGATGGGGTTGTGTGAGACGTCCAGGTAGGTGAGTTGACTCAACCACTGTAGGTGCTGGATTGATGTTAGCTTGTTGTCACTCAAGATCAGGCGATCTACACGTGGCATCAGTTGCTGGAGATGATCAAAGGTAGAAAATTCAGATACACTGTTGAGCCCATAGACTCCCTGGCCTATTGTACTTTTTGTAAGACATCTTTGCATCCTTGTCTCTTTATGTAGACCTCAAGCTTGGTATTTCTGAGAATTTCTCAAATGATAATAATTTCAAATTGTTTGCTTAAGAATTTAACACAAGGTATGTATTACCTTAAGAATTAGTCTCTTGTAAACATACCAAACTTTGACAGGAATTGAATATTGAAAGCCATTGCAAAGATGGCAAAAGAGACTGAGAGTTTCTTAATGTATCTCAGCTTTTCCTTTCTATGTCTCTGTTTGAAAGGTTTCCAGTAATAAAACTCATGACCATTTTACCACTCTGATGTTTCAAGGGTACATACCACGCTGTCATCAATCTCCTCTATTTCATTGTTACTAAGATCAGCTTCGTGCACCTGGTCCCAGTAAGATACCAGGAGGGTTCCGTCCTCCGCCCGCCACTGTGGAATGTCTTGCAGCAGGAATTCCTATACAGAACAGACAATAGCATAATGAACTCAAAGGAATAAACATTGGAGCTCATATACCAAATATCATTATAATATATGATTATTGAAGTTACCAAGTGAGTTGCCCAATTGCTTGTATTTTTATCTTCAATTGATTATGATAAATCTCTTAAAGTCAAAGTCTACTTTGTTAAAGAAATATCATGGTTTCAATAATATTTTGATAAATTTTTATTTTTTTAAGATGCTTACAAATATTTTCACAAAGCCTCTTCTATTTGAAAACATAAAAATACTTTCTTCTGTAGCTGTAACATCACAACTACACTCATATTTATTGACATTCATATATCATTTCGGGATTATTTTTGCATGTTGGAACCCATTATGCATGATTTTAGAAAAGAAAACACTAACTCGTATTGAGTTTGTTGATCTGCATAGCTGGAATTTCTGGAGTGTTTGCTTAATGGTGTCCAGGCCCATTATCATCTTTGGACTACAATTTAATACCTGAAAATAGACAATAGAGTGTCAGTAATTTTCATCTGATAAGTATTCAAATATGAGAATCCAATGAGTGTTCATTGAGCTTATTGAATATCTAAATCATGATTTATTTTTAAGTTTAATAACAAACCAGACATACTTTAGTGAGGATTTCAAAATTAATGAAATTAAAAAAACCTTATCACATTTATAGGATTTGTTTTATGGATTGGTCCATACAGATTTGATCGATCACTTTCTAACCAAAAAACATATACATAATATGGGCATATCTTCGGGCAATGTGCTTACCTCTAAGTACTGTATAGATTTGAATAACGTCAGGTCAAAGGTTAATCTCTTCATGTCTATATCACTTGTACCCACAGTCTCAGTACTGCCACAGATCTGAAATTGTGAAATTTACAATTTTGTAAACTTAGTTCTCTACGCTTTAAAGGAAAACTGCATGCGTTTACAACAATGAATAATATTACAGTGGCGTAGGAACGGTTTGAGAGGTGGGGGGGCCCACATTTTTTTTGTGAGAGCGGGGGGTGGCCTCTCAAGGAAATCAAACAATGATATAAATGGATTGTTGAGTGGGGGGGCCCAAATTTTCTTTTGTGAAAGCGGGGGGGGGGGGGGGGGGGGGGGGAGAATATCAAACAATGATATATATGGATTGCTGAGTTGGGGGGGGCCCAAACTTTTTTTGTGAGAGCGGGGGTTGCCTTTCCAAAAAATATAAAAATGATTTATATGGATTCCTGTGTGGGGACCCAAATTTGGTTTAATGATATGTGAATTTTATGGATAAAAGATTATTTAAGTGTTGAATGATTGATGATTTAATGTTGAATGATTGATGATTTTAATGTTGAATGATTGATGGTTTTTAGTGTTGAATGATTGATTGTTTTAGTGTTGAATGATTGATTGTTTAGTGTTGAATTATTTACAATGATTGATGAATAATTGATTTATGATTGATAGGTTATTGATTGATGATTGGTGAATGATTGTTACGGGCCCGTTCGTTTAAGTGTTGAAAGATTGATAAATGATAATCTTTAAGTGTTGAATGGTTGATTATAGAAGATAATGATTGTTTTAGTGTTTGATAATTGGTAATTGTTGGATTGATCAGGAATTGATAACGAATGATTGAAAATTGCTGATTAATGCTTGATGAATTAATGATTTATGACTCATAGTCGTAGATGGATGATTGATGGATTTCATGATGGAAGTAATTCATGGATGATTTATGACTCATAGAGTGATTAATGATAACTGATGATAATGATAATTTTGTTGTTGGTATCGATAATATAATAATAATTGACCTTATAACCTTGAAATAAATAGGAAGCATTCTCCAAATTCTGTAAGTTTATCTCCATCATTTCTTCTTGTTTTTCATTAACTCCTTTGGTCTCAGAAACTTAAATAAGCTCAAATGTCAAGTTTACTCTGTGAATAGGTCAAAAATGTTTTAATAGTTTAAATATTCATAACAGCTTTGATATACTCAGATATTTTCAGTCACGTGAAAAGATCAAAATTACTATGAGTAAACGTTATAGGAATGCTTAAGGGGGAACTTTGTTAAATAGTCTTTGTTCTCATCATATTAATGGTTTTGAGTTTTTAAATTTGGCCTAAATATCACACTTAAAAACGTAAATGATGAACGTGAAACAAAAAGCTAAAATGGTCAAATACGTCTTCCAGGTAAGAACAGAAAAGTATAGCCTTAACTCTGTACCTCATCTGGCTTTTTGCAGCTATTTTCTAGCCTTTATAGGTTAAAAACAACAGGGTCACAATATCTTTGAAAATAATGTTTCTTGCAAAATGGAATTCACTTCAAAGGATCGCATTTTGTTCTGAAAATCGATATAATAAAGGTTTAAAGCTCCGAAGGGCATTGTCCTTATTAGGGGCAACAAATTCACCACAAATTCTAATCATATTTTTTAAAGTAGTCTGTATACAACAAATCAGTTTTTTATGCCTTTTAAATAATATGGAAATAAATTTAGATTTTAAGGGCGTGGCCCCAGTGAAAAGATCTCACTTATTCACATCAGCAGGTAGTTAAAACTTTTGCAAGATAAATTATCTATGAATGTGTAATTAAAAGGAAGAAAAAATAATTCCTTTAAAACGATAAAAAAAAACTAATTCATGGGGGTAATTCACGTGTATGTATGTTTCCAATTTTATGTTTCACATTATATCAGACATATTAAATACAGACAAACTGACAGGCACGCAGACAAACCGATGCATTTTGTTATTTGCCATATATAGTTCAAAGTCTCTTTCTTACAAAGATGAAACACACATCTTTCAATGATGTTTAAGATCAAATGTTTTTTAGGAAAAGTGTTTAAAGTATTAAAGGGACATTCCTGCCCATATGTCCGTTTCAGTGGTGATGGGGTAGACCCTTCTGCTTTCCCTGACCCCTGAGCTTTAATGCCCCACCCCCTGGGAAGGTTGGGGTAATATCTAAATATCCTCGCATTTTCGAGGTAAAAAAAATCTGAACCCTTTCCCATTTACAATTCTAATTACAGGGTAGATCCCTATAAAGGATAAAATGTTGGGGAAGGGGATTCCCTTTTTCTCCCATCCCAATCCAAATCCCCTCGCTCTCCCTCTCCCACACCCCCTCCCCCCTTTTCTTTAAAAAAATTGTCAACCGAAAATCTTACTGTTCAGGAAGGGGGGGCCCGGCCCCCCCACTTTCAAAGGTGGGGGGGCCCGTTCATCTCATTTTTCCTTCCCCCTAAAATACAGAGTTAAAGTGACTTTTTCTATTAAAAAAAATCTTGAAAGGTGGGGGGGCAGGGCCCCCCCAGGTTCGGAAGTGGGGGGGCCGGGCCCCCCTGTGCCCCCCCTGTTCCTACGCCTATGTATTATCAAAACAATTGTCATGTATTTGAATAGAGGAGTGAGAGTGTTATTGTTTAACATAGCTAGGGCAATCATAATCAAATTATGTATACGTCAGCCATGCGATTCCTTTTTCTTACACAATGTGAAATAAAGAGGTTCACACAAAAATGGAGACCAACGGACTTGATGTGAATCTTTATAATTTGTTCTCTGACTATGGATGAGTGCTTTGTGTAATGAGATTTTTGACACTATCAAAATAATACATTTAGCATTAACGTACAATTATCAGTGAAAAATTGAACATATTTAATTTTCAAAAAACGTGCTACTGCCCCTTTAAAAGCAGAACATTTAATCCACATTACTTTCTTGCATAATGCATCTCTTACCTTTAAGTGTTTTAACCGGGTGATGAAGTCCAGTATATGACCTATATCCTTCTTCACATCTCCACTCTCTGAAAACATAATAGTTGAGAAATTGTAGGCATTTCAAGCAAGAAAACTTCAAGGAAACTTTATCTTAGAAGTGTTAGTTAAAAAAAGCAAGGAAAGAAATGTTAGTCTATGAGGAATTAGTATCAAGGAGTAGAAAGAAATGTTACAAGATGGAAGCAAATAGCAAATAGTTCATTGATCTTTATGTTCATGTTAATTAATTTCATTAGACTTTAATAACTCTCAGGAGAGTAACCAATTATATAGTTTTTTGCAAAATATCTGTTACAAATTCAATGTTACATGGTTAAGAGCATTTAAACTTTTTCTGTAAGTCATGATAATAACATTTATAACAACCAAACATAAAACATGGTCACTATTCATTTTATTTAAGATATCAAACCAATAAATAAAACCAAAATAACTATTAGGACTGCGGCTGATGTGTTGCCAGAATGTTATCATAAAAGGGACAACAACATTGCCAACTTACAAAGAATCTTCTGTTAGATTTAAAATTTAAGGCCCATGTCAATGGTGAACGATACACAATCTTATTGACTATATAACAGCATATATATTAAAAACTTTTAACACATAATTTCAGTAAGACAAATTTCTTAATTTTTTTAAAAAAAATTCTGGCATTACAATGGCATTGATGTAGTACAGTGCAACATATATTTCAGATACATATATCTAAGAATTAATATCTAATTATAATGACATGACAGTGCAAAACAATAGCGGTAAAATGTAAGATATTTGTCATTTATAAAAGCTTTCACATTGCCGATTGTGCCTAAATATTGCATTGTTTAACAGGAAGAGTTATTAATAATATTATCAATATAAGATTTTATTATATGATTGGCAGTGAAATACCGAGATCTATCAATGAAAAAAAAACGTGTTATCAGTCACTAGTGACAATAACAATGGAACATGTTATCAGTCACTAGTGACTGATAACAACAATGACCTGACGTTTTTGCCTTTGAATTTGAGAAAATATACTTGATCTTTAGTTTGATATGTTTTATTTCGTAAAGGGGCCACAGGCCCACAATAGAGAAATTGTACAGTAGATTTAGTATTTAGTAAACAGGGCACAGAAGATACATGAGGTGACTGAGGTCATATTGTATTTCACTAGGTTAGGTGATCTTGACAAAATGATACTTGGGTAGATGTTGTACAGTATATGTGGAAACTGATAATTTCAGTCCTTGTGCAGAACAAAAGATAAACAAAATCTATCAAAATCAATTCCAACTCCTTGGGTAGCATAATGTAGGGCAGAGTTTTACAAGGAGAAACAAACGACAGGGAACAAATGGCAGAACAACAGACACCAGGACACTAAAAATGACACTACCTGTCCTAAGTTCAGTAACACGTTGTTCATGAAGGGTATCCTTCATCCTGTCTCAGGGTACGAACGTTACACTAACTAATCGGTACCCTGGGCTCAGAAGCTAGATTCGCCTGCGCAGCCTGACTTGGGACATGGCCAATCAAATCATTTTTCTCGTTCAAATTTTATCCTCGGAAATTGTGTGTTATTGAACATAAGGCTGGACACTACTAGGACACTGCAAGGACGCTACTAGGACATAACCAGGAAACTATAGGGGCAACTACCAGGACAGGAAAGACAGGGATCAAGCTACACAAACACGTCCTAACTCAGTGGTATGCATAAAGTACCGCATGTTGGTTCGGGCAGCTTGAGTCTCTCTGTCAGCGAGTATAGCTGTAGTGGCGTCATCTGGAACACCTCCAGGGTCTGTAGGATTGCCTCCCCTGGAACACAACATTGTGGGGAATAATTCATTTAAAAAAATATCGTTCAATTTAACTTGAAGAGTGAGAAGATATCAAATACCTCAATTGATCACAGTGGGAAAATAAAATTATTCGGATATTTAAAACAGATATTACACTAACAGAGTAGGATCCTTTGGGTTGAGGTGTTTTGACCAAGATTAAATCCTCTCCCCCAACTTTTGGAAACAAAACTTTAAATTGAACTTTTGAAATGGACAATATTCCTGGATGCAGTACCTCTTAAGTCTCACTAGCATTAAATGCAATGAGCAAACATTAAGTGTAAAAGTCAAAAAAGGTTTATCAATCTATCATTTTGACCCGGGTATCAAGTATATGGAGATAAAATGTATCTAATGTGTGATGAATGACTTCCTTATAATTCACTGTTTTAATCAAATTAACATATCATATCAAACAGGAAAGTTTTTACATTTGTAAAGTAGATTCAAACCATTCACTTTGGTTTGGTGTTACCATTCAAAACAACTTCAGAATTTTCCTCCTCATAACATTTCAACATTGCCACAGAATACTTTTCCTGTCAGAATCACATTAAAATGAATAAAAAAACTCTATTGGCATTATGAACATTGAAAGATATCATAATTTATTTTTTCCTAAAATTTGAAAAATATTTACAAATATTTTAACATTACAAGTGCTTTTATTGGAAACAAAAGACGCAGAGAAAAGACTTTGCTACTGACCTCTGTTGTATAACTCTTCAGCAAGTGCTTGCGTAATGCCATGGATTTCCTGAAATAGTCAAACAAATAGTTTTGAAAAAAACCTGTTCCATTTCCCATTTTAATTTGTATAATACAACTGCTAAAACCATAATAATTGTTCATGATCTTTGCCATGGAAAAATATAGAGGATATCTGTCTTTTCTTGACTAATACCATGTTTATCTCATCGAGTGACTTAGAAAGTTTATATTTTCACGAGTGGCGCAGATTCATGTTCCGCGGCTGCTGGGAAGAGCCCGTTGCCATGGTAACAGTTTGACGTCATAAGATAATCTGTTATGTCAGACCATTGTTTCATTACGTCACACTCCTGAACTTGACGTCACTCGAGTGGTGATCATGGTTATCGCCACTGTAGCTAGATAGAGATTTTATGTTACTGATAGAATAGAGTATCTCACTCTGTATCATTTAATAAGAATATTCTTCCAAAACCATAAGAAAAACAATTCAACTTACCTACCCTTGAATATTTTGTTTATATTTATATAGTAAAAGCATAGCAACAATTAGGGCTCAAGGATCTCAAAGTTTGGTAAATCGTAATCTTTCTAAACTGGCTTTGTGATCAACTTATCATTTCTTGATAAAAGGCATCATTTGAAAGCAGGGATTAGGAAAGACAACTTTGACAATGGGCCATTTTCATGGTTTTTGGTAATTTTCTAAATTTCAAATGGGCCATTGCCCATTACATCAATAGTAAACTTCAAAATTTTAATGGGCCATTTTTTCACCCAATGTGCAAAATGGCCCATGCCCTTGCCTTTCCCAATCACTGAAAGCACACAATTAGTTAAGGTCCTTTTAGTGTAAAGATATCAATTTCTTAGCTCAAAGAAATACCACACAGCACATAGAACTCACATATTTGTTGAAGTGGAGGAAGTAAGCTAGTATAGGAGGGACCCGGTGAGCCAGGTAGTAGAGCACGGTCTGCAGATACACCTCCAGCTCTCCCTGCCGCTTCTTGATGAACGACTCACTCTGGTTCCCAAACAACTTCTTGGGTGGCAACAGGTTCTTGTCTAACTTGCAGGTGGATACGAGCTGTAAAAGAGAACAGTGTGTTGATACAAGGATTGGGAAAAACATTTCTAGACATTTCTGTAATTTCTGCAATTTCAAAGGAGACATTACATCAATATAAAAACTTCAAATTTAAATGGGCTATTTTTTTCATCCAATGTGCAAAATGGCCCATGTGAACTGCATTTCCCAATTTCCCTGTTGATACTGCATCCTTGAAAATGGATAACCTTTACATAGCCATTCTTTCACCATCTTCCCACGGCAAGGTGAAAACGTATCGAGCAACTCTCCTCGCTTTAGACCTTGCCTTCACAAGGTAGAAAACTGGTGATCCGGAGCAGCGACACCTATCGTGATCACGAGTTACGCCACTTATCAGCTCTTACAAAATAGTCAATGAAATTTCGGAACAAATTCAAAATACTAACAGACGATCTTTTTGAAAACTATCCGAGTGAAATTTAATTTCAAATTTCAGTCCGCATGGTTGTTTTCACGTTTTTGATGAGCACCGAGAATGCAGAGAAGACAAACATTTATGTATCACTCAAATTCATTGTTTTTCGCCCTTGTAAAACACATACAAAAGTATTTTTTTCAAATCGGTTCAGTTAACATGCTGTCTTCTGATTGGACTATTCTACTTCCGTGCAGCGGGTTGAAATGCTAGCACAGAAATCACGGCCAAAGATGTCAAGGGAGGAATGGGAAAGTTTAGAAACTTTTTCGTTTCGCCCGTGACGTTGTGAAGATGTTCTTTCACTTGATGCAGTGACTTCAAGTTTCTTAGTAATGGAGCATGTATTATTTTATCTAACTTGCAGGTTGATACAAGTAGAATAGTGATGCCTACTTTCTATCAGACAGAGGCATTGATAAATAACAATTTCCACTTGTGATAGATTTCATAATTTTTTTTTTTTTTTTTTTTTTTTTTTTTTTTTTTTTTTATTTGTTCCCAATGGTAACATCGTACAGGTATACATGAAATCAGTTACAATACAATAAAGTACAAATATACAAAATGGTAGAGATAATATAACTGTAGTATATAAATCACGAACATGGAGCTATGGAGGAGGTTATTTATCCAATTTATTCACTAGAGTTTTCCATTTGTTGTCAAATTTATACATTTCATCATTTCTTTTGAAAATAAATTTTTCAACATGATAGATGTCCTTTAAGATATTCAAATAGTTGCTGAAATTTAATAGCAGATTCTTAATATTACATAAATTTATATATTTCTTCGCCGTTAAAACAATTTGATTGATCAAAATATTGCTATCAAAAGTAACAAACCAGATTGAATACTTTGAAAATTTTATTTTATGATGTAAATTGTCATTTAACCATAGCTCCAGATCGTTCCAGAATTGTTTTGTTATACAGCATTCCCAATAGACATGACAGAGGCTTTCAGGTTCAACGTTACAAAAACTACAAATATTCTTATCAGCAAGATTCATTCTTAACAGTTCTCTTTTAGTGTAAACAACTCTTTGCAGGAATCTATATTGAAAATCTATCAGTTTCACATCCTTCAATCTATATCTATATGAGCTGAAAATATTTTTCCAATCTAATTGATAATCATCAAAAACAGATTCCCATTTTTTACAAATTTCAATGTTTTCATCGTTGTCAATCAACCTATTATAATAGATTTTTGAACCTTTTGTACATTTAATAATATTTCTTTGGTAAATACTGGTGTATAAATTATAAATCGGAATGCTTCTTGTATTATTAATAATATCTTTCCAGCTGTTGGGGATAATATGAAGTAAATAATGGTAATCCAATATTGTCCCTCTAATCTTATATTTTGATTTGAGTTTCTCAAATGTCATGATTCCATTTTCATCACATAAGTCTTTTATTATCAAAATATCATTTTTTGCCCAATTTCTGATAATGTGGGAAGAGTTTTTATAATTATGATCAAGCCATAGCGGCTCTGCAAGAATATCATCAATATTGTCCCGGTCAACACTGAATTTTCTACAATAGCTATTCCATGCTTTCATAACATCTTTCCAAAATGGGTTTTCAGAAATAAATTTTTTATCAATATTTGCCCCATAATTGAAAATATCATGATATGGTATATTACCGGGGTTTCTATTAGATGATCTTTTAATATAGAGTCTTAGACAAGATAATTTTAGAGCTTCAATAAATGTTTTTATATCAACCATATCCAAACCCCCTTCTGTCTTTAATCTTTTAAGAGTACTTCTTTTTATTTTGTCCTTTTTATCATTCCAAATAAACTTAAAAAAGGATTGTTCAAGAGTTTTGATTAAGTCATCTGGGGGATTAGGTAATGAACTGAAAATATGTACAAGTTTAGAAAGGGCTAGGGTCTTAATGACAGTGATCTTTCCAATTAAAGTTAGATTTCTTTTTCTCCATACTGCTAATAATCTATTTATTTCTTCTATTCTCTTTCTTGTGTTGATTACCCATAAATCCTCAAGGGTTGGAGTGAATTTAATTCCTAAAACCTCAAATTCTCCATTGTACCATTCAATTTTCAAATCAGAACATAGCTTGTTTACATTGCCTGCCATTGAGCCAATCCAAATTGCTTTAGTTTTATCTATATTCATTTTTAGACCTGACATCTTATAAAATAAATTGAGAGTTTCAATAGCTGCATATAAACTGTCTTCAGTACCGTCTAGAAATAATTCTGTATCATCTGCATATTGACCTAAAATATATTCTTCGTCATCAATAACTATACCTTTAATCTTATCATTCTTTCTTATCATACAACCTAGGATTTCAGCTACAAAGAGGAAAAGGTAGGGTGACAAAGGGTCACCTTGTCTACAGCCCCTTTCATTATTAAAAAATTCAGATAAATAACCATTTTGTATCACACAAGAGGTTGTTTGATATGTAAGAGAGTTAATCCATTGTATTATTTGTGGACCAAAACCAAATTTTTTAAGAACTATATTAATAAAATCTTTTGAGACTGTATCAAAGGCTTTTTCAAAGTCAATTAAAATAAGTAATCCAGGGATTTTCCGAGCCTTTGTTTCAAACATGATATCATATAATAGTCTTGTGTTTTCACTAATAGTTCTACCTGGGATGAAACCGGTTTGATTCCCATTAATAAGTGTGTCCAAAGTTTTTTTTAAACGATTTGCTATACAAGTACTTATTATTTTATAGACTGCGTTCAGAAGAGTAATTGGTCTCCAATTTTTTAACCTAGTTCTATCTTTGTTTGCCTTTGGTATGCAAGTTATAACTCCTCTCTTCATAGTTAGAGAAAGATCATTTTTTGTAGTAACTTCTTTCACCACTTTATAAATCCATTCTTTCAGATCCTTCCAGAAAAATTTAAAAAAGTCAATTGGGAAACCGTCAATTCCTGGACTCTTATTATTCTTCATATTTCTCACAGCAAAGTTTATTTCATTCATATCTATGTCTTTTTCAAGTTCTTCTTTTAATTCATAACTTAAATTTGGAGTTTCAACATTATTTAAATTTACATTTTCTTCAAGCTCTTTGTTTGCCGAGTAAAGTGTTTTATAAAAATCTTTTAATTCCTTTAAAATGGAACTCGTGTCAGTGATAATTTCATTTTTGTCTGTCACTATTTTATTAATTGCTTTGTTGACAAAAGTTCTGTTTTCTAAACTACAAAAGTATTTAGTAGGTTTTTCGCCTTCTTCATACCATCTAATTCTATTTCTGATCTGGATACCTTTTATCTCTTCTTCCTTTATTTGCTCTAGTTCCCTCTTATACTTTGTAAGTTCAGATAATGTTGATTCACTCATATTTTGGAAATCTTTTCTAATGTTGTCTTCACAATCTTTTATTTTGTTTACTAGGTCATTAGTCTTATTTTTCTTATTTTTTTTCAAGAAAGTAGCATAGGATATTGTTTTACCTCTAACTTTCATGAGAAAAGTTTCCAAAAATAAAATGTTACTTATTGTAATTTTTGTAGTGTGATTCTCTTCACTATTAGTATTATCATACGGGTCATTTTCAGAGTATTCTTCAATCGTATCTTTCAAAATTTGTTTGACTAAATCAATATATTCCTGATGTAGTAATAGTGAAGTATTAAATTTCCAATATCCCTTGCCTCTCCCTTGGTTATTAGTATTTGAGAGAGTTAATGATATAGCTGAATGATCGGATTTGTACCCTGGTAAAATATCAGAGTCTAAAGTTATATCAAATATATCCTGGGAGATCAGAAAAAAATCAAGTCTGGCTTGTTTCCTTGGATTGTTTTTCCACCATGTATATTTTTTATCATATTTGTTCATTTCTCTCCATGTATCAATAAGATCTAAGTTTTCTAAATATTTTATGACAACCTCTCTTGACTTAGGATTGTTTAGGTGTTTATAGTTTTCTAAATCAATTGAAGGATCTAAAACGAGGTTCCAACCCCCAACAATAACTAAGATAGTTTTCATAATTTTGTGTGTGTCAAGCTTTACCTTATTTTGATGTCAAAGCTTTGTTTAATCCAAATAAAAGTACCGAGGGTACAGAAGCTCACCTTAAAATGAATGATGTGGTAAAATGGTTTAATTATACATGTAACCATCTTTTATATATAAATTGATTATGGCTGCCATCATGATTTTTTTATCTTTTAAAATACTAGTCTTCTTTTGGAAACGACTAGAGCTTGAACAAACATTAATACACGAATGATATAATCATGATAAGTTAACAAGCAGTAGGTTTTTGTATAACTTTTTTGTATATCTATGGCTGAATTGGTGACCATCTTGTACTTTTTAATCTTCAAAATGCTACTTTTATGTGGGCATCCGTATTAATTTCATTATGATATATTGATTGGTTTAGGTGTATTCATTTAAATGTCATTCATTATGTCCCCCGAAATTTTTCGGGAGACATAATGTTTTCACCTCCGTCCGTGATTCCGTGATTCTGTGATTCCGTCATTCCGAAATGCTTTCTTTTCCGGGCCATATCTCCAAAACCGTTCAATATTTTTTCACGAAACTTGGTATGTGCTTAGACCTAGTGATGGAGTGGTGCCTTTTGCTATTTTGGTTATTCTGAATTTTTTATTTTTTCTGGTTTCCATGGAAACAATTTGAACTTAGTGCATATTGGGGGTAGGAACCTTTTCCGGCCTCTATTTCAAAAACCGTTCAATATTTTTTCACGAAACTTGGTATGTGCTTAGACCTAGTACTGGAGTGGTGCCTTTTGCTATTTTGGTTATTCTGAATTTTTTTTTTTCTGGTTTCCATGGAAACATTTTGAACTTAGTGCATATTGGGGGATGCCTTCGTTTCCGGTCCATATCTCCAAAACCGTTCAATATTTTGTTACGAAACTTGGTATGTGGTTAGATCTAGTGATGGAATGGTGCCTTTTGTAATTTTCCTGGTTTCCATGGAAACAGTTTGTACTTAGTGCATATTTGGGTAGGGACTGTTTCCCGGCCATATCTCAAAAAGTATTCAATATTTTTTATACGAAAGTTGGTATGTGGTTAGATCTAGTGGTGGAGTGGTGCCTTTTGCTATTTAGGTCATTCTGAATTATATAATTTTTCCTGGTTTCCATGGCAACAGTTTCAACTTAGAACATATGGAGGGAGGACCATTTCCGGGCCATATCGCAAAAACTATTTAATATGATTTTACGAAACTTGGTATGTGGTTAGACCTAGTGGTGGAGTGGTGCCTTTTTCTATTTTAGTTATTCTGAATTATTTTTCTGGTTTCTATAGAAACAAGTTGAACTAGGTGTATATGGAGGGTAAGGTCTGTTTCCATACTTGAGCTTAAAAACTATTCAAAATATTTTGATTTGATATGTGGTTAGAACTACTGGGGGAGTGGTGCCTTTTTCTACTTTGGTTATTCTGAATTGTTATTTTGCTGGTTTCCATGGAAACAATTTGAAAATTGTACATAATGGGGGTAGGGTCACTTTAAATTCGGATTAAATGTTAGCGGGGGACATCACAGTCCATCACATGCACATATTTCTAGTTACTTACAGGATGGTGGCCACTTACATTTGTTTTGTAGTGAATCATTAATATGATTTCAAGATTATTTCACTGATGGTTATGCTGCATGAGATATTGAGAATCCTAAGAGTACAGATTTTTCAAGGATAATTAATGACTGATTGAGAGGAAAGTCATAAACACAGCAAAGCAAAAGACATGTTTATTTTGTTCACATAATATTTACATGTCAAGTGACCATGAGATGTCTTTCATTAAAGTATCAATTTATTTAACACTCATACAGTACTATAATGGTAAACATTTTTGCATTGTCAAATCAACAGAGAGATATGACAAATCAAATTTCCTTACTTTTCTTACTAAACCCTTTTCGATTTTCATCTTCATATTTATTCCACATCAACTTATCATGTAGATTGCTAAACACAAAGCTTATTGTAGACAAGTTTTGTGTAAGTCGTTATTCTTAGAAAGAACATATCACTGTCATGAGAATACAAGTCCATAACTTTTATTGCATACATATGGGCCATGGCCATATAGCATAATGCTCTACCATATCAATTGGGTCAGGTTGATTATGCAACAGACTAGCAGCTGACACTGTGATGCTAGCAGCCTGCCTTGGGATGTGTATTAGGCATAGTGGAATATCTGAACTCTGGTTGACCCCTTATGTGTGGTATTTAAAAGAATATAAGGGAGATACCATTGTTTAAAATTTAACATGTTTAATGTGATTTGGTTTTTGCAGCTAGTTGCCATAAAGATTTTAAACAAATTAATCAATTATGTTTGTCTTTCATCTTAATTTTTTTTTAAAACACTTAAAAATATAGAACAACTTGCACGACAATCTTAAATATTCCATATTTAAGATAATATTATGATTAGTAAGTTCAAATTAGAGAATTTATATGGTGCCAGTGATCACTTGATGAAGATTAAAATTTAATAAAAATGATGTGTCATCTGCAGCTGAAAAGTCAATATGGCTGCTATTGCGGCCATCTTGGATTCTCAAAACTGAAACGTCTACCTTTCTGTGCGGAATCACTATAGGTATAACATACTACAATATAAAAATGATATCTAGATTGGTTTAGGAGAAATAGTATTTGTCATGAAATCTAATTGAAAATTCAATATGGCTGCCATGGCGGCCATATTGGATTCTCAAAAACTTAAAGGGACCCGCCGTCCCCAACACAAATGGCCTTCGGCCCGTGCTGAGAAGCCTGCTCATTATTGAGCTGAGTTACGCTTTACTGCTGAGATGGGGAGAAGAGAGCGGTTTAGGGTTCGCTTTTCTTTAGGGGAATCCCCTCGTTAATCATGCGCGCTGATTGGTTAATAATACATCCACTACTTTTGACATATATTGTATTGGGCGAGACTGTAATAAATAATATCTCTCTCTCTATATATATATATAACGTTTTAGTTTCGTAAGAGTATTTTAATTTTAATATCCAAACGAATGCGCTTGCCAAGACATTGTAAGTTTTCAAGTTTCGCTAATGACTGGAGTATTGACAAAGCGTCATGAAACTTACTCAGTGAAACAATGCTAAGGATTTTCTAATTCTGATAAAAAAAATATTTTAATTATGCTATTTTCATACAATCTCAATTGATGTCTGAATCACATGACAACGGTAATGTGTTTTTAAAAGGAAATTGTATACAAACAGTATTGTCTGTATATCATGAACGCCTTCTAGCTTGTTTATTTAGAGTCCTCTTTGTTTAAATCACCACAAAATGTTATATATCTGTTTATATCGGAGTGGTATAACCATTAAAAAAAAACGCTCCAAAAACAAGATAAGGAACATGTCATGGTTTATTTACAAAATATGTGTATTTGGCTATTGTTTGTTTAATAATTTCAAATTAGGAAATAAACATGTTTCAATTTAGTTAAATTTATAAAACACTTAATTTTATCAACAAATTGTGATACAAATGTTTTTGAAAAGTTTGTTTAAAAAGTTATCAAATTGAAGAATAATTTCTGTCTAGTGTAAAATATGAAGATAATCAATCATTAAACAAACAAAAATTCTAAAAAAATACCATTCAACTTCATTGGATAGTTTATACTAAGAAAGGACACAGGAATTTTCTATTAAGCTACGTATACTATTTGCTACAAATGATTGGCGAAACCTGCGTCTATACGGTAGTGAAGAGTAACAGTGTGGGTTAAATCATTTTTCAATTAATTTGGTTTCATCTAGCTGATGCCGTAGACAACTTCAAAATGAGGCATACCAAATAATTAACATTTGAAAACCTACATGTAAACATTTAAACGGATCCCTTAGCTTTTGAATTTTCACAATTTCCTGTGTTTGTGTTCAGATTCAAATAAGCGTTGTACAGCCCGTTCGCCAATTGTTTGTGTTTATTGTTTTAAAAAAAACAATGTTTAAACCAATCACTTTATAAAAACGTTGCTGCTCATAATAACTGCCGAGACATCTAATAGATAGGAAAGGTAAGAGGTTTGGAAATTGAAACAATTTTGTCATCTATTCATTTTGTTTTGTGATTTTTCATGGTTAAATAACATCGTTTTGAATATGTGTGATACACTGAACAGCCTGAAATAACACTTGATATAACGGGGAACTGTCATTTGATGTTGTGTATTATGGAGCCGGATGTAACAGATAACAGGTGTGAGACGTCAGTTTATTGATGTCCAGTGACTCTAGTCATGTGTCGTAACAGGTCATATAACTGCCGGGTCACTGTTTGATGGCGCCATCCTGTCTGGTTGAGTGGACGATGGATACACATACAAGACATATACAAGACAATTGCCGCCAATTAAACGTTATTTCAATCCCCGACAGAATGTCTAGCTTTCAAAACCAAATGAGGCTGTAGAACATTATATCTGACTAATGAAAACCAGTAGGTGAACGTTTCATCGTCCGCAACAAATTTCCATTATTGATCACTTCTTATATGGTTCTTATTTACGATCTACAGAATACAAAATTAAATAGAAAAAATATCTCAACTTTACAAGCTGCAGCGAATATTAGATGTGGTAACAACGTGGTGTTCTTAATGGCGTCTGAATGTTAATCAAGAGAAAACGAAGATAATCCATCGCCTACGATGTGGAAGCCTCCCCTTATACGTAGAGACAGGACGACACTGCAGACCCCCCACCCCATTAGAGAGTAGAATTTGTCGATTTTGTCAAAATGTTGAAACAGAAGTTCATTTTATTTCAGAATGCCACTTTTACAATGATCAAAGAAGCAATTTTAATTTAGATTGTTATAATGCAACGGGGCCTTAGGACCTATTTATCAGAAAACAGCCCAAAACGCATTAAATGTATCAGTACAACAACAAGAAAAGCCTTTAAAAAGGCAAGCTTTGGGGCACCCGGTTATGTATCACTATATAGAACCAGGAGATTTAGGTTAGGGAGGACGGGGACGGGGACTTTTACTTGAATAAATTGTTCCAATCGGAGACGCATGTTCTTTGCTCTTTGTTTTGATAGTTATCTGTACACTATGTACATAGTTAAACGACTCGTTCGTTCCGTTTAAATTTCAATAATGATAGATACGTCTCCTATCTCAATTATGACATAAATATTTAAACATTAATACGGTTATTCAAATTTATGTTGCTTTAAAAGATAGCTGACGGTGAGTTTAATACAAGAACCAGTGATTAGCTCGAAGATAAATAGCTGTGCTATTGACTTTCAGGTTAATTACATGTTGCAAGAATAATTTTCCTTAATTGAGTGTTGGTCGAATTACAGCCGAAAGTTGCTGAACAATTTAGAAATTATCTCAGCTAAAAGTTCATAATTTTCATTATATTATAGGATGACATTTTAGAATATTTTGTCATACTTTAGGCTCTATGTCAATACTTTCTTCGAAAGACACCTTTAATCGTAAATAAATCATCCATAACGTTTGTTTTGAAACAAGAAATTTGAAAATGGCCTGTTCAGTATAATTTTTTCCGTGAAGCGGTGAGATGCATTGAGTGAACGAACAGTCATTGACAAGGCGGGACATTCAGCGCTCGCGTTATAGTAAAAAGAATTGGAGGAACCGAATTCCTAGTTGATACAAAAATGGAATGTCGTTTCCGAATGTGGAATGCAAAAAATAGCCCGAATAACTACAAAACAGCTCACATGCATATGCAAAATTGATATTTATTAATGGTGTAAATGCTCATCTATATATTTTGGAAAATTTACGATATATTTTACATCATAGCATTATTATAATAATCAGTTTCCAAATTAAAGCTTGCCAATTATTTTGTACCACCCACATGGTCACGTGGGTATAAATTTGCTACAGCACGGTCCATTGGTCGTTGAAATACCAGGATATGCTTAAAACAAATATCATTGGCTGAAACTTCTCTTTGAAGTTTCCAAGAGTAATATAGAGCGAAACTTCTGCCATTAGTTTTCAATATCAGATGTTACATAACTTTGGGGTCTCTGGACCCCAAAGCAATAAGGAATATGTTTTTTAGAAGGCAATTATTTTTATAACTCTTACATGTATTTACTTATTTATCTATTTTTTTTTAAATTTTAAGCCTGTATTATCGCTACTTTTACATACCTATATTTACGAATATATTGTACACTGTTTTATCTTGTAAAGTGTCTCATAAGCCAAAAATTGGCTGGTTGTTAAATATATATTATGTCTTTTAATCATGCTTTTTACAATGTATATTTAACTTGTGACACTATAATAAACTATATCTGTCTGTCTGTGTTATCGATAACGTATTGGTGACAAATAACCAAATCGTAATCGATGCTTTTTCAAATTACATGACTGTCCCTCATTTAGATAATGATTATCTAAACTTCGGTATATGTGCGATGACTGCGCACCCGAAGGAGACATCTATTTTGCTGGACTACCCTTCATTATCCTCACATTATCGTGAATATTATCATATTTTGGAAACTACGTATAACTGATATTTCTTACGCAGTTTGAAACAGCACACTGTTTAATAAACGAATTGGTATATAATAGATTACATTTATTTTTAAAAATAATAATGTTAATTATTAATTATATGTCAAAGAATATGTTCTTGCGGTTGCATGTCTATTGTTACAGGACATTTGAAAGACAACACATTTTTATTTTATTTGTTTTATATTTTAGTAATTGAAATGGAAATTAATTATAAATTTCCAATTGAAAACAGTTATTCAATACAAGAAAATGTGTTGTAATGATGATTTAATAATGTTATGACATATGCAAAAGCTATTCTATTCAGAATTTGTAGATGCATTAATTTGTTACCAAAACAACTCACTGTCACAGTGAGATAACTCAATCAATCATGATATATTAAAGCCGCATTATAGCGGTTTAAACAATGTATTTGATTAAACAAACAATTCAATCAGAGAAACCGAAGAGTTTACGTAAACCGGTTCTCTGTCACAGTCAAGCTCCGTACAGCGATGAATAATCAACACTGCTGCGGAGCTTAGGAGAGACTCGGCGCACGGTAGCGGGCTACTAATTAATAAATGTGATGCATCACATTTACGGGGACGCAGACTCGCTTTAAACGTCTACCTTTCTGTGCGGAATCACCATAGGTATAACATACTACAATTTCAGAATGATATTTGTAATCGTTTAGAAGGAGTAGTCTTTTTCATGAAATCTAATTGAAAATTCAATATGGCTGTCATGGCGGCCATCTTGGATTCTCAAAACTGAAACGTCTACCTTTCTGTGAGGAATCACCATGGGTATAACATACTACAATTTCAGAATGATATCTGTATTCGTTTAGAAGAGTAGTCTTTTTCATGAAATCTTCGTGAAAATTCAATATGGCTGTCATGGCGGCCATCTTGGATTCTCAAAATTGAAACGTCTACCTTTCTGTGAGGAATCACCATGGGTATAAGATACTACAATTTCAGAATTATATCTGAATTCGTTTAGGAGGAGTAGTCTTTTTCGTGAAAGTTTACGGACGGACAGACGGAAGGACGGACGGACAGACGGACGGACAGACAGACGGACGACGGACGAAGCGCCATGACATAAGCTCACATTTACCTTGTAAAGGTGAGCTAAAAACTCATACATCCTTGAAGTACAAACATTTTCTTGTGTGACTTTTGTAACTTGCCTACCCATTCCTGAACATGACACAAATATTTACCATAGTGAGTTACCCTAACTGTAGTTCTTTAGAGAGGTTTCAGAATTGACAACTATATCAACTGACTCTCAATTTGGCCCTTACATAAGTGTATGTTCCTTTCGAATACAGCTCTTCAAACTATTTGTCACCTTGATTATCTTTGTAATCATTTCTGTGGCATGTCATTTGATCAGACCGAGTAGAGAAATAAAAGTACCGAGGGTACAGAAGCTCATCTTAAAATGAATGATGTGGTAATATGGTTTAATTGTGTAACCATCTTTTATATGATAGTTGATTATGGCTGCCATCATGTTTCTAAGGAGAGTGTAGCAATTTGTGTATTTGGCTTTGTGTATTTGGAGAAGCATAGTGTTCTGAGCATGTAAACCTGAACTCTGGCTAAGCCCTTATGTGTGGTATTTAAAGACTTGACGGGAGAGAACATGCATTGTTGTGAAAAATATATATAATTTCACAAAACATAGTTAGAGAAAAAAGGTAAATGTGTTGATATCGTGGTTGAGGCAATATAACAGACAAGCTAGAATTTGATAGATAAAAGTTTGTCACCAAAAGGCTCAAGGCCACTAGTATACATCAAATCTAATGTACACAACTTTCATTACCTTCTCGTGGAGATCATGGAAGGCGCTGTAGCGGTGTTTGACTGTCCAGCTGTACGACCCCACCGATACTTCTATCAGGTATATCTGCAGAACAAAAGTATCTTATTATCAACTTTTCAACAAGGTATACGTAGAAGCTATTGCTTAATTCAAACCTAAATTCTTAAATCATTCAGGGATTGGGAAAGTACCATTTTGCTCACTGAAGGGTTTACTGTTGAGTATTGTTGATATGAGCAAAATGGCCCATTGTCAAACAAGTATTTCCTGATCCCTGAATAATCAGGAAAGGTTTCCTTTTCAATTGTTTTCACTTCAATATTTGTCATTCGATCTGTGGCATAAGACGAACAATGCATATCTTTTCTCCATAAACAATTTAATTTCCTCCTTTTTCAATGTTAACAAATTTGAGTTCTTAATGAAATTGATAATTAAAATCATATCATAAACAAAATTATTCAAATACTGATGAATTTGATGACAGCTAAATTTTTATGACAAAATATCTGACGTTATTAATAGCTTTCAATCAATACTTCTCTTAAACAAAATAGAAAACAAATGATTTTGTTGAATATATTTACTTAAATATAGTACAATATATCTCAGTTATTAAATTACCATGAAAATTATCATAACATTGGTTTTAGTAATCTTCAGGCATGCTATGAGTAAACTATGGTAACATTCTTTGTTGACAAACAATTAGTTAAATGTCAAGTGCGTACTTTGGGAACCTAGTTTGACATGTATTCATAAATAACCAGAGTAGGGATGATACAGAATTGCTATTTTCTTTTTAACAGGTTCGCAGAAATTGCCTCAATTTTCAACTGGTCAGATATAGGAAATTGATTAGACCTTTAGAACTAACACTGATCCATTCCATCTATGTGAAACAAACCTATCAATTATATATATCTGTACTTGACAATATAAATAGAGAAATTGACATAAAGAAAGAAAATAGCCAAAGAAATTATTGCCCATTTACTGGTTTCTGGAATTGATTGACAGAGAGATATCAATGCACATCAGTTTATAACAGGTCAACTTTGTATGGCAAAAATGACATGTTCTAGATGTAACCTTAAGCATATGGTCCATAGCATTTCACTGATCTCAAATTAATATTTCTAAAAAGAGAGTTAGTTAGATAACCAACAACTAAACACAAACATAAGCCAATTTCACGTTATCTTATTTTGCCATACTTGAACATATCAACAAGTCCTTCTCAAGAAAGTTTCCCTAAACTCTTTATTTCTGGATTTGATTTTCCCTCAATTTTTTATCACAATTTAGTTAACTAAATGTGAATCATAGTATCATTAGTTAAACCACAACGTTGCACTGATGCATTGGTGCAACATAACATGCCTATTTGCTTGTAAACAATGAACTAAACACCTACCGGTACATAATTAAGGTAAAACCCCTCTCCCTGCCAAATCAGTTTGTTTCTATTGGAATCATAGCTAATTCACAAAGGAAATATCAAAAATTTGTCACATGTGAAGCAAAGGTTACATGTGAAGCAAAGGTTTTGCAGGTGTCCTGTTAATCAATATTAGGACAGTTATATTTACAGCAGGTAACAGGTGAACAAGACGGGAGTCTGAGTGTCTGAGTGTACCGATACTTCCTGATGTAATACAACACTCTCCACTCCTGATTAAAGTGCTTCCTGCTTCTTCTACTTTTACTTTCCTGTGTACTGAGACCTGGTCAACTGCTTTCTACTCAATGTTGTTACTTCACTAAAATATGCGAAGACTATTTGATTAGCAAAATGTCTATCTCTTTACTAAAACACTTTTCACTTTTTATTTAACTTTTAACAGAGAAAAATATTCTATCTTATCATTCTGAATTTTTGATGTCCTGATATGATTTTAAATATGGAATAAACACTTTAATAATCATACAAGCCATTCAGACTAGTCCTTCTGAGAGTATTAGCCAAATACATCTACATAATCATATCTTCTTATATTTCAACTAGTCCTTCGGACTACCAGTCAAAGCAAGTTACTAGACCAGCATCTCTTTCACTAGCCTTGGTCTGGTAGACTAGTGCTTTTTTCGAACCTTGTGATACATTCATGAGAAACCATAACATTGAGCGTTAAAGTGATGTTCATGCACCAACACTATAATAACAGTTTGTATTTAATATAAGATCCCAGCATACGACCCAAACGACAGTGTTATATTCATCAAAGCAGAATGTGATACAGTATATAAGAGATCCACATTACATAATGATGCATCCATTACAAAACAAACAGTCACAAGTAATCATGCTGTTATCACAGTTTAACACTGACCACACAATGATATTTGCATGTACATATCAGCGAGTCATCACATTCTAGTTTCACTGATTATGTTAACTGCTAGCTCGGACACTACATGATACCGGAAACTGTTAAGTAACCATGGTGATAACATTAGTTTGTTGATTTAGATAATTGTTTTAATATCTTTTCATGTCAATCAATTTGAGAATTGAAGTTCACCATATAGACTAGGATAGAGATTAATAAGAGGGCAACCATAAAAGCCAAATGACACATGTATTTTTATCTTGCTTAATAAATCAAAAGGGCACAATTACCTTGTGACTTATCTTATAAACCTTAATTTAATTACAACACCAAAAAACAATTAATGTTGATTTGAACCTTGCATTAAGGTAAAGGACCTTTCTTATTCAGCATGATACTAGTTATTGATGATGTAAATTAATATTTGGTTCAATGACAATACAAACAATTCAAGAAGTCAAAGAAGTTTTTAATGCAGTCTTAGACAACTCAATGTAAATTGTTAAGTCAAAATTTGAGGTCATTAAATAATGTCATATCATTGTTATTTGTTAATGTTAAGTTGTTTAACTTTAAAAGACACGGCGATATGTTGTAATCATGTCATTCTAATATTACCATGTTGAAAATGATTACACCCACCATGATGAAAGCGTTTCCCAAACTTGTTGAAATACCACTTCCTAGCTGAACAACATCATAAAAATGTCGCGCCATAAAAATACTCACCGTAAAATTTTCCCCAGCTTCAGAGCCTAAAATCCTCACCGTCCTTGAAGCACTGAAATTATCAAGATCTTTGCCAAAGTGAGCCATTGTTGATTGTGCTTGATCACCGTCCTATCATGTTTACAATATCATCTCATGACCGATTTGACACACTTTCTCGCCATTTTGCCGATCTGACACGCCCTCTTCTGTCGAATTGAAGAAAATTTAGAGTGACCTCCCTTAGAAGAGAAGCGCTCATAAAATCTCATCCTGCTCCTGTAAATGACAGGAGATAAGCATTTCGTTTTTTAGGACCAAACTTCGCAAAATATTGTACACATCTCCTTCATATCACGTAGATGTGCCTTTTTGAGGATTGCAACTTCTTTTAAGTTTTATATTTGTTTGTTTTCATGGCAACAGTTTGACTTTGTCAGTATGAAGGATAAGGTTAGTTTCCGGAGCATAACTCTGAAACTAATGGACCAATTTTCACCAAATTTGATATACATCCTCCTTCTCAGATGTACTTTTTGGGGGTATCAACTTCTTTTCAATTATTTGTTGTTGGTGTCCATGGCAACAGTTTGTACACTGTCAATTTTAAGGGAAGGGTAGGTTTCATAAATATAACCCAAACTTACAGTTTTCGATGTTTCATAGAAATAATATCTCACTAAAGTTTTAAAAACCCATATCGAATTTTTGAAAATAAACTTGGGGAAGACATCTGTTTCTACGAGTAAAGGCACTTTCCTCTATTTACGTTTCGTTCATTGATACGTAAGGATTAACATGATTCTGGAAAAAAAACGTTTCTTAATCAATGTGGTCTTTGGAACTTAACTGATTCTCATCCACTAACAGAATGATGGTTTAAACAATACCTTGTTTTGAATATTCATG
Source organism: Steromphala cineraria (assembly GCA_916613615.1). NCBI lineage: Eukaryota > Metazoa > Mollusca > Gastropoda > Trochida > Trochidae > Steromphala > Steromphala cineraria. Next base: position 10,817,080 of record OU744726.1, read on the forward strand.
CTGATTGCCATTGAATTGTATTTTAGTATGATAGCATATGCTTAATAATTGATGTATCAACATTCACTTAAGTCAATGCATAAATGACGTAGTGTGAATGGTTTATTTGTACACACGTCAGGCTTTTCTTTTTAAAATATACACCGGAAATATGGTCTATTGTTTGAACAGTGATGAAATATATCGTGTAACCACAACGGATGAACGAAAACATATATATCCGGACAGTGGGTGAGTGATAACATGGTAGCAGATGCATTTAACGTGTACAGTTATATATATGTGTTTTTGCACCATTTCAACATAATGATCATCATCATGAACGTTACATAGAATTTATAATATGTTAAAAAGATGTGGATAAGTCTACAGAAACTATCTAAAGCACAGAAAATACGCTATGATAATAATATTTAAGGCATTACTATTCAATTATGGAAAGTTCAAATATTTTATAAACATAATGTTTCAAATACGAAAGTCAACACGAATTCGTAAGTGATGTATCCCGATTGTTATTTGTGCAGTTAAAATGCGTTCAACGCCCTTTTGAATACTCATTGTATATCATTTATAATGTCGCATTTATGTCGCAGCATAACTTACCGGGTAACAGGTTCGAAACCATGACAAAATACGCAATAGCGTTAATATGTATTGAGATTCAGCGAGACGTTATTTCATCGACCTTTAGAATTTCTTTAGAAAGCTAATTTGTATGGCTTTTAATCATAGAGGGAAATTCTTTGAGCTAGCCTTATGTATCAATGCCTTATCTATTTTCAATAATCAATAATAGCATTGCGTTTGCTGAACTGACCCCAGTACAGCCTTTATTGTTTGGAAATTGCAAATTGTAAATACAAAACCTTCAAAAAGCGGAGAGGAAATTCGTAAGAGCTAGCTATAGCTTTTATTGTCAGATGAATGCAAACTCCCCGTGAAAGGCGTACTCAATAGATCTTGCTAAAAATATCCCTGACTGGCGATCACGTGACGTTATTTTTAGTTCACCCAGGCGAAACGTTAGCAAGGTAGGTGTAAGGTTGTTTTAAACACTGTCTTCTTTTTTTTCATTCATCTCTAATCAGTCATTATAAACATGTTGCTATACACTCAAAATACTCCTTGAGACAAGTCAGTGAATTAAAGTTAAACTAAACGTCTTTAAATGCTTACAAGCCAGTGCGTGGCTTAACACGTGATAGTAACTGATTCTTAAGTGTGACAGGATTGAATTTTGGCTTCATGTTTCCAAAATTCAAAACTGTAAAGATTAACCTATGTTACACCTAATATATGTCACATATCCTTGTTAATTAGTCAGGGATGTAGCAAGCTTCATGCTTTCTACTACAATGAGTAGGTCACTAGAGTCATATACAGCTGAACTTGTTAACTTGTTAACTTGTCAGGGTGTATGTTATGTAGCGAGGGGTAAGGGATATTGAACCAAAAAGAAGCCCTGGATTATATTTTTGAAAAACACGGTATATGCAATGAGTCGATGCATTCAATCGGCATGCCTAGAATATTTGTTTCTTTTATCACCCGTTTCGAAATATTCGATATCATAATGTATAATGATGTATAATAACCAAATTTTAAGAATGTAGCTCCTATAATCATTCAAAACATAGCTTCTAGAAAATTAAATAGAAATGCAATGTAAGAAGCTCTTAAGGATTTAATTCATTATTTCAGATGGACGAATTTACAAAATCAAATGAACAGTTGCTGCTCTGCACTATTTGTAAGGAGATCTTCAAAGATCCTTGTACTCTTGGCTGCCAGCACACCTTCTGTAAACGATGTCTGACCAACTACACAAAAGCTCACAGAGATGCCATCACTGCCAAGTCAATTCCTTGTCCAACCTGCTCTCAGATGACGAAAGTCCCCAGGTCTCTACAACCAGTGGATCATTGGTGTGAACAGTTTGAGCCAAGTTTCATCATACAGGGACTCCTGGATACGTTCGCATCTCCAGGGAGTTCAGGTAATTTAATCGAGTCTTCATTTGTTTGAAAATAATTGCCATTTGTTGTACGTTTTAAAAAAAAAATCCAAATTACAGCACAATATATCATAGCGAATTTATATGATATACTCGATCAAAGTTTTTAAATTAAAAAAATGTTTTTTTTTGGACATGATAGTGGGGAAAAATATACATAAATGGATAATAAATTATTACAATTGAGTAGTTTGATGTAGTGAAACATTAATAGGTTTGATGTCATAGTGAATGGTTGTTTTTACAGTAAACAATGTATGGGGAAGCCAGATTTATGTTTATATATATCCATCATGTCCAGTATCATTTGCTTGAAAACGGTGTTAGTATCTACACTGAAACGTCGCACTCTTGAAATAAAGAAGTTGACAAATCCATAGAATTCTTTCTTTTTCATCCTGCAACTTCTAAATGCCACTCAAAGAAGTTCTACTCTTTCAGCTCCTGTTGAACACCACTGCTTTGCCTGTGAGCAGATTGGTAAGACAAGCAATGCTACCTCGGTTTGTGAAGATTGCAACATCATGCTATGTGAAAACTGTACTGCAATACACGTTGCATGTCCAAATGGAAGTGGTCACGTGATTGCACCTCTGAGGTCTGGGTCAACGGTACAGCTTAAGAGACGCGAAGTCATGTGTAAGGAACACAACTGTTTGGTTGAGTTCCGTTGCAAAGATTGTCAGAAATCGTTTTGCAACATTTGTTGCAGCGTCTACCATTGGAAATGTAACTCTGTTGTCTCCCTGGACTCAATGATTCCAGAAATGACACAAGTTCTTAAAGAAACATATGAGAAAATAAACACACATGTACAGCAAACAGAAATAACCCTGAGGAGTAGAAGATCAGAAGTGGAGGATATCACACAAGGCAAATCATCCCAGGAGCTAGAGATCAGAAGAGTCAGTCAGCAAGCCATGGATCTGATCAGAAGAAATGAGGAGAAACTTCTGAGTCAGTTGGAAACTCTTACTGAGCAGCAGACAGAACAACTAAGAGGTCAGACAGAGGCTGGAGAAATTGATCTGCTTACATATAGACAGTACAAAGAGTTCATTACACTAGTCCTGCAGTCTAACAGTACAATGGATATGTTTGATATGTACACGCTGTGTCAGTCAGGGGAGATAACTGACAGACTACAAAGACATGCATATTGCAAGGGAGAAGACAGAGTGAAAAGACTATTGTTTGAACGGGATATGTCGTCTGAAAAGCATGACAATTCATTTAGACTTGGTCATTTAAAATATGAGTCCCACCTAAAAGATTCTCCGTGTACCGCGAGGGTAGGAACATTAGATGATGTACAGTCTTCGTGTAAACGTAATTTTGAAGTTTTGGATACACCTATACTACTGTCTACAATTAGCACTAGATCAACAAATGACAATAAACCACAATATCCAACTGACGTAGCAGTTATCAATATCGGCGGTATAGACACGCTCGTTGTCACTGACAATAACAACTCCAGTGTTAAGTCATGCTATACAAACGACGGTAAATCCCACTGCACATCTCTCAAACTGGACAAAAGTCCCTGGACACTGACACAGATCAGTGAGGACACAGTAGCCGTATTATTCTGGGCACACAACAGCATTGAACTAATCAAGTTTACTCCTGATCCAGTCCTTGTTTCTTCTATCAAAACAGCAAAACGGTACGGATGCGTGACAGCTCTCAGTGACAAGACTCTAGCTGCAGGTTGTGACGATCCTCCAAGTATTGACGTCCTGGATCTGTCAGGGAGAGTCCTGAGGTCTGTGATCACACCCAGCACTGGTCAGCAGCTAGTAGAGGGACCACTGTACATGTGTACAACGCGTCAGGGTCACATTGTTGTGGTAGATGGGGGGTCTCAGTCTGTATACTGTGTCACACTGCAGGGGAAGATTCTGTTCTCATACAAGCTGACAGTTGTGGACTGGGTATGCGGGGGTGTGACAACTACAGACAGTGGTTCTGTTATCGTGGCTGACTACAATGGTATCAAGATCGTCCAGCTGACGGAGACGGGGGAGTATGTGAGAGATCTGCTGACAGTACGAGATGAGATCACCGGACCACGGGGGATACGTATACATGGGAATAAGCTGTATGTTACTGAAGCTTGGACGGAAGATGTGAAAGTATATCAATTGAAAATCCCCGATTGACAGTGACTTCAACAAGCTTTAGAAAAGCAGAAATTTTAAAATGTACATGCATATAATAGCATCAAGCATGGTTTATTTAAATCATTATATATTGTGTTGTTGTTTTGTTTGTCAACATTTATATTGTTTTATTACGTCAAATGAAATTTCTGTCTGAAGGCAGCGTTTATTTTCATTTCCATTGAAACTTATAAATACTTTTGATATTGTCATTTATTGTATCATAAATAATAGTTTGATTTTATATGTGTTCCTGATTTTGTTTCGTAGGAATGTTAAATCGTGGATATGAACAATCACCTCTCAGTATATTCTTGTAAGAGAAATTTGTCACTTCCTACATGTAAATATTAAAAATGATAAGTTTAAGTTTTGATATGAAGATGATAAGCTATTTACATTTGGTGATATAGTTTTTGTGAAGAATGGTGTCAATTCTGGTCATCGATTGAAATTGAATTAAACTTTTCTCACTATTTATACCTGAATACCTGAAGCGCCTTGAGCAACCACGAGTGGTTGGATATGTGCGCTATATAAATATCCATATAATAATAATAATAATATTCCTCGGAAGTTGGATCGAGCTGGTGAGATAATTTGTTGGTATTGATTTTGGAATGTAAAAGGAGTTTGACATGGGATCACTTTTATCAGTTCTCCCTAATGTAACAGATGTGATTGTAAAATCATCTCCAGTGGGATTCAAACCCGCAGACACCCGCAGACACTCTACCGACTGGACTAAGGAGATACCAGTTTACCCAGTATGAATGCTGATATCTTATCTTGTCACACTTATTTCATATATTTTAGGTTGATCTTTGTTTGGTTAACTAAAAGGACGACTCGGTTGGGAAGAATTTGTTTTCTCCTTCGTTTAAAGATTTTACAAGCGCTTCCAGGAGTGGATTTCGCATTGCAAGCGAGTCTGATATCTGTAATATAACAAGGCTTGTGGAATGTTTGAAAATCTATCGGACGAAAATGGTAACAGGGTTCATAAACTGTAATAATATTTTGCATGAGGAGAAATACTTATGTCCTTTTAGAGTTATAGCTGATGATTGTACATAAAGTAAATAAAGAGAATTTGACAGCCTTATAAACTTCAAAATAGCAATTTGTCAAATAACAAATTGAACACCCCTTCTAAACTACGTTTATACGTGTTCATATATAGATATAGAAATTCTTTCTTATCAACCAAAACAATATTTGTTTTTCAATACATTTTTTTGTAATGTTTTTCATGTTGTGACTTCACGTTCTAATAAGTATTCCAAATAAGTACATTATTAATCAAAGCGACTATCTAAAACAAGGGATCCTTAAAATATATAATATGAATAGTTCTGAATATAAACAACAGCCGCAAGATGATGCATGTTGATTCAAGGTCAACTTTTTAATATATCCCTTTTACAAAATCCGTGTTTAAACAGAATGTTTCCCACATCGTTACATGAATATATAATTAACAAATCGTTGTTTCAAATGAAAAATTAGAATTGTGCCGAGTGTTGTCAACATATTGGTGTAAATGTTTAAAGAAACGTGTTTCCTGGTCAAACACTTGTAACTGAAATGGTGACGAATAGTCCAAAAAGGTTAGATTAAAATCTGATATTGGATGGGTGCCCAGTTTTCTCCACGCATGATTAAATATTATTTAACATAAAGCAGTTAATACTTGAATTTCCTGAAAGCACGTAAAAGACTAAACAACAGATAACAAGATTAAAACAATTTTTTTATTCCATACATATATGTTATAGAGTGTACACTACTATGTAAACAGAAGTCATACTTTTTATTAGGCCGATAACATCAATCAGACTACAAACATGTGTCCTCTTCGAATACAACTCTTAACTTATTAAGTCCCAAAACTTTTCAAAAGAAAATCAAACTTAACAAACATATCCCCTTTGTGACTTTCACGGTCAATTAGAAGATAAATAGTTGCGTTTGTAAAATTTCCGGTATTCATTGTTATTCAACACCCGCAAATTTAGTTTAAAACCGACGGCGTTAGCCGGAGGTTTTAAACGCTTAAATTTGCGGGTGTTGAATAACAATGAATCCCGGAAATTTTACAAACGCAACTATTTATCGATATTGTAACATGACCGTTAGTAATAAGCATTTTAAGAGCGAACTCTATTTTTGCGTAGGGAACTCTGAGTTGAAAGGATCTAACGACTGATCCATTATTGTTATAGGTGTTCGCAGCTATAAAGAAGAAGGAATTCACAGTGATATAGACATTAAAATAGTGTTCTAATATTGCAAACCAGTTGCACTCATAACGGTGAGATCATATAGTTTTAACTGTGAAATTTACGATAGAGAAAACAGTTATATAATTCATGAACCAACAGGAACAAACCCGACTGAACAAATATCTTAAACTCGCCCAGACCATTGTGACGGTGACACGATCATTATGACGTCATAACCGTTGGCCTTTGTGACGTCGTGCCATGGGAACGGCATTCGAAAGAAACCGGCCGCATGGCTCAAGGCGGCAAATTAGGAGAAACTTAGCCAATTAAGAAAGTTTGGTTACATAAAACTAAAGCAAATAGAAAAGGATTTTTGGCATCTACGGGAATGCGCAAGTTAGAAAATGACAGCAACAACAGTAAAATGTGAATCGGTCACGAATATTGGGAGAATCAGAACATTTTAATGTTGAGGTGGACCAAATAATGTATCCTTTCGCGGTGATTCGCCTCAGCCAATTTGCGGGTGTTCATTGCCATTTAACACTGGCAAATTCTTCAAATCAACCAATCAGAAACGAGTATTTACCGAAGTCATGTTACAATTAAGGAGAGATCCTTGTGCGGAAAGCCTTAATACATCTCCCCGGTACATACCATACAAAGTTGACACAAATCTTATCTTCCAAAAATTAGTTTCTATAGAATATTGAATGACAATTATACACTTATACACAAGTCGATGTGTGACTTATGAATGGTCATACGGTTTAAAGCTGTGAAAGTGATTTATGCCGATGTATATGACAAACAGTTCTAAACAGAAATATATAATGTTGTAGCTCACATTTCATACAGAATTCAAATGTGCAAGGTGTTTGAGGCAACAAAGGAAATATCCATAACGCAGTTAAAAAGACAAGATAAACAAGAATAAGGCACAACATCAAATATTATGGTGTTAGATGAATATGTGTTTAACAATCAATGAGATTACTACAGATTTGAGTATGCACTAGTATTATGTTCTGAAGACTTCCTTGACTGAAATATTGATCTCTACTATTGATCGAATAGTTATAAACACTCGTTGAATCATCGCAATTTGTGTTATGATGACAAAAGGTTGACATGTACAGTTACATATTTCTAATTATATAAGTAATAGGTTCAGAATTTATTGACAATTAAAACTGTGCATAACCTCTTATTAAAAAAACCCATGTACCATGAAATCTGTTAGCGTGATCACTTAACTCTCTAAAGTGTTTTTCCCTGGCGTAGTACATATGTCTTGGTACTGGATATTGTGGTCATGCTCTAACCGTCATTGCGATATGACCGAAACATTAAAAGAAGTCCAACTTATGTTTTGATAGCATGTCTTGCATTTCTGTAGCCTCAACTTCGGTTATTTATGGATGAAATGCCACTTTGCGATTGTGAAATGACATTGAAATGACGATTTGGACAGGGGCATTGCGATTTAAAATTGTATATTAAGGGATGAAATACACGCGAGATCTGTAAATTATACGCTCTGGCTAAAGAATAATGTTAGTGATGATATATTGGCCCGAGCTGCATAAAGTTTTGCCTTTCAAAACTTATACAAAAACTTTAAGACGGAAGATTCTTCGCAGATTCTTATGGTGAGTTGGTCAACTGCCATCAACACTTGAATGGTCATTATTTAACAGCGAAAGAAATAAGAAACTATGGTTTACAACAGTTTCAATCGGAATTGTAAATGATGTTGTATATTTTGGAATGGTTACAGTATACTCTGTATATAGGTGATTATAGTTCATATTACAATTCCTAACCCATGACAAATGGAATAAACGTTTTTGCGAATGATCTTCCAGAAAAACAATCACTCCCCATATGTTCAAATACAATTGAAATAAGGGTTCGTTTAGAAAAACATAAACAGATAATAATACTTTATTTTGATATATACAATCAACAATCTGATTCAAATAGATGCACGTTCAATAAATCTTTGAAAACCGTTTGATAAAATATGAAAATGGTATTAAACCACCAATGTCAAACGAGTACCATATCAACATTTTTAACTATACAAAAGAATAAAGTTTTTAGTTTTGGCAGCTTTTTTGTGTAAACTGTGGAAGAGCTTAAATTAATGCACATAACTGACTAAAATGAAACTGACAGTCCATTTTTCTGTAATATTTAGGAAAAAAGTTGGATCGACATTGAAAATGTCTGTAAAGATTGCAAACCGGTGCTGTTTACTGCACATATAGGACAACCGTCTACAATAAAAACCAGATATGGTCTTGAACAGACTTCAAATGTGATGCGTTCATTAGTTCCATATGAACGTTTATTGTTCAAGGATATAGTGTATATGATGCAATCACCTCTGGTCAAAGAAACAGAAATCGTCTCGTCAACAGATAACTGTGATATGATCACTGTAACCGAAGATCAGTTTCGTAAGTATTATTACACAGCTACCTACAAATCGGGTAGGTGTATAAAGAAAAATATATCTTAAGAAGCCATAAACGAGATAATTATTTTGATTGTATCTGCATAAGAGTCATAAGTTAGATCAAATGCAACTAAACGAAACGCTTCTTGTAGTTTTCCCAATGATCAGCAATCATTCGTCTCCGCAAAACGTCACACCAACTTAATATGTTGAGGTTGTGATATCCTACCTATGCATCTTCGTGTGACTATATGAATGATGATTTATTTTCCAAATATGGACTGAATTGCATACTTGAATTATTGTTTTTCGATTCGTAGAGACCCTATTGTATAATACTCATTTGAAGCACATTGGTGCAGATTATACCAATAATACCATCCTCATGTACATAAGCGTGTATGTATCCGACAAGCTCCTTTCTACCGGAATTATCGAATGATACCAGGGTATATGAAGGATCTACAGCAGGTGCATACATGTACACTGACGTAGCAGGGTATGATAGTACTTCACCGCCAACTATTAAGTGATATGCTTGTAATGAAATAATGAACTCTTTAAGACTTGTAGCTCCCCTTCTGTCGACAAACCAAGACGGGACTCTGGGCATGGTGCAGTATGTAGTCGCTGACGCTGCCCAGGATTGTACGGCGTATTTTACCATGTCCTCTCGTCCCTGTGACGACGTATGTGGCATCTATCTCCTTCACGAGTTGACATATAGCATGACCTGGCTTGTTGTCGTCTAGCACCACCACTTCACCTGCGACCTGCAGCACATGACATCAATTAGTATACAAAACAAAAAAATGCAGACAGAGCATGAAATATCTCGACCAATTAATAACGTAACTTAAGGCCTACATGAGACAGTGAGTTGAAGAGTAAACACCATCTATTGTGACATTAAATAGAATGGGTTGCAACAAAAATACCGAACCAAAACAGTTCAAAATAGATGTGTATTATGAACATATATGGATGATGATATGTCTTTTTATTGATCATCTGATGAAATATTAATCATTGGATTTAGGATATCTCTATCTTATCACATCAAGTACATGTTAAATACCATTCAATTTTCAAGAAGCCATTAGAAGGGTTTCATGTCCTTGTATTTCTATCTCACTGGTATGTAATACCGTGGGACATAATGGTCGCTTTTCTGCCCGTCCATGTTATCATCTGGTTACAGGAGCATAACTAAACATCATTAGACCTGGTTCATTGAAACTTGGTATGTGAACCAGTCAGCATTTGTAGATGTGGATTTGAAATTAAGCCTTATGTATTTGAAATGTTCGTCATAAGGTGAACTGTGACAGTATTGCCTTACCCCGTGTTTGTTCATCTCCTCCAGGTATTTTGCCTTGAGTTGTTCTGTCTTGCCGTTCACTTCAAGTATCATTTCTTCTATTTTGGCAGGTGCTGGAATTGAAGGTTTTGAGTTTTAACACTTCAGTATACTAGAGTGTTATGCATTGCACCTTGTTTAATGATGTGTTTAGCAATAAATTCTTTAGTTGCAGCTATCCCGAAACTCAAAAATTTATTTTATGAAATTAAGGGATCTCTATATAAGCGTTAGAAATAAAATGCATCCTTGGGAAATTTCATCAGAAAAACTTGTATCAACCGCCCTTGGACCTTGCAATTACTGTTCATATAGATACTTGCTTGTTTACTCAATATAAATAAAGTATTTTCAGTGCATACTGAGGAGGAACCTGAAGTTCAAGCTTCAAAGGAAAGTCCTGACAGGCTGTGAACACGAAAGTGTTTCAAAAGGTTCGCAGGTCCAATTGACGTAGCATTTTACTGGTTTACTTAGATCATGGATGGATATTGTCGGTACAGATTTTCCTGATGAAAAGTACCGTCAGGTGATATTATGCTGGGCGTCAAAACATTCAAACCTGAGCGACCGATCATGATAGACGCTGTTGTTTACAACACAATACTTTAAGACAATGTACCTCTGCGTGTTAAATGATAAAGATGAGAACCTTTGAATACTTACACATTTCGTTTGATCCTACATAATATTCGGGACATGTTGCTATGATGACTCGGTTTTCTGGTCTGTGGAAATTATCGACGTACCCTGCAAATACAAACATGAATACATGCAATTTAAACAATATATTTATGTAAAGATAATGATAATCTACAGTTTAAGTACAATGAAGTTCATACTTTTCATAACATTTCTGTAATGAGCAATTATTTGGTATAACCGTTTTGAAAAATGCATTTTTTTCATGGATAAAATTTCAAACATTTAGCAGGAATTAGTTTGTAGAAATGTTATTTCCTTGTTAAATGATCATATCTATTTGAAAACATAAATAACAAAATACGAACAATATAACAATTATTGTGAAAATATTAATAAACCATGAACCTATTTTAGATATTTAAATATTTTATATAGACAATAAAACTGCATGTATGATCTCGTAATTAATAGTGTACAATACATTACAGAACGGTGTCACTATATATATTTCACCCTGTAGGCTACGCTTGAAATCTTCTTCAAATTTCAACACCTTTAAGCTAAACCTACAATTCAAAGATGACACACAACACTTCTTTTTATTCTGAGATATGTTATACTCAACTTTAATGTATCTGATAATGAACTGTCGTTTACCGTAATGCTATATTTTTTATGTCACCACATAAAGAGTATGGCAGAGCTCCAAGCGTGTATGATCATGGTCGGCAAAGCATTTAGATAATTGATCCCAAAGGAAAACCCGACATTTTATCTTCACCATTAAAGCAGGAAGTTATTTATATGTTAAACCACTTGACCATGGGGAACAGAACAATTTAGTCCGATAATGACTGTTTTTATGAGATATATAATAATCTTCATTCGTCACACATTATCCATGGGGTGATAACGCTTATATAAGGATCTATGATATGATGCATAATGAAACATTATGTGCACATAATGCACGATATTCTATACTTCAAGGTGAGTTATGGTAGTTATTGATATTGGTGAGCACTGTGCAGGCTCCTGTGAATATTCTTTAGATGGACTGTGTACGGCGTATTGTAAGATAGGTTACGCGGGGAAGTGACAAGTGACAAGTGGCAGACGTGACAATATTAAGTGTCTCTTTGACGATAACGTCAGGCCAAGATGAAAACGTCAATTACACGTGACTTGCTAACAATGATTTCAGACAAAGCTGCAAGGGAGAATAACAAGTTCATCGCTGAGGGGTTGTAACAAGTGACTCGATGACAACTTTGAGAATCCATTTTTAATAGCGAGTAACAATTACTTCGGATCAGCTTACTGAAAAACTGTATTAAGCCTCTTTTAAAGGTTAAGGACTCAACTTTATATGCACTTCTTCAATATAGCAAGAGAAACAGGAGCTTAGCCATCAAATATGTAAAATTACATTTTCCTTTTCAATGGACAGTAGCACGTTTTTATATTATATATATATATATATTTTATATTTTAAAAGTTTCACTGATAATTGTACGTTAATGCTTAATGTATAATTTTGATCGTGTCAAAATCTCATTACACAAACAAATAATCCATAGTCACAGGATAATCATAAAGATTCATATAAAGTCCATTGGCTTCCATTTTTGTATGAACACCTTTAATTCATTTTGTGTAAGAAAAAGGATTCGCATGGTTAAACTTTACATTATATATTTGATTAATTACTGCTTCCTTTAGTATAAATACATTGTCTTTAAATCGAAACGTCGCATACAATGAACAAAGAAGTTGTCATCCATATATTCCTCAGCATTATTATGCCCCTTTAAAGGTTAAGGACTAAACTTCATATATTCTCCTACAATACAGCAAGACATACAGGAGCCAAATGACATATCCTTTACTGCATCAAGCAATCGATTTTTCCCTTTTAATCTTTACTGTAAACTTTTTCGTATAACAGATACACATTGTTCATCATTATCAATAAACGAACAATAATAAAGTAAGACCGTTTATTGTTTAACCAATTTGAACATTGTTGCAGAACCTGTACTTTAATTCATGATAAACTATATAATCAAACAAGAAGTAATGCTACTCTCATACTTTCATCTGGAAAACATCTTTTTCACTTTGTAATTCGTGTAGCTATTTCGAGAGAAACAGTTTCTCCAACATCAAAAGCTGTTTATTTTCTGTACAAGTAAAAGCCTGTATAATCCCCCGCAACATTTATCATTGTGGGGAAAAAATCGTTGCAGTGCCCGCCTCTGTGATCTCGACATAAATAAACACGTCACAAAGATACGGTAAGTGAATGTATAAATCTCTCTGTATAAATCACATCCACAAGAGGCCGTTAGCCTCGTCCTGCAGTATGTTATATCAACCAGGTAACTTACTTACCAGCAGTGCTTGACCCCTATCATAACACATCTTAACATTTAGTGAACTGGACAAACGATTTTACCTTATGCCGTATAAAAGTATTGCATATTTTTGCCTCCGGATGACTTTTACTTTCTATCTTACGGTTGCCATCTGTATGTTACGATGTTTCTCTCGATATCACCTCTCATCAGGAAAATGATTCTCAAATTAGGTATCGTTTATTGATAGTATGTATAATTATGAAACCCGTATGGATATTACGTACTACCTTGTAGCATGGCTTATCCGCATGTCATAACATCATGGAATGTGCTGACTGTTATAAATGATCTTAGAAATATTAATCATCCACAAATTGACTCAATATTTTATTGTGGTGTGGTAGTTTGGTTGATTCGGTGACCCTTTGCCAATTGGAACTTAGGTAGGCTTACCCAAGCTGGACAGGTCGACGACTATAAGTCAGACTGAATTTGAGTCCATCTAAATTATGCTGTCTATCTCTCAATGTGCCCTTCTTTCCGTCTTTCCCCATATCATTTCTACACTCTTTCACAGCGATCTTTCTACTTTCATTATAATGGCTACATGAATGTATAAAGCTGTAATATTCCTGACAACACGTTAAACCGTAATTCACCCACCACTAATTGAACAAAAAGATACATAAAACTTTACAATAACTTTATATATTAAAAGAAAAGTCACACTTTATCTTAATCTATATACGTGCAGCCTAAGATATTATTCGTAAACAAGAAACATATATACTCATTTACATCACTCGCCAAATTAATTTCATTTAAGCTTCACAAATTTCTAAATGTCCAGAACAAGAGTAAACAAAGCACAGGACAAGAGAAATATCTCTGGAAACCATAACTGAATGTCTTCGTTTTAAAATTCCACAATGTATTGAAACCCTTAAGACACAATACAAAATTGCCTTATCTTATCTTGAATTGTCTCTGAGAAAAACGCCCCCTTTCAAGATACACTCAAGTAAAAAAAACCAAAAAGAGTGGTAAATCTGTAAAATTAATTGCACGATTATGATTTTAGAATTACATCAAGGTATTGATATCCTGAAAACACACTCAAAATTTGGTCATCCAATCTTAAGTTTTATAAAAGTGTATTCCCTTTGAAGATATCCTCAATCAGAGTTCTATAATACGGAAAAGGGGCTTTAAGTCTTTAAAAATCAATTGCACGCTTCTCATTTTCGTTCAGTTAAAGTTTTGATACTCTGAAAACACTCGTAAACACACATAATTCGTGATCCTGTCTTATATATATATATATACATGTATATAGTGTCAGGGAAAAGTTGTCCCACACACGGCGGAAACCCACGCGAAGAATTTATGCACATTTTGATCTGGTTATGAGTTTTTACTTATTTATGTCATTGATAACCATAACAACCATGCTAACGTCAATTTTACAGAATAAGACAACACATATAAAGGCAGGATTATGACTTTTCTCTTTGTCTTAGGAACTATTGTCGCTATTGATTTCAGTTTTGGAAGCTGATTCTGAGGGATGTGTGTGAGGAACTATTTGACCCAGACTATGATAATTCGTTTGCCCTTTAAGCAGAGTCTACTATTTCAAAATTTTATGACATTTCCTAACATTCTGTCTAACAAGTTTACAATAGAAAATTCCGAATGCTAGCGTCCTCTCTGTAACCCGTGACACCTACAATAGACAATGGTTATTGCACTTGACGGCGCATACATTTCTGACGCTACGGGTCAGGACATTCAACATACTGTGCCCCGTAATGAATGAGTGGTCACGTTACGAAATGGTTTTACAATGTAACGAGAAACATATAATCACCCTTACGTCCACAACAATAGCATATTATCTGGGGTACGTTTTACGGTATGTAAAGATAAGTAGATAGGTGGTATATTTGCTGGGGAGGTCATGCCTACAAATGTAATTGTTGTAGTGAAATAGGATGTTGTAAATAATCGTAGATCATACATTCCACAAATAATAAAATGATGACAAAGTACCAAAAACGATTGATGCTATGTTTTTTATGTATGAAGATTGGATTTCTGATAGTGGTTCGGTACTGTCCTTCGATAATTTAAAGAAAGAGATCATGCAATTGTACATATTCTTTTGTAATGTTTTCATTTGTATTCAAGATGCAAAGATGGAGATAGCTCTTGACACAACTGTTAAGAATATAATTCAGCTATTTCATTAGACTTAAATGACTATGAAACAACAATCGTTCCTTTTATCTTGGTGCTGGGAATTCACATTTGCATGTTTATAAGTCACGTTATGTTGTTGATGATAATGATCCTTGAAAATCAGCAAACAACCTCTTAATCATGAGCTGTCACGTTAGAAATACAGAATCAAATAATTAAGTGTCAAATAAATATTTAAACAATGTGATATAAACAGTGTAATGGCAGTGTTACGTGCGTACGTTCTAAATGTGCTGATTCAGTAGCAACACAAAATATCATCTATTGCAATCATAATCAAATATGTCTCGCCATATTATCTGAAACACCAATTTGAAAAAAAAAACAGATCGATAGATTCAAGTTTATTTTTGGGTTAAAACCATATTTTCTTATTTAAAGAGCATTAACTCTTTTCGTTGAAAATCTCCACGACATTAACATGCTAGTTGCAGTGACACAGCACGACTGGGACCATGTTCCCCTACTCACAAGCTGTGTGACACCGTGTAAAGGTTTTGCCTGAAGCTTGTTTTAACCTTGAAAAACCTGAAAAATCTTTTGTCAAAAGGTCATGGTTGTGAATCCATCTACATATATTTACAAGGTTGTACACTTCACCTCTTGTTACACAATTGTTTCGTTGTTGACTGCATTCATAAACAAAAATATTATGTCATCAGCATTACATTGTTGACGTCATTATGTTAGAATAATAATGATAAGGGTACTTACAGAATTTCATATTGTTATTAAACAAAGCAATCTATTCCATCACTTATATTTGTTTTGCTTGATATACTATTGCCCTCCTTACTATTTATTCATTCTTATTATTTATAAAAGAGCCATCGCAAGACACCGGTTGTAAGTATTGTATATATTTGATTGTTACCTCTATGCATATACCATGTTGTTTGGTGACGTAGATGTACTTGCTTGGGCTTTGCAAAAATGTGTCATTAGGATGTTTTCATGTTAGTCTTTGTATTGGACCTTGATGAAATGTATGCGAATACTTACCGTGTATTCTGAAGGGAAGACGGTATCCAATACCGGGAAAAAGTTGCTGTAGATTTTATTTAAGTGTGAGCATCGCAGTTTTTGTCTTGCCCACAATGAGCTACAAAAGGGGAAAATAACAAATATAGACCACTAATAGATGCATACGAAGGGAAAACTAAGTGCCATTTAGTGGTGAAAGTAACAGCCGACGGTGAAAAAAGTGCAAGTATTTGGTTAAAAGTTGAATTCCTGCCATTTAAATAACTTTCGTGAAAGTTTACCAGCATTTGATTTCAAACAATAGTTATCCAAGTAAAATGAGGAAAGTCGGGAACAAGAAACATTCTCGGTGATGGCTACTCTTACAGATACTGAAATCATACCAATCTATGGAAGAGCAATGGGTCGACACGATCTACTTTCTGTAAATACACCAACTTTAAAACATTGGAAAATTAATTGTTAATTTCATTTTCCAATGACATGACGGATCACTAAAGCAATGCATAATTTTATACATTCGAATATAATAACTGCCGATAACCAGAGGAGAAGACCTCACCTCATGTCGACAAGTTAGCTCGTAATAGGAGCGAACTAAAATGATTTCAAATTCAATGGCGATTCATACATGACAGCATGTAAACTCAAAATGTGAAATTTAACTGGGAAATTAGATTCATTTATTTCTACTGACAGAAAGCAGTAGGTCGTTATTGTTTCTTAACTTTATCGATAGTGGACGACACAAAGAAAAGTAACTGATTTTGAATTTAAATTGACATTTTGATGGTAGTTGGCGTTCTCTCCCTAAAGAGATACATCTAGTCATGAAATGCTGTCCTATTCCTGTTCCGAGATTTTGGGCTTGATAGTGACATTCCTGATTGGGTGCATTCAAAATACTAGTTGTTCAAACTTATCTTTGGCCAACCTTTCCATTGGATGAAAGTTTTCAATATGTAGTTTGTGGTGCAAATGTTTGCTGGAAACTTCCGGAAACCAGAGATTCTGTCAATATCTGGTCTACCTCTGCTGGGAGAGAATACTCAGACAGTGGACGATCAAAGTAGAAACTTGCTGATTTTGAATTGAAATTAACTTCTTCGTTGTTGTTGATAAGTCTGCAAATATACCCGGGAGACAAATGTCTGAACTGACATTGAGGTCAAATTCCTTGAGAACTGATTGAATGTTGATGCTAATGAGTGTCTGTTCTAAGTCTGTAACTTATTCAGAGTAAACCTCTCAACACCTGGGAACAATCAAGACGCATCACAAGAGAGCGATTATGTTCACACAACAATACAATGCTTTCAAGTTTAAAAGCTCTTCGTTTGATTGTGATGGTTTTCGACACTGACCTCACTTTTTAGAGATAAAGTGACTTTGAATTTTGACACAGCAATAAATTATGGACTATGACCTTTCTGTTTGAGAAAGAACGTATCAAGAATGAATATACGTGATGCTCTTTAAGAATAATGTCATTTACTGAAAATAATAAATGTGTTTTTCATTCAATTGTATGAAAACATGAAAACAAAATACAAGCAACGTCTTATGAATCCTAAGAAGAAATGCGCCTTTCGATTAACTCGATGATTAAATACCATCGAGGCCATAAAAGGTACGAGTACTTCACGTTGCCACTGATTGCGGACAACAGCTGATTATAGGAATTCAGATTTGGATAATTTTAGCCTTAATGATTATTAGAAACTTCTTGGTCATGTACCGTCACAATTTATGACCCCAATGTATTCGAGAAACATATTTCATTGAGTTTTCCCCATATATTAACCCTCAAAGAAATCGATAACCTTAATAATACATTTGCTTATTCAAAACTCTGTGAAACAACTGGTCTGTTCAAGCAGTTACATGGTCATAAAGGAATGAAATTGTGGCCGGCCGTGGTTTGACAAATCATTTGTGTAAAATGTTGCGGATCGGAGTTCAACCGACAAACACTATTGAAACATTCGTTTATATGAAGGGTAAAATATCACTTCTTTACTCATGTTTTTGAGATACTGTATATTTAAGCTATACTGTAAGTATGTCTCCTTGATCGAATCTTCACTTCTGTTTTGTAACCCATATTCATTCTCTAGCATATATGAATCATAAATATAAATAAAAGTACCGAGGGTACAGAAGCTCACCTAAAAATGAATGATGTGGTAAAATGGTTTAATTATACATGTAACCATCTTTTATATATAAATTGATTATGGCTGCCATCATGATTTTTTTATCTTTTAAAATACTAGTCTTCTTTTGGAAACGACTAGAGCTTGAACAAACATTAATACACGAATGATATAATCATGATAAGTTAACAAGCAGTAGGTTTTTGTATATCTTTTTTGTATATCTATGGCTGAATTGGTGACCATCTTGTACTTTTTAATCTTCAAAATGCTACTTTTATGTGGGCATCCGTATTAATTTCATTATGATATCTTAATTGGTTTAGGGGTATCCATTTAAATGTCATTCATTACTTACAGGATGGTGGCCACTTACATTTGTTTTGTAGTGAATCATTAATATGATTTCAAGATTATTTCACTGATGGTTATGCTGCATGGGATATTGAGAATCCCAAGAGTACAGATTTTTCAAGGAAAATGAATGACTGATTGAGAGGAAAGTCATAAACACAGCAAAACAAAAGACATGTTTATTTTGTTTTATTATGTTTACTTTCATTAAAGTATCAATTTATTTAACACTCATACAGTACTATAATGGTAAACATTTTTGCATTGTCAAATCAACAGAGAGATATGACAAATAAAATTTCCTTCCTTTTCTTACTAAACCCTTTTCGATTTTCATCTTCATATTTATTCCACATCAACTTATCATGTAGATTGCTAAACACAAAGCTTATTGTAGACAAGTTTTGTGTAAGTTGTTATTCTTAGAAAGAACATATCACTGTCATGAGAATACAAGTCCATAACTTTTATTGCATACACATGGGCCATGGCCATATAGCATAATGCTCTACCATATCAATTGGGTCAGGTTGATTATGCAACAGACTAGCAGCTGACACTGTGATGCTAGCAGCCTGCCTTGGGATGTGTATTAGGCATAGTGGAATATCTGAACTCTGGTTGACCCCTTATGTGTGGTATTTAAAAGAATTAAGGGAGACGCCATTGTTTAAAAATTAACATGTTTAATGTGATTTGGTTTTTGCAGCTAGTTGCCATAAAGATTTTAAACAAATTAATCAATTATGTTTGTCTTTCGTCTTAATTTTTTTTTAAAACACTTAAAAATATAGAACAACTTGCACGACAATCTTAAATATTCCATATTTAAGAAAATATTATGATTAGTAAGTTCAAATTATAGAATTTATATGGTGCCAGTGATCACTTGATGAAAGATTAAAATTTAATAAAAATGATGTGTCATCTGCAGCTGAAAAGTCAATATGGCTGCTATTGCGGCCATCTTGGATTCTCAAAACTGAAACGTCTACCTTTCTGTGTGGAATCACTATAGGTATAACATACTACAATATAAAAATGATATCTAGATTGGTTTAGGAGAAATAGTCTTTGTCATGAAATCTAATTGAAAATTCAATATGGCTGCCATGGCGGCCATATTGGATTCTCGAAAACTTAAACGTCTACCTTTCTGTGCGGAATCACCATAGGTATAACATACTACAATTTCAGAATGATATCTGTATTCGTTTAGAAGGAGTAGTCTTTTTCATGAAATCTAATTGAAAATTCAATATGGCTGTCATGGTGGCCATCTTGGATTCTCAAAACTGAAACGTCTACCTTTCTGTGAGGAATCACCATGGGTATAACATAATACAATTTCAGAATGATATCTGTATTCGTTTAGAAGGAGTAGTCTTTTTCATGAAATCTAATTGAAAATTCAATATGGCTGTCATGGCGGCCATCTTGGATTCTCAAAACTGAAACGTCTACCTTTCTGTGAGGAATCACCATGGGTATAACATACTACAATTTCAGAATGATATCTGTATTCGTTTAGAAGGAGTAGTCTTTTTCATGAAATCTTCGTGAAAATT
Source organism: Steromphala cineraria (assembly GCA_916613615.1). Taxonomy (NCBI): domain Eukaryota; kingdom Metazoa; phylum Mollusca; class Gastropoda; order Trochida; family Trochidae; genus Steromphala; species Steromphala cineraria. The sequence goes on from OU744726.1 coordinate 10,837,643, forward strand.
CAATATGGCTGTCATGGCGGCCATCTTGGATTCTCAAAATTGAAACGTCTACCTTTCTGTGGGGAATCACCATGGGTATAACATACTACAATTTCAGAATGATATCTGAATTCGTTTAGGAGGAGTAGTCTTTTTCGTGAAAGTTTACGGACGGACAGACGGACGGACAGACAGACGGACGACGGACGAAGCGCAATGACATAAGCTCACATTTACTGTGTAAAGGTGAGCTAAAAAACACTTTTAAAACAGAAAATTTTAACTTTGCAGTAACAAAACTGACAACAACACTATTTACGGAAGATAATAGAGAAGGATAGACCCAGACAGGTTAGCCATATGATGAATGTTTGAAAAGGAAACCATATAATAATCTCTTCCTCATGCCGTTTCGAATATAATCACAGTATTTCACAGCGCATATTTGAATACCCTTTTCTCCATCTAAACAATAACAGCAGAATTAAATCGATATCTTTGCAGTTATATGACACGTTGAAAAGATATTTAATATCTACTGGCAACATATGTGTTTTAAATATTACTGAATGTGAAAAGATATGTTCTACAACAAATAAACATAAAAACAGCTGCTTGCGATATATCACAACAAAACTATTACTCGACGCATACTATGAGACATAACTTCATCACTTAAGACATTTGAAATCTTAAACTATTTGTGTGAGTAAAGATATCATGAACGATAATAGTAACAAGACATTCCTCTGTCACGGTGACCTTTTGGCTATATCTGCCAGTTTGACCTACGGAGCTAAATTTGGACTCATAAAAATGACAATTAATGATTTGGTAGTCATAAAATCATAACGCTTACTCCCCTTAGCATGCCCAGCATGGAATAAACTGGGTCACTACCTGTGTATTTACATGTTACCGATGCACTGAATAATATATGAATTAAATATACTTACATTTGAAGGCATAGAGGCTATGGTCACTAAGATCTGAGGCTATCACAACTTTGAGGGAGCTTGCCATCGTCTATAGCGGCGAGATCAAAGGCTTATCACCACCTGTACTGTTGTGGCTCGACTCAACTCCGACTGTGACGTCACTCACACATAAATTAGTCCCAGGGCGGAGTCTTAACTGTTCATCAAGTTGTGACACGTCAAAAGCACCTGCCTGTCTGTATCCTTCCGATCACAGCACCATTATCTCGCACGCTCTGAAAGAAAATCAATTTCCTCTATGAAGTCTGCAAGGTTTGATTTGTCTGACCAATGTTCCGATAAATGATTTCTCTTTAGTTTGTTATTCCATGGAATAATCCATACCATTACGATTCAGATTTAGCGGACAGGTTGTTACAGCATTAGTGACCGCTGACAATAAGTGAAGTGGAAGAAAACGGGGTTTGCCTTGTAATTCTGAACTTTAAACATATTGATACATAAGTATGAACACATTTATAAATGGACACACGAGAAAGTAGGTAGAACGCTGAAATATGATATGTATATTCTCAATCGATACCTTCACAGCGTTGGTTTCTAAATTTCTCTTTAAAAACGACTCTTTCAACTTCATTGTGTATCTGATGCCCTTTAAAGATGTTGCAGAGTATCATTTTAAAACCATTATCAAAGTTTAAAAATTTAGTGAAATTTTATGTTTCCGCCGGCAAAATAAGTGTAGCATTTTAGTTTCAAATCACTATCTGTAATTATGCTTTATTTACGCCGATAAGTAATACACAGAATGATAAAACTCTTATAATTTAATATTTGTTTTAAGTTGAAATGATGTGATATACAATTCGCCTTCTATATTTGTTATATTGATTATCACTCGTTCCGTGATACAACATCAAGTTGTGTATCCTCGACGCGACAAAAGCAGCCTAAAATTGCAAGTAATGAAGAACGATAAAAGGTATAAGAATACGATTATACAGAGAGGCACGTTTTAAAAGAAATATGAAAAAATAAACACTAGTCATTATATATTTGAGGGATCCATTCGTGAGACTTATTTTCAACAGAATTTCATCACAAACTGGACATGATTAAAACTTACCATAAACATGCCAATCAATTCAAGGAAAAGGGACGATTATTAAAACCACTACAACTTAATCTGCCTCAACAAAAGTCAAACACTAATCAACTTTTAAAATATAAATGTGAATTTTATTAGTTTCAAAATGTCCCCTAATTGCAAACATTTCAATTTCTACTCTGTAATTTGAAAAGTTTGCAAAGTTTGATTATAACCAGCATTTAGCTGTGCTATTATTCGATATACTAAATGGAAAGTTTCATTTGCATTTCGTGAGGAAACCGTTTTACTTTTACAACAAATTCAGATAGATGCAACTTCCAGAAATATACCTAAAATTCAAGATAAAAATCATGAAACAATTCTTTTTGCCGCTCGTAGCATAGATTGGTGTCCTTCTTTTTAAATATGTTGGATTTATCTGCCCTTTCCATGACAAATTGCAGAATGCTAAGCAACCAACATTTTAAACTTAGTAATTTTGCTCAAATGAATTGTGAAACAACCATCTATTGATTTCAAAGATGTATAAACAGGAATATCCGCATGTTGCCACAACAATAATGTAAAAGAACTTCCTTCTAAAAGCCTGAGTAGGACAATGGGCTCACAGTCATATGACACAAGATGTCAATCTCTCCCAAAATAGGAATATCAACTGGTGCTGATCCAGTGATCACCACTCATTCTCTCCCCATAGCGGTATATAAAGTCATTAAATGTTGATCCAACCTCTTTCCGAATACGCATATTATCAGGCTTTCTCTTCCCAGCCCGCAAACTCGTCTCATTTATACAGAGGTTGGATCATCATTTTTTTCATAGAACAACCCCGTGTGGAGAGGATGTCTTTTGTGTGAAATGAAATATTTTAGGAAGGCACTAGAACATGGATTCACATTCATTTACATTAGTATAAAACAAGTGACTCAAGAAAGTGCTTATCATAATGAGATTCTTACCATATTTTATCAGTTTCAGTACTCTGGCTGTCATAAAAAAAACTATCCAAGGTGGTGTAACATTTAACATTCAGCGACTTTAAGGAACAATTAGCAAGTCGTGAGAAAATTGCTTTCGAAATATTATAGTGAAAACTTTCCCATGAGAATTCAAAAATATTCAGCGAAGTCAATTTTATTGATGTATTAGTCTGAAAGTTAGCGTCTGTACGAGATATAAATATCACCCTAGGGTTCAGACACGAATCCATAATTAGAATAGGTGGCGACATAAATACAGATCAGTAGAAACTATTCATCTTCTTTCTCTCGACAGCCTTTGTGTCTCAAAGAGAATTGAACCGTTTCTCATTACTTAAACTGCCCAGTGGAAACGGCTGTGAATTTTCAGACTACGACAAAATAAAAATACTTTTGAATTGAAAGTTAGTTTTTAAGACTTCTTTTACAATAATGTTGACCCATAATGTCTTAGCTTTAAATTGGGCTATGTTCAACGGAAACACAATGGAATTCTTAAGGAAACATTTCAACACAAATATTCTTGTTGTGAAAAACTCGAGGCGAACTCGAAAGGTTTAAAAAATTTGCCATGAAAACTAAATAAGTACTAATACACGGACGATTTCGCCCAAAAAACTCAGCTGTGTTGTATAAATGACTGCTCTGTGACCAGGCAAAAACATTGTATTTTCGAAATTTAAAAGAAGCGACCGAAAGTTGGCAATCAGTCAACGACACATGGGAACAAAACACATAATGACCGATAAACATAGAAAGCTATCACTCAAAGTGACAAATGATCAAATCCTAAATCAAACCTGTATTTTATTTTAGATATCGTGATAGTTGCATGAGAAAACACGATATCACATCTCAAAGGATATCATATTATCACTTTATCTCAAGTCTGTGACAAGTTATATGTGAACTCGGTAATCACGAAACCAGCTAAACCTTACGTTTCTTCCAATAGAGGTTATACAAATCTTCCCTTGTAACCAAACTCTGTAACAAAGAGACATTACTTTTCGGTTTCCAAGTTAAGCCATTTGCAAAAATTATTCACGTATTACGATTTCTCAACTATCTTAAGAAATTCGTTACGATTCGATATTTTGATAAAATCGTCAATCGTTTGATTCACATATGTCATTATTTCGAATAACATCAGTTCATTGTTACTCATAACATCATTTGTAGAATAGAAGAAGAATGCAGAGGAGAATACTACAATACCTACTTTAAACTTTCTTATATGGGTATGGACTATACATGATTTTTAAAGAGCAACAGAAAGGATTTCACACGGCCTCTAGTCCGCGCTCTCGCTGCTCCATCAGGTGACACTGACGTGTAAATCACAGATTGTCTACAGCTGTTTACAGCCAAGACGAAAACTCGATTGCCCTTAGAAATCGAAAATGTAACACTCCCATATCAGTCTACAATTGACAATTAAAGACTGTTGCTAAGCATGTAAGAAAATGAATCAAAAGCAACGTTATAACAAATATTTTTGATTTTCAGAAATAAGCCCTGCATTTTTTAAAAGTAAAAGTACATAATATTGAATAAACAAAGGAAATAAAGACATACCATTTTCTTTTTCAATCGATGATTGGTTTAAATGTATCTCCTTTCAATACTCCACACGTCCCCTGTTGCCTGTCGGAACGATACTACAAACACGGTAGATGTTTAAGCTATACTCCAGGTCTGAATGTACATACATACACTTGATAACATGCAGAAGCAGGCTGTTATCTCAGCTTACAGTGTGTAACAGCTGTCAGAGTGTTTACACATCGAACACCACCTAGTCTCTGCTTCTTAGTATAAAGTGAGACTTACATGTAGTTACCACTGGTATTTCAAATCAAGCCCCCAGCTTAAGATCGAATTACTTTTCCATTAATCCATAAAAAAACAACTTTGACACTCTGGTTGAAGAATTGCAGACTCACAAAATTACCTGATGGAAGGCCGTTGTGCAGGCACATCGCATGTAGATGCAAACGTGTGTCTAAGGTGAATCAAAATAGTATGTAACAAATTGCTTGTTGTTAACATGTGTAACATTACCGGTGTTTGTTGGAGCTGTGTATAACATATTTACATACCGACATCAACAGATGGCTAAAAGCTGATGAAAACCACAGCTGTAAATGAAAGAGGCCTTTTCTCAAATGAATAGATAAAACGCAAATGCTCCCTGTAGTGTTAGATGAAATAAAGAAAATCGATGTTTATGAGTATAGTCTATCATAAGCAAGACGCAATGTCAATCATAAGAGCGATAATTGCTCGACTATTTGCTGACCTCTGCTCTGTGCTGTTTTACACACAAATATACAGTGTATTCATTCTATCCGGTTTCAGTAGATGAATCTTTCCTGAGCCATAAACAAAGTTTGGTGCGTATTCGTTTGTTTTACAACAAATTCAATTACAAAATGAATCGACGTCGATTTGGTTTCAACATCCAAAATGAACCAACTCGAAGAAAGGGTGAATAGGTAACCAGACAATATCAATCAATGTTTGCTTCATTGCCATCCCTGACCCGGCCAATGTTTTACAACTTGTTGGTGACGAGTTTGAACTAAGAAGCATGCACTTGCTAGATCCATCAACTCAAATACTGACATCTGGTGGTTATAGAGTCGGCCGATGCGTGTCTTAATCTACAGAACAAACAAAACCTTCTTGTTTCTTTCTTCATTTTGTCTCAAAGAATAAGGAAGCCTATATATCTGAACTCTATTTATATCTTTCCATATTCCCTTCTTTTATTTCTTTGTAACATTTGTTCAATGGTCGAGTAGTTCTTATCTACATTATTATTTTGTGGTGAGCACAATAAAGGATTTAACTAAACTTAATTTAAATGTAATACATACAATATAACATAAACGTCTTCCCATCACATATATAACAGAACCAACATTAAAATCATTATATTTTGATGTAAAATTTTTTTTAATGGATTTGATATATCAATTAACCATTTATTTATTTCAAATATAAGGTTTTGCTGAAGATCAAAGAAACTTATATCCAATTCATTAGGCCATTTTTTCTTACGTTTACTTATTCTTAAATCTAGCTATATAGCTAATCTAAGTAGGAACATCTTCGAACTATATAAAGATCAAACCAGTATTGTAGTACATGTACATATAGTAGGTGTGACATTCATTAATGTCTTTCTGAAAAAAAAGAGATGTACAAACGGGCGTTTTAATGTGATAGGAACCTTCTGAAAGGTAAGTTTGCGATCAAAATATGATAATGATATATCCTTCAATATCTTTAACAACCTTATTTTCGAATTAAACATCCATCAATGTTAAGAAGATACAACATAAAGAAACCTTTATAGTTCAAGTAATATGATTCTTATCAAATACGGACATGGCTATACATTAACGGTAAAGGTTATACATTAACAATATTGAGGATAGGTATCTCTCGTTTATTTCATAAATAGTATGTATGGGAATTCACAAAGACAGTAAAATTATTAAGATACTTTCAAGGTTACTCATGTTATCAAACCTCTTATCTCAGTGTCTTGGTATAGGCGTAGCTCCTACACATATCCTGATATCAAATAAACAAAAAACAGACAACTTTCGCAAAATATAAAAAGCAAGAAGGGGTCAGAAAACATTTACATACAAGATGCAGACCTGTTGAAAAGTGTAACGAAATAGAAACATTTACCGAGCATTACAGAGAATAGGTGACTTATGTTTAAGGCTGTGATAAATATAGATAATAAACATAAAGAAAATTCAAAACTTTTCATGTTATTAATGCTTTCGGGCTTAATTGGGAACAAAACTGAAATGTTAACTGTAAGGTATGAAACAAAATCATGTTAAATCTTCATTTCTGAAGTGAAAACACAACATCGGTCTCTATATGCTAGGAGGACATGTAAAATATTATTGATTCAAAAGATTTTTGTTCCCTTTTTCCCACTTTATAACATTGCTGATGTTCTTAAAATCAATTTTTAACTATACTAGAAAAACCTCAAAATCATACATGTACTTCATAACACTGCACGACAGTTTCATAAGTGTAATACTTATCTAATCATCAAACAGGAGGTGAGACAATCAACACAATTGAGTTAAACATGTTCCCTGCTATCCTTGTGCCGATTGTTTGTTAAATAGTCGATGTTTCATGATTTGAAACTTATATATATTACTTTGAAGGTTTATCTGTCTCTAAATCTAGCGTGTGTATATAAGTTATAATGAGGGACATCTTCAACTATGTAAATATCAAACCAGTATTGTAGTAGGTTTGACATTCTTTTAATGTCTTTAATAAAAATAAATGATGTACAAACGGGCGTTTTATTGTGATAGGAACATTATTAAAGGTAAGTTTACAATCGAAATATGATAATAAAAAATTAACGTATTTTCAATCTACCTTCAAATTTATTTATTTTTAGAATTAAAAATAGTTCTCGTCATCATGACATTTTCATGAAATGTCGTTGAAAATTGTTGAAGGAATAACGTCCAACATTTCTTTTATTAATTGAAATAAGGGGTCTTCGACAAAACAAATAATTGATTGAGTAACGATTTGAATAAAAGTATATTTCAATAAATAACGATATTCAAATCGAAAATTATTTGCATGCATTCACATACGTCACATACCGTGTCTGAATTATTTGTTTTCTTTAAAACAAATAGCATGTCAATTATTCTTTTTATCATATGCAGTGTCCATCAACGAGATATCCAGGCAGGTTAATGTTCTTCATTTGCTTGTGAAAAGTTAATAACAAACATGATAGCATGTGCAAGCCTGCTTCCATCAGTTTGTTTACGACGTTTATGTCCAATACAGTGTTGATGAATTGATGATCATTTTTATTTTTTCACCTCTTTGGTTTCACTTTATTGCACACACGAAACAGGTTATCATGATATCATGGTAAGGTTGCTGATTCCTTCATAAACTTTATCTTAAGTCTTTAATAATTGACCTATCCTCAAACACCCGCCAAGTTACTCCTACATCTTCTAATAGTTATAATGCCAGCAATAAATGGCTTGTATGACTTGTAATTAGATAGTATCTAAATCCGACAACTTCTTTTTCAAATGTCATTATAAGCATCAATACTTAAAAGGGGAAACCATTAAGAAATGTTACAGTTACAGTAATATGATTCACACGTACTTGATAGAAGGTGAAAATAAGGATGATAGGTATATAATGTTTTATCATTGATAGGATATGAGGATGTTTATGACAAACGTAAGTTTTGTACTTTCATTAGTGTTTAAAGTGTACCTTTTAAATGTTTAACACTCATGAAACTAGTTTATTACTTGTTGTCATGCCCACTTGCTAGAATTTCGTACACTAAAGGATTTTGGAAATATGATAATACTCTGTTATATTTATAAATTATTATTAGACTTTTCATTATGTTGAGTTTGATGTTACTGCTGAACACAAAGTTGGAGTGTATCTTTTTACTACTTTGGTTATACTGAAATGTTTGTCCTGTCTGGTTTCGGTTGAAACAAGTTTAACTTACTGCATTTTTTGGTAGGCCTTTATCTATATCTCAGAATAATTTTTTTCATTAAAGTTAGTATGTCATTAGATCGAGTGGTAGAGAGGTGCCCTTTGCTATTTTGGTTGTCCTGAAACGTTATTTTTTCTGGTTTCCAATTAAACAATTTAAACTTAGTACTTTTTGAACTTATTTAATCATCAACTTGGAAATAAGGAAAGCAAGAAATTTAAAATCGAGTAAGCCATATTCCAGGATTCAGCCATAAGGAAAAGAAAAATCAGTTTCAAAGAATTCAAATTACAAAAAAACTGGACGGAAAGTTTTTGAGTATGACAAGTACACGTAGAGCTGATTCCAGCTACATTGTGTAGTGGAGGAGAAACAAATCGATTTTATAAGTTTTGATGAACAGGCACAGAATGAGATTAGGGAGTAAATTGAATTTGAGTTTATCACGTCGAGCGGAAATTAATGTGCACATGACGAGTGAATCAAGGTTCATTATAAGAATATGATCGAAACTGTCAGTTTTGTTGTTCATTATCAATAGGTCTCTCCCTCAGACAAAAATTCGTGTCTAATCAAACTTGTGTGAAGTGTAAAGCATTATTCACTTAGCCTATATTCAAAATGCAAAAAAATAGATAAGTCTAGCGACAAGCATTGGTGTAATTACAAGAGATACATGAACTCACCAAATATTCACCTTTTGAATACCAAGTTCACACATTATGATAACAATATCGTTAGTTATTGTTTTCTTCATAAAATAATATCTTCTTTAAGAGCTAATATTGCTTACCGATCACATCATCTGGTCTGTATGACTGAGTATGAGCCAGGACCACCAAACAATATTAATACACATGCAATTGCTGGTTTTATAGGCATATCCTTGCATATGTAAGCTCATGTCATCATCTGATGTACAGACATTGTATTATGTAGTATACACTATCATAACCCTCTATATGCTGTCAATGTTATACGAAACACATGTACTGAAGTGAACCAATGCCATCAGCCACACACATGAATAATATTATTCTCAACACAAGGTTTGATTCAAACAGCATGGTTACAATTGAGGATATCTATTTTCTCCATCTTTCAGGTTTGTTATAATGTTGTTTCCTAATTAAATTTACTAATATGTATCTAAATAAATTGAATAAAATATAATAAGCTTTATAAAATTCAAAATTTGTCAAGTTATTCAAAAATAGAATTTAAGGAATTGCTGAGTTATCTAATGATTAACCTTTTATCAACGGAATTATGAATCGTTAAGCTGATTGTTTATGTGTCCATGTTTCTTCTGCGCCTTTTGGAACTTAAATATTTTTGAAAGGAGAAATCCGTTTACTGCACAGGTATCCAAGACCGACAAAGTGTTCCAGAGGAGATTAAATGTTCCATTGAAATAAGACCTGGATGAAGATTTCAGATAATTAGCCAATAAAACACACATGAAACGGATAATAGCAGGAGAATAAGAAACATTCATTCTAAAAGTTTACATTGTCAGTCGAATGTATTCACTTGTTGGAAATCATCTGATCACAACTCTGAGAAGGAATGAGAATGAATAAATCTTTTAAAATGAATGAGTTCATCCTCGCTGCTATAACGACAAAATTCGTACACTGCAATCGACTTTAAGAATATCTAAGACGGTCTTTTAATGAGTTAGATGTTAATTTCATGTTTGTCACTTTCTCACTTTCTTTTAAACGCATTGTTTAAAAATATGTATTTAACGTTAAAATAATGTTCATTCATATAAACTACAGATTTGAATTTCAAACATAACATTTCAAAAAAACAGGTTCACATACTGCGATTCTAGTCTTTGACAAATATATATATCTTTTCGCTCAGAACGATTCAAAAGTTTTCTATTATAGTGTTGAAGAAAATGTTATGTTCCTATTTGAATTCCAAGGAAAAGTCTTTTATCTGTCAAACGATAAACAAGTGATGATATAAAGCTGTTTAAAGCTTTTTGTGAGACCTAAAATGATACAACAATGGCTTTTTATAGCTTGATCTTTAAAATAATACGGCGTTGTGTTGTCTGGTATAACCCTTATTACTAAAGTAAGGAGCAGTATTATATTGCTTATATATTAGAGACGCAAATAATTGCAGAATCGATAATAGGTGCATGTAATTGGGGATAAGACCCATAAAAACTATGAAGTATCAATTGCAGATGAGAAAGATGGACTATAAGCTCCTTTCATCTTCTCCTCTTCAATTTTGCATATCTTTAATTACGAAATAAAGTGTCCTTAGAAATGAATAAGCATTATGTTTTATGTCTCGTGGATATGAACAGTACAAATAAATCTTCATAAAAAACCATTGACATTCATATATGAAAATCTCTCCTGATATCTGTAATCTTGAAAGCAAATAGCAGGTCAATTATTTTAATTTAGTAGATATAGGCTGTCCATTAAAACGGTATTCAAGCAAGTTTGTCGTATTTCATTTGCTTTATGAATAGTAAAATTAAATCAAAATCAAAAACTATTTACATTCATACATGAACTTCGTGCCTGGTGTCTGTCATTTTCATTTTCTTGAGAGCAAATAGAATGTCAATTATTTTGATTTAGTAGATATAGGCTGTCCATTAAAACGGTATTCAAGCAAGTTTTTCGTATTTCATTTGCTTTTTATAAGGATCGTCTAGATACGTGATAGCATGTACAGGCCTGCTCCAGCAGTTTGTTATCAAGTAGGTCTTTTTACGACGTTATTTCTCGTACAATGTTGAAAAGTATCATTTCCTCCCACCTTAATGGGGTTCCCTTTTCTTGAAACCCGTTATAAAATGGTGCCCAAACTTAATACGATATTGATTACCTGTAACAAAATACATGTGTGCTTTTCAGGGTATTGATTTATAACTTATGAATATACTATCTCTTATGAAATCATGTACATGTATGAAAACTATATTTCACAAGCATGATGTTGAAGGACTGAACGTAATAATATAAGACCGCATTTGACATATATTCAGAAGAAGACGAATAAAAGTTAAATCAGTTTTTTTTAATATATATAAAAAATTATATTATATATGAAATTGTAGTATACTTCATGATATGTTCGCTGTTCTGCGATATTATTGATTTGAAATTTCAAAAAGGCAATTCTTTAAGATTTATGGTATTTTAAGGATAATTGATGTAAACAAACAAGCAGTAATGTGATATGGCCATGGACAATGTGGAATATCAATAGCCACAACAATACTCTTAGCAGGAAGAGCAAGCAACCTTAAGCTTTAGCTGCAGCAATTATTTCTTTGAAAGAAATTATTGCCCAAGATAACTTTTGCATGAAATATTTTTTACACTTTAAGTCCATAGTTGGTCGATAAGATCCTTGGGTTGCCTGACTTTAATTTATTGAAGTTTAAATCAGTATTTGGACGCCTTCTGCCCAGTCCATGTGGTAAAATATTACTTCCGTCTTCACAAATTGACTTGGAATGGCAAATCGAGAACGGGTGTTCTTTAAAATGCTACAGTAAATCAAGATTTTGGTCGAACTCACCCAATCAAGTCAGTTTTTGGGGCATGATTTAGTATAGTGATTTGAATTATTTGAGAAACAGATTTTAACCCCTGTGTATGGGACATTCTTGGACTTTCAACTCCTTTAACCATTTCCTAGAAAAGTTCAAACTACAAGAAATTCATAATTTGTATGGTAATATCCGGAAGTCATATTTTCGTGTTGGTGAATGTGTAAATAATTATAAAATATGTCCGTTTTTATAATAATTCCACTTTGTCCAATATTTTTACTCAACAACCCTAACACAAAAGCATAAATCTTTACTTGAATCAATATTACCTGTATCTATGCAAGATCGACGATAACCCATTCTTTCCCCAATTTCACCGGCACCATTTTGGACAAGAAATAAGACTCCAACTTGCACAGTTACAATAAGTGAGTAGCATAACCATACATAACCAAATTACTGGTTACTGTGAATTCTTCTTCAACATCGTCATGTGATCCGACCAAAATACAGTGGGGATAATGCAAAGGACGTTATATTCATGTCACAGCCACAGCTCAATGTTTTTTTTTTAGATGCTTCCGGAACACAAATTGGTATCAATCTCATTAAATAAGATCATAATTTTCTTCATTAAGTTACGCAGATACATGCGTAGAGTAGTATAGTAAATATATCATAGTTTAATAAGATTGAATTCTGATAATTGTCTTAATTTTTGGATGGGATATATTTTAATATGTTGATGAACATTGATGAGAAATTGGTGAATATAAAACACGAACTTGGTTAAATTAATTATATTGAGTAGCTTAAATATTTGAATTGATATTATATTGTGGAAATGATCTTTTTATTTCATTTCTTTCATTCTTGCCTTTTATTTTCATTTCTTCAGTTCAATTCATGAAATTATGATTATTTGATCGCTTTGATGTGCTTTCCTCCTTGTTTAATTATCAACAAGAACTGCCTTAATTTAAGATGCAAATAAGATTCAAAGGAATGATATAGCAAGTCAAAAACAAATGGGAAATAATTTCGAAGTAGAGAACTGATTTCAGCCTAATCGTGTAGTGGAGGATAAAGAAAATCATGTAATTAGTTTTAAAGCTTTTATGAACCGCCTGAGAATGAGATTAGAGAGTAAATTGAATTTCACTGTTCATGTTGAGCAGAAATGAATTTGAACATGACAAGTGAATCCAGATTCATTATAAAGCTATTGATCGAAACTGTCAGGTTGTCGCTCAATATGAATTTTCTCCAGCTCCTTTTCTCTACAGCTGCGTAAGTTTGTTCACTTACCTTCGTATTGTAGTGCAAATATCATGTAATTTGTAACATCTTTGAAACATCATATCATTGTGAAAACGAAACCGATAATACTGAAATTTCACTGCATAGATTAAGATTCAGTTTGCGTTGACATATTCGTATGTCATACCTAGCAGATAGCTGTAACAAATTTGGCAGGTCATTGAAATGACCAGGGGTCAAAATGTCGAAAACACTGATTTCTATTTTGCTCTACAAAATCCTTCATAAGTGATTAACAGCTTTATATCTTATTCATATGTGTTCCTTTGCGCTACTGCAAAGTTACTGTGCTGATTTTTTTCCTACAAAGTTTACATGGATGATTTTAAGAAAATCCGAATTTCACAAATATGACACCATCTCTCTATTTAACAATGCCAAATATCGACATTCAGCACCAGTGACAAGACGATCCCGAAATATGGTTGTTTTACAGATGGACAATTGATGATCTTCCGTAAGTAGCCCTGGAGTTATTTTATGAACGTCAAAACGAAACCCAATTTACATGATATTTGCACTAAGAACACAAGCATGCTAACAAACTTATGGTGTGCAGCTGTACATGTGTGTAGAATCACTGCCAAGTATGATATGAATGATTGTAATGTTATATGCTAATATTCACCAGGTGTACAAAAAGAATGTTAAAATTGGATCATTCTAGCTAAGACAATATTGTCAATATTAAGAGTACATAAAACTTACCAACATTTCAATTTAAGAAAATTGGTATGTGAACCTATTATCAATTTATACAATCCTTATAGTTCTGAGAAACAACAGAAGATATAATGCAAAGTCTCGGAACGAAATATAAAAAAGATCCAGCTTTAACATACTAGTTAACAAGAATGCCTACATGGTACACACGAATTATTTGGCTACTGCCAAATTCTCGGTATATATATTGGTGCTTTGAATTATGATGCGGAATGATATTCTTTCATATGCATGTTCATCGCATACTACATGTCGTATCCATCCAATTACACAACGTAGTCCCAGTACTAGTGGTTATGAAGTATTATCAGACAGCTGATGATCACTGCTGATGCCCATTCTGGGTCAACCTGACCTGACCAATGAACCAACCAGCAAGTGCGAATCGTTTAAGAAAAATTATCAAGATTATGTGGTTTTGATATGAATGAAATGAAATGTCAGAATATCAATAAATAACACTTAGCTGGTACATGTAGAGTAAGGGAAAAGTATGGGACAGAGTTCGAGTTGAGACAATCACACAAGATGTTTCAAAAATTGTTGCTGGTTTCACTAGAATATTAGAACATCCTGGTAAATGTATTTTGTCTTCTACAACCGTAGCTTCTGTCAAACTCTCTGCTAATCATCAATATTCAGACATTATCTATATAAGTAGTATTTGTGTGTTATCGACTTTTTGTAACGCAGAATTTATGAATGCGAATAGATCATAATAACGAACATTGCTCATAAAATAACCTTGGCATTTCTGACTATCATCCCGGAAACTACGGATTGAAGTGATATCCACACTGAAGTCTAACTCCCGTAGGTAATATTGTAGATACTTGGAGTGGAGGTTCTTGTAAAACTGCTACCGTTTCAAAATAAGATCATAATAACGAACATTGCTGATAAAATAACCTTGGCATTTCTGACTGATTCGGCAAACTACGAACTGAATTGATATCCACACTGAAGTTTAACTCCTGTGGGTAATATTTTAGATAATTATGATAAATTGAGGTTCTCATGAAATTCCGCCACCTTTTCAAAATAAGAACTTGTGCGCATATCAATTTTGCCTAGCAACGAATTTTATAGTGTGGGTTCCTGTTTTTTTTTTTCATCTTTGAGTTGTCCATGACGTCAAGGATGAGGTCCATTTACTGGATATTTCTAAGAGAAAAATTTAATAGAATCGGCAATACAGAAATTATTATGACTTTTACGAAAGTCATACAAATTTGTGTATAGCCCTCGTCTCCAGATATACGAAACACGAAAATTCACATTCATATGGCACACTTCAATTTATTTCTATCTCTGTCTCGTTACAACTGCTCTTCATCTTTTGGATAAACAGAACGTTTGCAGTTATATTTAGTCAAAAATAAAGTTGTTCCAAAAAATTCATAATAAAATGAGGTATGGTTAATCTGTTTTCGAATTCAATTTCAAAATTGTTGAATCTTACGTGTAACGTTTGCTAAAAATCAATACCATAGCCCAAACTATCCCCTTCCCTAAGTAAGCTTCTTATCCAAGACGATAATGTTGCAAAAAGCTACTTTGGCATTCTCTGCTATTGATTTTCCTATTGGTATAGCACCAGCGGCATTCCTTGACTGCCCATGGCTTAATGATTCTATATTTGTAGAGAATTTATATTTGGGGCCTAGAAGATGCGGATGTTGTTCATCATCAGCATTTATAAATCATCATAGTCATGATGACCATTGATTTCTTGAAATACCATTGAATATACAGTATCTACAACAAAGGTTTAAAATTAATGTATAGTGCCAGAATTTGATTTATTTGAACTTATAACCATAGAAATCATATTTTCCACGAATAAGCGAAAATAATCAGCGAAAAATAGAAAGGGGATTTTCGCTAAGGAGTACTACCGTTCGTTTCAACAGTCCTTCTTTCAACATTTCAACATTTATCTACCGAAAAATACAAGAGAAGTATTTTTAATATATAAAATACAACAAGGTGGCAACAACAATTTCTCATTATCTACCTGTAGTCACAACTTTGTGCATGAAACGACTTAGTACACAACTAGAGCAAATCAATGGATAACATTTCTTGCTTTTATCTGAATATAATAAAGAGAATGCTCTAGATCTTATACTTTCTCGTGTTTTAGTTTATCAGTTTGAAATAGTTTGATACCTATCCTGATAGCAGAAACAGAAAAATTCAGTTCGACTGATTCTTATTCTGTCTTCCGTACAATTGACTTTGTGTTGTCTGTCATTACTATAAAACCTTTAAGTGACATCGGCATGCAGAAAGTCAAGGCCTGTTAGTTGAAGGAGAAATCCGTTTATCGAACGGATTGGCAAATGGTGACAAAGTGCCTTGATCCTCTAAGGAGAAATATTCCATTTAATTGGACCTGAAGATGTTTAGGTCGATTACAAGATTTGAATGATATTGAACTAAAGGAACATAAGGTAAAGGTCACGCATGACCTTCTTCAAAGAGGAAATAATACATTTATTGGCTAGCATTTGCAGACATGGAATTAATATCTGATTCACCCTTGGCTTTAAAGAAGAAAATGGTTACAAACCTTTTCATATCTTTGTGATATACTGAGAATAGTATGTTGTAAAACAGAGACATAATAATTTGAAAAGGACATTAGTGTAGTATTGTCTTTGAAAGAAAACCATATGGAAATGTATGATTGTTACCGTAAGGCTGTGTTTCATTACACTTCTGCAACAAATCCAATCTCTTAATGAAAGCAATGACTTGCAATCACCTAGATGTCTTTTGGTACTAATGTCTTAAAAGCATCCCGACACAATGATTAATGTGTCACTTAGCGTTAGGGGAACAGTGCACGTACACGGGTAATGCTCACGTACCCACGCTGTGATTTAACCATTCTTTTATAACAATAATAGACATACACATAGTCTTGTGATGAATGATGATAACTGTCAATTGACTAAGGATGAGTTTAATATAAGGAAACTAGAGATCGATGGAATGTATCCTAATACATGTTTCCTTGTGTGGTATGTCGAAAGAATTTTTGTGTGTGGTATGTCCTAATAAAAGGACAAAAAGGCTATTTAAACTTTGGAGTAAGTTCTCACTATGATTGTTATGATACTTTCAATATATCTAACACGTCTTTTACAATCATGAAAAATTCGTAACAAAAAAGTTTGTAGGTTTTTACTGTCAAGAATGAAAAAGATCATATGTCTCACCTTCGATGCTTTCAAAGCTCTTACATATCTTTACATCTCTATTCACTTTTGACATGTTTGTTTACTAGATGTATTAAATATATCTTATGTATATTGTTTTGTTCTTATATGTAGAATGATTTAGTTTTTTCACTCGGATAGGCTTTTTCAACCATGGGATTATTCAAGGACAAAGATAAGTCATTTTACAACATTCTGTGATCTATGTGACAGGAGCTCATGTTATCTTGACCGCACTGGATGACAAATAACATAGAATACAAAGAAGAGTATACACTGTATCAGACCTAAATCTAGATATACAAGTCCAACAACACATTTTCTAACTTTGGTCTCAAGACAATAAATGATAATGATGTGTAATACTGATAAAACGAACCCTGTGAATTTCTCAAGTACGATCAAAGTGCTTTCATTATATGAGGATCATTTGATATAAAAATCTATCATTTCTATATATTTCAAAAACTGTTATGAATATTTTTCAAACATAAATTGTATGTAAGTAAAACATAAAACATATATTTACACTGAAAAGAGGCAAATCCTTAGCAAAACAAAGTTCAAAATTATGAATGGTCAGACGAATACGATACGAAACTCTGTAACGATGAATGGCAAATGATATAAGGACAATCTCAAAGTGAATAATTCCTTGTTTAATAAAGCTTAATTAATCCTCGACTGATTCATCCGTTGCAAATTAATTTTATGTGCCATGACTTCAAATCATGAGAAAATACTTAATACGCACCTCTTTGCATATGTTTGCTGCAAATGTTGCATTAACACACACGAATTATTGCACTGTCCACTGCTGCTATCATTACCCTGTTTATCTTCCTACCACATAATGATTAAATCCTTCTGTTTTAAGGCAACTGTATTTTATATAACATTGAAACTTTGTGTGTACTGTCGACACAATATTGATCATTTATCAACATGAAACCACATGTATTCAATATTGCAATGTAAATTGTTTATCTTGACAAGCAAATACATCTTCCCAATTCCTGTGTCAGTTACATGGAAATAAACATCCATTATATTCATTTGGCTGGACAATCAATAACTGTTTTAACTTTTCACGAGTCACAAATCTTCTTTGACACATGCACTATTATTCATTATGACTTCAGCCAAAGATTAAATTTTCCCCTATTTTCTAAGAATCAATTACTTCATTTACAAAGGGCAATTATACATTTATCCTACAATTTAAAACATGCGTCAAGTTGAAGGCTAACACTCTTCCAAAATATTCAATTGAAATATCTTTGTGATACCACATCTATGAGAAATTCATCTATTCAGATGAATTTCTCAAAGACTATCACCTGGACATGGTTATTAAATTCTTTGATCTTTATGGGATAAGGAGTTTGATATTGAATCAAAGATAATTTGATATTGGAAATTACATTAACACAAAATAGAAATCAACTTTCCATTTAATATCATTCACTGAAATAACCTTCATCAGTGTCCATGTGTGTATGCCCACAAGAAATGCAAAATAATATAGCTCTACCTTTCTTGTTTTATTTATACAGGTAAGGTGTCCAACTGTCAGTATGATCAGAAAATTGTGAGAACTACTTACAATGATATTCAAAGATAACTCAACAACAACAATGTACTTATGTCTTAATCTATAGTATGTTACTAATAGTAAATTGTTGAAAACCTCCACCTCCTAGAAATTGTACTTTTCAGCACATGTTTTTTGAAGGTAGGGATCCAGGTTAACTTGATGTTAAATGGCCTGATAAAACCGATAAAGACTGGCAGGAAGGTTGCTGACCTTTTCCTATAAAATTTATCTGTGAGATGTTTATGATCTGTGAAATCCACGAGCACGCACTATATATTCCTACCACCAATGTGCAAGAAACCATACTCTAGCATTGATTCCTCTGATGAGGTTTCATCTCGTAATCATCTCGTTTTGTTCCGGAGTCACCATTACTAGAGGCTAACTGTTTTACTCTTGCATTAGAGTGTTCTTTATTTGTTTAGGGTAATTGCTGACTAAATCGATTATGTTATTATGCTACTGCAAGAAAAGACCAAGAGCTTCCAGGAACCCTACATGCTTGTTCCTAACAACATAATACTTCAAATATTGGTGGCAAGTATTTGATGGAATCACAAGAACTAAGTTGAACAAGTGAAATATGTTCACATTTATTGTTTTAAAACATCTATTATCTTTATTATCGTACTTTAGATATGTTCTAACTCATTCATTTGATAATTTGACTGAAACGTACAGCACTTGCCTCTATAACTGTTGTATCAAACCTGTGCAATTAGCTTGTTCATATGGTCTTTTCAAGAATTGGTAATAGGAGGGCATACTATTTTAACAATCAACATTAAATATATTTTCCAAAGCCATCAGGTTTCTTATTCCATTAACAGGTAGAAAAAACTAAATTAGAGACATGCAGGTAATTTAAAAATTAGCATAAGTTGCTGTTTGTATGTGTACTGCCAATGTGAGCATTTCGAATTTATCATAACTGTCCAAGGGGGAACAAATTATTATCTCAAAACTATTGCTTAATTCAAAATACTTCAAAGGTGAATTAAACTCTTCTCTGGTGACCTTGAAGGTCAACAATAAATTAACAGTTTTCATTTGGATAAACAGTTTATAATGTTCCAAAGTATAAATAGCTTAAATATATTTTCGAGATGCAATGCTTATATTGTGGTCTTGCTGTGGCCCAATCTAAATAAATTTAAATCAACAGGTTTTATATTTGGTGCAACACGGTATGACCAAATATAAAACCTGTTGATCTAAATTTATTTAGATTGGCTGTGGCCTTGTCTTTTGATGGATTGTAGTGGAAACATTTTCAAAATTGTATACTTTGCTAAAGATGATATACACTTAGTACTGCAAAATGGCAAAATTGTAATGGCATAATAAAGCGATTGTGTTATTTTTAAGTATTTATTAGTTTTTTGTAGCAATATTGTGACACATGAACTTGACGTTAAACCTTGAATGGAAAATGCGCTGCGGTTATGGAACCTGCACAAAAAGAATGAGCCGCCCGTCCTTATTCTAGGCTGTTATAGACACTCATGTAATAAAAAGCTACTTTGGCGTTCTCCAATATTGATTTCCTGTGAGTAAAATACCTTAGAACAATCCTTGACTTATGTGACTTACTGTCTCTCAGTGTAGAGGACTTTAATGTCTCAAACCAAGAAATATTTTACATTATCAGCATTATTATGTTTATAAATTATAACAATCATGATGATCTTATGTAATATTTCTTCAATACCGATGACTAAATTCTACATATCGAAAAATTTGATAACTGATGTATAATTTAAAGAGATAGCCTTTGCTTCAATATAGCCACAAAAACACGTCATCAATAAGATTTCTGGGGAAAATGGAACCATTTATTCCTGTAAACCTACATAGTACATAACAATAAAAGTAAAAAGAAATATAAAACGAAGGTTTTTACTTATCAACAGCTCAATATAAAGCATGACAACAGAAATTGTTGGTATTAGAGATTTTAGGAAAATGTTTATCAATGTTCAGAATTTTTAAACAATGAACCATTCTTATTTTGATGTTACAAACTTAAAACACAATAACACAATTCATTTAGGATAGTCAAGTAACTGAAACTACCCTTATCAAAATAAAATTAAATACAATAACCTGCTTGAATGCCTTTTTAATGGCAGTTTATATCTACTAAAACAAAATAGTTGACATTCTATATGCTCTCAAGAAGATGAAGAATACAGACATCTGGCACAACTATCATGTATGAATGTAAATGCCTTTTTTACGATTATTTTACTATTCATATGCATTGGGAAATAAAAAATAATGCATATTCGTTTGTTCAGTACATTTCATTTCATACAACACTACTCATATCAAAGATATGCAAAATTGACGAGGAGGAAATGAAAGGAGGTTATAGTCCATTTTTCTCATCTGCAATAGGTATTTAATAGTCTTTATGGGTCTATATCCTCCATTATATGCACGTATTATCGATTTTGCAATCATTTGCGTCTCTAAAATAAGCAATATAATATTGTACCTTACTACAGGAATAATGGTTTATACCAGACAATCAAAACGCCGTATTATTTAAAGATGAGACTATAAGAAGCCATTGTTGTATCATTTTAGGTCTCATAAAAAGCTTTAAATAGTTTTATATCACCATTTGATTAACGTTTGACAGATAAAGGGCTCTTCCTTGGCATTCAAATAGAAAAATAACATGTTCTTTAACACTGTGCGAAAATATTATTTTTCAAAGACCAGAATCTTAAGAAGTGTAATTGTCATTCCAAATGATATCTCTGAAATTCAAGGCTGTATTTAATATCAATAGAAGATTAAAATTATATAAAATACCTTTAAAAGAAACTGAGTCATTTCTCAAACATGTAATGAACATCTAACTCATTCATTTAAAGAACTTTCTTACATATATAACTTATTTTATCTGTGTCAGAACGTCGCATACAATGAGCAAAGAAGTTGTGATCCATATATTTCTCTGCATTATCGTCTTAGATATTCTCAGTATCAATTGCAGTATACGAAATATGTTGTTATTGCAGCGAAGATGAACTCAATCATTTTAATGATATTTTCTTTCTCAGAGTTTTGATCAGATGATTTCCATTTGTTTTTGAGTGTGCAATGTTTCATCTTTGATGTTTTTGCTAATATTATTTGTATATTAATATTTCTGAAATCTGCATCCAGGTCCCATTTAATGGAACATTTCATCTCGTCGGGATCAGTGTACTTTGCAGGCATTGGCTACCTGTTCAGTAAACGGATTTTCCCTTTTGTTAGCAAACCTATTTAAGCTCCAAAAAGCGCGAGAAAGGAGAAAAATGGAAACAGAAAAAAACCAGCCGAACGTAAAATGTTTATCGCTAGATAACTCAGTACCTAGCAATTGATCAAATGTCTCTTTGGAATGCTCAGTTTTTATGCTTTCGGGATACATTGGAACATTAAGTCGATGGTGTTACTTGAGAAATCAATATCTGAGAACGTCAGAGTAATTTTACTACATAAACTATGTTTTTATTAGGAGCTTACTCTTGGAAACAGATGTTTTATGCTATGGTTTTGAGCTCTCAGGGAATACATTCGAGTAAGATGAAATAGAGTGACAGATTTGGAGTTTCTCTGATGAAAGGAAACTGAACATCACTGATTGCCTGAAAACCATGTGATCACATTTCTTTCTACGATCTATCAAAAGCATGGTCATTCAATCTGCAAGACCACTGTCACTCATTCTATGAGAACATATATCAAATACATACATGTTGCTTTACATGTAAATGTCTCTTGCATGTATGCTATACGATGGTCCACATTTTTATGTATGAAGATTCAAAGTACGATTTGAAATTAGATAATAAAAATGTGCCTCAAGAATTCCATATATCACTACTGTTTTTTTTAATTAGTCAATCCAATAACCTGTTGATTCTAAACATTAATTAAATAATTTAAAAATAACTTGAATAATCTAGAATAAAAGATGTTGTAAATTTTTTTAGAATAAAATCATCAATATATTTGATAACATTGTAACTATAAAGTCATTTATAAGTAAGTGAAAAATATATGTTGATATAGACATGCTCAAACATTATGCCTACTGGTTAGATTTGTTTCAAAACTGATTTCAATAGTTTTCTAAATTGGTTGGGGATGCATGACTTCTTGACGACTCATTTTGCATGAAAAATGCTTTCCGAGGAGTGTGCATTTGCAAATAAGTGATAAGTACACTGGTATTTGTATGACACAAGTATTGTTCAGACATATAAATGAAGCATTACATGTGCGAGATTTCAATGAAGTGAAGAAATATTGTATTATCTTAGTAGACTGATGACCTGTACACCACGGTTGATGTAAATTAATGTTTTATACTTTCAAAATGTTATCAATAATGACATCGTGTGATTTTAATGACAGGCCAACATTTGAATTATATAATAAGTGTTATATTTATTCAATTTATTTAGATATATGTTTGTAAATTCAATTATGAAACAACATCATAACAAATCTGAAATATGTAGAAAATATATATACTCTATTGTAACCATGCTGTTGGATTAAACATTGTGCAGATAATACTATTCTTCATATGTGTGTGCTGATAGCATTGACACTTTTCAGTACATGTGTTTCGTATTACATTTCTTTACACTTCAAGTGTGAAAAGACACGAAGTTTTGTCTGAGGAATTACCTATTGAAAACGAACAACAAAACTGATAGTTTCAATCATATCTTTATAATGAACCTTGATTCACTTGTCATGTGCACATTAATTTCCCCTCAACATGATAAATTCAAATTCAATTTACTCCCAAATCTCATTCTGTGCCTGTTCTTCAATACTTATAGAATCGATTTGTTTCTCCTCCACTACACAATGCAGCTGAGATCAGCTCCACTTGTCATGCTCAAAAACTTTCCGCCAAGTTTTTTTAATTTGAATCCTTTGAATCTGATGTTCCTTTTCCTTATGGCTGAATATGGCTTACTCACTCAATTTTTCGCTTTCCTCATTTCCAAGTTGATAAGTTCAAAAGGTACTAAGTTCTATTTGTTTCTTTGGAAACAAACAAAAAAGTTTTAGGACAACCTACATAGCATCTCTGCCACTCGGTAATGAAAAAATAGATATAGTCCGGGAAAAGAGCCCTACCCAAAATATGCAGTAAGTAAGGATGTATTTTGTCTTCTACAACGGTAGCTTCTGTCGTATCTTCGCCAATCATCAATAATCAGACATTATACATGTACGTATTCGTGTGTTACTGACTTTTTGTAACGCAGAATTCATAAATGCGAATATATCATAATAACGAACATTGCTGATAAAATAACCTTTCCATTTCTGACTGATTCGGCAAACTACGAACTGAATTGATATCCACACTGAAGTTTAACTCCTGTGGGTAATATTTTAGATACTTATGATAAATGAGGTTCTCATGAAACTCCGCCACCTTTTCAAAATAAGAACTTGTGCGCATATCAATTTTGCCTAGCAACGATTGTTGTAGTGGCGGTTTCTGTATTTTTTCATCTTTAAGTTGTCCATGACGTCAGGGATGAGGTTCATTTCCTGGACATTTCTAAGAGAAAATGGAATAGAATTGGCAAAACAGAAATTATTACCCTCGGTGGTGTGTCATATGACTTTTTACGTAAATCGTGCAAATTTGTGTATTGGCCTCGTCTCGAGATGTACGAAAATACGAAAATATTACATTTATATGACACACTATATCTTTCTCGTTACACTTAATATGGCAACTGCTCTAATTCTTTTGGGTGTACAGTATATTTGAAATTAAGTAAAAAATAAAGTTGTTCAAAAAGATTGATCATTACATGTGGTAAGGTAAATCTGTTTTCGATTCAATTTCAAAATTGTCTAATCTAACGTGTAACATTTGCTAAAAATCAATACCATAGCCCAAACTACCCCCTTCCTTAAGTAAGCTTCTTATCCAAAGACGATAATGTTGCAAAAAGCTACTTTGGCATTCACTGCTATTGATTTTCTTATTGGTATAGCACCAGCAGCAATCCTTGACTGCCCATGGCTTAATGATTCTATATTTGTAGAGAATTTGTATTTGGGGCCTAGAAGATGCGAATGCAATTCATCATCAGTATTTATAAATCACCAGACACATGATGACCATTTTACCTTGAAATATCATTGAATATAAATTATTTACAGCAAGGGTTAGAATTAATGTTTGGTACCAGAATTTGATTTCTTTGAATGTGTAACCCTAGAAAACATACTTTCCCCCAATATGTATTCAGTGAAAAATAGAAAGAGGACTTTTGTAAAGGAGTACTACCATTCATTTCAACAGACTTTGTCATTTTTCAACATTTTAGTGACTATTTACACTTTTTATGTACCGAAAATTGTACGAGAAGTTTTTTGATAATAAACAATATTTACAACAAGGTGGCAACCGTAATTTCTCTTTTATCTACATGTAACCACAACAATGTGTATAAAACGACTTGGTACACCACTTAAAGGCAAAATAATGAATAACATATCTTGGTTTATCTGAAAGTAATAAAGAGGATGCTCTAGATCTAATACTCTCTTGAGAACAGAAACAGAATGATTAAGGTCGACTGATTATTATTCATTCTTTCATACAATTGACTTTGTGTCATTACCATGAGACCTTAAGTGACATCGGCATGCAGAAAGTCAAGGCCTGTTAGTTGAAGGAGAAATCCGTTTATCGAACGGATTGGCAAATGGTGACAAAGTGCCCTGATCCTCTAAGGAGTAAATGTTCCATTTAATTGGACCTGAATATCTTTAGGTCGATTACAAGATTTGAATGATATCGACAAGTAATCCTGAACTAAAGCAACATAAGGTAAAGGTCACGCAGGACATAATACATTTATCGACTAGCATTTCCAGACATGGAATTAATATCTTATTCGTTTTTGGTTTTAAAGAAGAAAATGGTTACAAACTATGACCTTTTAATAAGCCAAAGAAATAATCTTTGTGATGTACTGAGAATAGTATATTATAAAAAGGACATAATAAAAAAGACATTGGTGTGGTATTGTTTTTGAAAGAAAACCAAATGGAAATGTATGATTGGCACCGTAAGGCTGTGTTTCATTACCCTTCTGCAACAAATCTCATCTCTTAATGAAGCATTGACTTGCAATCACCTAGATGTATTTTGGTGCTTATGTCTTAAAAGCATCCTGACACAATGATTAATGTTTCACTTAGCGTTAGGGGGAATGAAGAAATGAGGACAGCTCACGTACCCCGCAATAATTTGACCATCATTATATAACAATCATAGAATAAAAGACATACACATAGTCATGTGATGAATAACGATAACTGTCAATGGACTGAGGATGAGTTCAATACAAGGAAAAATAGAGATCGATAGAATGTAAAGTAAAATATGTGTACTTGTGTGGTATCTCGAAAGAATTTGTGTGTGTGGTATGTCCTAATAAAATGACAAAAAGGCTATTTAAACTTTGGAGTAAGATCTCAGTATGATTCTACATGAATCTATAGCTTCAATACCATATCCAACACGTCTTGTTCTTGTATGTAGAATAATTTTGTTTGTTCAGTCGAAATAGTCTTATCAACCATGGGATTATTCAAGGACAAAGATTAGTCATTTTACAACATTCTGTGATGTATATGGTCAAAGAGATGTAGACTAAATCCTCAACTATTGTTTGAGGTACGTGAAACCCCTTTTTATAAGATACAGGAGCTATTGTTATCTTGACTGCACTGGATCACAAATGACATAGAATCCAAAGAAGTTCATACAATGTATCGACCTTAATCTAGATATAAGAGTCAAACAACAAGATTTTCAACTTTGGTCTCAAGACAATAAATGATAATGATATGTAATCCTGATAAAACGATCCTGTGAATTTCTCAAGTTCGATTAAAGTACTTTCATTAGTTGAGGATTTATACTGAAAATGGGGCAAATCCTTAGCAAACGAAAGTTCAAATTGATTAATGGTCAGACGAATACGAAACTCCATAAGGATGAATGGCAAATGATATACAAGGTCAATCTCAAAGTGAATAATTGCTTGTTTAGTAAAGCTTAATTAATCCTCGACTGATTCATCTGTTGCAAATTATTTTTATGTGCCATGACTTCCAGTCACTTCAAATCATGCAAAAATACTTAAATAAGAAACTCTTTGCATATGTTGATTAATGCAACGAATGATTGCACTGTCTACTGCTGCTATCATTACCCTGTTTATCTTCCTACCACATAATGATTAAATCCATATTTTTCAAGGAAACAGTTACTGTTTTTTCATATAACATTGAAACTACGTGTGTACTGTCGACAGAATATTGATAATTTATCATCATGAAACCACATGTATTCAATATTGCAATGTAAATTGGTTATCTCGCCAAGCAAATACATCTTCCCAATTCCTGTGTCACTAAAATGGAAATAAACATCCATTATATTCATTTGGTTGGACAATCAATAACTGTTATATTTTTTCACGAGGCACAAATCTTCTTTGACACATTATTCATTATGATTTCAGCCAAAGATTTAATTTTCCCCCTATTTTCTAAGAATCAATTACTTCATTTACAAAAGTCAATTATACATTTATCCTAAGCTGAAACGAACACTCTTCCAAAATATTCAATTGCAATATCTTTTTGATATTACAACTCAGAGAAATTCATCTTTTTCAGACTATCACCTGGACATAATTATTCAATTCTTTGATCTCAACATGAGAAGTGCTACACGTTCCAAAATATCTGACCTGTGAAACTGTTTCGGGTAAGGAGATCGATACTGAATCAAAGATAATATGAAATAGAATTTATATTAACACAAAATAGAAATCAAGTTTAATGTCAATGCAATTCATAACCTTCATCTGAGTCGATGAAAAAGGGATCAATTATTGTGTATATGGCCACAAAAAATGCAAAATAATATAGCTCTACCTTTTTTTTTTTTTAATACAGGTACTCTCAGTATGATCAGAAAATTGTGAGAACTACTTACTATGATAATCAATGATAGGTTACCAATAACAATGTACTAATGTCTTAATCTATAGTATGTAACTTATAGAATATTGTTGAAAACCTCAACCTCTTCTCCCTCTTCTCTTTGGAGATCGGGATCCAGATTAAATTTATGTTAAATTGCCTTATAAAACCGATAAAGACTGGCAGGAAGGTTGCTGACCTTTTCCTATAAAACTAATCTGTGAGGTGTTTATGATCTGTGAAATCCATGAGCACGCACTTTATTTTCCTACCACCAATGTGGAAGAAACCATACTCTAGCATTGATTCCACTGATGAAGGTTTCATCTCGTAATCATCTCGTTCTGTTCTGGAGTCATCATTAACTAGAGGCTAACTGTTTTACTCTTGCATTGGAGTTTTCTTTATCTGTTTAATGTCATTGCTGACCAAATCGATTATGTTATTATGCAACCGCAAGGAAAAAAACTTGAACAAGAAAAGACCAAGAGCTTCCAGGAACCCTACATGCTTGTTCCTACATCTTTAACGACTTAATACTTCAAATGTTAAAGAGCTGGTAAGTATTTGAGGGAATCACAAGAACTAAGTTGAACAAGTGAAAGTTATTCACATTTATTGTTTTATAACATCTATTATATATATTATCGTACTTTAGATATTTTCTAACTCATTCATTTGACTAAAAAGTACCGCACTTGCCTCTAAAACTGTTGGATCAAACCTGTGCAATCAGAATGGCATATTATTTTAACACTCAACATCAAATATTTTTTCAAAAGCCATCAACTTTCTAACCAGGTAGAAAAAACTAAATTAGAGACATGCAGGTAATTTAAAAGTTCGCTCAAGTTGCTGTTTGTATGTGTACTGCCAATGTGAGCATTTCAAATTCATCATAACTGTCCAAGGGGGAATTAAACTCTTCTCTGGTGACCTTGAAGGTCAACAATTAATTAACAGTTTTCTTTTGGAATAACCAGTTTATAATGTTCAAAAGTGTAAAAAGCTTAAATAAATTTTCGAGATGCAATGCTTAAATTGTGGCCTTGCTGTGGCCTTGTCTTTTGATGGATTGTAGTGGAAACCTTTTCAAAATTGTATACTTTGCTAAAGATGATATACATTAAGCACTGCAAAATGGCAAAATTGTAATGGCATAATAAAGTTATTGTGTTATTATTAAGTATTTATTAGGTTTTTGTAGCAATCTTGTGACACATGAACTTGACGTTAAACCTTGAATGGAAAATGTGCTGCGGTGATGGAACCTGCACAAAAAGAATTAGCCGCCCGTCCTTATTCTGGGCTGCTAAAGACACTAATGTTATAAAAAGCTACTTTGGCGTTCTCCAATGTTGATTTCCTGTGAGAAAAATACCTTAGAACAATCCTTGACTTATATGACTTACTGTCTCTCAGTGTAGAGGACTTTAATGTCTCAGACCAAGAAATATTTTACATTATCAGCATTATTATGTTTATAAATTATAACAATCATGATGATCTTATGTAATATTTCTTCAATACCGATGACTAAATTCTACATATCAAAACGTTTGATAACTGATGTATAATTTAGATAGCCTTTGCTTAAATATAGCCACAAAAACACGTCATCAATAAGATTTCCTGGGAAAAATGGATCGGGGCGTTTACATCAATGACAAGAACCATTTATTCCTGTAAACCTACATAGTACATAACAATAAAAGTAAAAAGAATATAAAACGAAGGATTTTACTTATCAACAGCTTAATATAAAGCATGACAACAGAAATTGTTGGTATTAGAGATTTTAGGAAATTGTTTATCAATGTTCAGAATTTTCAAACAATGAACCATTCTTGTTTTGATGTTACAAACTTAAAACACAATAACACAATTCATTTAAGATAGTCAAGTAACTGAAACTATCCTTATCAAAATAAAATTAAATACAATAACCTGCTTGAATGCCTTTTTAATGGCAGTTTATATCTACTAAAACAAAATAGTTGACATTCTATATGCTCTCAAGAAGATGAGGAATACAGACATCTGGCACAACTTTCATGTATGAATGTAAATGCCTTTTTTACGAATTTTTTACTATTCATATGCATTGGGAAATAAAAAATAGTGCATATTCGTTTGTTCAGTACATTTCATTTCATACAACACTATTCATATCAAAGATATGCAAAATTGACGAGGAGGAAATGAAAGGAGGTTATAGTCCATTTTCTCATCTGCAATAGGTATTTAATAGTCTTTATGGGTCTTTATCCTCCATTATATGCACGTATTATCGATTTTGCAATCATTTGCGTCTCTAAAATAAGCAATATGATATTGTACCTTACTATAGGAATAATGGTTTATACCAGACAATCAAAATGTCGTATTATTTAAAGATCAGACTATAAGTAGCCATTGTTGTATCATTTTAGGTCTCATAAAAAGCTTTAAATAGTGTTATATCACCATTTGATTAACGTTTGACAGATAAAGGGCTCTTCCTTGGCATTCAAATAGAAAAATAACATGTTTTATTAACACGATGATAGAAAACTTTTCTATCGTTCTGTGCGAAAATATTATTTTTCAAAGACCAGAATCTTAAGAAGTGTAATTGTCATTCCAAATGATATCTCTGAAATTCAAGGCTGTATTTAATATCAATAGAATATAAACATTATATAAAATACCTTTAAAAGAAACTGAGTCATTTCTCAAACATGTAATGAACATCTAACTCATTCATTTAAAAAACTTTCTTACATATATAACTTATTTCATCTGTGTCAGAACGTCGCATACAATGAGCAAAGAAGTTGTCATCCATATATTTCTCTGCATTATCGTCTTAGATATTCTCAAAATCAATTGCAGTATACGAAATTTATTGTTATTGCAGCGAAGATGAACTCAATCATTTTAATGATATTTTCTTTCTCAGAGTTTTGATCAGATGATTTCCATTGGTTTTTGAGTGTGCAATGTTTCACCTTTGATGTTTTTGCTAATATTATTTATATATTAATATTTCTGAAATCTGCATCCAGGTCCCATTTAATGGAACATTTCATCTCGTCGGGATCAGTGTACTATGCAGGCATTGGCTACCTGTTCAGTAAACGGATTTTCCCTTTTGTTAGCAAAACTATTTAAGCTCCAAAAAGCACGAGAAAGGAGAAAAATGGAAACAGAAAAAAACCAGCCTAACGTAAAATGTTTATCGCTAGATAACACAGTACCTAGCAATTGATCAAATGTCTCTTTGGAATACTCAGTTTTTATGCTTTCAGGATACATTGGAACATTAAGTCGATGGTGTTACTTGAGAAATCAATATCTGAGAACGCCAGAGTAATTTTACTACATAAACTATGTTTTTATAAGGAGGTTACTCTTGGAAACAGATATTTTATGCTATGGTTTTGAGCTCTCAGGGAATACATTCGAGTAAGATGAAATAGAGTGACAGATTTGGAGTTTCTCTGATGAAAGGAAACTGAACATCACTGATTGCCTCAAAACCATGTGATCACATTTCTTTCTACGATCTATCAATAGCATGGTCATTCAATCTGCAAGACCACTGTCACTCATTCTATGAGAACATATATCAAATACATACATGTTGCTTTACATGTAAATGTCTCTTGCATGTATGCTATACGATGGTCCACATTTTTATGTATGAAGATTCAAAGTACGATTTGAAATTAAATCAAGAATTCCATATATCACTACTGTTTTTTTTAATTAGTCAATCCAATAACCTGTTGATTCTAAACATTAATTAAATAATTTAAAAATAACTTGAATAATCTAGAAAAAAGATGTTGTAAATTTTGTTAGAATAAAATCATCAATATATTTGATAACCTGATAACTATAAAAAATATATGTTGATATAGACATGCTCAAACATTATGCCTACTGGTTAGATTTGTTTCAAAGCTGATTTCAATAGTTTTCTAAATTGGTTGGGGATGCATGACTTCTTGACGACTCATTATGCATGAAAAATGCTTTCCGAGGAGTGTGCATTTGCAAATAAGTGATAAGTACACTGGTATTTGTATGACACAAGTATTGTTCAGACATATAAATGAAGCATTACATGTGGGGGATTTCAATGAAGTGAAGAAATATTGTATTATCTTAGTAGACTGATGACCTGTACACCACGGTTGATGTAAATTAATGTTTTATACTTTCAAAATGTTATCAATAATGACATCGTGTGATTTTAATGACAGGCCAACATTTGAATTATATAATAAGTTTTATATTTATTCAATTTATTTAGATATATGTTTGTAAATTCAATTATGAAACAACATCATAACAAATCTGAAATATGTAGAAAATATATATACTCTATTGTAACCATGCTGTTGGAATCAAACATTGTGCAGATAATACTATTCTTCATATGTGTGTGCTGATAGCATTGACACTTTTCAGTACATGTGTTTCGTATTACATTTCTTTACACTTCAAGTGTGAAAAGACACGAAGTTTTGTCTGAGGAATTACCTATTGATAACGAACAACAAAACTGATAGTTTCAATCATATCTTTATAATGAACCTTGATTCACTTGTCATGTGCACATTAATTTCCCCTCAACATGATAAATTCAAATTCAATTTACTCCCAAATCTCATTCTGTGCCTGTTCTTCAATACTTATAGAATCGATTTGTTTCTCCTCCCCTACACAATGCAGCTGAGATCAGCTCCACTTGTCATGCTCAAAAACTTTCCGCCAAGTTTTTTTAATTTGAATCCTTTGAATCTGATGTTCCTTTTCCTTATGGCTGAATATGGCTTACTCACTAAATTTTTCGCTTTCCTCATTTCCAAGTTGATAAGTTCAAAAGGTACTAAGTTCTAATTGTTTCTTTGGAAACAAACCAAAAAGTTTCAGGACAACCTAATAGCATCTCTACCACTCGGTAATGAAAAAATATATATAGTCCGGGAAAAGAGCCCTACCCAAAATATGCAGTAAGTAAGGATGTATTTTATCTTCTACAATGGTAGCTTCTGTCGTATCTTCGCCAATTATCAATAATCAGACATTATACATGTAGGTATTCGTGTGTTACTGACTTTTTGTAACGCAAAATAATAATAACGAACATTGCTGATAAAATAACATTGGCATTTCTGACTGATTCGGCAAACTACGAACTGAATTGATATCCACACTGAAGTTTAACTCCTGTGGGTAATATTTTAGATACTTATGATAAATTGAGGTTC
The DNA here is from genome assembly GCA_916613615.1 of Steromphala cineraria. Lineage (NCBI taxonomy): Eukaryota > Metazoa > Mollusca > Gastropoda > Trochida > Trochidae > Steromphala > Steromphala cineraria. Next base: position 10,870,922 of record OU744726.1, read on the forward strand.
TCATGAAATTTCTCCACCTTTTCAAAATAATAACTTGTGCGCATATCAATGTTGCCTAGCAACGATTGTTGTAGTGCCGGTTTCTGTATTTTTTCATCTTTAAGTTGTCCATGACGTCAGGGATGAGGTTCATTTCCTGGACATTTCTAAGAGAAAATGGAATAGATTTGGCAAAACAGAAATTATTACCCTCGGTGGTGTGTCATATCCATTTTACGTAAATCGTGCAAATTTGTGTATTGGCCTCGTCTCGAGATGTACGAAAATACGAAAATATTACATTTATATGACACACTATATCTTTCTCGTTACACTTAATATAGCAACTGCTCTGACTCTTTTGGGTATACAGTATATTTGAAATTAAGTCAAAAATAAAGTTGTTCAAAAAGATTGATCATAACATGTGGTAAGGTAAATCTGTTTTCGAATTCAATTTCAAAATTGTCTAATCTAACGTGTAACATTTGCTAAAAATCAATACCATAGCCCAAACTACCCCCTTTCTTAAGTAAGCTTCTTATCCAAAGACGATAATGTTGCAAAAAGCTACTTTGGCATTCGCTGCTATTGATTTTCCTATTGATAAAGCACCAGCAGAAATCCTTGACTGCCCATGGCTTAATGATTCTATATTTGTAGAGAATTTGTATTTGGGGCCTAGAAGATGCGAATGCAATTCATCATCAGTATTTATAAATGATCAGAGACATGATGACCATATTACCTTGAAATACCATTGAATATAAATTATTTACAGCAAGGGTTAAGAATTAATGTTTGGTACCAGAATTGATTTCTTTGAATGTGTAACCCTAGAAAACATACTTTTCCCCAATATGTATTCAGTGAAAAATAGAAAGAGGACTTTTGTAAAGGAGTACTACCATTCATTTCAACAGACTTTGTCATTTTTCAACATTTTAGTGACCATTTACACTTTTTATGTACCGAATATTGTAAGAGAAGTCTTTTAATAATATACCATATTTACAACAAGGTGGCAACCGTAATTTCAGTACACAACTTAAGGGCAAAATAATGAATAACATATCTTGGTTTAATCTGAAAGTAATAAAGAGGATGCTCTTGATCTAATACTCTCTTGAGAACAGAAACAGAATGATTCAGGTCGACTGATTATTATTCATTCTTTCATGCAATTGACTTTGTGTCATTACCATGAGCCTTAAGTGACATCGGCATGCAGAAAGTCAAGCCCTGTTAGTTGAAGGAGAAATCCGTTTATCGAACAGATTGGCAAATGGTGACAAAGTGCCTTGATCCTCTAAGGAGTAAATGTTCCATTTAATTGGACCTGAATACCTTAAGGTTACAAGATTTGAATGATATCGACAAGTACTCCTGAACTAAAGGAACATAAGGTAAAGGTCACGCAGGAAATAATACATTTATCTACTAGCATTTGCAGACATGGAATAAATATCTGATTCATGAGATGAGGGTTTAAAGAAGAAAATTGTTACAAACCATGGACCTTTCATAACCCAAAGAGATAACCTTGGTAATATACTGACACAAGTTTGTCATAAAACAGAACAGAATAATTTGAAAAGGACATTAGTGTAGTATTGTTTTTGAAAGGCTGTGTTTCATTACCCTTCTGCAACAAATCCAATCTCTTAATGAAAGCATTGACCTGCAATCACCTAGATGTCTTTTGGTGTCTTAAAAGCATCCCGACACAATGATTAATGTTTCACTTAGCGTTAGGGGAACAGTGCACGTACACGGGTAATGATCACGTACCCACGCTGTGATTAAACCATTCTTATATAACAATCATATGATAATAGACCTACATTTAATCATGTGATGAATGATGATAACTGTCAATGGACTAAGGATGAGTTTAATATAAGGAAAATAGAGATCGATGGAATGTAACCTCATACATGATTCCTTGTGTGGTATGTCGAAAGAATTTTTGTGTGTGGTGTGTCCTAATAAAAGAACAAAAATAGAGCCAGTGGCTCTGTAGCTCATCAGGCTTCATATCAATTTTGCTTTAGGGTGTGGCAAATATGGTTCCTCCCTTACTTTGGACCACAGGGTCACCAAATGTACAATTTGGATTCCTCCTTATCTGACTTAGGAGTTTGCACACAAAGTTTCAGCTTTCTAGGCCTGATGCTTCTTGAGAAAAAGATGAAATTAGGTTAGAGTGTGTTGCCCCTGAGGCCCTTATTAGGGGCAGCAGGGCCACAAAATCTATAAATCATAATCCTCGCTAGTCTAAGAGTATATTCACAAGGTTTCAGCTTTCTGGGCCTATTGCTTCTGGAGATGGAGATGAAATTAGGTTGTAAGGGTGTGGTCCCTCTGGCCCTTAATAAGGGTCAAAGGGCCACCAAAGCTACAATTTATAATCCTCACTAGTCAAGGAGTCTGTACACCAACTTTCAGCTTTCTAGGCCTTATGCTTTCGGAGAAGAAGATGAAAATAGGTTTTTAGGGCATGGCCCCTGTGGCCCTTATTAAGGATCACAGGGCAACCAAAGCTACAATTTATAATCCCCACTAGTAAAGGAGTATGTACACCAAGTTTAAGCTTTCTAGGCCTTGTGGTTCTGGAGAAGAAGATGAAAATAGGTTTTTAGGGCGTGGCCCCTGTGGCCCTTATAAGGGGTCACAGGGCCACCAAAGCTACAATTTATAATCCCCACTAGTCAAGGAGTCTGTACACCAAGTTTCAGCTTTCTAGGCCTTATGCTTTCGGAGGAGGAGATGAAAATAGGTTTTTAGGGTGTTGCCCCTGTGGCCCTTATTAGGGGTCACAGGACAACCAAAGCTACAATTTATAATCCCCACTAGTCAATGAGTCTGTACACCAAGTTTAAGCTTTCTAGGCCTTGTGGTTCTGGAGAAGAAGATGAAAAAAGGTTTTTAGGGCGTGGCCCCTGTGGCCCTTATTAGGGGTCACAGGGCAACCAAAGCTACAATTTATAATCCCCACTAGTCAAGGAGTCTGTACACCAAGTTTCAGCTTTCTAGGCCTTGTGGTTCTGGAGAAGAAGATGAAAATAGGTTTTAAGGACGCGGCCCCTGTGGCCCTAAATAGGGGTCACAGGGCCACCAAAGCTACTATTTATTATCCCCACTAGTCAAGGAGTCTGTACACCAAGTTTCAGCTTTCTAGGCCTTATGGTTCTGTAGAAGAAGATGAAACTAGGTTTTTAGGGCGTGGCCCCTGTGGCCCTTATTAGGGGTTACAGGGCCATCAAAGCTACAATTTATAATCCCCACTAGTCAAGGAGTCTGTACACCAAGTTTCAGCTTTCTAGGCCTTGTGGTTCTGGAGAAGAAGATGAAAATAGGTTTTTAGGGCGCGGCCCCAGTGGCCCTTAATAGGGGTCACAGGGCCACCAAAGCTACAATTTATAATCCCCACTAGTCAAGGAGTCTGTACACCAAGTTTAAGCTTTCTAGGCCTTGTGGTTCTGGAGCAGAAGATGAAAATAGGTTTTTAGGGCGTGGCCCCTGTGGCCCTTATTAGGGGCCATGGGGTCACCAAAGCTACAATTTTTAATCCTCACTAGTCAAGGAGTCTGTACACAAAGTTTCAGCTTTCTAGGCCTTGTGGATCTGGAGAAGAAGTCGAAATTCCACAAAGTTTACGGACGGACGGACGGACGCCGGACAACATGCCATGCCATAAGCCCATCGGGCCTTACAGGCCAGATGAGCTAAAAAGGCTATTAAAACTTTGGAGTAAGATCTCAGTATGATTGTCATGATAATTTCAATATATCTAACACGTCTTTTACAATCGTTAAAATTTATAACACACAAGTTTGTAGGTGCTTACTGTCAAGAATGAAAAAGATCATATGTTTGGCCTTCGATGCTTTCAAAGCTCTTACATATCTTTACATCTCTATTCACTTTTGACATGTTTTTTTACTAGATGTATTAAATATATCTTATGTTTATTGTTTTGTTCTTATATGTAGAATGATTTAGTTTTTTCACTCGGATAGGCCTTTTCAACCATGGGATTGTTCAAGGACAAAGATAAGTTAATTTACAACATTCTGTGATCTATGGTCAAAGAGTTGTAAACTAAATCCTCAGCTTATGTTTGAGGTACGTGAAACCCCTTTTCCTATATGACAAGAGTTAATGTAATCTTGACTGCACTGGATCGCAAATGACATAGAATCCATAGAAGATTATACACTGTGATTTCTCAAGTACGATCAAGGTACTTTCATTAGATGAGGATCATTTGATATAAAAAATCTATCAAATCTATATTTTTCAAAATTGGTTATGAATGTATTTCAAACATCAATTGTATGTATGTAAAACATAAAATATATACTGAAAAGAGGCAAATCCTTAGCAAAACAAAGTTCAAAATGAATAATGGCCAGACGAATACGAAACTCTATAACGATGAATGGCAAATGATCTCAAAGTGAATTGTTTAATAAAGCTTTATTATTCCAAAGGATCCTCAAAATGATAAATCCGTTGCATGTTATTTTATGTGCCATGTCAAGTCACTTCAAATCATGCTAAATACTTAAATACGAAAATCTTTGCATATATTGGCTGCATACATGTATGTTGGTTAATGCAACGAATGATTGCACTATCTACTGCTGCTATCATTACCCTGTTTATCTTCCTACCACATAATGATTCAATCCTTCTTTTTCAAGGCAACTGTTGTTTCATATAACATTGAAACTACGTGTGTACTGTCGACATAATATTGATCATTTATCATCGTGAAACCACATGTATTCAATATTGCAATGTAAATTGGTTATCTTGACAAGCAAATACATCTTCCCAATTCCTATGTCACTTATATGGAAATAAACATCCATTATATTCATTTGGTTGGACAATCGATAACTGTTATATTTTTTCATGAGGCACAAATCTTCTTTGACACATTATTCATTATGATTTAAGCCAAAGATTTAATTTCCCCCCTATTTTCTAAGAATCAATTACTTCATTTACAAAAGGCAATTATACATTTATCCCAAGCTGAAAACTAACACTCTTCCAAAATATTCAATTGCAATATCTTTTTGATACTACAACTCAGAGAAATTCATCTTTTACAGATGAACTACCCAAAGACTATCACCTGGACATAATTATTCAATTCTTTGATCTCAACATGAGAAGTGCTACACGTTCCAAAATATCTGACCTGTGAAACTGTTTCGGGTAAGGAGATCGATACTGAATCAAAGATAATATGAAATAGAATTTATATTAACACAAAATAGAAATCAATTCTAATTTCAATGCCATTCATAACCTTCATCTGTGTCGATGAAAAATGGATCAATTATTGTGTATATGCCCACAAAAAATGCAAAATAATATAGCTCTACCTTTCTTGTTTTTTTTAAATACAGGTAAGGTGTCCAATTGCAACTCTCAGTATGATCAGAAAATTGTGAGAACTACTTACTATGGTAATCAATGATAGGTTACCAATAACAATGTACTAATGTCTTAATCTATAGTATGTAACTTATAGAATATTGTTGAAAACCTCCACCCCTAGAGCAGATAGAAATTGTACTTTTCCGCACATTGTTTTTTGGAGGTCGGGATCAAGGTAAACTTGATGTCAAATGGCCTGATAAAACCGATAAAGACTGGCAGGAAGGTTGCTGACCTTTTCCTATAAAACTAATCTGTGAGATGTTTATGATCTGTGAAATCCATGAGCACGCACTTTATTTTCCTACCACCAATGTGCAAGAAACCATACTCTAGCATTGATTCCTCTGATGAAGGTTTCATCTCGTAATCATCACGTTCTGTTCCGGAGTCACCATTACTAGAGGCTAACTGTTTTACTCTTGCATTAGAGTTTTCTTTATCTGTTTAGGATAATTGCTGACCAAATCGATTATGTTATTATGCTACCGCAAGGAAAAAAACTTGAACAAGAAAAGACCAAGAGCTTCCAGGAACCCTACATGCTTGTTCCTACACCTTTAACGACATAATACTTCAAGTGTTAAAGAGGCGGCAAGTATTTGAGGAATCACAAAAACTAAGTTGGGCAAGGGAAAGGTATCCACATTTATTGTTTTATAACATTTATTATCGCACTTTACATATGTTCTAACTCAGTCATTTGATAATTTGACTGAAAAGTACAGCACTTGCCTCTAAAACTGTTGTATCAAACCTGTGCAATCAGCTTGTTCATATGGTGTCTTTTCAAAAATTGGTAATAGAATGGCATATTATTTTAACACTCAACATCAAATATTTTTTCCAAAGCCATCAGGTTTGTAACCAGGTAGAAAAAAACTAAATTAGAGACATGCAGGTAATTTAAAAGTTCGCTCAAGTTGCTGTTTGTATGTGTACTGCCAATGTGAGCATTTCAAATTCATCATAACTGTGGACATGTCCAAGGGGGAACAACTTATTTTCTCAAAAACTATTTCTTAATTCAAATTATTTCAAAGGTGATTTAAACTCTTCTCTGATGACCTTGAAGGTCAACAATAAATTAACAGTTTTCATTTGGAATAAACTTTATACTGTTCAAAAGTTTAAATATAAAAATAAATTGTGGCCTTGCTGTGGCCTTGTCTTTTGATGGATTGTAGTGGAAACATTTTCAAAATTGTATACTTTGCTAAAGATGATATACACTAAGCACTGCAAAATGGCATTATTTTAATGGCATAATAAAGTTATTGTGTTATTCTTAAGTGTTTATTAGTTTTTGTAGTAATATTGTGACACATGAACTTGACGGTTAACCTTGAATGGAAAATGCGCGGCGACGATGGAACCTGCACAAAAAGAGTTAGCCGCCCGTCCTTATTCTGGGCTGCTAAAGACACTAATGTTATAAAAAGCTACTTTGGCGTTCTCCAATATTGATTTCCTGTGAGTAAAATACCTTAGAACAATCCTTGACATATATGACTTACTGTCTCTCAGTGTAGAGGACTTAAATGTCTCAGACCAAGAAATATTTTACATTATCAGCATTATTATGTTTATAAATTATAACAATCATGATGATCTTATGTAATATTTCTTCAATACCGATGACTAAATTCTACATATCAAAACGTTTGATAACTGATGTATAATTTAGATAGCCTTTGCTTAAATATAGCCACAAAAACACGTCATCAATAAGATTTCCTGGGAAAAATGGATCGGGGCGTTTACATCAATGACAAGAACCATTTATTCCTGTAAACCTACATAGTACATAACAATAAAAGTAAAAAGAAATATAAAACGAAGGATTTTACTTATCAACAGCTTAATATAAAGCATGACAACAGAAATTGTTGGTATTAGAGATTTTAGGAAATTGTTTATCAATGTTCAGAATTTTCAAACAATGAACCATTCTTGTTTTGATGTTACAAACTTAAAACACAATAACACAATTCATTTAAGATAGTCAAGTAACTGAAACTATCCTTATCAAAATAAAATTAAATACAATAACCTGCTTGAATGCCTTTTTAATGGCAGTTTATATCTACTAAAACAAAATAGTTGACATTCTATATGCTCTCAAGAAGATGAGGAATACAGACATCTGGCACAACTTTCATGTATGAATGTAAATGCCTTTTTTACGAATTTTTTACTATTCATATGCATTGGGAAATAAAAAATAGTGCATATTCGTTTGTTCAGTACATTTCATTTCAGACAACACTATTCATATCAAAGATATGCAAAATTGACGAGGAGGAAATGAAAGGAGGTTATAGTCCATTATTTTTATCTGCAATAGGAATTTAATAGTCTTTATGGGTCTTTATCCTCCATTATATGCACGTATTATCGATTTTGCAATCATTTGCGTCTCTAAAATAAGCAATATGATATTGTACCTTACTATAGGAATAATGGTCTATACCAGACAACCAAAACGTCGTATTATTTAAAGATCAGACTATAAGAAGCCATTGTTGTATCATTTTAGGTCTCATAAAAAGCTTTAAATAGTTTTATATCACCATTTGATTAACGTTTGACAGATAAAGGGCTCTTCCTTGGCATTCAAATAGAAAAATAACATGTTCTTTAACACGATGATAGAAAACTTTTCTATCGTTCTGTGCGAAAATATTATTTTTCAAAGACCAGAATCTTAAGAAGTGTAATTGTCATTCCAAATGATATCTCTGAAATTCAAGGCTGTATTTAATATCAATAGAAGATTAAAATTATATAAAATACCTTTAAAAGAAACTTAGTCATTTCTCCAACATGTAATGAACATCTAACTCATTCATTTAAAAAACGTTCTTACATATATAACTTTTTTCATCTGTGTCAGAACGTCGCATACAATGAACAGTTTTGATCAGATGATTTCCATACAGTGAATGCGTTTTTGAGTGTGCAATGTTTCACCTTTGATGTTTTTGCTAATATTATTTCTATATTAATATTTCTGAAATCTGCATCCAGGTCCCATTTAATGGAACATTTCATCTCGTCGGGATCAGTGTACTTTGTAGGCATTGGCTACCTGTTCAGTAAACGGATTTTCCCTTTTGTTAGGAAACCTATTTAAGCTCCAAAAAGCGCGAGAAAGGAGAAAAATGGAAACAGAAAAAAACAGCCTAACGTAAAATGTTTATCGCTAGATAACTCAGTACCTAGCAATTGATCAAATGTCTCTTTGGAATACTCAGTTTTTATGCTTTCAGGATACATTGGAACATTAAGTCGATGGTGTTACTTGAGAAATCAATATAATGAGAACGCCAGAGTAATTTTACTACATAAACTATGTTTTTATAAGGAGCTTACTCTTGGAAACAGATGTTTTATGCTATGGTTTTGAGCTCTCAGGGAATACATTCGAGTAAGATGAAATAGAGTGACAGATTTGGAGTTTCTCTGATGAAAGGAAACTGAACATCACTGATTGCCTGAAAACCATGTGATCACATTTCTTTCTACGGTCTATCAAAAGCATGGTCATTCAATCTGCAAGACCACTGTCACTCATTCTATGAGAACATATATCAAATACATACATGTTGCTTTACATGTAAATGTCTCTTGCATGTATGCTATACGATGGTCCACATTTTTATGTATGAAGATTCAAAGTACGATTTGAAATTAGATAATAAAAATGTGCCTCAAGAATTTCATTTATCACTACTGGTTTTTTGAATTAGTCAATCGAACACCTGTTGATTCTAAACATCAATTAAATAATTTAAAAATAACTTGAATAATCTAGAATAAAAGATGTTGTAAATTTTGTTAGAATAAAATCATCAATATCTTTGATAACATGATTACTATTAAGTCATTTATGAGTAAGTGAAAAATATATGTTGATATAGACATGCTCAAACATTATGCCTACTGGTTAGATTTGTTTCAAAGCTGATTTCAATAGTTTTCTCAATTGGTTGGGGATGCATGACTTCTTGACGACTCATTATGCATGAAAAATGCTTTCTGAGGAGTGTGCATTTGCAAATAAGTGATAAGTACACTGGTATTTGTATGACACAAGTATTGTTCAGACATATAAATGAAGCATTACATGTGCGGGATTTCAATGAAGTGAAGAAATATTTTATTATCTTAGTAGACTGATGACCTGTACACCACGGTTGATGTAAATTTATGTTTTATACTTTCAAAATGTTATCAATAATGACATCGTGTGATTTTAATGACAGGCCAACATTTGAATTATATAATAAGTGTTATATTTATTCAATTTATTTAGATATATGTTTGTAAATTCAATTTTGAAACAACATCATAACAAATCTGAAAGATGTAGAAAATATATATACTCTATTGTAACCATGCTGTTGGAATCAAACATTGTGCAGATAATAGCATTGACACTTTCCAGTACATGTGTTTCGTATTACATTGCTTTACACTTCAAGTGTGAAAAGACACAAAGTTTTGTCTGAGGAATTACCTATTGATAACGAACAACAAAAATGATATCACTTGTCATGTGCACATTAATTTACACTCAACATGATAAATTCAAATTCAATTTACTCCCAAATCTCATTCTGTGCCTGTTCTTCAAAACTTATAGAATCGATTTGTTTCTCCTCCACTACACAATGCAGCTGAGATCAGCTCCACTTGTCATGCTCAAAAACTTTCCGCCAAGTTTTTTTAATTTGAATCCTTTGAATCTGATGTTCCTTTTCCTTATGTGTAGGAGAATGTCCTCAAACTGGCCATTAGGCCTCAAACATGCTCCACGTGCAAAACTAATGGCCAGTTTGAGGACATTCTCCTACTTAAAACAAAGTTTAAGTAAACGAGTTCCTGCTTCAAGAATGATCGCAAAAAACGCAACTTTTCATGTGCAAAACTAATTGCGACTTATGCTCTATATGTATTTCATGATCTTCTTGACTGTTAGTTTCAAACACTCGCCTGTGAAGTAAACATCCGTACACAATAAGTAAGTACACATTAATTCCATATGATTTATATTAATTTACTTCGTCGAAACTATAATGCATTTTACACATTTAAGATTTACTGTATATTATTTGATTTCATTTGATATATTTCTTATATTTTAAAAGTTTAATTATATTATTTATTTGTAATATATAGAGCAATATTTCTTGTTTGTAATAATAAACATAAGAACTAAGAAAGGATAATATTAATATATATTAATGGTTCCAAATGAAAGACAATGTATTTAAACTAAATGGAGCAGCAATAATTCAATTACATAACGTAAAGTTTAACCATGCGATTCCTTTTTCTTACACAAACTGATAAAAGGTGTTCACACAAAATGAATCTTCATAAATTGTCCTCTGACTATGGATGATTGGCTTGTGTAATGAGATTTTTGACACTGTCAAAATAATATATTTAACATTAACTTACAATTATCAGTGAAAAAATAAAAATGTAAATTATCAAAAAGTCTTACTGTCCCTTTAAAAATTAATTAAAAGATAATTAATAATGACATAAGAATTCATATGTAGTACTTACTAAGTAATACTTGAAAACCTAGCATTTAGTTAACGCATTAAGAGACATTTGAATTAAGTGATTAAAACTTCATTCATGGAAATAATACCAACATTAATTTAGTATATATGATATAATCTCTTTATTAGGTATAAATTATATAATCGTATATCAACTTAACGGTATCATTACATAAGCATTCCATATCAGGAGAAAATCATCTTGAAAAAAAAACATTTATCCAATAATCAGGACATATGTCCATCAATAACTATATTTTCATCTTTTTATGAAGATTATATTTAAGTCCTTTTATAATATTTCAATAAAAATCCATAAACCTATATGTCCGTTTAACTTATTTGTAATATGCATTGTACAAATTCTAAATACTGTTTTAGATAGGATTGTTTATTTTTTCGCATAACAGGCGTTTTATTTTCAGTTTCTTGCGTTTGAAATACCTTGTTTTCGTTTTTGTTAGATAACTCTATTTTCCTAAAATAAACCGTGCATATGTACCTTTAAAGAGGGACTGAAATGCTATATGGCAACTTTCGGGATTCATGAAATAGTGATAACAATTTCACATGGACTCAACTTTAAATTTCTGAAATCGACCTAGAAACGGCTTAATTACGACTGTATAAAGAACACCGCCTAATTAGGCCGGCGAACAGAATAAAACGCACTGAAGCGTGACTGCCTCGTGACGTGTTAGTAGGTGATGTGATACCCCTTTGTGTGCCCTCGTTATGTAAAACAACACAAGCTAACAGTACAGCTCGATGTTTAACCGTCGATTAAACACCCGAAACAACATCCAAACATCTCAAACCTTCAATAAATCGGTAGTTTATTTATTCAACTGGAAATTTGTATTGATGAAAACGTAAGACCCTGATTAAAAACGAAGTTGTGCGCATAATGCTACAGCATGTAGGCCTAGATGGTCTCGCTTTGCGCAATGTTGTCATAAGACTGCACGTGAGAACCCTGATGTATATGTAAACAATTGCTCCCGTGTGAACTGTTTTATCTTCGTGCACAGTTGTTGGTTGTTATTGAATATTACTTTAGTAGCACAGCAGAACGGATGTTATTATACAATACTATTTTTATTTACATTTAAATCATTTTTTTAGAATTGCCTTTGACTTCATTTTGTAACAGGATAATAAAATATATACGTTTTTCTTAGTTATTTCATTTAGTGATGGACAAGTTACAATTCTCAATGAAACACATGTATTGGATGATCAATGATGTCTTGTTTAAAACATCATTTTAATAGGGCATTTCAATGAAAATCTTAATGTTTTCACTCTTTTACATAGAGGAGATATTTTCCACAACAATACCCGATACATGGCCAAAGAGAATGAAGATTTACTAAATGAACCTTATCCAAAATAATTATCAGATAGAGCAAAAACGGTATCCTAATTTCAGGTTAATAGCTTATAATTTACCAATCGTAGAAAAAAGGGATGTTGAGGAATACAATTGCTATTTGATGTTACCTAATTAACTGATGTCATAAAATAGCCAGGTGTTGATGATTGTGCATTATATAACCTACCTGCTATAGTCATCATTTGATATCATCTAATTAGGAAACAGACAGGAAATACGATAGACAGTAAAGTAATTGTGTAATAAGTGAGTATCTGATCTAAAGAAAGTAAGTAACACCTGCAGACCAATGGCATTGTTTATTCAACCTTTTTACACAACGTTCAAATCTAAATGTGAGCATTGTATATTCGGATTATTACCATAAATCAGCCCAAAGCTTTGTGCTATGTTTTATATTTTACTAATCTCCCTTTTCTCTGCATGCCAAACTGTTCATTCAGTGAAAATGCGAGCTCGAAGCAGAAAATCGGTGTAGTGATCGGAACACGTGAGTTCGATGTAGATTGTCACATTGCTCTGTTTGACCTAACACAGCGGGTCAATTTGGCGTGAAACCATCAATATGACGGGAATTTGTCTACGGAGACTTCATCAGGAGATATTCTAGGACAGTTGACAGCAACACAATGATATAACATACTGTTAATCGCTTTGAAAAGGCAGTACTGCGGATTTCGCCTATCATTTTCCATATAAGCAGACGAACGCTTCGCCTACTGCCACGTCACTTCCGGTATCCCCTGCCCGTGGCCTCTCAGCCTTGTTTTGGTTTGTCACTGGACGGCGACAAGCAGACGCCTTGTTACGCAATGTTTACTTAGCTGTAGATTCATTGAGAAACTGTGTATCGTTGCTGTTTTGGCCTAATATTTATGTTATATAGTTATTTGACCAATATCTTTTGAAAAATATATTTAAAAAAGGTTATGCAGCCCTTCTATAAACTTTAATAAAATGTGCGATGCTTGTTGGCCGGTTACGTCCAAGTCGCCATTAGTTGTGCACGCACTTTTGGATTTCGCACTTTTCTCAGGATTCAGGCAGTTGCGTTCGAGCGCATTGATTTCAATGGCAACATTCTTGGCATCGGTCCAACAAACTATTGGAGACCTTCAGTAAATTATTCAACTATTGGAGACTTTCACCAGCAAAGTACGAAAACAAAATTATACTAATGTTAACGTAACTTTGTTTTAAGGCTGAATATGGCTTACTCACTAAATTTTTCACTTTCCTCATTTCCAAGTTGATAAGTTCAAAAGTTGCTAAGTTCTAATTGTTTCTTTGGAAACAAACCAAAAAGTTTCAGGACAACCTAAATAGCATCTCTACCACTCGGTAATGAAAAAATATATATAGTCCGGGAAAAGAGCCCTACCCAAAATATGCAGTAAGTAAGGATGTATTTTGTCTTCTACAACGGTAGCTTCTGTCGTATCTTCGCCAATCATCAATAATCAGACATTATACATGTAGGTATTCGTGTGTTACTGACTTTTTGTAACGCAAAATGATAATAACGAACATTGCTGATAAAATAACATTGGCATTTCTGACTGATTCGGCAAACTACGAACTGAATTGATATCCACACTGAAGTTTAACTCCTGTGGGTAATATGGGTAGATACTTATGATAAATTGAGGTTCTCATGAAATTTCTCCACCTTTTCAAAATAATAACTTGTGCGCATATCAATTTTGCCTAGCAACGATTGTTGTAGTGCCGGTTTCTGTATTTTTTCATCTTTAAGTTGTCCATGACGTCAGGGATGAGGTTCATTTCCTGGACATTTCTAAGAGAAAATGGAATAGATTTGGCAAAACAGAAATTATAACCCTCGGTGGTGTGTCATATCCATTTTACGTAAATCGTGCAAATTCGTGTATTGGCCTCGTCTCGAGATGTACGAAAATACGAAAATATTACATTTGTATGACACACTATATCTTTCTCGTTACACTTAATATGGCAACTGCTCTTTCTCTTTTGGGTATACAGTATATTTGAAATTAAGTCAAAAATAAAGTTGTTCAAAAAGATTGATCATAACATGTGGTAAGGTAAATCTGTTTTCGAATTCAATTTCAAAATTGTCTAATCTAACGTGTAACATTTGCTAAAAATCAATACCATAGCCCAAACTACCCCCTTCCTTAAGTAAGCTTCTTATCCAAAGACGATAATGTTGCAAAAAGCTACTTTGGCATTCGCTGCTATTGATTTTCCTATTGGTAAAGCACCAGCAGCAATCCTTTGCTGCCCATGGCTTAATGATTCTATATTTGTAGAGAATTTGTATTTTGGGCCTAGAAGATGCGAATGCAATTCATCATCAGTATTTATAAATCATCAGAGACATGATGACCATTTTACCTTGAAATACCATTGAATATAAATTATTTACAGCAAGGGTTTAGAATTAATGTTTGGTACCAGAATTTGATTTCTTTGAATGTGTAACCCTAGAAAACATACTTTCCCCCAATATGTATTCAGTGAAAAATAGAAAGAGGACTTTTGTAAAGGAGTACTACCATTCATTTCAACAGACTATGTCCTTTTTCAACATTTTAGTGACCATTTACACTTTTTATGTACCGAAAATTGTACGAGAAGTCTTTTAATAATAAACGATATGGTGGCAACCGTAATTTCTCTTTTATCTACATGTAACCACAACTATGTGTTTAAAACGACTTAGTACAACACTTAAGGGCAAAATAATGAATAACATATCTTGGTTTAATCTGAAAGTAATAAAGAGGATGCTCTAGATCTAATACTCTCTTGAGAACAGAAACAGAATGATTCAGGGTGACTGATTATTATTCATTCTTTCATGCAATTGACTTTGTGTCATTACCATGAGACCTTAAGTGACATCGGCATGCAGAAAGTCAAGCCCTGTTAGTTGAAGGAGAAATCCGTTTATCGAACGGATTGGCAAATGGTGACAAAGTGCCTTGATCCTCTAAGGAGTAAATGTTCCATTTAATTGGACCTGAATATCTTTAGGTCGATTACAAGATTTGAATGATATCGACAAGTACTCCTGAACTAAAGGAACATAAGGTAAAGGTCACGCAGGACATAATACATTTATCAACTAGCATTTCCAGACATGGAATTAATATCTTATTCGTCTTTGGTTTTAAAGAAGAAAATGGTTACAAACTATGACCTTTTAATAAGCCAAAGAAATAATCTTTGTGATGTACTGAGAATAGTATATTATAAAAAGGACATAATAAAAAAGACATTAGTGTGGTATTGTTTTTGAAAGAAAACCAAATGGAAATGTATGATTGGCACCGTAAGGCTGTGTTTCATTACCCTTCTGCAACAAATCTCATCTCTTAATGAAGCATTGACTTGCAATCACCTAGATGTATTTTGGTGCTTATGTCTTAAAAGCATCCTGACACAATGATTAATGTTTCACTTAGCGTTAGGGGGAATGCAGAAATGAGGACAGCTCACGTACCCCGCAATAATTTGACCATCATTATATAACATATCATAGAATAATAGACATACAAATAGCCATGTGATGAATAACGATAACTGCCAATGGACTAAGGATGAGTTCAATACAAGGAAAAATAGAGATCGATAGAATGTAAAGTAAAATATGTGTATTTGTGTGGTATCTCGAAAGAATTTGTGTGTGTGGTATGTCCTAATAAAATGACAAAAAGGCTATTTAAACTTTGGAGTAAGATCTCAGTATGATTCTACATGAATCTATAGCTTCAATACCATATCCAACACGTCTTGTTCTTGTATGTAGAATAATTTTGTTTGTTCAGTCGAAATAGTCTTATCAACCATGGGATTATTCAAGGACAAAGATTAGTCATTTTACAACATTCTGTGATGTATATGGTCAAAGAGATGTAGACTAAATCCTTACTATTGTTTGAGGTACGTGAAACCCCCTTTTATATGATACAGGAGCTATTGTAATCTTGACTGCACTGGATCACAAATGACATAGAATCCAAAGAAGTTCATACAATGTATCGACCTAAATCTAAATATAAGAGTCAAACAACAAGATTTTCAACTTTGGTCTCAAGACAATAAATGATAATGATATGTAATCCTGATAAAACGATCCTGTGAATTTCTCAAGTTCGATCAAAGTACTTTCATTAGTTGAGGATTTATACTGAAAATGGGGCAAATCCTTAGCAAACGAAAGTTCAAATTGATTAATGGTCAGACGAATACGAAACTCCATAAGGATGAATGGCAAATGATATACAAGGTCAATCTCAAAGTGAATACTTGCTTGTTTAGTAAAGCTTAATTAATCCTCGACTGATTCATCTGTTGCAAATTATTTTTATGTGCCATGACTTCCAGTCACTTCAAATCATGCAAAAATACGTAAATAAGAAACTCTTTGCATATGTTGGTTTATGCAACGAATGATTGCACTGTCTACTGCTGCTATCATTACCCTGTTTATCTTCCTACCACATAATGATTAAATCCATCTTTTTCAAGGCAACAGTTACTGTTTTTTCATATAACATTGAAACTACGTGTGTACTGTCGACAGAATATTGATCATTTATCATCATGAAACCACATGTATTCAATATTGCAATGTAAATTGGTTATCTTGACAAGCAAATACATCTTCCAAATTCCTGTGTCACTAAAATGGAAATAAACATCCATTATATTCATTTGGTTGGACAATCGATAACTGTTATATTTTTCACGAGGCACAAATCTTCTTTGACACATGCACCATTATTCATTATGATTTCAGCCAAAGATTTTATTTCCTCCCTATTTTCTAAGAATCAATTACTTCATTTACAAAAGGCAATTATACATTTATCCTAAGCTGAAAACTAACACTCTTCCAAATATTCAATTGCAATATCTTTTTGATACTACAACTCAGAGAAATTCATCTTTTTCAGATGAACTTCCCAAAGACTATCACCTGGACATAATTATTCAATTCTTTGATCTCAACATGAAAAGTGCTACACGTTCAAACATATCTGACCTGTGAAACTGTTTCGGGTAAGAAGATCGATACGGAATCAAAGATAATATGAAATAGAATTTATATTAACACAAAATAGAAATCAATTTTAATTTCAATGCCATTCATAACCTTCATCTGTGTCGATGAAAAGGGATCAATTATATGCCCACAAAATTTGCAAAATAATATAGCTCTACCTTTCTTGTTTTATTAATACAGGTAAGGTGCCCAACTCTCAGTATGATCAGAAAAATGTGAGAACTACTTAATATGATAATCAATGATAACTCACCAATAACAATGTACTTATGTCTTAATCTTTATTATGTAACTAATAGAATATTGTTGAAAACCTCCACCCCTAGAGCAGATAGAAATGATACTTTTCCGCACATTGGTTTTGGAGGTCGGGATCCAGGTTAACTTCAGGTTAAATTGCCTGATAAAACCGATACACACTGACAGGAAGGTTGCTGATCTTTCCCTATAAAACTAATCTGTGAGGTGTTTATGATCTGTGAAATCCATGAGCACGCACTATATTTTCCTACAACCAATGTGCAAGAAACCATACTCTAGCATTGATTCCTCTGATGAAGGTTTCATCTCGTAATCATCTCGTTCTGTTCCCGAGTCATCATTAACTAGAGGCTAACTGTTTTACTATTGCATTAGAGTGTTCTTTATCTGTTTAGGCTAATCATTGACCAAATATATTAAGTCATCATGGAGCAGCAAGGAAATGCCTTGAACAAGAAAAGACCAAGAGCTTCAAGGAATACATTGTTCTTACATCATCAACGACATAAAAGTTCTAGTGTTAAAGAGGTGGCAAGTATTTGAGGGAATTACAAGAACTAAGTTGAACAAGTGAAAGGTGTTCACGTTTATTGTTTTATAACATCTATTATATTTATTATCGTACTTTAGATATGTTCTAACTCATAATTAAGTTAGTGTGTTATTATTAAGTATTTATTAGTTTTTTGTAGTAATATTGTGACACATGAACTTGACGTTTAACCTTGAATGGAAAATGCGCGGCGGCGATGGAACCTGCACAAAAAGAGTTAGCCGCCCATCCTTATTCTGGGCTGCTAAAGACACTAATGTTATAAAAAGCTACTTTGGCGTACTCCAATATTGATTTCCTGTAAGTAAAATACCTTAGAACAATCCTTGACTTATGTGAATTACTGTCTCTCAGTGTACAGGACTTTAATGTCTCAGACCAAGAAATAGTTTACATTATCAGCATTATTATGTTTATAAGTTTTAATAATCATGATGATCTTATGTTATATTCCTTCAATACTGATGACTAAATTCTACTTATCGAAAAGTTTGATAACTGATGTATAAATTAAAGAGATAGCCTTTATTGCTTCAATATAGCCACAGAAATACGTCATCAATAAGCTTTTCGGATGGAAAATGGATCGGGGCGTTTACATCAATGACAAGAACCATTTATTCCTGTAAACCTACATAGTACATAACAATAAAAGTAAATAGAAATATAAAACGAAGGTTTTTACTTATCAACAGCTTAACATAAAGCATGACAATAGAATTCTTGGTATTAGAGATTTTAGGAAATTGTTTATCAGTTTTCAAAATTTTCAAAACAATGAACCATACTTATTTTGCTGTTACAAACTTAAAACACAATAACACAATTCATTTAAGATAGTTAAGTAACTGAAGTATTAAAGATGTTTTTGGAAATGGCTTACGTGAATATAATATTCTTGAGGTTTAACTTGCTATAGACTGAATCTCTTATTTAAATTAATCATTTCCATTCCATCATTTTTATGATGAAAATAAATTGATACATATTTTGTTGATCATTCTAATGAACCCTAAGAGCATAAACTGAAAGCCACCTTTATTACGACTGCTAACGCTTGTCTCTGTCCATTGACTTTGTGTAGTCCGTCATTACTATAAAACTTTTAAGTGACATCGGCATGCAGAAAGTCAAAGCTAGTTATCTGAAGGAGAAATCCGTTTATCGAACAGATTGGCAAATGGTGACAAAGTGCCCTGATTCTCTAAGGAGTAAATGTTCCATTTAATTGGACCTGAATGTAGATCTTAAGGTCGATTACAAAATTGAATAATGTTGACTGGTGCTCACAAACTAGAGGTCAGTAATACAACATACATTCATTGACTAACGTTGCATACATGCATCAATTGATTCATTTTGTCAGAAATAAGGTTTTTGAAAGGCAATGGTTAAAGACATTTTCTTGATCATCATCAAATGTAGAATGTTAGTTTATAAATGACATTTATGTTCTGCAAAGAAGAAACAAAATTAAGTAAATTTTAAAAAGTGAAAATGTGATAAAGTGTCATACTGTCTTTGAAAGACATTTATGGAAGATTGGCAAGAGAAGACTCTCATTATTCTTCTGACATTATTCTAATCTGTTCATGGAAGTATTGAATTTCAATCACAAAAACGTCTTTTGCACTGATGTCTTAAAAGCATTCTGACACTATGACTAATCTTCTACTTAGCGTAAGGAGAATGACAAAAGTTTGGACATAAAAACTGTTTGCTGATTACAATCATTTCTGGTATTGTTAATAAATTTAAAAAGTACAAAACCTACATTTTCCACCAAAAAAAGAAATGTTCACGTTAACCTATATTTTCAAATGGCTTGACGGTATTCACAATATATAAATCTCACATCTGCCAACATAGTATGTATATTTATTTCAATCAAAATCAATTCACTTAAACATGTATACTCTTTACAAAATTAGACAAAAACGATGTTCATGTGTTTGAGTGATGATCCGGCAAATGCCTTATGTACTATTGGGGAAGCAACATCATCTGCTTTACAAAGTTTCAATAATAAAGTTTATAGTTTTTTTCAGATTGTCATCTGAACCATGTTATTTCTTCATGGAGAACAAATTTGTATCACAAAGCAGATTTATTCTCCCTTGAACAAAGTTTTTGAGACATTACATAATTTATTGTTTTTTTCCCTCGTATTTCCAATATATTGTTCAGAGGAAAAGTTCAAACTGATTAAAACTGGTCTAAACGAATGAGCAGCTGCATGATGGTGAATAATCTTAGGGAAGTGATTGTGTGTTTCATAAAGCACTATTCCATATAATATATCTAGAAATGATCAATCTAAAGAATATTAGAAATGTACATCCATGACTAAACTTTGACTCAAGGAGGAACAAATTGTTTGGTGCAAAACACTTCAATTCATGAACAAATCCCAAAATACGAAATAAAAAATAATTTTCACGATGCTGTAAATGATAATGTAACATGTAAGTATCGATTTGTGCACTGTTCAATAGGGTAGAATAATAAACAATAAACAAATCAATAACATTCTTCATAACATTGATACTATGTTTGTGCAGTTGGCACAGTAGTGATCACAATGTGTCATCTCGTCGTTATGTAACCACATAAATTTAATATTGCATTGTAAACTAGTTAGCTTGACAAGACAATACATCTCCCAATAACATGTGCCAAATAAATAAAAATAAACGCCCATTACAATATCTTTATAAGATAATCAATAACTGTAAACGTTTTCCATGAGCCATAAATAATTCTGACACACATTGATAAAAATCATTTATTGCTTGATCGTGTAACCAGTAAACAGTCACTTATTCGATTTATTTAATCTCTTTTGGTTCCATCTAAAACATCTTTCATTTTGATATAATTTTACTGGAAATATGTCCAGTTTTTATGCTTTTGAAATAGATAAGAACCATTGATAAAAAGATTTAAACAAAGATGTAACGGCAACAAATAATATCATAATAGATTAAGATATGTTTCACACGAAAGAACAATTTACCAGTGTTGATATCTTCATATTTGTTTACTCTCCAAAATTCTGAAATATAAGTTCTATCCATATTAATCCACCACTACAGTTTAAGTCTCCTATACCTAAAAAGTATAGTCTTCCATTTTGACAACTTCTTTTAGTTGATTGAGTTTTGACACTTGTATTAAGATCTCTCTGAAATATAAGGCAGTACTGACATCTTCCAGTACATGGTCTTGGACATGGACAGATCGTGATCCAGGTTAACTTCAGGTTAACTGGCCTGATAAAACCGATAAACACTGACAGGAAGGTTGCTGACCTTTTCCTATAAAACTAATCTGTGAGGTGTTTATGATCTGTGAAATCCATGAGCACGCACTTTATGTTCTTACAGTAATGTGCTAGAAACCATACTCTAGAACTGATTCCTCCGATGAAGGTTTCATCTCGATAAATTGATCTCCTCATCATACTGAGGCTAAAGGATTTACTCTTATGTTGGAATGTTCTGCTTCTTTATCTGTTAAGGCTAATCGTTAAACAAATCGATAACGTGACTAAGGGAATAGGCTTTGAACAAGAACAGATTGAATGCTTCAAGGAATGCATCATTCTTGTTCCAGGACCATTCACAAATGATTTGGTGTTGTCAGTGTGTAACAGATAAGACGTATTTAAGGGAATCATTAAGAAGTTAGGCAAGTCATTATGGAAGGCAAATACTTTCATTTCAAAACTTAAACATGTGGTGTTATCTTTGGCACTCATCACATCCGTATCTTAAGGCTTATCAAATGTCAATAAAAATATAAAATCAAGTGAAAGGTGAGTTATAAATATTTTTATTTTCTTGTAATGATCACATCAAATGAATGAAATATTCAATATATATATATTTATATTTTGTATATCCTTGTTTGTTGGTAAAATCAGTTATAGAGTTACAAATGAGTTCAAAATGTTATCTGATATCATTTGAATCCTTTCCACAGACACAAGAGATATCTGAAATGATAACATATAAAACAAGCAGGGAATCAAATCTTCTAGCTCTTGTTGCTGAATGCATATGGACAGACCTAATTCATTTGAATATTGCGATTCCGGTATGTCCAAAGCATTCTGTATTCGTAGGCTACACTTGTGATAAACTGGTAAAACACGTAAAGAAACCGAATAGGAATAAAATCGCCTCTTGGTAATTGACCTATCTAACACACTTTAAAGTTGCAAATTTGTCTTCGGGATTCTCAGATATTCATGAGTTTATCATCAGCGAAACAGTGGGATAAAGTTTGAATAATTCTGCTTCAGATTCTAACACTAAATACAGCCACTGACTGTGTTTCTGTTGTTAGGCGTCAGCCAACATAATCCCTGATATGACAATACATAATTTTGTATAACCTATTAATCACACATGCACACAAATAAAATACCACAGTTCATTTTAGTTGCACTCCAATTAGGCTTGCTTAGCCATGAAGAAACATACCACACTATTCTTTGATATTATATCATCCCCAATGATACGCCAATATATTTGAAATAATCATACACTCTTGAAATATAAAAACCCGGGAGGTGTTAGCCAAAAGAAACCGTATTGACACAAAGAGACATTCTAAGACCATCGTACAACTCTCTCCACTCTTCATTCGTCCAAATAAAAGTACAAACCGATATCATTAGAACCGAGTTATTAGCACATGACATAAATAATGTTTATTTTGCGTTCAATATGATAATTTTAGCTTGGGTCGGTTTTGAGTTAACACATTGAACGTAGATGTTCGTTTCAACATGATATCTTCAAATAATGACATTGCCCTTGGCTTCGTACCATGTTAGTACCGTTGAGACCCTTTAAGTGACATGAGCATGCAAAAAGTCCAACCTGGTTATCTGAAGGATAAAGCCATTTACTGAATGGATTGGCTAATGACAGCAACCTGTTCTGTTTCACAAAGTTTTGCGTTTCACATAAACGGACCTGAATGTCGATCTCAAAATTGATAACTTGGTCTTGTCTCTAAGTTTGAATATCATTGACAGTTATGTATTATTTAACTTGCATTTTGTATTAACTTCATTATTTAGATTTGCTGATATTTTAACCTTTTCAAAAACCGTTTTTCATACATTATGGAAATATAATATATATGTTATAACAATTACACCTATCTTATGTATAGCTGCTTTTAAATTATCACCATAATATGATCCCTGCGAAGGAGGTAAATGTACATGTATAGACGCGCGCTTCATTGTAAATTTATATTTTGTACTATAGGCCTGTTGCTTTTAAGTATTGAAATAAACTGAACTGAAACGATTTTTAACATTGAAACACCTAAATTATTTTAACATTGTAAAGCATTTATTACGTTGATGATGGTGTCCAGTTATTTCATAATGTTCTGCAAAACTGTAAACGACCTTTTCCTATAATATATAGTATAATATATATATGACATATGAGACCTATAAACAGGTAAGTAATAGTAGAACTATTCTATGCAATATGCACCCACATTTCGGTGGGGAAAAGGGATTTCCATGACAAAGGATGACAAATGAACAAATTGGCTACACAGATTTAATCATTGGTGTTCCGCTCAATATATCCAATATCCCGATTAATTGGAGGTTAAGACCCCTATTCTACCACACTTATTAAGGGACCTATTGGCATCTCCCTATTCCCCTCATTTGATGAGCCTATTTTCTGACCGAATCGATAAGGTCTTAAGAGGATAGACGTGGTGAGCAAGAGCAACTTAAATGCACCATCTGCTCTGACATGCTTGTTCCTTTCAAGATATACACCCCATATATGCACATGTATGGTCACCAGTCTTTCATTATTACCCAGAATACCCATATAAAAGGTTTTCTGTAACGTATTTAACTTTTGATTACGTTTTGTGCAGTTTATCAGTGAGTAGGAGAATACATCTTGGAAACTAAGGAAACATTTAATTATTACAGGTTGTAAAACATTATGTTATTCATTTCTTTAAAAAAAATGTTACTTTGAAATTAAAGCGAAATTTTATTTTCAAAACAAACCTTAAACTTGAAAGTAGTCGCAGTATAAAATTACAGCATCATAACTGTCTTGACTCTATGTAATGTAAACTTCGCCCACATTAGCGCCGCTTCCTTTATGTACGTTCATTGAAAAGATAACGCAATATATCTAATTTTGTTTTTCTTATGAATTATTCTAGTCCATTATTATACTCACGAATGAATATCTAGTTTAATCTAAACGCTTGTAAAAAGATATTTTTGAAAACTATATTATGGTATATATTTTGATTGTAAGTTCCCTTCCTAATTTGACTGCATTGAATCAAATTGTAAGATAGTACTCTGAATTTTTTTTTAAGTTCTTTCGTATCATTTCCCTTTGCTGGTGCCTGTTCGCCTTCAGGTCCTTGACCGATCAAGTAATCAAGTTAATCTTATAGAAAAGCTTACCCTGTCTCTGAAATATTGGTATTGTCACCGCCAATCTTTTATTACATTTTTCAGGAAAATATATTCCAAATCTTTATTCCAAATATACGTAAATTCTCAATGAATAAATCATGTCTGTTAAGATACTGCCGACGAGCAGATGTCCATTCTGGAAATCTAATTAGCTAACCACACGCTGGCCTATGATCTCACCTTCCCCACTGGCCTCTATATTTGGTCATCGCTTGCGTAACATGCATGTGCAAGTTGTTATAACGCAGTAGCAGCGCTCTCTCGATAGATTTGTCCCGACCAGCGCCGGACGCACATCTCATGTAGTTTTTAGAAGTCACCTCTCTCGAGTCGGTCCAGCTCAGGTAGACGACGGGGATGGGGTTACCCTGGCGTCTACACTGACCTGTGAATGTACCACCGGCTCGGGTATAATTAATGTACCGTTTGTACAAGCCACCAACAAGAATAAAATAATGGTCGACCATCACAAGAACTCTCCAGTCGTCATTTCCAACATCATCAACGTTGCCTTCATCGTCCCTCGTCGACGTCGTTCACTCCCGGTCACAGTACTGTCACGATGTCCGCTTTAAAAGACTAGAATTTGAATAACTTTGCAACTGATTTTATCAGTGACGACATAAATACAGCTACTGAGTGTTTTATTGGTTTGCCTCAGTCTACTGAACTCCCCAGATAGGAAGAATATTTAAATGTCTTCCCATGAGGGACTGTAAGGCTGTTTGGATGTGGGTGGAGTTTCAACGCTTCTGGTTTAAAAGAAAGACTCCACCAATGTGTTGTTTATCAAATTTTAACCGGCCGTTTTATCAAAATCAACATATTTACATTAATCCTTTCAACAGCAAATATTCCTGTTTGTGTGTCCATTTCGATGTGAAGTTTGGGACACTATCTCAATTTTAAAGGAAAACGTTAATTAAGCATAAAGAGCACATACAATGAACATGTTTACATTGTTGATAACCCAACTTTTCATATGTAATACGCATTCGTATATATGCGTTTTTCTAACAAATAGCCAATTGACATAGAGAAGAAAGGAACATGTGTTTCAGCAAATAGCGTAGAACAAGTAATCATAATAACTTGTCTGTGTGTTGAACTTATTTCCCACATGTGTACGGACAACTGACACACTGTAAATTCTTGTATAATTGTGTACACAAATATTACAGCAATGCAGAATACAAAGACACCCTCGCTATATACATGTACGGGAAATAGGACCGTGTGGTGCCGAGATAGGTCATATTAATAGGGTAATATATCATGGTCCTTCCGTATCTACATCATTGTAACTGCCTTACCAAGATAGTCGTGATATGCAACAATTTGTTCTTTCTTATTGCATGATGTAATAAACATATCGCAGCATTAACATTCACGGATTTATCATTTATAGCTGATGAACTTGATAAACTAACTCTAAATAATATGATATGGTGTGGTACATAAAATTTGAGCATTGAGTCATTTACGAACATTTTCCAGTAAATATTGAGTTTCATTTTAAAGGTTTAAGGACTGGTGTTAAATAACAAAGCAAATGAAGATTCAATTCTTTTTATTTAAAATTTAAAAACACTACAATATGTCAAGGTAAACTTCCTGGTTTCATGTGTCAAAAGAAAACTCTGAAGATTCTTTTAATCCTTAAATAAATCGCCTGCTGTTTGCATGACCTCGTTGAAATTGATAAACGCGATGGAGGATTTACGCTAATTCGATTCCTTGATTAACTTGTATAGAGTTTATACAGTGGATAATGGAACGAGTTTATTTCACAGCTCAAACACAGCTTAGAGAAAACCTTCATAGCTTCCTCCGAACCACATGAGGCTTTTCAACGTCCTTGTTCTTTCTTCACCTTCTTTAATAAGTATATTCATACTCAAACTCATATTCATATTCATATTCATATTCATAATGTCTTACCCTAAAGTCACGTCTAATATTTGTTTAAACCAGAGTATAGTTTAAGTGCATATTACTTCATTCACAATCAATTGCTGTATTAAAACGCATCTATAAATCACTGGCACATGAATGACCCTTCCAAGTGATCTTGTAGACTTAGGGAACTCTTAGAAACTGATTTCCTAAAGTAATGATGATAAATGAACACATCTTTTGCACAGATTTACTGGTCGTTCTTCCTCTCAATCCAACCAATTTCGAGATAATGGGAGGTTAAGAGGTCTATTCTCTCACACTTATTTACAGTACCATTTGGCATTTACCACCTACTCGTTGATTGGGCTAATTGCTGATCGAATCGATACCGTCCTGGCAGGATAGAAGCCCTGGGGAAGAGCAGATCTAGTGTTACTATTTGAATGATACCTACATGTTTGACCACAGTTCACCCTTAGGTTTATTCATTTAACTTTACATCTTAATTTTGCAGTGTTAGCAATCTGAATCTGAATCTGAATCTGAATCTACAAGTCTCACATATATGGACCGGAAGTCTAGGCATCCATTCTAACACAAGCCCGTGCACATTTGACATTTGTGTACCTATGCCAGCTACTTTCAGACCCATCCAAACATGATGATAGAATAGCAGGTGGATTTTCTCAGCATCATTGTCTGGTCAGACAAAAACAGGGTAACTGGCCTAGGGAAAGCTTTTCTGTTTTGTCTTATCCTGCCATTCATCTATCATTACTGAAATACCCATGTAGCACTCCTGAAAGGTGTATGAAAAATGATAAGATCATGAAAGCTTGTTAACTGTGAAGATACTGTACCCTCAACAAAGTTATCGTTATTCTCTTCCAAATCTTTCATTTCATATTTTCTGTTCAGATATTCGCTCAATATGCATTGTGGATCATTTACATAAACTTCTAACATAACTATACATTTTCATGCTCTAAATGAAAATGATATGGGAAACTATCTCAAACAGATTCGCCTATTGGTAATTGACTTATGAAAATGATGCTAATCTTGTAAAAAAAACTCCTATCTTCTGAGATATTGGTACTGTCACGATGGACGCTGTTACATGAAATACAATTTGAATAATTTCGGATCTGATCTTTATCATAACCGACAACAAGACAGCTGTTGAGAATTTTATTGGTCTGACTCAGTCTAGTGTAATCTCTCAGATGGGAGAAATATTCAAATGCCATCCCAAGAGGACCGTATCGGATGTGGACGGAGTTTTAGCGGTTTCCAAGGAAGAGTCTGCTGATGTCACGTCAGTATCATGCAACAAACATGTGCCACTAACACTCAGAATCCACTTTTACACACAAAATATCACTCTTTTATGTAATTCGCAAGGCATTACAAATGTGGAAAGAAAAGAAATACTTAAAAAAAGTGTCATTTAAGTACTGATAACATCGGCATGTTGAAGTGGGGAATATCTATACTATATTTAACATATAAGCCATTAATTTGTTCAACAGACAAGAATTGTTTTACGGTAAAGAGGAGTTCAGAGAGGATATAACTAACAGTGCTGAACACATTCTTATGCTATCTCCTATAAACCACATTCTCCTTCCTCTTTCACAGTCCAGTTCTCTTTCTTTTACTTCTGTGATGCTTTCATTCATTTATTCAATCGTTCCTTTTCTTCCTGTTCCTCTCGTCTTTCCATTCCCTCGGATATTCACTTTCTCTGATTTTGAGCTAAAGGCTATCAGCATCCTGGGTAAATTAATAATACGTTTAAAAAATATTCTTATCTTCTCTTTTGAACAATACAGCATCTGCAATGCATTGTAACTTGGCCTTGAAAAACCAACAAGTTCATTTCATCTTCATTCTCTTTGATGGTGAAAGCCACGTGACTTGCAGATATAAAGCTCAGCATCAAGCTTCAGATGATAATGTGATGTTGCATTAGGGAACGGAAAAGCTGCTGATATTGAATCTCTGACATCATCACTTTGATCTTTGACAGTTCGAATTCAACACTGTTTCTTGTCAGAGAGAGTCGTAAGTTATAACCAACATGATACGTGACTATTTATGATCAAACGCACTCTAGTTAATCATATGACTGAGTTGATTGCAATGCAGATATAAATATTCAAGCACACTTTTGATATTTGTGTATATCACACAACGATTCACTCTTTTATATCAATTTGCTAAGAATGACGTGATAACAGTTTGACTTAAAGCGTAGCTCCCGGATAATTTAGACTAATTTATCCAAGCCAAACTGTACGTTTATAATCATGTTTTCATAATATATAGTTCATATTATGAATTTACGTGAGGTCATTGGAATTTTAAACTAATCAAAAGAGTGATTAATTGCAATTTCAAAAATAATTATAAGCTTCCTGCTTCGATCGTGTTGTTCCGTAGATTTTACCGGAAGTTACGTCAACTGTGGAAAACAAGAGTGACGTGGCCGCCATTACTAACGTAAACAACACCACGTTTTATTTCAGTGATCACGTTCTTGTCGTTATTGGCCCATCAAACAAAGTTTTAGTGATTACATTTTAATGTCTGCTGTATGAAAGGATATCCTAAGTGTAGGAAAAGCTATATGATTATTTTGGCAAATTTTATGGAAACTATTATCCGATATATTGACAATGTCATACTCGGAAATCTGCTGGCAGTGCTGCGGTCTTCACTGTTTGACTCTGGTGAGTTAGTCGTTGTGTCGTTTTTCCTTATATGTTATCATCTGTTTGTGTATGGAATCTTTCATTTTCCTTCTTCGTATAAAACTTCCTTTTGCGTGTGTGAAAAACTGAAAATGTTTCAATATTTAGCCTTGAAAAAAAACCATCACCTGCCCGTGGCTTTCCGTATTTGCAGTATGTCGCCTTTGGTTTGTTTTCGCCGCATGCATTTCTTGATAAACTGCATATAGACGTCCCATTTACATCAGTGTACGACAATATATACGTTGTAAATATGATTTATCGAATTTAAATTTTGTTGTCCAATTTCAAAATCGTGATCTGGCATCACTCACTAAAAATAAATTTTACTATTTACTTACTTTGAAGCCCATGCAAACAATGAATGAAGTAATATTGTCTTCGTTTCAATTTTCATAAATACATATATTATTGTTTATTGGAAGAATGTGAAACATAAAATGGAAATATTCATTTGGAAATAAATGTGACTGAACAAAATTTATATTTATCCAGTGATTTCTGGGACAATGATGATGTATATGTTTTAGTTATGTTTATATGAATTTTCCATGATTAACAAATATGAAGCATTTGTTAAATATAATTGAAACTAAAAAAAAATCAATGCATGTGGGGTTTTTACTCAACTATTTTCTTTTAAAAATTCATATAACATAAAAAAATATTTCATGTTCCATATTAAAAATTGTTTGTTATTTGAATGAACAGCACATTTATTTTCTTTATTTCAAACTAACATATGTCATATTTTCTTGAGCAATCACTCAAAGTAATAATGACAGGTATAAATATTTGGAGTGGCTTTTCTGGAAAACATTTATTTATTTATTTCTGTACTCTGATATCCCCTCAAAAATTATGTCACCTAAACAGGAAAGACAACATTGTACAAATACAGATAAATACATATATGATAATTGGCAAAGTTATTTGACTTTTCCACAAAAAGATTTGACTGTAACAAGAAAATAAGATTTCAGTTATTTATAAATTATAGTTATCATATGCAGTTATTGATACATGTACAAATGAAAAGGCTTGTTTGATTTTTTAGTATTAATATCAGACTACTTTAGGAATTTAACAGTTAAGTTTGTAAACTATTCAACAACAAAATAAAAAAGTAACATTTTTAAAATAACTATCATTATCAATAATCTGTTATAAAGTTTTCCTATCAAACAATCAATCTGCAGCAGACAAGTCAAAAGCATTTGTTGCACAATTGTTCTAAAAAATAAATATTGACACTTTGATACCAAACATACAAACTTCAGGATCCCCTTTGTCACCTATCAATAAATATTTAATATAAAAAACATTACTTAGATTTAGTTAGTCACTTAGACTGGAAGACTTAGAGCTTCATGATATCCCCCCAAAAATTATCATTAAAAGTATTAATTTGATATACAAAATATCTTCATTTCATCAGTCAATTTTCTTGTTTATGTGAAATTCAAAAACATTTAATTTATTAACAAATATATGTTTTTACCAAGAGGTCTGAAACAATGATCAAAATATTAATTGAATTACAGAATATAAGGAATAATTTTATTCTATTAATATCTAGTGTATGTGCATGTATTAATTCAGAATCCAGAACGATTTTTAATATTATTTTTACAGGCAATGCTCAATAGAATCCACAATTAGAAAAACAGCAATAAAATCAAATGGAAATTTAAAAAAATGTGAATGCTATGTGCATATCCCCAGAAGTTTAGCTATAAGAAGGCGCCAACATATTTAAATTTAATATTTTATAATAAATAAAATAGTTATTGTTAATTATTTACCTCCATGCAAAAACATTTTGTGTCATGGAGGGGACTTGAGGAAAAATATTCATAATCAAAACTTTCTGCGGAGGAATTTCGAATTTATTTTTTGCAAAATGTTGATATTAATATATAATTCTAATATTGTAATAATTCTATAATAATATTAAATATGAAATTCATTTAATAAACAAATCTGAATAATTTTTGTTGTATATTTTCCAGCTTACAGCAGAGTAGCATCTTATTAACATAGAGCAAAATTTCAGAACTATTTTTAATTTCAAAACTCTGAACTACAGTATTATTGACTGAAATCGTTGATATTTAATATCAATTACTGATAAAAACACTTATAAAATGCAGATATAATCAATCTAACTTTTATTTTGATAATATATTAGATAAAGACTTCGCATATATCGTAACATGATCGGTAAGTATTATGATATTTATAGATATTTAGTGAAATTGTAAAATTATTGAAGGATATTCTGGACGATTTCACGTCCACCTGTTACGACATTGCAATGCAATTCATAACATATTGTTTTGATAACTTTTATTTATTAATACGTACAATGTAAAAAAAATCAAAACATTTCTTATAATTTGGTATTTCCTGTCGGTGTTCTGATGAAGTAGTCCTTCTCAACCTCCAAGACAGGGAGCCTTCCCTCCGATTGTCTCTCCGGTAATTATATCAGTGACGTCACGGAGCGAATTATCGCTCTCTGGAGCTAGAGTCCTTCTAATCCGGACTTTGGTATCGAGCTGTATTTTGCAAAATCAAACTACAAAAAGACAGAAACAAAAGACGCAATTTCACTGATAAACAAACCCACATACATTAGAAATTGTTTATATTTAAAAAAACCGATGTTTTCCTAGATGTATTTGAAGTGAAAATCGCATTGTTTCGCTGTACGATTCCATTGAAGGGATTCATTTCCGGGTTGGTTAATAGATAGTTATAAAATTGTATGGTCAATGTTGGGGTTATTCCTTTCAACTATTGCTTCAGAGAGTTATTTACAGACATTTTGCAAGTTTTTACATGGATTTGTCAAGTGGTATGGCCGCTACAACCCTCGGTGTTTATTTGTCTGTCAGTGCTAATAATACGACAGACGCCATTTTGCGAGCCGTGTTTTCCACAGTTGACGTCACACATTCCATCGGCAACAATCGAGATTTTTCCGGTCTTTTCCGTAAAACAAAATGGCCGACACGTCAAAAAGCGACGTAAACAGTACAGTTTTTCGCCTTCTTTTACGATTTTCATGAAATATACTTGATTGTGATGGCAAAGAGGTGTATTGAATTGATCGCTTATACCTTATCAATGCGATTTTTACGTCTTCGAAATGTACATGCTAAGCATTGTGAAGATATATGAACAAAGTTGGAGCAAAATCACCCGGGAGTTGCGCTTTAACATACACAGGTAGAAAGTACTTTTATTGACAGAAAGTATTTCAACTATTCGTGTAAAATATGAAAAGTACATCTGCATCCTTTAGCAAACAAACCGATGACATAGAGAAGACACTGCCGAGTGTTGACAGTGGAAAATATGACATTATCTAAGTACACATTACTCAAATTCTTCAATTATTTTATTTCCTAATATATGCATATATCAGGAATTGTTCGACATTCTATACAGTTTGAATGGGACAAACGGCTAATTAAGGGTTTTCTACAGTTTTACCTCTATGCTGAAAAAATAACACATTTGGGCTCGTTTCAAAAACACCTTAAATACATACGTGTACACGACACAGGAAACATGATACCAGAGATAAGTCATATACATTGCGTTATATATCATCTGTGTTATCACATTGCCGTACATCTACATGATCCTAACAATCCCTCTACAAGACTGACGTTGTAACCTTATAAAAACAATTTGCTCTTTATTTCGTAAGGCGAGGAGATCTAACAAACATATCGCACCATAAACATTCTTGGGATGATGATTAATAGCTGATGAACTTGATAAACTTACTGTAAATATTTATTAAGGTAAAGTAAACAGATAGCATCGAGGCAGGTTTTACTACTACTAAATTGAATTTAGATTTCAAAGGACTAGCGTGAAACGGCTGTGGAAGAAATCTTCGCGTACATTTTGACAGCACTTCAGTATGTATTGGTATAATTAAAGATCTTAATTTACATCTGATAATATAAACTAGAAAATGTTATCCGACATGTATAAAAGAAAACAGTACACAACTTGAATTTTGTTTAAAATGCAAAAAAAAAAAAACAAGCACTTGGTATTTTTTATTTTATGACAGATTTTTAACATTCCCAAGTGTACATGCTCAATGTTTCGTTCTTCTAATGTCATTATTGGTTACGGTTAATATATGCAAATAATTCAAAAGTTGGCATATAAGACTTACAAAATAAAATAAACAGTCTTTCATGTCATATAAAAACAGATTAAGAGACGAGGAATCGCCCACGGCATATACCTACACTAGAGCTAACGTGTTGACATTTCTTTCCAATTAAATAAACTATAGAACCAATATATTACATAACAGTTTAAATGTGTCAATTGTTATCTCATGACCACAACCTATAAGGTATACTTGCAAATTAATTTATATTCTGATTCTGACAACAATGAATCCCGTAATTTTCCAAACGCAATTATTAATCTTTTTTTAAACTTATAAATATAGCATGTCCTGAAAGGGAAGCAAATACGCAAATAAATTTACACAATTGGGATGTGTTCACCATCAAAACTAGGCTCTAAACACAACAAAAATAAAATGTTTAAAACCTCACATTTTGAACACTTCAGCTTGGAAGCTTAGTAGCTTACAGTCACCTGAATACTTGAATACCTGAAGTAATAAGAAGAGTAAGCCGTTCTGAAGCGAACAGTTTAATGAGAAAAAACAAACTACATTTTGACAGTTACAGGAGAACAAAAATTACGAGTAACAGTGTTGACAGTGAACATATACAGCTTCCATAACTCAAACGCTGCATCCAAAGATTATTAAGTTTCTTAAGTAATGAAATGAAAGCAAAACATGCCAGACACGCTGAGCCCTGATCTAAGATTGAATCTCAAAAAACACCTCTTCTGTGAGGATTGATAAGACAGGTGCATTGTACAGTATCTGATCTAAACACCAGCATTGCTTCTTTCTCTCATAGATGTTCCTGCTATACAAGTTATATGCTTATTCGAGTGTTTTTCACAACTATCTGTACAAAGTGCAGTGTTGCAAATGACGTAGTGTTTTTGATTGAACCTTTTTTTCAGAAAATAGAATAAGGATTAATATATGGACAATATTTGTGGATGACAACTTCTTTATTCATAGAGTGCGACGTTTCGATACAGATTCTTGTATCGACATAATAATCTTTATCGAAACTTCGTGCTCTATGAATAAAGAAGTTGTCATCCATTAACATTGTCCTTATTTTCAACTTCTAAAATGCCACTCAAAGTAAAATAATGCTTTTTGAACCTTTGATGCACATAATCCTTAAACTTTACACTAGACAATAAAATGTGAAAATTTGATCTATATCTATATAGATGATAACCTTGTAAAACATCACATAAATATTGCTAATGATATGGTTATGACCAGTAAAACTTTAGGGTTGTCGCGATGTGTTAGCTTTTGTCAATAAAGGTAAGGCACTGACAATGAATATGTCTCAATATCAAATGATGCTCAATACCCAGGTTATCAATATATACATGTATGTTATTTGAAAAATAAGGACATGATTAAGTTATATATCTTAATTAAAATAGACTTATATTTCACCAGCAGTGTTTAATCAACATGAACTTCGATGAAAAACTGCATGTACTATAAAACAAAACCTAAAACGGCATTCATAATGTTTCAAGGAACAGAAGTGACTATACTGTGTCTAAATAATATTTGAAGTTGAAGGTATTCCTTAATACGGAAATGTCAACCCTTGTTTTTAGATTAGAAATTTCATCAATGTATAGAGCAAAGTCCGTTTTCAACAACCTTTTATTTTCTTTTAAAAGACAAATCTAAGCTAAAACATCGTTTAATTGTGTCTCTTTGTACCTGAACATAACAGTTAACAAATATTTATCCTTATATTTAGACCTACATGTATAACCAATGATGAATTTCTTTAATACACTTTTAAACCCAAAACTGTCTTCAGACCTGAAGAGATAGTGTGATATATGAAAAGAAAATGGAAACTGTGGCCTTTTAGGATTGTCAGTATTCTCTTGTATTCATGTTTTTAATTGAAAACGTATTATTAGACTGGTAAACTTTCACTTTAAGTTTTTATCATACACTGTAAACATACGTAATTTACAAACATCGTAACTAAATACATGTACGGCAATTAGCAGGAGATGAATCATAAACATGGAACAACAAATTGATCTTATCTAATAGCCGTATCGCTACATGGTCGTAACACTCCCTGTACAAGAAAGGCGTAACCTTATATGAAACAATTTGCTCTTATCATTTCGTAAGACTTGTAGATCTAATTAACCTTTTGCAGCATAAACATTCATTGCATGATGATTAATAGCTGATGAACTTAATAATCTTAGTAAACATTGATTGCAGAGAGTATCAAGCAAGTTAGTGAAATTTCT
The DNA here is from genome assembly GCA_916613615.1 of Steromphala cineraria. Taxonomy (NCBI): domain Eukaryota; kingdom Metazoa; phylum Mollusca; class Gastropoda; order Trochida; family Trochidae; genus Steromphala; species Steromphala cineraria. The sequence goes on from OU744726.1 coordinate 10,906,789, forward strand.
CTTGTGTGCATGTATGTATTGAGAGATATTTAAGAGTTAAAGGACTGTCTTTAAATGACACAGTGAATGAAGCTCCAATATATTTCCATGCCTGACTATTAGAGGTAGAATCCAAAAATGTCGGCCACTGTACAATACTGGTTTGTCTTAAATGAAACGTTTCGGCAATAATCTATTTCTCGATCAAATTTCAGTATCGGTAAAGCGTGATGTATATGCGACTCAATTTACAGAGTGGCTCTTCAAGACATAACATAAACTGAATAATCTTTCTGTGTTATAATCACAGATATAGAGACTAGACCTGACTCCTCTAGGGCGGACACTTGATAGCAAATATGTAGACATAACATTCAACAAAACAAACTGTAAAAGAAAAGATGACATATCTATAAAACGGGTCAATATATTCAGTATTTTACTTCCCCATTATCTTGAGTCTTGAATAACTCAACAAATCGATTTATATCCTGATAAGGATATGAACTAAACGTAAAGCTTTCATCATTGATGACCGTATTTCGACAGTATCTCATTCTTTCCCCACAGGGCCAGATCAAGCCAAGAAACATTCTATGACTTGATCTGCCTCTGTGGGGAGAGAATGTAGTGTCAAACCTAAATTAAAGTAGATAATTTGAAAGGCCTGAAGTTACAGCAATGATAAACATGAAAGGTAACTGTAACGCTCCAAACATAATTGAGAGGGTCAAGAACAGGCATTACAATATGTCGTAGATTCTGAATTAAGCTAACTTTGTATGTTGGTAATTGTAGCCCTGTTCCAACGAGGCGTCATTTTATATCTTGTATAGCAAGTACCAGTTTATTGTTATAATGGAGTCTTACACTAAAAAGCCGCCACGTACTGGTGCCGTATGGTGTTGATAGAGAATTCCACAGAGAGTTAATTTGTGTAAATATTTATTGCGTTTTAAGCTTCACATTTTATTCAGTTTGTTCCCTTATTAGGGCGAACAGAATAATCAAAACTTTCAATTCAACACAAGTTATCTACCTACATGATTTCATTATTGAGAATCATATCTTTCTGATACAACTACATGGTTTCAGAGACTCACATAATAACCTTCCTAAGACTGACCTCACATTGTTCATACATAAATTAGGTTACATTAGAGACATTAGAGACATACGATCAAAGAAAAGATGAGAAAGATGCCCAGCGGTCAGTCAGAAGGATCCATGTATGATAAACTGATTATCTCGAAGACGGAAAGTCACATTACATTTAGAATGTAACAATAAGTGACAGATAACAAGAGCAGACATCAGGAGCAATAAGAGTCGTGACAGTTGAAATTATTTACCATCAAGACCTTATAGTTCTGCATCCGCAGTTTATAAAGTAAACCGTTAGTGTACACGCCACAGTTTGTTTAAATTTATTTAATATCTAAGAGTCATGTGATGTTTTGAATAATCGAAAGTTTATAACAACACATATTTGCAGTAGTTTGATTACATAATTTGTATCTGGTTAATGTTTTGTTAAAATACCTTTTCAATGTAGGAACAATTCATTGATATAAACATTTTCTTTTTCTCAAGAAAAATCAAAAACATTTTAAAGTGATGGCTAAAATATTGTTCTTATAAGTTTGAGAATACCACATCAAAAACTCGAAATAAAAATGTATATAACCTATTGAAAAACTTATATATGATGAATTCAACTGAAGTGTGTACTTTTTTCTGCCTGGCAGTTTATTTCAGGAAATCTTAGAACTGGAAGCAAAAAATGCAAGATACATTGAAATCCGATCTATGACAGAAACGTAAGAAATACCTCTTCTGTGAGGATTGATAAGGCAGGTGCATTGTACAGTATCTGATCTAAAGACCAGCATTGCTTCTCTCTCTCAGTGTTGCTTTCTACACGAGGTACACGCTTAGTGAGCTAGTGGTTTGCTACTGTTCTTATCTAGTACATCTGACCTAGCGTTGTTGAGATATCCTAGTTTTAGTTTTCTCTAGGAGATTAAGAACGCTTTGTACATCTGATCTCGTAGTCCGAAATGGTTTGCTACTGTTCTGCATCTACAGCTGACCTAGCGTTGTTGAGGTATCCTAGTTTTAGTTTTCCTTAATAGATTAAGAACGTTCATAAATTGGGTTCAATAATCAACAGAATTATTGATAGTTCGAAGCTCAATAATAAATTTGAACCCAAAGATGAAAGAGTTACAAAACAAGTCTACAGTACACAAATCCATTAAGGGCTTGGTAAGTAGGAGAATATCGAAGAAGACGTGATTCCTGCCCATGGGCATTATATATAAACATGCGTGTCTTGCTTATAGATATAGTTGAGTGGTCCTGCATGGTATTTGCTCTTAGCGAGATAATATTTTGGACAGGTGAGTCTTACTTTACGTCATGTGTAAGATCTTGATGATCCTCTTTGTAAGTTAAATTTGCAGTTATCTTAAAGATCCTTCATGGTCGGGAAAAATTCAAATTGCACTGTATCTAACAGTTTCAGAAATATGGAGTATAACATATCCAAAACGGGCGTGTTTACATCAAAACAAGGCAAACACGATTAGGTACCGTAAGCAAAATTCAATAATGTGAGTATGTAGGCATATGATATCATTTGATAACCTTTATTTGGCATGTTCGTGGTTAAATGCATTATTGGAAGTAAAAGCTTTGCTATAACCCTAAACCCTTTCAGCTAAAGGGAATAGTGTTTTGATAAAGAATATGAGGAAACAGAAGGACCACACATGCCGAAAGGCTTATTTTCTATAACAACATAAGCAAATCAAATTCGCTGTCATTTGGAAAGAACCTCAGGCACTCTTAAACCTTAATGTTATTTATCAAATGTTTTAAATTGGGCTATATGTAATACTACCATGGAATTGAATATTCTCTATCATGATAATGCTTACTGAAGCTTACTTTAATTTGTTTTAATCCAAAACAAATGATTAAGTCTCTAGCTTAACTTTTATCTCAATAAGCTAAGCAAGATTCCCATATAAATGTATACATTTATATAAGAGGTTTTAGTGTTTGCATTTGAAAATAAACAATACCAAAGCAGCATTCTAACTTATGTGTACCTAGCGAACTTGCGAGTTGTAAGACATGTAGATGAGCTCTCCTGTGAAATAAACGTTTATGAGGAGAAACTCTAAGTTGAATCTTAATATATATTATGTAATGATGAATACACCAATCTAGAGTCGCCTAAGCTAAAGCACTATTTAGAATAGATGTACATGGAGAATTTCTACAAGCCGTAATACATTGCATTGAAAACTGACATTACTATTGTATAGATTTTCGGCCTATCGACAAGATATTTTCGATTGAGCAAGCAATTTAAAGCTCTTCCTCGATATTATATGACGATGAAATTACCTACTTTTGTTATTTAATAAGTCGTTCTGCTGTCATATTAGACCCTAAAACTGCAGTCCACATGAAGATGTCAAATCTATACTACCGTATCAACATCATTATCGCTATTAATTAACCTGGCAGATAAAAGCCCCTATTTGAACGAATCGATCACGCGAATTTGTAAATGTCAAGTATCTTTAAGTCAAATGCTCTTCAAAGACCTTAATGTCAAGTAGAACAAATAACGCTTCTTATCAGGTTGAACATGATACAAAGGTGATATGTAATAAAAGAGCTATTAGAGATAAATTGTTCTTAATGAGGTTCGTAAAACACGCGAGTAGCTGCCAGATGCTCTCGATCTGGTTCTTGTAGAGATTGTGTTGATGGATGAAGTACTATGTGAGGGAACTGACGTGGGTACATTGGCTTTTCTATCTCAACCTGCAAATACCACTATGATAATTCAGGCTATTAACGGCATATTAGCTCCTGATTTTTGACTGTGGATATAAAGAAACGAAATGCTACAATGCATGGTTTAGAAATCTATATTTACTCGCTCGTTTAATAATTTCATTAATACATACCAAATTAACTGAAAGCTTAAGGTTTCTTTTGTAAACAGCATATATCGTATTGCTTGGATTTAAATTGTTTCTCCTAAGCTTGTCTTATTAATGTCAAGAAAGTGACTTGTTTGAATTAGTTTGGTTTCAGGTTTTGAAATGTTGAAGTACGCAGATAAGGCTTTACTGAACACTAAACTGAATTGCAAGGTTTAACTGATCTTATAGTTTTACAATCTTCACGAGTGATGCAACATCGTGCCATGTTCGTTTTGGTTGATCTTCATGTATATTTGCAAAAGTATGTAAGCATTTAGTAGTATTCGTTATATATGTATCACTAAGAAAAATAGAAATGCATTTCGTCCATTGAATGATCAAGTGATTCTTTACAAACTTTTTTCATTACAATAAATATACTGTACATTCGGTAAAATCAAATGTGCATCTTTCATTACAGCCAACGGTTAGAGAGATAAATATCTTTGTGAAAAGACTACATTACAACTGGAAAATCATCTGCATCAAAGGATGATAATACAACAAATGTCACTTGATGTGGGCGGAATGCCTGTAGGTATTGGAATTGATAAGGTTATAATGGCATCTGTGTGTTATACGATCTTTTCTATCACCGTGTGATACTGATACGTTTATAAATATCGCATTATGGTGTGAATGTATCGACATGGCTTTTAAGCTCAACATATTGTATTAGGTGAATGTAAATGTTCTCTATTCATAATAAAATGCTGCGAAGTATGATATGTTTGATATGGCTGATATAAAGCAGTCAGAATAGTTATGATACACTAACACGACAGTCAAGGAGATCTGGTGCTAATAAACAGATACATTTATGAATATCACATGAGGTTTTGATATGTTGACTACACAGATAAGCTTTTATCAGGCAAATGTTATCGTTTTCTATTCACAACCATGTATAAAGAATTATGATAGGTTTGATGGAACTGATACAAATGAAATGATTTATGATACACTAAGATGAGAAACAACGGGGTCTGGTGCTCAGAAAGGGATACATGCATAAATATCAGTTATAATTATTGTCAATATATTGACATGTAGACACAAATAAGCTAAGCTACATCTTCCCTTAAAATGAAATTTGTCCATTCCAAATACGACAAGAGTGATTAGAATAATTAAAATATGATACACCATGTCTTATAAAGAGAACTGGTTCTAAGAAACTGATACATTTATGATGATTATATTAATTGTATGATATAATCAGATGACAAAACAAATGAGCATAACATATCTTATAAAGCAAATGTTATATTTCTCTGTTCACCACAACATACATAGTCTGTTATCCAGACCCTGAAGCAAAAATAAATAAATAAAGGAGCCTTCTTAAGTCTAGAAAATATTGGTAAGTCTAGATGCCTCAGCTTTATTTTTCGAGTTTCCTTTGTATTTATCTTTAAAATCAAAATTAAAAATAATAAAATAAGTAAAGAACTATTTTTTTTCAGGGAATAAATGTTAGTCTGCAACATACACAATAGTTTGGTAGGTTTGATGGGACCGATATAGATCAGATGAATAATGATACACAATACGATTGACAAGGAAAGAACTCTTTTCTTCAGGGACTGAATTAATGTTAGTCTGCAACATACACAATAGTTTGGTAAGTTTGATGGGACCGATATAGATCAGATGAATAATAATACACAACACGATTGACAAGGAAAGGACTCTTTTCTTCAGCGACTAAATGTTAGTCTACAACATACACAATAGTTTGATGGGACCGATATACATCAGATGAATCATGATACACAACACGACTGACAAGGAGTTCCGATGCTGATAACTCGGTTCCTGTCCCATCAGACAAGTACTGGTAAACTGATCAACTGATCAACTAGATAGAGACAGATGGTCAAACTAGGGTTAGCATTTCCATAAGTGGAGTGGGCAGTGACAGCTGACAAGAGACAGACGCCAGCAGCAATAACAGGCTTGATAGCTGATAGCTACACACTCAAGACTGGAACCTATCATCTTCATGGTTGTCGTATCAAAGCAAATTAAAGATCAGAGTCTACTGAGTATAATGATGAAATGTGAATATATATTGAAGCAGATGATTGTATTTAGTGGGGAAGTCCAAAATCGTCAACAATTTATTCAGAAACAGTCAGATGACAAGGGAGTCAGGTATTAACAACAGCCACGCTGGGACGTGACATGCTTTCATATAGAGTTCAGAATTAATAACCGTCACATCAGCTGACGTTCTTTCAATCAGAACTCTGGAACCACGTTCAGGTATCAAATAATTCATAGCATAGAAACCCTGCATTATCAACAAGACACATTTTCGTATCTGAGCAGAACAACATGGCTTACCGGTTTGGGAATCTCCAGGCAAGGACTTTCAGGAAGCATGTAAACAGTATCCTCTTGATAAAACTCTGTCACAGTATCACAGTATGCGCAACCCGTCAGCTAGAAAAGTGAGCGTAAAATACCAAGATCCCGCGAGTACAGTATTGATTAAAGGCGTCGTGCCAGACTCCCTTCCATACAAGATACCGCTCCTGGTTCAACTGAATCAGCTGACGGGATATCGTGGCTAAAAATACTCTCTCCCCAATGTTGCAGCTTCTGAATCAATGATCGCTCTTTGGCTACAATCAGGGCTACAGCTTATCAATGCCTATGATATATACTTGGCAGTGTATTTTCTGTGCCCGTTCAAAAAATAGTAGGTCAACATTCAATCAAAATAGTTTTTTCTTGGTCATATAATATGAAAAGCATATTTACTGATATATTTCTGAACCCTTTCAGTCACTAGGACATAAGGATAGGATTTCAATTCAATATGTACGTAATTTGTGTCGATTTGATAAAAACATGAACAATGATAGATACTTTATGGTTGATAAATATGACGACTCGAGCGAGACATTTACCACTACAGAAAACTTTGATTTCCAAGATATCTCACGCCACAAAAATAACGAAGTATCTGAATACATGTTTGGGAATAATGATAAAAAAATATACTCCAAAGAGTCATTATTTTCACATTCGAAGTTTTTTAGAAGTATAATTTTAATCACATTTTAAGTTGTTCTTAATGACACTGCATCGAGTGTCGTATCACGTAATGTAGCGTAATTGTAGATGGGATTTTAATGTAATTATACCACGACTCTATTGTTTGGACCCGTGGTATAACTAACCAAAATGTTAGTTATACTACACCAGTGAATCAGCCGGAACTACTTTCATTTAACCCTTCTCATGACAGACTAAAAACAGAATGTAACAAATACCTTCAATTTCAAATAACGACAAACAACCATGGGACATTTTTATTAGGGTTTTTTACATTTTTGATATTTTGTTAATTGTTCTATCTTGAGCCTTGTCATCGTTTGAGGTAGTCGTTACAGTCGGAGGACGTCTTTGGCTGACCATTTCTTCGTATTGGAGAAGTTGAGACCAACATGTCTGACACACGTCTCTCTTCTCTTCACACAAACGATTCACTTGCATGAATCTTTTCCGTTTTAGGGGAAATTTCTTTTCTCCTGGAAAGGCGTCATGTTTGTCGTTCCATAAAAGACCTGCAAAGAGTTAAGATTGTTATGTTAAACTGAATCATGTAGAGAATAGAGATGGAGAATATTTTCAGAAGCCTTAACACATAATTAACTGAACATTTCATTGTACGATTTTGTCATTCCCGTCATCCCTTTGGTGACTTCTATGCTATACTTTAGTCATTAACTGAGACTTCTTCCATAATTCGACAAAAACAATTCTTAACCCGCAGCCCTATCAATAACCACATTGTATTATTTTTTTTGGAAGGAAGTTCTTAATTTTGATTTTTCGAGAGATTGTTCCATAATTCGGATAACAGTATTACTGAAAATTTATTTTTAAATTTAATTAAATGATCAGTGACAGAAACCTCATTATCTAGCCATGACAGACCAGGGCCATTTAAAGTTGCATTAAATCATTTAGACAACTGTACTGTTAAACAGACAGGGCCGTGATAATTATGGTAATTCATTCAAAACATCTCGCATGTTCATTCGAATGCCAAAATAAGGTAAAAGAATAGATGTTAATTTTCTTCCTGAAAATGTAATTGAACATCAAATTAATGCATTCTTTGAATAAAGACTTTATGACTAGTCAATATAGACTGTTCTTAAGACAGTAGATAACTTGTTCATAGGTAATAACTAAAACATCTCATTAAATTAATTCCTGCCTTCTTCGTCAAGTGTATCTGACACGAAAACATATGCATTGAAGAGACAAAATTGCAAACTAATTGTAGTTCTATTTAATGCTCTAGTCAATACAACGGTGATAATTAACACAAAAAGACAAATGTGCCTAATATGCAACCTTCAAACGCATTCTTTACATAAACAGCCTGTAAATAGAATTAAAGAAATGAATTGCATCGGCGATTACCTATGGAAATATTAAAGTATGTAAATTCAGTCCACATTTATTGGTATTTCAAGAGACAAGAAAATTCCATGAATTTAGATCAACCGTGTATAACTAAATAGGTAATGAGAGTCTTCTGTCATATCGTATATCTTATTTATTTCAAGATTGGACTCTTTTCGGTAGAAACACTTTCAAATTCTAAATTTGTATGTTAAATTCATCGAGAGGAAAGTAATCACCTGTCATTTGGGCTCATCATCCATGTTTGTAGAGAAATGCTGCCTACTTCCTCACCTTCAATGTACACAGTGACAATGTCGCCTTCTCCGAAAACCCATGTCGTTTTCATCATGGAGTGCACGTGCAAAACATGACCCACGCGCTGTTGTTGTTACCGTAGTTTTCTACACAAGTGCTGCTCAATAGATAGTTTTTTAAAGACAAGAAGGATAAGGTGACTATAGAGCATATTTTAGAGAATATTTGGTAGCTTCTAAAGGCGTGATAAGACACATTGTTTAGTAAAGAGAACATAGTTCAACGCATTTTTACAATTAACGTATGGTATTTTTATAAATGTGTTTTGTTTATATATGTCGTTGTGTTGGTCGTGGTATAAGTAAGTTATACGACTCGTATTGGTCGTCTAGTCCACGACATGGTTGGTTATACGACTCGCCGCTCCGCGGCTCGTCGTATAACCAACCATGTCGTGGACTAGACGACCAATACTCGTCATATAACTATTACTTAGAATATTTCTGGAACCAAGAAGCAAGAACCGATATCAACAAGCATCGAAAGACTTCGAACTTTATGTTGTATACTTTAGATTTGTTTATGCCTTCTATTCATGTAATAGACTGCTACACACATTGATAATTAAATTATAAAAAAAATTATAAATGAATTCTTTGAAGTCCTTTTCAGCACTAATTACATAAGTACATGTATATCTATTGCTGAATATGTTAGAGGTAAGCCACTATAACATGTATACATGATATGTACATGAATATGCATGGTCCCTCTAATCTTATTTGATTTAATGGGTTTCGTCTACAGCTGACTAAAAACTTAAGAACACCAAATATAGTGATTTTAATACATCGTGATGATAACGATGATGGATATCATCCATGTTCGCACCAGTTGTTCTGTCACACCTACTGTGAACTGGGAATGCTAACACTAACGCTTATTACTTTGCTTGGTCATTTACAATATTAAAATACTCATTTTTACATTAATACCATATGAACACTATTTATACCCTACTCTCAAGATTGTCAATATTTTATAAGTTTATGTATGAATTTATCATCTTTGATACCGTCGCCGCTAATGGATGTAATATTGCCCATGCCGCTTTTAAATCCAACTCACTCACTTTTTGGTATCTAAAGTAATCACTGATTAATCCTTCATGACAACTATCAATTTGAACTAAATATACCAAAGATTTCGAATCAAATTGGTATTATAGCCTTCGGTTTCAGCTTGGTTGTAATCGTGAACACCATATCCAAGTAAACATGTCCGAACTCCTATTGGTCATTATCGTTGATGAATCTCATTATATTCCGATCACGTCTCCCCAAAGCTCAGAGCATGTCATGATTTAGTTCTTTAGCACTCGGCAAAGGTAAAGCCTTGAAATATGGAATATTCATGCCAATGCCCGTCTTTGGGGAACAGTTACCTATTCATCACTCAATCTAGCTGGACTCTAGCTGGACAATTGACTGTACTCTAACAAGCGATCGATTTGCTGAACATGTAATTAACGCTTGTTCCTAGCAATCAATTTCCTAGCCAGTTTCCAAGGATAGATAGAATATCAGATCGGAGCAATCTTATCTTGATACGGAAGCTACAATGTATAAAGTGCGACACTAATCAATTGTACAATTAAATGGCTAATTTTGTTAAAAGTAACTTCATGTCTCATTATTTCTTTATGGTAAGTACCACTGTTACTGCATCTAGCTAGACTCAATGTGGGAGTGTATCGAGTATTGTTGAGGCTAGGTTTACTTAGACTGAGACATAAACAGAAATTGAAGGACTCATGATTCATATCACAAACGTCGTTTGCGTGTAAAATGTCATTCATTGTGACAATATTTTAAGTTGTTTACTTATCCAATTCTCATTAGGATTATTTTATATTAAAGTTATTCCTTTTGTTGGTGTTGAAGAAATTTAGAATATTTGTATATTCCCTCGAAAACATAACATAGCTCCCTTTTATTCAGTCAACATTGCTGAAAATACATAATTATAACTATATCAAAATTGTCGTAATCAAAATTCTTAAAAACTCCTTAAGATTATATGTTCAATTTTTATCCCAATCTAATAACATCTTTTTTTAGAAAGATTAATCTTTTCCGGCATGTTTTGACAAATTACAAGCCATACAAGTTTTCAAGGCAACGAACTTATTTATATTATCTAAACGGACCATTGTGTTTCCATCTGTTTGTTTTCAAATGTAGATCTTCCTTTTATCCGTTTTAGTCATTTGGTTTGTTGTGTTTTAGTTTTACAATTCTGATTCTTCCAACTGTAGCTTTTATTGTTTTCCCCCTTTTCTCTTCAATGTCTATCTATTTTATCCATTTCAATTAACAAAGAAATACAATGAAAGAAGAGCGTTTGAAATTTTAATTACCTTATTCAATCTATAGTAAAATTCAGATGACCACAGTTTTACGTTGTAAGATGAGTAACACGAAATCAAAACATCGTTTTGTTTTGAAATCAACTGAATACTTGCCAAACATTTCCCCGTTATTTTGGGTTCCTTTATCGTGATTTTATCGTTATCATAACAAACACTTAAACGATAACGTTCCAGACAACCATGTTCATTTCCTCTTTCGGTTTTTCCTCGAGCATTGTTTACGTCGATACATTTACGTCTGTCACACAAGCACTTGATGCATTGGCAGTGCTCATATATACTATATATAACAAGGCTTTCCAACCGGCATTTGGATCCCGAAACATTAAAATATAAACAAAATTACAACATATTCTTTTGGTGACATCAGTTACATATCACTTATAATGTGTTTCCAAAAGCCTTATCTTTCATTCGACATTGATCTTATACATATGTCACCTTCATAATTAAAACTAATTAGCGTTTAATTATTTCAGGCGATTCTTACGGCGTCATCGCAAGACGGAAGTGTTCAAAATAGCGTCAAAAGGTCGCGACCTCCTCTACCATTGGCCCAAAAGCATAAACAAACAAATGGTGACCAATGAAACAGGAGGTCACGACCTTTTGCTTCTATATATGGGCATTTCCGTCTTGCGATAACGCCCGAGAACTCGCCTGACATAATCAAACGTTTATTAGTTCTAATTAAGAGGGTGACATATGTCTAAGATCAATGTCGAATGAAAGATAAGGCATTGGGGAACACGTTACAGGTGATATGCATCCGATGTCACCAAAAGAATACATTGTAATTATGTTTAATTTCGGGATCCAAATGCCGGTTGGAAAGCCTTGTTATATATAGTATATGAACAATATCCTTGCCCCAAGTGCTTGTGGTCTGTCAGTCTTCCTCAAACTGAACGAACAGTTGAAGAATGTTATTAATAGGCTTTTGTGAATTATACGATAAGATTCGGTTTATTTGATGAAAGAATCGTGTTTTACGGAGACATCTTCAACATAAGCACAAATCAAACACTTTAACATGTCACTTTTCATTTTCATATGTTAACATGGATGTAGTATTAAAATATGATTTTTATTACAATATTATTACTAAATTATAGCAGTTATAGAATTAAGGACATACACTTTTGTTGTCTTTTTATTAGCTACAATTTCCCTATTTACAAAAATTCAAAACATACAAACATAACAGTTTGTGATAGAGAAAGGTATGTCCTAAATATTTTGAATAACATCAATTTTTTTTAAGCTGCAACTATTTAACTATTCAACAAGCAGAATCTCATCTTTGTATTATCTTTCCACATCGATGTAAAGTTTATACACGATTAACATCGGCATTTTTAAAAGCTTTAAGAAAGTACATGTAAATTAAGAAATAATTCATATTCCAAAAACATATCTGAAATAGAATATAGATAATTATACATTTTATAACAAACAAACTGCTGGAACATTTTAATCTGAAAAATCGAATGAAGGTGTTAATGAGTGCTTGTATATTACATAAGAACATGGCTCCCTTTTCGTAAACCATGGTCAAACCAACGTCATTTTCAGTAATACCATACACGGAACTACTTATTATGAGCAAGACTAAATCATGATCAGAAAACGTCTATCAAAAACACAACTGAATAAACATATGTATTTTATTACGTATAATTTATTTTACAGCTTTAAGAACCTATTAAGTCATTTAGCAGTACAGCATGTTCAGCTTTGTTTCAAAAGGTACCCTTTAAATGCCCTTCGGTGGATTTGTCTTCTCATCGATGACGTAATAAGTCTGATGACTTTAGTTGAAAATAATTGCAATTCTTCCCCTTCCATTTCAATCTCATTTATCGTCACAAGCGGCCGATTACGGTTCCTTATTAGTCAGTCAAGCTGGTCCCGTAATTTCTCTATTGGGTTCATATCAGGGAAACAGGCAGGCCATGGCAAAACCTGAACATTGTGGCGACCATCGTAGTCTCTCACGTCGATGTTGAGCGATGAAGAACATTCTTATTAAGGTTCGATACCTCCAACACAAAGTCGTTATACTGTGCGTTGACTGATGTCCTAGAGCTGTTGGTGCCACAGTTAAGAATCTGTTGCGCAAGTAAATGCGATATGTGTAGATCTTCCAGTAATGTTATGACACGTGGTCTGCCGGTTCTGGTCTTGTACAGGGTTTTGCCTGTTCGCTGGTGCCGTTAGAGAAATCTGGGCACCGTTTAAGCCGTGTACAAAACCCTTCATGCAATCTGAACCTGTTTTGTCCCCAATTCTCGCATATTAACAGTTCGCTCTAGCTCCCCTCTGTTATATTTGTCTTGGCAGTTCTTTTTTGTGCTTTCGTCGAATATGTTTCAACCTAATGTATATATACTCTACTTCAGAAAGTGCATTAAGAACTAATGGCTTAAAACGTGTTTTACCATTTTGACGTGAGTCGTGGCACCATGAAAAACGATTCGTTTTATCGATGTCATTACCCTCGTATCCTACTCAGACAATGATTTTGTGAACAAAAAGTTTTTTCCACAAAGCTGATTTTACGAACCTATTCTTTCTTTGCCGCATAGTTTAGAAGCACAACCTCTATTATAAGGCTTCTTTACTAGGGTAGAGCTGACAATCTTCACCCGGTTCTTTCCATTTTCCTTGTCTAAAAGACAACATCACAGCTTGTTACCAAGTTCCAAAAAGCAATGATTATTATATCATTCACCGATGTTTTCGTTTTGTTTTTAAGATTTGGATATAAATTGGGTTTTGGTTGTTGTTTTTTAGTCACCTTTCACGTTTTAAAAAGCTCAGAGCATGTCCGATTTAGTTTTTTGGCACTAAGCTAAGATAAAGTTATAAAATATGGAAAATTCATGCCAATGCATTCCTTGGGGAACAGTTACCTATTCGTCACTAAATCAAGCTAGAATTTGACTGGACAAATGACTGTACTCGAACAAGCGATCGATTTGCTGGACATGTAATTAACGCTTGTTCCTAGTAATCAATTGATTTCCATTGCCTTCTTCAAACCATGCTACCTTGGGTCTGAAATAGACGAAGCCTGAGAGCTTAGTTATGATAAATAATTATCGGAAATAGAGATTATTACCCGAGGAAGTGTGTCATATGACTTTTACGAAACGAGTGGGAATTTTTGTATTACCCGAGCGAGTATGACACACTTCCATGGGTAATATTTTCTTTATTACCAATTCTTTTCCATCTAACCATCTGAGAAATATCCAAGAAACGGGCTGCTTCCCTTGCGACGGTCGGTTACAGTGACGTCACGAACAATGATGTTATGACGTCACAGGCGAGAAAATACGGGAACTCGCGCTATAACAATCGTTGCTAGGCAAAAGTGATATGTGCACTAGTGCTCATATTGAAAATATGTCACCACTTATTTCCAACCATATGGGTAATAAAAATCTTTATAATACGGGACCTATAACATAGGATTGTAAACAATAGTTTAAAAAATATACATTGATTTGTTTTTTAGCATAACTTTAAAGGAGCAGTAGCACCTTTTAGGGGGAATATAAGTGATGTCAGAAAAAGAAAAAGAAATAGTTCCAATTGTAAGCCAATATATTCAAACTATGATAACAGAAACATATGATAATTTATGAAACCCTTATGGTACACGTTGAATTGACCTCTTCATTCACTAAGCAGCCTAATACCTACGCAAAACCAGATGCTTGTCAACTCTACGCAATGACTCAAAACCTCTAAACCTTTTATTGATTCGTGTTTTCTGATACTGTACAATTATGGCATTCATTAGTGACAAAATACAGAGTCGAACAACTCTATCTTTATTTAGTTTCATAGATGATATTTTGTACGCTACAGACATTCAATATTTTCCAACTTAAAAGTATGTCAGAACATTTGTTTTGTCTTGTCTTCTCTACAGTGTTGAGGTTTTCATTTTGTCACAGAGTTTTAAATCTAAAAAGAATTTGTTTTAAATTTCAATTGTTTGTCTACCGAAAATAATGAAGTTTCTTTCCAGCACGATTTGATGAATAATCAACTGGTTGGGGAACAAGGTATAAGTCTTGGCATAAGGGACATTTGTAATCGAAATAACTTGTTGGCGTTTGACAATGTTTAACTTACAAAATCAACGTTTTCTTTAGTTTTTTAATGTATATCAATATCTGATATTAGCTTATTTTCTTATCCAATTCTCCTTTAGTTTTAAGATTTGTAAATCTTTTTGTGAACTTGTCTTCATTGAATATACATAATATATCATAAAATTCTGCTTCAAAGAACCCAATCATATCACGTTTTCCAAAAGATTACTCTGAATTCTGCAGGATTAGACAAATAACCAGTCGAGCATGTGTATTCAATATTTTCTGGTAATAAGTTTCCACAGCAACGAACGTGACAAACAATTATCTTCACAAATCATTGACTTTCTTTAGCTTCATTTTATTGTAGATCTTCCCTATTTTCATGTTCTTGTTCTTTTAAGAATCTATTTCTCTTGTGTGCGTTTTGTTCGCTTATATTGGATAGCTTCATATTCTTTTAACTATTCCCTCCATTGTGTCCAATAACTTTGGTAGACAAATAACACTTAATCATATTTATATACATATATCTTTTATATATTTTTATTTCAAAATAAACATAATTCTTGCCATTAAGTTGAGAGTCATATTGTGCAACAAATTACATGACAATACAATCTTTAAAAATTATATAATTAAATAATTTATAAACTCATGTCCAAAAGAAACGATACCATACAAATCCCAAAATAACTCAATCCACTGCAGATTAAAACATAGTAATATCATTTCCTCAGTAGTCAACTTACGTCTATGCACAATTTGGAAACATTATCTTTTCATGTTTGCGAGAAACATAAATTTGAAAAATATCATCGATCTGGAATCTCCTTAACTAGGCGAGATAGCAGAGAGAAATTGGACACTTTCGCTTGTTTTAAAACGTTCTAGTGCAGTGACGCGTCAACGAATTTATGTCAAATAAAGTGTATTATATCAACAACATTTTTGTCTGACATAAATTCAATACTTTATCAATTTTAAAGTGAAATGACAAAAGTTCTGTTCATAAAACAATTTGAAATTTCGATTTATGCACTCCATGTACATTTGAAAAGACACAAAATCAAAAGTATCTTTTCCTGAAGAATGAAAATGTGCATACTTTTTACAAGATATATGCCTGTTAGACACATTTAAATTCGACTCTGTCAGGTTATAGACTTTTGTTTCGGACGACTTTGAAAACTTGGTATCGTTTCTTTTGGACATGAGTTTACTTCCCAAACACATATTTTGGGTTCTTTTATGGTTTAGTGGTTATCATAAAAACGTTTTGCTAATAATATTTCAGACAACTTTACTTTCACCTCTGCTTTCGGTATCTACTTTGACCTCGTCTTTGCATTCATGTCATTCATCCTTTAGCTTCTTCCATTCAGCAAGTATTTTCTCCTCGTTTGTCTGCAGCAAAAACGATGTTGACCAGGTCTTCACTGTTTAAGCGGGAAGCAACTCTTATGTGCCTGCTAAAGGGTAAATTGGTTTTATGAGTGTGCATCTAGGTCGAATCAATGTTAGTGTAAAGACAAACATATTTTAACATGAGTCTACATGTTTGGGCTGTGTTTAGATCGCGACAGACAACTACAAAATGCACTCATAAAGTATTGGGTCCAATGGGGCTATGAACTCAGACAAGTCAACAGATAAATCTTATTTAATCTAAGACTTATCGCCAAATCGAAACTACAGTACAATTTCTTGATCCCTCTTCCCATCGGATTTGGTGAATCGTATAACGTCTTACCATGGTTGTTCAATGGATAATATCATCTCTGAGAGTCCACTAAAAGCATCTGTAGGTTATCAAGTCCAATTTCATTTGGGAAGAGCTTTGGATGAAACATCGGAGATTAAAATGGTTTTCATCTATTTTATGGTATTATTGATGTTAACCTATTCCCTTTCGTACAATTACGCTTTATCTCTGCAAATTTTACCTCATCAACAAAATCTCTCGTTGACTGTCAGTTGGTATGAACTGTCCTGACAAATGCAGTTAAGATGGCTTTTCTCTTCTTTCGGAAACATAACATTGCTGGTCTGCAACATTTGAAAAGTTTTGAATTGGATCACTTGTTGATGTTGATAAAGTTTTGTAAAAAATCAGTAAATAAAACTTAACATTCAGTAAAGTAAACGAAGGTCGTGACTAAACCCTGGTCTGTGCAAATATAATAAATTCATAAGTTATTGATTTGTTTATAGACCAAAAGAGCCATTAAACGATTGAATGATAACAACTTTTAGTCTGCATAAATAGTAGAATAAGATTCATGTCTTCAAAATGATTCCTTCAAAATCTCAAAACGAGTCTTGTCAACTAATTTTTGGGGTCATGTCATTGAAAGGTGCATAAATAATTCTCAATTATTGTAAATATTGTGTAACTTTTTAAACATATCTAATTAAGAACGTATTCCAGCAATGTGCCTCTCATTATCAATAAACACTATTAATTATTTTGATTAAACACTCAAAGCTTAAAACTTCCATGACTTGTTTACATTATTTCCTGCGCTAATAGCTTTCTTGAGAGTATGTGTATTTGAAACGAGTAGGTTGTTGATAATTCTTGATATGTTTGATAAGAATGTTTGTCCTTATATACATTTTTTTTTAATACGTTTATTTCCTTCGCAAATAGCTTTTCGAGAGCATGTTTGTATAACATGTTGACAGCAACAGCTTTCAGAATTAACTGATTTCAAATCATCTGAACCCATGTTGTTGGTTTTATTATAAAAATATATTGATTTTGGAATAAATGTTTGTAAAATCCTGCAATTCATACCAATAGAAGATTGGAATATTTATTATTCATATAACACATAAATCAAAAATATATTATTGCCCTTGATTGTATTCCACAGACATTCGGTAGTTCGACACCAAACCAAATACACAATGAAATGGGATGTTAAAATCCCTTGTAGGTGAACAGCATCGCTTTGTCATATTATTTTGAATCTTATCAAAAATGCACTCAAGGCATTGCATCTTCTGACTTTAGCACTCGGATCAAAACCAAAACATAAAGCTGAATCCAATGAAACAATTTTTCTTAAACAAGACCCCCAGCTGATGAAGGAGTAAATTATTGCCCCGATTCGAAACGTCCATTCTGTTCGCACAGAGTCGTTATAGCTTTTTTGATGAATGCACATTTAAACCTATTTGTAAATACATAACACATAACAGTCACAACTCGTTAAGGGATGATGATAAAGAATTTTAAAGTTCATCTCTGTTAAGTAAACATCGTGAACGTTTATTTAATCACCAGAACTGAAAGGGATGAATCATGAGCTTGAAAGAATAATTAGAAACAACACCATAACGTTGCCTATTCGGAAAACAGAACGCATATACCAACATGCATGTAGTCTATTTTACCCCTAATTTCAAACCGAGGTTGATTCCTTAGTAAGATAATGAAGAACTATTTAGATTTGCGCAGCATCAATTTGATTAAGTCAAACCAGTGCAGACCGGTTCAACAACACATTACAATGGAAATGTCAAAACATACACCAAAACGTATTTATAGAAACAGTTGATCAATTCTATTCATTATTCTATTCAGCATAATATCTATAGAAAACAAATTTCAATGTTGTCAGAGTAGCTTTATTTCGTGTCATTGTTGTGGACACTGTGTCATGCCTGTGTCAGGCCATTCTCTCCCCACAGAGGCAACTCAGTCATACCTGAATTGGCCTCTGTTCTATTACGCCTAGATCCTGGGGTTCCGGCAGATTGCCCTAGCGGCAAAAAGTTGTATCTTAAAATATCCCCTTTATATGCAGCCAATGAAAACACCTTTTGAATATCCATGATTTGGGGAGTTCTTAACGGTTGTATAGTAACAAAGACAAATATTATGTCTTTATGTTTAGTTTTCATTAACAGTGTGAGAGGGAAACTATTTGAAAATCTGATATGGATAGGGTTTTTCATTAGATAGAAACTGTTTTATAATTGTGTTAATTATTATTTGTTTTATGATAGATTTTAGTGTACTAATCAACCAAAAAATAACTAATAAGAAGGCAAAAAGCGATGGTTTGTTATAGGAAGCATTACCTCCCCTGGATGTGAAATTTCAACGAAAGCTTTGACGAATCACACGGAGATGGACGAGGTTTTGCGTATGATCACTTTTGAAACGGCGTCGCTGATTGCACAACTAACTTCGATTGCCTCCAATCAGATTTCTACCTGTCTGTCCCGTGTATTAGACGTAATAGAACAGAGGCTAATTCAGGTATGACTGAGTTGCCTCTGTGGGGAGAGAATGGTGTCAGGCGCGTGGTCGTTGAGTTTTAATCGGTGATTTAACACGTGCAGGCGGAATGTGAATCGGTTGTATTCCAAAATGTTTATGTGGAAGCAATCAGAAAGCAGTAATTTCAAACTTGTTTTCGTGTCATGTTTTAATTCTTATTTTTATAAATCATCCTTTAACAGTCAAAATCAATAACCCTGAGCGATAAAAGCATAAGGATATTCAGTTTGTTGACATGGGATTCAACCCCGTCTTTAACCTGAATTGTGTCTTCATAACTGATTTAGTTTTTTTCATCACTGAGAAATCAATATGTAACATTGTGGAACACTCAGATCTTGACAGGTTGTAATGTTCATATATAAACACACGTGCAAAAGAAACGTCCCCAAACATTTTTTTATTTGTCATTTTTTATTTAATGACCTTGAACATAACTCAGTGTCAGGAATAGGTCACATAAACACTCAAGTTCATGACATGACTATTAACGTACATTGAATGCACCTCTTTTACGAGAAAAATGAATTAAATCAGTGAAATTTCCCAAATGTACATAAAAATACCCGTATGATCTTGGGGTATAAAACAGGCACCAAAATGTTCTTGGGCATCAGTTACATCATGTTAATAGCATGAACATGCCGAAATTAACTTAAAGCAGAGAGAGTGAGCATTCTTGATGCTTCATCTAGGCGCTACAAACGACCATGTCGCTAGAATCATGAACTGCTCGAAGCGAACAATTGGTAGGACGCGTTTTGGACAGACTGGCGGGACAGCATACAGGCCCAGGAGCCATAGACCGAAGGTGACCACCCCCATTGTTGACAGACATTTACGGGTGCTTCCCATGAGGAAAATTTTCCTGACTGTGACGTCATCAGATGCACACAGACTGAATCATCGAATCAGCAGATGGACAGTGACCAGACGACTGCGTCAACACGACATTCGAGCAAATCGACCTCACAGAGCAACGACGTTGAAGCATCAAATTTGACGTCAAAAACTGGCTTTAGCGAGAACTGTTCGTCACTGGCAGCAGCGACATTGGAGCCGAGTGTTTTTCAGCGATTTGGGCAGGTTCCAGCTCATTAAGTCCGAGGGCTGGATACGTGTCCACAGACAGCGGGGTGAGAGAACGTCACGTTGTTGCGTCTTTTTGATGAGCGTTATGGAGGCGAAAGTGTTATGGTGTGGGGATGGATATATGGGGACAGGAAGACGGATCTGGTCACTTTGGCTGGTATTCTGACAGAAAGCGGGTATATTATGAGGTTCTGCAACCTGTCGTCATCCTGTCCAACCAAAGAACGATGCTCTTACATGACAACGTCACGCCCCACACTGCTGTCTTAACAAGGAACCTTCTCAACACAACGTTGTGAATGTTTTGCCCTAGCCAGCGAGATCTCCGGATATGTATCCAGTAGAGCATCTTTGTGGCTACCTCGGGCGACGTATTCGACGTCAACAGCCTCCACTGACAGTGCAGGACTTGAGTCGTGATTGGCAGGGAAAATGGCACCATATCCATAGTCGTGTTATTAGGCGATTTACAAACCCTGTCCGCCGTCGTGTTGCGTTACTTGTTGCATTACAAGGAGTGCACACCCGATATCTTGACGTTTAAGTGACCGAGCAGTGTGATTTGTGTTTTGACAGGTGGTCGAATACCGGACAATACACCCCTAGTCAACTAATCATCTTGTAAAACGGTCCAAAAGTGCCTTTATGTTGTACGAATTCTTGCAATTTGATAAATATTCAACATGTTAATATTATTAAATGTTAGAATATACGAGTGTTTTGTTATTTGTTATCTATAGTTTGAAAACGCACGAGGACGTTTCTTTTGCACGTGAGTTTAGTTTTTTTGTTTTCAATATTGCCAAACTGTTAATACCCTGTAATCTTTTTGAAAATCAATTCGAAAATCCATTGTAGGCCTTATTTTAATACATGTACATTTGAAAAATCAAGAACCTCAATGTGGCTAAAATGTTAAAAGACTTGTGTATCCTACTGTCATAAGACCATTGAAATAGACTTCTCACTGGAGAAAATGTAAAGGTCTGGAACTACTTAAAAGATTACATGTGTTGATTTGATTACAACTTTTATCAATAAAACTGTACTTCTTCCCAGTTGACCTACGCCATTAACATGATTAATGTTTTAACCTCCAGAGCAAGAGAGTTCACAACGTTAACACCCCATTGTTCAGATCTTGAAGTTCTGTAGGTACATTGTGTACGCAAAGTGAATTGGTCAATTTTCTATATTACTAAAATTGTACTGGTTTTGAAAGTCAGGGGAATTAATCAATATATGCATTGAATGGTATACTGTAGCACTATGCCTTTCTCACTTTTTTACTTATTGTTTACTTGCATCAAGAATGAATCAACTGTGTTCAAGTATGCATTTCTTCCACACATGTTTGTAAATGATAAGTATTTTTCTATGATTGAGCAATATTCCTAAGATTTAGTATTTCGACCACGCTAAATCCCCATTGTAATAAATAAGTTGTGCACGTTATATTATATAATAGACGATTTTTAATGTTGTGATGTTTCATTTCTTTACAACGATGAGTTTTAATGCTTTCTTCTTGGCCACTTGGCTTTGAATAAACATCCTAATTAGGGGAGACCAGGGCAAAGCGCGCCCCTAACATATAAGTGCGTCTAGTGGGCACCCCGACATGCAGAGAATGCAGCTTGAACCATATCTCTAATACATGTCAGATAGACTGTTACATGGCACATGCTTTTTTAATCTACCATTTCGGCATATGGATATATTTACGTAAATGTGTTTTGACTAAGGGGGCGCGCTTTGCCCTGTAGTTTGGGGCAAAGTGCCCAATCCCCTGAGCGCTTTTCCCCATGTGAAAACCAACACAGAGTGTAATAGATAGTACACACCTATAATCAGCCAATACTTATCAAAAGCTATCATCTGCAAGGCAACTATCGAACTCATATGAAGGATAGAATTAATTTAAAAGTTGGCAATATATGCAAGGATGCGCAGAAAATTCCTTAACATGTCATGGACCTACATGTTCAACATTCTTTATGACCTAATATCATTATGGTTGGTAGATCTACATTTCTTTTAACTACGAAAGTATTAATAATGTAGGTCATGGACTATCAAAACCCGTAATAAATAAAAGAAAATAATAATTGAATTGGTTATATGGACGAATTAAAGAATTGACATCATCTATTTTTTGTCAAACTTGGCATAACGAAATAAAATAGCTTATCGTTTAGGGTTGAACAATAATGTACAATAAATTATATTTACATAACTTAAAAAACAACAGAAAATAGGTTTTTGTAACTGGTACTTGTCGTAATTCTTTAACAAAACAAAATCCTTTAAGTAAAATGTATATTTCATTTTTATAAGATACAGCAGAATGCTGATAAGAAAATGACAGTTCTCCTTTACATTATTTGCTAAAGTAATGTAAAATAATAACTATTCTAATAATAGTTGTACATTTATTATTTTTCTATTCTATTCTATTTTCCTGGATCCTTACCTTTATTTGTGAAAAGTACAGGTTGTAAACCTGAGTAATATATTTATGATCTCTCTAAAGACCCCCCTGAACAGAAACACCTGTTTCACCTGGCCTAAAATAGTCTACACATATATCTTCTTCCAACATGGATGTTTCCTCATTTGTTAGAAAGAAAATAGGTGATGACCAGGCCAAAAGTATCCAAGTGCTAAATTACTGCTGTCGGCCAAGTTCCCGTAAAAGACAACCATTTACCTCACTGATCTTAATAGCGGAAAAAGTTCATTTCACATGGGTTTGAGATTAATTATATTTTAAACTATATTTACAAACTAGGATACATAACATAATTGCCTCTTTAAGCATTCTAAACCCCTTAAGCTATATCATTTCGCCATATAAACATATAGAGTTGAACAAATATTAAGAAATAGATTTTTTACATTGAATATCTGGCAAATGTAAAATGTTTAAGCAGCAATTATCTCAAAATTAATAAAGTTAAATAAAGTTGAACTTTTCATGATATTTTCATTATTATCATCACAATTGGTCGGTTGTTCTGAAATAAAATGATTAATTACTTCCAACAATAAATGTAAGTCAATGAATGTTCTTCGTCAGAATTCATAACAACAGACATAAAGTTTGATGCTTTGTTTTAAGTAGACAGTTAAAAGGCCTTAAGGTTTACTTCATAGGGATGACATTGTTCTGAGTGTTAACTTATTTGTATTCATTGATGTTAGTATTTGAGTTCGTTAATTTCTTTTCTTCAGTTATAACTAGTTTGATAAGCAAAACCACCTTACGTTTGTCTAAAAAGTATTGAAGACAGTCATCCCTTTCCTTATGAAATGGACATTAAATTATTTCACACTGTGGCGGTAATCTACATAATATGAATTTTAACAAACGTATTCAAAATATCATACCACTGTCAATCAGGAAACACATATTTTGTTTCAGACACAGTAAACTGCATATTATATATGAACAATAATCACATGTTCGACTGTGTTAACACATCAACAGACGCCTACAATGTACACATGAATAGATGGTTCCACAGGGGACTAAATAATCAGACACGAGCTCGGACAAATCCTATTTTATCTAAATACTTTCGTCAATTCGAAATGACAGTACAATGCCTTGATCCTCCATCCCCTTAAGATTGGTACATTTAATGGTATAAAGTCTTACCGGGCTTGTCCCATGGAGAATATCATAGTTATCTGTGAGTGTCCACTAAAAGCATCTGTTGGTTATCAAATCAAATATCATCTGTGAAGCGCTTTAGGTGAAACCTAGGGGATTAACATGGCTTTCATCTATTTTCTCTGATATCCATGGTGTTAACCTATTTCGATGGTTATTCCCCTTGGAAAGTTGGTACAGCTATGTTTTATCCTTTCCAATTTTAACTCATCAAAATGTCTGCTCTCGTCTGTCTCCTTATAAATACGACTTAACATGACTCTCATATATTTCTAAACCACTATCAGTTCTTTACTGATAACAAATAGAAATACTTCTCTTATTTTAAAGAGGCAGTAGCACGTTTTTGGGGGGAATAGAATGCGATGTAAGGAAAATGAAAATAAATGGTTCAAAAGACAATGTATTTAAACTAAATCGAGCAGTAATAATTCAGATATAAATTGTAAAGTTAAACCATGCGATTGCATTTTCTTACACAAAATGAATAAAAGGTGTTCACACAAAATGGCCGCCAGTGGATTTTATGTGGATCTTCATACTTTGTCCTCTGACTATGGAAGATTGGCTTCTGTAATGAAAGTTTAGAGACTGTTAAACATAATACATTTAGCAATTACTTACAATTATCAGTGAAAAATTTATAATATAAAATTATCAAAAAACATGCTACTGCCCCTTTAAGCGGTTAATACAACAGAGCTAAGTTGAGTCAAAAACCGTTCTGCTAATCTTCACACTTCATTTTTCGCTAACTGCATCACTAGATATAGCCCTGCGAAAATTGTCCTTCAAAATAATGTTCATAACATGCGTCAACTGCAGTAGTTTGAAAAATAAAAACTTGCATAGGAAATAACTCCATTCTTGTTTATTCTCAATTATGGTTTTTAGATTTGCCAGAAAGTTACCAATCTCTTGCATGCGTCTTTTCCCCTTATTATCCATGTTCTTGTAGCTAAAGGGTGAAGATATCCATCGTGTTGAAGAGACCTTACATTTTGGTCAATATGCCCGTCGGGAAACCAAACAGAAATGTAATACTCCTAGTGTTATTTTCAGGATTCAATTTCCGCTGCAGATGATTAACGATCTCTAGTCATGTTGTCGGATTTAATACGTTATCATGGAAATGTACGCTATGGGGTGGCCATCAAATATTTGTGCTTTTTACATGAGGAGTTTACCAAACATAGAAGACTGAAATATAAATCAGAGATTTAACTTTTAATGAAATATTATTGTCATTCGGTGAACGTCAAAAACTCTCTTCGAAGTTAACTTGGCCGAAACGTCACCGTTTCAAGACATGCATGCACAATATTTTCCTTTTGCAAATCAAAGAAGTTTGGCGGCGTTTGTGTACTTCTTTGATTGGCAAGATGGCTATTTTATGGACACACATTCTCTTTATCTTGAATAGGCGACGTGTCGACTGTCAATCATTTTAAAATCATGTTACATTTACTTCCTTTTTCATTTTAGTTTAGTTTTATGAATAAAATCACTAACGTATAGAGCATGAAATAAATATTTGAGAACGTGTTCCTAAAAACTTTTTTCTCAGTGTAAAAAAAATAGCTGAAGCTAAATAGGTACATGTTTGCATTTTGTATCGATAGTTACAAAATTCCGACTTTTTTTATCTCGTTTATCTACTATAGATAACAGTTTCAGCTGACATAATTACATGTCATATGTATTATTCAACAACCATCACATCTCATTAGAACATGTAGACGTCAGGATGATAATGTACAAGTGTCAAGTTTATATATATTAAAGGTTTATCAAATGTTCTATGCCTAAATATGAAGAATGATATTATCTTTAATTGATCTCCATCCACAGATACTAAATCAAGTTGTTATAATATGTAATTGGTCATCAGTTCTGTTTAAGTTTCAACCTTTATCTTCGCTTATATTTCTTTGATAAATCATTTAAGGACAGTTGTTACATAGGCTCCTCATCATTTATTCACATATTTCAATTTCAAACTTATCTTAAAATATAAAACTCGTCTTTGATTTCAAAGCATGGTATCAGATCGAGCACAAGGGTTCTTATTATTGATACTAGCTCGTCTTGTTATTGGTTTGAAACTTTTCATCTTTGAAACATTTGATATATAAATATTTACACTGTAATCCTAATAGAAAATTCCAATCTTGTTCACTATAGTACATATCCTACTTTTGATGTAACCTATACCCTGACCGTTCATGACATCTATCAAAATATGATAAGATCAATTCCCATATTCATAGTAGATATATATACATTTCAATGGCGTCGGAATGGCGGATCGTCAAGAATTTCAATTTGGTGTCTGGTTTCCATTTACTGAAATGGTAGACACACTAGATGGTGAAACCTTCAAAGTGTCATAAAACTGTTCTTCCCAAATGACATTAGATCATTAATATGATTACATTTTGAATCTCGGGAATGGAGTTAAGTTCTTAAGATTAGGGATTCCTATCTGCGCAGTAGAGAAGATGTCTGGAATTTCTCAAAGGTTTAATCTTTTGACTTGGTCGGTTTATTCAATCAAAACGGTTTGATATCATCTGTTGACAAACGCAATTACTTAAGTTTGATTAATGCTTTAACCTAGGCAACAATTACTTTTAAGATGTTGATGCGTCATTGTTCAGATGTCTGAAGTAAGAACAAGATCTGATATCTACATTATTGACTGGTTTTATTACTCACTAATAACATTAAAAAGAAAACGAGTTGATTGACAATAAAGTTTAATTGCAATCGGTTGCTAGTGATTGAAATGGGGCTTAAGTGAAGCTTTGTCGGACTGTTTGCTGCAAGCCATATTTGCTTAAGTAATGCTTACGTTAACATTCGTTCCACTTATAGGGTGTCCTTCATAATTAAACTTTATTCATTAATGGTAAATAGGGTTATACCAAGGTATGTGTATAAATGGGATGCAACAACTTTGCATTCACCAGTCGATGTTAACACGTATACCTCAAATCAGTCCTTAGATATCGTTTCAAAGTATTTGTTCGTGCCTCGCTTTGTTTCCAATGTAAGAGCCGCTTTACAGATAGAAACCCTATCTGATTTTAATGAGATTGAGCCCAGATGTCCTTTCAGCTGTTTGTGGTCTATCATCAAACCAGTATGTAGCGCCTTGGCTAAATAATCTTGGAATTCCTTGGTAGACTTCATATTGTAGACTCAAGGGCTTTGTATCGCATGTATGGTCAAAATGATTGTTCATCAATTGGAACTATACTCTTACTTAAAATGTTTAAAATCAATACTTTTATTTCAAGAAAGCATGACGTTAACGGTGTCCTTAAAGATAAACAACTCAAACCTTTTAATTGAAACATTGACGTGAATTCATATTGCGCTAAGACCTCCTGCAAATGATATGTTCTTGATTACTATGAATGTTTCAAAATGGAAAATGAATCAGTTATCACACAATAACAACGTCAGTTCGCATATAGATAGTACATTAGCAGTTTTTGAGCCAGAGATTGGCTTATGCATTGCAATCATTTTCAATAATGGGCATGCTTAGGGAGATGTTACAATTGATCTCTTGAGTTAACGTCATTACCTAAAATGTAAACCATGGTCCTAAAAGCGGGCTAAAAAAAGTAAAAACACGAGACATGAATATAGAGATTGTAACAGACATTTATTTGAACATAATAAATAAATTATGCTATTTGTAAAAATGCACTCTGTACAAATGGATATATACGTAATATATACAATTTCCGGGTCCTGAAACATTGTACAAAGACGAACAGACGTAATACAACAAGATGTAATACTCGAGTACAACAGTCAAGGATTTCAAGAACGATAACTCTTGAGATGAGACAAACATGTATTGTGATGATATTAAATGCGGTTTTGAATAATCATTTTAAAATCATAAACCTAAATATCTAGTTGCATTAAAGAAAAGAATGGATTGAGATGATAGATTATAGCGATCATGGAAAGTATCGTTAACTTCTAAAGGCATACAATCAAATGTTCTAGTCTAAATTATATATGAATTCATTTGATATAATTGGATAACGATTTTAAAATAACAACCGAATTTACAACAAAGTAAAAATCAAAACCATGAAAAAAGGAAATCAACAAAATATTTCATAAAATCGACTAACCTACAAACTGATTGTCTTAATCAAGAACAAAGCACATTGTAAATGAGGTGAATCGACATTCAGACTAGTGTATATATACTCCATACGCACTTGTATGGGAAATTGCATCAACTGTATGGAGATAACATGCCTTGGCATCAACATTGCAAAGTGACTTATAGTTCAAAGTTCACCTGATGGCAAAGTTGCCATTCGTTCGTTGGTAATTGCCACAATCTGCACATTTGGGACTTTGCCCCGTATATAACAGGAACATATACATTCCCAATATGAATTTCAAATCACATTTGATACGTTATATGGGACACTTCAGTGTCATTCAATATCCTGAAGTAGTGATTCTTACTAAATTTTATACTTTCATCTCAGACGAATATCACATGTGGGCCCTTCGGTTTCAGAGGAATAATTATTTCAAAATTTACATCTTGAAATCTAATTCTTTGATGCCTCACATTTTTCAAAATAATTCTTATCACATTGATCCTTAATCGTACTAGATTCCTCTTTTTTTATCACATCCATGTTCCTTTGGTTCAACTTACTTACAGAAATTTGTGCAACCTTTGACGTTAAGGTTTATAAATGCGTGAATCCATCCTCCATGATTTCCATTCTGGTAGGCGGTGTGTTATTGTCTAAATACATATCATCCTTATTGCGGTACATGTTCTCTTCCGAGTTGTGACTCATTGTGAAGCACTGGGTGTCCCGTCGAGCCGCGTCATGTTCAGGCGGAATACCGTTCAGCTTTGGATGGTGCCAGCCATTCGACTGCATGATATTCGATTTGAGGGTACCTCCGAAATGTCCATTGGATTTCGTTTTTGTGTGTTCAGCCTTGGATGATGTCTCGGAGTAGACTGATTTGATTGGTCCTCTCCTGGTCTTGAGAGTGCCCATCTTGATGAGCTGGTACCAGGCTAGACGAGCCTCGGGGTTGAAGACGCATCTGAAGACGAAGATGAAGAATCCTTGCAGGGAGTTGAGGATGCAGAACATGTAGTTGAACACCACCTTGGCTTCGTTGATTGCGAGTGGTCCAAACACCCACGTGACCCCGAGGAGGATCATGACCGTGAAGGCTCCCCTGACCTGTGCTGGGGTCACGTGTTCCTTGTCTTCTCGCTGTTGCTGTTGGAAACGAGGCTTGAGGATGACCCTGGCCACCATGATGAAGACGATGGTGTTGACAACGACGATGATGCAGCCAGGAGCGACCAGGGCCACATAGTAGGCAACCTGACTGGCCTGGGAGATGAAGCAGCTGGGGAGAGAGGGAACACGGATATTAACATCTTTGATTTGTGTATTAAAAAGCCTTTATAACTATATATAGTTTTTCTAACCTCTTTAAGGGTATGTCACAGATATATCGAGAATCTACACTTTTTGTAAAGATATGAATTTCTTTATTCTGAATATAAGCGATGTTTCAGTTAATATTCTTATTTCGTTGCCATGCAAGAAACGATGTCATAGATATGCTCATGCTTGTGCAGTACCGTTGCTTATAAAACGGTTATACTTAAAAATGGGGAATGTTTTAAAACTTACAAACTTAACGATGATGACAGGCAAACCCTTCACATATTCGAGTAGGCCTATTGGAAACGATTTCAAAAATGTTTTTAACCGATGAAATAAACTTAATGTTATAGGACGGGAACTCACAAGTCTTGAGGCGGGTTGTAGTGCTGCACATCAACGGCCAATGTAATAACTACGATGATCAGCGGCACACCTGGCAAAATTAAGATTATATTTTTAGCTCAAAAAAGATTTTATATTGTCTTCGTTTACTTGCAAATTAACAGTTTGAAAGCTGCAATTTGAATAATTGCCCGAATTTGTACACAGCATAACACGCTTGTATTGTATTTGTGAAGTCACACTTGATTTGAGTAATGTCTGATCTTTAGATGGAATAGTATTTAGATCAGACACGCAGAAAGGTATACGTAATCGTTCCTTGAGGAGTCCTGACGACACTAACGTATCCTTTTTGACATGGTGTATATTCAGAGTTTGTTATTCCAAAATTGACCCAAAGTACTTCCTGACCATATCATCTAAGAACTACATTATTAACAAGATCTTCAACTCACCCCAAGCGACAATGCATCGTTTGGTCATGTAGAAGCGCGCATATTTAGCGAACACTGTGATGAGGGCCTGGTACATCTCTAGAGCCTCCACCAACATCCACATGAGAGTTGCCAGCAGGAAGTAGTGCAGCATGACGGCTACAGCTGTACACAGCTGCTCCCCGTACGTACTGGCGCTCTGGGAGCCCATCAGGAAGACCACGTTCATCAGCAGCATCGACACACACAGGTTCAGCAGGATCTTGCCAGACTTGTCCTTGTTCAGGCATCTGTGGAGAGGGAAGTGAAATCAGATAAGGAGGTTGTTTAGAGTATGAATGTGCTGCATACACTCTTACCATGATGTTACGAGAGCGTTTCATATTCATATTTTTTTTGGAGTATGCAATCGAGCTCACATAACTTTCACTGCTAGACAGCGTGCCTGGCTGTAATCCTACTCTTTCAACTCAAATAGTTGTGTGTGAAACGATCGTAAAATATTTAATATTTAGACATTTGACTTGAGAAGAGAGTGTTTTCCAGGATAGTTCGTGATGGGTGAATTAGCAATGCTTCAAAGATTTATGTGTACCAGATTATAACATGTTGTTTGGAAACTAAGAGGCATCTGCGAAAAGTGCTGAATGTGAACATTAAAATGTTTATGAGAAACGTGTTGTGCAACTATGAACATTTATGATAAGAATTAATGTGCCGTCGTTGTTTGACGTGGGTTGATTTGATCAATTCCTACAATGTAGGATAACATATACCTGACTAAAGACATAACGTATTAATATCTACCTGAACAGCCCATAGGTGACAATGGTGAGAATGAGTCCAGCCATGGAGATCGCACAGCCCACATAGGAGATGTAGGTGAGGATCTGCTCGTGGACTGCTGACACCGCAGAGCCGTGGGGGTTGGGGTCCTGGTGGCAGAACATGAGAACATATTATTTCATGTAACATCTATATATCCTCTTTCATAGGCTTTTAGAAGCTGCTGTGATGAAGGTGAGCAAGTCCTTTGTAGCAACAATATTACTCATTATATGATGATTTTTCAATAAGTGTCTTCATCTTTATCTTTTTAGAAGCTGCTTTGATAAAGGTGAGCAAGTCCTTTCTAGCATCAATATTGCCCCTTTTAAGATGATTTTTCAATAAAATAGTGAATGATGAAGTGTCTTCATCTTTATCTTTTTAGAAGCTGATTTGATAAAGGTGAGCAAGTCCTTTGTAGCATCAATATTGCCCCTTTTAAGATGATTTTTCAATAAAATAGTGAATAATGAAGTGTCTTCATCTTTATCTTTTTAGAAGCTGCTTTGATAAAAGGTGAGCAAGTCCTTTGTAGCATCAATGTTGCCCCTTTTAAGATGATTTTTTAATAAAAAGTGAATAATGAAGTGTCTTTATCTCTTTTAGTTTAGCCGTTTGATGTTGTATTTACATTTCAAAGGATGTATTTAAAATAAATTTAAATATGAAATTTTGCTTTAAGATTCTATGTTTGCTAGGTAAAATATATCATGACTCAATATTGTTCAATAGGTGCTAAAGAGTTTTAACGCTGTGTAAGTATGAACGTTTTAGAAACCCTGATTGTGTGAAGCGGGCGTAAAATATTCACAAATCCATACCTGTTGATTGCGAAACTTACATTTTAATCAGTTACAAGAAGTGAGATGTTTCCAATTCTTACCATAAGAATAGCGAAGCTGGTGAGATGGTTGCTGTGACACTCTGTCGTGTTGTCTGATGACTGGACTGTCCTCACACCATCGTTCTTCCATGTACTGGCTGCAGAGAAAACATAGTTGTTATACGTTGAGAGGAGACAATGCTGCGATAAATAATCAAGGAAATGGAATGACTCATTTCGTTTAGAACAAAATGTGAATAAAAGATAGTTCTGAGTGAAAGTGGTAATACTTACTCTCCGGGTCCCAGTAGAAACAGGTATGGTTTGCTCCCCGCTGTGAACAAGAGAGGCAAAGACAAATAAAGAATATGACCGGCAAAGTATGAACAGATCATTCATTAAGTAATATTGCGACTTGTGGTGTAAATATGTTGTACGAAAAAAAGACCAAACATTTTCTTTTTCAGTTAAAGCAAGTTATAACAAGAAAATGCGTAATTGTAATTGGAAACTCCCCGCTATGTATGTATGCAGATTCGGCTATATGTCAATATTACTATGCAAAGTGCCATCTTTTGCGTAACTTGGACTTAATGTGCATGTACCCAAAAACGAAATAATAATGATAAAGAAATATGTCAAGCACTTTTGAATGAATTATTTGCTTTCAAAACACATTATTTTATGATCCGTTTAATCTTTGGTAAGGTTTTTTCCATTAACATTCCATCCAAACTTATTTAAATGCAATTTGAATTACTCATACCTGAACATTTCTCAATTTGTAAACAACAGGAGTTGACAGATTGCGTATATTTGCTCCCTTAACGGTTGCTGTGACAACCCGTTGGTTAGTATAGTCGTCATCCGTGGCATCGTCCGACATGAAGTAAACGGACTTCTTGAAGCCGACAAACTGTACTCGGAAAGGGAGAGAACTCGTGCTGTCTTGAGAGGCAAACACTTCGGGCGGAAGGGTAAGCGATATGCCGCTCTGAAAAAGAATAAGAATGTGGTGAGAAATTCGAAAATAGGAAATATACCTTACAAACCTTTGATATTATGTTATACTTAGCCCGTGTATCTTTTTCGAAGACATTCACATGTGATTGGATCGAAGCATATATTGAAAAGGTGTAAGTGTGTATTTTCAGAGTGGCATCTATAATAATTAAAGCTTTTGAAAGTTAGTTGTTTGAATAAAAGGCTTGGCTCTTTAAAATAATAAGTTTTAATTCTTAATAAGTTTTTATCGAAGAAATAATCTATAATAAGAAGATATACAATAACCTTTTGGAATAGATAGTTTACTTTTTATGCATTGATCAAGTATATCAATCATAAATAGAGATTATTAACCGAGTGTGTTTCCGTATCATTAATATCATATAATAGGAATAAAATTTGTATTATGCGAGCCTTTGGCGAGCATAATACATCTATTTTTATTCCTATTATATGATATTAATGATACGGAAACACACGAGGTTAATAATTTCTTTATCATATAATGTCATTTTGAAATAAAAGGATTTAAACGAAAATATGATACCTTCTAAAAATATGTTTGACCTAGATTTCGCGGAGTAATTGCTTTCACAATAAACCAAGGTGAAGGTCATATTGTCGGCGATGTAAAGATGTGAACAGTCTAGAAATATTCCTTCATGAAATGATTTTTTTCGCAGTGATAGAAACGTCTCCTTAAATCTATGAACATTTTCAGTCTGATTTCCAATGCACGAGTAAACATTGTATTTTTTAATAACACAAAATGTGTAGGAACCAGTTGTCAACGTCGCTACAACAGGGGAAGTAACTCTAACTGCATTTTGAAAAGCTGCATTGTCATTGTTGTTACGCCAGTTCAGTTACGGTATCCTTAGACTAAACGTCGACTATTTGCGAAGGTGAGGTTGTTGCGTTTGTAACTACGCTACTAGATAATCTGTACTATCACTAGAATATTATTTGTTTATGCTGATAAGTTGGTAACCGACACGACCAAAGCGATCTAGGCCTATGTTATGCACGAAAATTGAAGCACCTAGTTTTTCGATAGCCGATATTGTTAGCTGCATATCGTTTTATTCTTAAACGCACAATGAAAACAACTTGAAATGCTTCGATAACCAAGCTATTTCTATGCGTGATAAGTATTGACAGATTTTGTTTACGATATTTTATTCGATAAAAAACCCACAAAACCTGAAAACTCCCGACGACGTTATCAATGTTTAGAGATGTGGTTTAGGACTCGCATGACATGCATGGAGTTTTGAGAAAATAGTTCGGGTTTTGACCTCATTTGCATTGTTATCAGGGATCTGATAACATGATTACAAGATGGGTTTATTGCACCGATAACACAGCCCATTATATGATAATATGCCGTCGCATATTCCATTTACCTCGTACTTTTAATCATTCCTACTTCAATGGGATTATATGAACTATTTGGCTATCACTAAGTTACGGTTTACATTGAAATTACATCACGCGTCCTGAGGTTTTACCTTTGTCCAAATTTTTCATTCAAGATAACTTACGAATTTATTTCTTGACTTATAATACACAGTTTATACCTTAATCATTATCATATAAAATATTATTAATAATGTTTCTAGTAAACATGAATAATGAATTCATTTATCACTGCAGCGACATGTTTGAATAAAACTTCAAACAGTGCCGATATCCCATCCTAGGTGAAATTAGCACAAGACTGGAAACTAATTAACTTGGTAATAAATAATGAATAGTTGACGATCTGATTGTTTGCTTCTGGCGAGATCGGTAAAGCACGCCCAAAATCTACCCAATGATTAGGGGAATTCACGTTCGATGTCCCTTTTAACATTTTAGTCATAACAACTTAATTGACGCCATAGACTATGACAACATATACATATTGCTATCGGCCTTAACAATAGTGTTTCTTACACGACCATAGTCTTAATCTTAGTTTGATTTATGGGAAGTAATGTGTCTCTTGGCACTAAGAGAGCATCAATATCTAGGTCACTACATTCACAAAACAAATGAAAATGTACTCTATACTCCAGCGAGATGAATGAGATCATTTTTTACAATAGGTCATAAGTATCAAATTCATTGAACAACCTCGTCCGCTGTTGCTGAACTTGACCTTATAGTAAGTAAATCGTATATTGAGCATAAGAAATGTTATCTCAAAAGGTAAAGGTGCGGTCCTAGCAGCCACTGTCTTATAGCATAATTATTTCTATCCAGCTAATGTGTTTCAAGATCAACAAGATATCTAGAGCCTATGGTGTTTAGGGAATAGTATGACATGTACCTCAATGGAGTCGTTGCCGTTCATTAGCATGGGTTCATAGTTGACTTCTCTGCTGGTGTCTGAGACGTCGACTGCATGCACGTTGATGTTGTTGGTGGCGATACGCTTGGTGTTAGTCGTGTCAGCGGTGTAGATGTTCAGAAGGGAGACCAGTCTGAAATACAAGGGAACATTTCACGTTATTTGGTGAAATTATTAGCTCAATGTCAATAGGAAAATTCAGAATTCCAACGACACAAGCTTATTAATTGATTTGTTGTAATCATTCATTGTAATCAGAACAAGATTGAATGTGGCAAGTCAGCTAGAAATTTGTGGCAATTAACTTCGAATAAATTATCACTGATGTGACTTCACTGAATGCAGTAATAATCATGTGTTCAACAAACTAGTGATACAATGTCCCTTACTGATAAAACTTGTTTGGAAACGTTTTTCAAATGTAAAGACAGAAAGAAAATCTAACATTGTACAATGTATCTAATGAAATTATTCAAGGGCATTTAGAAGTTAATTTAGTAATACAAAACAATGACAAAGTGTTTGTGTACCACTTACATATCTGTTGTGTTTATCGAAACATTTTTTTTTCAGCCATTGTTTTTGACGAGTTCTGGTCTGTAGTCCTAAATGCTAATCTTAGAGATGTAACATTGGGAAATCATTACTGAACTTTAAGAGTCACCTGATCAGTTTAAGTGTTTTCTTACCTTTTGCTTGTTTTGTTGTTACTTTCACTTTCTATCGTGACGCTCTCATTCACATCAGCCAGATTGCTGACAACTGACGTCACACCATCAGCGATCTGAGGACAAATAGGATTGTTCGGTGACCATTTTACAAAATGTTATAAAGGAAACCAACTCTCTTTGATTTACAAGTTCATATCTTCGTTCGATTAAATTTAAAAATATGATCAATTATTGACTTTGTTTCACAACTCGCGAGGATATAGTATAATTAAACTATGATGATGAGGTAAACAATAAATTGTTCACGTACGTAGATGTAGATTACTTTATTCAAAATCAATTTTACATTTGTGAACAGTTTGATTAAAATCCACCGAGGAATAAAATTGCAAAAATATTGTCTCAATCGGGGTTCGAACAACTCGAGATATCCTCTCCGTCTCGGTTTGAACGCACCCAAATCTGTCGCATCTTGTATCTTGTATCATTAACCAACAGGCACTACTCTTACAAAAAACACATTAGACGAAACATGTTGATGTTGTTGTGTTTGTTTTTGCTGTGGCATGTGCTCCATATTAAGCAAAATAGCAAACGATGTTGCAAATACCCTCTCAAAGCACTAAATAAACATGTCATTCGTAAAGAAACGAGACAACCTATAAGAACCATAAGATAATCTATTCCATATGTTTACTGTTCGGCTAATTCACAGAGTCCAAAGGGAGAGAAATCTTATACGGAATATATGTACGAATTCTAAAGATGCCGCGCTACCGACTTAAAACATCAATCAACTCTACGCAGCGTAAAGCGAATCCTTTTCTCAAGTGCAAAACAACTTGTTTCTTTGGTAAGCGTAATGAGAAGTTAATGAAGTGTAGCAGAGAAAGGAAAGTGGTCTTCATAACGCTACTGACACAACACAGGAGCGACTCCGTCAATGTGCTTCGTTTTAGCGGAATAACGCCAAGATTAAACCTAATCCGGTTTATGTAAACGGCGCATTTGTAAAGAATGGAGGTATGCCAATTATGTTATCATTAATATGATCCTAATCGTTTCAGTGTGGTTATATGAAGAATGTAATCACAACCGATCATAAAGAAGCCAATTTCTAAGGTGGAGGCCACAATTAAAGCAGGAACATAGTCAGTGTGATGTGAACCATGTGTCGACCGGTGACGCAGCTGCACTGCGCTGAGAAATATGCGCACTGGTTCTACGTTTGAAATTAACGATTAGAGGGAAACGTTATCAGATTTCTTGCGTGCTTGTCACACGCTGTGGACGAATATTCTCTTAAAACATGTTCATTTAACCACCGCTTCACTCTCTGTGAACCTGATCAATTTCATAAAGTACAAACCAATCTATCTTTAATATTGCTTATTTTTTTCTTAAAAATCAGATTCAATTTGCTTGAAAAACAGCAGTTCCCTGCATGTCCAGTAAGTTAAGTTCATTTATAACGTTTTGTGCATATTTCAGAGTGCTAGTGTCTGTTTCTTATCACTCGTAGATGAATTTGCAAAAGGGCGGTTTTTAACGTTTTAGGTTCTGTTATCCTCGAAATATTACAGAAAATAAGAGTATGGAGTATATGACTGTGATATGAGCAGTGAACTGAGGCCGGCCAACATGCAAGGCGTCACCACATGCTGAATTTATAAATGTTTCTTTGTATTTTTGTATTTTATAAATAATGTCAGTTTCCAATAATATGGTTTACAGGTCATAAACATGATTCAGGCAAGTTGTTGGGGGAGATGTATTCACTGACAAAAGGACACTATTGAAATGTTTACCCAAGATAAAACCGTATACATTTTGAGCGGAACAAACACTTTAATGTACAAATTTAACCGAAGCGATACTAAAACATTAAAACAATGTGTATGGATAAATATATATTTTGAATAAGGAGAGTTGGTTTCACATATATAGGTTTATTCCGTCAATCGAGCGCCTTTGATGTACGGTTAGTGTGTATCTAAAGTGAAGATCATACGAGTTTCTACAAAATGCAACTCATAACTTAACTCTTAACAAGAGATGTTTAAGACATGAAGAGATCTCTCAAATGGAGTATTACCATAACATGCTTCTTGTTCCAGTCTTAAAGACTTCATTTAATGTCTAAACTGAATTGCACAACTACATCTGTGTTAACACGAAATGAAAATAATTGCAGACTTAGATTCACTGCCAGACTTATTCTTTCATGTTCAAAGAAATTTATTGTTCTCACAAACCTCAAAATGTTACTCTTACTGGAGACAGCATGTTCATTCATGTCTACGTACGTACGTGAATAATATTAGCAAGTAGAATTCATTGAGCCTGTTTGAAATACAGCCCAGGAAGAAAATATTCTTGATATCCATCAATCTGCTCTGTTTGATCCTTCTGTTTGAACGTATTTTTTCTTTTAGGGTTTTTTTGTCAGGAGATAATCAAAAGGCGAAAAGAGAGGGAGAGAGCTAATAGATATTGTAAATTTGAAGGTCAGGATACCCTTAGAACTAGAAAAAACTTCAATAAGAAAATAAGGTCTAGAAATGACAAATAAGATATATCATAATGACTTCTTCTAATAATGTCTTTACTATCTCTTCTCAAAACGTCCTGTTTCAGTCTAACCAGTGCTACATTTCTTTTCACATGTCCAAGGTAATTTCAGTAAAGTTGATCTTGCTTTGTTCTCCTAAAGTTCTTGTCCAAAAATGTTTAGCTTGCATAATGCAAAGCTATGTGATTATTCATTGTACAACTGTTGAGTGCAAGTACAAGAAAAGGATTGGCTAAGTATGTCGGTGAGGATGCGTTGAAAGCCAATACACACACCACTATAGGAAGTCTTACTGTGAAAGGTGCGCTTCCTTCTAGCATGACATTTGCTATCTCATAAAGGTTAGAGGTCGACAACATGTATGTTTGTCTATGACTAAGTGATGATGTTGATGGCATTTACCAGACATGCTCCTTACAATATTTTATATTTACGTAGTTGCAAAACTGGTCTTATGGCATCTTTCATTTCATTCTTGAACAAACTCTCTTTTTCAGGATTACTAATTAATGAGAAATCTTTTGATTAAAAAGGATGATTAATCTATGAATCTACATCAAAATGAAGTGCTATGCTGTTTAAAACATTAACATTACGAAAGTAGATTTTAAATTGTTTACATAAACTAATATCATAAATCACGTAATAACAAACTTACTTAGTGATATTTTAATCTTAAGATAAGACGAGAAATTACAAGTAGGGGTGTCATGCGATACATGCTAGATCTAGATATATATGAACATATAAGAACGATTAAGTAGTACATTAATCTGATCTCATGGCAGCTATCATGTCGTTAGAAAATGGTATTGTTTTTTCCGAGATTAGAATTTATACCATTCAATGACTGTAAAAGAAAGTTTTATATCTACTGTGCTCACCACTTGATATATCTAAACCAGGAGACTCATGTTCCTGTACATGACAGTTTGTGTACGTGTTCTGATGGACAGACAATCTGTTTCTGACAATCGTACTTTCAGGATTTGTTTGGCATAACCAAATTTTAAGAATACGATAGAGTTGCTTAGACATTTGATTTCAGGATGATTACCTGCTATTCATAATACATTGAACGATGCAAAAACTGTTGTTTATGATATATATATTTTTAAAACAACTTGTTACTTATATTTCCTAAATAAAAACACATGTACTAACAAATTCACAACTAACATTTTGCCGACGACTACATGTCTTGTCAAAACGTTAAAAAAATAAAGAAAGGTTTTACTGTTCCCAAAATGGTACGATTATGCACATGCAATGCCGACAAGAGAAGATTTCGACACAAAGGGCGGTGACCAAACACTCAAGCTGAACTCCTTTCTCACAAGTATCATTCACATATAAGGCTTGTTCGAGAGTGATGTCAAAACTATATTTGAAAGCGTCTGTACAGCTAAACTTTCATCTTTGAATGCTCACTTGATAAATCACGTGTTCTTGATAGTCAGGAATGTCGTTCACATGTGCATAGACAATTGGATTGGATAATGATATCACAACGTTAACATTGATCCTTTACATTGAGTGATTGAACGTAACGTCAATTAAGCGATTAAAAGATATGTTAGCGCTGATCATAACGTTTCAACGCAAGTAAAATTAAAGAAAGGTCCGATATAAAATGTCGATTATAAACATTGACATGTTAATATAACAAATAATTTTCAGATTGAAATATCCTTGATCTTATTGTTTAACTTGATCATTTAACACTGTATTGCCAAGGTAACATTGAAAGGTAGTCGGTAACGTAAAAGAGTTAACTCTGTCTTTATTTCCACCAATCGTTTTAACCCTTGCCACATATATTCTAGTTTAAACTGTGTCGTGATTTAATACATGTTCGCTCCTGAACATCCCCCGACTGTTGGGCCTATCAGGAAATGGTTAGACCTATATAGACCTATATATGTAGATAAATATGACGCTGTATTGTTATCACTTCCTTTCGTTTTAATGAGCTATATAATCAAGGGCGTTACTTTCTCATATGTATTGTTCGACCAGTCCCACTATATTATAGAGCAACTCAAGGACTCTCGTAAACCAACGTTCATATCCATACAGTTGTGTTTATTTATATTGTAACCAAACACTCGATCCGCTTAAAAATACATTTTTGCTGTAAGATCTCTTCAATAAAATAAAGGCCTGCCGTTTTGTATTAGCATGGATCTTTCAATCCTTAGAAACGCACAAGTTAAAACTTTGGTTTTACATCTTGATAACTTTACACTTTTGTGTTTGGAGACAGTGTTAAGGATCTATATGAAATATGATATATATATTGTCCATTTAATTTTGACTTTTCTTTTGCTTTGTAAATGTTATGTTCAGATTACAGTGTATCTATATGCAATGCTAGAATTACCCTCAGTATAATTAGTATCATACCAAACAGCAATAATTAAGGCACACTCTAATTTTTTATATCAAGTTAAACATCACATGAATCATGATAAAGACTTTGCAATATTGTAATAATAAATATTGTAGCTATTCGTTACTTATTTTGTTGAGAATTTTTCGAATGCAAACTGTGTCTATGACCATATGGTTTGTCCAGTATGCACCTATCACAGTGATCAGTACGAAACACTTCCATGCCTGGTACGTTACGTTACATTACGCTACACCTTGACCTACCTGAGTGTTGGTAAGACTGTAACTAAAGACTTCTTCCAACATGTTGGTATAGTTGGCCAGCTGGTCGGCATCTACAGCTGCAGGGTTAGAGGTCAGCGACTTCAACTCGTTCAGCTTCTTCTCAGCTGCAGCTAGTCCCAGCTGTATTAAAACAACAGTGCATGAGAACAAGTTACAGAAAGTGCAAAAAAAATCGAAATACGATGACACATGTCGTAAGACAACTCATTAAAATTATGTAAAATGTTGTATCATTGATACTAGAATATGTGAAATTCATACATGGCACAAAAGCAAAATTCAAAAGTCCAAAGAACCAAACAAAATCGTTTCAGGTTTTCCTGAATCAGTTGCCAAGTCTATTAATTTGGAGTCCCATATAGTAAACCAGTGTTTCTTTATCAAATCTAAAGGTTCATTTTGAGTTTGCGTGATATATATGCCTATACCATTTATATACCTTGAAAACTAATACGTATAAAACAGGTTCGCAATTGTTTTTGTTCATTTATAGCAGTTAAATTGACCAGGTTTAGGCAGGTATAATCTCAAAATTTCATACATCGGTAGAGGTCAAAGTAGTAACACCGTATTTTGAGCACTCTTGTAGAGAAGGTTAAATCAGGGTATAAAGAATATGTGACCATGTTATTGACAAAGCCCTATAACAGCTGATAACACCAAGGGCGTGTGAG
Source organism: Steromphala cineraria (assembly GCA_916613615.1). NCBI lineage: Eukaryota > Metazoa > Mollusca > Gastropoda > Trochida > Trochidae > Steromphala > Steromphala cineraria. The sequence goes on from OU744726.1 coordinate 10,948,897, forward strand.
ATGTCACATATCTATTGTGGGCCAACAAACTATGACTTTAATATTCCTTATCTATACTATAAATGCTCGACATATTTCCTCCCGTGATGAACACGGTAACGACAATGCCCAGGATTAGTTCGGACTTTGTTGCTGTTTGTACAGACATCATAAGCAGGAAATTATTCTTTATTATCGTATTGTTTCTGTTTAAACAAACATCGAAAAGTCTCATGACCTACATTAGAATGACATATAACATCAAACTTTAACACCATGACTCAACAAAAATGTTTGTTAATTGATACCAATTTTTTTTAATGAAGAATAAAAAAAATTATCATAAATGATTTCAATTGGCATTCTTGAAGCATTTTTATGGATAAGTCATTGTTATTTTATCTAGGTAATTTGAAAGGACATGGGTTTGTTCTCTCATTATACAATAAATGAAAATGAGTGCCCTGTTAATGATAGAAAGAGGTCAATGACTTTTATCGTGACATATACTACATCTAAAAGAATCATATGAGAACCTAATCTTTACTTTTTCAACTCGTTACGTTGTGAAAATTTTGGAAATGGGAGGGCAACAAAACTCACGACTTATCTTTTGATAATATAAAACTACATGGTCACAAGAGAACTTTATCATATATGTGTACATGAGACGCATGACTTATTTCAAAGATATTATGATTATATGCCAATGTCCACCCATTTGTTTGCTGAGTAAACGATTTTTCAGAAACTCGTTTTAAGAAACAAATCTACTCTTAAGATATATCATATGACCTTGAGTCTAACATTATTGTTTTGTACCCTAAAGGGTTTTCTGTATTTCCTGATCAAAGATACTGAAGACAAACAATGAGGTTCTTGTCGTGCTGGTGCCATCCTGGGATGGAACAGTTATCCATCTTTGCGTGAACATGGATTCAGATTTAGCTATAGTTAAACGGTGGGGAATTGTTGGCTTACCTTCTGTTATTTCAGAACAAAGCTGTTACAAAGATTCCATTCATGTCCATTCATAATGCAAAACAACGTTTTCATAATGATTTTGCAAACTCAAGTTAATCGTAGAACACATTTTAGCTATGAAGCATGTCAATGTTAACACATGAATTAACATTCCAATTGTTTAAGAAGTAAAAAGTAAAAAATATGTCCCAAACCTTGCTGTAGACATTATTCTCATTGCATTTTCATGAAATTGTTAACAGAACTACATTGAACCGTTAGTGGCATTCTAGAAGTTCTATCGGTAATGAAGTACAAGATGTGAATAGATATCTAACTTCGTTGTTCATGAGAAAGCAAATATAGTGCTTTAGAAGGGTATACGTATCTACACCAAAAATATTTCTCTTTCATCGGAACTCATCAGAAATCAGTTGTACTGTGTACTGAAACGTCGTTTATAACAAAAAGTGTTGCATTCAGTTGTTTGTAGATTATAAGGTTATGAAGGTAAATCAGATACTTATTACTTATATATTGTCAAACGGACGTTTTGAATTCATTAATGATTAGGGAACAAAATAACATGTAAACTGCATAGCGTTATTAAGTGATATCGACAAGATGTTATCGACTTTCTAAAAATCAATTTATAAATTTCTTTCAGGACCATCACTGACCTCTGGACATGGTTCCGAGTTGACCACTGACCACCTGGCCTTGTTGCCTGGCAACTCCCTGCAGTCTCTGATGACCATTGCCCTGTCGTCCTGGGAAGGATGACCACACTCCATGATGACCCTCTGACCACGGGGAGTACGGGGCCAACTGTAACGCCCAGTTTTGTCGAATGTCTCTTCTTCTGGACAATCTAGTATCATCAGAAAATAATAAAGTGTTAATTTTGTTTTATAACCTTAACAATATTTCTTCTGAAAGGCATTCATTAATTAAGTATTGCATAGCAGTATCTATTCTAAAGATAAAATATAACAGTTAAATAAGAAAAAGTATAAGAATGACTTACAGCTTGACGATAACCTTCTATAATATTGAGAAAACTCAAGTTTAAGAAATGTTAACCTTTACGAAAATACAACACATATGACAATGGTAATAGGCCTAATGATGAATGTGATGTTGATGATTATGATAATCAAGAGAAAGATATTCATTGCGGAGATTACAACATTCAAGCAGCTCAAAAAAAGATGGAAAATCCTATATTTCATACTAAGCAAATAAGCTTATTTCATCAAGGTTATGTTAGCAGCTATCAACTACAGAAACAAAAGGAAAAAGTTAATAAACCATTTCAACGATGACACATATTTTTATTGCTTTAATAGCAACTATAAACTGCAGGGGAACACTTATTATTAAGCAATGTACCATCTTTTCGTCGATAAGAAAACAGAATTATTTGGAACTTTCAACTACTGGAAACTTAAACATAAATGCAAATTATCCTTTTTTCACTAAACATACATCACAAGATATCCAAGGTATGTATGCAACTATCCACTACACATTCTCTCCAAACAGAGGCAGATCAAGTCATGAATGATACAGCTGTATCAACATTTCATGACTTGATTTGCCTCTGTGGGGAGAGAATGTCCGCAACAGTAAAAAATGAATATCAATGCGCATTAGCTTCTATGAATGAACACACTTTATCAAGGCTATATATACAAGCAAGTACATATAAGAACCACGTTTATCAACTATGCATTAAATCACATACTTTATCGAGCAAAACTCAACTACACGAAAAAACTTCAACAAAATGTACCCTCAATACAATCTTCATTATCCGCATTGTTAGGACACACACATTCGTGTCCTTTCGTATTGCTTGAGAGTACACAGACTTTCTGTCCTCTACACGGGTTCACTGTACATGGGGTGATCTCAGTCTCACAGTGGAGTCCTGCAATACAATGTATCATTAGTATACCCTTCAGTTCATTAAAGTTAAATAGGCAATGAAATAATGGACGTTAAGTGAACAAGTGGACCATTCGTTTACATTTGGGTCATAGTATCTTAAATAATTCAAATCAGTGATTTTTAGGGTTGAGATCATTGCTGGTGTCGAACCTATCAGCGTTGCAGAGCCAGGCAAGACCGTAGGCACCTGGCCCATTCGATATAGACTTTACGTCAGGCTCATAATGGTAATATAGTATCCGTATCGTATTGAAAATGTTAAAACATGTCTCCTGCTTTAAAGGGGCAGTAGCACGTTTTTAGGGGTAATAAAAGGTGATGTCAGGAAAATGAAAATAAATGGTTCCAATGTAATGACAATGTATTCAAACTAAATGAAGCAGTAATGAATTAAATAAATAATGTAAAGTTAAGCCATGCGATTCCTTTTCTTACGCAAAATGAATTAAAGGTGTTCACACAAAAATGGCTGCCAATGTATTTTATGTGAATCTTTAAAATTTGTTCTCTGACTATGGATGATTTGTTTGTGTCATAAGATTTTTGGCATTATCAAAGTAATACATTTAGCATTAACATACAATTATCAGTGACAAATTGAAAATATAAAATTCTCAAAAAACGTGCTACTGCCCCTTTAAGGTTTCAGAAATGAAATGATATCACAACCCGATTGGCGATAAAATATAGATACATTTTAAATTTCAAAGTGGTGTAATCGATCATTTCGATAACAAAAATATGACATTCATAGAGAATGGTTTTACAGAGATTAGGTCCAATATCGGCATGTCAAAATGAACAACGCCAGAGATCAAATCTGGTCTAAAGGGTCTAATTGTTAATCTGTCATCCAGGACCTCAGCTCTCAGAAGTAAAATAATCTGCCGGGCTTCTTTTTGTTATAATACATGAATTGTTTAACATATTGTCAAAATTGAAAAAAATACTTCTGGGACTAAATGTAGTATGTAAATGTAGTAGGTTTATTTTGTTCTTTATGAGGTGCTCCGGGGGCAAGGGGAATACTATTTTTTCAGTGACACGGCGTCATTTTATATGTTTAACTTTTGATAAGACTATACTTTTAAAAACGTTTATGAATATTAGATTAATTGAAACAAACAAGAAAGCGTCACAAAAAGGTACACATCGTGAAAGCATTCTCTGATGGACCGTTACGTCATATACATATGTATACATTTATGTGAAGCTGACGTGCTTCGTTTTAACTAGGATCACTTACTTGATTGATTTTTAACCTGTTTAAAGCCTTCTCGCACTTGAAAAATGTAATGTTACATTAGTTGCCAAGTTCAGTACTGGGGAAGTAAGTGCAAATAGATTGTTCTTTTTGTTGTTGCATCAACTCCATCAAGACGAGGAAATATGTTCATAATTATTTATTTGACATGCAGGTAATTGAAGATGCTATCACTGCAGTTTAACGTTACACACATAGAGCAAATTATGGACTTAACTTCAACAATTGCCGCAAAACGAAGCTTGGATAAAATACAATTTGACACTCGCTCACGGTCGACCTCTTCATCCCAAACCTCCCTCTTATCCGACCTCCCCAATATTAACCGGCAGCATTATTGTTACTATTGTGATTTATGTACCTATGGGTAGCTATAGCGTTTTTAAAAACTATTTCGTCGCATTTGCAGTTCATAACGGGTACCTGTAGTCGATAAAAGAGTAATTGTTAAGAATACCAACAAAAGTCAAATGAATTTAATTTACATCAACGTTCACATTGACAGTCAAAATATCTTCGCATCATTTATTATCACATATAATATATTTCCAAAAAAATGAAGTGAATCAAATGATTTCTAATAGATGGTTGAACTTATATTTGGCAACTTTTATTTTGATTACGTATGTAGAGCGTTTTCATTCTTTCAAAAATGTTGTGCTATAGTGGCAGGAAAATATTCAATACAGTTATTGGTGACATTGAAGGAAAAATATCATTTAGGCAAGCAAAACTTTATTAAAATGAAATGCTTGATTTCTCGTCAATCTATCAGCTTCTGATCTCAAAATTAAAAAATTGCAAAAGAAAACTTCCAAAGAAAACGCTTGATTAGGTAATGTGATTCATGATATTCTTCTGTTGAGCGTGAAATCGGATCACCGGTTTGGTCAAAGTTTAAGGATCGGTTAGTGCTATGACGTCATGGTTCCTGGAAGTCTGGGATAAGAGAATGATAATACACAGGAGAGTGGCAGTGGCGAGGCATGTTCACCCCATACCATGTAGATAAACAACCTACAGGTTGATAGACAAGGTATCTTATAATATCTACCTATTTGTGTTATTTTGCGTGTTTTTGTAGTGGGGGCTTTCGGTACACACTGTCAAATGGAAAAGGTATGCATCATTGATCCTTTACCCGTAATACATACTTAAGGAAGCAATTTTGGACTCAAAGCTACCTGTATTTGTTGACAAAGAAACCATCTTAAATTGATGAAAATACAAACAAGCTTTTGAAGCGATATTGACCTACTATAACGCAGAGGAAAGGAAAGCTGAAGTAAGAAAAGCATTACCTGTATATTCACTTGTACATTGACAGAAGCCCTGGTTAAGGTCACATGTGCCGCCATTTTTGCACGTTGTAGCGTCACATTGCGGAACACGAGATTCGCAATTTTGTCCTGTGTACATCTCCGTACAGTGACACATTTTTCCGAATGTAAAAGGGTCAACAGAACATGTCCCGGAATTGTCACATGGCACTGAACACGGGTTGTTTAATTCACAATTGGTTCCAACAAAATCATCCAAACATGTACAGGCATAAGCCGTTGTATTGATGTTTTTGCAGGTTCCTTGGTTCAGGCAGGGACTTGTCATACAAGGACTCTTTAGTTCACAGTTTTTACCGTAATATCCATCTTGACAATCGCAACGGTAGTTGTCAGAAGACGTGTTTTTGCAGTCGCCATGGATACAAGGATTGCTGATACATGGGTTGTACGATGTACACGTCTCGTCGTAGAAGCCCTTCAGACACTTGCACTTGAACCGACCCGTCTCCTGGGAAACAATGTTTTCACATGTACCGCCATTTTCACACACGTCATGCAGACGACAGCTGTTAACGTACTGACAATGTAATCCGTAGCGTTCGGGGAGACAGTCACATTCAAACCCGTTGGATATATTTCGGCACTGTCCTCTCAGTTCGCATGGATTCTCTCCCACACACGCGTTATACAGTTCACACTTGTCACCATAGTAGCCCAGGTTGCAGACACACGTTGGACCGTTAGGTGTTTCTTTGCACGACCCATTCCCACATGAAACTGCATGGCACGTGTTGAAGTGTTGACACTCACCGCCGTAGTAGCCGGGAAGACACTCACACTTGTAGGCTCCAGTAGGCTTGACCACACATTTAGCCTCGTTCTGACATGGCGAGTGAGAGCAAGGATCATACAGGTTACACCGAGGTCCTGTGGTTTCAAAAGGACAGTGACAAACGAACGTGTCGTTTCCAATGTGTTCACATGTTCCACCGTTTGTGCACGGCTGTTTTAAGTCGCAAGGGTTTATTTCGTTGCACGTGTTTCCATAGTAACCGTTAGGACACCTGCATGAGAATCGTTCATCACTGATCCTCGTGCATGAACCATTGTTGCATGGCGACGGTTGACATGGATTTCGCTGTTCACAATTCTTTCCTGTAAAATGGTCTTGGCAGTCACAGGTATATCGACCTTCGCTATCCATAGTGCACGTACCGTTGTTATGACACGGGGTGATACTGCAAGCGTTGAAGTGTTGACAGTTTTTACCATAAAATGTTTCCATACATCCACATTTGTATTGTCGATGACCTTCAAAATGGCAGCTGCCTCCATTTTGACATGTAGTTCTGGTACAAAGGTCTTGAAGAGTGCAATTCTTGCCCTGCCAGCCAGACGTACAGTCACACTGGTAGTTCAAAGCCCCGTCCTCGTGACGCCTGCACATGGCGCCATTCTGGCACGGTTTGAGGTATTTGCAGGAATCAAAGTCGTTGTGGAGACATTGTGGTGTAAATCCTGCAATAGTAAACACAACAGGTCAGAAGTTAGGAAAAGTGTTACGTAAACATTGGCGTTTCGAGAGCTCTAGTTGCGCTCTGATCTGACAATCATTCTGCCATGGAAAACAGTGATAATATGAGTACGGTACACATTGTTGGAATGTTTGGTTATATATACATTTGAAGATCTTGAATTTATTTCATAACTGAAATACTAAAAAACTCTTTTCAATATCTAACTTGGATAACCATGTCTACAGTCAGTGTTCTTTATGTAACTATAATATTATCTAGGCTTATAAAACCAATTGCTAACTTGTGCAAAATTCTAATAAAGGGAAATGTGCGAGATGGTGATTAATTCAAATTAAAATAAGACAAAAGCAAAGACGTTTCTTCAAAATAATTGTTCTACTCATTACTAATATGCAACTTCATTTCCAAGCTGTTACAATTACTTCTGCTCTATGTTTTCAAAGGTCTCTTCGTGACAATATATAGGAGGCACCAGACATTCGCACTCACTACGACTACATCAGGACTTAGGAAACTGTATGAATCCGAGCTCTTGTGAATTAATACTCATTTAAAAAAGGAGTGCATTTCATTCGCATGTCTAAAGGCCGCATTCAATCCAAGATGAAGAAACAAAGCTGATAGTCGTTCAATGAAACGAGTAAAAGACTAGCAGGCTTACCAAGGTGACATGCAGGTGTATGCAACTGCATCAAACTCCCTAGATAACTGCTGTAAGGGTGACAAGCCAGAGAGAAGTGAGAAATTGAGAATTACCTATACCAGTAGTGTTGATCATGATCTTCATGCGGTTCAGGTTGGTTGAGGTGGTTGTCTTGACGGACACTCTGAAGAAGTACTGGTTGTTGATTTCAGTGCCGTCAACCTCCTCACAAACCTCCTCCTCGTCTCCTGGCCATGGGGAAAGACGGGGGTTCATCAATTATTATTTCGGCGTTCAAGTCCAACTTATATATCGTAATCACAAGAATATAAATACATGTAGATGTAAATGAGCTTCAATACTTTATTGGGACTCAAGGGAGGTCACTTCCAATACACAGAATAATTTGGTTCTGTTCGGTCGATGAAAGAGGCGTCAATTTTCGTAACTTCGATATATTAAAGTTGTGATAACTGCGAATGATTCCTATTATAGATAGCGGTTATTGTATTGAAAATGAACAGCCATCGTTGCTCAAGGCTAAAGCCAAATCGAAATTACGGATGAAAACCAACGTAACGTACCTTTAGCCGTCACCATGAGAGTTTTGTCCATGGCACCCGTCACCTCCACCTCAAAGCCAGTGAGTTCTGGTCGACCAACCATTGCGTTCTTCCAGCACAGGGTTGTGGATGTCACATCGGTGGCGAAGCAGAATATGGAAGGTTCTAGAGAGGAATGATTATTCCATTATTGTATAGAATATTTGTTGTTGTGTGTCAGTTTCTTCGGTGCAAAGACCTGACTAAGCAATCAATGAAATCATAACAAGACGGCCAGCTGTAGTTGACGCAAGCGTTCTTTCTCGGCCTGATATACAACTAGTGATTCTCAACTTTTTCATATTTATAAACTTATAAACATGTATAATCATTCATATATATTAAATATTAGACTAGGTAGGATTAATGCACTCGTAGAGACTTTCGGAAACGTTTGTTATATAAAATATCGAAACTACGTTTTATGAGGATGAAGTATCCCATTTGGCAATCAATTTAATATCGTTACGATTATGAATGTGACTAGTTACAAAACTATCTCAGATCTAAGATGTTGGAAACCGTATATCATATTGTATTTTATAAAACCGATACATTATCACACATGTCTTATCTTGAGGATTGCAAGTAAAACATTCCAAATGTTTCAAACATTCCACACATGCAAATCTTCAAGATTTATTAGTTCTATTATTTGAAAATGCAGGAACAGGAGAAACACGGTCATTTTACTTACGTCTGATGTTAGCAAAGGAAACTTGGACCATGGTAGAGCCGGTGAGTTGAGGCGAACCTTCGTCTGTAGCAGTCACCTTGAAAACCAAAACGCTTATACTCTCCGGTGGAGGTGACTTGAGAGTTATCTCCCCTACTGATGAGATCCTCAGGTAGGTGTCAGCACGTTCGTCCGCGATCTTGTACGTGAATATATTATTGTATCTTTCGGTGTCTTTATCCTGAGCGACCACAGTCCCAATCCTTTCTCCAATTGCGTATCTGTACACCTTGAAATTGTTGACAATATTTGATGGAAAAGATGGAGCGTATATATTCTTCACCGACACAATAATCTGGACGTGTTTGAACTGTAGGCTTCCTCCGACACCTCCATAGACAAAGAAGGAGAGGGTGGTCCCTAATGCCCAGTCTATCCTCTTCTTGACGGACAGTTGACCAGTTGCCACATTGATGCTGAAGTAGCTGGAGTTGACCCCTGGAGACACGTACATCCGGTCAAGCTTGGCCCCCGTCCGGTCCTCGTACCCGTCCACCAACAGTACAGGGGTGCCCGGGGGTGCATGAGCGTATATCCGGGCCGGGTAGGGCTTCACTGTCAGGACGACTCCACCTGAAGGGGAAATACGACATATCAGAAGTGTTGAGTATCATAAAAGTGGAAGTGGCATTAAAGTTGCTAAACAACGGTTTGGAACGTATCTCCCAAAAGTAACTTTTAATAACGAAGTTGTACTGTAAAAAAATGTCTTCATTTGTATTTGAGAGTGTTCATCTACAGTTACTCCATGAAAGTTAAATCATAATGCACCTTTTATTGCAATGAAATACAGAATATTTGTACTTTCTGACGGAACGTCATAGTAGTATTATAACTGAATATTTAGATATAAAGGTAAAATTGGTTGTTAATTTTATTAACCTATTTATATATCAAATTCACAAATTTAAAGTGGGATATTGATTTTCTTATCAACAACTTCTTTATTCTGAAAATGCACGGTTTGGTCTGCAGGGAATAACAACATGGGATAGAGAACTGATATCCCGTACATCCAACATCATAAAGGACTACGCATGATCCTCCTAGATGCCGCACGTTTTGACAGCTGTTAATAAATATACCAGATCTTACTCTTTCTTTGAATGTCAAGTTTAAATGTCCTCAAAGAACGGGGCAATGAGTTTTGACAATGCTAACAATCTTCAGAGCTTGATAAGATACAACAAAGGCTATGGAATGCAACGCGGATCAGAACATAGAACATGCAACATAGGCAAAGGGACACTTACCCATTGTTTTACATATTGCGACTGTCAACAAGACCCCCCACAACGTCGGCAGGTCTTTGATCCTCATTGTGTGGCACTATCTGTAAAGAAAACACAAACTTTTACTTATACGTTGATATGAAACAAAATGCAATCATGAACTAATCATAAAGTTTATGAATAACAACAAAGTGCTGAAATCTAAGACTGCGATAGTGAACCTAACCTAACTTATTCGTTGATAAAGTTATATGAAACAATATGCAGTCATGAACTGACCATAGCCTAAAGTTTAAGAATAACAAGTCAACGAAGTGCTGAAATCTAAGACCACGATTATGTACAGTTCACTGGTGTCTGTGATGTTCTTTTGACAGTCGGATAACGTTCATTTAAAAAAAATGAACAATACCTTTGACTTTGAACAAACAGACACATATAACGTCAATTCACCTTAATAGCATCTTAATAGCAGGTTTCATGTTTAATGTTGAATACCACGAACCCTCTCTATTCACCAAAGAAAAGTTCGTTTCATGTCTGAAATATCGTTTGAGTTCGTGGTACACATTTACCTGCGCGACCTGATTATCAAGTTGCTCGTCTACTTGCTGGGAATTCCTTAAACACCTGTGGGTTCGCATGTTACATAGCAAAACGTGTTTACATGACAACATGTAACGATTCAGTGTCAGTGATTCAGATAAGTCCCAGGTCATATCTTATTTTACAGTTTGGCTATTGAATATATGAAATATAAGAATTTGTAAATTAAATCTTTCATCTGACAGCACTTCGTTTCAATGTATGACTTCGTCGCATCTGGTGCTACTGCCATTAACTAGTAATTTGCCTCTATTTAAAAATATGAAACTCAATGCCTAGTTTTTAACGTATATATTGGACAATAAACTGAAAATCATGAATCATTTTCAGCAATGATTCCAATCAACTGCTTTATTCTTTTAATGGTGGGGACGAGAAATGATCTCTGGTGATATCAGTCAAAAGTATTCAGAAATAATTCAAATATGCAAGATGGAACATAGTTTATTTAACACGATTGAAACAAAGGATAAAGCTCAAATTTGACTCTTGTGGAGTAAATTTGTGCATCTATACAGCGCAATTATGACATCATAAACAGTGAATGAGTACGGCAAAGCTGATTTGTAGGTATTGGTTGCATTGTAAATGATCAGTGAAACCAGGTCATGGTTTCAAAAACAAAACAACAGACTGGATTCATTTAGTTTAACATTGGTACGAGGGTTGGTATTTTCAACCTATATATGCAAATCTTATCTTATCTTAATCGTTTTGCAATCACTATGAACTTCATATCCTAAAGCACACTTCAAACATAGATCTCTTTCAGAACTTCAGCTTCACCAGTGTACAGTTTCCGGTCATGCGTGCGCAAATCAATCTTGGTTAATGACAGTCGACGAGTGCCTTTAAGACCCTCTTGGCGGTTGCTTTATGATATGCGAGAGTGGGGAGCGAAGTATTGAGACGTTATTCAAGTTACAACTTACTGCTGAAGGGTCGTAAACCACATCAAGAGGTTCTAGCAGGGTTGATATATGCAGTGATTACGAGGGCTAGTCTTATCGCGTGTTTGTGCAATTATCTAAAGTGGTGATATGTAGTGTCCGAGCTTAGCGATTAGGAGTAGAAAAGGCGTTACGAATTTGCATACTAGACATGTAGATATTCTGAAGTTTGTTCTTTTATAGATACTTAAGGGAAAGGATAGAGAATGATACATTGTTCATAGTTATAGGAACTATTATCATGAATCACTAAACCATTTTTCTTATATTGTTATGGCTATTTGTAAATATTTTAATGAATAATGTGTAAAACAATAAAAACGATAGCACCTCATGGTAACTTTTTTCTTTCGTAATTCTGGTACTTTGTCTTTTCTCGATGTTTCTCCTCTGACGCGACTCTGTCCTGAGATATAGAATTGACTGATTTGAGTGAGGAGTTTTGACATATATATTGTCAACTGTATATACACTATTTCATTACGATATGTTGAGGCGAAACAGCAGTAAATTCCCGAATGAATCACCTGAATGTGAATTGTCAATGGTGAATAAACATGTTTCTTAAACAGTTTTGTAAATCTATTGAAACGTAATGTAAACAAACACGCCAGTCATTCTGCATTGGAGAAAACGATTGTATTGTCACTTTGTAATGTGTTTTTTGCAGTAATTATAAATCTCTTAATTTATTCATTATAACATATCCAACTTATTAAGTAACACATGAATAATTGTTACCCCTATTGAATGCAGACTTATCTTAACCAACCCCATTTAGATTACTTACTGCATCATAAGCTAAAACATTCTTCTCGTGATATATAGTATCTACATATTTATTCGCCTTTTTCTAGTGTATTTATATGTACCCTCAAAGCCTTTGTTATGATTGTCATGCTATTGTTTTACCAATGCCCTGCTTAACTCACGCAGAGAATATCCAATTCTAGTTACCATGCAGAAAGTTTTGAGGTGACCTCTCACAGAAGCTAATTTAGACTAAACCTAATTATATAAAATTTAATATTTATTTGCCCACCATTCATCGGGTCTTATTTTGCAGATTAGAAACCATTTGCCTTTGAAATTTGCTTTTTGTTAGGTTTCTTTTTAAATATTGCATATTGCATACCTAATTAGAATAAATTTGTCCTTAAGTATCAACAAAACGATTAAAAGAGATAACGATTTTTGCATCACGGTACATCAAACTATCTCCGAGCAGAGTAAACAAATTTCCTTGCAATGTGCTGATTCGATTGCTTGTTACAAGTAACCCAGACTGGGATATATCAAATATTACACTTGGTTCCCCTGATAAATTGTGTTTATTGATTACGAAAAATATATTTAACCATCCAGAGAAAATTGCTAGATGTTGTACATGTAAGTTTGGCCCCAGCGGAAATCGATTGTACCGCAACCGTTTCAATTAGATTTCATATCTTCCCTAAGAAGCGATGGATATCCTAACTTTGTAAGATCATAACAAGTTTTTGCGCCATTGACGACGTTGATGAGTTCGGGATCGATATTATAGTTTGGGATGTTATTTTGAGAATTAGATTACCTTCTAACGTATCCTAACTTCTAAGTAACATCGTGCTTTGTGAGACATCCATTGGAGAAACATCATTGAAACATGATCAGAAAAGATTCTATAAAAGTATAAGGTACAAAACTTTGTGTAAGTTTAGGGTTTACGCAAAAGTGATTTAAGAGAAAGAACTCCATGGTTTTGAGTTTCAAAATAAGTTCACAAAATAGAGTCATACGGTGTGATTTTTACTTTGTACATCTTCTTCCAAGGTCGGGGCGAAAACACTTTTATAGATTATTTTTGGGATCATTTTAACTTTATTGGCTAAATCAATATGAACGCTTCCTGTATGTATAAATATATATATTATACTGGTTAGCAAGCTTTGAAATTCCTATCTCACAATATCATAGGCCAAGGACGGTTCATAAAAGAATTAAGGTTGGAGTATTAGAACTCTCAGAAAATACGTTTGCGCCCTTCCTTTCCCTTTCTTAAAACCTAGAACATTATATAAAACATATCGTTTACGTTACATCATCACTTGTTTTATTCTTTCACACCATTCTTTAAAGAGGTTTTTAATAATATTAATCTAATTTAAGTAACGATAGAACAGGGTGGTGTGCAAACTCCACACTGAAAGGAATAGTGTTTGAGTAAGGTGGCTGTTATCATCATTGTGAAGGATTAAGCGTGGGAGGGGAACTAGCACATTATCCCTGAGGACACATTAAATACTTATATGGGACTTGGTGAGTTTTAATTTGTGAAAACCGAAAGTTTTTATGTCTAAGTGAATCAAGACTAGCCAATATTGTTACGATACAATCTGCCCCATGAGTAAGTTAAGTCTGTACATTGTGAACGAGTCAGTCGGGAGGGGGGACTGCACGGGGGTGGAGATGAATCTCATTTACAGGCTTACAGAGTTTGCATGGTGTAGACAGATGCTGTAGTCGTTTCTAGAGGAAATCATTGAGTACCTTGTGAGTTGAGTCACCACATAAAGCTATTATAACGTGCTTGTTTGAACAGGTAGGTAGTGTGAACTAAACAGTACAACTGTACTGTAATCTCTGGAGGTGAACAAGGAAGTTTATTAAGTGTCTTAATTATCACTCTTTCGAACTAAACAATGCTGTGATATCAACGATTTAGTTTTATATGTATATTGATATAGTCAATGTTCTAATTCAAAGAAAAAGATTGCATATTTAAATTTACATAAAATATTTCATATTCAACTTTCAGCATGAAATTATGATAAATCTTACAGAATTGTACAGTTCTGTGCACGTATAATCATTATAATCGCAAATTCTATCATATAATTTTTAATATAAAAAAATTCTCCATAACATATTTAACAATTTAAGACGATTTTTTTATCGTTTGAAATATGACTTCATTTACAAAATAACAATATTGTAAAAAAGGATTATCTGCCTGTAAAATAATAGGTTCTATCTTGAATTGATTAACATATTTATTACAAGTTAGGTTGTTCTGACACGAAGCACACACCATACTGAGACGAGACACGTTGTATGCGGGAAAATGTGCATTCGGAACTGCAAGACAGTTCATGGTGTCTCGAGGTTTCTGTACTCATTGCACCGCACTTGATGCACGCGGTGCTTCGGAGTATCAACCTGATTTCTTCAGCAGGGTAATAAACAAGACATTACCGAGATTCTGTGATGCGAAGATTCCTGAGATTATATATCCAACGCTGCACACCCGCTTTGTTAGAATAATTAGATCTTGGACACTTGTTGTTGGTGAATAAACCTTACCCAACTGTAATCCTACGGTAGGATAAAATTTTAATAAGATTTTTCGTTTCACAGTCGTTTTGTTAAAATAATAGAAACTTTGACGTAGGTAAATTAAACTGTCTACAATTATATTCTAAGCAATAACCATCACAGTTAAAAGTGCACGGTGTTGGCCTATACTATTCCCCATTGAGAAGAAACTTCTGGGCAGAAGTTTGTTCTCTTCACATGTACAGTTGTTATACTTTGTAATAACATTTAAGTAAGTAGTGTATCTACAAAATTTCAAACGAGTATTGCGAATAATACACACTTAGAACTGAACACCAACCTCAATAAACACGGAGCCTAGGTCTCAATGAGGTACTTTGGAATGTACCATATTCCTAAGAGTATTATATTTTGATACTATTTATGATAATATGCTAATGATATTTTATGTTAATCAATTATCCATAATAAAATATTTAAAAACTTACAGTTTAAACGTAACAGGGTCATAAACCTGCCATACCCCTGTTTGAACTGAATACCGGAGTTCAAAGCCATCCACACAGATAAAGAAAAGATTGAATGCATTAACCATATATCTTTACAGGAGGCTGCAGTGTGCACATGGTTGTGTTGACTAAACAAACTGCATGCAATAAAAGCGTCACAACTTAGACAACTTCAACAAGATAGACCACACATTTCAAACACTCCCAGACCCTTAAAGAAATCGAGAAGTGAAAATCAAAAACCTTTTTCTTCACAATATGGTTCGCAATAATGTTAACGTAACCAACAATATACGGTGAACATTATACACACATAGATATAGAGGATATCCTTTGTTTAGATTGTATATCACTCCGAGTAACGGGCTTGAGCGAGTATTTTCACGAGAGACGCAGCCACGAGTTTAAATAAAGGCTCTACCCCGTCACGAGATATTATGATTATTATATGCCTCTGTGTTTGAAAATGTGGTAGTTTACGTCCAAAACGTCTTGATTCGAGAGTATTCTTGTGACGTCATACAATTGTTGTATTATTTTTTTAGCAACGGCGATGACGTCACGTTGATTGTAGAATTGACGTCAAGACATTGTACACATGACGTCATCCCCTCTGTGATATCTTTACTGGCTTGAAAAAATGATATCAAACTCAATGGCGAGAACACATTTTCTCGAACTGAGAAAAGTCAGTCTTTTACCGCTTGGCATATAATAAATACATAAATTATGTCTATATAGAAACATAAGTATAGCTAAGTCCTAAAATGTGGACTGTGAAATGCTCAAAACTAACACTGTGCATATCATGATAATATCAGGTCGTGACCATGCAAAAAATACGTTTAAATATAAGTTATACATATATTTGAATCCATTTTCACAAACAGTAAAACATAAAACGATTTAGAACTGTAAAACATGATCAAATGCTTAAAACCGATGTATGTGTTTATCATTCAAAAGAAAGAGACATAACACTGACAATCGTTAGCTCTCATCGTAATTGGCTTCTCAGATCAACGCCGGAATAGCCATTAAGCATGAAAAAAAATTAATACATTTCATACAAAACTATTTCAACAGGAAAAACAGTTACAGACCCACAGAACAATACCTAGGATGTTTGGTTAATCTCAGAAAGCTTCATTGATACACAACCCACGTGTTTACGTTATCCCTCAACAACTGAGACAAAACACCACAAAACATCCATTCACACATGTTCACTTGGAATGCCAGGAGATTACCCACAATGGTCGGGTCATTAACTCCAAACATACCAGAAATGACCAGTGGTCAAGCGTTTACAAGTGTCCGAAGTAGTTAGATACAGTCCTTATCTATACACCCTTTAACGCAGTCTTGATATGTGAGAATTTCGGTCAATCCCAGCAAATGCTTTCCTTGTATACTTTACATACCCGATGTGTTAACTTGAGAGTATACGGTAAAAAGAAAAGGGTTAGGGCTTCCTTTACAGGACCTGCTGTACTTGTTTTAATTTTACTATTTCTTCAATTCAAATGTTTAAAGGGGCAGTAGCACGTTTTTTGATAAATTTATATTTTAAATATTTCACTTATAATTGTAAGTAAATTCTAAATGTATCATATTGACAGTGTCAACAATCTCATTACACAAGCCAATCAGCCATAGTCAGAGGACAAAGAATGAGGCTTAACATAAAATCCATTGGCGGCCATTTTTGTGTGAACACCTTTAATTCATTTTTGTAAGAGAAATGAATCGCATGGCTGAACTTTACGTTATATATTTTAATTATTACTGCTTCATTTAGTTTGAATACATTGTCTTTCAATTGGAACCATTTATTTTCATTTTCCTGACATCACCTTATATTCCCCCTAAAAACGTGCTACTGCCCCTTTAAGGAATTAAGTTATGGAGTTAATGAGGAAGGGAGGTCAAACTTGTAACTACGTCGGAGAAAGATACGACAAATTCAAGTCAAATCGTTTTCTTATTATTATAAAGTGACATTTGGTATTGTGTTGTTTGTATTATATAATGGATGTCCTACACCTTCTGAACACAAAAGGCAGACATCTCGCTTCAGTGTTACAGGGCAGTTCATAAACAATGAAGCATGGTTTAACAAGGATAAAACGAATAAGATTCTTTCCAGGTCCAAATAACATTTTAAGTCCTCATTAACCTCCGAAGAAAGAGAGTCATGCCCAAAACCTTACATTGTCATGAATGAAGAGGAATTTGATCTGTAGGTCGGGTTATCTACCAGATTGGACGCCCGGCTGTTCTTAACAATATAAGCACTGTTGACACACTCGAATATATCCCGTACGCCAAGGAAAGCATCTGAGCCCGTATTTATTTACGTTGAAAACAATTTCGTTCGAGTTCAGACGAGGTTCATGTGAACAAACATGTAGGTATTGTCATTGGATAAGTGCATTTGAATACCTTGAATAACAATACATTTATTTACATATAAATCCCCTATCAAACAACATGTTATAACTTTATTGACAGATTTATCAGCTTTAAAGTGCATTTGAATTTCTTTTTCAAACATGTATGATACCTTTATTGTCATTCATGTCAGTTTAAGGGGAAAACCTTGGAACAATGACGCTGGAGGATTATTGGAGAATAAACTGACTTAACAGATTGTACGTGGCAAAATCGAGGTCTCAAAGATGCAGAAGATGCGAGGTCAACAATGTTTTAAATTAACAATGGCCTATCGAAGTTTATCCACACTCTATGTCACTGAAAACGCCTATGAGGAACTGATTTTCGAAATTTCTTGGTTATCAATGACAAGAAAGTTGAGCCGAGTTGATATTCAAAGTAACGAAGGAAATTAAAATTGAGTTTCCAGGGTAAACTTGGTAAATGGACTCTTGGAAGTTATTTATCCGTATGTGCATATTGACTATTTACGATTTTGGCACCAGAGTGACGAGGCGATATGTCACGTATTGTATTGATTGATAGATCAATTGACACTGTTTCACTCAAATACATCTCGATACATTCACCCCAATAAGCACGTTGAGATTGCATGTCATGCGTTTACTTTTTTGTACTTTTAATTTGACATCACTTTTTTGTTTTTTATCTATAATGGAATTTTCGTGTATATGTTGTTAAGTTAAGGAGCTTAAATGAAACAATTTAAACCATCGCACCACTTCATGGGTTGTTGTTCCTCTTGACATGTAATGTGGCATTCTTTGAAATTGATTATCCTTTTTTTCAAAAAAACAATAGAAGGAAAGTTAACTTACTTTTGGATTTCCCTATCCGTATATGTGTGAAAAGATAGACAGTCCCCTCTTTACAACCCGATGTCCTGATTATACTCCCCTTATGCCTTAACGTCATCTGATACTGACGTCATTCAGACCCACAATGCATCGTGATGCGTCATTTGACGAAGTTTGTAACGTGACGTCACGACAACGCCATTTTATCTCGCCACCAAGGACGTCCCTGTACACCCTAGCAATGGAAGCATCCCTGTACACTTAAGCAATGGAGGTATCCCTATACACCCTAGCATTGATGGTATCCCTGTACACGTACACTGATAACCTCTTTGTGTATCTGGAGTAGAGCATTTCAACATCCCATTCAGTCATCCGGATTCTTCACGATCTTTATTTGCTTACCCAGTTTCTTTCTTTAAACACTTTAAACACACTGGTATAGACCAATATTTGTCGATTCAACGTTAACTGAGCTCCGCGTTTTCGTACATTTTCACCAACATTTGTCATGTTTTCCCTGAAACATTATGTTCCTTATTTGAAGTACATGTATGCTATATAGAAATTGACATGAAGGGTCAAGATAACCGCGTTGTAAACTATTGACTACATATAATTACATCACACAATTACGAGATCATGACCGTTCTGGGGTTATTAAGTTTAGAATATGATTTAATTGAGTTCAATTTAGTCGATAAGGCACCTTTCTGAGAAATGGTCGTAGTGTTGGAATTGGCTCTGCTCTGAGTGAAGAATGATTATACGACCATTTGAAAGTCGTTTACCCAGCTCGTTTCTTGTTCAATGAAATCAGTTCTTCACTTCAATGGTAGTTATGGAACTTAATTTGCTACAATATTGCAATCATTGTACGTGCTGGAAGCAAATTGGATAATTCTTTCTTTGTTTGCTTGAAACCCGGTTTAAATACACAAACCAAACCAATAATATGAGTGTATTAACGTTCTGAGAGGAACTATCCTTAAGGATTTTGCAAACGCAAACTATGATGGTTGAAAACGCTTTTATCATTTATTCCAATATGATAGGAGAACGAATTTCTATAGGGTATTATTTTGTCTTTATTATACCTCTATTAAATTTGCAAGAATATCATTGGTCAGTTGACATCACGTGATTGAAAAATATATCTGCACACTGACCCCGGCTATCCATGAGGAGGTCAGTTTTGTGACAGAAATGTGTGACACTGACCTGAGATATTGACTCGTCACGTGATTTGTCACTATAATTCACTAATATTGTCACTATAATTGCATCTTTTACGTGTCGCTTTGTTTTGACGTAACACACAAAACACATGCATAATAAATCTAAGGAAAAGGGAATTTCGGTATAATAAAACACTTAGTTACTCATGAGGTCATTATGTTAAATACAAGGACTCTCGAACCTGACTCCCTCGCAATATACCCCTAAGACATAAAAAATACTGAAAAATAATGACATACCGCGTACATTCATGCTAAGTTACCAGCATACCATACCATCCCTCTCCATTTCTATACCTCCGTGTACCTATCTTTGTCCGTTTTATCACTTTTATCATTCTCCCTACTTCTTAATGAGACACTTTGAAATTTGTTTCGAAGGTCCTGCATGTGTACAGTATAATACCCTATTACTTAAACAAATGGGCTATTAGTTTATCAAAATAGGTTATAATTGGACCACTAATTAACGCAACAACAAACCTCCCTCTTCACAGCAGGAATAATAAACACCACCATGGCAGATTTACTTCCATTTGACCCCGGCTGAACCCATACCTTTTCTCAATCAAGCATAATTGCAGGCGCAGAGGCGCATCGTTAGGTGATAACCAGACTTAAAAGACGGCACCCAGTGTCTGCATGACTGGTCCCGTTATTATCTTATCGCAAGGAAGGGCGGGTGTGAGATAAGGACCGACTACCTGCCTACCCCTGCTCTACCTGAGGATAACATGCATAATTAACAGTGATTACTAATTTGGTTCAAGATGCTCTGACATTTCATCGCAGATGGTTTCGTCAATAATTCATCATTCAGTGCTGGCTTTACTTAATCTAATGCAGGATAGGTCTAGCCAGGGACAAATTAGAAAAACACTGTATATCTTCATGGCGAACCTTTTGGAACTAGAACTATAAGGGAGCAAAGTTTACTACAGGAAGTTCAAATACGACGGTGCTTAAATA
Organism: Steromphala cineraria; assembly: GCA_916613615.1. Classification (NCBI taxonomy): domain Eukaryota; kingdom Metazoa; phylum Mollusca; class Gastropoda; order Trochida; family Trochidae; genus Steromphala; species Steromphala cineraria. Next base: position 10,969,931 of record OU744726.1, read on the forward strand.
TAATGAAAGTTGAAAAAATCACTTGACTATTGAATATCCTCGATTGCTTCTTAAACCATGCCTGAAGGTTAAGAAATATATATATTCCTTATGTAACTTGACTAACCGATGCATACATAATGGATTTTAACTGAATAATGATGTGACATATATCTAAAAAAAATGGCATATATGTACATATGTAGTTGTATTTGAGCGACCTGAAGTTCTGCGAAATCATTTCCTATCCGTAAGTGTATCATTTCATGACTAAGATTTGTTTAAATCATCCATAATGAGGTTTCCACTTTATATTTCGGTATATGATTTCAACCACCTTCATACATCACTTACAATCAGTGTCAACCATAGCAACACATTACAGTGTCGCACTACAGGTGATTCGTAAAGCTGTCAAGAATATGATAGTATTAACTAATATCTCATTTTGATTTTAATGTAGGAATTTACAAATGGTTTCAAATAATCCATAAATTTAAGCATACTTTACTGGTACGTGAATGCTAAACAGGATAGACATGATGTTTTTGGGCGTAATTGCATTCAGATAATTCCACGCCGGTTCATTAAAAATGAATCCGGGATACACATTGAATTGTTTGGTATCACAACTTTGAACTTGCGTGTACTCTGTTGCTGCAAACACTGTTACCTAAATGAGGTCAATACAGATGTTGAAGATACACGTGCACATATTTCAGTTAATGTTACTAGCAATATCCTCTTTTCTCGGAAATTGTCTGAGTTAGTTAAAAATATTTTACCAAAAATTACGGACACTGCAACTAACATCACAGAGAAAATGGTTAAATACAGAAAACAGCGTCTTCATATTGTTGCATACTCGGAATTAGTCATTACTAGATGGATATACAATTAATGAAGGAATATCTGTGTTTCAGTTACCACTCCCAATATTTCCACAGTACTCAGCACGGCTTGTTGGGATAGTTCATACAAGATAATACAGAAGAAATAAAACTACATTTACTTCAATTGGACATAGGATTGGTACAGGACTGTCTGAACATCAAAGTGTACAACCTTACCACCATAACTTCAAAAACATTTGACGATTTCAATTTGACACAGGAATGTGACACCCTGATGGCATACTCATTAACATTATCAAAAGTTGTTCATTCGATAAAGGCTAAGATTAGCATAAACACTGGCAAATATCATTTCCTTAATGTGTTGATTTTCGAAATAAATGTCTAACAACAAATTCTAAGTGCTGAAATAAAACAGAAACGTCATTTCTTTGTTCTTTGTCGAAAAAGATGAATACCAAACAAATTCAAATTACCTATAAAACATTAAGATAATTAATTTCGAATTTGGAGAACAATGCATCCCTGGATTTATGAACACGTCAAGCAAGACACAAATCTTTTCCCATGTGATGTTCTTACGGTCATGGTTCATTGGAGAAAGCAGTCTTTACATAATGAAAGGTAATGTGACCTGAACTAACCAGTGGAGAAGGGTCTTCAAGAACGTCTAATATTGGTCAATTACGTGATCTCCATTGTTTCATTGCAACAGTTCAGAACGGCCATCGACTGAATCATGAAAAGCCGACTAATTGGTTTGAATAATTCAATGCGAGGACTATTAATCAATGGGGATCAATAGTTAATGTTCCAACTTCAAGTTTGATCACGAAATAAAATCTATCTTCGACTCTGGAAACAAGCGTGGTGAAAATCGTCATGACAACGGCATCCGTGGACTTAATGTGTTCAGTTTGATACATCGAGAAGATGTGAAATAACAATTCATGTTGGGCCACATTTTGTTAGTTTAAGCGGTGCCGAAAATTGCTATGAATTATCACATAACTTCGATAAAAGCCAAGAACTGATTACCTTTATAGAGCGTTTGCTTTAATGCCAGCATGAATATTTACCAAGATGCAAATAACCCTAATGATATCGACCAAACGGGGAATATTGATAATCAAAAAGTTGGTGTATATTTCCCCTGTGTAAGTTCAAGGATGTTTTAAAGCGACATCTCGATGTTGATATTGCTTTCATCACATGATCATAAGGTTTTGACGTCACCGACTCATGATCCCTAAATACCCAAACAGAATACCGCTTACTATGTCACATGTGTTGAAGCTCAAGATGAAAACACGTTACGACGACGTTAGGCTAATGGCGTCACCAGACTATGACATCACTGGTCATCACTATACAAACCAAAGTCAGTTTTGAGCTAGGGAATGTTCATTCTTTTACTGATAAATTTTGAAAAATAATTGTGAATGATTTAATAGTTACGTTTGTTGCTCATTTCGACCCTCGTTGATTCCGGCATTCATCACACGGGTAGAATATTGATTTAGAGTACAGTAATTAGGTCATACATGTTATGTGTATAGCTTTTTAGGTAAAAATGTTCAACTTGTAAGAAAATCGATAACCCCCAAAAAGTATGCTTTCAAGTTTGCCAGTCATAGTTCATTTTCTAAAAATGTATTTTCTATATCCTTTTGAATATATACTATCATTTCCTGTCCCTTTTCACACTTTCGTGCAACAATTACACTTCCTCGCTCAACATTTTTGTTTCATGTAGACTTTTTTCAGAGGATTAAATTTTAAATACCTTTAAAATTATTTTCGAATTCCTAAGCAGATTATGTTATGACGATATTAATAATAAATTTGATAAAAAATGACATTCTTGGATATAACAAGATAAATTTTCATAATTAAAATCACCGATTACCAAATAATGAATTAAATTTGACTAAAGATAAAAGAGTTTGTTGCCGGAAGTCTGAACATTAAATTAATCTAATTAGCTTTTAATGTTAAAACGAATTGATTAACGTAGACATTAAAACTATCTACTATCAACGGAATGGTGACGCAATTAACGTTTAAAGGTTTATGAAGAAGCAGTCTTTCATGTTTGATATAACAAATGTACAGACTAAAACGTAAGTCCATTCCAAAACACTTATATGCATACACAAACCATTAGCATAAACTAGCTTAAACAGTCAACCATGTTTCTGATTCAAAACAGACAGTTCTGACGTCATCGTTATAATTAGTCACACCATTAAGCATTGCTACGGTAAACGGGAAATGTGTTTACACTGTCGTTAATGACTGCACCAATTATCTTACCATATTTTACCTGTTTGGAACTCTACAATGATACGGGAAAGTCTAGTTACCACACCTGTAATGACAGTTATGAGCAGACCAACACGTCCAGGTATCGACGTTAACATCAGTTACAAACGTTTACGTCATTTTAAACGTGCTATATTGACGTATTGCTGTTAAAGTCATTTCCGTTTTCAAAGACATAAAATGAACATTTGGTGTGTAAAAGTGCCATAAATACTTTTTGCTAAACTAAATTCACAGAGAAAAGGGAGGTTTAATAGCTGAATACATAAAATTATAGAAGACCTGTTAGAGTCCAAAGCGATGTTGTAGTTATGTAAGCATGCTGCATCTCACGAACAAAAGAAATAAAATCGAAGTCAGATATATTATTTCTTTGTAATGGTAGCATTTGTCTTCAGAATACTGTTAACGCACCAGGAATATAAATTAATAGAGATGCTTTATGGAAAACAATATGCACGATTGTATGAGTGTTTTTAAATGCAAGACGTCTACGTCTAATGGTTAAGTAACATTTTTCATTTGATGATTGCTTGTTTTATCGGTTTAAGGATGGATATATAGGTAACCCTTTTTAACGATACCTTACATAACTATGACATGTAAATGTTAACATCTCCAATACCTTAAGTTAATCTTATTGACTTTTAAGCACTTAAATGACCGTTTTCTACTTTGGGTCAAATGGAGGTAGGTAATGGTAAGTAATATATGTGTTTGGGAATGCAAGACCTGTAGGTTAAAGCAAAGCCATAAACATTTTCAGCATGGATGTCAGAAGCTTGTAAAATGTTTAGAGAACTTGTTGCTTGTTTAGAGTATGGTGGTGTTTTACTCAGCATGGCATAACCGCACTAACCATATGGCTGACCGATAGCGTCAAGGGTTGAGAGTAGTTCAAGTCTTTATAAACATTATTGAATAAATGGCCATGTAAGATTATGTAAGATAGAGGACGCTGTTTACGGCAATAATACGACAAAATAGTTGGGAAAAACGAATTACGACTGAAAGCTTCATTCGTTACCTTCATTTCAGTATGCACAAAAGAACGAATGGTACAACACGGTGAAATTGAAAATTGAATAACTTTAGCAAATGAAATTATGCCATTAAGAAGAACAATCATGGATAGGTTAAAAGTGGAGTTGAATGCATGGATATCGATAAATTTTGCGTAACATTTCGTTATTCTGCATCTTTCGAAGTGTATGATTTTTTTTACATTAACCATATTGCCGATTGTATAACTCTGTCCATCAATTAAAACGTTTTCAATTAAATATGTTATATCGTATAAGAACAACAATAAAAAGTATCAAGCTGCAATAGTATTATATACAAAGGCTACCAAGTTTAATTAACGAAAAATGTTTAAAAATTCATCAGATATTGAAATGATTGATAATGCTTCTGTATTTTCGGAATTTTAACTCCTTTCAGTCGAGTATTTTTTTGGGCGTTGATATTTATAAAAACTATACAAAAACATGCTAAAAAGTATTTCTATTTATAGTACTAACGACCCTTGCTTGCCACCGTAAAATGTTCTATTTTCTGATTTATTCACAATGTACCATCCCTCACGGTAAACATATCATATTGCTATGTCATATATGTTATACAACTTTCTTCTATCGCTTTGGATTTATTTGACGATCTCACAAAAAGTAGCCAGCTTGCTTCAGGGTAAGTTTACACAGAAATCTGACAGAAAGATGTGTTTTATTGTATATGTATAACATGTTTATTCGAGCCCCGGGCGATATCAAGTCCATCTGGCTGACTGAGATCGTTAGTTTGCAATAGACAACGATCAGCTGACGGCCCGTTTGAAGCATGCCGCGCACGTGCAGTATACAAGCACGACGTCTTGATTTTCTTGAAGGGTTGAGTAGAAACCAGAGCGCATGCGTTAGCCATTCAAGAAACCTATATGTTTAACCTTTTCCGTTTGTGTAACATCTTTGGAAAATGTGTGAAAGAAATTGTTTTACAACCGGTTCAGAAAATTGTAGCGGGTTGCCCTTTAAATTCTTAAAACACGAAATGAGATTTTGAAAGCACCAATATTGAAACGACATTGAAATCACTCACCTTAAAAAAGTGATAAAGTTAAACTTTGTTTAAAACATTTTCAACTTAGCGAAAATTGGATATTCATTGGGTAGCAATATAGATATAAATGGTTTCCAAGATGTTTTAGAAAATAATTCATACACTGGAATATGATATATCATAACATTAATTCCTCCATAATGCTTTTCGTTTTTACCGATTTTTAGTAAAGAATTTCCTTTTGAAAATACGAATATTTATGCTCCTAAAGTTTTTGCTTATTATTATTTTCAATACATTCGTTCAAACCCCTTACATGTCTTATATCAAAATTTTGGTATTTCTTATTAATAATACAAACAGCATCAATAAAACTGGCCCATCTTTCGATCCCTTTCTCCCTGATCTATCTCCTCTCTTTTAGATGGCAACACCTGTTAATAACTGACATATTGTTCAAAACACACTAAACACCAACTCACTCACTCACTTATCAATAATTTTTTCGTGATGTCTCATAGAAACCGCTTTCATATACTTGTGTTATATAGATACTGTATGTATACAACGCCGAAATATACACCTACGTGAAAGGCAGTTTAGTTGGTAGTATCGAAATGGGCATGCTCTTTAAACACGACATGTTTTGCTCGAGTAGCTGATTGCTCGCTAGCGCAGCAGGTAAATATAGAACTACTAGCCTAATTTCTTTCAAAATCATAGCATCTGCAACTTCAATTTCATTCATGACTTCACACGCAGTAACTAATGCAGTTGGCAATTTTACAGGTAACTTAGAAGCGACTGCATTCACTCTATACAGACAGGCTGCTAGTTTTACTCGAAGTTGTATGTTTCAATCATTTTGTAGAGTTCCTTCTAATGTACATTACACTTCTCTTTTAGAAGAGGTGCAAACGGTTCAAGATTAAAAACATTTCATATTGCTAAAAGATGATGAATGAACTTCACTTGTTAATGCATTACTTTCGCGTATTCTTGTATCATTTCAGCTTTCATATGTTTCAAGGTAATCTTTTCCAATTTCCCACAAAGCATGATTGACTCCTTTCATTTTACCTTGAGCGTTACTAGATAATAAACTAGTTCATAACCATTTTGTAATTGTGCCATTGTAATTATAGATTAACGTCTTTTTCAACAATCATGTAAGAATTTATCAGCCACGCGTATCCATATGGGGTGTAAAACAGGTAAGCCGTAACATAATTCCAAATACAATATTTCTGATCAATACATGTAGTTATAAGTATATCGTAATATATAATAGGAGTCACAAACATTACTGATAAACAACCAGTGTCATTTTAGGCTGATATGACATATTAAGTATCCAAAGACCGTTCGGAATTAGAATCATCAATCACTGTTACTGTAGACTATCCGATTTACTAGAATTGAAGCGTACAGTCTTATAAAGGAGCCTATCTTAAGATCAAGCGATAAAGTCAGGATGAAAGGATATGAGCTTCAGTGTTGATTGTTATCATAGCTCAGTCTCTTCAGTTCCCACATTATTGAGGGGGTGGGGTCATTAAGGGGGGTGAGGGTGGGGGCACACATTGCTAGGATGTAATTACCCAGTTTGGTAAACTCTTTAGGCGTATCTCGAAGTCATGAGTAAGAATGCAGACATACAGATACACTGAAACTAGATCATTAATTCTTGTGTGACAAATCCCTCACTTAAAGTGGTCTTATCCCGTAGTTGCGATCCTTAGTTTAAAGTAAATGTAATGACAGCCAGCATTATAAAATTGTAATTTATCTTGATAAGAAGATTGGTTAACAAACATGAAAATAGTTGTGATAACGATTCACTGTACAGTCACACCCATACATCACGACAGTCGCGTTGTGAGTCTTTTCATATCTGAATGGTTATCAAGAAGAGGTTGAACTGTAAAGTGTTCGCAGGTGTCCTGCACGAAATACCCGTGCCACCCGCTATAGGATTGTCGGGGTGGGGCTGTTATCATTTTAATATATAAACAAGTGCACTTGTGAAAACATTCTTAGCACAATTGTATGACAATGTTCTGGTCTGTTGACCTAGTTTAAATATTTCGATGACTGTGCGGTGTCGCATTTCCTAATTTCATAACGGGAATTTCGTAGACATCTGTCTTGAAACTAAAAGAGGCTCTTACAATTGATAGAAATGTATATAATTTTGTTGACGTTGCAAATACATCGGGCAAGGGGTATTGTTTGTATCAATCTAAATAAGAGTGTTTGTATTGGAATTAATGCGTTTGAAACTAAAACTAATGGTTGGAATTTACTCATATTTAAAAAATTAAAATCAACATGATTTTGGGATACGTTGACTTATTTCAAAACAAGTCTAAAAAAGCAAAACCTTACATAATAGTGCATAAGGCGCGCGTATAAAGCTTTTCATAAACAATAATCAATCGTTTGAACTCAAAAGAATAAAGTGATAATCACACTGAAAATAAATCCATTACATTAAATATAAGTCATATTTTAGTAGACTTATTTCCGTGTTTTCAACAGTTTTGAAAAGACGGAAGTCGCTTTCCAGTTCTCTTTATAGACACGACATAATTAGAAAAAAATTGTGTATGAATAAAGCGTTTTAAACTGTTGTGATGTTAATTTAAATTGAATCCAGTAGACAAATATCCGTGAAGTACGTTTCTATTATAAATGTCGCTAAACCACTAAAAAGGCAACTGTTTAGCAGCACGATTTGTCAAGATGACTCTTTAACTACACTTAAAACTAGATTCAATGTTGTTGACTCACAATCTAAATCACGAAACCTTTGTCAATTACAGTGATGAGACCAATTCAAAGTTATGCTATGTATTTTGTCTAAAGTGCTCCGAACTCTTTTTGTTTTTAAACTGAAATACGTCCCATCAAGCAGTCTGAATCTGTTTACATATGCAGCTTTAATTTCAGTGCGCAGCACGTTGCCCTAGGTTGGCAAGCATTATGTTTGATTATGAATATGTGTCTGTATTAATAGATGTTTTAAGAAATTATATGTTATAAGAAAAATGAAAGTCGACATGTTTAAATATGATATATGTGCATGTTTATAACTTCAATTACTCATGCTGTTCTACTATTTTTGTAAGTTTTTAAAATATACTTTCAGTATAATGAAACTTGAAGTTTAAATGGGCGTAGTCTTTAACGTAATAGAGCGTTCAAGCGTTCAAAAATTCAAATTTCTATATTCTAATTTCTAAATTATATATGTCTTTTTAAAGTTTAAGTTGCTAAATATGCGGTTGTAAATGTCATAAACAAAGCACAAACTAAACCCTGAGACACAAACCTTCATGAATAATATTAATGATATATATCTTTTTAAACTACAGTTAACATTGGGCTGTCTGACATTTCGAGCTCCAAATATAGACCTTTTTAATGACAAGGTCTTGAAAAGATTCGGATTAAGCGATGATATGAATCTATCATTTTTTATAACCTAGCTGTCAATACTAAAGATAATACCACGATAAATAAGATATGAAAATTACCTTTAGTTGATAAAAGTTAAACGAAACAAGTTTCAAACCGTCAACATGCATAACACCCCGAACATATATTAGTCACTGTAGAAACAATAAACAACCTACCTTTTAATCCTCTCTCAATATGTATCCCAAGTACTTATTCCGTGCCTCTTAGAACGCGAGGCAATACACTATGACACACCTCAGTCAGAGAGGAAACGCGGGGATACCTGCCTACGTCATAACTAGGCTACATCAGAACGAGGCTGGGCAGAGAATGTCGCCCTCTCTGACATGCGTGTTACCGCTATCTCAGTCTTATCGCCATCTTTCAGGTGCGCCGTAAAAAAGCGTTTCCTTGTTATGCATAAGTTGTTGTGACCCAACTTTCAAAAAGTATTTTAAAAACTTAAGTACATTTGTCTTCTTTCAATTGTGTGGCTTAGTGGGATTGTTCGGGTTTTTTCATATGTGGACGTATTATGAAAGGAAATATTCTTCTTACGTTTGTATCAAGTTTAATAATAGTTGTGAAACTATTTGATTGCTATAATCTGCATTTGATGTAAGATGTCTACAAGTTTTATAGAGAACCACGTTCGTGTATCACCTCCAAATAAAGAAAGCATACACTTTAGTGAGCTCAGTCCTTTATAAGGTAATTAATAGCAGTGTTTTATCATATGGCAAACATTATTTTAAAAAATACATTTGATTTAGAGAAACGGTTTGTTTTATTTGTCGATCTCTTAATGTATAAAATACATTTTAGAAATATGAGCAGATTTTGAGATGATTCATCCTTTGTAGGCTCTCAAATTGTTAAACATTTACTCCAAAACATTTCAGAAAGGTGTCTGTTGCTCTTCATAACCGACTTGTATCTTTTTATGTACATGGAAGAATTTTACCTGCCACAAATCTCTTTCGTTGATGATTCTAGCACGCATATGCACCCACACAACAAACCCCTACATCTCGACTGCGATAAGAAGGCCACCGTTACACCTTGTTTATATGAGGCTCACGAAGTCTCGGAATGGTTGATCGCTACATGACCAACCCTAGAGATTATCTTGGCGTTACTAAAGGGGATATAGCAAGGGATTATCAATAGCTTTACAAAGTAATAAGACATGAAATGAGCCTACGACGTTAAGATTTTATCCAGTATATTTGATTATTAAATGTAAGTTTGTTTCTATCGGAACGTGTAATACAGTCAAAAATTAAACATCTTACCTATTTTCATCCTTTACTTTCGCGTTATACCTCAGTTTCTTGTTTGTCGCCATGGTTACATACACACATATTTGCATAAAACTTTTTGGATGATGAATGGTTATGACAACTATATAAGATCACGGGTAAAGTATAAAGATACAATGATAAATAGTATTAGCAAAATAGATTTGCCAAAGCATTTGATAACATTTTCTCTATCACATAAAATCACACATAGTTTACATCTTCTATAAAGACTAATTCTGTGAGGAAATTTTGAATCAAAGATTTAATTCCCATTTGTTTAAAATGCAGTGATAAAACAATTCATGCAACTTGCAGTTTCACATGAGAAACGAGGGGTCTGTTCACGAATCGAGAGTATAAGCATATCCTCACGAATTCGTTCCGACATTGTCGAGATAAACCCCGAACACAAACAGGGTCTTATTTCTCATGTGGCATTTTGATTTAAGCTCTTATATCAGAAGCCATGCTGTTTTAACAAAAACAACGGAGCTATAACGAAATTAAATTATTTAAGCCAATGCTTTAGCAAGGCGCCAGTGTTGTTAATATCAGCACTAAATGCACGTGGTTTACATTACAAGGTGTCAATCATTCCAGGAAATGTGTTGTGGTATAGCTTTCCTAGCGCATGAAAAAGTGAAGAAATGTTCGCGCATAGCATGTTAAAGGTAGATACATACAGACAAAGTCTAGGCAGTAAACTAGATGCAGCGAGTACCGAATTACGGATTATAAATAGCTCAGTTTGTTTACTGCATTGTTTACAAACACGGAAATTCTCTCAACGGGCGTGCGACTAATTTTGACAAGCATCTATCTCAATTACATAATGTTTAGGAAACTCTGACCGCTAGCGTGTGCGGTTCAAAGCGCTGGACCTCAGGTGACCTCTCATCTTGACCAAAGGGTTTGAAAGTGGATAGACTGGTCATCGTTAGCTTGATTGATAGGACTGACATGACTCAGAGAATAACATGAAGATGAAAACATGAACCTCGTAAATAAATGATACAAATAGGCTACCTAAGTAGGTATAACTGATGCGTTGTAGTAAGACCAACGATTACATGCTTTGGACTAGTTACAATAAGGAAGAGGAATATCCATTTCGTTAATGAATATAATGTTTAGCAAGGTATCAAAATTAAGAAACTTGCTAACATATATCTGGACATAAATAAGGAAAGTTGATCATCTCTACAGTCACGTTCTCACCCAATCTAAATAAATTTAGATCAACAGGTTTAATATTTGGTCATACTGTAAAACCTGTTGATCTAAATTTATGTAGATTGGTTCTCACCCGGCACGAATTTATCTCGATACCAACAACACTACTTCAGCATCTCATGTCTACGCAGACATCACCTTTATCACCAATTTCCCGAATGTGATGTCAATACCTTATAGGTTCACCAAGAGGTGGGGAAGGGGGAGGGGGTTGATTGAGCGCACCCCTCTCACGAAAGTTCCAAATAAAGGAACTGAAATGAAGCTAATTTTCCTGTGGACTAATATTCTCCGATCCAAAGTAATGATTTCATAGTCGTACTTATGACACCCACAGGGCACACTCCTCCAATAAAGTCTTTCCGATAAGATTTCTAGGTGTGATATAATTAAAACTAAGGTCACGTGCGTTTGCAATTTCAAAAGACCGTCATGAAGATTGAAACATTTCAAGTAGCCTAATAACGAAAACGTCAATGCTTGAAATTATCATTGCAAACTTGACTTTTGAATATTTCAGTAAAAAAAAAACAACCTAAGTTTAGTTAGTATAATTGAATAGAAAGAATAAATGCAGCAATGACATTGGCAATCCCTTGTGTGAGGCACGGCACACCGGGCGGACATTCAAAATGAAATAAATTTTCATTATGACTACACATTAAAATCAACACAAGTTAATCTTTTCTGACAGACACCAGACATGCAGATGTAAAATTTAATGTAAATCACTGAGAAGTTAATCTTGGATTCCCTTTCTCCTAAAACCCTGCATTCAATTTGAAGCTGCATTTATTCACACAACTGTTTTGAAGATAAACGTAATTTCCAACTTTAAGCTCAAAATCTTCGTTTCGTTTTTATAAACAAAACATTTCTATTCTCATCAAATCCAAGAAGTTTTATCGCTACATCATTTGTTACATTCAGCCCTCAATTTGGGATTTCGGTTTTCCTGTTATGTACTTCTGAATAGTATACCCTCATCATATGTTTGAAACTATTAATACGTTTCTTGCGTCAAGCTTATCATCTGAGATCAGTAAATCATTCATCCTGCCATGTTTAAGCTCAACATTATAGCATCACATGTTTTTCACCTGCAACGTTTACTCTTAGTAATACATGCAACTATTAATTCTACCGAATCTTATCCAATCAATATATTTAACTAAATCTCCCGTAAAACCATATAATCTACAATTATTTCAATGATTAACTAACTTTCTATCAAATCAAACTCGTTCATCCAACATCTTATTATCCCTCGAATAACACAAACCTATTTCCTTCATTGTGAACATGATTAAAACCACACCTCTGTCAATATTAAAGGCACTTCCTGTCATTGTTACTACATGTACATCTGCATGCACTCTAACATCGCAATCTTCAACTTCAATTCTAGCCCTTTAACGTCAAAATCAACTCTATCTCTTCATTATCTAACATAAGTTGTTATTTACTGCCACGTCTAACACAATTCTGTCCTCAACCTGCACTCTCACTAATCGTCTAAGCCAGGTAAAAGCTCACCTGTAGTCTTTGATCTTCCGCTGATTGGGTTTACCGTTGGAGTGACGGGCTAAGAAAGTTGTTGACTGAACGCAGAAAGAAAACGACTTGGCGATACAGCGAAACATCCTCTACACTTGGTGAACAAACTCTAACTCCGGCTTTGGCTTCTAGGTCGATAAAAGTTTATGTATCGGAGGCTTTCGTAAATATTTGATTGACTAATATTGTTGGAGCGAGGCGCTCTCGGATTAAACACCGCCTGCTAAGATGCACATTGGCTTAATGGCGGCAAGAGGGTTAAAGTGGCAGTTCGACACTAGAGAAAACACAACGTTTGGAACCGGTCCAAATACCATTTACATGACATTTTAACTATAAGTATGATACGTTTCATCAACCGTAGCTTTCCAATAGAAGTTACTAACTATTAACTGAATTTAAAATAAAGTTTGTGCATTTCTAGAATGATGCTAATCTATAATTGAGAGTTAAAAGAAATCGGTCATTTGAATCTCCCAAGTATTTACGCACTGCTTATGAAATGTATAATTAATATACATGTATTCGCATTCATGAAACTTTATATTAACCAAGTTTCCTGAACTGACCGAAATAATTATGGATTATGTTTGTATTGATTATTCAAACATCGTTTGCAGATTGCAAATTCACTATTTATAGTGTTGTGAGATATTAGTAGCTATTTCGACTCATCGGTGCGTTGGAATAAGTCCAAATAGTATTACACGGTTATAGCTACATGTGCATCTCATGTTTCTCTTGTCAGGATTTTTCACTTACTTGGACGGTTACACATGTGCATATTTTAAACTTAACCCACAAATGTATCTGACGGTATTAATTATATAACTCATTTCCAAATTTGATTAACACCATGCTGTTCATGTAGGATGGGATTACAGTTTTCCCTGGTAACAAACAGCTTACAATTCCAATATGTATTAATGTTGTTTCAGTCAATAAAGGTAATATGATAAAGAAAATACATTATTTATTTGAAACATGCACTGATAATATGAATAAATTGTATTGAACAAAAATATCGTAGTTTTATATGGCCACAGAGACCGGTAGATTGAGCGGTTTATGGTATTTACACGTGATAAATCTAGAGGAGCACGGAAGAGGCGACATGAGATCAAATATCGGTTAAAAAACAATAAGTCTTATGAGAATTACTGAATTGGAGACGAAATAAAAACGACATAAACATATGCTAGCACGTGACGAGGAACATAATTTAGTAAGATATATCTTAAATATAGAGAGAAAGAGAAGAAACAGAGTAGGAGAAATTGCAGTCAGACATGATTTTTTAAAAGGAGAATGAAGAAAAAATTAGAACCTGTTTGCAATGAGGAGACATGAATTCACAAATATGTACTGAAATATTGATTAAATGGCAAACGATATAGAGAGTGTCGGTAACTCACATCAAAGTCGATAATTGGCAACACAGACACAAATTTAGATTCATACGAATTGTTAGATCCGATTCTTGCAATCAATGTACCGAGGATATTCCAAAGCTCTGATCCAATGTACAAGTGACCCATGTTGAAACATACGAACTGTAAAGCCTCTAGATGCGACGTTATCAACTACACGTTGAGAAACACCACCATAAAAGAGTGCAGCGGCATCCGTGTGTGTATAAAAGCTTTTAGAATAATTATTCTCATAATCCTGTAGCATTTCGGTAACATTATATGATGGAAACTCGTCGTTGTGGGCTATATTACACTCCGGGGTACCTACTGAAACAGCGAACTGAGATCAGAACATAAAAAGTTATGAATTGTTTTTATCAAGGATTTTCTTTGAAAACCATTTTATGATCCTGTTGTGGAACCGAGTGACATAACATCAAAGGTGCCGATAATTAGTAATTACGTTATTGAGTTAATCAAAGCCTTAACTCGTCTACTTTGGATTACAAAATGTTGAATTTGAAAGTCAAATTATCACTTATCGTAACAGTCCCGGGAAATAGGATTTGCCTTCATCGTCATGTGCTTGTTTTTGTTAAATATAAGCGAACCTTTATCATTATCATGTTTATCATCTTTTCCATTATCATTATCATCATCATTATCACAGTTACAATGATTTAATGTAAGTCATTTCGAAAACCTAGAAAATGGTTTTCTCTCGTAAAAGCAAAACGCTATTACCCTTTAAGGCAATCACCCAGACAGCGTTATCACTTCAAGTCAATAGAAACCAAACGTCCGGTCAATTGCGCTTCTAATCCTGTACACCTATTCATACTTGTAATGTATGAAGATATCCAGGAGCCCGATAAGTCTTGAGAACAATGATAGCTGATAATAACTGAACAATTATTCTAATCGAGATCAAAGACCCTATTTCAAGAAATGTTCTTTTTGTTTATGGAAATAACAGGAGGCCAGTTGACCTCAATATGAGATGGAAGTTTAACATGGATACCTTAGTAACAAGAGTCTCATTCATGAAAAGAACATAAATGTATTGGAAGTATATGACATGAGTTTCAGAGAATACTCCTACGCAGGTTTAAATACATAAATAAGTCGTTAGGTAACCGAATGACAGAATAACTTATCAACTTTATATCACTATTATGACACAGACTGAGAAACAGCCTTCATTAATCATACTACCTATTCGATAGTCCTCTTAATCTAAGGAGATCTTACACATCTTTTGGACATATTTATCGATGAACCAAATATGGTCATAGTCTAGATGTACTGCATAAAGCTCAATCTAAATAAACAGAGAACGATATTTCTATAATTTATTATTGCAGCAGGACTTTGGATAAAATCGTTTTAGCTATATCTATCAAAATTGAATAGAGCTATTCTTCTTAAATTGTCTATTTCACCCAAAGGGTCACCAGCCCAAGTCACAGATACTAAAACAAAGCCATCTTTACTTATCTTTTAGCCTACATTGTAGCTTCACCAATAGCCATGCCAGTGGGATCAAATAGGCATCTGTGTGGCTCTCTAATGAGCAGTCAGAATGCGGTCTGTACATAAACAATGTGAAATTAACACGTTAACGACATGCTAAATGTACCTGTTCTCGGCTTGTAGTCTAATGGAAGCGACTCTATCTACTGAAAGATATACGGGTGAAACAGACAAGCGCTAAGTAAGGGTGGTAAATGCTAACATCTTACTCTCAGGTATAAGGTGTGGTGAAGTATATGTCAATGCGAAATATACGGATGTTTGAGTTATTTCACTGTTATTGTTATATATAGAAATATAGAAATATAGAAATACAGAAACAAGGAAATATAGACATATATATTAGATATTTAGAAATACAGGAACTAAAAATATTGAAATATTGAAATAGAAATATTGAAATAGAAATATAGAAATATTGAAATAGAAATATTGAAATAGAAATATTGAAATGGAAATATAGAAATATAGAAATATAGAAATCCATGCTATAATGTGATGGACTCTGCAGGTGCGGAGTAAGACGAAGAATCTGTGCGATTTACTGCATTGGCAATATAGCATTTTGATAGGAATTTACTGCTCAGTTCTAAATCATATAAAGATCCTTTGGCTATGATGGGATTCGAACCCGCGTGAACCAAAGTCGAAAGCTAAGCAATGGAAGAGCTCAATTCCCTATGTAAGGCTAAACATTATAAACACCTGCTTACATATCAACTACTGTAATCCGTTCTGTAACTTAAGGCATTAAACAACTCAGTTTAGAGCATGTCCAGGAGAAGTAACTTAAGAAAGAAGATTTTGACGAACGCTTGTGTGTTAATTCTGTACTAATTCTCCTAAAAGACTACACTCATAACATTTTGAATTTTGAATATTTCAAAAATTATTTTTTTCAAATAGGTATCAAAACCGCACGCAATAACACCGTACCGAGATGATGACGGAAGCTACTCAACGACTTACCTGTTATATTGTTAAAGTATAATAGAAAGCATAAACAACATCTTCATAATTTTCATATGTCAGCGCATGTACTTAGACTGAGCATATAATTTTCTCATTGTGGAGAGGACACAAATATGGGATATAAAAAATATGAACAATGAATGAAACATAAAGAAATAACAATAAACTTTTACATTCATAGAATCGTGATACTAAGTGACACCAACACAAAACGTCAATGTAAATAAAAACATAGAGATCTATTGTAAACCCTTAGTGTTAGAACCACGTACCTGAACTTGTAAACGCAATCCCCCAAAGACTTAAACAAGCTCGTCCAGATCCCCTCTTGATGTGAGCTCTATCCGAGACGCTCAGATAGCCTACAGCAAACTGTTAAGGACTAACTTCTGCCGGCAACTTGTTTAACATGCAAAATCTTCTCTTTTCGACCAGCGCTTTAAGCTGCCTTTTCAACATGTAAAATCTCCTTTCGACCAGTGCTTGGTTATCGTTTAGCCCGGCCAGCAAGTAGACTTCGATTGGCAAGTGTTTACATTGCCTTGGTTCGATAGGAGACGGTTATGTTGTTAAAAGTTGACTTTTTCTCATTTTCGGGGAAAATCTATTTTGCTAACATTTTACAAAACATATGGCTACAAATAGAATGCAGTTTGTTGTTTTTCAGAATAGACATGTTAATGTTTTCTAAACTATTTTATAAATTTATCATTTCATTTTAGAATTTTAGCTGGGATCATTAACAGTGCTCTAGTTACACGTAACGTTATATATTTATATCAAATAAGTAAACATTTTATTGAAATAAAAGTCAAATATACATTTCACCGTGTACAATGTCGAGCGTGTGATTTCGCATTTGCTAACCATGAAAATAAAAATGAAGATTCTTTTATTTGAATATGCATATATATATTACAGAGATTGTTAAAATTTAATATAGTTTTGTGGTAAGAACGTTGACAGTACACATTCAGCGTAGGTTAGAAATCTTACCATAAAAACTTTGTTCAAAATATATACGATTGCTCTTCGTATATCCTTTTGACAATGCACTTTTTCCTTTCATATAGAAACCAAAGTTTCATACTTGGCATGAATTCTTACCACTTTCACAAAGGTACCCCTGCAGCTCAGCTTTCGTGAGACTGTACTATGATAAAAATATTCATTTCATTCTTGTATTATTAAGATATTGCCAATTGCATTTCAAAATCATTCGATTTATCATGTAGTTTTAGATATTACAAAATGGATGACAAAATCATTCGTTTCATTCTGGTGATTATTAGATATATCAAATGTAACCAATATGATACTATAATATATATATAATACAACTAAATGAGATGCACATAACATGCTTCAAGAGGTTATTTCGTTTTGTCCGGAGAGATACAATTAAGCTGTCACTCATGAGACTCATCACATAACCCTGCAACCTTCCTCTTCCCCATGCTTTTTACCTTATGCTTGTTCAGTTTAAACATATTTTATTCACTGAGAGAGAAAAGAGAACATGTAGAGTTAAGATATAAACTGGTTGCAAGATGATAAGAGCTTGAACAGATAAGCAGATACTTTGTATGGCTTGATGTCGTGATGATGACATCCTCTCTACAAAGCCATGCGAAGATGGTTACTGTAGGTTTTTTCATTCTGAAGTACAACTTATGTAACTCTTAACTGCTGTGTCGATCTTTCACATTTGCTCGTTTACTCGTTTTACTTCGAGAAGGTCACGTTAAACTCTTTGCAATGTTGTTTTAATAGTTTTTAGAATGATAAGAAATACTAACATTGAACAGTTAAAATATACAGTAATATTGAAAAGTGTAGAAGATATCGATTAGTGGACAATTTGTCTGAAAAACATCTTTAAGAATGGTGCATTCCTAAACATTTGTCAAAGTTTGATATCAGCTGATAAACAATTGCCTGTTGTTGATTTCGATAAAGTTAAAAATGTTTTCATTGGAAAAGGATTTACACGTATTTACAGAGTACGAGAATCCGATTCTGCAAATGTTTTCAAATTTGTTCGTTATCTTATCCAGCCTATTCAAGATGTTACATTTCACATTTATCCAACATGATTCAGTTTTCAGTACGTGTCTCATATGTTTGCACTTTGTTCGATCAATGAACTTTGATGACATAACGATGGGATAAAAGTAGAAACAGTTGTTTTCATTAAGAGCTAATATAAGACGTCTTGGTTTATATTTATCTTAATTGCCCCGGCGCTATTTAATGTTTTTGATTTTCTTTAAACAAGTTAACTGCTAATAATACAAAACAAATGTTCAAAGAGTTTTAAACACTTAATTTGGATACCAGGATCAATGTAGATGTTGTTACTGTGATTCATTGGGATATTTGTTTCCATCCATGATTGAATTGAAAAAACGAGTATTGAACCTGAACTTGACATTTCTAGTCTTATTTATACAAGAGATGACGTGTCGCATTGTTCTAATGCATCAAATCTTATTGCAGTCTTTACCATTGATGATTATAACGAACGTGGTTTTATTGCTTTCGGTCCGGTTTGATTTAACAAACCATGATAGAATGATAGATACTTTAACAGGGTAGGGTTGTATCCGAAAAAAAGCAAGTCAATCATTTAACCTCCCACAGATTAATTGAGTGTATTTTCCATTCGTTTCTTAATATTCATATGAAGTTAATTAACTATAACGATTATATGAAAAACGTTAGATTGCTAATTTCAAGACAATTTTGCCATTGATACGACATGGCTTAGACAAACATTTGTATGGTACATGTAGCTCAGTTGGTCGGGTATCCGCTCTTCACCCCGAGGTTCGATTCCCGAGGTTCGGTAAAAGATAAAAGATAAAAGATAAAACATTGTGGCTGTCAGTTGCCAAGGGAAACCCGTTTTTACTTAGTAATGAAATATATGATAGTTTCAAAAGATGTCTGCTATGTTGATTCACCTGTCGTACTCAAAAATTGTATTTCAATGAAAACATAAATAACTGGTATAGCGAAAGTAGTCGAACATTGCGAAATATATTTCAGAGATGTAAATGTCTAGTTCTCCTTTACTATATTCTTGATAAAACTAAAATACGGTACAGATCCTCGACTCATGTAAAAAGACGGACCTCCGACCTATAAATGAACAAATACGTTATTGCTGAACTTATTAAGAGTATGGAAGCCTAATAACGTATTAATACCATGATATTAATGAGCCTGTTAATTAAAAATGTAATTGTCCTACCCCTGTTCTCATAATTAGAAATCAATGAAGAAAACCTTCAACGGTGATCAACTCACACTGGTCATATGTTTACTGAGAACATCTGTCACCAAGCTGTCAAATTTGCATATTAACTTAACATCGATTAGTCTTTCCGGTCAACAGGATATCAATTTCCGAAAAATCTAATATGCATTATTCAGAGTAAGTAAAAAATACACATTCCCAAGATATTAACATGATATTGACATGAAATCAAGTTGTCGGAATAACATTATTTAACGCAATTCACGTATCTATTTAGTTTTGATTAGGGTGAAGTATATAAATCTTTAATAAATCCTTCCGTGGGTATTATGTATTTAACATATTGATGAATTAATGTATTAACGTAATAATGTGTTATAGAAACATTCTTGAGATTATTTGAAAGCGCATGTAAATAGTTTTATTTTATCTAAACATTTACCAACATTATTTCAGTTCATATCGTGTAATCAGTCTATACAGGTAATTGAAATAAAAAGTGTATAATCAAAAAGCCATTAGTAAAGGTTTCGAAAGCATGTTAAGAAATCCATTTATTTCTCAGACGTGTGGCCTTCCCATATGCCAAATATTAGTAGTTTTGTTTATGAGGCGGTTTCGTTTAGCTTTCCCTTTGAATTCGCAAATATGTAAACACGTCATTTGTTTATCATTAAACGTACAGCGCATGTAGACGTTACCACACACAAACAAGGACATATGATTGCTTGTTTTAGATAACCACTTTCCTTATTGATATTTGATTAAGATGTTTAAATGGCAGTAGCACGTTTTTAGGGGGAATATAAGGAGATGTCAGGAAAATGAAAATTAATGGTTCTAATTGAAAGACAATATATTTAAACTAAATGGAGCAGTAATAATTCAAATATATAACGTAAAGTTTAGCCATGCGATTCCTTTTTCTTACACACAAGTAATTAAAAGTGTTCACATAAAATGGCCCCCAATGGATTTTATGTGAATCTTCATACTTTGTCCTCTGACTATGAATGTTTGGCATGTGTAATGAGATTTATGACACTGTCAAAATAATATATTTAACATTAACTTACATTATCAGTGAAAAATTAAAAAGATAAAATTATCAAAAAACCTGCTAAGCCCCTTTAAACCTTCTTAAATCTTATGCATTGCACAATGTCGGGAGATATTCCGTATTCTCAAATTCTAATGAATATTGTGTTCTGGAATATACCTTTTACCATTTCAAGTTTTACTTGTTGTATCTAATGGCATTTACATTGATGAAGGTATATGGTCCGGAACTTGCTGAGTGTGTCCGTCTCCATGTCTGAACGGTAGGTGTCCACCCAAACAAACAAACAAACGATCATACCAAGTTTTCCTTTGATGACTATAAATGTTTCAGTTGAATTAAATATATTATATTTTAACAATAAACCATTTATATGTTATAGTCTTTCCTTCAAATAAAAGCGACTGTCTCAAAACCTTTAATATCGAATGAAGGGAGACGATTCTTACTTCTCAATTGAATTTATTAGCAAAAGGGATGTCAAAACAATTCAAGCTGGCCGTATTCATCTACATTACCTTTACAGGTGTTAAGAAGCAACATGAATATCATTGAATTGACCGTATCTCACATTTTTACAAAGCATATTTGAAATAAAAAAACTCACGAAAACAGCATTGAACGTCCTTTGATTAAATTTTGTCTTTATGACATGAAATCGAATATGGTGTTTGACCTCATTCTGTTCACTTCGTTACAATATTTTCAATCAAAACAAAATTCACTTAGTTGGCAATTTTACCAGAAAACCTAAAGTGCTTTCATATAATGTAATTGACGACTCTTGCTATTAATTAGTTATTATCGAACAATTTCAGTCAGAATTTATGAAGACTCAACGTCAGTTTCGAGAGAACATCGACTGCACCCAAGGTAACAGGTACTGTTGTCATGGCAACTAATATGAAATATGGTCGCCATCTGTCGGACATTTCCCGACGATATGTGTTGTATAAAAACCAGAATTTATTTGTATTGGATAATCTCAACAGAATGTACAAAGTACACACTGGAAATATCAGAATAATAATCTATAAACAGAACAACCTAGTGTTTGATATTGATGCCATATTGACCTTCAGAGGTTGAAATTGACCATGATTGATAGGTACACATGTTAGTCACCAACCATATGAAATTTGATAGCTTCCTACGCTTGTTCGATTTTCCTTGATATTAAATGGAATTAATTGATTCCGAAGTCAATGGCAATCGAAATCTACAGAGTTTTATGATTATCGATTCCAATCATTGATTTTGGTAATGTCAATACGAACCATTTTGTCGTTTAATTCCATCGTTTCCTGTCATGTTCTAGATCTGTTGTCAGATTCCGTAATGGTATTTACTCAGGAAAATGATTCTCCGTCTACTTCATAGTTATTGGTTCAAAATGGTATCACTTGTAATCGGGTGTGTTTCTACCACTATATTTGATCTCATTACCAATCTACAAAGTAGCAGCAACTTCAGAAATCGGCGCAGGTATCATTGCCTAGATATTGGAAGCACTACTTCAGGTTTTTAAATGCTTGAAAAAATGACGCAAATTTTAATTCGACAAGTTACATCAAATGCTCAGAATTCGTTGGCAAACTCAATCAATTTAAAGAGATACAGTTGTTTCTAAAAATTAATCCTACCTTGATAAAAAAAAGTACACACACCTTTTCCTCAGCATAGGTAAGTGTTCCACCTATCAATAATATGGAATATCACTTGTTCTTGTTAATCAAATTGTAACTTAAGTCAAGTTTGAAAAATACAGTGTTAGATGATACAATAAATTGTTAAGATAAGACAACCAGAGACATCTTGATATCTAGTTATCTGAGGGAAATTGCTACTCTTCCCCTGTCTATTGCACTATGTCTCTACATGTGTTCATAATATAACAGAAACGTTATGGTCGTTGTTCAACATAAATATATAAGCGAAATGTGAAGAGACTGATGATGTTTATTTTATTTGATCCCATGACATCACAAATATATATATTTATCTATACATTAAATAATAAGTAATTTCCCTTTGTTGCAAATTTGATTACTCAAGTAAACATGGAAGTAAAGAAAGATGTTTTTTAAAAGTATTTAAATGTTTTATCAGTACCTGACTGACTACCTGTAATCAACAGGACCTGGTGTGCAGTATCAGGTAATACAGGTGTGAAGATACCTGAGTGCGATACCTGCAAATATCCTTCAACGTTTAAGCTACATAAAAAAATTCGGTACACCTGTGTTACAAAAACGACATATTGTGACATGTATCTATATTTTTTATAGAAAGGAACGTGCACCGTCCATTATATAAATGGTTGATACAAGATGATGCTTTATCAAACAAATAAGAAATTGACCACCGGTAGAACAAGAGTAATTATCATTATTTATATTATGTTGCAATATTTGTATGAGTTTTAGTACATTATATCCAACACGAATGGAAATTCGCATTACCATATGATGTACGTGGTTGAAGATGTCTGATTCAATAATACATGATTGTTGTACAACAGGGGATACAACCGTGAACAACATTTTGGGATGCACTGTCGAGCAATGACTGACTGAGTAAACCAAGATGAAGACATTTACTCTTGTTCTTAAACTTTAACCTTAAAGAACATGATCTTCTACATAAACTTCACATGTTCTGATATACTGGTACATACATGCACAGAATGACAATTGTGAAGAATACTCAAAATATCAAAGATTTTGTCGTATTTTCAATTGTTTAATCGGCAAATGTTATATATTGAAATGTGTCAGTCGTCTTGTTGCCCTGATACCAGGAGACTTCAAGGGGCAGAAATGCGTTTTGTCTTAGAGTATTTCTTAGAAGTTGACCAAATAAATATCAGTTAAAACCTTATAGTTAACCTTTTTTCGTAGGATAAATTTTCAAATATGAAGCAAACATCTCTTGCGGCCAATTTTATGTACACAGCAGAAAACCTCGTATTCATTTGATCTGTGGAAAGGATTTCTTTTTGCAAAACTGATCACTATGTGTTCAATTCTAAACTTTTGATTTTTATTGTCATATGTTATTTTACAATATGATTTACTTTCTTTTTTAACCGTGTAATTTTATCTTAGAAACGTAATCCTCCCTGCTTAATAATATTGATATATGTTCTACGTGGCAGTGTGTTTATGCCGTCAATATGAAGGATTTGGTATTTGCATTATATGTATTTAAAAAAATTTCGATTCGATTTTAATATGTTCATCGGTACCAATGAACCAGGTTGTTAATATTAATGTTTAAGAAAACATAGACGTTAACTTTAATTATGATTTTTTAATGCCTTCAAGTGGGGACAGGCGATGACTAGTGCCTCTGATAAGCCAATCTTTCAAAGCCCCACCAAGATAAGTGACCTTTGAAAGAGGAGAGGCATTTAAAGTAAGTGTTTTGGAGGATACAATTAGGCGAGGGAGTGTTTTAGTTGGACTTGAGTTTATCTCCATATACTTACCTGGGCGTTATGGGCTTTTGATAAGATAATTACGACGGGTGTGATGTAATCCCTACAAATACGTTAATGATCAAATGTACACTAAATCGCAAACAACGCTATTTCCCAGGGAGGTTTTTACTTTCTTGTCATTTGGAGCACTTTTCGGGGCCCTATTTGTTACAGAGTCATAGAAAGAAAAATTGTATTTAAGTTTCTGCAATTTTTTTGCAAATAGTATTTTGAAATGGCAAAACTTATTTTAAAACTTTCTCTAACTTGTATGGTATACTTATTTATAGTTGTACAGTAATCAATGACTTAATTTGGTCATCATTTTCATAATTTTTAAATCTTTGATACCTTTGTTGTCAAGGGAATGTGCTCATATAATGCAATTAAAGATTATTTAAAAACATTTCGACACTGTATCATTTATTTCGAATTCACTAATAAGCAGGAACAAAGCATCACATATATTGGTGTGATAATTATGATCACAGGTAAAAGCACAAATAAATGAAATGGCTTTATTACTTTTTACATATAAACTTTGTCATCATGTACTAAATATAACACAAGTGGAATACAATAACAATGTTATTAGACTGGAATAAAGGCGAATAACGTTCCCTTTGAATTATTAAAACACGCAAACACAAATTGTTGACATTCAATTTGATTTCACGCAAGACAATCAAATCATCATTCACAAAACGTTGCGGTATTAACTTCAACAAGATCAAAGATGTCAATTGCTTTGATTACTATTTCCTATTTCGCTTAATTCTAAGACCTTTCAAACTATATCATCTATGAAAGCTTTATATAGAAAATAAAACATGGTTAAACATTTACCTACCATGTATCGCTTATAACAACGACAGAAATATACTCGTAGACACTACCCCACTACCATACTTTCTAAACAGTAGAGGAGTAAAAAGACTATATACATGTAGGAGTAAAACATTTGTCTTTCTGTTTGAAAGAGATACTTAAAGAGTGCCTGAACTATATTTATGTCGTATTGTATGAATAGCAAAGATCGGAAAAAGTTTTAGTAGCAACTCTCTACATTAGGTGTAGTTGTAAGAGTATTTATAATCACCTCACAGTAACAGCATAGTTGGTGGTAGATCTTGTATCTAGGAGGTGTGAGTCATCCACTAAGTTATACGGTGTAGATAACTATTCACCTATATACAGGGTTGTATCACTTCAATCTGGCACATATCAGGGATGTATCTAGAGAAGCTTCCCCGACTCAGGTGACAGTAGTTTTATTTATCTCACATTGTTCACAGGTGCTTTCCATTTACCTGCAAATACTTGTCCCCTGGAACCCTTCCAGAATATCTAGATAACTATAACATTCCCAGGTGGACATTCGAACTGATACACAAGGCATTCATAACAGTTGTATATCTACATCAAATTTACTACTTTTAAAGTCCCCTGTTTATCGATAAGTATCGAAATGCATATATTTCCCACTGAAACTCTTGTGTGTGTATTGGTGCAGGTTTTGACTGTACCTACAGGTAAGAATGTCTCAATAATATCCTTAAGCTTCTCATGATCAGGTGGACAATCGTCCGGAAGATTTTAACCGATAATCATTTATAACAGTTGTATATCTACTTCGTCAGAATTTGATAATCTTTTTGTATATCTAAAAGTAACAGAGCACATACATGGACATTACCTACCAAGGCTAGTAAACGTCATTTTACCGAAGCCATTAAGAGTCCTGAACATAACTGATGGAAGCATGGTTATTATTCTAAAAAGACTACATGTAAGATTTAAAGTAATGCTAATGGTAACGCTTGTATGAAAAATGGTATTTGCTGTTGATTGATTTGTGGACGAATACTCTGACATTATCATCAATCATAATAACAATATTTGCAAAAACAACTTGTCATCATGTTATCTTAAATGTATATACTGCAGCATATCGATCATGTATTGTTGTTAAACTTGCAATAAATATAATAAGTCGATTCACACCCCTCGTCCACAAATATAAAATTACAAACCAATGTAGCATTCTTTTGCAACTCGCACAGGTTGGTGACATGTCAATTTTGGATTGTATTGATGTCAGGACACCATGTGTGTATTTTATTCCATAATCAAATATTCTAACCCAATAATATGAAATACTTCCAAGTGATGCCACGCATACGTTTTACACACAGACAAGTTTGAATTTTAATATCCTAGTTTTATACTAATATGCCCTCTTCACATCAAAGCTTCATTGGCTGATGACATTCAGACGAATTATATGCTTGAGAGAATTGTTGCAACTCACAGGAAGCTTCAAGAATGCAACATGCATCACGAGGAAGCCTCATGGTTGTTTCAGCAATTGCACTGAGAATCTTACACCTACAATGTGTGTAGACATACTGCATGTCGTTTGTATGATAATGTTGTAGTGGTTCACGTCACGTTTTGAGGTGCAAAATTATAATTATGACAAATACATATGGTTTGAATATACACTTTAGAATTTGGGATAACATTAAATACATATTGTCATCGGTTGTATAGTTTTGTCAGATAAAGTACTAAATACAAATTCATCCCAAATATTAAAACACATGTAATATAGAAAATCTAATGTTTATCTATAGAATCATTTACCTTTTGCGTGCAAGTGTAACGTTCTCTAAAGCTAAAGGTTTCACTTATTGAAACAGTGTTTCTGAAAATAATTCCCGTTATGTACAAATGCAGCTGTTCTTTACATTCTGAAATTATTTTGACGAGGACGTCATTGACCAGAGATGAGAATTATGTCTGCCCTCTCCAAGCTTAAACAAAATGATGCTATCATTTGAACAGTCTGCTTTGTTTCTACATGTTTATGTAGATGTATTATTCCTGTCAGTGATAGGATAATATTTATTATACATATATCCTATAACCTTAACGTTATTTCACATCATTTCATAAGTTTATAACTACATATGACTTAACCAAGCCATCCTATTGAGCATCAGTACATTTTTTTCTGCTTACATAATCAATGATATAATCAGAGAAACAAGAAAGTAAGCTATCCACAGTGTTATGTATAAGATATGTCATACCAACTCACTATCAACGTGCATATGCCTCTCACAATGATCACAACCCGTCCTGTACAATGTCAATCTAAATAAATGTAGATCAACAGGTTTTATATTTGGTCATACTGTTGTATGACAAAATAAACAATGTGTTGATCTAAATGTATTTAGATTGGTACAATGTACATTGGTCTATGGCTTTTACGTTGAATAAACCGTATCTTACATCCATAACGACCGTTATTATGACAACAAAATAACTCCATGTTTTCACTCAGATCAAACTGTTCAGTAGACCTATTGGCGTTAGTCTTCGTCCATCACTCACAACACTGCTTGTAGCAGACGTGTTGAAGAAGATTGTGGTAGATAGCCGATACAGAAACAAACTACAGACATGTTCCAAGCTACTGAAAGGTGTCTGTGTGTCTGTTTGTCTTCCACAGATGTCTGGGAGGGACAACGCCCTTCCTCCAACATGATACACCTGTGAATCTCAGATAACCTTGACCTTGACTAACAGGAAATGGTTCCACGTTTTACAAAGGCTGATTATTTGCGCTATCTCTTAATGGTAACAGAGTTGTCAATTGGAAGGTTTAACAAGCATGCTCTGTAAGCTGTAGGGCATGTTGTATACTTGTAATGCAAGATGAAATCGTCTTTGATGTTCAAGTGTAAATTGAGGAAGCTTTAAACATAAAGAGGATACACTAAGAGCTAGATAGATGCTTATTTAATTAATCTAAAGGTAGAAGGCTAGTAGGAGGTTATAGCAATTTCCTGAGATGTAAACTTCAAAACATGGCATAACTTATCCACTATAGGAACATGAGTATGAATCATAAGTGGCTGTCCAAGATGGTGAAATGAATCATAATACGATAACCACTGTTTACAACTCTAAAAGTTTCGATTGATTTGATAGCAGACATATGTTAACAGAAATTGAATTGTAATATAAAGCTTTGTAAGTAATTTATATAAGCTTTGACTATTTGACGAGCGTCATTTTCCAGTTGATAAATGAGTCCGTATTGTCACATTTTTCAGTAACAGTTGCACTTCGAGCTAATCTGTAGACACCATTTATAAAGGTGTCATATATGAAACAAACAAACCACGGTGTGCCATTTTAAGAATCACAAATTGAAAATCAAAATTTTAAAATCTTCTGAAAGGTTTTTACATTTTATAATTTATTTCATATTTATATCTAAGAAATACAACATAACCGATAATTCTCTAAAACAATAAATGGCGATGAAGAGGAATGGAAGATAGCAGTACAATTGAAGATAACAAGGAAGTACTAGCGAGCACAGGGTGAGGTTTCCTGCTCCAATCTAATCGTCTCTTGTCTGTGTATAGTGGACACCCTGGTCTGTCCTGCTCTTGTCTTCAAGTGCATCATGCCACTCTGAGGCTACAGTACAGGATGGAGCACATTATAGAGGGTAAACCTCCTTCTTGTGTCTCCCAACTCGCTCCCCAACGCCCATACTACATAATATATCAATTTCAGTATCAATTTCAGTTTCGGTAATGTTGTAATCAACCTCTCGGTTCCTTTGTTGTGTAATTACAGATAACTTCAAAATTTGTATATGGATTTATGTGACCACTTTACATTGTAATACACTATGATAAAGTCTGGGTTCTATCCCCTAACCTACTTTAAATAATTCCTTTATGATGATGTTCAAAGCTCAACAAGATCTCCAACAGATGAAATACTATAAAATGAACATCTTAAAATAAAAAAGTTCTATGATTCTCAAAAACTCTTCCAATCTTACCATGTGTGTATGTTGTAAATGTCCCTTTCTTTTTCTGTTATTTCAGTCAGCAACAAAATTTCATGTTTAGTTTTTGATAATGAAAATGCACAATAAAATCACAATAAGATGCATTTGAGAAACATCAAAACTGAATGTTTTACTTTATTTCAAGAGAATGATGATCCAATGTTTTGAATTATATTTACTTACACGTATTATTGATGGCATGTTTAGGCATTCATTTGGTACATAAGCTATGGTTAATTGCACAGCAGACAGAAGGCTGTATACAAAGCTCGCCAAGGCCATCTTACATATAAGTCAATTTACAGTGAGATGGGTATTGTTATATCTTATATCTTGTTTTCAAAGTTGACATACATGTATTTCTAAATTTATTTTCTTTAAATCTGTGAAACACATGCTATACAAATAATTGTAAATTTTATTTCAGATTTTGAAAATAAAAATCATCTTTTTCGATCCTCATTTACTGACATACTGTAAATATAACTTTAACTTGTGTCCACTTCAGAGCCATAAATGTGTTTTCAGATACAAATATGGTCCATTTGCAAATCTAATTCCTTCAAACCGCTTATAATATAAATGTTGACCTTGTTATAATACCGGACATCATTTCGAGAAGTTGATGCGCCTAAATGATTCAATGTTCTTCACACACATTATCAGAGGAAATCACTAAATTTTGTCCTGCATTTCGCTCCTTAACGATTAATTAGTGCTTGACTTTAGATAACCGAGCATAAGTAGATGAGTAATAAGTAGGCCTTTGCACTTAGATGGCTTTATGATTTTAAGTTTTCCTAATATACACATTGTGGTTTCTAGAAAACAGAAAAGTTAACAGCTAAATAAAAATTTTGAATGTGTTACTAGTTATGTTTTTTATAAAGTCGAGGTGTCGAATAACATAACATTGTAAATGTAAAAAAATTCTTTAAACATAATACGTATACTTATTTGTTTCGAGAACTAAAATTTTGTATATCAGCAATCACAAACCTGCACAGTTATACAGCAACACTGTGGTTTAACCAAAAGTTTACCATATTTGCTGTTTCATCGTTAGTATAAGACAAGTACGGGTGACTCTCAACCAACGAAGCTAATCTCTCCAGCAAAAGTGATTTGGTTAATACCCATCATCTTGGTAAGCTACTCTACTAAGCACATGTACACATACGATAAGTTAGAACAAACAACTCAGTGGAGGAAGGTATTTAGTAATGACCCTCAGGACTAATTATAATACTTGTGGGAAATAGTCTATTTTCTTTTAGTTTGGTGCGAAAGTGGGGGTGTTTCTGTAATTTATGCATTGGTTTATATCATTAATAAATATAGAATCTTTACCATCGAGAATAGGAATGTGAAATGATGCAGATAGTTAAAGATAGTTCTCAGATAGTTAACATATCGATGTAATTACTGCACTTGATCTATAAGTAATTTAAGTTTGAAATTGCAAATATTATTTTATTAGCCTCAACATCTATATACTATTTACTAATAACTGTGTGTGACATCAGTTCTCATCATTTAGTATAAACAAGTTCATTTAATTCATGTTCAATCTAAACGTTGTAATGTGCTATGGTGTTATAATTAATGTGTAAATCTTTATTTGGGAAAGAGCAGAATTAAAGTAGGCCTATGTTAAATGTTTATTGTTTATGCATCTTAAATAATTATTTCCTATGTTTTGATGACCTGCCGTTGTACACTATTCAGCTCGGTAAAATAATCGCAAATGTAAAACCTCCATGCTTTAGTGTACTGACTACGACTTAGTTGTGTACCGCAAGGTTGTCTTTTACCTCCGTCTTTCTTAATACCAAACTGTAACCTTTATCCACTGAAGATCGTACTGTTCAAACACAAGCAAATTAGTTACGTTCTCGAACCCGGGGGTCATCTGTTTACCCACACCCCTCCCGTCCCCCCAAGAATGACCTTTAGGTTACTCAAAGAGAGGGCAAAATAACATTGGATTTAACATTCCAAAAGATTCAACACATATCCACGTGGCTGTTTAAGCATGAAGGGGTATTGACCAGGGATGAGACGGATTTCCCTTATCAGTCTTATAACTAACCAACTTTGGCTTCTCTGGTTGCTAGACATAGTTACGGAAAAAGGTCTTACAGTGTAAATGAGGAGGCGAGGATTTTTAGTTTTGAGATACTTTAATTCAAAAAATTCTTCGATCTTGGAATTTAATAAAGACGCTTTGTTTTACTTCTATAACTTCCTACACTGGTTATATATGAGCAGATAGTTCATCGTCCGATTGTGGAAATGCAAAAGTCAATTACACTTTACATCTAATTAAGTTCTATAAATGAAGTAGTTACTTCCTAAACCGTTACCTTATAGATTATATATAGTCTTTATAGTTTAATAGTCTTTTTATATCTAAACAATTTTTGATATGTCAGGTCATTAAACTATGTGATGAAAGCAACCTCTACAAGGCACTTGTCTCATTGTCAGGGTCTCATCATCTTAATTACTCATTACCATCAGGGTGGAGTGGTTCCCGCTGGATAGCAATGAATGATAACAGTACAAACTTCCGTTTGCGGTGACGTGTACCGTCCTTTATCAACAGGTTTCAGTTTCAAAGTTCAGTTAGTTACATCTATATATCCCTACTCCTCAAAAAAAGGCTAAGAAATGTTTCCAATTACATTATATTAGTTTCTATTATATCTTAATTTGAAAGAGTGACATTTTCAAGTAACTCGATGACATATAGAATAAGCTGTCGTTAAATAATATACATAATATAAAATTGAACCTATGATTCTTGAGTAACTTATGGAGTACATAAAGAATATTCGAAAGGACAGACACAATTCAAAATCTCTATCAAGACCAGAAGAAATCTGAACAACATCTAACGGTGTCATTACCCGAAATTTTATGAAATATTTTCTTGCATTTCTTTCATTTTACTAATTCCAAAATAGCCACAGTCTGGTTTCTATGTCATATCGACCTAATTTCCACTCAATATTATCCCCACGAGCCAGAAATGTTTAGAAAGCTAGATTAAGGAGACCAGTCTGGCTTTAGGTTTAACATGGACTTGCTAAACCTCTGGCTCGCTGAAAAGCCAATTCTAAACAGTAGTGGTATTAGAAAACGCTATGAGGGCCTATCGACAACCTGCCAACCTTGAAACCTACTTCAAAAAACACCTGAGATGAACTGTGTATTTGCTTTATCCCTAGCAAGGGTTTACTTTTCTTATGAGATGTTGCAGTGAGAGAAATATGAACTCTCTGTTAAAACATGCTTATTATGTGGTGTGACAAAATTACATTTTTGAAATATCACTTCTTTCATGAAGTTCTTAGGACGTTCATAATGAAATATGGTTATGAAATTCTTAATTGTAGTAATAGAATTGAGAAAGGAGGTTAATCGATTAAAATAACTTTAATAACGTAGTGCTGAATAATGGAACGCCCACGATGTTCTGTGGTTATAGGGCTAAATCCACACTGGTTTCCTGTGTGAGTTAGCAGTCGGTACGTGATCATTTAGCTCGGTCATACTCGCTTTAACATCAAACCCTTGATCATATGAGCTTGTATCAATGTAGCTGTGTACACTAGGCTGTTGAATGGTATCGGAAGATATTTCCTTTGATGGTATTTATCACAAACGCTCTATTCATTCACAATTGTCAGCTATTTTAGAACGCTCTTATAGATTTCCTTGAGGTCATTTTCTTTAATAATATTACTTTTGAAATAATGATTAAAGATTTCGATAAAAAAAGGAGTTTGAACAGTTTCAATCGGTTTAGAAAATAAAGAAGCAAAATAAAGTAAATTTATAAATATTATTGAGTAGACATCAGAGGATTTTTTCCTGCTGCCTATATAATCAAATAAAAATATATAAAAATATAGATATATCAAAATAAGGTTTATAAACTTAATTCTCACAAAGAAAAGGGAAAATGAAATTTTAAAAGAAAGTAATCATTATTTTTTCCACTTGGTGTCCTATCTAGTAATCCTCAACAAGAGTCTTACTTGTAATAAGACCACCAGTCACA
The DNA here is from genome assembly GCA_916613615.1 of Steromphala cineraria. Taxonomy (NCBI): domain Eukaryota; kingdom Metazoa; phylum Mollusca; class Gastropoda; order Trochida; family Trochidae; genus Steromphala; species Steromphala cineraria. Next base: position 11,003,374 of record OU744726.1, read on the forward strand.
AAGTCACAAGGGATTAACCTTCTCGATGCCAAAGTCACTTTTTCTACCATTTCCGGCTGATAGGCGAACAAATGTTTGCTTTTTGTTTCGACCTCTGACTTCTAAACAATAATTTCCGATCCAGTGTCATTCTTTCGAAGAGTTATTAAATTTCTTTCGTATTTATTTAAGATAAGATCGCCGAACAGTCAACCGTTGCTCGTGGCAACGAAAGGCTGAAATTTTATCACTCTCATAGCTTGCTCATGTTATTTGTACTTCTCATTCAGTGTGGTATGCTGAAGATGACAAACGGAAATCATAACAGTAGGAGACATGAGAGAGTCTCGGTGTAGGATTATGTGATCAAGTGATAGTACCTGGATCTAAAGTGACACTTATTGAAGAAGATTGATGAAAACGTTCTGTAAACGTATCTAAAGTACTATAGCTAGTATGAATCTCTGCGTAAATTTAATTCTAAAACCAATACTATGAAACATGTGTTTCATATGTGCACATCTGATATCCCGTATTTTGTCATCTGTGGCGTCCCTATATCCATGTAGAATGTCATGGAAAGGGAAATATCCCGTTTTCTGATTAACATTTCGATTATTAAATGGAGTCATGATCTCTCTCAGTGTCTCTCTGTGTGTGTGTCTCTCTCTGTCTCTCTCTGTCTCTCTCTCTGTCTCTCTCTCTCTCTGTCTCTCTGTCTCTCTCTGTCTCTCTCTCTGTCTCTCTCTCTGTCTCTCTCTGTCTCTCTGTCTCTCTCTGTCTCTCTCTGTCTCTCTCTGTCTCTCTCTCTCCCTCTCTCTCTCTCCCTCTCTCTCTCTCTCTCTCTCTCTCTCTCTCTCTCTCTCTCTCTCTCTCTCTCTCTCTCTCTCTCTCTCTATCTCCCTCCCTCTCCCCCTCTCTCTCTCTCCCTCTCTCTCTCATAGGCAGCTCAGTCATATTACTCATATCTAGATCAAATTATAGTAATATGACTGAGCTGAGTGTGTGGGGAGAGATTGATTTGAAAAAGATTTAAATTTATTATTATTGATTGACCGTTAACCGTTCGCTCGAAATGACACGCTGCCTAACGATCTAGAAATTACTATTATCTTAATCACCAGAGAGACAATTTCTAAATTTATGTATCTCAGTATGTTACATTAGCTTCATAAAATAAGATTGACGAATTATGTTCATTATTCTACCTTGGATTTATTTAAAAAGAACATATGATCTTAATTAACATTTTCATCATCAATTATCGAATCTGACGCAGAAAAAAAACTACGTAAAAGAAACGAGATGAAATATAAAATGACCAATTGATTTGCTCGATAGGGTAAAGATTAGAACTCTTTCGATATTTTTGTTTACAAATATTCATCTGATGTAATCACTATGCGCTGAACAAAGAGGAGTGTAAATAATATATACTTGGGTGTCAAAAATAAGCAAAGACCTGGTTCAGCTTGAATAATAATTTGAGATAAATAGCCAGTGAGTAGCAAATGTTAAAGTTTGTTCCTTTAAAGTGTCATTAAGGCATCACCCATGCATATGCTTATACAGACAGGTTGTATTGCCATTATAATCAAAACAAATATACAAGTCAAACAAATGTAACAAACAAAACAATATAACAAATTTCAAATTCTGTATCAATAGACCATAAATAAATGTTAATAATAATCGGATTATTTATATCAGGAACCAACATGTGAATAATGCATGTACTAGATTATCGCTGACATGAGTTTTCATTTACATTTTATTCCATTTCTAGAAAAGATTTTGAGCTGCTCCGAACCTTGACCAACAAATTAGTTCAAATCCAACTGTCACATTCAATTTGTTAAAAATGGAAGTTTTTGAAAACAAACTGCTTACTCATAACACATTTCATGCAACGCCTTAACTGAAAAGGAAATATGACACTTGGATATTTTTATCTTAGCGTTTACAATATCTAGGCCTTATACCATATTGTTCTTATTAAAACAAGGCTGTGCTATTTCACATTGAGGTTCTTTTATCATATTTCCTGTCAAAATTCAAAGTTTTGGGTCAATGACGTATGACCCAATTTCTTCATAATTTTATTTAAGCATCTATTTTATTGTGTTTGCATGTTGTTTACTGGCATATCAGAAGATCTAAGAGCGGTCTGCAACTTGAGCACACAGAGTTACGGCCCTTATCGTATATCGACGTTTGTTTTGTTTGTTTCACTATATACAAGTTACGCGATGTTGCGTGGTGATAAACATCGTTTTATCATTGAATCGCTCTACGGAGTTTACATGTCATGTGAGAGTTAAAATGTTTTGTTTTATGTTTAAAACTGAAGTAAAAGAACAAACAGTGGGTTGTCACAAACAATGTGAAACATGCCACTCCTTTTCATGTCAGTGCTTGAGATTTGTATTTTCTATATAAGCTGACTTTAAAGCCTATCGCCCACTAATCGAAATACACCAATTTAAGAATTGACTGTACTATGTTATTAAACAATGAAATTGATTTTCAAATAGATCATAAATTATTATCAAAGAATTATCAAGATATTCATCAAAATAATTCGACCAAAATATTGCCAAATGACTTTACGGATATACATTCTAAAAGTAAACGATATTTGAAAAAGAATTCTAATCTTGATAGAACATATAAAAACTACGTGTAGCACAGCAGCTTCAATATAGCGTTAAGTGATGTAAGAATGTAAAGTTAAAGTAAAGCATCGACCAATTGTGTTAGCAATGATATTCATATATAACTGTTAGATTTTAGAAATGTCATCTATATTCTATATTTTTTACTTTTGCCACTGATGTTTCATTTCCATTTCCATTATTATTAACTCTATTGATATTTTTTCCATTTACATGAGTCAAAGGGAAACAATGATAATATATGTTGCTCAGATAAACGCTGATATCAATACGAAACACATATACACTATACTGTATAACGCCATAGTTTCTGTATTCGTATATTCACATGTTACTCCTCATGCATCATGATCCCGACCATTACGTAAGACACATCTCGGGAAAATGCTGCTAGCTGGATGACATCAAATGTGACATACTAACTGTAACCGTGTATACTGGCATAGAAATGAAACGGAAACACCGAATAACAGCTCATCTGTGTCTGTTGTCTCTAAACGAGGCACGCGACCGACTGTAACCATTCATTCTACAATGTAGGATTGGGCGGAAACCCCGAATAACAGCTCATCTGTGTCTGTTGTCTCTAAACGAGGCACGCGACCGACTGTAACCATTCATTCTACAATGTAGGATTGGGCGGAAATCCCGAATAACAGCTCATCTGTGTCTGTTGTCTCTAAACGAGGCACGCGACAAACTGTAACCATTCATTCTACAATGTAGGATAGGACGGAAACCCAGAATAACAGCTCATCTGTGTCTGTTGTCTCTAAACGAGGCACGAGACCGACTGTAACCATTCATTCTACAATGTAGGATTGGGCGGAAACCCCGAATAACAGCTCATCTGTGTCTGTTGTCTCTAAACGAGGCACACAACAAACTGTAACCATTCATTCTACAATGTAGGATAGGACGGAAACTCCGAATAACAGCTCATCTGTGTCTGTTGTCTCTAAACGAGGCACACAACAAACTGTAATCATTCATTCTACAATGTAGGATTGGACGGAAACTCCGAATAACAGCTCATCTGTGTCTGTTGTCTCTAAACGAGGCACACAACAAACTGTAACCATTCATTCTACAATGTAGGATTGGACGGAAACTCCGAATAACAGCTCATCTGTGTCTGTTGTCTCAAAACGAGGCACACAACAAACTGTAACCATTCATTCTACAATGTAGGATTGGGCGGAAACTCCGAATAACAGCTCATCTTTGTCTGTTGTCTCAAAACGAGGCACACAACAAACTGTAACCATTCATTTTACAATGTAGGATTGGACGGAAACTCCGAATAACAGCTCATCTGTGTCTGTTGTCTCTAAACGAGGCACACAAGAAACTGTGATCATTCATTCTACAATGTAGGATTGGACGGAAACTCCGAATAACCCTTCGTGTATGTTTATTGTCATCGAACAAGACACGCAACAAACTGTAATCATTCATTCACCATATAAATGGAACGGATTCTCTAATAAACACTTATGAAGATACACAACCAACTGTTAACATACAAACTAACATATGAATGGAACGGAAACTCTGCAAAACAGTTCATGTATGTTTTTGTCTCAGAGAAAGACACAACTGTCACCGTGCATAACCGTGCATACTACCATATACATGGAACGGACATTCTGAAAAACAGAAAAACAGTTTATTGTCTCCAAACAAGACAGCAACAAACTGTAACCATTCATACGATGTAAATGGAACCTAAACCTCCGAATAACTCTTCTTTATTGTCATCGAAGAAGACACGCAACAAATGATACCGCTCATCATAGTACATACTACCATATTCATGGAGCGGCGATTCTGAAAAAACAGTTCATGTATTTGCCTCAAAGAAAGACACGAAACAATTGTTACCTTGCACAATCCGTGAATACTACCGTACACATAATATTTTAGGGGGAAAACAGTTCATATATGTTTATTGTCATCGAAGAAGACAAACTGTAACCATACAAAATATAATGTAAATGGAACCTAAACCTCTGAATCACACTTCATGCATGTTTATTGTCATCGAAGAAGACATGCAACAAACTGTTATCGCGCATAACCGTGCATACTACAATATACATGGAACGGAAATTCTAAAAAAATTCATGTATGTTTATTGTCTTCAAACAAGGCACAACAACCTGTAACTATAAATACAATAATGTAAATGGAACCTAAACTTCCGAATAAAACTTCATGTATGTTTATTGTCATCGAACAAGACACGCAAACAAATGTAACCATACAAACTATAATGTAAATGGAACGGAAACTCTAATAAACACTTTATGTATGTTTATTGTCTCCAAACAAGACAGCAACAAACTCTAACCATACATACTATACTGGAACCTAATCCTCCGAATAACACTCCATGCAAGTTTATTGTATCGAAACAAGACACGAAACTACTGCACCAATGTATACGTGCATGTATGTGGCACCGGAAATTCTTCTGAATGGGGTACACGCCTGTTGTTGGTTGTTAGCGTTATCTGCACTACAATCAGCATGTCTCCCTCCCCATCCCATCTCGTTTGTAACCATCATATATGCTCTTATACATGTAGTTGGTGTCTTTATTACAAGACGTGTGTCGGTTTCCAAACTTAAGTGTTGCATGTATTTCGAGCTAGTCTAGGTTGATTATCTTTGAGAAACAATGAATGAAGCCTTTTTTCAGCATATACAATTTGGCATTGATTGCAATAAGGCTAAATGTTTATTCAGATTTGAATGAAGCAACATCAAACTTCTTTATCAAAATTATGTTTCGGTCAGGAACTATTGCTGTTAGTTTAGCAAGTAAATTAACACCCTTACACCCACCTTCAACCCCCCCCCCCCCCCTTTTAGAGGAGTTGACGCCAACCCATTTAAAAAATACTGGATTATATTTTCATTTTGCAAGTATGAATTTTGTGTTAAAAGGGTAAATCGTCTTTTCAACTCTACACAAGTGCAGCATTTGTCAGTAAAAATAGAGATGTTTGTTTGTTTGTGAACTTTCTTCATGAAACATTTGCTACTATTTTTATATCAGTGATATATTACGTAAACAATTGTATGACATCAACACATAAATCTGTGTTTTATCCACACGCCTAATTACTCCGGGATGTAAGAAGGCAACCAGGTTCTCATCTAAGTGAAGGAAATTTAATAATGTTGTTGATTGTTCAGCATCTTCATATAATCATGAAAATGTACGATAGCTTTGCATTTTTACAAGATTTTGTCCTTTAAGAATAGAAGAGTCGTAAGGATAATTCATGACACAAAGCCATAACCGAAAGTTACTGATACGATGCAATATGACAAAATATGAAATGAAATGAAATATATAGTGCAAAAATTATAAGCATGAATTTTGATTGATAAAAATATATCTTACCTTGCCAATTGGATTTGAAGATACGATATGTCCCGGTATGATACGATGTGCTCCGGTATGATACGGTTTGATACGATCCAGACTCCGTGACAGATATTTACACACAAGACACTTGTCAATGCACGGAGACAGACTACTCACAACCTGTGTAAGTTACACACGTACCGCTGTATGGAAAGCGAAAAAGGCAGAACTCATATATGACTAACCTATTTCAAGATTTGTTGATATTTGAATATCTATGACATCAAATATGAAATGAAATTCAAGTTAAAATATTCATTTACTCATGTGTTTTGTTTCTGTGTAAATAGTTTGAGATATTATTGCATTTAAATATATGGGATAAACAATGCATTGATCGGTGTTACGGTGTAATTTATTACTAAGAAAACATTTGGACAGATGAAATCTCTTGGTTATGTTTTAATCACGTCAATAACCTTACCACAACGGGATGTTTAGAATATAAAACATTATTGTTTTACAATTTACATGATCATGTCAATATTCTTATTCACAAATTAAAAGCTCATACGACCTTTGATGGTTATGTAGCTGTTGTTTCTATAAGAAGATTTTCTACCTAACAACGACTTAAAACAATTTGAAAACACGATGTTTAGTATTAAATGCTTACTCCTTCATGAATGTTTTCTGAAAAACGTTGTTAGTTGTTTTTTAATCAGAATCTATGCTTGTTATTCCCTCATAAGGTTGGATATAAGGAGTAAGCATATATTCCGAAACGTTCTGAATTTCGAAATAAAGAAGTTATTACTAATAATACCTTCAAGTTGCTTTTACAGATAAATACATCAAAATTAAAGTCAGTTGAACATCATACAACACTGTAGAACATCATGTACAAGAAAAGTTAATTTTAACAGACTCAACCTCCAATATCATAACAAGGTTTGACATTAAACCGGTTACAGATTTAAATTCACTCAATCAAGATCTACAAAGGGAGGCAACTGGTGTGCTCTCAAGCAACCCATCCACAGCTGTCTTGCAGTGGTTGAGCATATAAGCAGTATGACCAATAACTCGTCCCACCCACATGAAGCAAGAAAGGGGATCTTTTCCGCTTTGAATTACTCTAACTGCACTTTTCCTATTTTCAAATGTTTCCCGTCGTCCTCAATTATTTCTCAGCATCAAAAGAGTTTCTCATCTGAGCGCCTTTGGACATGTTGCTGGCAACAATAGATCAGTGTTCTTTCTTGGGCACACTGCGAGAACCACGTTCGACGATTATGATAAAGTATACTGTAAACAAAAGACGATTTTCATGATAAACAATCCATATTTTCCTACATTCAGTGCAAAAGAGACATTTCTTATTCATAGATTTCATTCTTGTCTTTCACTCTTGTATGCAGTTTATGTCAAACTGTTCTATGTGATGTCACAGGATATTGTGGTCTGTGGCTGATGCTAGTAAAGATCTCTTTGTTCACCGTGGTAGAAAAAATCTATCATATGCTAAAGATTACCAAAAGCATGTTCATTGAGAGCTTTTAAATTTAATATTGATTATCTATTCATATCAAAACGTCTTTTATTGATACTGGTAATGTACTTCATGTTCTGCATACCATAGTTTATTGTGGATAAACGGATGCGTTCTTAGTCAAACATTAATGCTAATAATGTGTGATTGCGTTGAAGAAAGCAGTTTCTGAGTATTATCCCGCATATATCATCCGATGTTTGAATGATAACCGTTGCCACATTAATAGTCAAACACGTTAAAGGTGGGAGTTTATTAATTGATACCTTCCTTGGAACTAGCTCAGACTGTACAAGGAGCATGATCATTGAGAGCTTTTAAATTTGATATTGAGTTTTCCCTTTTCTCTCCCTTCTTTCTATATCTATATCAAAACGTTGTTAAAAATACAACAGTTTGATATCTTTTTTTTGCCTTTCAAGCCTTTCAGCCGATGACTGCTTCGCCGATAGGTCAGACGTCCTTTCTTAACGAAACAACAGCATTTTATCTGCTTTCTGTATCCGAAAGTTTTGAGAACGGACTCTTTAATTGCATTTCAGCTGAGAAATTTCAATTGTCTTATGTCACATGTTTTGCCGGATATTTGATTAGTCTTGTCGTAAGACAATAGTAGGAAATTGTTTGAAATTCAAAATTTGGAATCCAAATAGCACGGAAACCCATATTCGTCTTGCAAAACAGAGTCAATACAACATTAACAGAGATTTTGAACATTCTAGGTTATCGCCGCACATTTGAATACATAATATTCATTCTGACACTCCGGTAATTCATAACAGTTCTTTCTCTTCGTATAAGGACAATTTCATTCATTCCTGACTTCCTGTCAAAAGCGGAAGTCGTCTGCTGCGGATGTTGATGAGTCACACTTGTCTGTCGCAATACAAGAGGGAGGATGACAGAGCGCTAGGGGACGGGTAAAAGCCCTGTGTAATTCTAGTCTCACTCACTGCTCTGGCGTGGAGCTATGAGACGTTTGTTTATCTCAACCATCGAGCTGTGTTGAGGACACTTGACATAAGCTGTTAGAAGCAACACAGTGGCGTCAAGTTACACAAGACATGCATCTGAGTTGTGACTCACTCCAGTTGCACCGCATGAGTCGTATTTGTCACTGCATGGATGCGAATTTGTCATCGGAACTTGTTTTGGTTCACAGTCATTGATATCTCTCCATGATCTCTGCATGATATGTATCCGTGACATGCACCTCTTTGCTCTGAAATGTTCCACGTTCTGATAAAGATGCATTTAGAAAGCTTGTAATATGCTAACCCGTTTTACAGAGATGCTGAAAAAGACACCCAGTTATCCTTATCCATGTCTTTTGGCTCTCATACAAGTAAAAACATCTTGACTTATCCTTATTGTTAAAAACGTTCTGACTGAGGATGAAGAAAAAGTGATGATTATGTTGAAGACCATTTATGCGTCAGATTAATCAACTCATGCTGCTTCTTGGCGTAATATCAAGGATTGTTCTAGCGTGATCTGCCACAGCACATCTGGCTTGAATATAGCTCGTTACAGTTTTTCTCCTCAGAAAACGTCTATAACTATGTCTTTAAATTTCTATATCCCGAAATATCTGTTTTTAAGCTTTCAATTACCATAGGTCATAGATAACTGATTTATTACCCAAAAGGTTGACGTGTTGCTGTCCTGTTCCACATGGCAAACGTTTTTCCACGAATTATTTTTCTCTATTTTTAGTGATAGATTCCCGGCTTTAAGGGTACATGCTCGATCAACCTGGGTTCAATGTTTCGAACTTCTACTCCATATCACCCCCTTTCATCCGGAAAATCTGTTTTTCGCTCTCTGTTATCGTTACAGAGTTTTAAATTTTAATATATGAAGACATTCAATACTTATAATAAGCAACAATTGTTCGACGTACATATTTTGGAAATTGTCTTACAGATACTCGGATCGTTTGTGTCAATGTTTTTACACTGTTAATAATTTAGTGCTAAAAAATGCTCGTACATCTTCGAAAAATATTAGTTATTTACCAGCAAAGATATTTCATATGGCATACACATACAAGTTATTCTTAAGTTGCTTTTTTACTTTAAGATTTACCGTATGATATCATGTTCAATCAAATCTAAACACCCATTGAAGGGTATACAATATGTATATAATTCTTGTCCAAGGTAATTCAAACTTAATCTAAATGAATTAAGATCAACAGTTTCTTATTTATCAAAACAGAATGACCTATATAAAGATTGAATCAAACTCGAATTAACATCTATAAACATCATTTCAACCAAATAAATGTTAACAGTTAGTAAAATGCTATGGTACAAATCGACGATTGCATTACATGTATTGAACCGGGACTTCACCTTCTACACAGGTGGCTTTAGAGTGCAGACAGGTTGTCTGTAGTCGATGGAATTAATATTTTTAGCAAATAAAAGTTCATGCCTTGAATAATTGCATATAAATGATTTGTTTTATGAAGTACTGCACTCAAAAGCACTGATATTTGATATTGGTGGAAACCAGAATTTTGTTAAGTAAAGCTTATGGTCAATAGACGAGGCCGATATCAGTTACTTAATAGCAACTACGAATTTGAATATCCACCAAATAAGTGAATTCGAAGTAAGCAAATCAAACCAAAAACCTACCGAAATACGGACTCAGTGATTAGTGGTTTCCTCTGCCAACTTTCCGCGATTAGTCGTATATTCTGACCACATGGGTTTCAATCTCGGATTGGACCCAATTTAATATTTAATTCCAAAACCTTGACTTTTGCTATCATATATCATCTTTATATGCTGAGATAAACAAATCGGTCAAGAAATAAAGTTTCTAGGATTATTTTTAATCTATTATATTGAAAACGCTTGTGTGCAAAGTTTTGGTATTTTATATTAGATTAGGGTCAATTCGTGATTCGAACCCCTGTGGTTCTGACTGAAATCACAAAGTCATTGACAGTGGCAAAGCAAATGACTAGTTTTCGCTGTAAATTGACATGCGCGTACGACAATCAGGCTACAAAAGGAGAGCTGTCAACCCATTGATCTACTTTATGGTGACGAAATCTTACTCTTACTCTAAATCTTGACTAATTTCTTTGGTCGCACTTTCATATTTCTTTGTGGTTTTTATCTACACAAGAGATCTCACATCCATTACGTAAGAAAAACATATACATTTCTATGAATCTAAACACATTTTAACAAATATTTTCGTTGGACGACACCCATAATTTATTTTGTTTGTGAAGTTTGTGAAGTTTGAAAAAACATTAGATATTTTTCTTTCTGTTACAATTGAACCGTTTTGGTAAGTAATCGTTTTTCAGTTGTTTTTTCATACAATGTATATTGATTGCTTATTCATAAAAAAGTTTTGTCAATATTTATACGATACAATTGAAAAGGTTTTTATTTTACAAGTTGTATATGATAAATTCCAACAACTATTATTTTTTTAGAAATGATAGGTTCTTACAATATGCATGAAATCAAAATGGTTGAACTGTAGTCTATTAAGTGGGCGGTGTTTAGAACAGCTTGATACACAGTGCCCGTGTGCAAAAGTTAAGTTAAGAATACAGAACGTTATTTTAGAAAATAACATAGTGTTAACGCCCATAAGAGTGTAGAAAAATTGTTGCAAACAGGTCAAGTGTTTGTAAAGGGGAAGTGCTAGTGCATGATAAGTAAACTATATAAATACTTTAGATTGTCTTAAGTGTTACAAGTATTGTATCGCCTATTTACTTCTTTTCGATAAAGGAACTGGTATGTAACTTATATTCTGGAGCTTAGGTGTTTGATCTAATGTAAAAGCAATAATGTTTGCCAGTCATTACTCTTAATGCTTTTCTTACGAAATAGATCGATGTTTGATATATATGAGTAGATTCTGCCAGAAGCACACCATTCCTCGCGATACATAATGTTTTTCTTCTCAGTTAAATAAAAATACCAGCATTAAAATAAGTTACGTTCTCTATATTTTTCTCAACGTTTAGAAGTTATTTTAGGAGCGCTTCAAAATGCAAAGTCAATGGTACGTGTACGAATATATTATGCAATAATGATTAGGGTTATAGACATATCAAATCAGCCTTACCTTGATTAGATCATATTAATTGTTTGTGATTAAATATTTTTAGAAATGTTATTATTATATATTATTATATTATTATTATTACAATAGAATTACATACAATTTTGTAAATTTCAACTCAAAAACACCATTATCAATTCTTTCGTCTGGTTATTTTGGAATTTACGATATACATGTATATGCAATATGCAATATGTATTTCGAACATATCTGCTGTAACACATTTCCTGGTCCAATGTAGTCTAAGTTAAAAAAAGAATAAACAACGTTTTGCACTTCTTTGTGATATATGGCATGTTTTTTATCCATTTGGCGAAAAGTGTCACTAGAAATACCAAATTTCTTGTCCAAGGTTGTCATGTCAGGTTTGTAAACTGCCTTATTCACACCACGCTGTTAACCAATATCTTATCTTTACTAGGTACAATCCTTATCTAGGCCACAATGTACAAGGTAAACTCCTTTGATGTTTAGTAAAAATGAGCGAATAAATTGCCATTTGTTAGAATATTCTCTAGAACATTAGATTTGTACATAGTTTTTAAATGACGATCATGAATCGAAAGTTTGACTTACATGAGGGAATAATATCACAATGCATTTTCCAGATATTTGTTCTTTCGTGTGTCTTCGCCGTATCATCCGCTCTACAACCAGGTAATAATAAATAAATATTTTTTTGTTTTTTAGAAGTACATGTAAAATAACGATTGTTTTAAGATGTTCAAATGATATCATATTGTGATTCGTTTTATACCCTATGCCAATAGTACATTACGTACAATCAATAATATCACTGAATGCAACATAACATACGCCTATGACAAATTAAAGTAAACGTCTTTCTCCGATCGACTGCACTATGTATATGTACATGTAAGTATCCGTCATGACCCGTTTTACATACATTACAGCGCTCATTACCATCCCGCGACCCAGTAGATATACAGAATCTCGAAAATTCTATTACTTAGTTTTGCTTTCACACATCTCCAGGCAAAACGTTTGACACATGTCTGCGTTATTGAAGGTACAGAACTCATCGGATTAAAAGAAACAAGTAATACATTGTTGTATGTTCTGTCCTTGACCAAAGCTAATTCTGGTGTGTTGTACAGATGTGCGGTGTATGAGGTGTGACCACGTGGCTAACCCGGGTGACTGCGACACAATAGCCACGTGTGGACATGACGAGGTACATTCATATGATAAAGAACTTTTCCAAAGAAAAACCATGCTTAATAAATACAACTGCATACTTAGTGTGCCTCATCTTTCGTATATTTCTATAGGGATGCAATATCACATCTACAGATGAGGTTTTGAGAAAGATTCAGTCGTACATGCAGATATGCAGATGTTGATATAGTTGTGGCTGTTGTGTAGAAGAAGTTGTAAATGCTGAAATGTCCTAATTTAACTTAATTTACCACTGTTGACTTATGTAGGTCAGATGGTATTGGCAAAACTCGGACATTTCTTGACACATATACTTCATTGTATGTTTAATTTCTTTTATATTGTTCAACACCCTTTTCGACCTGCTGTCTCTAGATCTGCTTCACGAGAGAGTACGTGGACCACCACGACAAGACGGCCTACCATCTGGGCTGTGAGAGTGCTCAGGTCTGTAAAGCGAAAAGTCTGGGTTCATATCCCACACGTCACCATGTGTCCTTTTGATGTAGACAAAACGCCTGTGAGTGAGGGTCCGAGAGTAAAGGATTTGTATTTTTTGCAGATATTGTCATTCCGAAAATAATAACGCGTAACATTATCATATTCGGGATTTCTCAATCTGCAAAGCACAAACCCTTGCACTCGTTTGTGACGATCAAGTCACGTGATGGTTTTGATCCCAGAACCTCAGAGTTCTTGATTAACGTCACGTTTGTGAGTTAACATGTTAAACTTTTGAATGTCACACTTGTGAATGAATACGTCTAGATTGTGAGTTAATACGTCAAACTTGTGGAATTATACCTCAAGCTAGTGAGTTAATACGTCAAATTTGTGGAATTATACGTCAAGCTTGTGAGATAATACGTCAAACTTGTGGAATTATACGTCAAGCTTGTGAGATAATACGTCAAACAATCAGGCATCTCCTATTCTATCCTACAAAGTCGGCGTAATATAACACAGGCTGTACCAACATTTCATGACGTGATCTGCCTCTGTCGGGAATGAATGAGCCTTTAAGTGTATACTTCCAGTTTTAAAGTATAGACGTCAAGCATGTTAGTTGACAGTAAAATTATATTCGCAGGGTTTACTATTCGCGCAATTCACGCAACAATGCTATGTGAATGTTTGAATATGATTGTACATGTATGTTAAACCTGAGTGTATATACGTTACGATTATAAGTGTAAACGTCGCGTTTCTTAGTTAAAACGTTAAGCGTTAGAGTGTATACGTCACGCATGAGACTTTATACGTTAAGCTACGTCAATTCTTTGTTTACAATTCACAAATCTGTTTAAGTAACGAACTGTTTGTACCTTCATTGAATGATGTGCACCTACACTCAGCTGCAGGGGCAAAAGAAACGATACCATATAAAATGCACGATAAATTAAGCAACGAGTTATATCCTCTCTTCAAGAGCTAACTAAACTAAGTTTTAAATTTTAAAGTTATATCTGTTAACACTTTTGAAAAAGACGCCTTTAAAGAACGCTGTTTTAAAAATCTTTTTAACTAGACGAGACAGGATAGTGAAAATGGCCCTTTTGCATGTTTTTACAGACATAATGCATGAACAAATTAATTTCTATAAGGGTTTTTTCTTATATTGATAACATCGTTTCTTTATCAAATTTATCAATTTCATAATAACTCTATTCCAATTCCAAAGATTATGACCAAAAAAAATTGAAAAGGCTGTTTTGGAGCCCTTCGTGTTTTCAACAGTCAGTCATACAATTATAAGTATCATACTTTGATATTTGAAGTTATGAGTACCTCTTCACAACCGATGTACCTCTCACATGGGTTCGTAGTCGCATTTCATTAACAACAGGATTTTATTTTGTACTCTTTTGAAAAGTAGGTATCGTTTTTTAGCCCCTGAGTGTATTATAGCTCCTTTAATGTGCGTGTTCAGATATGTTCCCTCTACAAGAACGCTGAGCAGATCTTCATTGGACGACGGGATGTTATGGAGGACAAACCACACTATTGTTTTGAATGTTGTCATGACAACGAGTGCAATCCCTCTCTATGCAGTGGATCATCAACACAGATGCAGCCACAGACATACGAACGAAAGAGTACTCAACCGTTATCCACATCAATGACGTCAGCACCGTCGGCATCATCATTAGTAACAGAGATGACAACAGCACATCATACACATGGACATGGTAATGGCGATAAACTCATCAATTCCACAACTAATGTATTATCCTGATAAGCAAGGCATTCTGCTCTATCCCGTTTCTATTCACAAACTATATCAAAATAAATCTTAGAAGAATGGAATAAGATTTAGTAAACATTAGGCATTTAAGTAGATCTACTTTGGCCGGTAAGAATTTTAAACACATCCCTTAACCTTAAAAAGTAATACTAACCAAATAAAGATTATATAGGTTATATATATTTACAACTTTTTCATGGTTGTCCAGGCTGCCCCATTGGTTACGTGGGATGGCCCTCGCATAACACGTGCTACCTATTCAACCAGAGTAGCAGCAGCTACTGGTCAGATGCCCGCTCCATGTGTCAGAGTGTTGGAGGGGATCTCGTCTCTATCAACTCACAGCAAGAGGACAGCTTCATCGTCAGTCAACTCACCCAGCTGAATCGTAGGTGACCTTTTAACATCGAGAACAACTTGTGCATAATATTAGAACACTGTAAATAAGATGTTTTCTGGTTGCCGAAATGACCGGATCCGTCGTTGATCCAAACGAAGAGGATAATGGTGAACAAGAGCTCGTAACGTTGTCCATAAGGTCCTATGTAAAAGCACCTTTTTGTGCACATTTTGATATGTTATTAATGTCAACGTATGTCATAGGAACATAGATTAAGTCACGAAAACGATAACATTTTACTGAAAGATGGTTGAATAATCAAACTCAAGCAAACGCCTAATATAAGGTCATGATATTTGTAAAACGTTTGTATGTAATGTAATAAACTATTATTCAGTAGGCAACAGCTATTCATTCAATCGGTAAATTAAATAACAACTATAGCAAAAGGTACATAACTCCATGGATTGAATCTTTCAGCTCCTGACACCGTTCGAGGGATGTGGATTGGAGGTACATTTAATCCCCATACTAATAAATACCAATGGGTGGACGGAAGTGACGTCACGTTCGAGCGCTACAAGGTGGGCAGTCCCCACAATAAGGAGGATTACCGCCTCGACCTGATAAACCCAGCCGTCAACAAGCTGTTCGCTGGTTGGCCCTGGGGCTCCGATATAGGCGCCATCTATAAGAGAGGAGCAATATGTGAACTACAGCTTTAAAGGGCCATGTGTTGAGACGGTTTTAAGAGGATACATGAGGACGGAATAAAGCTTTTTTTGTGTTTTCTGCTTTAACTTCTAATTGTAAATATATTTTAGATTTGTATTTTTTAGAATATGGTTTGCATTGGAACCATTGTTACAATGTTGTTTAAGGTGCCCCAGTCATGAAATATTGATACAGCCTTTGTTCTAATTAGCCAAGTTTGTGGCCTAGAATGGGAGATGCCTGATTGGAGGCAATCAAGTTAGGTGTGCAATCAGTGACGCTTTTTTAAAATCCTCATTTTGGCTTCTCGCTCATGGCAAATGCATTGTGAAATGAACCACCCTAACCATGCGAGAAGCGTTATCATTTAATAAAGAATTCAAATGGATTGTGGCGATTTTTTTCCCGCCAGGGGAAAATGCCGGAACCAACGAATTTGGTCTTATTAGACCAGAGGCTTTAACGACGTTTCATGACTTCATCTGCCTCATTACGGAGAAAATGACCCCTAAAATCGACATGACGTCGACGGTACGGTGGGATGTAAACTGACTTCAAGAAAAGAACAAATATAATGTAACAATAAAGGAAAGTAAAGCAAAGTGGGCAGTTAATTCCATTACGCTACACGAATTCAGTTCCTTTCTCTGATGAAATGTGTTCACATCCAAACGATTTTAATTGAAACATTACGACTTACAAGAGTCCGGATGATGTGTTTGCGAATAAAAGAGAGTGATTAAGCCCATGATGAAAATTATATAAAATTATATAAGATATAAATAAAATTTCATAAATTAAAATAGATAATCATTATGATCAAATATGAAGTGGAATATTTTGAGCAAACAAAAATCAGAAAATGCGCTAAAGTGCCTTGTAATCTTTGATTTTATCCTGGTACGGGATAGCTCAGTCGGCAAGAGCCCATCCAGGCCAAGGTGTACAAACCGAAAGTTCACATCTGTTAGAACTCTGTGTTGGACAAACTGCTGTGACTATGTGTCTCAGTTCACCCAGCTGTGAATGGGTACCCTGTGAGGCATAGAATGGTCCCTAACCTGAGCGCCACATATGAATGCTGGTTGAATACGCAAAATGATCGGACGGTGAAAGAATGCCATTGACCAGGGGACCATTGACTTGAGCAACCACGAGTGGTTGGTTATGCGCGCTATATAAATATCCATATAATAAAGATAATAATATAATAATAATAATTGTTTTTATATGGATATTTGTATAGCGCGCATATCCAACCACTTGTGGTTGCTCAAGGCGCTCAAGGCGCTTACATTGTTTCCCCTGGTCAATGACATTCTCTCACCGTCCGATTATTTTTCCAATTCAACTCCCTTGGGAGTATTCAACCGGCATCCATATGTGGCGCTCAGGTTAGGGACCATTCTATGCCTCACAAGGTACCCATTTACAGCTGGGTGAACTGAGACACATAGTCACAGCAGTTTGTACTCTATAGTGAAGTGTCAATAATACTAACTTATTAGTTTCTATTAATGCATGATTCAACCATATCAACTTATTTTGTAACCAAGTAAACATTTTCATTGACAACATTTGTATAAACTTCGTTGATGCATTCCCAAGTTGTACCTTGTCCTCTGTTTTCAACATATATTCTTTAACGTATCTATGTTTGTAAAGGACACCATTGTTAGACAAGGGTTATCTGAGTGTACATGATCAACACAAGCTTTAGTCAGGTTTACAACTTGGAGGTCAAGCGAAAACAAAACTGATAAAATAACGTGTATATATCCAAAGATTTATATATAAGATATGTGGTATAATGTAATTTTCTCAAGAAGAAAGACAATTATGGATGAACGTTCCTTGCATATAATGATGACAGTCATATCCTATACTTACGGTAAGGGAACACTTTGTATCTTTATATATATAAAGATTTACTGAACAAAATAAGTCATAATAATAACATTTTTATAAATAACATTTCATCTATTGGCCAATGAAACAATATATCATCATTCATAAATTCCAAGTGTCAAATACCTGTAACTCTAACGTTTTATGTAAGTATGATACGAAGTCCTCGCATTCATAAATAAGCATTTCGCATAAAAGGATTTTCGCTTTACAATTAACTACAATAAAATAATAAGACAGTCTAGAAAAAGAATGACGTTATCTGATTCTTGACATTTCCAATCATGCGTTTTAGCAGCATGGAGATTATTGTATGAAAATTAGAATATCTTAATCATGATTAAAAAACGGGATGACTCTGAACCCGTTGAGTATATTCTATACGTGAATGTTACCATAATCAAATCTCAAACCGTTATTGGAAGATTTCTAGTTAGAAACAATGAGCTGCAAAGTTAAGATCGTGGTATTCTAAAACTAGGACTTTTTATAAGCATAAATGCAGACCTTCAATGAGGATTCAGTTGTGGATGAGTCGGCTGGGTATCTATTGAGGAGATCGTATTTACAATATGTTTTCGAATTTATAAATGATTGTGATGATGATTGTCTCTTGATATTCAGCCTTGCAGTGTTATGATTGTCAGAGTGTAAACAATACGGAAGAGTGTTCTTCTCTTACCAGTTGCCATGACAACCAGGTAGGAATTTTGCATTAGATATGTACAAACCGTTCCGAATAGGAGAAAATGTCAGTTTCCGAGATATCTGATAAAGGATTGAGGTGCAGTTGTGCTTTTAAAACACAGTTTAAATAAATATGAATGACTGTAACAAAATTATCAAGAGCACTTTTAAACATAACCTTTTTTATAAGTTCTCTCATTTATTTAGGCTATTTTACTAACACAAACATATTTATTGCCGGAAATTTGATGTGCTTAACAAAAGTGAATAAGATTACAAATGCCTATATCTGTAAAATGGACTTGAATTTGTTTCCAAAAAGGTTGTCCGAGGTGACTATATATAATTGTCTGGCATTTGTTTAGCAATGAACGATTCCTCGTGTTTAATATTTTGAGAATGGCTTTAAAATTCATAACTTTATTTTGACAGAGTTGTATGATCCGCCAGTACGTGGACGAAAAGACGGAGGTCAAATATGATCTGTCATGCATGAGCAGCTCGGTGAGTACATACAATCTTTTCTGATTGCATTGTCCTTTATTGAACACTGTCACATTTCGTTCAATTGAGTTGTCAAAATATTTAGAAAACCATTTCAATCAATATCTTTAAATGCATGTTATTAGATGATTAGCATTTTCATTATCGACTATGGAAGAATATGTAAGGAATTCATTGTGTGTAGTATACTCAATCTTTTTAAAATATGATCTATTTGCTTCACTACGCTACGTAGTGAAGGAAATTATTATATCATTTTAATGAGATTGTACGTATACTTGGCATAACACCATAGGGATATTGATTTGTATAGTACGTGTATTCATAACATCAATAGTATTTTTTAAAGGAATCAAAAACTCATTACCTAATACAGTTATGTAGATTGTGAGTAGATTTTCAGATGCACAGGAATAATAAACAGGCAGTCTAAAAGGTCTGCTATCAGAATTGAGTTCCTTTTGTAAATGAAACAATGGTATCCTATGATTCTCTTGACCCCCCCAGTTCTGCGAGGAAGTGTCCCGAGTACGAAGGTCTGGTGAGATGGTTGCGTGGACCCGGTGTTGTCGTCACGATCACTGCAACATGCACTTTAACTTACATGGAGACGTTTGTGAGTATATTGAAATATTCCAAAGTATATTTGTTTAAATAACTCTTTCAAAATATGAACTAAGAGGAAACCTCTCGATGGAACGGGTTTGTATTGAGAGAATTGTAAACATATTGGAATATTCAAAAGCTGATTGACAATATGTTCTGATGATATATTCCAATGTCAACGCTTTCGACTTGTTATACGAATTTAATTTAGGGGTAGTCGTCTTGTCTAAACGTGTATATAAACGGAATTGGGTGTTAGTGACCAAACTCTATTGAACTGTCTTCTGTCTTTTCTTATGCCTGATCAGATTGTATGAGTAGTAGAAGAAATAATAATAACATAAGAAATTAATATCAGACTCCTTTGTAATGGAGTCAATTTGTATCTCTCATTAAGAGATATATAACTCTGTGCCAAAAATGAACTTTGTCTCCAATTAAGGTAAATCAATTTGTTTCAATTTTGGGAATCCTTTTCGATAAATTATGAAGATGTTGACCATGGCCGGGTACTTGTAAATGGTGTCCTATTGATTACTGGAAATTTTGGTGTGAGGCTTTGCAATCAGCAACTCTTTTGTCTTTCTCAAAATATATGAAATACATTTTACAGGATAGTACGGTAACGTGTCTGATCACAAATTCAGATTACACATCGTTTGGTACAAGACAGACGATGAATCCTGATATATTAAATCCATAATGTCATACCATTCGAGGTACATGTAGATGTATTAAAAGCGAATGAATAATTCAATAGCATTACAGTAACAACAGTAAATTGAATTCTCTTTGCATGAAATAAATCATAAAACAGTTTATGTTATCATATGTTACCAGATGACAATGTGTACTGCCTACAGTGTGACAAGGTGGACATCCCGGATGATTGTAATACAGAGACTATTTGTGGTCAACACGAGGTGAGAAGAATCACAAACATTGTTAAATTCCAAACTTCAATAAACGACATCTTTAGAATAAACTTTAGATTACCTTTTTGAATAAAACATCTATTTCATGGATTCTCTATTGTATTATTATATTTGATATTATGAACTTGACTTTTTTACCTAGGCTGTGTCCTGAAAGCATTTTGAGAAAATCCTTTTAAACGCTTTTCGATCTAGCATGTATTAGATTGTTTCAGTGCCCATTTCATTTTTACAATCGCTCTTACCATAGTCATTACAAACTACAGTATGTTTTGTTTAGCCTATTGTATAGGCTTAAACGGTAATTCTGTGGCTTCTTAATATTTTCACCTCTCTGTGCTTTAGTGCAATATCGTGTTTCAATTGTTGCGTTCTTTCCAATTAACATTTGGTCTCATTTTAACACAAATCAAAGATTAGTTAGTAATTAATCTGTACTTTATTATACACAATCATTCAATTTCTCAAATCACATGAATAAAATAGTTACTTTAAATGAACATAAAATAAGCGATTACGCCTAAACGACACAAGTTCGTCATATATGTTTCAGATATGTTACACGAGGATGTTTCTAGACTACAGAAATAAACCAGCCTATCGTCTTGGGTGTGAGAGTTTAGAGGTGAAGTGTTTCTAAATATTCAAAATCATTGAGATTATCATTGGTACATCCTCCCCTCCTATCAAACAATACATCAGGCTGTTATGTCCGTCATGTGCCATCATTCATTCGCAGAATTATGTACTATACGTACATATAATCAACAAAAAATGAGGGACCACTATCATTGAGTCATTATTCAACAAAGCTTTTCCAAAAGCTCGAT
This sequence comes from Steromphala cineraria, assembly GCA_916613615.1. Taxonomy (NCBI): domain Eukaryota; kingdom Metazoa; phylum Mollusca; class Gastropoda; order Trochida; family Trochidae; genus Steromphala; species Steromphala cineraria. The sequence goes on from OU744726.1 coordinate 11,025,011, forward strand.
TCTGATTGGCTACTGACAGATCAGAGGGTGTATAATATGGTTATACTGTTGTCTGTATACTTCGTCAAAGAGAAAGGTTTCACTTGCCTGATTTGACAGTCTTTGTCGTTGTGTTTTTAAAATCGTCAATTTGAAAAAAGAAGTTAAGTAAAATTTATAGCTATGTTACTTCCGTGATATGCTGCTAACAAAGAAGAGTAATCTCCTAAATATCATTGTTTACATCCTCTTATCTTTAATGATTTGTAAATACCACGTGACTTAAAATGTTTCAAAACGTTTATTGCATCCATTTCAGATTTGCAAGCTGTATAAGACCTTTGAGAACATGTATGGTGGTGGACGTGACGCTTCTCTTGAGGGCGATGTAACTCAGCTGGAAGAAGACCCTGGGTGTTTTGACTGTTGCAACAACAAGAACTGCAACGATAAATTGTGTACAAAAAATCATGAATCAACAACAGTTATACAAACCAAATCGTCAACAGTGACAACAACGAAATCGTCATCGACAGCTCAGAAAACAACGACAACGTCATTGACATCAACAGTGACGACAACAACAGTGACAACAACGAAATCGTCGTCGACAGCTCAGACAACAACGACAACATCATTGACATCAACAGTGACGACAACAAAATCGCCTTTGACAACAAATATGACGACAACGACATTGTCATTTACAACAGTGTTATCAACGACAGCCACAGGGACATCAACCACACCGTCATTAACTACAACTATGACAACAACGTCACCGTTATTGACAACAAAAATGACAACAACGACAACCACATTGACATCAACGACACCTTCATTGACAACAAAAGGACCAACAACACCATCGTCGTTGAAAACAACAAACATATCTCTGATCATTCCGTCAACAGCATCAACATCAGCAACCACTACTGACAGATCTATCTCCAGTTTATCAGCCACGACATCAGAATCAAAATTACAAACAACAAAATCATCAACAGTAGCTGCAGGTATTGTGCCAATCCCACTTTGTTGATACTATACATCCTTTCTACAACTCACGAAAATGCCACGGTAATCAACCAACGGATACAACGTTGGTTTGATATATTGTAATTGAAAAGATTTGTACACAAGGTGGTGTTTTCGGGGAAGGTCATTTCGATTTTCGATCATTTGATCTCTTTCCTCCCGTCATACCTTGTACTAGATTCCTGAATAACTTGCGATTTGATGACACTACATGTTGTCTTGTATAGCACGTGTTGTTTGATCTCCACAGGATGTGCAGGTGGACACTCTATACTCAATGACACGTGTTATACCTTCAACCTGAGGAAGATGATCTGGCCTGATGCTGTCCGTACGTGTGAGACGCAGGGTGGACAGTTGGCCTCCATCACCAGTAGCGCTCAGGATACCTTCATCGTACAGCAACTCTCTGCCTTGAACCGTAGGTATCTTACAATGGTATATAACATTGAATCATTGAAACTTCTTTTATTTCAAAAAATTTATAGGGAGAGGCCAACTCACCATTTCATTCTGAACTATGGATTGACATTTTATTATATATTCATTCAATTTATATTTGCTTTGTCAGTATCAATCCTTTTGATTGGTCGTACAATTTCAAAGATGGAAGGGGAAATCATCCATTTGAACTTTCTAAACAGCAGCCTTCGTATCCTCAAAGGAAATGTGAAGTAGAACGTACTACTTGTCGTAGTAGACCATATGTTATAATTTTCATTGAGGACTTTTTAAACTTACTTAAAGAAAAAAGTTATATAATACCCCAGAGGCAATACTTTATGTTCAAAGTATCTAAAGGCTGTTAATCAATGTTAGACTCGTTAAGGACATTTTGTTCGAACTGTTGAAACGAATTGTATATTTTTGTCCATGCAATATACGTTATCATTGATTAGTTCCAGCCTCTGTTAGGGGATTATGGATCGGTGCAATCTTCAAACACGACACTTTTCGTTGGATGGACGGAAGAAAGGTCACATATGAGAGACTTGAAAGCAATCTTAACCAACCAGACCAGACCGGGTTATGTCTTTATATCAGCAACCCGTCTTCACATTGGCTTTCCTCCTGGCTCTGGTCTTCTGATACTTGTCAGTTTTACCAGCATGCTTTTATTTGTGAAATAAAACTCGGTTGACGATGGAATATACGACTTTGATTGGTACCTTAAACATGACTTGGAGTTCTCTCTGAACTTGGTTGTTGATGGGTGTGTCATCTACATGTATCTTTAAAATCGAAAAGTGATAATCTGCTGCATGAATATACCTGAAAGAAAGTATTGAAAAACCATCTTGTCTTATTTACAAATAACCTGCGCACCACATAAACATATAAGGACAAGTTCAACGGTTAATTACCTTTAATAAGATCTCTTCAGTCCCCACTGATCAAAACTGACAACTCTGTGACAACTCTGACTCTGTAATAATCTAATTTGTCAGTATCAGAGTTTTGTTCTTGATATGAATATTCCTTTGATTGATAGGTGAGCACCTTCAGATGTTTAACACCTGTTGCATTGTACATCGTAAATTATACACATAGTCACCCCCTATAACTGTAGATAGGCAGTGTTTTTAATTCTATATTTTCAAATTATTTAAATCAATATTGATGTATGCCATATATTCATAGGGTCAAACTTTTCCTTACTCAACCCGTAGTCGTTGAACACCTTTTATTCATTTAAGCAAGGATATGGATTCGGGAAGCTTAATTTGATATGGTGCGTTCGTTTAAAGACTGATATAAAAGACATATTTTTATATGCAATAATTTGAGACCATTTCCTATACCTAAAGGTGCCCCTTTAGTGTTTGGCTCATAAACATTTTATTACACGTCATAGTGAAATGCCTAATATCGTATCCATTCATTCATTCATGCATTCATTAACTTGAAAGGAAAGAGCATGTGATGACTGCAACGATATTCAATAATTAAGCAATTTGACATTTGATCTTAGGTAACAGAATTAGAAGGTAATGATACGAACTCTTTATAACGGATGGCCTATCCCATACAAACGAGGATATTTATAAAATTGAAATTCAAACATTATTTAAAACCTTCATAGTATTATTACTCTATTATTCACATTTACAAACTGAAGGCTGAAATGGAGGCCAAATATAGGCAGCTTATTTATACTGACTGTTGGTGTCCGTTATAGATAATACAGTTAGCCACCGAATTCCTTATCTCTACATAATATGTTGGTGCTCTTATATTTTACTTGGTTAGTTTAGTCAGTTGATTATATAGAAACAATGTTCAAAATCACAATGGTCGTCTATACGGCAACTCTCTGCATTATACTGTTGGTCACCGTACAGTTGACTACATCACAAAGTAAGTATATTACAAACAGGTCAACAAAAACGAAAAATGTAACTCTCATTACCATATTTCATCAAAACTAACTGATTTAACAACTCATGCACTTACGATTTACGATGTTGCGATTTACGATCATTTTATCGTGGTTCGATTCCTTTGCAATCTAAATAAATTTAGATCAACAGGTTTTATATTTGGTCATACTGTTGATCTAACATTGGCCCGTAAGGCAGGTCGTCCCGGTGACCTCTGACATCAACCTCTCGGCCAATCAGAAAACTTGCCCTAGCTCGCTGGAGGTTAAAAAACTCAGCAGCGCATCTTTTGAACTGGATGATGTTCGGAGCTTAGTCATTCGGAGCGGATTGCTTGGATGCATATATGTATTAATAGATTAGATTTTTTCATTTTGAAATGATTTAGCGTATTTGCTAGTTGTCGGTGACAAATGATAATTGCACGTCGCACAGATACTAACGTGGCGAATAATAATCACAAAGTTAGAGCTTGATAAATTGCCAATATCTGCGAAAATCCATATGCAAGGGGAGGTAACTCCTTTTTTATCAAACTCGTTTATACTAATTTATTTCATTGTCATCCAAATAATGTTTAAAATAGTGATTTTTGTCAATCATAAAACTAAAAATATTTCATACAACCAAAATAAAATCAACCTATTGATATTTTTCTTATCAGTATCGAAAACAAGATTTATTTTTCACAATGCACACTGTTATTGAGAACAGGCCATAAGCCATCATATATTTCTTCCGTTCATTCTTTGAAATAGCGACTATGAACTGTTTGTAACGTCGAATTTGATTGATCAAATCGCGAATTCCTTATTTGCATGCGAAAGGTCACCGGGACGACCTCTCACACTGGTCAATCTTAGATCAACAGTATGACAAAATAAAAAATCTGATTCCTTTGAGACTTAAAAAAATCGTAGAACTCTATAAACCTTTAATAATTATCCATATGCTAATTCATAATTCTTAATTATTGATAGTACGAAAGATTTGCGTGCTCCTTATTGCAGCATTGACTTGTTCCGACTGTGAAGGAATGTCCGACATATCGGCTTGCTTCAACACAAAACAATGTGCACATGGACAGGTGGGTGCAAATCTACCAACCATTGAATTAAGAACCTCGAAGGAATACAGTTTTTCTCACTGTCAACCTCTGTTTCATTTAAAATAAATCTCCGAGTAATGAAATTTAATAATCGAATATATTGATTAGCATTCACGTGTAATTGTATTTTAATCATCCTGCTACATCAGCGTATCACCTAATAGTCATTGAGCCTTAACCCTAAAATGTGTTGGAGTCATATGCGCTTTCTTTTATCATTCTCGATCTCCGATTGGTGCACGTTACCCAAGATAAATACTGATGTCACCCTCTTGAACGGCGTGGGATGATAAATTATTGATACCCCGGCACATATAAACCACGAAACAAAAGCGTGCATATTGAGCGTCTTGAATTGTACAATGTATGTTACCTAGAACACATGACCACCGATATGTAGCTTTGAAGACGTGTTTCTTACTCATATTTGTTTAATGGTACACCTTATATTAAATGTAGCACGGCGTATTTTGCTATAGACAATTCATTTTTCCGTTTATCCATGAAGCAGAGTTGTCTTGCAAGGAAATACGTGAACACAAATGGTGACGTGACGTACGATCTGGGCTGCATTGCTACATGGGTACGTACAGGACATCGACATATAGGACAATTGTTAAAGGCACTCTCGCACCCTTTTAATGATGCTAAAATATGTCCCAATTTTCATAAGTTACGCGAGAAAATATCCTTTCTCATTGTAGATACATGTAGATGCTATGTAAAGAAATATGTGCTTGTTTATCCTGTCACGATCAGTTGAATCTAGCTGCAAACCGTATATCAGACCTGTAAATTTCAAGTCATTGGTTATGAATAGTGTGAAGGGAGTATGTTCGATATTTTTAACTTTCTTTCCATAAAATGACAACCTGGAAGTGAAAATTAGTCCCATTTTTTTACTTGACTTTCTATTATCAACTGGTACAAAACAATAATAGCATGCAGATTTAAAAGTTATATTTCTGTAACATTAAACGAACGGTAAATTTTTTAGAACAAATGATACTCATGAATCCTTTATAAGTGAATGGATTTACCATTGGATGATGTTATAAACTTTGAATGAAGAGTGGAAGTAATCATTTACAAGGTCTTCATGTTTAACAGTTCTGCGACCAAATATCTTCAGTGAAGCGAGACGGGGAAATCGTGGTGTGGAACCGGTGTTGTGGGACAGATGAATGCAACAAGGAATATAATGTACATGGAGATGCGGTTACAACGACTGTTGGTGAGGGTTTTTAATTAGTTTGGCTTACAGATAATCAGATCTTTTGCAATAACATCATGTCAATGAATGAGCGACGAATATGCAGACTGAGGTACTAGATTATCCCAACTTTTTAAAATATTTAATATTTTCTTTACCAATCTTCATTGCATTTGATTCCATACAAATCATGATAGTTATTGTATCAAAGTTATTATCTCACAGAAATGGTTTTAGTGAATGAATTAATTTCAAGAATTGTTTTTAATTTCCATAGGTGTTAAAAATGTAATAAGATAATGCTGTACTTGCTAGTAAGTGATAATCATCACTCCTATGATTTACAAAAATGTTTACATTGATTGTCAACCAATCTACCTATGACTGTTTCATAACAAAGAACCGGCTGGACTACTGTGTGTCAACAGTACCAACGTTACAGACCCTCTCACTGTACGGACTGACACGCATTGTAAAATTGGACAGGTAACTGAAACAATCAATCAGAAAAGTACATTATGTAAATGAATTTCGGTACAATCGACCGTATAAAACTACCTGACAAAAAGTCAATTTAAATGATCAAAATTTGAATAATAAGCGTACGATTCGAATTATGAATTATTTATTTGCACTATGACTTAAAGGGGCAGAAGCACGTTTTTTGAGAATTTTATATTTAAAAATTTTCACTGATAATTGTACGTTAACGCTAAATGTATTACTTTGATAGTGTCAAAAATCTCATTACACAAGCCAATCATTCATAGTCAGAGAACAAAGTATGAAGATTTACCTAAAATCCATTGGCGGCCATTTTTGTGTGAACACCTTTAATTCATTTTGTGTAAGAAAAAGAATCACATGGCTAAACTTTACATTATATATTTGAATTATTACTGCTCCATTTGGTTTGAATACATTGCCTTTCAATTGGAACCATTTATTTTCATTTTCCTGACATCACCTTATATTCCCTCTAAAAACGTGCTACTGCCCCTTTAAGGCTATCAAATGCACCATGCATATTGTTTACATTGCAAAGTCACATTAAGATCAATCAAAAGAGTTTGAATGGTTTGTGCCCTATATTTATCACAAAAATAATCGGATATTTGCCTGCTTCTATAAAGATTTAAATCTACCCTATAAGTAAAGCAATAGTTGTGCCAGTGTCAACGTTACCTACAATGAAGTCTTGTACCGTAATCCGAAACAATGTGTTCAATGATTCATAAGATATTATGTTAACAACAGTTTTAAATTGGTCCAAGTGACACGACGACCTACATGTAGATCCAAACAAATATCTGCATTTTCTTCCTTCATGAAATGAAGACTTACTGCGCGAGGATTCGTGTTGATATCTGAAGACCGCCGTTGTGTTAATTTAAGTATGACAAATGAATATTATTCAACAACAAAGTTAATTCGATAAAACAATAACACAAGCCGGTTATAGGTTTTAGCAATAAATATCATACTAGCGATTGGACTATAGCTGCTGAGATACATCAGCAATCAGCAATAGGACCAACGGTTCTAGAACTAATTATAAGCAATGGCTTACGGTTTTATTCGCAGTAACATAATTTAAATATTCATAAGAATAAGGTACAGTTTGAATATCAACTGCGTACACAAAACCATATAGAAAAATACTCCTCAAAATAGGTTAAGGGTCAAACCTATATTTCTTCATGCGATTTCATTTATATAGAACCAACGAGTGGTTGCAGAGTGGTTCCACACAGAGAATTGTTGCACAGAGACCTGGTTGCAATTAATGAGTGAAAACCAGTATGAAATGAGTGTTGAACCATCTAGCAATCACACAATAATGTCTTTCTCTATAAAGTTTTGCTTACAATGTACGTCGGAACATGACGAAATTTTGTTCTCAAACAAGTTGTGGAAATTTGGATATATTTTTGACGTAACCCGTTCGTAAGAATCCGATCACATTGCATTCTGGCCATCAATCAGTTGCATTGGCCCTTGTTTTGAGCATAAATTGGTGATTTGCCAGAGTCTGTAGTACTCATTAATTTTGTATATGACATGTGCTTTGTCTTTGACTTTCTGTCGTCAGAATATACTAATCCCAGTTCAACAAAATTTCTCCTTAGAAATTTGAAATCATATCTTTTATATGTCTGTTTGACCTTCAACTTCTTTGGGCAATATACATTTTATTGTTATGCAAGAAATATCGCTTGCTAACCCTTCATAATTTGTCAGAAAACAGTCATGTTTCAGGCAGATGATAAAGAATTCCAAAGGGGAGATATTATCAACAAACGGATGTGCTGATAAAAGTGTGAGTCATTTTTTAAAAAGCATTTTGTAATAGTTCATCAGACCGTAGACCTTGGACCAGGAGAAGACGCTCAGAAGGACTCTTGTCTTAGCCGTATAGCACATAGAAATCTTCATTCTGTTTTTCGGGCTAAAGAACTATATGCCTTTAGCATTTATAATAATTGATTCTAGTCTGTAACTAAGACTCTAGAGCAAAAATATTCAATTTAAACCAACTCAGTCTAGAGAAATATAGCAAGTCTAGATTACTCAGCTCTAGGTTCTGGAGTTAAAGCATCTTCTGTGCTCCTTTTAGTTAAAATACATGAACTGTTTAAAAATATTGTCAATATTTAAAAACTACCACTGAGACTAAATGTTATTTTTACTTAATTCCTCAACGACAAGTATCCATCAGGTATAATTTTAAGATTGTAACGAGGTATTGGTAACATGTTTTCGAATTGTGGATAAATAAGAGGGTAACAAGATAAACGTCGACATATTGCCCAAAAAAACGTGATATTCAAATTTAAGATATAAATGTATTATTGGTTGCTTTTGATGTTGTCTTGTTGTTAAAGGAAGTTAATGTTTTATTAACGTACATGTACAGGTGTGTGCGGAGGGTGCTAAACACTCGAACGAGGACTACTGTTATAGCTGCTGTGATAAAATGCTCTGTAACTACTATATGGACTGCTTTACTTATCCTTGGAAATCAACAACAAGAATAAAAGCAACAACAACAGTATCACAACCAGCAACAACATCAAGCAAAACAACTACAATAGTAGTAACGAAACCTACAACAACAATGTCGAAAACAACAACCTCAAAAGCAATATCCAAATTAACAACTCTAGCAGCAACCCAAGGTAACTTGTATTTTCATTTACAATTGTACTTTTATTGCCATATTGTTCCATGAAAATTAAAATGAACGGGAGAATGCGAAGGAAAGAATTAAATGACAACTTTTAATAAGAATATTAAGGTTTTATATATAAATATTTTACGTATAATCATATAAACGGCCAAAATAGCCAATATTGCCTAACATTATCATAATACCTACTGGCATATTTTCAAAAATAACATGTGCAAGTGGATAATTTTGTTTTCTTTCTAGGCCATACTTTGCTGAATATGTTTTGTACCACGAAAAGTATATTATGTATTAACCCCCTTAACGCTTACAGCCCCCGGACCTTTGGGTTGTGTGTCGTGCAAAGGATACAGTATAGGTTGTCCTCTGTATACACAGTGCGCTCCACATCAGGTGACCTTTTCCTCCAGTCTGATTGAAAACAGCAGCAAATCATCGACGTATTTGTTTTCGTCTAGCTCCAACCATACCCTGATATCGATCAAATAACTCTCCAAATAACGAGCCAATGAAATTTATCGCATCCAGCGGATGAAAGCATGAAGGGGTTTGGTATATTTTGCTTCTGCCTCTTCGAACAACATTCAATCTACTAAAACAGGCACAGGCAACTTAAAGTAACGAACAACTAGAAAAACGAAGCATTTGTCTTGTTACTAAAAGGTTACTGTTGCAGCTAGGTTGAAACAAATACGCAGATATATCAGGACGGATGTTTCATGATATGCGCACTTTTGTGCTTCATTTTAAGGGCATACGTAGTTTTGAGATAAATGCTTCCAATGATGCTTTGAACAATTCCAAGCTTCATAAAAGTGCCTTGCATTGTAGCTGTAATCTCATATAGACTCAAACCAATCTATGTACTACTTATATTACATGCACATCTTCAACATGTAGTGGTTGGGATGCAAACCAACAAAGCATGCTGTAAATAAACGATCATATAATATCATATCATATGATTTCGTATGCTATCAAATCATATTCTATGCCATTCAGCATGCTTCATTTGAGATGCGTTAAAATCCTTAGAAATGAAGGAAGAGGTGTGAAGATTATTGATCTTTTGTTTCAGGCGTGTTTTTCTGAAAGAACAATTAACCAGTTTGGATCATTCTACGAATCAGGTTGCTCCGATATAAACGTAAGTGGGATTTTCCTACCATGGATCATCAACTTGTTACAATCGCTAAAAAAAAGCCTTACAAATCACAAATGTATCCCGTTTGTAAGTCCAATTAGCACAAAACACCATCCCTTTTGTAACTGCGTAAAAGAAATTGACAATTTAGGGGATGTTATGATGTCCCTCTCTCGTCAATCGTTGATTATTTGAATTGATCACGTTTCAATGCTCAAATACCATGAACAAATATATTTTTCGATTATCATCGAAGATGATCATTCAAAATACTTCGAGTTAAAGGAAAAGGTAGCATTGATTTTTATGTTAGAAAATTCATTAAATGTTTTGAATTTCATTTTGAATGAAAGTATCTTAGTTGAAATTTTCTAATTGTAGATTATATGTTAACGAAAGATGTTTTAGTTAATTTGTGTTGATAACTTATCATTTACAAATGCATATTACTTATTTCAGACGTGCAAGGAAAAGATGAAGTTGAATAACGCTACATATTGTTTTTATTGCTGCAATTCATTATATTGCAATTATGAAAATCCCTGTTAAATGTATAAGCGAATAAACCAATCAAAAAGATGAATGACAGACTGAGTTGCACATATATTTTTTTTAAATTGTCATGTGTCGAAAAAGAAAATGAATATTCACATATATTTCTAAGTTTATGACCCGTGCCAAAAGTATTTTTTGCCTGTAATTCTGTGTTTTCATTGGTAATACAAAAAACAATAGATAAATATACATGTATATTTCATTTTCATTGATTTAAGTAACATTTTGCTCAAATGTGACGAATCATCTTGGCTACAAACTCATATTTTCAGTTGTTATTTCCATTGGGTATCGTAGAAATGGCAATAATTCGAACGAATTATAAACAAAGTTGTCAAACGTCTAATATGGCGCCTTAAAGGGGCCATAGCACGTTTTTTGATAAATTTACATTTTAAATATTTCACTTATAATTGTAAGTAAATCCTAAATGTGTCATATTGACAGTGTCAACAATCTCATTACACAAGCCAATAATTCATAGTCAGAGGACAAAGAATGAGGCTTCACATAAAATCCATTGGCGGCCATTTTTTTGTGAACACCTTTAATTCATTTTTGTAAGAGAAATTAATCGCATGGCTGAACTTTACGTTATATATTTGAATTAGTACTGCTTCATTTAGTTTGAATACATTGTCTTTCAATTGGAACCATTTATTTTCATTTTCCTGACATCACCTTATATTCCCCCTAAAAACGTGCTACTGCCCCTTTAAGAGAAACGTTTTCATTCATTTACATATTACATGTAGGTTAATTTGATGACAATAGTTAAATATTAATCCAAATATCTATTTGAAATTACGTACTTCAAGCTGAGATGATATGTATTGAATATGCAATGTTCAAGAAAGATCTAATCAGAATGGACCTCATGATATTTAGTCATGTACTACGAAATAAGAAAATGTTGAGTAACAATATGCGCATCATTGTTAGGTTTTCGATCAGAATTACACATATTAAGAAACCTTTATTTGATCACCCTCCCGCCACTGTTTAAAATTGTTAATATACAAAACGGTCAGTCATCTTCAATGACGTCATGAAATCACGGATTGTCCTTATTTGGTTGATCATATAAAACAATTTTATACAATTGGAGTTAAGGAGGGTGTGAATCATCAACATATATTTTGATATGTTTTAGATAAAATCTTAAAATGCTACCCCGTTAAAAAGCTTATCAGCAGATGCGGGGGTACATATCTCAAATTATTTTATAAGATATAATAATAGCCGATTTTATAACAAAATAACATCAGCATCATGACTGATGTCAAGATGGGTTTAATGAAAATAATAATAATGCTTTATTAGAGCGAAAGGAAATTTGGTTTACATCAGTCGATGCTCAACACATTAAAAAGATAAAGTACATACTGAAATATGAGTTATAAGCAAATTAAACAAGAAACAAAACATTAAAGATCATCACTTATGAGACAACAATATTGACATGTGAACATAACTATGCGATAACAGCATATTGTAAAAAAGGACACAATTCAAAAGAAGAAGAAGAATTTATGATTTACTCAATATATTCAAAATAGTTATGCTTGTTGGAATGAATGTTCCTGATGTTCTAATGGTTCTGCAAAGTGTAGTTTGGAAGCGACGTCCGGAAGGTCAAAGTACATATTCATTATGGAGTTCTGTTCTGAGTCCTTAACAATATTGAAAGCTAGTTTTTCAAATTGCCGCATGCCTATAAACTTGTAAGCTTTTCATACTAAAAAGGAACATGTGCTCCTGTAGCCAATCAAGCTTGATTAGATACATATGTGTTCAAGTAAAAGTACAACGTTTGACGAAAAACATGTGACCAACTGACCACATAAATATATACTAGTACACAACAGGTTTTATCTTATCAGTTCTGTTGACCGAATTCAATCCAAATAAATAGGTGAGTTAGAGCTACAAATTAAAATTGGTCGCACCGGTACGGTGTAACAAGGAATAAATCATCTTCTCTCATGTTTCTGACATCATCTCTCATGAATAGGATCCTTACAGGTATGACATTTGCAGGTTGATTTTATACCAAATATAAAAAATGAAGTCATTACCAAAAATTATTTGCTTTCGATCGTAACATTTTACTCTGTCGATAGGACATTACATAATAACATTGTGTATGTTTACGATCGCTGTACCTCTTGTCGCTATGGTATTGATTATTATTAAAATATCAATTTGGTTACATCCTTTTGCGTTGTTGATTGTTATAACATTTCATTTTGTCTCTCACAAATCACAATAATTCCTTATGTAAATTTCAAGACCCAAACATTGACACCGTTTAAATTATTGTATTATTATAATTATTTATAATGGTTTCAGCTTGTGTCTTATCACTGGTGTTCCAATTTTGTGGTAAGTCGTTTTAAAAAAAACATCTCAATGATTTTGACTTAATCACAATCGATAATTCGACCCAAACTATAATACTGCAATACTTGTAATACACTCAATTTAGGCGTTCTATTCAATTCTCAATTCACAAATGTTCATTGAACAATCGGTATTTCCGATTTTGGATTTTACAAAACATGAAATGACACCTTTGACTTATTTATAAAGCAACAATTGTCCTTTTTCAACATTTTTCATAAAACAATTACACGCCCCATCGTTGATGGAAATTTCCTAGGTGACCAATAACAACACATGGCGCAAGTTAACAATCCTACAGAATCCTGTTTATTGCAGCTGGACAAGTCTTACAGTGCTTCAAATGTGCACACATTGATGACCCTAGCACGTGTAAACACACCAGCACGTGTAAAGATGGAGAGGTAAGAAATAGGTGGGATTGAGACCGTCATTGAAGTTTATTAATCTTATCAGACCCTTTATCAAGTTAAAGGAATGTGTTTATGGTAAACAACTGTTCCACATTTTTATCAACTTACGTTTACGGAGTGCCAGAATACAGCAGTGTGGGTTCGAGTTTTATATAGATTAATCATGTTATATGCTTTAGTATTTGTCTAGTGAATAAACCGAAACAAATTGTTCTCATAAAAAGAAACACAATGTTAACAATTTGACGAGAATCTGTTCACATCCATTCAAGGATTACCAAGTAAGGGTTAGCTACCCAAATTCATTTCCTGAACTGGAATAACTGAAAGGTGTTCACATTAAAATGGCAACTAGCATTTTTTGCTGTTATTTGACACCTTATTACACCAAAAGCGGTTTGGGTAATGAGTGTTTTAATCATACAAACACATTATTTTAGATGTGCTTAAGTGTATTCAATTTTCAATGTTAATGGCATTAACACCTATATGTGTGTTTTTCATCTCTTTCTTCAAGCAATCAGATCAGAAATATATAAAAAGTGTTTACATGCGTTGAAATGTTTTCTTGACCACTTTGCCATCTGCCTTTAGGACAAATGGTTTATTGTATACTAGGTAAATGCACGGTATATTTTAATTACTGAAAAACTGAAGGGCAAATGACCAATAGAAGGGAAGTTTGCCCTTGAGAACTGATCATTTACCCCTGTTGCAGAAAAGATTTCAAGTTTAATGTAGAATTACCTTTTCAACCGCAGGTATGCATATCAAACATCACAACTCACGGAGGACATGCGCACTACGTCCTAGATTGTGGTTCTGACAAGGTTGGTAAAAATTCCATATGAATCACTTTGTAACTGATGCATTAATAAGCTTGTCGATAAAAACCAAACTGTCATTGCTTGTTTTGACCAATGGCGTCAGTGCATTGTGCACAAATCGTAGACCAGGGTATGGATAAAAGATTTATTTGTTATAGTTTGCTAATGTTAGGTTTTAGATAATAAAGTTATTAAAAAAAAGAAATTCAAACAATTAATTAAGCACATATTGTCATCATAAAGTAAAGTAAAATCACTAAATCCAATAAGTAGTCATCGATTGATGAAACATTGTATTGACGAAAAACAAATTCTTGAATTTGTATCCTAACAAAATTCTATAATGCCACTGAAATACATGTAAGTTGACGGTAACCATATGTTTCAAAAAAATGTGACAAAAAATTAGGTACTTGATTTCTAAAGGAGTGTGGAGACTCTCAAGCTGTGATAGTTGGAAGAAGATCTGAACCAGCAACATGCAGATCCTGCAGTACCGCCCTGTGTAACAACAACCTTCACTTGAAGCTGACATCAACAACAACAACAACAACAACTACAACAACAACAACAACAACAACAACAACAACAACAACAACAGTAGCCTCGACAACATCAAACAGTGACGTTACAACAACTGCATTACCTCATACAACTGATATGTTCTCCGACCGTAAGTGATGTAGTAAGAACACTCTGAAGAACCTTCTGCTATATGTAAAGGCGAGATATTGTACATATTATAGATATTGCTACTACTGGACATGATCTAGTTGTTGTAAGGTATGGTGGGACCTCTATTAAGATATAAGTAAGTGTGACTGTAGAGTTTTATCATTCAAATCAAAATGTTCTTATCAATATACACGTATAAGGCACCGATGGGCGTTTATAAAAAAAGTACTGTAAAGAGAAGGAATATATACTTATTTAAAAGTGAAGGCTATCTTTTTTTACAAATATACCAAGCTATACACGATTAAAATGATTGAGAGATGTTCACACTGAAATGACCGCATGAGGTTTTGACTTGATACTTGATAATTCCTTATACGACTGTGGAAATCAGGATTGAGTAGTAAGATGTTTGATCCCCCGAAGAAAATAAATGGCCATAAATTAAAATAATTTAAAACAAACTTTGCTTAAATTCTTATTATCATAAATAATATTTTTTTTGAAAAGGGTTAAAATATATCAAAGTGCTACAGTGTCTATAAGAAGATCTCCATGGTCTTTCAGTGCAGTTGGTGGTGGTCCCAGGTACTCAGACAGTAGCCCCGGGCTCTATGGTCAACTTCGAGTGTAACTTCAACGCCTCTGTCGGGACTCCGATGAACATGACCTGGTGGTTCACAGACACCGACTCCAAGTCTACAGACATCTACGAGACGCCAGACGCCGACCCACCGGAAGTGTTCATCAATATCAAGGAAGTGTCTGTGAGCGACAGTGGAGAATACGTGTGTGTAGCTCAGCTAGGGTCACGTCTCTGGCGGGCTAGCGGGCACCTGCAGGTTGTTGGTAAACAGTTTACCATTTAACCGTCTTCACGGGAATGTTTTTGCGAGAAATGGAATGACAGTCTCAAATAAACAACTTGATAACGAACTTAGGCAACATCATCGACTATCTAAACATAGGTCATTAATTACATCAATTAAACAAATGATTACTCTGAGGATATGGAACATAATGAAACTTCCTTGAGATCTTTTAATTCAGATTTCGACCTAGTCGTGGAAAGCGAAATGTCATGGGGTGGAAGTCATTTTCTGATATTCAACCTTTTCCAAACGATTTCTGAGTTTTAGAATTTGAAATGTAAATCGATCGAAATGAACTGAATGCATTACTTTTTCTAGTCAGGTGTTGAAAATAGACGTTTTAGTTATGGGAGGTTACCATTATTTCAATTGGTATAAGTGACCCATGATCAATTATAATATTGATATATACCATTTGATAAAATATGAGTAAGAAATCTTTTTGTCAAATATCATTACTTTGTTGCAGACCCATCGTCAATTACTACCACCCCGATACCAGAGGCAAATATCACGGAATGTAAGTTAATGTGTATATTAATTCTGAGTTTTGTTGAATCTGTGCGTGTGTGGTTTATACCAAGTTATCCCCTTAATATTGTTAATGATTTCCTGACTAATATACATACACGACAATCAGTGACATCATGGTTTGGTAAAAATATCACAGTAATGTTTTGAATCTAGAGCACAAAAGTCAATTATACCAACGAAAATAATACCAAAACCAAGGATATAAGGATTGATATTTTGATATTTTAAGTCCCAACATCGAAAGGAAAGATCCGCCCCATGACCAACTTTCAATGGAAGGCAAAACTTCCCATATCAAGCTATTTAAGTCTTAATATGTCTTCATATGTAACTGTATATCTCAAGACTTAATGGTGGTTAAAATGAAATGAACCTTACACCCAGTTATTTCAGCATGTTTCTTCCCGAGTATAGGTCCAACCTTACCCTGAATCAAATGCCTGGTATCATTATGATGTGATTAAAATACTATAGTTGCCATATCGTTGTTTTCAGTCAATAAATTATCGTTATTCGAGGAGCCAGCTGTAACCAAACATCTTATGTTCTGCATTATTTTACCCGAGGCCCGCTCGATGCAAATAATTCCCTTTGATGTGATAGATTTCAGGTTATTCTTTCAGGTTATCAGAAACGAATACGCTGATGAAAAAATCGAAGCAAGGTGAAGGTTGAAAGTGCCCTTACATTCTTAAGCCAGACCAATTAAAGTGGTCATTGTTTTTATTTTTTTAATTGTTTACCCTAAATGGTCCTTGCATTCTCATCATACAGATGAGCTCCACGTCTACCCACATGAACAGACCACCACGATAAGGGAGACCGCCTTCATGCTGTGCCAGTTCGAGCCGGAGCTCCCGGTTGAGACGAACATGACGTGGATCTTCACCAACACAGCATGGCAGTCGACAGAGGTCTTCTCTGAGGATGACCCCAGTTCCTCCATGACCTTCTATGTGAAGGACGTGAAGTACTCTGATGCCGGCCTATACACGTGTTATGCGTCCCTCGGGGACACCGTGTGGTCTGCCAACGCCACCCTCACCGTCACTGGCTAGCGTTGATCAAGGAGTAGTGATCGGAAAAATCGAGACTCTTTTTCCTGTTCGAATGCCCTTATTGTTGTTTCGAGATTAAATTGTTCCTGTTAAACTTTGTGTTTTTGTGCGTGTGACGTAAGTTATAAGTAGATATGGTCGTTAACTATGAAAGTCTAAACATAGTCTTAGTTTAATACTGTCCCTGTCTTTAGAGTAGCCTAAGATAACATCTCAAAAGAGACAAATGTTTTTATAGAGAGACAGACAGATAATAATTTTTATATTTGAGTCTCATTCTACAAAGTTGCATTCAATCTATCTCAAAGTCATCGTGTACGACCATGTCAATTCCATTTGTTCCATGACGGACAGATTGGTGACGTGAAGAATGCTTTCTTAATCCAAATTATGCACATACACGTATCGTCTTTATAAAGGTATTTCAATAAAAGACTTATCTTGCTTGAATTAATTTGTTTGAGTGTCCTAAGAACACAGTACTAAGAAACTACAAATCAATTAGATGACAAGTAGAAATTAACGTCAAATTAAAATATTCTAGACATTTATGATAACAAGCCAATTATTGTAAATCACTGTTCTAATATGATTTTTTAACATGTACATAAAACCCAAGAAAAATCAAGATTAGGGAAATAATTTTTTTCTCTTGTCATTATCCATGTTATTCAAAAGTAGATAGTCGTTGTAAGACGTTATCATTCCAGTGTCCGACCAACCCACTTAATGAAAAAAACATTTGCCTGTTATCAGAAATGCTCCACCGGCCTATAATCGAGTACCGTAAATCCTTGAACAATCGTCCGGCGATTACTAATTTCAAACACTGTTTTGACCAGACGATAATTTAAGCACAGGAATATGTAGCGTGCTATAAGGCGATTATTCGAGGTAGGCGATTAATATTTCCGGTGTATTTTTTTCCCAAATGTAACAAAACAAAAGTCATCATCTGGAAGTGAGAAATACAGAAATAATTTTTTAGTGTGGTACAATGGGTAATATAGTGGACTAATGGTGTTTAAATTCAAACTGTAGCATAATTTCTTAAAGGGGCAGTAGCACGTTTTTAGGGGGAATATGTGGTGATGTCAGGAAAATGAAAAGTAATTGTTCCAATTGAAAGACAATGTGTTTAAACTAAATGGAGCAGTAATAATTCAAATATATAATGTAAAGTTCAACCATGCGATTCCTTATTCTTACATAAACTGAATTAAAAGTGTTTAAAAAAATGACCGCCAATGGATTTTATGTGAATCTTCATACTTTGTCCCCTGATTTTGACCGATGGCTTATGTAATGAATATCAAAATAATACACTTAGCATTAACGTACAAATATCAGTGAACATTTCAAAATACAAACTGCCCCTTTAAGGAGATGGTATCTGTCAATTAACGAACATTAAGAACGGCGATTGAGCTTAAAGGTTCTATAAGAAGCGAACATAAAATATCCTTCCGCAGCAAACTTGGAGCATACGTGATATATATACGGTGAAACAGTTCCCCTGATCATGTGGTCCCTTTCTTGTGCCTTTTGATATCAATTTCTTCAGGAACATGTAGAAGAACATTCTGCAATTTGAGACCATGCACCAAAAGAATAGGTGTTTCTGAACTGTTATAGCAAAAGAAATACGTAACAGAAAATATAAATTCATAACCAAAAAAATTCTTTAAGAACCCATATACATGTATATCACTTAAACGGAAACCGACCAACTGGT
Source organism: Steromphala cineraria (assembly GCA_916613615.1). Taxonomy (NCBI): domain Eukaryota; kingdom Metazoa; phylum Mollusca; class Gastropoda; order Trochida; family Trochidae; genus Steromphala; species Steromphala cineraria. The sequence goes on from OU744726.1 coordinate 11,044,136, forward strand.
TGCTGTTCCGATAGCCTTCCCCATTTATATCAACCGAGTCGTAGACCCGGCGTTTATTCAAGGCAGACGGTTATCAAGGATTAGGCCTAACGGTGATTGTATTTTCTATTAGGCCGTTGTGTCCACTTACCATATAAATCGTTTACTTATGTTTATTTCATGTTTACTTATGCTTAATTGTTAATCTTTATTAATGTATAAGGTCGTTGTATCCTAGTTATATATTAATTGGATCACATCTGTATATTACACATAGTTGTCGATATGACACAACGTATTGGTTAGTTTCATTTGTTGTAACTGTCTTATAGAATTAACTAATTACCCGCATCCTCCGCCTTCTTAGCAGTGAAAGATGATTCACAAAAGGGTGCGACAATATTCTCAAAAATGAAAAAGCCTATTATATAGTGAACGATGTAAAGAGTTGTATGTATGGCGTGCCGGAATAAAAATCAACAAAAAATTGGACCTCATGCAAATGCTCCACCCTCATAATCTTCACCGGTACAAGTTGTTGTCCAAGGGAGGTAACTCTAATTTAGCAATGGCGACTGCTCACAAGTATCCCGTTTTGGTAGCGAGTATGATCAAAGGTTTGGCGACTAAGATACAGTCCTTGTTACCTGGCGTGTCCGTCACCGAGTTACCTGTGAACGAAGATTGTAGGTATAGCAACGCATGCTTATGCTTGTAGCCTGTAGATGATTTCACTTTGAAGGGGGAGAACCGTGACATCTGGAAATAGGTCATCAAACTGAAGACTTGATTCAAGTCCTTGATTGAGATTATTTGTATTTTTCCAAAAACAATAATTTGTTTTCCTCTCATGCGTGTTAAATGCAAATTATGATATCGACAATGATGATCTATTTCCTATTACTATTAGATAGTCAATCCGTGATTGTTATGGCATACTGTTTAACTTTGAAGTTAAAGTGTCACAAAGTATGTAAAAGTTTCTGATACAATATTTTATTTCAGTCACCTAGAAATCCTATCAATCGGTAGATAAATAGTTTAGCTTTTTATATGTGAGAATATGCTTTAGTATAATAATATCACTGTTAGTCTATTTCATTATATTCCTACTGTAAGATTTCATGAGGAAAATGGAGAGTAGTTAAACATCTTTAAATAATTTCAAATTCAAAACGTGCTTTTGAATGCAAGCTATAACGAGTATGAAGCCTGCGTGTCTTGTAATGATTATGCAATATATCTCAAATGATTATCGTACCAGATGACATTAATACGTCTAATGAACTGCGGATACGTGTACGTCATTTTGTTTTGGGCACGTGTTTATTTTCAATACGAAATCCCGATCTCCATTTTGGGTACGAATTCACTTCGCGCAAAGGATTTTGGCACCAAATTTAGGAGAATGCTATAAGTAACACCACGATTAGACATGAGATGGCAAAGCTGTCCACGTGAAAAACGTATTTGCACGTGCGTTGCCACAGCAACTGTACATATGATATAGACATTCATAGATGTTTAAAATTAGTTCTAAAAACTGCATTATATATACACTGAAGACGCGACCAAAAGGTCCACTCCCCATGGATACTTGTTATACCCCCATTCCACCGAGCTTACGACGTCACTGCGACCGATTTTTGTCTCCCGGTCGTGTTCACTCTCACTCACTCCCACTGACATCGCACTGAAATCTTGGAAAGATCTCAATACTCGCACAAATGATCTTCCTCCCTCGCCATGAATCGCATATTGTCGCAGAGGGGTTTGCGAGTTCGATTGTCTGTTTTCAAAAATCGCACAACTTCTGCGATCGATGCGACTAATGGCTAACTCGCAAATTCGGTCGCAATGAGTTCGCATAGGTCTCACTGAGGACTTGGTAGGGTCGTATGTCAGTTGCATAAACTCGCAACGTGATCGTGCCGAATCGCAGTAGAATGAAACCTTTGCTTCACTGGCGACCAAATAGTGCAATCAGTGGCGAGCGCGCCAAGACCAAAGTGCGATCCCACCAAGACCAAGTGTGATCCCGCCAAGATCCAGTGAGATCACAAGGCAACTACGAATTTCGATCCGTCTTTTGATGAGACCAATAACGAGCATTCCCGCGCTTATGAGTGACCAATTGCGAGCACTTCTGGGAGCGCACCACGAGCGACGCCAGCTCTATAAAAACCCACATGTAGCAGTTTTTTAGCAGTCGCAGAAGAATCGCCTAGCTGCAAACAAGAGTGCTGTGATTATGACACGGACGAAAATATATTCAAGGATCTTCTTACATAAAAAGGATAGTTATATCAAAGATAGAAAAGACATTCTTGTTTATTCATTCTATTATAGAAGTGCATTGGTTTTTTTACCTTACCCTGGAAGAACTATCCCTTTAATGTTCTACGAAATTGATACGTTTGACTGTAATATCAGGCTTTTAAGAGATTTGCTGAATTATTGTTTGTGTGTAACCCGGCAAAGGACTCGATCGAAAAGGTAAATTGGTTTTATTTAGAACTCTACATCTATTCATAATTAAAGATGTTATTGGCTGACTTAATCTTTGCTTGTCGTAACCAATACGAGTACTGGCAAATCTAATATCAGTTTTAGTAGTATTATAAAATACACATAAAATATGGGTGATAACTTGTCCTCTATCATATTTGACTTTGTACTACTACAGAAAATGATATGCAACAGAGATTACATACTTATTCTTGTCAATTTCGAAGTTCAATTTAGAAAGCGATTGCATCATTAAACTGAAAGACGACTTCTGCAGCCACATTATTCACCAAGACTCACTCAGTTTTACAATTAATGACAAACAAGCCCACAATAAATTTTAGTATTTATTAATGTACGCATTAACCAGAAATATATCCCATAGACAGCCATTTATTAGTCATTAATGATACGATGTGTTTATCACACCACATGCTAGTATGTTCATGACATATTTTAGTCTTCCTGTGCTGGTGTCCGTCTGAGGGTCACCATCCTGTCCTGCCACGGCACTGCCCCCTTTAGCTGTGTCATTGAAGTAGTCTCTGATCTTTGGCTGCTTTATGATCACACTTTGAGGAACACGGAGGAGTCGGGTGTTCATCTATATAGAGAGATGTTTTGTCGCCATGAACCTAATACAATGCATCCTCATGTAGTTTCTAAACAATTGTGGATCTTCTTGTTTCAACTTTTAGACGAGATGATAGTACTGACAGTGTTCTTGTCTCTCCACACTGCATGCCGTCGACGCCTTCTCCTTCTTCCTTGACAGTGTCTCATAATAGCCAAGGTGCAATCACCTATATACTGCAGTTCTTGGTTACTTCCAAGAAGAAAAGCCACAATCAGGGCCATTTCATTTTCCATCTTCTCTGCATGCTAGTCAGATTCAGAATGACATGGTATCAGTTGCTCGCAGTTATATTTATACTTTGGACCCGACCAGTCTTGCAAAAAGTTGTGATGAGGTCGCATATATCTCAATGCAGTCGTTTAAGATGTCGCAATGATCGTACTGGGATCGCACAACACTCGCAACTATCGTGACGTGGTCGCAAAGGATTGCATAAGTCTCAATTGTTCGCACAAAGTGTCGCTGACCTCTCAAGTCGGTCGCAATTTGATCGCAAGGCAATTGCAGAAGCTGTCGCGGTGGTCTCAGCATGATCGTAACCCCTCGCATAGAAAATCGCAAATTCGGTCGTACCTAAGTACGACCCTGTGGAGACAGGTTTGCGATCTATGCGACTAATAATATCAGTCTCACCTCTGTCTCAACGTGCTCGCCATGAAATGTCACACGTGACCAGAGTTTGGTCGTAATGCGATCGTATAGCCAGCTTGGTGGAACCGCAAACTCAAAAATGTAAAAAATTGGTCGCCTAAATGGGTACGACCGCTGCGACCAACTGGATCGCGAAGGTCGCGTATTGTCGCATATAAGTCGCGGCTCGGTGGACGGGGGGCATTAGTCTTGTAACTTACGAGCAATAATAAATCACGAATTTATACTTTTATATCATAACTGTAGAAAACTGGGAACTACGCATTTCGGCTACATGCTATATACTTTTTGATCAAATTACACCATTGCTCAAGGTTACTTATGACACGAAACAACTCACGGAGTGGCTCAATGAGGGGTCAGTCTGGATTTATTTTTAGGTATTATTAGTTGGGGGAGGGAGGTTATGCTTTGTTATATGGTAACTTCGTAACTAACGTTGTGGACTAAAGTCTTTTTACTTGATACAATATTTTTATTTTTATTGTTTAATCTTTCAGCAACTCTACAAGATGTGAACACGCCTATGGTGAATACGTCCCAAGTCCTCGTTTGTGAGCCTCCTGCCGTCTCTCAAATTGTAAACCAGAGTGATCTCCCCTTGAAATGGGTTCATTCAACATGGGCAGGTGATCTTGAGGCTGGTCTATAAGACAGCTTTTTGTAATTTACTCAAGTAATTTTTCATTTTAAAGTTCGGAAATGTTATTTTATCCCATTAAATGGGCATTAATGATATTCTTTTCAGCTAAATTCACTTCAAGTTTAAATATTTACAGAAATAATGTATAAACCTTATGCAATATTAAATTGTTTTTGCTAAAGCATAGGAGTCATTTTTCAGGTGTGGAAAAAGCTGTATCAGGTGCTCAAGAAAAACAGGTGAGTAAGAGTAGACGAGTTAGATTAGATATTTCACTTTTGACTTACCTTTTAATCTAATGAGTAAATCTTTACTAAGATTATTGAAATAAAGATATATTCTTAAAGTTTAAATAAATCACGTAAACTATTTAATAAGAATGAGCTATATGGAATGCAATAGTAATGAGACACGCAATGCGTTTACTTACGAAACCTTTTTGTCTCAAGGTCACACCAAATTTCGTGTTGACGAGAACAGGCGAGAGTTTCGGCCAATCGATGGGGGAGTACGTGGTAGGTCACGTGATTGCTCAAGAGAGACGCTTCAGGGAATTGTACAAAAGCAACGAAGTTAAGCAGTGGGAAAAGTAAGTGACTGAACAGCAAGGTTCTACATAACTTGTTATTGTGACGAATCACAATCTAAATAAATTCAGATCAACAGGTTATATATAAATAAGTAACTTACTTTAACTGATAAGGTGCGCCGTCCCGCTGAACTCTGACATGACGCCACGGCGACTCGCCTCGGCCAATCAGAAAAGATGCCCTATTTCGCTCGAGACTCGACAGCTTAACGACACGGTTTTCGACATTGATGCTGTATGGAATTCATCTTCATTCGGAAATCGCCGAGCGACAATCTTGATCAATAATCCGATTACTGGGATGTATTTGCAGGTGATGATCATTTATTTCAAATGGGCTTGTGTGTTTTCTTGTTGTTCCTCCATCCCTCGAAGAAATTAACTTTTTAAATGTTCATGTTTTGATGTTGCCTGAATATTTTTTCAGGAGTTTCAAAGAGTTCAGACAGCTATCAGCTTTAACTATTGGAGTTCTGGGATTTGGACAGATAGGAAAAGAAAGTAAGAAACATAAAATGTAGGTTGTTTAATCTCTTATATATATGCATGCAACGAAGGTGTCAAAAATAACAACACGTTTGTAGCAAGGCAAGATGAATGTCGGCATGATATGACAAGGCTCAAGTTCATGTGTACTAACGTGATTTTGGCATCTATAACTAATCGATTAAATGACTCTTCGCCGTTGATCTTCCAATCTTTCTTGGTAAATTAAATTTTAAATGATGTTTGATTGTGTATTTCACTAACTATGCTCTTGTTTATTTGATATCTATGAGGCTACTTGAGACTTACTATGAAGGTTATACAGGAGTAAGTGTAAGTGTAACCATAAGTGTATTTGGATTAAATAAGATTTTTATAATATCTAAACCGTCCCAAAGAATTCTTATTACGATACTACCAATATAATGATGCTCGTACTTTTTTGCATCGGAGAATCCTTTTTTGAAAATTTATTTATAATTTAAAAGTGTTTCTTTGTTTACTTCAGTCGCTAGGATGTGTAAAGCAATGGGGATGAGAGTTCTGGCTTTATCAAGAACTCAAAGCTCACAAAGTTCGACTATTGAATTAAGGTAATTATGCATTTCACCTAATACTTGAATAGATTATTGTGCATACACCCCTTTTTTATTTCGTATATGTTGAAACTTATCATTTGTTTCTTTGAAATTGTTGGACATATATTTGAACAATTCTCTATTCAAAGTCTTATATTGAATTCTAACCCATAACCGTTGTCTCCATCCAGAGGCCCGAGCGACCTACCAATCCTATTGTCCACCTGCGACTACGTGTGTAATATCCTCCCCAGTACGACTGAAACCCGCGGCCTCCTATCGGGGAATGTTCTTGCTAACTGTCAGGAAAAGGTGGGCACATTAGGGTAATGTCCAGAAAAATATCACCTAAATTGAGTAAAATTTTAAAGTACTTTTTAATTTTTTTTCAAAAATATTTTTCTTTGCTCCAGAAAAGTGTCTTCATCAACGTAGGACGAGGAGACGTGATAGACGAAGAAAGTCTCGTCAATTCTTTGAAGTAAGATCAGACTTCTTTTTATCTTTTCTATTCGATTACAGACATCGTGAATATTAAAAAGAACTGCATAAATGTGGTGGCAAAAACGCAGCTAAAGGAACTAGATACACTCGAAACCCTCTATAGCCAAAGTTTTTGGCCAAAAATATATATTATTTGTCTGGTAATGGACAGTGATTTTATGAGCGCTTCACTCATAGAGTATCATAGTATAATGGCTACTCTTCTTCTAGTAAGGTGACCAGACTTCTTGTTTCCACTCTATATTTATCTAATGAAAGCATTTAGATGTAGTTATGTCATTATCCTAAAAATATATGTATATGGCGTAGTGTAAACAAGTTGTCTTAATTTGCTTTCTCAAACTTTTTGGGAAAATTTCAGGTATATCTTTTTTTTTCAATTCAGGACGTGATTTGGAAATATTAACAGGTTGAAACATCATTGCTTGTATGATAGCAGAAGTGTCTTTTACTACCAAACGAATAATTATGGATATACAACTTTTTTATTCAGTGTTTTTCAATTATATCAATAATAAATAATAATGCCTTCATCATCTCATCTTCTAGAATGCCCATCAAACAAGTACATGTATTACTACCAAAGTTCTAACACTTGACAAGCCTCTAATGGCTTTAATATTCCGCAAGCGACATTAATATTTGTTGTAAATATTGTACATGTATATATAATTTGGGGTATATTTAGGTTTATATTTTATTGTAAAATAATTTAAATTTAAGACCAAAGTGGTCTGTTGTTCATTACCGATAACAACAAGCTTCCACGGCGTTTACCCCCTAACCTACCACCCACTCTGACGCTGTTGCAGACAGGGGTGGCTAGGCGGTGTTATCCTTGATGTGTTCCCTGTGGAGCCGCTACCGGTGTCGAGTCCTCTCTGGACCCTGCCAAATGTCACCATAACACCACATTGTTCCGGACCCTCTCCTGTCGACGAGGTGATATACCGGCAAATACCGTTTATTTGGTGTTTGATGTAGTGTTTCGATCTGGTATGAATTTATTAAGTTGACAATCTTCGAATTCATTGTTTGATAAGTAATTAACCGACAAGAGCGAGGATATTCCCGATTAATTATGAACAGGTAAGGACGCTTCATTGCTCGTTTTTCATTCTTAAGAAAACGCCGAAATCTGATATATTTCGGCGTTCAACAATAAGTATTGAATGTCGAACTAAAGAATATAAACGCAAATCGTATATATCTATCTCTCAGGACGTAAATCAAGACTCAGATAGGAAGTTGTGTACTTATGAACATATTAGGCTTTGTTATACCTCTAATTATGTCATATGTTTTCCTATTTACAGGTTGCAGAGGAGTTTGTCAACAACTATAATCGTTACTGTGAAGGAAAGCAGTTGAAGTATCAAATAGACTGGATCAAAGGATATTAGAATGATATACTCGTTAGATACTACAGTTTTGAGTAATTGAGAAAATGTCTGCCAGTGTTTTTCCAATGCTGTAAGCAGAAAAGAAATTAAATTGGAAAAATCGACGTTCCTACATATATATGTAGGTTCCAATCAATGATACTCGCTAAATGCAGAAATACCTAAAATGTGGTATGTAAGAAAGTAAGAGTAAAGTTGTGCTTTGATATATTGATTTATGTTGATTGTATTTCGATTGAAACAGGTGGTATTTTATCACATTATGTCTCCAATTATGTATTATACAGTGTATTTTTTAAAATAGATGTATTGTAATAAGTGTTATGGTCACACCTGTTATAATCTATGACATTGTCACAAAATGTCTTAAAGTTTATAGACAAAAGTGTATTTTTCTACGAATCAGGTCTGTAATGTTAATCATTATGATTACAAAATTATTGTACTATTTTTGTATATAGAGATATAGGTATTAAGTGTAGTACCTTCAGTAAGTTTATTAATTAGAATACGGATTTGTGTAAAAACAATGTACTTACTTGAATGTCAGTGTGTGTTACATTAGAAGATGGACGATGTCAAAGCTACAATCGAAACTTTTTCCAACTTAATTGATGATTGTCTCGTAGCCAGTGTCTATTAAATATTGACTGTTCATAGAAACAAAGGGCGATAACTCCAAGACACCTATACCTACCTACGTCTATTTCAATTGAAAATACGCTTAAGGTTTAAAGTCTGAGATGGTGCTTGTTGAAAGGCAGTCACTTTTGTAAACCATGACACATGGATTGAAGCCTGATTTTTAAACATTAACCCATAGCTTTCATACATTTGACATTTATAACTGAAAGAGAAAGCTCTCCAAATGTACGGCAAAAATCTTCAATTTTGTTGTGGAAAATGTGAAATTTCACCTCGATTAGAAATATTTCACCAAGCAACAATTGACCAATTAAATCTAGTAAAGTTTGCTAGTTTCAGGAGTCGAGCAACTAGGTTTGCTCCTGATCCTGTGGTGAAATTCTAAAGTCAGTTGTTAATAACTTTCCGTTCTTTCACTAAAATCATAGTTGAATGACAGATATCTACTAACATATAAGAGTGGTGGTCCTTTTTTATTGTTCTTTTACCTGCGAGCAAAGTAATGTTCGCTTCTCAGTATATCAGGCTTCAACAGTCCTTGACGTTTCTTTTTTGAAGGCGTAAAACTTAGTTGTTTTTTGTCCTTGCCAGTTGATAGTTATAATATGATTCCCAGTATATGCATTCCTGCTACAACAGCGTATAACAATCCGCAGAGCTTCTTCAACCCCTGACGTTTCAACCCGAGGATATCACCAATGGAATGTTATGTACCAATGAGTCCAAGGAGATCCATTCTCTCCCCACAGAGGCAGCTCAGTGCGAGCAGGCTAACTCGGGTATGACTGAGCTGCCTCTGTGGGGAGAGAATGAATGAGATCAGGATATGTTTCAGACTCTTATATAACGACATTCATTGCCTCAAAATATTCAGAGCGGAAATTTGAAATGCATAATTAGATGTCAGCGAAAGGAGGAGTTTGTTTTATTGAAGGTGCTCTGTGTTTTCAATTACCTTGATGCTGCAGGATAAGTACTAACACCCTATTCGGATTGTCGGGTGTCTGGGTGAGACAGGATATCCTTACCTTTGTTACTTGTTATCAAGTTTGGTTACTCTCCATGTTTTAGTGACAACTATTATGCCATTTTATATACCATTTAAGAAAATAATTTTAATAAACTGTCACGAGGTAGTTTATGTTTTGTCTAGTTTCTTTATTTTGGTAACACATGGACGCATAGAAATGTTTGTTCTTGATTACTCAGTTTAATACAATCATCTTATTTTATATCTTATTAGACTGCCGGACTCGTTTTCTTTCGCTTACATCTGCTTACATTTGTTATCTATACAAGTGTGAAATAATTAACTGATTTTTTTCCAAATAATCATTTTTATTGAGACGTTGTAAAATATGCTTTTATCATAACAAAATTTCCATTGTTGAATTGATAAAACATTGTAAATAAAAAGTTACATACATGTAATTGACATTTTCACATTTAAATTTATCTTTAAAGAAATTGATTATTACAATTTAAATAGGATTATTCAGTTTGTTCTTCACATATCATGTTTATTTCGTTCTCTAACAAGGTCTTCAAGCCTCCTAGCTAGACGGGAGATCAGATCCTTCCTCACGAACCTCTTGCCCGGAGTTTGTTCCTGTTGTCCTTCTTCTCCATTGCCAGTCTGTTCCTCATTGCCCGTTCCTTCATTGCCCTGTGGAGTTTGTTGTTGTGGACCACCTGGGTCGGATTCTGAGTTGCCGACATCCCCTTCATGTATAGCTGCTAGAGCCGCTTCTTTGTCGCCGATTATTTCCGGTAGAGAAGCAGAAGGGTCCTCTCCTATATCACAAGAAATTATGAATCTGAAGTTTACAGTTAACTTATCTTCTGACTTGTGTTTCTGGTTTTGATCAGAAAATTGAAAAATGTTAATTATATCTTTGGAAATATATTTTAACTCTTTGGGGTTTTCCTACCATGTCATTTCTCTCAGTTTACCTATATTTAGTTAACCTTTTATGTTCTTATTGTTTTATAAGATTTAAGTAAATAGAGATATGTATCTAATAATGTATCTATCAACAGTTTGAATCCAATTTCCAAACACAGTTTACTCAAACTATATATTTGTTCTATATGAGCTATTTCATATTGAGTCTCTGCAGATGAAAGTTAGCTCATCTGACGACTAAATAATGCGTCACATATGTTCCATGATACAAATTAAGACAGGACAAATAGGCGTATATTATCCAAAAATGTTTTCAGTAAATGATCTGGAGGAAGATTACAAAATAGAAAGTTTACAGCCATGATATAACTATAACAGTTACATAATTATCTTCTTAGCCTTAAAGGAAGATGCTATTTTTTTAATTGAAAAGTCATAGAGAATATGAAGTATGAATACGTAAAATTTGAAATATTACATTACGAAAGAGAATAGATAAACTTTAGCTAAACAAAAAACACAATATTTGTATGTTCTCACTCTTGAGGATCTTAAAGACCTCATAGGAGACCTTGAAGAGATCTCGCTCCAGTGTTGACAGTCTGATGAGGTCCTCTGCTTCCAGCTCAGAAATGGAGGAAACTGAAAAAATAACATGATGATTGAAATCGTTTCTGTATTTTGAATTTTAAATTTGTGGGGAGCTGAGGAGGTAGAAAAGAAAAGTAACTAAGTTTGGTATAATTTCCTAGAAAATATACCGGCACGTCCATGAGTAGCATGGTCAAAGCCACTCAAGGGTGAAGCTCAAGCCCTGCTTAATTGATTAGGTTGAATTAACATATTTCTTTGTTTAAAAATGTTGGCTTCCATGATATGTTTTTCTCCAAAATTTGAACTAGCAAGATGCCACCCTTGAAGGTTACAATGTTAGTAGATAGGATTATATTCGAGGAACGTTTATACTCCGCATTTAGATAAAGCTGATTATTTTTTACCGTTGTAGAGGAAAACTTATTTTCATTTACATTATTGTGTTTTAACCTTTGACGAATGGTGTATTTTGACTTACTGTCTTTACTTGTTTTAGAATAACACAAAATCTTAATACGGAAACAATGCATGTGTCGAAAAATTGACAGAAAATAAATATTCGTTTTTTGTCAGATCATTCATTTTTAAGATCATTACTACCACAATGTCAAGGAAGAACATCGATTTGACTGGCGGAGCCATGGGTACCAAAATAATTTATGATAATGACGTTTTCACATGTTGTTTAAAGTACATACCTTGTTCAAGATGCTCCACGAGACTAAGCACCTGTGTGAACCTCATGATGAAGCAGTTGGTCACTCGCTCTAGTGTCCTCTCCTCGTCTTCAGAAAACATCTCTGACACGGAGAAAAAGTTATTGCTAATGATCTTGATGTGTTATGTATGTTTCAATTAGTAACAAGTTATTTTCTATTCGTACTTAATATACATTCTTCCCCATGATAGGTCTCTTGATTCTTAATCTCATGCTCTTTTATTATTATATTCTATTATAAAGTATTTAATTACTATGTCAGTATTATTGAGCGTAAATCTTTGGTGATGTTATAAGAGTGACATTGTCCCGCTAAACAGACAAAAAGAAAAACAATAAGTTTGTTTTTTATAATAAAAACAGATTTACTTACGACTGCACATATCTGTCGAAGGACTCACTGTAAATTTAAAGATCACAATTATGAACTTGAACTTTTTAAAACATAAAAATATGAAAATTACACTGCTGAGAAAATTCAAATACATCATGCCCATTGCCATTGTTCGGATACGACGAACACAACTTTTCACAGCAGTGTATGCATTTGATGGTCCCAGGTCCTCGTGACAAGTTTGTCACATGTTTTCGCACAAATTAGGAAAAGAAAATCTGTTCAAAAACATCAAATATTATTAATGTTCGGATGCTTTTCCACTTAGTGTATACAAAAACGCTTTAAAATGAAATGTCAGCTATGTCATTTGACATGAATTGCCATTTTTGGTGGTATTTACATTTAAAGGAAAACTCTGCATGAAGAAAGGTAACATGGAAAATAACAAGTCTCTGAGCATTTATGATATGACGTATTGAAACCAAACAGATAATACTATTGCAGATAAATGGAGTGAGTGAGTTATTGTTTTACGCCGCTTGGGCAATATTTCAGCCATTACATGTGCAGATGAATGTAAACTTACGTCTTTTGAGGATGTTATTGATGACCCTGTCAGTAAGTCCATCAAACTCGAACATCTGCACCAGCACATCGTGGAGAGCGGCTCGCGGACTCTTGTTATCAGGGACAGGGTGGTTCTCTGGGGTTATCATAGAACAAAACAGAGTTACTTACTTAATTACTGCTTACTGCATATGGTTAGGACTCAATCGAATTCAGTTGTAGATTTATATGTATTTTATTCTGAATGTTTTTAACAGAAACTGGGGGCGTTATCGTGATATAAGATGTTTTTATTATAAAAAACTTAAGTGGAGACATACACATTAGGTGCATTGAACTTGTACATCTACAGTAAGTAAAACCAAATGGGCTGCCGGTCCTTTTATCAAAGTATGTGAAATGACTTGTACGTTACCCATCAAATATACCGATACATATAATGATCAAAATATGCATTATAAATTCACAGAGGGTGCTCAAGCCTCGTTCAACTACAGTGTAGATACAGATTAAGTCACATTTGCGGATCCAAGGTGGCGGGGAAGGGGTGTTTTTTCTATATTTCAATCTAATTTTTTTTTAAACTTTGCACGACAATAGGTAATGTACATCCTTTTAGATATAACCCTGACACAATTATACAATTTAAATATGTTCATCTATACGATGTTATAAATTCGTTTATACAATAGCACTAACACTCGATCCAAGAAGTCGAGAAATGGAACTCCAACTCTTTACTCTACACTGCATTAATATCGACAGTAGGTCGTCTCTAACCTTTGGAAAGTCCCTATCATTCATTGATACTGTGTTGATGGTTCTATCCGATGTTCTACATACCCATATGCAGTTCTATCCGATGTTCTACATACCCATATGCAGTTCTATCCGGTGTTCTACATACCCATATGCAGTTTTATCCGATGTTCTACATACCTGTATGTAGTTCTATCCGATGTTCTACATTTCCATATGCAGTTCTATCCGATGTTCTACATACATGTACCTGTATGTAGTTCTATCCGAAGTTCTACATAGCCATATGCAGTTCTCGATGTTCTACAAACCCATATGCAGTTCTATCCGGCGTTCTACATGCCCATATGCAGTTCTAGCCGGCGTTCTACATACCCATATGCAGTGCCACGGACACTCTCTGCAGGTCATCCAACATGTCCCAGCCCTGATGCACCAAGCCCTGGACCGCTGGAGACTCGTGTTCCCCTGGGTTCTCTTCACCTTCTCCAGTATTCTCCAGTTCACCCTCTACATCCTGGTTCTGTTCCCCCGTCTCTCCAAGTTCCCCTCCTTCGATGTTCCCAGCCTCATCCCCAGTCTCCTTCTCGTCTCCTTCAGCAATTTCTTTCGATAATTCATCCTCCTTGACGTTTCCCCCTTCAAGTTGAGCTGAGGTTTAATTTTAAAAGAGTTATGTGATCGTTTACCCGTTGTTGGAAATTGTAGTTTGAATGATAGAATTATTCATTTTAGTTAACATAATTATGAACAAAAATCTAAAAAAAATTGACAGATTGAGAAACCATGGATATACTAAAAGCACACTTTTAGGTTCTGCTTTATTTTCATGTTATAAAGTTAATAGAGTTCAATTCATCATATTTAAGTACATGTGTGATTTGTTGCATAAAAGGCATTTGGAACACATACATGTACATGTATTGATGAATCTTTTAGAAATCTTAAAAGGACTGAAAATAAAGTTTTACGTTACCTTGTGTGTCCCCACCACTGTTAGTATCGCCTTCAAGTAGAATTCTCTATAATACAAAATAACAGTTCTTGTATTCTTTTGTTGAGAAAAAATGCTGTTAAAATGGTTTCTGTCTGTGTGTTTGAAATGCTTAGTGTACATGAATCACCAAGTACATATTTCTAAGGACTACGTTACTACACATCAAATTTGCCATCAGCTCTTATTTCGATATTATTTTTTCAAATAAAATTAGTTTAATATATCAAATTCCTTTCTAATAGGCTAACAGTGATATTGAGATAAAATCAATATACTGATATAAAAGTTATTTCTTTTACCTAATATATTAAAAACATCTATATAAATATTTAAAACCTCTTGATCTCGTCTACAATCATATATCCCCATTTCGTATGAGAGATTTTCAGTTCAAGTATTTAGCATAAAGACCTATTCATGTATTTCATGTGAGAGCAACTAACCCTCACATATCTAATGTTGATTTACACTAATCAGAGCATGTCGGCCCATAACAACAATATGTATGTGTTCTTTCCGACATGTTTTGCCTATTTGCTGCATTTATATCCATTTTTGTCGTTTCACTTCAGTGAATATCCATTACTGACATTTTCTGATCGGTCAAGCGAGACTTTCATCTTACAAACTATGTCGCTCTCCAAGCCTGTTCTGACACCTACCCAGTGGGGTATAGTGACATTCCCATATTCGTATCAAATTATAAAACAATTTTTTTCTATTTAATGCATTTTGAATTGAACGTGTTTCTTCTAACCTTTTAGGACACATAAATCACTCTCTAATGTATATAGATAAAACATATGCGTTTAAACTTTGACAAAATAATAAGTATGCATTACATGAGACATTGATAATTTACATGATTTATTTCGGGTGAAAACACCTTAACAAGACTACAGGTAAACATATCCTCATGATAATACGTGCTTTTAAATATGTCTATATGGATGAATCCATCTATTTGACACTTTAATAGAAGAATAAAACGTAAGGATCAACGAATCTCATGTGGGTATATAAGTTGTTAAGTGAAGAAGTTTGAACGATTTTTGTCCTTTATAAGGGTCCCAGTTAGACATACCTTCAGTTCGGCTATCAAGGCATCTTCTGATTGTGGTGAGCCGGACTCAGTGACAGCCAGCAGACCCAGGAAGAGAAGGAAGATGATTTTAGCCATGTTGCCAAGTCAGTGATGGGATCTTTTGCACCGGTGACTTTTGTTTACTCTCGATGCTCTTATATACGTCAGAACGAGGCTGCTCAAGTCGCGTAGCTAATGGTCGTCTCTGAGGCATTTTATGTCCCCTAAATTAGCTTATATCTACTTAAGTTCTTTTGGTATGTGTCATCTTCTTTTATTTCCTACCTTTTTATGCTATCAGCAAATTGATGACTTTCAATTACTTGATTTACAAGTTAAATCATGTAGTTTATGAGTAATGATATGTTGATATAAAGCAGTTATATACGAAACAGCATCAATTTATGAACATTGGCATATTTTCCCGCAATTAAGTAACGACCCCTTGAGAATCGAGCCGTTTATGTTCTGGTTCTAAAAAAAAGGTTATTTTTATCATCTTACCTTCGTAACTTGTGAAATATCCCCTCGGCAAAGTAAACAACAAAAATTTGTCGTTCATATGAGGGGTAACAACCTATACAGCGACGAGGACTTAACCTTGCACGGGTACTTACATCTAACGATATATATACTTATATCAAGAGACAATACACATCCATAATTAAGACATATGACAGTAACAAAACCTGTTAGTCATTTGGCGTTTTCCATTTCAATTCCTCAGTTTCTAGTAAAAGTATAGTATTTATGTCACTTTTCGTCGGGGCATGTTCGTTTTTTTCAACTCGTCGTCTTAAAAGCATAGTTATAGGCAAACTAGTTGGTTGAGTTAGGCACTTTCAACAATTATTGCAATAAAGTTAAGACATCTTTCAATATATGTACAAACGTACACTAGTATATTGCAAGAAACGACTCAATATCTCTATTTTAGTGCAGAAGGGGACGAACTGACATGGGCACGAATATAATATTTTTTCAATCACGGTAGTCCCAAAATTAAAGAAAGTACTCACAAGCTACTTCTCAGCATAAGAGGACTAGCCGCAACCGGCCCGTATAGATTGTGACGTCATATGTGAACCGTGACGTCAAGGCATTGTTTATAACGTGACGTCACAATGAAAAAGTGATATTTTGCCCTAGGGCATCATATGAAAAATATGAACCTCGATATTACTGCCCTCGTAGGTAATAAATACCATTATGAAGGTTACTTTTAGTTTCTTTCAGGGACACAAGTATATCAGATATGACATAATGAGCAAATTGTCTCAGTGTTTTGCCGGGAATCACCATCTAATGAGGGTTTCATATGTGTCAACACAACATCTTACGTATTCATCCAATTGTTTAATGTTAATGTTTTATCGAGAAAGTTAATTGATTTTGATGAAATAGAAAACACCCTGATGTTTCAGCCGAGGCCGAAACACACTAGTACCCTTTACCTGAATGTTTTTTCGTGCACTATAAAATTAAATTTGAATCATATCTGCTTTGGATTAGTTTAAAAAAATAGTTTGACTTAATGGCCAATTTCATTGTTTCGGTCATTCTACTGAAGTTCATTCATAACGTTAGGCACATGTAACTCTATGAAGCTAGAAGTGGCTCTCAAACTTAAAGACTAACCAGCCATGAATGAGAATATCCTATTAACTCTGTCGACGTTTACTGACAAATACAATTACAACAAACTTCATAGTTAGGATCAAGGCCACGTGGTCACTACTGTCACCAAGAGCCCCCTTTCAGAGTTCTATATTAGCACACCTGATTGATAAATGATAACTTCTCGCATTAGGCCACACCTGTAAAGTCAGTCACACGGTAAATATATACGATAAAGGAATAGCACAATGCCGTCAGATAGATCGCGGTAATGCAGAAGGCATTTCTTGCTCAATCGTACCCTGATCAGTCTTTCTTGATTTGATTTGTTATGTCTACTTTTTTGCTGATCTTTATTGTTGTTATGATTTCATTACTATGTTATTGCTGTTACTAAAACAAATTACGTTTGTTAGGAAAACTGAATCATTTACAAGTATGAAAAGGTCGATTGAGGCACACCCTTTCCGCCTGTAGAGAGGGGACAAACATAGAACTATTAGCTAAGTATAGAGCTATTCAGGTGTAGGGAGAGCTCATTTTATAGCTTTATGTCAGTCGAACCTGTAACGGAGTTATCGATAAATGGAAATGGGATGGGAGTTTTGTAAACTGGGAGAAACAACTGTATCATGACTGTTACTTCTTATCGTTTAACGGTTTGACTTATATAGGGAAATTGACAACTTTCACACAAAAAATCATAAAGTGTAGTTTTTGTTTAAAGCTTAAACTTTATATTAACATACAATATAACATAGACATACCGTCAAAGAGCAATTCGTACTTGTAAGTTCAATTCTGCATACTGAGAAGTTACTTAATCAGTTATAAATCGCGTGTTAATGTGTATCAACGCCCATAATGCATTCCAGTGAACTCGCCTATCTACCTATCCCACCTACTTTGATATCCTTTTGGATTGTTTTCGATATTTAACTTGTATATTTGACGAAGACGTAAATGTTGGGAACAATCACGAGATCTGATATAATGAGGACCGTGATACTGAATTAAACACAATGAAGCTCCAGATAAGCAGCAACAAAAGCAAAAACAATTCCTTATATATCAATATTTCGTTCTTTAAACATGTTCATTACTATCCAACATTTTCAAGATATGTTTTATATACAGAGATATAACATCTATGTTAAATGATGAGTATGTCTAATTTTCATATAAAATACCCAATTGCCTGAAATCAGGGGATTACAATTTTCTCAAAGTACCAATCAAGGATGATATACTAAGAGTTACACAAAACAGCTGTAGTTGTATCGTTTTCTACCACGCTGGCTTCTTACAGAATATCCTTCGTAAATGACTGTGCAGAGCGTGTCAATGGGAGATTCCTTGTGCTGCTAATATTGACTCGATTACATGCTGTTCTATCAATGTGGTTGAGTCTGGTGGTCGTACATTGTACGTATTCTTGCATTCTGTAATGGAATCTATTTACTGGTTGTCTTTACAGCGTTGGTACGGAGTTTGATCGTGCGTCTAAGGTTTGTACTAAGAATGTTTGGTTTTGTTGTTCGACGGTTTATATTAAGTATTTTAAATCAATTTAAATCAATTTAAATCAAATTTCAATGAACTTACCATTTTGATTAAATTAAGTTGTAATAACTCTTATACAATTTGGAAACATTAAACATGTATACTATAATGATTATCACAATCATATCCTAATCCTAACCAGACATCATTCGCGGAATTGTTCTTTGAGTGACTTGAGACTATTTCTCACAATGATTTAATGAATAAATCTCTATATTCATTCTACACAAAACCAGAATCCTTCGATGTTTGACATGGATTGACAAGTGTATTTTTCGAACTTATGCATTATCTGGTAAGGTATAATTACATAATAACCACTGTCAATCGTATGAGAAATTTTATTTGCAACATTCCGCCTCGCTCGTTGTCACCCGCTGGTACCCGTCAAAACACAGTTCCTGAAATGATTCATTCACACGATGACTTCATTCTTTCATTCATTCATTCATTCATTCATTCATTCAACATGTTGTAATTAGCTATGACAGCGTACCAGCACATGTAAATCATACAAAACGTTATCACGTGAAACAGCTTCTTTAACCAGCATCACGTATAGCCAATAAACGGTTCATTCCATGGGACGACAGAACACGTATCATGGGAGGGTTTCGTTGACCATTTAAAGGAAACATGTTTGTATTAAGTAATAACCTCCTCAATATTTACACGACTACAGGGCAGAACCATAAAGACTTGCAATAACATATGAATACTATTTAAACACGGCTGGAGCCCACCACACCTAATTTTAGCTAGACGGGTAGAACACCCGTTGCCAGCAAACATTTCATCAAACAATAACGGGAGTTGGCCTTTGTAAACTAACGTCAGAGGGTTGTCGTCTCTACCTTACCACACCTAGCTCAGTAGAGAACGCATACCTTATCATAACCGACATGAATACGCTGATAGTTGAACTTGGGGCTTTCAAATGAGGAACGTTTGATATCAAAAGAAGGTTTTGCTCCCAATTTCATTCTGTGGGACTCTACCCTATAAGGTGAGATATTTTTCGTTTGATTAATCTTGAAATAAATGATCAGTAAATAGATCACATTTGTTTCCAAACTTGTTTACCCTTGGCGTCATCATTCAGTTTACAATAATCACTTTTTTTTAATTTCAAGTTATTGATTTATCATTTATTTCATGTTTTCTTTTGTTATAACAAATGTTTCGTTCGTTTATTCTAATGAATCTTTAATTTCTTATCGATTACTAATCACAGTATTATTACAGTAAAAATCAATCTTGATGAATCAAAATTCGACTTCAAAGTTTGGCGTTGTCTATAAAATCAGCATTTCTCATTAGAAGACAAACCTTTCTGGTACTGAGGCACCTTTGCCAATATGTTCAGCGCCAGAAGTCACAATTTTTTAGTTAAAAATGTATGTTTAAAATATGTCATTCTGTGGATTTTTCATGATAAATGTCACCTCTTTACTGATATATAAACACATTAAAAATTCAAAACATAATGTTGTAGGGTGTGGTTGAAGTGTTCAATGACTCAACTGTTCCTTGAATAATTTAATTTCTCATGCAATTATTCTCACAAGGGGAGATTCGAATTTTTTTTACTTTTATCAGTTAACTGGTGTACCTAAAATTCATTTAAACAGAATGTTGTTGTTATTTGAGATAAGCCCTTTTCCTGCTGAAGTCAATTTAAGCACCAGCAATTATAAGCACCAGTCACACTCCTTGTTTCAGATTCTAGTCGCTTTGAATATTGTAATTGTTCAACTTGAAATAGTAATATCTTTCAGATTTTTAGTTAGAAATATCATAGTGTCAATTTGGTGGGGGAAAGCATTGGCAATGTACCACCAAGATTTGGTTTAAAGTTCCTAAAGCAATTACAGAATTATTTTCAGCAATAACATGGTACTCTAGTAAACTATTCTACACTCTATTTAGATCAAGAAAACGCTTCCAGTTAAACATTAACTTTTTGCAATCAAATTAACGTTGTGAACCACGCTGTATCTTAATTTTTGAAGGCACATAAATTATCTTCCTATTTGGAAATAACAGAAACTACAATCATTGCTACCGTCTGGCATGAATATGTATTTGTTCAGGCTATTTAGCATATAGGGCATTGATTAGGACATTACGCACTTGTCGCTTCAATGTCTTAAATAAAGAAAACCTTAGTTTAATGTTTTTAAAGAGACAAAAAAAATGAAATGGGTGATTAAAATTTACCATTTAAAAACCGCCAAAAATAGAACATACGTGACATGGTGTCTTTCACTAAGTTAGTAAGATATGCACGTCCACATATTTTTCTAAAGGGACAGTTAAAAACCTCAATAAATTCACTGTAGCACAAGGTAAACCCAGACCGGCTTTAAATAGTAATATCTTTCAGTTTTTTAATTAGAAATGTCATAGTGTCAAATTGGTAGGGGGAAACCATTGGCAATGTACCACCAAGATTTGGTTTTCAAGTTCTTAAACCAATTTAAAAATTAATTTCAGCAATAACATGGTACTCTAGTAAACTATTTTACACTCTATTTAGATCAAGAAAACGCTTCCAGTTAAACATTTACTATTTGCAATCAAATTAACGTTGTGAACCACGCTGTATCTTAATTTGTGAAGGCACATAAAATATCTTCCTAATTGGAAATAACAGAAACTACAATCATTGCTACTGTCTGGCATAGTTATCTCTTTTTAGAATATATATTTTTAGGCCATTTGACATATTTTAGGGGATTGATACATTATACGCTAAAATGGCCCGATACCCAAAAAGCTTACCTTAAGAGGTACCTTTCATAGAGCTTTCTTTGCACCTCATACAAATACAATCTGTTGGTCGTTATTCAATGTCGTTGTGTCTTTGTTTTGTAAATCAAATACACTCAAAAAGGAGTGAGGAACTTAATAATCCATAACCCTATATATGACATTGCGCACTTGTCGCTTCAATGTCTTAAATAAAGAAAACCTTAGTTTAATGTTTTTAAAGAGACAAAAACATTGAAATGGGTGATTAAGATTTACCATTTAAAAACCGCCAAAAATAGAACATACGTGACATGGTGTCTTTCACTAAGTTAGTAAGATATGCACGTCCACATATTTGTCAAAAGAGACAGTTAAAAACCTCAATAAATTCACTGTAGCACAATGTAAACCCAGACCGGCTCGCCGTCAGCCAGTGGTTACAATAAAGGTCACATGAAGCAACGGTTTACGCTATTGACAGTAACAAAGGATAGCTGAGTACAGTCCATATCTTATACCCGTAACCGTTAAACTGCTTCAATATGCTTCGATAGACATTCGACTTTGAAACCATTGTAGCTTGCATAATGCGCATTATATAGCAACGTTGTAAAACCAGTCCTATAAATGATGATGGTTCCAATGACCCGTAATATTCACTTATAGCATTTGACTAGTATTCAAATGAAGATAAATATTCAATAAGTTATATATCTTAAATTACCTACAAAACCCAAAGTTATGAGTTTTCACGAACACGTTTCTGTCCAGTACATACAAATCGCCCATAACAGCGTTCTGAACGTTGTGTCCCATCTCAACCTCTCAGATCATCCTCGATAATCCAGGAGAAACGTTCCTCTAATTTTCAAATTATACCTTTGATCAAATGTAGGCTCTCCCAAATATTTTTATACCCTTCATTTGCTTGACCTTTATCCAATCAAATGTGTACGTTGAGATACCGAAACTTCCCTTCGTTTGACCGGCTTTCATCCAATCAAATGTGTACGCTGAGATACGAAACTTCTCTCTGTTTGACTTTCATCCAATCAAATATGTACGTTGAGATACGAAACTTCTCTCTGTTTGACTTTTATCCAATCAAATGTGTACGTTGAGATACGAAACTTCTCTCTGTTTGACTTTCATCCAATCAAATGTGTACGTTGAGATACGAAACTTCTCTCTGTTTGACTTTCATCCAATCAAACGTGTACGTTGAAATACGAAACTTCTCTCTGTTTGACTTTCATCCAATCAAATGTGTACGTTGAGATACGAAACTTCTCTCTGTTTGGTTTCATCCAATCAAATGTGTACGTTGAGATACGAAACTTCTCTCTGTTTGGTTTCATCCAATCAAATGTGTACGTTGAGATACGAAACTTCTCTCTGTTTGACTTTCATCCAATCAAACGTGTACGTTGAGATACGAAACTTTGCTCTGTTTGGTTTCATCCAATCAAATGTGTACGTTGAGATACGAAACTTCTCTCTGTTTGACTTTAATCCAATCAAATGGGTACGTTGAGATGCGAAACTTCTCTCTACTACGTTGAGATGCCAAGTGAGTTAAATATATTACGAGTTGAGTCGAATTTGAATGCGTGCTATATTGAAGAATTATCGTAAGGTTTACACTGGATTATCGATGATGAAGAAATCTTACAACTTATGTTACCTTGTTACAAGCCACTGTTCGACTGATCGTGAACACCGAATAACTTCACACTGAGACAATAATTGAGTTAAGTTATCTCCGGTTCAACTCCTTTGAGTGAATTGATGCTATGAGTTCGCAAATAATTTGACGGTTGGGTTTATTTAAGCTTTTTGATTGAGGTTAGTCAGTAAACAATAAAAGCAATGCATGCTCTTGAATACATTGTGGGACATTCAGTTAAACATTGAAATAAAGATTATTTTGTCACGATACATTTCCACTTTATAAAATGCTACTTAATTCGTTTTAAAAACTTACGTAAAGCTCTAAATGTTAATAACATCCTTGTATTATGTTCATTTTCACGTTTGTGCGGTAATTCTGACGTTATTATATTTTTCAATTGCCATTTATGAGTTGATTGTATATTATCAAGAACCCCTACCGTTAGCTCCAGCAGGGGAACATTCCTGAAATAATTTAAACGGCATGGATTTATAAATTGGTAATAAAAGCTTCTGCGTTGTTATTGCAACATGCTGCATTTTCAATATGTTTGTACAGTTTCATTTATAAGTTCAACTCCATTAGGGATAGTTTCCTAGTTGATAGTTTCTGAGGGACTTCAAATCTTGCATTAAAAAACATATGGATTTCATATGGATAAGCATTTATAAAAAGAATTATCTGATAGAAGACAGTCTGTACAGTCACCGGTTTCATAAACTAAATGAAGATTTAGATAATGTACCCTTTCTATGTATTTGCAATTATTGCTTGGTGCCCCAAAGGGCACCAAGTATTATGATTTGATTCTCCTAAAACGTTTCTGAATTTTCTCTATATTACTGTTAAGGAAGCCGCGCCAATCACATGTGTTGTATCCAAATCAAAAGACCAATGAACAGAGCTGTAGCAAAAAATGCATTACGTCACCATGTGGGTAATACAAAGGTTTTGGCAGTACGTTTTGCACAATTTCCTGTCATTGTCAACGCTACATGGCAACCCATGCAGTGCTTTTACTTCAAGTAACAACATCACAATGCCATAACATCATAAACTGTCACTGTCACATCACTGTCTTGAAAATCTAGTGTTGTTGTGTTCAGAGATTTACATTTTTTCTCTGAGATCTCAAAAAGAGTGAATTTGAATGATAAATAGAATATCACCCTCGTGTGTTTTGATTTGAAATATACCAACAATCGTTGATGAATGTAAAAAATATTCATGACTTTCAGCAATTCGTGTTGATAGAAATTAATTTTGTGAAATTAACTTTGAGTAATACTCGTGTTAATATTAGTGCTGTTATCCAGTGTTGTATATATGATCACCCAAATTGTTCGACAAATCACAATCTCCTTCATCTGCCTATGTTTTTCAACATAAAAATGCATTAATTGGTTACGACATGGTGTCAATTTGTGCTTCAACATATACATAAACATATATCAGAAAAGTGTACGGCCGTGATGTTAAATTATGTAAACAAGTTTATTTTTTATGCCTGATTGAACACACATTGGGTTAAAAATCGCTTTTTGAAGATGTTTTTTCGTCAAAACTTTTATATATTAAGTTGAAAATTCCTATGAAATTAACATTAACAGTAAGAAAAAGGATGTCATTGACATTGAAATGTGCCTTGGTGATCTTTACATATTTTTGTTCTTCTCCCCTATCTCGTCTTGTAAAGAAAATTTTTAACGTCAATTTTTTTTCAAGGGCTTTCTTTCTAGAAACGTGTTTCAATTTATAAATTTCGATAGTTGGCTTCTGAAGATAATATTTAACTATGTGTGTTACACCAGGTGGATTTAACTGTCTTGTCTTTAGGTAGTGACGTTTCGTTTGCTGTTGAGGGTATTCTTTGTGTAATAATTTATCATTTAAAAGTTGTACTTACGGTGCGCTCTTCCAAAACGCTCATACCTTTCCAATTGGAAAGGTACGGTTTAGTTTCCAGAACACACCTCCATTATCTGTTTGAAACGAAGCTAAAAGCCAAAGAACACTAGTAAAATATATACATTTCTAGTTAAAATAAAAACAATAAGATAGTTGAGATAGGACTTCGCCCACAAGTAAGGAGATCTAGAATGAGGTTCATACGTTAGAACATATACGAAAAGTTTGAATCGATTGCTGTATTTACTGCACAGATCATTCGTTAATAATAGATATTCGTTAAAACAAAATGTCAAATATTCGGAGTGTTTAGCTACTAGGGCTTACATTGCATGATACAAACCATCCTCTCAGAGCAAACCTTCATCTGTTGCAGATGTCTCGACTCCTTAGCAACCTCGAACCGGATGTCCGGGACTTGGAGGTGCACTTCGACTATGACGACAACGATGAGAAACAGTACTTCCTGCCTGGAGAGCTGATGAAGGGGACTGTACTCCTGCATCTTAGCTCACCAATCAAGGTCAAGAGGATCAACCTTCACCTTACCGGATCTGCCAGGGTGTCATGGGAGATCCCAGAGAAGAAGAAGTCGTACACTGCCAATGAAACTTATCTCTCCATTGTGCAATCGTTGTTAGACGGAGTGTTCGGAAAGACTCTAAATCTCGGCCGAGGTACTCACGAGTTTCCCTTCAACCATCAGCTGTCTCCGGCTCTGCCGTCTACCTTCAAGGGTGTCTATGGAAGTGTCGCTTATGTCATGAAGGTTGAACTTGAGGCAGAAGATCCGCGACACAACACAGTCACCACTGAACCGTTCCTCGTTCTGAGAAGACCTCCTCTTCCTAAAGAGACGTTTCTCCCCCGAGATCTCAAAGACACACGACGTCTCTTCACTTGCTGTTCCATTGGGAAGGTAACTCTGAAAGCAGGACTCACGAGATATGGTGGGGTTCCTGGAGAGAACATCTTAGTGAATGCTCAAGTAACCAACTGGAGTGATCGTGAAATCAAGAGAATCATAGCGTCTATTGTTATGACAAGCGTGTACAGGGCAAGAGGGAGAAGCGTCACGTTCAGACAGATCATTAGTAAACGAGAGGACGAGTATGAATTTAATGTTGCTCACGGACGTAGGTGGAGAGCTGTGAAGCTCCTGATACCGCCATACATTGCCGATACCGACCTACCAGGGTGCAAGATAATGGACGTGACCTATTCCTTTCACTTCCGGGTTGAGCTTGATGACTGTGACCTGTCTATAGAAACACCTCTCCAAGTCGGTGGCCACCCAATGGGATATGGTCCTCTGTCTGACGTCACGAGTCTTGCACGACTTTCTCAGGCTAGGGACTTCCCTTACTACAACGGGAAAAGCAATGGAGGAAGTCGCATGGAAGACTTCTCGGATTTTACGGGGAATGGGAAAGATTATTTCCGGTGAAGAAGGCTTTAATGTTCACTCACTTAACAAGAGTTTTGGAGAACGGGATAGCAGTTGATAACTATCTCTGATCGTGTACATTTTTAAGGCATGCTTAATGGTTAAAACTTGTTTTGAAACCGTGCAAGATCGAGAATACATTTATTATATATGTTTTGATTTATTTGTACTGATGCAGTGCAATTTTGGACTTATTGACCAGTAACTTGTTGACCATTGCATGTTTTGTACATAATCATATGGACATGGACCAGGTTAGGCAAAATGTCTCACCAACAACTTCAGTTCAAGTCTTGTTTCATGATCTGTGGATGATTGGAAACGCTGTGTGCCGTTCTCGTGTTAAGTTCAGCTACGAATACTTTATCCAAATGGTGCCTATTGAAGACGTTGAAGAGATCATTACCTTTTCCGAAACTAGACACAAGATTTGAAACTTAATTCAATAAGAATATGGTTCTGACTGCCTTCATGGCTGTGCTTGTCTTTTACCTTCCACTCTTCTGAAGCAGTGGCAGCTGTATCCTCAGACACCAGACACGTTTAGCAGGACAAGTTCTTGAATACGGCGTATCGTGAATGCCAAATGTTTGCAGACTTCCAGAATACGTGCACAGATATGATCATATAGTGATGGATTCGGTTCAGAGGGACATAGATAGAAGGTGTTTTTGTTGTTATTTATTCATGTGCAATATTTGTAGTTTATCTTTATGTGGGTTATCGAAATTGCGTTGACATACATGTCATTTTGAATATTTCCATTATAATGTGAAGTGGCATACAGATATTCGTGCATGTCATAGATTAGCATATATTTTGAAATTAGCAATGACATGTAGATGTTGTTGTATATGTTAGCGGCAATAGTGTAAATCCGTCAATATATAAGAATCTCATTTTAGCAATAACGTTATCTAATATCGTCACTTTATCGTGTGTACAAAATTGCAACATATATCAACTTTCAGTAGCTCGGGTCATTACCACTCTATATATAAATGAAAGAGTTTGTTATGGGTTTTATTGCCGTGTATTCTCATAACAAATTGCAGTCCATACAAATTAACAATCTGTGTAAGTATATAGAATACTAAACAAAGTCCCGTTTAATACGACTTTTGATGAGTCTAGTAAGAGTTTTGGTATTTATCAAGGAAAAGTGAGTAAACCAACGATATCACACGATTATTTTTCATAAACATTATATACAAAGAGTCTGAGTTTATCATTTCATCTATACTATTCGTTTAAGTATACCATTAGATCCTGCAGGGAATCTGTTTCATAACGTCTTTGACTGCCGCGCAACCTTTTAACATCTTCAATGACGAATAATGAAATATAAGACTTTAGCTCTGAGCATTCACAATATATGTCTTTTACATGTTTTTAGTTCGGAAAATCTGTATAATTTATAATGCTAATAGAGTGTGCAAAAGTATTTTTAAAAGTTACTTTTGTTCAATGAAATTACTTTTACTTACAAAATGAAACCATTGCAAAGCTTTTCGTCAACCTTCGACCTTATCCCCAAAACTCGGCAAAATAAACCTGTGTCAATTTGATGAAGAGTACTTTGTTTCTTCTACTTCAAACTTGAATATGTTGAACCATTTCTTGGGTGACTTGTGATGTGATAGAAACGTATTGAGAAAACCTGCTTTAACTAACAACTAACAACTATCATTATTGTATTTTGCGCTCACCATATGGCGTTAAATGAATTCATGCTTGCTTTATTTGCATCGACGAATCTGTTCACCCATAACTTAAAATAACGTTAAAAATAAACCTAAAAATTTTAATTATATATTTTCTTCAATAACATTATCCTTTCATATATATATTAAATACTAATTTTAGGCGCATTGGTTTTGCTTACTTTCATCGCGTAGTGCAGATTATTTCATCTTGTTGGAAATAGCTTATTTTAGCTATGTAACTGTAAAACTTAATTATTTACAAACGCACGATTTTATGAAACGTTGAAACGTTGTTATGTTCAAAAATTGATACACATGGTTAATGCAAGTACAGAAAGGTGACTATTTTAAATAGAGTCAGTTTTAAAAGCTCACATATATCAACAACAATACTTATATAGAACCGATTTCAATTACAAATATTAACTAAAATTCGAATTTTAAACATCAAGAAAAGCAAAATATTTGCTGAATGATTAAAGTGAATATTAAACGCTCGGATTTACAAGCAGTTGATTGAAAGAATTTTGAATATTTTCGTTCAGTGTTTATTCACATGTTAGAGAAACACGTTTCCAAATACACCGTCATGAATGTCAAAGCATTTATTGAATTTCGTTATCGTGTTATCTTTGTTCGCAGATAACTGCTAATGTTACGCTGCCCCCCGACAATAGTTAATTGAGTTTATTCAGCCCAGCCCGTCTCCAATTCATGCAAATAACATTAACCCGTTTTGAAGCGACCTACCCGTATAGCATTGACCTACCTCTACTGGATTGACCTACCCAGAGAACGACCCACTAACCATTAACGGTTACACACTTTCTTCAACCTTGTAGATACATTCAACTCTTCTTTGTTAGCAATTTATGGCTCACTCGTGAAGTGTTAGTTGTACAATGCTTCTACACCAAGAGCTAGGATATGTGCCGACGTTGTAAATGTTAGTGGTTGTCACAGTTTGTTTCTAGCAACTGTAACTACTTATAAGCTTCTTGCTTTCCAGCCACTGTTTCATCACGAGGTTTAGAGTTAATCTTAGTCTCTGAAATGAAACTTTGATCAAAATGCTACTTTTTATTATCAAAAGAGAACAGAGCCCACAGAAGCTGTCCATTTTCAGACGGCAGTGATCTAGACTTGCTACAATGATATAGACTTGTGTTGGTCTTTACAGATATTTTGTTTCAGGGGCTGTTAGACAGACTAAACAAGGTTATAAATTTCGTCATATTTATCGTTATAACATAATCGAAATAGCGTCAGGGACATCTTCGCTGTGATTTTGATGATACATTGTTAATAAAAAATCACACAATATCCGAAAATGTGTTATCTGTTCTTTAAATAATTGTATTGAACGCTCCTCCTCGGTCAGAGAATAAATCCACTCTTTACCTGAACCTCACCTGGCACACTTACATGTGGTATACAAACATGTATATGTATAAGTATGTATGTATAACTGAAGAAATTGAGTAGGTTCGATTCATTATCCTAATTTTTGTTTCTATTGTCAGATTAATTAAATCAAATTCATTTTTATCAACATTTTTAAGGTTAATTATCTAAAATAATTACAATGACAATTTTGAGTTAAGCAGTGTGAATACGAAAAGTTTTATTCACTTTGATAACTATAATATACATAATTAATTGATAAAAGAGATTAGATTTAAGCTAAGGAAGACAAGAGTAAAATAAGCACTTGAATGGAATATTTTGATATTGAAATGTACTTTTAAACACCAATTAAATACAATGAGTTAGAGTCAAACAAAATTTTACTTAAATTTGTTCCTATTCATAATAATTGTCACTGAAAACACTGAATGAGAGAGATAGACTAGTCAACTTTATTTTATGATCAATCTGGTAAATATATAAACACATGACTATGAAAAATACTTACGGAGATCATATGAGGGTTTGGTTTGATTTGATTTTTTAAAATTGAAATGAAATAAATAAAAGCTCAATTGTAAAGTCGACGTGTGAAACAGTACTCATTCTCAACAACATATACTCTTTTGTGTTTTCGAAATTCCAAAATTTCTTCAAACACTTCAGACCTTTTATGAGCGATCCAGATATCTAATTTGTATTTTAAATAATACATTAAAACGCATAACTGGATTGAGATCAATTAAGATCAAAATATGATGAAATCTGTAATGTTACACTTAAACTAATAATTTATTGATGTAAGTAAATAACAATATCCACCTGGGCCTAATCTATAAAGTTATTTACATTCAAACTCACGATCAATATCAATTTGTTGTAAAATAATCTTACTTAATGGTAAACGAAAAGGTTCACGTTAAAAAACTTGGAATTAAAACCATGACTGATCTTTCAATTATCTTTGTATTAATCATATAGAAACCTTTTGCTACAACCTCTTGGCATAATTTCTGGACTCTAACTAATGAATAAATGAAGCGTACTTAAAAGTTCCTAAATGCAAGGTACACGTCTTGTGAAAAGGCCTCATGAATTGTAATACTCATATTATACTCAATTTATAACATTAATTGACATGTTGTTTAATGATAATGTCAAATACAAAACAAACTGGATGAATGAATAAATAAATGGGAAAATATAAGTTTTGGTGAGATTGTGTAAACAGCAAGTGCTTAAATCTAAAAATTTCATGAAAGGAAGCGTTCTTAAAAGCGCAACAACGTCCCCGTGTGAAACTTTACGTAATTGGAAAAAAGGACTGCGTATTCTGTATACCTAATGATTTACACTAAATGTGATTATATATACTCAATGCATAATATCAAATAGGAAAATAAAACTGAATGAATGAACGAATGAGTGAATGAATGAAAATATATGGGTGAACGGATGGATCTGAATACAAAAGAGAGTAAGCTTTATTCAGAACACTTTTACAAAAAGCATTACTACAACGGATTTATATTTTGAATTTTTTACTGATAATTGTATGTTAATGCTTAATATGTTTTTTTGATAGTGTCAAAAATGTCGTTAAACAAACCAATCATCTATAGTCAGAGAACAAATTATAAAGATTCCCATTAAGTCCATTGATCGCCATATTTGTGTGGACATCTTAAATTCATTTTGTGTAAGAAAAGAAATCGCATGGCTGAATTTTACATTATATGTTTGATTTATCACTGTTGCATTTAGTTTAAATACATTGACTTTTAATTTTAACCATTCATTCCCATTATATCACCTTATATTCCCCCTTAAAACGTGCTACTGCCCATTTAAAGCCAAATAAGTTAAATATAACATGTCAACAATTAAAAAAATAGGATAAGAACAAATACATGTTCCAGATTTCAACTCTGATTTCTAAATATAACGCTTCACTGTAGAAAAAGAAGAAGAATAATTTATTTGTACTGCACAGCCAATATAATTTCAACTCTTGTAACAAGTTAAAGTCCCCTTTACACACACACAAAGACCATTGTGCGTCCTTTGTCAATCTAAAATTGGTCCTCTGTAAGACAAAAATGCATACAAGGGAGGCAGAATGGTTGCACACAGGATGCTGGGAGGTCGGGGATTGATTTCAAGGACGCAAAGAAAGCCACAAAGTTTTGAACATGCTCAAAACTTCCGTAAGGACGCACAAACGTTGCTGCCAGTAGGCAGAAGGGACGTAGCAAGGACGCTCAGTGGTCGCAAGGGTTTGTTTAGCGGTCGCAAAGTCAAAATTTTGCTTATGATTGCGACATTCCTGCGACCCTTGCGCCACCCTTCTGCGACCTGTGTGCAATCATATATGCGTTCATTACAAGGCCCTTCTGCCTCCATGCAGCGACCACGACGACGTTTGTGCCACCATGGCGAGTCTTGTGCCTTCCTCCTGAAAAATTTATAATCCTCTAATGGCCAGGCCTCTCAACTAGAAAATACATGCAATCAGACTTTGCACCCTGACCACCATCATCACATCATAGGATTTTGTAGTTGCCATAAACTAAAGCCATCAATGGCCCCACATGCAAGTGGCACAATCCACCTGGTCTTGAAAACATCTGCAACAGTCTTCCATTCTTGAGGGGTCGATGGACATTGGACGCCTTCATTCTTATACTCGTCCCTGATTGCTCTGCATACTTCTGGGATGAAGAATGATGCTTATTGAAGAGTTTAGGAGGGTAGGGTACTTGTCTCCAGTAGCGAGATAGCTGAGTGTAACAGCCAATTTCAATCCAGGATCTAAACTTGCTCTCCAATTAGTATTTTGTTTTAAGATTTCTGGGTTCATCAAACATTCTTGGTTACATTCGAAGATAGTTATAGAGAGCCCCTTCCTCTTCAAAACGCAGTTCCGACATCAATCTCGTGAAGTCACCAAACAAAAGTCGTCTCTCTTGTGTCAACCAGGGACGAACCCACTACATTCGTCTTCTCCTTTGGCAACGCCTTATTCTTCTGTGTAAAGCAAAGGCCATGTTGTTTAGCATCACAGCATGTTGTCCTTGTATTAAGGCTGCCAGGACTAATTGGTTGTTCATCTTCGACTCTCAGAGGGGGACTGACAAACCTGCAAAACCAACGCAACTTATGCACCCCATACTTCTGGGGTCGCTGAAGCGTTGTTCAGTAGTCGTCAAGGAGGCAGAACGGTTGTTCACTGGTCGCCAAGGAGGCAGCACGGTTGTTCAGTGGTCGTCAAAGAGGCAGAAGGGTAGCTGATTGGCTGCTGTGCTTCTCATACTCGTCACTGGTGGCACATAGCAGGCACAGTGGAGGCAGAGTGATCGCACTGGGATGTTCAATGTGCAGGATGTTCAATGGTCGTTATGAAAAGTCTCGTTTTTGTATATTTAGGTTGTTCAAAGGACGCAGAGAGATCGTGTGAGCAGTTACACATAAACAGAATTCCTCTTATGCAGCAGACCATTGAGCGTCCTATCGCAATTTTAGGTCGCAGAAGATTCGTACATAAAACTTTTCTCTGTATAAAGGGCCTTTACATTTTACACCGTTACCAAAACAAAATCCGTAAGATTAAAAGATCAAAACAAAATCCACCAGCTGCAAGAAGAGATCACTGCACTACACGAAGACGGTGCGTCTCTTAATCCGTTAATCTCTGTTACCTATACCTTATTCCACCTGTGAGTTATCAACATAATTAATCTGTCATACTTTCGTCAGTCACTCTGTGTTATGGTTATGTCTTGATAAAATGCTTTAGTTGATCGCATCGTTACGTCCGCAGTGAGTGGTAATGATTAAGATTCTTTAATTTTTAGTTTTACCATATTGATAACGTCTAAAAATAATCCTGTATCACGTCACTACAATGGGAATCGGTTAACATTAAGTATTGCGTTCAATATCAACCTATATGTAGTTTCTAAGCGACTTCTATGGCTTTTTTTCTAACTTTGCACATGACTTCACATTATCAGTATGAACGTTCAAGGCATTTTCTTTACTCCAACTTTGAAAGTTGAGATCTCGGAAACCATAAATGATCTCTGTTTACAAGGCATTTGAAAATACTTATGTCAGATATCAATGAACCACGTGTAGATTTTTCACCTGTTCATAACTTATAATTTGGTTCTAATGTGTGAAATTGTTACTGTATTACCATGCAACATTACCATATACGAACATTTTTAAAACAATAAAACAATTTTACAAAAGGTGGCATTGTAAATAAACAATACATAATATTCCCGTATACCCTACTCTTTATGTTGGTTCCGTTGTTTAAATGATATATGATTATATACCAACACACTTATATTTTTTAATACATGTACACTTTTAACAGCAAGCAACGTACTTCATTTTTATTTACGATATGTACATGTATCAATCATGCAATATGTTAGCTGGGAGGTCTGTCAGCAAATCCACTAGACTAGAGAGCTTGATTCGAAACTGAAATTTAAAAAATCCAAATCTTTTTCCTTTGTTTAAAAAAAACCAAAGATTTATTGACAGAGTAATTTTATAGAGTGTAATTTTTAGACTATGTAACAAGTCAATGTTTATTCTGTACATGTAAGTAAACGTTCCCAAAACGATCCGACAATAAAAGAACTTTATGATGATTTATGAATCTTTGGTTGTTAAAGTGAATGGTCGTGTTGATGCAATAGTTCGTATGTTTTAGTATACAAGAAGTTGAATTGAACTCTCATTAACACTGAACACTGTCCAAAAAAATTCCGAAACCAGAACCAACATCTAAACATGTTAGTGTATCATTGATAATACACTCATTGGCGATACCGTAAGTATTACGTGATTTTCAAATCCACGACTGCTTATCGCGACAGAAACGAGGTAACTTCATGTCTTTAGAAGCGAACTGAACTAAGTTATGAATATTGAACAATATTTGTTGAAGTTTATGAATTAAAAAAACTTGTCAATAATCGTATCTTTGGATTCACCTAAACCAGACAAGATAGCAAACGAGTTTTTTTCTTGTTCTTGCGTTCTTCAATAAATATGATAATTCCCAAATTAGTTATTTTGCGATAATAACATCTCATATTAGTAAAAAAATACGCTTCATATTGTTTCTAATTTCAAGTCTTAAAATCCTTGCCCAAAATGTTTTGAAAATCTATCGGTTTATTTCTAACTTTCATAACGCTTCAGTAAAATTACCTGATCACATTTGACAATAACATACATTGATCCAAAAAAAATGAAAACCTATACATTGTACGTACACTGATCCATATCGTTATTTGATAAACAAAATATCATAGATATGTTAAACTTTCTGCCTATGATACCTGTATATCAAATCAAGCCTCATGTTGTACCTTGATAATTGACCGTTTGTAGTGTTTGTGTAGACTAAATATACCATGACATATCAAATGTTTACGCATTTTTATTCACACCAAATTTTAAAGACGTGAAACGTTTGTTTTTGTCTGGTATTAAAATTTTGTGTTATGTAAACGGCAAGAGTTTGAAGTGGGATGATTTTTCTATATTCTCTTTTATCCATAAGTCTATGCTCTGACCTGTTATGCTGTACAGAACCGGGGCATATTCGGGGATGGCTCCAGGAGCGGTACCATATATGACAATCTTTATGTAAGTGCCTAATGCAAAAGCAAATAAAACAATTTGGAAATAAATCTCATTTGCATCAGGAACTATTTTAAAGCTGATATTTGGGACCTGCAACAAAAAATTTGTTATACTTTTAGTTATAAAAGCGAAGCTCTGGTGATTGAGTGGTTAGGTGAATAGGAAAGTGTGTGCCAGCGATGTGTCCCTGACGGTGATAGTGTGAGTTGTTCAAACTTTTTAAAAGGTTGATTTATTGCATTAATACTTTTGCAAGAAGAAAGATGTCGGTACGATTTAACCAATCTAGCAAGTAAAATATATCGATAGAAAATGAATAAGTCAACTTTGATTAAGATCAACTGATCTGACAAACAATTGTGTTAACGACTGTTTGTTTACAAGATAAATTTTTAATATTTAATTCGTCTACATCATACTTTATCATAGGCCCTTCTGAAAGCAGCAATATGCACACTTGATATATAATCGTGTTATATGGAATCATATGTAATAATCAATGTTCCTTATCATGACGCCTAAAAAAATATGGACAATGGCGAGATTGAAGTTTATTAATCTTTCATTTCAAACATGTCGATATTTCCTCCGTGGGAGCAATTGAACCTAAGCTCTCTTCTTATATTCAACTTGTTTGAATATTTGATTTATCTCTCTTCAACAAAACCGTCAATACGCATGGATTAGTTCAGTTTACCAACTCTGTATAGCTATTCTTCGTTCTGGCGTAAATAACACCCAGGGTCTATTGTCCTTAATACACCACTGACACCTTATAAGGTGTTTGAGAGATTTAATTGTTTGTACATATCTGTATAAACATAGACTGAATAGTGTCCGGTTTTAGAAAAATACAAATCGTGTAGACCTACGTCAGAACAAGTCGCTTAGTAGAAGCAGATTTATCTATTACTTGACAAAATATTCAGAACCATTTCTTGAAACATTTCATTGGGTTTATGTTAATTGAGAATACTGTTTGACCTAATAAAATGTTTTAATGTCTTTTATTTTCCCGTTGTTTATACATTTACTATATTTTATATACAACCAGGTTGAGTAATTAGATACCTTTGTTGTTTTCCTATTAACGAACCCCTCAAGATTTTCCTCGTTTTATTTTCGAAGATTTTAATTTCATTTTCATCATACGGATAATTAATCTTGCCTAAACATAAACTTATTTGATATACAGAAGGGTACAAAAATATATTGAATAAATATATTTATGTTACGTTCAATGGGCCGCTTTAAATAGGGGTAAAGGGTGGCTGTATATCCATTTCTTAGTGTTGAGCCTTTCTATTCATATTTAGTCGGATATATCAAGAAGTTAACCTTCGTGATCTGCGTATCTTCAACTAGATCAATGGGTAGATTTTACAAATAGATAACACTGAACACGTAGTGATCAACCAGATCCACAATGATTCACAACCGTATCACTCTGTAATGTTTTTATACAATGTTTACATGTTTACACTGAAATCTTTGAGAATTTTGTTAGTATGTATGAAACAATCAGCTTCATTTAACACAAGAGAAAATGAGGTTGTTAAGACCCCTTGTTTGCTTTCTGGTCCTCTTAAAATTATCTAAAGAAATGTATTTTGGAAATAGTAATTTGAATTTAAAGTTGATATGAATTATTGAATAATTTAAGAAATACTGAATGTTAAAAACATTGTGTTGGTTCTATCAAGGAACGTTTGCGTAATATTTAAACATGATTTCAACTATTACAAATTATCAATGCATATCTAAATATCTATCAATGTACGATAACAATGTCATTGTGCTGTGCAATCAATGAACTCTTGAAGATTGCCCAATGAACTGTGGTAAAGTATTATTCGATAAACTGTTGAGACTCAACCAACCACACTAGATCATGTCGTGTAACTAAGCAGATTACAGATCCTCGTTCAGCACTTACGTTGAACCCACCGGCACAATGCTATAGTGTTCTCACTGCCTGTACAGGTCGAGGAAGACACAGACATTCCGTTAATTATATCTTATCTCGCACCACAGATCACCTGGAGTCGTTAAACAACAGGGGTACACGCACAGCTGTTTTATACCCCTGTAAATACTGCATGTGCCACGCAATACTAGAGCGCTGTCTTAAATTATTTGATGTTCAAGGAGTGTTTCTGTCTGTTTAGGACGCTAATGGTGTGGGTTTTTTTTCTTAAAAGCGATTGTGTCTCGACTTTGATATTTCGTTCATAAATCTGCTAGATTAGAAATGATTTTTGAAAAACTATTTATAACTTTTCTTCTGAGAATAAGGAAGGCCTGAACTCTAAAGCAAAAAACTACACAGACTAAAGCGATTTAATAGAATCAGATAATCTATTTAAGAACAATTTAAGCTATCGTCAATCAATTCAATCGTCTGTAATTTCGAACATTTATCTTAAATTTTGATCCTCTATAATTTTGACATGGGAAACGTTTTAAAGGCAAAGTAAAATGTAATGACTACCTTTGCCAATTCTCTAACTATATAGCAAAATGCCATATATATATACTTCTGAAAGATCTAAAATTGTCGAAAAAGTTATTTTGCTTTTTAATGCCACAGAAGGCCTCGGAGTCACGTTTTTTCTTCACGTAAAGACTGTGTGCAGTCAATAGATAGTGTCTGTTTGCTCGTTTCTGCAAGTTGGATGGAGTGTTTTTTTTGTACGCCGCAAGTTCATTTGACAAGTTATAACTCTATTTCATACCTTTACTGAGAAGTAAATGTCATGAAGTCAAAATCATTTTGCATTTTTATTTGTACATTACTAAATAATGATTCAAATATCTTAATATTCTTAACAAATCTCCCTTTGGACTGAAAAATATCTAAGCTTAAATAAAAATATGAGATACATTTCCCCTTTATTGCAATATATGAATATGAATATAACAGACCTTTTACGTGTTATTATCAGCACCAGGCACAGATTAAGGCACTTATCACTTCAACATATAGCATTTAATGATACACTGAAGAATGGTATAAGCATATATGATAATGACATTGGACACAGGTGTACTGGTGAAGTAATTCTATAAAACAGCTTAAAGCTTGAAGTTAATATTGCATTCCATAGTTGAATAATACACAAACTGTAATACTTGTGAATGGAGGACATAACAATAACAAAGTCTTTTCTAAACGTACCTGTTTAAAGCAAGTCGATAATTGGTCGAGATATCATTTCGGATAGACAGGTTTACTTCTAAAATCACAAGATTGAAATCGCAAACGAAAGTTTGTGAACTGATAATAAATGAGATGGAACTCTGCCGGTTTCTTTGTAAAAGGAGCCACTGATTCTTACAAACATGTAATACCAATATAATACCACGCTTCGTCTTATGAGATCCAATGAAGATAAATCTCCTCGTGGTATCCAGGTTATTTGGTGATGTCATCACTGGGATCACTTAGTGGAGAGGAGCCCGTATCAGTAACAGCGTTATATTTGTAGTATTTCCAGGACTGTCCGTAGCCTTAGTGTAATGTTGGAAGAATGTAAGTTACGGTTAACCTTAGTTAAGGTGGCTTCGTGAGAGGAGGCCCAGTACTGTCCGTACTCCGTGTGGACGATATTACAACATTATTCGAAACTCAAACCTTAGAACTTGGCATCTTAGTAAACTTGATGTTGTACGTACACTTCTCAGTCAACATTGTTTTGCATTTTTCAATGACGAATCTAAGTAGATGTCTATTCTAAGGCATTCTTTTGGAAATTAACAGTTATCTCAGAAGAAGATAAGAAAATTGACAACTGATAGCAGATTACATCTTAGAGAAAATAAATCCTAAAATTCTTCAATGGATTCGAAACATCGAAAGACAGAAGTGGTAACCATGGGGTTGTTGTTTAGGACTTTCAGATAATAATCAACACTTATGTTTTCGATAAGAATCATCGATAAACACTTTACTTAGATACATTAGGAAGGACCTTCAGAATGAGGAGTCAGTTGCCCATTCAATATCATTAGAACCAAACCTGCTTTTTCTGTTCCAAATAAAAAACAAGGCAAAGTATGTTCAGGCAAGAAAGGAGAAAATTCACAGGGGCAATCGTTCAAATTCATTCTTAATCCAGATAAGAAACAGTTTGGACATCTCCTTCATTAGTTCCAATGAATTCTTCTCCAGGATGGCACTGTAAACCCTATAAGAAAATATCTCTATCCGTGGATAACTCTTTGCTGCATCTCACATACATCTAAATCCATAATACTGATGAAAGGAACATAGAAGGAAGTGACGTCACACATAGCTGCTAGTCTGGGTAACGAACACTGACGGTAAGGTGACGTCATCATAGCGTCCACTAGTGGCAGGACGAGTTGTGATGTGAACACCATTCCCAATCTCCTTCCCGTTCTTCTTTGAGAAGGATACACTAATTGGAGGAAGAATCAATTGGGCGGAAGACTTCTTTAATGAAAGCTTAGTTTGTGATCGGCTCTTGACCTTAGTCTTTAGTAAAGCCGACGTCGCCAACGACCTGTCGAACACATCAACTCTACTTCTGTGGTTTAACTGTTTCCGTGCGTCTCTC
Organism: Steromphala cineraria; assembly: GCA_916613615.1. Taxonomy (NCBI): domain Eukaryota; kingdom Metazoa; phylum Mollusca; class Gastropoda; order Trochida; family Trochidae; genus Steromphala; species Steromphala cineraria. Next base: position 11,084,045 of record OU744726.1, read on the forward strand.
CGTCGCTTTGCGGAAGGAGAATTCTGTCTGATTTTCTTTTCAATTAACTCCTGAATTTCAGTTTTACTGGAACCAATTCCATATTTACCAAGATCCTCTTCGAATAATCCTTCTTTCTGTTTCTTCCTGGCAATGTCTTGAAGAACATGCCAATGCGCCTGATATTCTTGAAGATTGTCTTTATGAATAACTTTAGCCATGGCGCTTTTCCTAAGGAATATCCTTTTCGCTGCGTCTACCTGTCTTTTATTAAACTGGCACCGGGCATCCTGGCTTTTGTTCAAGACATCTGTGAGGTTATTCCTGGTATCCACCTGCCTCTGTAGTGTCTCCAGTCTCGACTCAACATAGAAGCCGTGAGTATAATCGTCATAGATCACCTTCCGCGACCGCATGGTCGTACTGATTGTCTCTCGTTTGTCTTGCATGATTACAGGTAGGTCTTTATATATACTCCCGGACAGGTGCGTGACAAGGTATCACCTTACCCCAAGACTTGCTTCGCCGATCACCCACAGAATTCCGCTATCTCTGACGAGTCTGATATGCTATTTGATCAGCTGACACTCGATTTCTCCCGTCAGTAGGGCGTGTTTGTTTCTGAGCTCCCTGGATCAATGTACCATGGAATCAGATCTTTAGGTGCGTTAATGAGCTAAGCTGATTGTGCTTAAGAGCTTGTTCTGATCCTGTTTGTAACACGCTAACACTAGGGTTGCTCCATAAGCGAATGTCAACGTTTTTATTGAATGTAATGCGTCCTTTTATGAAACGTGTGACACAGGGCTGTATTGTTCAGTAAAGAAATCGTTATATATGGCACAATGTATAGATCATTTTAGTGTGTATTCAATCCCCTATTTCACACCAAGGAGAACCCTTGATAGTCCTATCTTCTATTCAGCTATTAACAGCGTCGTTTGACGCCACCATTGACAATAAGTAAACAAAACAACTATCTCTAGCCAAAGACCTCGGCTTGTATGTTCTACCCTTAGGAGTAAAAGTGGGTTATACGGTTCCGTTTGGCTTTGAACTTCATTTATTATAGGACAGCGGGTGTTTATGTATAGGTTAAATGTTTTTCTCTTTAATCTATATGTGTGTTTGTACTTGGTTTGTTTTAATTTTGAAGATCTATGTTTAATCATGTTTACCAAAATTGATGTTTTTTCCAATACATATGACCAATGTTATAAATGAAATAGATATTTAATGAGATTTCGAAAGCTTTCTTTAGCCTAATTTTGCAACTATTGACATTGTTAAAGATTACATGTATGAAAGTAAAGTGTGTAAGCATTATCGACATGTTTATAATAGTTTTCCTCTATCACGACATCTCAATAATTTGACATAATCTTTATATTTCATGTCACAGATAAGTAGATGATAGATTACATTACTTTTATAAATATATCACGCTCCCTCTGTATAATAAAGTTAGATTTACAACAGCAGGTTGTAATGACCTCATAACACTTTGTGTTTATAGTAGTAGTTATTGGTAACCAGTTATGATTGAGTCATCGATTATTCATCAATTATATCGATAATTCAACTGGGCGAGTTGTTGCGTGATATGTTCGATCAGCACCTCTTGTGAATCACTGTGTTTCTGGCATGTTGGATTCTTGATTGACTTAAATCCCCGCTAAATCTCTCCCAGGTAGCATATTATCCCATTAAAAGTCTTACCTGACGTTACCTATCTAATTAAAGGTATGACATGCTGGCAGGTATGTACGAGACAGACAGATTTGAATGTTTAGGGTGGTTTCTGTTTGTAGAGATCTACATAGAGTAGATCAGATGAGGGATATGATTTGGACAGACTATTTAAGGTAAAGAATAAGTGTCTATGTGCTGTAAAACAATAAAGCTCATTGACAGAAATTGAAACATGATGAAATATAGCAATGTTATACTCTCTGAGGAAATATCAAAAGAAACATCGTCAGATTAGGAAACAGCGATATAGATAGAATGTTTGTTTCTTTCAATAGAACTTTTTGTACATTTTATGTATGTAAATTCAAGTTTTTAATCCGAGACGATAATTTCACAAAATGGTATTTTTTATCACCAGGTTTCTCAGAGAATAAAACAATAATATGATATATTAGAATAACAGGACTCTTTTCATACGACGAGTTTTTTCTAACAGGATTTGTATTTCATCATTCAAACACTGGATACACGTGATCCACACACCAATCAAAATTGCACTGAATATTATAATAGTGATGCACACTGTAATGGTATCATTATCATGAATTGTCGGATCAACTGAATGTACGGATATACAGTTCACCTTAATTACCATGGTTAACAGAGTATTATATCACAGACGACTATACGATAAATTGGAGAGAAGACCCATGAGAAAATGATTAATTTGAGACATATTACTTATTTAAAGGATTCCGACACCGCGGATCAAGGGGATTATGGTATGAATACCATGTGGCGTTTAGTGTTGATGAGAATGTATAGATAGGTTATTGCATTCATTCGTTGTAACACCATCTCAAACCAATGATTCAATGATGTGATGTGATTTATTGAAGGTGTAATATTGAATTAAGGAGTATATCACATCATTGTTTATTATTGCATGTATTCTCATGAAGAGAAAAAAATTAGCTTAACCATAGTGATTTTTCGATGCCTAGACTGAGCGAAGAAGAAGAAGAAAAGGAAGAAGAAGTAGAAGAAGAAGAAGAAAAATGACAAGCAGAAGATTATTATTTCATTAAAGTGTCAGGCCAAAAATGACATATGAGACACTAATATCATCATTATAAATATGAAATTAAAAGATATAAAAAGATATATATGTAAGTGCTCTGATGGCTAGAGTGCATAGACAGATATCTGTAATATATAAATCATAAATGATATTATATGAGTTATTTGTCTTCGGTTTACATATTATAGAAATCACTTAAATTCGCCCAGGTCACTCGAGTATTGACGCCAACATTGCGCAGATGCAGTTGTTAGTATTACTGAAGAAAAATTTCGTTTGTCGTACATGTATATGACGCAAGATCATTGTCTATAAGCGTTGGCAAATAACTAAAACGATTTTGTAACCCGAAAGATACTGACGTGTATCAGTTAAACGTTGAACAGTCAGAAGCGAACACACCGGTCTAATCCCACTAATCGTCTTACAGCGGGAGAATGTAATATCTTATTGAGTGTATTGAAACGTCAAGCTGTGTATATGTCGCTCCTTGTTATTCCCCAACCGTGTATGTTTTCCATATCAGACTCATAATGAGTATCACCGAGTGACGCGACAACTCGGTGGCAAGGTAAACCCAGGTAATCGAAGGTACCGCCTTTGATGAGCCGACTATTGATCACCTGTCAGGTGTGGAGAACGCTCAGGTAGACTGATTGCAAACGGTTCACCGTCTCAGTCGGTGGTAATGAGGTACAAGGTGTAAAACCTTGGCAGTACCGTACTTATGAATAAGGAAAAAACCTTCCATTTAGTTTGCATGCCTGTCTTCTTTTTGTAAATAAAGAACTAGGAATCGGTATTGGTATATTGGTAATATACTTCAATAATTCAAACATATTATTAATTATCTGAATTTTAGTCAAAATAAGTTATACCATTCAGAGGCGGGGTGCATGGGGAGATATCCGCCTCGAGCTTGGTGTTATGCGACGAGCAGAAGGCGAGTTGCATAACACCAAGCGTCATTTTTTCTAAGTAATTCTAAAATTTGTCAAAATTTCGGTTATTCTAATTGAATTAAATATAAAAAATACACGACGCATAATTCACAGTAGCCTACAATTGCCTATTAATCGGATTATTTTATAAATAATCATGTCTGAAGCATTTATTTTTGCAATGATATCCAAAATTGATTTGTGTACAAGAAAGAATGTGTACATGTGGTGTATGAATAAGACTTCCTTCCAACACGATATAGAACGTTTATATAACATATTCATTTGAAAGTTTTTAAAAAATCTGCAAATGTATTTTGCCATTTATTTCTATGTCCACTTTCCTTGTATAACTCATTATCTAAATTCTCGTAACATTCATAACTCTACAAAACATATGTATACATTGTCTCCTTTCTATCTCTACATAACAATAGCAGTCAATGTTTTTACTGAATACGCATTTTCTACCTTGTTCACGATATTATTTTAAAACATGTAACATTCCTTATCAAATAACACAAAAGTTTAAATACTTCCAATGCAAGAAAATTTAAACCTAAGAGCGGTGCATATATATTAACGCCGAAATATCCATTGATCACACACTGCATTATAAGCTGGATTTGAAATACGTTCCTGCATGAAATTTAAGAAAAAGAGAGGCGGTCATTATGATGTGTATTGTGATTTAAGACACTTACCTAATACTTGAAATTGTTTATTTTTAAAAACATGTCTTCGTTTAGTCAGTGATAATGTATCGCTTCACGACACGCCGCTAATGGCTGAAATATTGCCCAAGCGGAGTAAAACATTAACTCACTCACTCCCTGCACGACTAGCCAACAGCCGAAGTTCATTTAACAAGCTGTTTTCTGATTGGACTATTCGACTTCCGTGCAGTGGGTTGAAATGCGAGCACAGAAATTACGGCCAATGATGTCAAGGGAGAACGGAAATGTTAAGGAACCCTTTCGTTTCGCCCTTGACGTTGTGAAGATGCAAAGTAATTGACTTAAAGGATGTAAAATGCTTTGATGACTTATAGTCAAAATATGACGAATCAATCATAATACTTTACTTGATGGATTTCCAGACTGTAAGGGGAACGTCAATTTGAAACTTGGTGTCAAATGATGCTCATTGTGGCTGTAACATTCTATTCACCTTACTTTTGAAATGTAGATTTACATTTCTATGTGTCTGTAATCTTCATTACTGGAGGACTGAAATAGGCCCTATCTGTCATCCCGGCCTCAACTGCAGTAGAAGATTCTACCATTAAAACGGAAGCTTGCAGTTTAGTAAAAGAATTGACGTGCATAATGTGTATTGTTGTACTGTCTAGAACTAGACACGTGTCGTGTTTGTTTGGTACTCAAAATAAACTGAACGCCAAAAGAAATGTTACACCTCTTTGAATTTGAATATCATAAAAAGTGACGTGTTCAGAGGAATTTGCTTTGTTGTGTTGTAACACTCCATTAGTTTAGTGTTTTGTGCTAAAATAACAGACCTGTAACTTTAATTGTAAATAAGTTATCGCCAGTTCTTCATGGGTGGGGTCCCTTGTCCTATTTCCGATCATACACAAAACAAAAAAATCATAGAATAATCATTAGTTTAATGGCAAATTGTATGTGATCAGTATCTGGTATGTCCGCCGTTGACATTCAAACATGAACTCCTAGTCTCACTCATTCGTCTAATGAGAGTAGGTGGTATTTTGATTTAAACATATTTTATTCAAGTGAAAGGATTGGGTACAAGTAATCCAACTTAGTGAAACCCTCTCCATTCTGCCTCCATTCGGCCATCAATGTAGCAATAAGTTGTTGACGTGTGTGTGGTTGGTGTCGACGTTGACGGACCCTTCGATCGATGTAATTCCAGAGGTGCTCGATAGGATTAATATCGGGCGATCTGGCAGGCCAAGGCAAAACGTAGACGTTGTTGAAGTTGCAATACTGTAACGTCACTCTGGCTACATGAAGACGAGCATTGTCATGTTGAAAAAGGGTGTTTGGATGGCGTTGTAAGAATTGGATGACCTCTGGCTGTAAGACCCTGTAAATGTACCTCTGCGCCGTCAGAGTGACGTCAATGACAAGAGGTCGGTGGTTCCGTTGCCGCGTATCCCAACCCAGATCATGACGCTGCCTCACCCGAAAGGGATAACTTCCTGTACACAACAGCTTGCCTCCCTCTCACCCCGGTGACGGTAGACCCACCTTCTCCCGTCTGCTGCGTGCATCTGGAACCGACTTTCTTCGGAAAATAACACTCTCTGGCAGTTTTGGTTCTGCCAACGTCGAACATTTCTGGCCCAAGCAACCCTGTTTTGTCGATGTCGGCGCGTCAACAGCATTGCTCGCATCGGCTGGTATGGCCAAAGTCCATGTTGTTGAAGCCTTCTTCTCATCGTCTGGGGACTGATTCGGTGTCCAAGTGCAGTAGAAGATGTCGTTGTGGCAGCTTGCAAGTGGTTCCTGAGATGTAGTTGAAGCGGGTACCGGTCTTTATTTGGGGTTGTCACTGGCTGCCTGTCACTTCTAGCACGGTCTCGAGTCGATCCAGTCTTTTGTAGACGTTCACGCAGCCTAAAAATGATGAGACAATGACATCCGAATGCGGCAGCGACTTCTCCATCAGTGGACCCAGTCTGCAGCATTCCAATTGTTCTATCAGAACAGAACAGAAATTTTATTCTCGAAAATCACACAAAGTGACATAGAGAACATACAGCATTTACATACATACTAAAACAGTGTACAAAGTCCAGTTTTGATAAATTGAGCAATTTTCGTGTTAAGTGGCGGATAATCACACTTCATTAAATATACAAATTTGTCAATATGAGGATGTTTACAGAAATATTGGGGAAGGAATTGACATCTGAAGGAATGTAGTGCTGGGCAGTATAATAAAAAGTGAAGTTCATCGCATACAATAGTTGTACAAAATTGGCAGGTTCTATTACATTTTTGAATGCCGGACCAGCGTCCTGTTTCAATGGGAAGGCTATGGTTTGAAGTTCTAAACTTAATTAACCAGCGTCTGTAGTGGTAAGGTAATTGTAACAAATATGGTTCTAGAAATATTGATTGCTTGTACATTGTGTAGTAATAACCTTAGGACGACTCAACAGCAGAGCGCCACCATAATTGCTTAAACTGATCAATGAGAATAAATTGTACATTATTTTTAAGCCAAACAATGCTAGGTATCTATCCCTCTCTTCAATTGTTAATCTCGGCATCGAATCGAATTATGGTGTGAATTGAGGAATACAGGGCCTTTTTTTACCCGTTACCAACTGATTTCACGTGCATTGCATGCGTTGTAAAAAATCTATGGCTGTTGTGGTGACATGATCCTTCTGATGAAAACCAAAATGTTTAAGGAGTTCACTATTTAGAAAGTTTTAGAAACAAATCTAGTCCGTAAACATGAGCCAAAGCTTCCTAAAACAGTCGAATTACATATTTAACAAAAACGTTTTCGAAGAATCTTATGGTTGTGTTTAGAATAGAAAAATAACAAATCTCAATATTTCGTCATTTTCAGACAAAATAACTAATACATATTTCCAAAAACATAACTAATTCGCTTTTTAATGAATGTGCATTCATTATCAAAGAAAACAAAGTCAGTTTTATTCATTTGTACAATTTTCACTTCAATTTTTCCATGATCGGAAATAGGACATTTGACCCCACCCATGAAGCACTGGCGATTACTTATATACCATTAAAGTTACAGGTCTGTTTTGGGGACAAAACACTAAACTGATGGAGTGTTGCAACACAACAAAGCAAATTCCTCTGAACACTTTTTATGATATTCAAACATAACTGTAACATTTCTTTTAGCGTTCAGTTTAGATATTATACGAACGAATTCATGAATGTTTTAACACTCATGTCGGCCAGATGTACGGGTAACTGCATGATTGTTTAAGCCATGATGATGATTATTACGATGGAGAAAGGGTTACTATGTTTCTTCAGAAGCAACCTGATTTAACTTATGAATTTAAAAGCAATATCTGCTCAAGTTATTGAAAAATACGCCTTTCAAAGTGTGTCGTTTGACTAGACGAGATAAGATACTGAATATTGGCGTTTTTGCTTGTTTTCGAACGTCACACAGTTAATATGCGTAAAAAAATTGATTTCCATGAAAGTAATTCACATTGATAACATCTCATATTTATAAAATTTCCACATTTCGTAACTTTATAATGTCAAATGACATATACATTCTGCCCAAAAAGCATATTGAAAAAGTCGTTTTATGACCCCCAGTGAATTTGAACAATAATAACATTAAAAGTATCATACTCTGATAAATGAAATTTTGAGTACTTCTTAACTTATTCGTCTATCGCAGGGACTCTTTGTCGCATTTCACAAGTCAAATGATTTTGTAATTTATCCTCTTGAAAAGTTGGTATCGTTTCTGTACATATATGTCATAGAAAACCATAGAAAGCATTTTGGTAGACAGTTTACAAAATTTCGAATTGTCGAAAAAACTGAAAAATTGCAATGCTCGGATTTACGTTTAATTTAGACATTCTAAGTTTTTAATACTGAACAAATTACTGATAAAAAGCTTCTCCCAATACCACACTGACCCGTTCTTTTTCAAGTATTGCTGTTATCGTTAAACAGCATGTTTGGTGATATTATGTTAAAAAGTCAGAAAATCTGCTAATATTCTATTGTTACTGACGAATGTGATGTTTAATTGGATTGGATTTGATAAAGGAACAGATAGAAAGTGTTTCTTGAAGACAATGTACAAAGTGAAAAATCTGTTCGTTGTAATGTAAGGAAGATCTCACAGAAACACACACATGCAAGGTTTAACAGTGGCTCTTTCAAACATTTTAAATAACGCACAGGCAGTCTGATTAAAATGGACTGAGATTCGAGGAAAAAAGTGTGAAAATAGTATCTCTAGTGGGGTTCGAACTGCAACCAGCCCGACTTTCCTCTCATTCACAGACCGCGGCGGAGAGGATATCCTGACTGGTTCGAACCCCGATAGAGACAATTATTATATGGATATTTATATAGCGCGCATATCCAACCACTCGTGGTTGCTCAAGGCGCTTGCATTTTTCCCCTGGTCAATGGCATTCTTTCACCGTCCGATCATTTTTCCATTTCAACTCCCTGGGGAGTATTCAACCGGCATCCATATGTGGCGCTCAGGTTAGGGACCATTCTATGCCTCACAGGGTACCCAGCTGGGTGAACTGAGACACATAGTCACAGCAATTTGTCCAACACTGCTGAACGCTGATAACCGACAGCTCGGCGTATGAACGTGTTCATGTATCCACTATTCAGCCACTGACATGAATTCGTGGGATCTTTTATGTGCGCAGTTTTTGTTGTATTACACACTAGGGCTCCAGGGTAACACTTATAGAGTTCTAACAGAGGTGAACTCTAGGTTTTTACACCTTGGCCTGGATGGGATTCGAACCCTGGACCTCAGTAACGTGAGACCGGCGCTCTTGCCGACTGAGCTATCCCCAATAAATGTGATTTATTATTCCTAGGAGCTCTGTCGAGTTTAATCAAACTGACGCACAGGTATTGACTTGAATTTTAAAACCGCAAGAGTGATATCTAATTTTGATCGAAGAGGACAATACGACGGTCTCTTTTCAATTTCCATTGCATATATATGTATATTCAGACATATTTTATTGACGTCTCACCTTGCGTATACAAAACATTTATCTTGGCTTATATAACAATAGAATACAGGCTGCAGAAGCCAACCAGTTGGAATTATGAGAGAAAAAAACCTTATACGCTCAATATACGACAAAAGGGACATTAACATTAACAGTAAATATCCTGGGGAATACAAGATAAACTGTAAAATAGTAATATACAGATATTAAATTAGGTTACTTATATAAACACCTTCTTTCCGGTAAAATATGAAACTGACTTTTTGCACACAACAGAGCTAAATAAACACCTGGAAGGACCACTTCAAACTTTCATGCATCTGTAAAAAGATTAAAAATTGGACAAAAATATTCTGCTTCTTGAAAACGGGAATATCATAAATCATCATACAAAGAACAGTTTATAATATTCATTCTCATCACAACATCTGATAACTTGTCGGTCAGCTTGTTCCACTTTTACATTTGATAACAACTAGACTTTCGCGCATGAAAACACAACTGAAATGAATGTATTCATTTCACTAGCTGCTACCCATCTGACCCATTTTCGCCCTAGGCCCTTCACAGCTCCAAAAGTACATTTTCTCAAAGCTGTCAAACATTTCACTCGAAGCTTCGATACGTGAAGCGTGATTGTGAATCACGAGTCTTCGTACACATGCACCAGAGGACTCCTTCTAGATAACATTGATCCGCGTGATGCAGCAGTTCTCAACGTGCATTTAAAGTGCACATTCAAATTGCTCTCTCATTTCACCCCTGTTCTCCACAAAGCATCAAGATGGCAAGTGTCCCAGAAGAGTCGAAAGTTGTCTACAACTTCCTAGGAAAGACGGGACTTAAAGTTTCCAACATATGTCTGGGCACTCTGACGTTTGGCGAAACTGGCGTATGTATATTATTATTTCATACTTGTGTTTAGCTGAGTATACTTAGCTTGATTACGTTCTCTCTATTGTTTTTCACTACACCAGAGCTACGAATCGCCCCTATAGACGACAGTTAAATCCTGTCACACTTTCGCGTACGTATGTATAGAGTAGTGTCCGAGTAGCTCCCCATTCCGCCTTGAAATTAAAGCCTTGAGGCCCCAGTAATTTGCAAGGAATGGAGAGTTATGAGGATATAGAGATATTGCCCTATTACATTTAACAAAATGCTTATTAAACTAGATAGTTAAACTTAATAAATATGAAATATTAAGTGAAAAGCTTTACGTTGAATGTAACAATCCGTTGCAGAAAAATAATGTAGCGAGAGAACAGTAGGCTGACGTCACAAGTGTCATTATATTCGACTTTCGCGCATGAAAACACTACAGAAATGTAATCAGTTCACTAATTGCTACCCGTCTGGCTAATTTTCGTCCTTCATAATCAAGAAGTATAATTTTTAAAGCTGTTACACATTTCAGTCGGAGCTCCGATGCGTGTGTCATTTTGAATCACGTGACTGCCTACATACCCGAGATTACCTTCTAGAATCTGATGAATCAGCATGATGCAGCAAATCAGAATGTAAATTTAAACGAAGAATATTACTACTCCCTACTACATGTCTTGTATTTTAATAATGCTTGATAAACTGTACACTTGTTTCAAGAAACCATTACCGGTATCAAAGCCATTCAAGATACTCATGCAATTGATAAATAATTTAAATGTATTCATTTTACCATACAATGTTTTTAAACCGGGTTAATGTAAATGTTCTGACCCTGTTTACGCTTGAGAAAGATAAAGTATGCGTATCCCTTGGTGAAATAATTGTCCAATGTATTTTCAGTTTACTTTGACTAACCATTAACTATGGCTTTTATCAACAAGAATAAAATAATTAGGATTTTAATTTTGACAATTGATAATTTTATAAACTTGAGTAACACACTCTTACGTTCATGTAGTCATTGCCAGCGATATATCTAAAGCGTTTGGTATTTAGTATTCCTCAATCAATTTATTCCTAAATATAATGATATGTTTTTATATATTATTGATAAATTGCTATGATAATATAAGTTTAAGTCAGTATTATTGTGCAGGAAATAACAGTTCATATATATTTTTCAAACAATTTAAAACCAATTAAAAAATTAGTTTGTACATCGAGCATCTTTGGCAATACAATTTCATAGGTAGTTTAACTTAAATAGTTTGGATTTTATGAAAACATATATATTATTGAAAGCAGTTACAACTTGTTAAATCATTATAAATTATATCAAAATGATATCAACCATGAAATATTTCACGAACAACCAGGTGATTCTTTTTTACAGCCTAATCTGTCGAATTTTTAAATTTGGACAAAGCAAACTGGAAAATACTTAAAAACATAGGTGGACCTATCGATGGACAGGTTAGAGTAGACAATGGACAGCCTTATTCCGAGGACAAGAGCAATTCAAGCCATTCACAATAATTGTTGTATATTATGTATGAAATGATTGTATGAATCGTGTATTTTCTCATTTATTATACCCCACTTCCGGTCTCGTTGCTATGGTTTCTTTTGTTCTAATCGTAGGTATATTGACCGATACACCACAACTTTTCTAATACACCTATTTTTTTTTGAACATCCAAATAATTTAGGCAAATTAATCAAGTTGTAAAATTTAGAATTTTTTGAGAAATTTTAATGTCCAAAGTGGGAATCGAACCAGGGGCCTTAATGTTGCGACGCAACGCTTCTATCGACTGAGCTACTGAGGCTCGATGTAGGTGGTGGTACTTTTCGTTGTGCCATGTCTGTATTGTTGTATTTTCCTATATAAGCCATGTATAGGTACTAATTTGTACCAAATTTTAATGTAATGAAGTTAGATTATGTTTTTAAAAATTAATTGTTAACATTTTGTTGATCTTGTTAGGTTTAAGATAAATATACACAGAGAATGGTGGACAACTCTTTTTCGTCAAATATAACTCAACCAGAGTGGGGTATAAGTCAGATATACCCACCCTTCCCTCGGTGCATCGCTCAATATACCTCCTGTTTGAATCGTGATCCTCGGCTCCGCTACGCTACGCCACGGGGACCCACGATTCAAACAGGAGGTATATTGAGCGATACACCTCGGGAAGAGTGGGTATATCTATTACATACACCTCAAAATGAAGATGATAGGTTCGCATTATCCTGTCTTAAAATGATCAAATTTAAATGAATGAGAGTCCAAACACCCCATTTTGGAACGATCCAACGTTATGTAAGCCAATAACAACTAAAATCACAGTTTGATACGTCGAAGGGATTCTTCTATCCTAAAAGAGGAAATTCGATGAATAGGTATGCGACCGTATTTCTTCACTAGCTTCAGGATCCCCCCGATCCACCCGATCTACCCAAGTCTCCTGGTGCCAGTGACCTTATTTTGTTTGTGACACGATTCCCCTGAATAGTCTCGGCTATATTCGGCTATATTCGGGATCCCCTTGTTGATGTTAGCTTTAGACACTAGTAATCCCTTTCCATACAGGTGAGGGTTTACGTAGGCGAGGGATTGAGGGGGGTGAGGGGTGGAGATGGCAGTTATGTGGGTGATTGCTCGCATTGAGAGGAAAGGGGATGTGGTTGCCTAGGTTATGGAATGAGGGAGGGAGGGAAGGAGGACGGAGGGAGGGAGGAATGAAGGGGCTGGGAGCAAAAGCTAGAGCAGGGAAAGAGAGAGAGCAGCTTTTAAACCGAATATGAAAATTTATTTATGAAACTTCACTCTCACACTATATAAAGTGTGAACATATAATTAGATGTGAAAATATTAATGGAATTTTAAACATGTGAATGAGATACGGCGAATTTATAAGAAAAATGAAACTAAAAAAGTGATTGAGGGAGTGAATTGTTTTTGTCAGATTGAAAGTAATTGCATTTTAATAATTTTAAAGCAGTAAACAACTCGAAAGAAAGTTTAATTGTTACATACTAATTTCAATGAGTTTATTCACTCTATATATTAATAAGAAAATTAACATTGTATGGTTTTAAAACAATCAAACAACTAACGACTTAAAAAATGTCTTGTGATTTCTATGATTAATCCTATTGATTGTCGTGAGGGGAGTTTGCTCACGGGTTACATTATCACTCGGTATCATAAATGAATCATTGGTCAATGTGGATACAAGTAATCCACGCCCTTTTCTGATGGAGTTCTAGATAGATTCAGTTAGATAACCCTGACGTATGTTGTGTTGGAAATAGCTTATATTTGATAAGGTTGATTTAAACATTCAATTTGAAATGGGCTATGAAACCAACCTCGATGAAATATATAATGTTTCTAGATTTGTTCATCAACAAAGTTATTTATGTGTGATTTTTGTGATCTAATGTTCAAATGTAGTAAAATGAAACAATGATGGAGCGAGAGACTATCGAGACGAATTGACTGTTCATTACTAATGCAATTCAATAAATATATAATTACTTTCTTAACTACATTGCTAAAGGTAAGGAAATACGAAAGGTACTCATTTTATTTAATACTGTAAATTTCTCAACACTAATGAAAGAACTTTTATATTTTCCACAGATTCCAATATTTGCTATGCACTGTTTGTATTCTGGCTAAGCATATAACTTTTTTGAAAAACTGCATATATCTGGATGAAGATATCAAAGTGCAAATGCAGTCACAACTGTTCTTTTTATATCTGTGATAAGCAATTTACATGCAAAGACAAGTTGCAACGAACAAAGACTCCTTTCCATGTGCATGATTGATATTACTTGACATGTAAAATTGCCCGCAGAAACTTTCAAATTGTCAGGAAGTTATAAAATGTAAATTACAATTTTCTATTGTTGACAAATGTAAAGCATATCCTTCAGGAGACTGCTAAACCAGCCTGTACCTGGTATTGCTTTGTTTATAAATAATGTGCAACTTATTCTCATTGATCAGTTTAAACAGACGTGGTGGAAGCTTCTACTGGATATAACAATGTTATGTATAACCAATTTCACACTTTTGATCCTTGTTTATTACAATAACCTTATTTCTATTGACATTTGTTAACTACATTTAGGACATCAAATCACAGACGTCCCATTAAAAAAGGAAGATGTTGTAGAACCTGCCATTTTTGTACATCATGTGTCTGCGACGAAACTCCACTTTGTATCATACTGCGCAGCATTAAATACCCCTTGGCGCCAATTTCTTCCCCACACACTCACATTGAATTGTTAGCTCATAAGGCATGTGAAATCCGATGGGCTTACCGTATGGCATAGTGTCCGGCGTCCGTCCACCCGTCCATCCGTTCATCCGTCTGTAAACTTTGTACAAACTTTTACTTCTTATCCAGAAGCCCAAGGCATAGAAAGCTTAACTCTGTGTACAGACTCCCTGACAAGTGAGGATTACAATTCATAGCTTTGGTAGCCTTGTAGTCCCGAATAAAGGTTACAGGGACAACACCTTTAAAACCTATTTTAATTATCTTCTCCGGAAGCATAAGGCCTAGAAAGCTGAAACTTTGTGAACAGACTCCTTGACTAGTGAGACTTATAATTTTAGCTTAGAGCTTAGGTTCACAGGGGCCACGCACTTAAAACCAAATTTTCATCTTCTTCCCCAGAAGCACGTAAGGCATAGAAAGCTGAAACTTTGTGTCCTGACTCCCTGACTAGTAATGATTATAATTTATTGATTTGGTGGTCCTGTGCCCCCCTGATAAGGACCACAGGTACCACGCCCTTGAAACCTATTTTCATTTTTTGTCTCCTGTAGCAAAAGGCCCAGTAACCTGACTAGTTAGGTTTATGATTTATAGCTTTGACGGCCCTGTGATCCCCGATAAGGGTCACGGCTTTAAAACATAAAATAGAGAACCATTGAGTAATCTTCCTTATTGTTCAAATGAGGATCTGAGACGTTTTAAAAGAATTCACAAACACATTCGGTCCTAACATTTTCATTTCCAAATTAATGTACATCAACTAAATAAATGCACAAGAACTGAACTGTATGTTACTTATGTAAACTAAACATTTGAAAAGAAGGATAAAACGGTATTTGAACATCATCATTTGGGTAGGCGACTAAAATGTGTGTCTCATAAGACATGCAGTCTTCATTACAAAGAGAGGGAAAAAAGGTGTCAAGATATGTTAGCAAGTTAATATTGCAAGCAAGAAACACATTTTATGAAAGGAAACTGAAGTGCATACCTTAGACACATAGCATTTTCTTATCTTTTCCATTGATGACCTCATTTTTTCACTCTTATATACTCTTATGTACTGTTCAAAAGAAGTTGAGGAACACACAAGTGTTATTATCATTTGCACTCACTGTAGATGCTAACAGCTCAAAGATAAGTGTTTTGTTTCAAGTTTTGATCATACAATGCACAAATGATATCTGACATTTGGCTAGTGATTTTCAAACGTAACATGTTTTTTGTTTTTAGAATGAACGTCTGATGTTGAATGGGTAACATTGATGTTACTGTTACTCAAGTCACTTTACCTGTTTGATTTACTTTCAGATGGTGAAAAAACGCTGCAGATTGCAGAAGGTGGGTTAATATAGCCCTTGATGTGTTGAACATTCTGTTACTTTCTGTTATTACTGTTTTGGCTTATTCACTGTATAAATGCAAGAAAAATGGTTAAGTAGAATATGTTTATTTCAATAAAATTTATTATGTGGGTGCTTCTTGTACATGTACATGTGTCATCATCCTCTCCATTACAAAAAAGGTCTGTCATTTGGATGTGAAACCTCATTTTAGAAGCTATGTGTCCTGGGTGACTTTACAACTTTTAAAGTGATATCCCTTCTAGTGAAGAAAAAATAAAAAATTCCAAAGTTTCAAAAATAATCAAATTTTCAAGAAGTTTTAAAATCACTAACAAAGTGTCAAATATGCATGTGCACGTGGGTATGATCAAAACTTCAAACAAAAAACGTATTTTTTTTTTAGTAGTATTTAATAGTGCAAAACATGAGGTCATCAATGGAAAAGATAAGAAAATGCTGTATATTTAAAGTTATTTACTTCAGTTTCCTTTCATCTCATTTATTGCTTGCTTGTTATATTAACTTGCTATCATACCTTGATACCTTGTGAGGCACCACCTGTATTTATTCCTCTTTTTGTAATGAAGGGTGCATGTGTTATGAGACACATCTCTTATAGTCGCCAAATGTCTCTACCCAAATGATCATGTTAAAATGCCTTTTGGTTCTTTCTTTACAAATGTTTAGTTTACATAAGTAACATACAGTTCAGTTCTTGTGCATTTTTTTAGTTGATGTATGTGCTGGTGAGGCAGTAATATAAGCAGAGTTTTGCTTCTTTGCCGAACCAGTTTTCTTTGGCAATAAAAATGTTAGAACCGAATGTGTTTGTGAATTCCTTTAATTTCTCGCATATCCTCTTTTGATCGATAAGGAAGATTATTTTTTATTCTTTGAAAGCGATGTTTTGATATAATACATTATTTTTTAAATAATGAAGAGGATTATCCATGAAATTATCTTCTTTATTGATCATAATAAAAACATTTCCAGAATGTAAATCAAAGGAATGCTCCTCGCTTGGTTCAGGTAAAGCCTCACGGACGGTTTTTAAAATCTGCAAATATGACAAATGGTATTTCTACAGTGTAAGTAAGTTTAATAAGTAATTATTTTCAGTCTGTTCTTTGTTGTCGCAGTATGGATTTTGTGCCTCCAACATATAGTGACACAGAGAAATCCGGTTATGGTTACTTTGGTCATTATACAATTAAATGGCCATGGGTTACAATCATATTTCATCAGATATAAACAAAATTCAATAATAGGGTGTTTTGGGATGAAATGGCGTCCAAGGGCATTCCATGTAGGGCAGTATGATAGAAAGTGGAGGTTCGTCGCTGACACATTATGTACAACATTGGCAGGTTCTATAACATCTTTCAATGCCGGACCAAAGCCCTGTTTTAATGGGAAGTCTGTTATTTGATGTACTAAATGTAATTAACCAGTGTCTAAAGAAATAAGGTAATTGTAATAAATAAACGATCTAAAGTGTGAAATTGTTCATACGTTACATTTTTATATCCCTTGAAAGATTAAGTTGCAGGCTTCCACCACGTATGTTTAAACTGATCGATGAGAATAAGTTGCACATTGTTTTTAAACCAAGCAACATCAGGTACAGGCTGGTTTAGCAGTCTCCTGCAGAACAAACTTTACATTTGTCAACAATAAAACATTACAGTCAACTTTTAAAGTATATAAAGTTTTTCACAATTCGTTATATTTCTTAATTTCACTGATATTCTATAAACTGTAAATAATAAAATCAGGAGTCGATTACTTCACATCCAAAATATTATTTACAATAATTATATTTAGCTTAAAGTAAAATTGATAATGCCTTAAAAGCAACAAGATGGTTCTCTATGAGCTTATTTACACGTTCCAAGCCAGTTATACATTAAAAATGAAAAAAGAAGAGATATACGTTTTCACCCTGTCTAACTCCAATCTTAAATATGGAAAGACGTTAGTTAATACATCATCGTGTACATCTCTTGATTTGATATGTAGATGTGTATTATTTATGATTGAAAGACGTCAAGACAGTTCGATTCAGAGTTTAAATTATAGAGATCGACATGACGTCCTTGGACATACCTGTATTGTCACTCTTATTTGGGTCCAGCGTTTTCGTCTCATACCCGTAACGTTTAGTACATAATCGATTCATTCATTTAAATATGATTTCAGGAAAGGAAAATTCAGTTAGCTAAAATGCTTTTGCACATTGTTCATATTCTGAAGGTAAATCTTTCTATCTGTTTGTTTGGGAATAGGGATACAAATGTGCTAGTATTGAATACACATAACACACTCACAGATCATCATTTACGTCCCAAATGTGCAAAACTCTCCTTTTATGTGACAGGGAGTGGCAATTATATGAATCAATAAGCTTCAAATTGTTGTCACTTTGTCACATTTGGCTTTATTTTGAACATTGCAAGAGTCCGTCAAAAGTTATCAATTCTCCTTGACATGTGTTTGGCTGCTTGCGCATAATGATATTCCAAGTCATCAGTTTGAGCACAACTCATTTCTTCTGATCAATTTCTGAAAATTAGTTTTTCAATTACATCAGATTTATTTAATATAAAAATGATTGGATCCATCCCTACATGTATACATTTTGAACCTTATTTGAAGTTTCCCCCGATAACTGTTTTTTCTTTTGCGTGGAGATTTAGAGGACGCATGAGATTTATCATTTGCTTTGCCTCCACCTATCTAACTATCATCTATCCAAATCTACATGTTCCCCAGAAAACAATGTCTTGTATGTGGACAAAATTAGGCCATTGTTAGAAATTGAATTTGCACAATTCACACATGTGTAAAGTTCTTTTTAAAGAATATCATTTTGGACGGTGGAATCTTTTACCAACAGTTTTTTACGTTTGTTAACTTGGTTGCTATATTCCTGACAATTTGAAAGTTTCTGTTGACAAATCATCTTTTCAACTTAATTTTGCATATAAATTGCTTATAACAGATAAAACAAGAAAAGTTGGTGACTGCATTTGCACACCTTCTTTTATGTCAACACTAGACTTCAAGTTTTATGTCCAGACAGAATGATTTCTACCAAAAAAAACCAGACCACTAATCATACATAACATATTTTGGAAACTGTGGATATCAAAAAAAACTTTCCATAAGTGATAATAATGGTGATAATTGTGTGTATGTGTTTCAATGAGATAGATTTTTGGCAATATTCGTAAATTTGTATCAAAACACTTCATGTCCCTTTAAGAAATTACAAGTATTAAATAGAATATTTACCTTTTGTTTTTCCTTCCCTTTAGCAATGTAGTTATTAAAGTAGTAAAAATTAGTAGTATAAAATTGCGTAAGTTCATCTTCCCACGGAAAGGTGAAAACGTATCGAGCAACTCTCCTCGTTTAGACCTCGCCATCACAAGATTTCAAACCGGTGATCCGAAGCAGCGACACCTTGGTAGGTAGGTAGGTAGGTAGGTAGGTAGGTAGGTAGGTAGGTAGGTAGGTAGGTGGAATTTAAGGGCGACGTTGGGCCAACAAATGACCTATATGCGCCCGGCATTAAAAGGATTAAAAGATTAGAAAATAATTATACAAGAGGTTAAAAAAGATTCATATGCAGCGACACCTATCGTGATCACGAGTTACGCCCCTTACCAGCTCTATCAGCAATAGCCAATTAAATCGCTGTTTACACTCAAAACAAATTCAAATACTAACAGACGATCTTTTTGAAAACTTATCCGAGTAAAATTAAATCTTCAGTCCGCGTGGTTGTTTTTCATGTTTTTGAATTATGTGTACGAATAAGAATTCCTTCCAACACGATATAAAACGTTTATATATCATATTCATTTGAAAGATAACCAGAAAAATGCTATTTATAATAGCAGTCAATATTTTACTGAATACGCATTATTTAATTTGTTCAAGATTATTTTTTAAAATGTTACAATCCTTATCAAATCAACACTAAAATTAAAATACTTTCAATGCAAGAAAACTGAAACCAAAGGTCGGTGCATATAATTATTATATTTACATCGAAAAGTCGATTGCTCACACATGCATTATGGGCTTGATTTGAAAAACGTTCTTGTATGGAATTTTAAGAAAAAGATAAGCGGCCAATGATGTCAAGAGAGGAACGGAAAAGTTTAGAAACTTTTTCGTTTCGCCCATGACGTTGTGAAGATGGCGTGACTCATAAAGAGTCAATTCCTCTCAAAAGTCTCTCGCTTCATCATCTATCCATTGACTACGATAAAACTCATAGAAATCACTGTACATGTATTCTTGTAACATTTATGTAGTCGTAAGTTGTTTGATTGTTTTAAAAACAAACACTGTTTATTTTCCTATTTATATCATATTATAAACTTGCTTCATAGCTCCGCTGCTATTGCGGGGCTTTGCACCTAAACTAACTTGTGGTGCGGTCAAAAGGTCATAGATATATTTTATGTACGTTTCAATTTCCTGCCATTGCATCAATTTTGAAGTAACCTTTCATATACATGTAATTTCTATCTATTTCGTTAACCTCCGTGATTTATTAGGTCTTATTACATGGACGTTCTTCGTAAATTCATAAGCAATAAAGGTATATTTTTTATGATAGTGTAACAAAACATGATGTGAAGTAAGTTTGGAGAATAAAAAATAGTTTATTCAGATATTTTATCAATGTCAAACCACTACCATATCATGAAATGTAACCTACATTACGTTATGTATGTTATCTGACATTGTAGGTAAAGTTATGCAACAATAGAAAGATAACAAGATGCACTCAAAAACTTATAACATGGTGTCGTTTTAAATAAAAATGCTATTCTAATTATAAAACTCTGTCGAATGAAATACTGAATTCAAAGTTTCCCTGATATGGTTAAAATCCCAAAAAATGAAAAACCCATAACGTCATCAAAACGATGACGTCTGTGCATGTTTAATTTTAAGACAGCTAAGATTCTTCAGTTTCGACTGACAAGAACAAAATCACCCCCCCCCCCCCCTTTCTCCCCAGCTCCCCACCCCCATCCCCAAAAAGGTAAAATATTGTGAACTCCTCATCCTTCTACGTCAGCGTCCATGTCTGCGCGTTACGGTGCAATGTAGGAGACATATACGCTGGTGTAGCAGGAAGCAGACTCCTTCACTAGTGAGTATTATAACTTGTAGCTTTAGTGGCCCTGTTTCCCCTAATGAAGGCCACAGGGGCCCGCCCTAAAAAACAATTTTCATTTTCTTTTCAAGAAGCTTAAGGCCTAGAAAGCTCAAATCTTGTGTACATACTTCTTGGCTTGTTAGGATTATAATTTATAGCTTTTGTGACCCTGTGGTCCCTAATAAGAGCCACAGGGGCTACACCCTTAAAACCATCTTTTTAGGTGGGATCACATTTGCCACATCCTAAAGGAAAATTAAAGATGAAGTCTGATGAGCTACAGACTCTATTTGTTAAATTTCCTAAACCGTATTACAGAGTGGGTTGCCGGGTCAGGCCGAGGAGGCGTACGCCCACAAGATAATGGACCGGTACGCCCAGTGGGGCGGCAACTTCCTCGACACGGCTGACGTCTACTCGGAAGGACTTTCGGAGAAGATGATCGGGTCATGGCTCAAAAAGTGAGGCTCAAAATATTTACCCATGTCCTGGTTCCTTCCTTCTGTTCATTTTTCTATGAAGCCTTTCACTAGTTTAAAGTCCCATTGTCATACTTGCATACGGTTCGTGATGAAATTTAGCTATTGAGAAAAGAAATCCATTACTCTCATTTCAAATCTCGAAAGGTTAATATCATATTAACATGTTTAATCAAACATAAAATACTTAATTCGACGTCCAAAGGATAGTCCCCTCTGATCAAATGCCATACATGTTTGTTTTACACTGCGTCTCAGTTTTCGCGGCAACTAGTGCCTGATTCGGAGAAAAATAAAATAAAATTTAATCGACGGCTTTCAAGGGTATATTTTAGGAACCGGAAATGTTGAGATGGCCACACTTGATTCGCCTTCATGTCTATATTTCGGGGCTTATCTCATTTTGGTAAACTGTCGTCGCCTATTTAATGAATTTTGATCCGATCTACTTATGGTTGGTCGCAAATTATTGCTAAAAATACCACAGATACAGTAAAAATAGTTTAAAATATTACAAGTTTAATATTGGTCTTTAAGGTACCACTGAACAAGGCTTTCGTGTTGCAATTGCTTAATGAAGCTTAATTTGACTTTGGCATTCATGAAAATGAGAAGAAGTGAAGAACATTGTTTATTACATAGTTGAAAATAAATTTTCCAGAATTTATGAAAAATGAATCATTAGTTTGAATCAATCCAACTATCACTTGCTTTATGTTGTTTGTACTGTATTGTACTTACATTCTGTTCGTTTGTTATCATACCTTAAGAATGTAATTCAATGATTAATTTAAAATTCATTTTCATATTCTAAGAATATCTTCTCGCATATATCTCAGTTAAGGAAAGCCGTTACGACATCAGTATATCACTTGTATTTTAAATGTTTCTCTTTAAATGTTCATCAAATATTTTTTCCAGACAAAAAAGAGAAGACTTTGTCTTGGCGACCAAAGTTGCAGCAGGTTCTCAATTAGGTTTGGCGTTATCTCCGAACAAGGTCGGTCTGAGTCGACGCCACATCGTGAAGAGTATTGAAGACAGTCTGGAGCGACTTCAGACTCACTATGTTGATCTCTACCAGGTGGGAGAAGAGGGATTTATTTCATTTCTTAGATTTAAGTTTAACATAAAGATAAATACTAAAGAGTTAAAAATTAGGTTTGATATACACGAGGTATCGAATGGTTCAGTGAAGTCAGATGAAACAGTTCATCACTGTCGCCATAGTTCAGCAACACCAATTACGGTTTACCATCGGTTGGGTTACCCTCATTGAACGGCTGATTAAGTAGTTTAATATGTTCTATGTAACGACTGCCGCTAATGGCTGAAATATTGCCCAAGCGGAGTCAAACATTTACTCACTCACTCTATGTAACGATCAGTTTGAAAGCTTGACTTAAAACAATCTTGTCCCTTGTCCCTTGTTTCTTGTCTCACAAATTTAAAGTAGAATCCACTGTTGACGTGTCCTCCCTAGATGCACTTCTGGGACAACGCGGTGCCCCTTGAGGAGACGATGAGAACATTTGACGATCTTATACGGTGTGGGAAGGTGCACTATGTCGGGGCCAGCAACTTTGTGGGGTGGCAGCTGCAGAAGCTTGTCTCTACCATCGATAAGCTTGGCCTTAACCCTATCGTTAGTTTCCAGGTAAGTTTGTTAAAACCTTGTACTTTGATAATAAGTGTCATCATTATTTTCTCCGAAACGACTAAATTTTGTGGTTCACAGCTTCTTTTTTGTGAAAAACAATATATTTCGGATTGCTAACTCCTTCAACAAATTGGATGTGGGGAATTACCAAAAGGGTTATATGAGACTCTAAGTACGTAGAAAATAAAATATGTGAACTATAATCAGTTAAATTTCTCCACTTAGAACAGCGAGACCCCCCTCGATAGAGTCAACGTTACAATATTCTTCAACTTTCAAAAATGGAAAAATAGTGGAACATTGACTCTGGATTATCGAGAATGCATCAAAATTAAGTAGATCTTATTTGTGTGACTTCTAAATGCTTTTCAAAAATTCCCTTTCTCCACACTCTATGAGTGCATATCAAAGAAACATGAAATCCTTGATATATAACTGATTCCTTTTCACCTGTGTAACAGCAACAGTACAACCTGCTGGGGAGGGAACCCGAGTGGGAGCCCTTCCAGGTGTGCAAGGGAGAGGGGATCGGCGTTCTGCCTTTCAGTCCACTCAAGGGGTGAGTTCTTCTTCCTCCCACTAGTCAAGATCCCAATCAAGGGAGGAAATTAAACTCTTATCTGTATATCAGCCTTGATCGTTTGAACCAAATGGGCTCTATCATCGAGAACCGTTACCTAGTCTTGGCTGTCATCAAACACAAGGAAAGTGCATAGCTCAACACATATATTCATCTATATACTCACAGACCCAACCCAACTATAACTTTTATGTAGTAGAAGGGTAGGGTATGCCTTTCTTAAGCGATACGTCCCTGTGCCATCAACTGTTGCACATTTAGAACCTTTCTGACTCGGTCACAACTTCAGTCTTTCCTCGCAATGGCATTCGAAACCTGTATACCTACTTATGATCAAGGTGTTTTGTTACTTCCTCAATTTGGTCAATACTTAATCAATTTGTTTCACTTCAGTGGCATCCTGTCAGGGAAGTACACCCGTGACTCTGCCCCGACGTCAGGCCGTTTAGGGTGGGTGCGCCAAGATGAGAGGCGCGTGACTGCCTCCACACCCGCCTGGGGCGCCCTCACGGAGAACCCCCAGGTGTGGGAAATACTTGATGCTCTGAAGGACATTGCGAAGGCCAAAGGTATGAGATTGTTTTTATTCTTGAGTTTAGTTGCTAGGTCCAGAGCATAATTGGCGTATTCTATTGACTAGTAAAATTCATACACGAGTTGGACAATTGCAATTGGGTAACATTCACAATACATAAAGATATGTCATCCTATGGTTTAACCGCACAATAGTTTAACCCAGCCTCTCGGTAAATGGCTAAAGGGTTGTTAAAACTTTCAATTCTACTGATTTATGACTACATTCGTTCTTATTCACTTACAAATACAACACGCCTACATTGACTACGGTTAAAACAAATTTACATCTTATAGTTCTATATAGATTATGTTCTAATTTGCAAAAAGTAAGAAGTTCATGAAGTTTTTTAAGTATTATTGTTCAATTTGCAGCTAATGATATCAAATACATAAACTTCGTCCACGAAATTTTTTCAAATAGTGTAATTGCACAATAGAAGGTAAGGATGATTCAATTAACAGATTCCTGGCAAATTCAAATTTAAATTCTTTATTCTCTATTCACCACCGATTGTGGTATAAGAGCACATATATACATACAAGCAATATATACAATGTGATAATGTCAAAACAAAACCATTAGTTTTTAGAACTGACAATAACGACGTCGATATGACCTGTTGCTTGTAGGCAAGTCTGTGGCCCAGGTTTCACTCCGATGGCTGCTACAGAAAGACGTGGTTCCATCGGTTATTGTGGGCGCCACCAAACTCTCTCAGCTAGACGACAACCTGGGAGCAGCTAATGGCTGGAAACTCTCAGCTGAAGAGGTAAAGCTTTATCAAAATAATATGAAATATAGAGGGACCTTATTAAAATAAAGTAAGTTGTCTTTAATCATTTCTGGAACGGAATGAGTCTTCGATGGGTGTTATGGCCTCTCGACTGTGTCTCGTGCCAAAAGAAATCGAATCTGTAATTGAGCGCTTTCAGATACATATTATGTTTCTCTCTCACCACTTCATAACATCAATACACTATCTGCAGATGGCCCGACTTGATGAGGTATCCAAGCCCAAGATTCCCTACCCATACGAAACAGTGTGGGCACTGAACATGATGCGAGCCAACCCCTTCCAGAAGAACTTCACTGTAACAAGCGTTGCCTGATTCTTCTTCTTGTAATTGGTTAGAGAATTACCAATGTAGCTTATCTGCCTTTTGTAACTGTGTGAAATCTGAGAATATTATGTGTGGGTGTATTTTTTTAATCCTAATACATGTATTTATTAATCTGTATTTTGTATTTATCTTTCTTTTTCAATAATCAAAAGATTTACCATGTAAAATTGTTAAATTTAATGATTCCTTGACTAGATATGCCTTGTAAATTTCAACTGGCACAAGAATATATAATTATTTAATTATTGTACACATTTGTAATTTTAAGTAAGTATGTTATTGCCTCACGTTTTGAATTGCTTTGTCATGTTACGAGAAAGAGGCGTTGTAGATTAACACTTTTAAAACTGATTCACCAAATTTAAGTTGTGTTGTATAATATCAAAACCTAAATGCAAAAAGCGACATGCATAACAGCCTTAAACTATGTTTATATTATGAAAAGTGAGTGAAATTTGACACGACGCGAGGAACGTGTTACCTTTGTGCAGCGGTTATCAATAAAGAAAATAAATCCTACCGAAACAACAAATATCTCCGAATAATGATATGCCTTTTCAATTGTTATGTATCTCTATACCAAGTGCTTATTTGCGAGAGTAGTTTCATATTTTTTTATTTTTCCTTTAATCTTTTGAAATATATATTCTTTGTAAATGGCACACGATTTCCTTTGTGAAAGTGTACATCACATTCAATATGAATAAAATATATGCAGATGAAGGATTAGTACTGTCGTGCGTGTTTAGTATCACCCATATAAGATCAGTCAAGTTATTTCATTCCTGATAATCTCGCTGTGTGAGTTATCGTAACTTTTAACTTACAAATGGAAGATGCGTATAATGATGCTTTCTGTAAGCTTCCGAAACTCAAACAAGCAACAGATGCGAAAAGACACTGAATTTTGTGTTATATACTAAGGTGAGGTAAGTTGGGGTTTAGCGCCGCTTTCAAGAGTAGTTCACTTATATCGCGGCTGCTTGTATTATTGCAGGGAGAAAGAACGCAGCACCATTGTGAACTAGCGAACCATGGGTGGTTTTGCGCAGAAATTCTTGCACCTAAACCTTACTGCGAGTATACATCCCAGTTGGACTACTCCCAAAATGTCTACTCTAATCCTATTAAGTAGTTAAAACAACGAAGGGTCACTGCTTACCTTCTCTAAAATGGACTCTCCCAACAAGTGTAGTTCGCTTACAGGTAGACATGTTCATGTACTGTAGTAAGCTAGCTTTATAATATAATGATTTGCAATACATCTGTGTCTCTGACTTGGGGCTAGACAAGATGGAAGCCTCAAATCTAACCAGAATTTAAGCTGTGATACCATTACATGAAATACTTTGATTTTGATTTTGTTATTGCTATCAACTGTGTCATAAGTTATGGCTGGGTTGGAGAGAGCAGATTTTATTTTATCACAGAAGAGTAAAGATCGAAAATTGCACCAAGGCTATAGGTACAAAATCACCAAAGTTGGAAACACGGCAACATATTGGAGATGTGTCGAGCGAAATTGTCGAGGAAATATATCAACATAAAAACAATAACAGGAAATCATAACCATGAAAGTTATCTGAAGATGTTCCATCTGTAAAGATTTTGAGTTCACTGAGAAAGGTCACCCATTCTGTTTTTGGATGCAGCTGGGAAAATGCTTAAAATGGATCCCGGAATGACTAACGTAAAACATTGAACTTGATAACTTGATTTTAGAGAGATTTCTGATGAAACCCTATTTAGGGGGCAATGTGACATATTATATGTCTCTTTTAGTTTTACCTGAATCTATCATGTTTAAAGAATATACCTTTTATGTCAGTATTACATTTATTTCGAATTATAAATGTTTAAAAGTAATATACTTTTTTGTGTCTCTCGTACATTTTACCCGAAATTTACCATGTTTTAAGTATATACTTTGTATGTCATTATTTCATTTTATCCGAATTATTAATGTTTAAAAGAACAAGTTTTCATGTGTCACCAGATATCATGTTGTTTGATAATAAACCCTGTTTCATATTAAGTAATTGTGGTTCAGTCAAGTATTTCAAATAGGGGAGAGTTTTCTTATGCAACACTGGTTTTGTGTTTTTATAAGGAGTAGTCATTTTGGGAGTAGTCAAAATGGGATGCCGCCCAGTTCTCTAATGCAAACAAAGTTGCCTAGCCCCTGACGACATTCGAACCACAGACCTCTTGATCCAAAGCCGAACGCGCTAACCACTGCGCTATCTCGTCTCGTTATATACAAAAGTTCTGCGCATAAAAGTACTGTAAATCTCTGTACAATTGGCTGCCTTGAATAAACGCCAACCTTGAAGTAACGCCAGGTCGCAGCCCTCGCCTACACTGAATAATCGCCGGATTTTCTTTAACAATGTAAACCAACTTGTCAATAGTGTCTAAACATACTTCATAAAGTCATTCTGATGCAGTTTTTAACACCAATTCATATTCATCGGAAAATATTTTCTGTAATGATATTTTGTTTAATATTTTATTACTTTATGACCACATCATGGATTTGAAATATGTAATCATGTCATAGCTGACATTGGCCACCATGATGAATTTTTCTGAAAAGTCTTTAACACTGAATATCAAGTGGAATTTGGTCATTTTGATAATATATTAGTTACTGTTTACCTCTTAGACAAAAAGTCATGTGAAGGTCAAACATTGTGTGAAGGTCAAACAGGAGTCTTGAAGACCTAAGTATTGACGCGTCAATCCTAGTTATTATTATAATTATTATTGTTTTATAATTTGCTCGTTAAAGATTGAGCTTTGTTATAATCACATATTTCCAAACTTTTCAATAATGAACCTGACCCAGGCTTAATCTACTCTAGTGGACCATTCTATTATGTCTGTGGGGTTGATGTTAATTGAGCCCTCATTCATTGTCGGCGAAATGAATGTCTGGGTTTTGGGACACAACCATCACATGCCTTGAATAATCACCTGTCTTGAATAATTGCTCAGTCAAAATGATGTTTGAAATGTTCATATAATATTAGGGTTGACAGTTTAAGTCCGTTCTACAAATATGCCGATTTAATACTTCTAAAACAAACAAAAAAAGAATCATCTTTACTGTCAATATATCATTAAACAATAAAAACAAATACGATTCCAAGTGTTCAATTGCATTAATTTTTAAACAAAAAAGAAGATAAAGATGAAATCGTCTGCCTTTATTATATTGATCACCTCCTCGGCCTTGTCCCAGTCCTTCTTTTTGTGAAAGCGACAGAAATTCATATCCAGCAAAATTCACAATCTGAGTTAAGTGTAAAATAGTTATATTTCCTAACCAATTGAAGGGCCTTACAATTTAACTAGTTTGAGAAAGATAACGTTCTGCAAAATAAATTCAATGCAGAAAAGGCAATATTATAGAAAAACTGCATTCTTATTTAATGCAAATAGCGATATATATACACAGACATATATACATGTATATAGATAAAGATGTTTTTATCATTTTACCAGAGCGAAGTAAAAGTTCAAGGTTGAACCTCAATGTTGAACGTCGTATGGCAAAGACGAGGGAGGGGGAAGTATAGATAAAGAATCTGACCTGGTATATCATGTATCAACAGACATGAGATGTAAGAGTGCATGCAGCGCAGAGCGAAGTAAAAGTTCAAGGTTGAACCTCAATGCTGAACGTCGTATGGCAAAGACGAGGGAGGGGGAAGTATAGATAAAGAATCTGACCTGGTATATCATGTATCAACAGACATGAGATGTAAGAGTGCATTCAGCTTATTTCGTTAATCTCCAAACGGGATGGCCATATCTACCTCGATCTATATTCATTCGAACAATATCGAAGATTATCAGAAACAGCCAAGGTTTTGATAAGTTTGCATAAATATACATTATACCCCACTTCCGGTCTCGTTGCTATGGTTTCCTTTGTTCTAACTCCATGTGTATTGACGGATACACCTCTCCATTCTATGTTGTAACTGTAGGTTATTCACTGATACACCTCTACTTTTCTTCTTCACCTACTTTGTATTGTTGATCTACACTTAGTCAGGAGAAGAGATCTTCAACGTTGGCAAATAAACGGACTTGTAAAATTTCGAATAATAAGTTTTTGAAAATTATAATCAAAGATGGTGGGAATCGAACCAGGGACCTTTATGTTTTTGAGCATTTAAATACATTTTTATAAATGCAAATTCAAGTTTATAATCCAAGACGTTAATTTCAGAAATGGCGATTTTTTTTCACAAGGAAAACAAAAATATGAGATACTAGAAATAACAGGAATATATTCATACAATGAGTTTTTTCGAACAGGATGTGAATTTCATTTCATGTGCATTCACATTGGGAATTTCCCTTCATTGGAAATAACAATTCCAAATACACTGAAAGTTAAAAATATTTTATTGTGATAATAATCATGCCTTGTTCTTGAGCATCAACGATGCTCACTGTAATGGTGTCGTTATAAAAAAGTATTGAACCTGCTAATAGCACAGATATACAGTACAGGTGACCTTTATTACAATGGTTAACAGAACACTATATCACATATACTAGTCGATGTATTTTCGAGAAGACTCTTGACCAAGGATTAATTTGAGACATGTTACTTATTCAGGATTCCGACACCGTGGGTCAAGGAAATATGGTCTGAATGCCATGTGACCTTATGATGAGGTACCTGTATGTATTCCTTGTTCACACCATCTAAAATAAAAATATAGAAACAATGAACTATAAGGAGTACAACATATCATTATACAATTATTGACTTCAGTTGATGTGAATCCAATGGTTTATTGACCTCGGAACAGTTATGTTTACCGAGGCGACAGCCGAGGTGAACATAAGTTTCCGAGGTCAATAAACCATTGGATTCACCGATAACTGAAGTCAACAACTGTTTTATTATGATTTATGAAAGTTTCAGTTATTTTGAAAACTATTCAATTATTTTTAGTTTTTTCGGAAGAAACTCTTTACGGCGCTCCTCGTAGTGGCGATCTATTTTTAGCTCCAGGTCATTGGATTGTTATGTTGACCTCGCGTGACGTTTCCCGCGGTCAACATAAGGTTTGATCATTGTCGGTGACCACCTTCCTCGACCAATCAGAAAACAGATCACTCGTCCATCATATAATAATGTGTATTATTGCTTGTAGACCCTTATTCTTATGTAGATAAACGAAAGGTAGCTTAACCTTAGTGATTGAACAATCCCTATACTACGCGAAGAAGGAGTAGAAGAAGAAGGAGAAGAAGGAGAAGGAGAAGAAGAAGAAGAAGAAGAAGAAGAAGAAGATTATTTTATCAAAGTGTCACACACTTAAAAGTGACATATGAGACACTAAAACCACCATGACGCGTGTTTTTAATAAGAATGATAAATATGAACATAGATCTCTTATATATACATCATAAATGATAATATATTATTTCTTCGATTTACAGATTATAGAGATCACTTAATCCAAGCAGATCACTCCAGCATTGTCGACCAACATTTCCCAGATGCAGTTGACAGTTTCACATCCAAGTTAATTGCGCTTGTCGTATGAAGCAAGTTAATTTTCTATGGGCGTTGCCAAATAACCAAAACGATTTTCTAACCAGGAATATACTGACTTACACCCCTTGGACGGTTATATCCCTTCTTTTTTTCAATTGGTTTTAAAGGGGCAGTGGCACGTTTTTTTGACAATTTTATATTTTTAATTTTTCAATGTAAATTGTACGTTAATGTTAAATGTATTATTTTGAAAGTGTCAAAAATCTCATAACACAAACCAATTATCCACAGTCAGAGGACAAAGTATGAATATTCAACTAAAATCAATGGGCGGCCCTTTTGTGTGAACACCTTTAATTCATTTTGTGTAAGAAAAAGGAATCTCATGGCTAATCTTCACATTATATATTTGAATTATTACTCCTCCATTTAGTTTGAATGCATTGTCTTTCAATTGGAACCATTAATTTTCATTTTCCTGACATCACGTTATATTCCCCCTAAAAATGTGCTACTGCCCCTTTAACACGTAACTACCGTCCTGTAGGTCTTTACTCTCTACACACCATGATTTTAGTTGCAAGCAGTAAGCTCTATGTGCGTAGGTTGGTTATCTCATAACCACCTTGGTCGGTTATAAGATTGTGAACAAACGCAAACAATTGGATTTTTTTAGTTTTAATCAAACAAGAGAGTTCAGTTTTATGAACAACGAAAGTGGGAATCGAACCAGGGGCCTCAATGTTATCAAGCAGCGCCTTAAAGCTTTATCAGTTGAGCTACCGATGATCCATGCCACTTGATGTAAATTCTGTTGTTATGTTTGGATTTTTAATTTTACCAATAAATATATACCAATATTGCAATAAAATAGTTTTTAATGTAAGGATTCAAGTTTTTAGTTCTTTAACCCTTAGCAGGGGTTATTGTAAGTAGTCTCATGTTGTTATCAAGACATGTTTAACCCGCAAAATATATCACTAAAACGTTAATGTATATAACAAATTTAGTTGAAACATATAAATAAAATATTGTTAATGTAAGGAATCAAGTTTTTGTTCTAAAACCCTTAGCAGGGGTTATTGTAAGTAGTCTTATGTTTAGTGTTATCAATATATGTTAAATCAGCGAAATATATCACTAAAACGTTTATAAATTATTTGTATGTAAACAAATTTAGTTGAAACCATTGCAGAAGTGTTCCGCGGGAGTGTAAGTCAAATAATACCCCGATTACCTCGGGTTATGGAAATAACCTCTGCTTTGGCTACGTCCTCGCGAGGTTTTTTTTCATAACCCCTCGGTACCGGGTTATTATTTACTACATGTAAGAGGATAGAAGGTATCTGACTTAAGTCAAAGGTATTTGGCACATCACTTTGAACCTTCAACTTTGCATATTTTTGCAAAACACATATTCAATTAGGAGCATATAGTAACAGAATCTGGACAGTGTAGACTTGAATGAAGTCTCTATTAGCAAATAATATCTAAATGCCATATAATATCGGCTAATCAACGTGGTGAACCCAAAAAAATCCAATATGCGTTCCAAATTGTATTATTATAAATTTTAAATTATTATCAGTTATTGTCAATAATTGTTGAAAAGGGGATGACATTTTAACAAACAATTACTTCAATACTTGCAAGGTAAAAGAAGTTTTAATAAGCAAAATCCAAAATGATAGAAATAGAAATGTTGTTTATCATGTCAAACCTAAAGTTTATCGCGCAGTTTTCGCAATGAGAAAATGTTATTTCTGGAGAAAAAAAACCAAGATTCATCAGTAGATGACCAGTACCATCCGTCCCCAGAATATTTATCTTGAAATTATGCAACATTGGTATAAGGGACAATGTCCTCTTATCTCTCGAAATTATAAGTACCATTTCAATTGAAAAATAAATATCCGAAGATCCCAAAAGGCCAATTTTGACATGTTGGCTGATCCTCTTACCCCCTTTCAATGAGCTTGATATGATAGTGTGGGAGTTGTGCTCCGAAAACGAAATTCTCAGTTACATGAAGTCAAAAATAGAAATCTGAAGAAGTTGAAACCACAAAAGGCGCAGCTACACATATTTGCTGATCTAAAAACAAGTTTCAATTAGCTAAGTCCTCTAGTTGTGGAAACAAAATGTTTATGAACGGCCGGGCGATGACTATATCCCAAGATATCACAAACCAATAGGGTAAAAAAATAAGAAACAGATATTGTCGCTTAAACCTAAAAAGTTCAACATGAAAATTTTAAATAATCATTTTTGAAATTACTTTCACAAAGTTTACATTTGAATCATATGTATAATGACAATGATAGGAGTGATAAATTCAGTCATCATCGTAACGTCGCCACAGCATGATATTTTAGTTAAGAATAGAGGGGGTGCTTAATCATATCCGTACATGTGTCTTGAACGTTTAATAAATTTTCTTGAATTTGGTGAAGTTAGGTGATAAGGCGTTTATCGTCGCTTTCAAGAGTATTTCACCTATATCACGGCTGCTAGTAACTGTAAACTATGTACAAAGTGAGAAATATGGAAGACATATTGAACTTCAAATGACTCTCCACCAATCTCACTAAAATATATATATGCGAGGTTTGCAGAATGCAGAAGCTATGAGCGTTTTAAAACAATTTAAGTTTGACGTCCTGACTTAAAATTTGGAGGCGCAAGGGTAATATTTAACGTTTCATCATAAATTATCGAAGTTGTCAAAACTGCGGTGTTTTTTTATTTACTTAGCTTTTACTTTAGGAATATTCAGTTTATTTCAATACTTATATATTGTATATGTTAACCTAAATTAATCGTCAATAGCTAACGCCCTCAGACACAACTAATGACGAGTTTTCGGAGTCTATTTTTTTCATATAACTTGTCAAGCAAGTTCAACTTATTTATTGATAAGAGTTAGATACATCTCCGCCTCTTTTTTCTATGGCTCAAAGCTTCTAGATAGTGATATAGCTTATACACGTTTTGTACTTGATAACGGATATCACACGGTCGCACCGTGATACATAATGAACGTTAAAGTACACAACGAGTTACCTCCCTTTACATATCCACAAGTGCACATTGAATTTGTTGTTACACTTCACTCTCAGTTCTCTTCAACTCATCAGGATGGCAAGTGTTCCAGAAGAGTCGAAAGTTGTCTACAACTTCTTAGGAAAGACGGGACTTAAAGTTGCAAACATATGTCTCGGCACAATGACGTTTGGAGAAACTGGCGTACGTATATTGTTATGTCTGTAGTTAGGTCAAGGGTCTTATCCATATTTTATTAACGCATCATTGTTCCTCGGCAGGGCGCAAAAACTTTAAACAATATAGTTCTTTTTATAATATTTTATTTAATTTCCATTTCATTTCATTTGCTTACCTTCGTGCCACAATAAACTATTATTTGCAGGTGCACCGCCATGACATGATGAAGAATTAACCTACATTTAAGTATGTGTGTTATCTGTCAGTGACATTAAATTTTCACCGAAGGTTATGTAACAATAGAAAGATAACAAAATTCCTCACAACTATTCCGTATGATAACATGAACTTTAAAAATGCTACTTTAAAAGTGCAAACAAACTTATCAAAATCTTTCAATGAAAATTTAGATTGTTTTAATATATCAAATATATTGGAAAGGCATAGATGAAATAAAAGATAATTTCTAATGATTAAAATTAATAGACAATGCAGGGGCCTTGCATGACGTAAATGGCATTAGAATTGGACAAATTCTTCTATGAATATCAACAAGGAAGATAATTTTTATAGATAATCTACTTCTTTATTCTTTGAACGCGACGTTTCGACAATGAGATCCTAATGTCGTTGTCACATTAGGATCTATGTCGACACGTCTCTT
The DNA here is from genome assembly GCA_916613615.1 of Steromphala cineraria. Taxonomy (NCBI): domain Eukaryota; kingdom Metazoa; phylum Mollusca; class Gastropoda; order Trochida; family Trochidae; genus Steromphala; species Steromphala cineraria. The sequence continues at coordinate 11,119,007 of OU744726.1, forward strand.
TCAAAGAATAAAGAAGTTGATTATCCATAAAAATAATCTTCCTTATTGATCATCACACCAACTTCTAGAATGCCAATCAAAGGAACTATGAATGTCAGTTGTTTTATCATGAGTTTAAATTTTGATTGTCTTTCAAATATGTTATACTTGAAGTCGAAGATATAATTTTAATGTACGCATGCGCATAAGTCTCTTTCAACTTCAATTTGTTACAATAAGTGCAAATTAATGTGTATGGTTGAACACTATATTTTTTTTGCAATAGCCTACCATTTATAGCTCATCAGGTCTGAAAGGCCCGATGGACTTATGGCATGGCATGGTGTCCGCCGGCCGTTCGTCCATTCGTCCGTCCGTTATCTTTCTACACAACCATTGTCTCTAGAAAGCTGAAACCTTGTGTACAAACATGTTAATTTAATTATGATGTTTTACTATTTATGTTTTGAATGTATCAAATAGTGAGCTCTATGAATCATGTGTATGTCTGTCTGCCATACAGAGAGGGTTGCCGGGTCAGGCCGAGGAGGAGTACGCCCACAAGATAATGGACCGGTACGCCCAGTGGGGCGGCAACTTCCTCGACACGGCCGACGTGTACTCCGGGGGCGTCTCAGAAAAGATAGTTGGATCTTGGCTCAAAAAGTGAGGCTCAAAATATTAATCTACCTTAAATACTTTAATAATCGCCTGCTTTGAATAATCGCCGGGTTAGATAGAGAAATGTGAACAAACATGTAAATATCACTCTTTTCTAAGTATTTCTGGCGTTAATGCATATTTTGAAAACGGAAGGAGACTATTTCAGTGTTTCAATTAGAAAACAGCAATGATGATGGTTTTGTTTTACTTTTTAGCTCATCTGGCCTGTAAGGCCCGATGGGCTTATGGCATGGCATGGTGTCCGGCGTCCGTCCGTCCGTAGACTTCGTCTCCAGAACCATAAGGCCTAGAAAGCTGAAACTTTGTGTACAGACTCCTTGGCTAGTGAGGATTATAAATTGTAGCTTTGGGCGCCCTGTGACCCCTAATAAGGGCCACATATGCCACGCCCTAAACACCAATTTCATCTTCTTCTCCAGAAAAATGAGGCCTAGAAAGCTGAAACTGTGTGTACAGACTCCTTGACTAGTGAAGATTATAAATTGTAGCTTTGGATAATGATAAAGGCGACAGGAACGGCTTTTCAAATCTATGTTCATCTTCTCCTGAAGTATAAGGCCTAGAAAAACTGAAACTTGTCGCCTATATACAGTGTTTAAAATATTGCCCTTCAGCCAGTCCTTGAACTGGCTCCTTTTTGCCAGGACTGGCTACTTTTTGGTCAGGACTGGTAACTTTTTGGTCAGGACTGGTAACTTTTCAATTTTTTTCTTAAATTTCCCAAAGGAATTGATCAATGAATTTTCAGGACAGGCTAGATTTCCAATCTATTTTATACACTGCTATATACTTAATTTTATGATTGGTGACCCTGTGGCCTCTACAAAGGGGGAATCACATTGGCCACACTCTACATCATAGTTGATGATGAAGCCTGATGAGCTACAGAGCCAATGGCTCTATTTTTTGGATATTTCACATGTGCATCTATCATGATAAGACCTTTCAGACCTTGACCTTTGTGCAGCAAGAATTTTTTGAAAACTTTAACCTTGGCCATAACCTGTGATTGGATGAAGATAGACCTTTGCTTTTTTTTCAGGAATGTCTCAGGTACATATTGACACAAACATATGCATAAACAATTCACTGATATCAGGGGACATCAGTGTTTAACAAACACATATTGTTTAGATTATATTGTTCATATTTTATGGTTTTCTTCTTCTTAAAGACGTATCTCTTACTTTTATCTTTCATTTTTGTTCTAATTCACACGCTTTTCCAGACAAAAAAGAGAAGATTTCGTGTTGGCGACTAAGGTGAGATCGGGTGCTCCGTTCCCTCCGAACAAGATCGGACTGAGTCGACGCCACATCGTGAAGAGTATTGAAGACAGTCTTGAGCGACTTCAGACTCACTATGTTGATCTCTACCAGGTGGGCAATATTATTTATTTTACATATATTTCATCAAAAAAACTCATGTTTACCATTAAGTGAAACGAAGAGTACCCTTTCTGTGTGACACAAAGGGAAAGTGCTATCACATGGTAGTGTACATATAAACTGTTATACCGTCAATAAGGTACAGCAACATTGGGGACACACGTTTTGGCATTAGACGGGAACTATATGCACTTGATATTTTGACAATTTTGAATTAACGCCGATATATTTGACAGGCATATTTTAAACAATTCGAATTGCTATACGGACATTCTTTGGATGATTCTCTCCACTACTAATTTTGATTTAATAAGATAAGTGATTTTTTTCTTTCGACATGGTTTTGATTTATATACCATTCTACTTGGTGATCAATATTGAAGCGAATTACTTAATCAGAATATCAGAATAGGTTTTTAAAAAATCCACAACGTTATTATACAAATTTCACAGACCTCCTATATTCAACATACCTTCACCGCTTATTACTGTCTGTTGTTGCTTTTTTGCTCATGTGGAAATACGAACTATATCACTTTGTTAACTTTGACGCGATTTTTAATATTGATCGTATTTTGTCATATGTAATGGGGCGGCACTTAAATAAGCTTAAACTTGTTGTGCTATGTTATTAATTGTTTATGAATAAAATACGTTTATATGAGTTTTAAGTGTCGATTCATTGACAGAGTAATATGTCAAAAAGCTAAGTAAAGAAAACTGACCAACAAGTTCGTGTTGGTAATCAAGCTGTTCAATGCAATGCGACGTTAGTTGAAGTTACATCATTCACCTTTGTATGTGAATGCAATCCACAATTCATGCATGAGAGAAGTTGACTATCCATACGACCATATGGTCGTCATACCAGCTTATAAAATGCCCCTCAAAGGTTGTCTCTGACGACGTTGTAATAGCTGAAATATCTCCAAGCTCTTTCACCCACTCTGCTTACTTTTCTTTACTTTGTACCTGGCATCATGCAGAAGTCTCTAGTCCACACTGAACTAATGCGATGTATAAGTGTAATGCATAATTCAACAGATGCATGTCTGGGACAACGCGGTGCCTCTAGAGGAGACAATGAGAACATTTGACGACCTGATCCGATGTGGGAAGGTACACTATGTGGGGGCCAGTAACTTTTTGGGATGGCAGCTGCAGAAGTTGGTCTGTACAACCGAGAGACTAGGTCTCAACCCCATCGTCAGTCTCCAGGTGAGTTGATCTCATCCCCATCGTCAGTCTATAGGTGAGTTGATCTCAACCCCATCGTCAGTCTATAGGTGTGTGGGTCCCAACCCCGTCGTCAGTCGATAGGTCAGTTGGTCTCATCCCCATCATCAATCTATACATGTAGGTCCGTTGATCTCATCTCCATCGTCAGTCTATAGGTGTGTGGGTCCCAACCCAATCGTCAGCGTATAGGTCAGTTGGTCTCAACCCCATCGTCAGTCTCGAGGATCTTGAATTCTCGGGAAAATCTAAAATTGTATATACTTTCTCCACAAATATAAAAACAATATTTGCAAGAATTCGTATAACTTTTTCGGGATTCGATTTTGAATTGGTCACAGATCCCACGAATAAAGTAGCATACCTGTACAATACTCGAATTCTCGATAGCCCAGTTTCTTACATGTATGTTTAGCTCGGAGTTGCATACATTCCTACCTGTGTGTTGCAGCAACAGTACAGCCTGCTTGTGAGAGAGCCCGAGTGGGAGCCCTTCGCGGTGTGCAAGGGGGAGGGGATCGGCGTTCTGCCCTGGAGTCCTCTCAAGGGGTGAGCTCTTCTCCCCAACTTGAATGATCCCACTCCATGGACGAAAATAAACTCTTTCTTGCACTGATGAGTGTCTACCATTGAGAACTGTTACTAATTCTTGCCTGTGATCAAATGTAGCATAAAGTAATACCCATCCACCTAGATTACAACTTTTGTCAGTTTGTCACACAGCGACAGCAACAAAGATGTTGAAGTTGATGCTTCAGACCTATAGTAATATTGGACCACCTTTGATCCTTTCTGTCCACCATTTTACCGACATAAGTCTTAAGTTAAGTTTTCCTATGTGAATTGACACGGGTAAATTTTCAAATATGCTAATGGTCAACTTCTTTTAATACAATTACCACTCTTGTCAAATTCTTTCACTTCAGTGGAATCCTGTCAGGGAAGTACACCCGCGACTCTGCCCCGACGTCAGGCCGTATAGGGTGGGTACACCAAGATGAGACGAAGCGCAAGACCCAGGCGAGTCCTGCTTGGGGGCCCCTCAAGGAGAACCCCCAGGTGTGGGAAATACTTGATGCACTGCAGGACATTGCAAAGGCCAAAGGTATGAGATTGTGTATATTCATGAGTTTAGGGTTAACATGTAGCATACTTGACGTATTCTATGGCATTGAGAATTCTATCGGTTTGAGATGGATATGCAATCTTGGGTGATATGCTTGGATGTTGGTAGATCTAGATCTAGATCTTTTTAATTCATGATTTAAAGAGTTAACGTTTGTTGGTCTTTGTAACTTTGACACACTGTAGGGCATTGCTAAGGTCAAAGGAGTGTTTTAATTCCCTTGTACGGGTTTGAAATTGTTTAAAATCGAATAACCTTGCTACACTGTTGCCATACATTGCAAGGACCAAAAGTATGGGGTATATAAATGAATTCGAGAGAAGGTCAATATTAAACACATTAAGTCTTGCTTATCCTTGTCTTACTGCAAAAGCAAGTATGACATTCTTCTGGAAATATGTTTACACTACACTGCATTGGACATGGTAAAGGTTTCCGATTATTCAATTTATGTGATAAGGGTTGTACATGGTCAGATATAACATGGAAGCAATGTTAAGTTAAGCTATGCCCATTCTACGATTATCAAATATATTAATATATACATCACTTTTTGTCTCTTTTGGTTATATATAACTGTCATACTGCTTAACTGTTATTCAAATAGTATCATCACTTGCATTGTAAGCAATTATATTTTACAACACTGCACTGAACATAATTACACAAGCCTTAATTGGAAAACCTGTGTAAATCTATGTATAATTTAAAATCTAAATAGCATATGTGTATTAATCAAGTTTGTATTAGAGAGGGCCCGGTAAGTGTTGCCCGATCCATTTGACCTTTTTGTCAATAAAATATATTTAAACAAACATATCCTTGATGTACTACGGGACATTGAAAATTCCAAATGTATGAGATTATTTTATACACGAGATTTAGATGATTTAATCTCGGACAATTACAATATTGAATGACATTCACAATAGAACTAAAGAAATGGCCTCGTTTCCCTCACAATAGCCCTTACATTTATGAACCTAGGTACAAAGGCTAACTTATGAAACGAAATACAAATATTTAATCCCAAACTACAATTAGTGTAATAACGCAATAAACGGTCATTTTGCAGGATGATTAATTAATAGATTCTTGTCAAAACGAAACAAGTAATTTTTAGAAATGTAATAAATGACATGGATATGACCTGTTGCTTGTAGGCAAGTCTGTAGCCCAGGTGTCTGTGAGATGGCTGCTACAGAAGGACATTGTTCCCTCTGTTGTCGTGGGCGCCACCAAACTCCACCAGCTAGACGACAATCTGGGGGCTGCTAATGGCTGGAAACTCTCAGCTGAAGAGGTAATGCTTTATAAAATATGTTATATAAAGGAACCTTCTTTGACGTATGTGTCCTTTTTACCTGTCAAAATACAAAAGCAAGACTCTTCAAATGATACATTATGTATTGAATTTAACTTGTTTTCAATGCTAATCGAATTAAATTGGTAAGGGACCAAATGACCACCAATGGCATAGCACTCTTACCATATTTACGCCCTTGACATATATATATATGACTCCGCAACAAGGCCAGAAATGAAATTGAACTTTACACGCAAAACAGGGCCAGCGATGTCAGTTCATCAATCTCATTTGCAAATAGGATTTAATGGCATTTGTGTTATAAGATTCCTTTAAGTACGTGAGGTCGAGTTAAAGGGACACTTAATGCAATGGCAACCGTAGGGACGATGTTAGTTGTGTTAAAACTGCTGCCATACATACAAGAACCAAAAGTATGTGATATATAAATGAATTCGAGAGAAGGTCAATATAAATAGTAGGTGCCATTACGGAAATACATAAGTACTATAAAATCCAATGAATGTATCATGTGCAGATGGCGCGACTAGACGAGGTATCCCAGCCACGGGTCCCCTACCCATACGAGATGGTGTGGAGAGTGAACAAGGTCCGAGACAACCCCTTCCAGGACAGCTTCACTGTATCTAGCGTTGTTTGATTCTTCTTCCTTATACTTGTTCCACTTATCTTCAATGATGAAGAATATGCATGTCAAATGGTAAATTGAAATCTTTCTGACAAATTATTCTTCCATTTGTAATTGTACATTGGCACAGGAATGATGTCTTCAATATGTTCAATAATTTTATGAGTATCCCCATGGTAAATTATCTGCCTTTGGTAAATTCAATAATCCAAAGAAAGATACCCAGTTCTTCGTTAATTCAGTAATCCCCCAGAGTAAAACATTTTAACAATAACCACTGCACTTGACAACCTGAATGTAAATTGAAGGCAAAAGTTATTATCTCCCTTTACAATTTTCAAATTGGAGAAGTGATTTAGAATTTGAATCTACAGTGTCTTTTGATTGGGTTACCACCAAGAAATGTCTGTATGTATCAATGCAGTGCAATATTCAATATGCCGTTAAAAATGTGCTTGATAACATATCCAAATAAGTTTACTAATTTTATCTTTAAGAATTGGGAATAGTCATCCATATTCATTTAGTCCAGCCGACTTTAGACCAGATTTTTATGACATGAATTTGATACTATGAATTACAAAAAAATATCATTTTTAGTAAAACTAAAGGTCGTTAAGACTTGCTTATCATTTAACCAAGATGACGACAGTTGTACAGTATAATGTTGATACTAGAAACCTGGTACAAAAATTGATGTTATAGCTAGGGACACAGATCTTTTATTTGTGTGTATGATTTTTCAATTGTTTCTTCTGTATTAGTGATTTTTTAATTGTTGATTTATACACTACCAAGTGCTTATTTTTACAAGAAGCAATATATTTTGATATATTTCATTTATCCATAAACATAGCCTATATTTTCTTATCAAGAGGCTCATGATTTTCCATGTTAAAGTTTACATCACATGCAAAATGAATAAACTATGTCCAGAGTGTTATCACGTTTGTTTTTGTCAAACCATTCTCAACGCGGAAGTCCCGCGGAGCCCCGTAAGAGTTACCGGAACATTAACATTCAAATCAGAAGCTTTTACAGTAACTTCATCCTGTAAGTCTAAGCTCAACGCATTTCGAAGTCTTAGTAGTAACAGCAGAGAATAGATACCGAACTTCGTTATATGCACACTGAAAATAGTTAAGCACCCACATTATATCTTGTTAAAAGGGACGCTGTGTCAGTAAAAGTAATGGTAAATTGGAAGAATAATGTAGCAGTTAATGAATGGAAAATCATTCCGATATCGTTTTACATATCAGCATTTATAAAACTTTTTTTTGTCAAAGGCGGTTCGGTTGTGTTGAGAAATGAAAATTGATATTGGTAGTTATAAATGTGTGTGAGTAATTAGTCTTTCATGACAACTGATGACGTTTGACACCGCATTGTAATCAAGGGTCAGTAGTTACAGTCCTAAGAAGCTTCAAAGTCACTTAAAGGGACAGTAGCACGTTTTTTGATAATTTTATATTTTGAATATTTCACTTATAATTGGAAGTTAGTGCTAAATGTATTATAAAGACAGTGCCAACAATCTCATTAAACAAGCCAATCACCCATAGTCAGAGGACAAAGTATAAGGATTCACATACAATCCATTGGCGGTCATTTTTTGTGAACACCTTTAAATCATTTTGTGTAAGAAAAAGAAGTCGCATGGCTAAACTTTATGTGATATATTTGAATTATTACTGCTTCATTTGGTTTAAATATATTGTCTTCCAGTTGAAACCATTTATTTTCATTTTCCTGACATCACCTTATATGCCCCCTAAAAACGTGCTACTGCCCCTTTAAAGGGACAGTCCTATATCGGGGTTTTCTTGTGGAAACAAAATTAAAGAGTACTTCTCTGTTTATACTTACATCGGGGAGAGATATTGATATAGGGGTAACCCTGTTTATCAATCCCCCTTTCCATGTACCATCTGGAAATAAATACCGTTTAAATCATACTTACATACATGTATGATTGTTACATGACTATTTCACACTTATTTTTATGTATGTTAGTGAGGAAAACATTTTAGTTGTTCTAGATTCAACAATTTGACAAAGAATAGAATGCATCACTACGTCCTCTTGATTTACGTCTAGAAAAATACCCTGATAGGACTGACCCTTTAAACTGAAAGCAAAAACGCAATTAAAGTGGCCTGATAACAAATATGATACGCTTTTAATGAAATAACTCCTCCGTTACAGAGAAGCTTTTGACAACTCAAAAGATTTCAAAACGTATTAAAAATGGTACGATTGTGGCCTTTTGCCAATATACTGCCATTCATTTAGAACAGCGTCATGACAATATGACAACAAGCTATTTCTTGCAAAATGAATAATGTTTATCGTTTGACAGTGAAAGTGGTAACACAATTGTTGTTTTTCGTATCAGAAATCAATATATTATCGTGTGTTTTCGGAACAAACGCAATAGTTATTTTAATTGTAAGTCAATCATCTTTTCATTTTCAGAAAGAAAATATGACAAAAATTTCGAAGAGTCGTCATTATGTATTACATGCATTGTTCCGAACTTTCCTTATATACTTGGCCAAATCAAACAATACTACGACATAACGAAATGCATTTACTTAGTTTCCAGTGAGAATGATCCATTTCTTAAATTCTGGTCATCCCTACATACCATATTGAGAAATTAATTTTTTTTGATAATCGACTGTAAATTTTATGTATTACACACAGTTCACTTTGTACTTACAATAATCACGCCATATTGCCAATGTTTGTAATGTGCATGTACCTTCACCAATAGTATAACCTGTATAGCGCTGAAGGTCACTGTAGCCTATGTATTTATGTCATTTTTGTTTAAATGTATAATGTTCTTTATACACGCCTAACTGTGAATATGTACAAACAAACCGAATATATGTAAAACTTGAAAAATATGCAAATAAAAAAAAATTTAAAAAAATTACTTGCATTGGCTAAATATACATAATGAAACGCTGTTTTTATTCCTTGTGGTAGAATTGGCTACACATTTTCTGAATTGCTACCAATGACATTCCTATCCCAATACGTATATTAAAGAACTTTAGTTAATCTAGTAAATGTATAGAATTATACAAAATGTTAAAACGAGGTTATCATGTTACGAAACAAATTTACATTCATAAAGAAAACCAAGTATACGACATGTATATTTTTTAAATAAATTTTTGTTTGTTGCAGATTTTATTTTTTTGCCACAAAGTACCAGTGGAAAGTAGACATATTTTCACGCACTGAGGGTTTCCACCATTCTCTCCCCACAGAGTCAACTCAGTCATACCTGAATTAGCTAATTCAGGTATGACTGAGTTGCCTCTGTGTGGAGAGAATGGGTTTCCACTTGCCATGATAAAATAGCAATGTATTGAACGATACATACCTTGAAGATAGAAACAAATAAAACAATGCTACAATTTTACATTTGTAACGTATCGACATAATATAGCACGTATTTGTATTGGGATGTTTGAGAAAGAGATTCATTTGTTTAAGTTGTTTCATAAAGATCGTCTGAATACAAGCTTATTATTCTACATATATTCGGAAAAGAATACTAGTAGGTTAGATCATGAGTAAGAAATTGAACAAATATGTTTTGTTGATTTACTTATAATCAAAAGCCAAATGCACACAAAAGCCAAAACTTAGTTTGTAATTATTTTTAAAAAAGGAGTTTATTACAAAGAATGACATAGTTTCTCACTTTTTGAAATCAGTCATTGGACAAACCAACATAATCATCAAAGCACGTTCTTTTAAATTTCATATTTTAAATTTTTCACTGATATTAATTTTGTATGTTTATGCTATATATATTATTTTGATAGTGTCAAAAATCTCATAACACAAACCAATCATCCATAGTCAGAGAACAAATTATAGTACGTTTTTGATTAAACGTCATTATTTTTACTTACCGTAGACAAGTGACCTTAGCCTGTTAGCCATATAACATGTAATCGACTCATTCCCACAGATGTAATGAAACATCATTACCCAGAACAATCGGAGTTATCTGCCCGTCACTAGTCCACTAGGTGGCGTGACCTGTCATCCAATTAGATTCATTCACATTACCTAGGAGTCCCAACTTAACGACGGATGCGTAAGAGGGGAGGCGGGCGGGAGTGACGACGGTCACTTGTCTACGGTAAGTAAAAATAATGACGTTTAATCAAAAACGTACTATTATTTAGTTACTAACCTCCGACAAGTGACCTTAGCCTGATACCACTGTAGGTGGTGGGCCGGATTCGTCGCGTTCAGCGATAACTCCCAAGATTGATCTGAGGATCGGCGACCTAGCGAGCGACCGTTCTAATCGGCGTATTGTCTGACCTCTCAAGGTCGACGACCCGTAATTAAAACACCACAAAACACTGTAAACCGTTAATTGATAACTTTTATTGACATGTGTTGGGATGTCCGCCTCCACGAGTGGGGCGACATCAACGTGGCGGGTTGCGCCCCCTGCTAGGAGGAGCACCCGTGGTCCGCTGCTGAGCAAACACCTGCGCCCCTAGACGGGCTACGCCCTCCAGGTCCTCCGTGGAGACATCGCGCAGGTAGTGGTTGGCGAACACCAAGCCCGACTTCCAGAAGCAGCCGGCCATGATGTCCGCCACTGACAAATTGCTATGAAGGGCCATTGTCGCCGAGATGGCCCGAATTTCATGCGGGTTGGTCCGCGCCGGTGCCGGTAATCCTGCCGCCTTGTAGGCGTCTATTACCGCCGACCTGAGGTAGACCCCCAACTGCCTCTTGCCATCTCCTTCGAACTCGTTTGGGAATGGGGCAGAAAGAGTCTGCGCCTCCCTTGCCTCAATGTCCGCGTCTTCTCCACGTAGATGCGTAGAGCGCGCACTGGACAGAGGAGACGTTCCTGCTCGTCCGTCGGCTCGATGGACGGGGAGATTGATGGCAGTGTGAAGGTCCTCCCGCGTTCGTCAGCGCCTTGGTTCTTGCACAGGAAGTCTGGTGCCAGACCCAAGGTCGCTGACCCTCCATCTCTCACCTCAAACCTGAGCAAATCAGCTTGCAACGCGTGCAGTTCTGATACCCTGGTCGCTGACCCCATTGCAACCAAAAAGCAAGTCTTGATGGTGAGACGCAGCAGCGTCGTGTCCGGCAGCGGCTCATAGTGCTCAGATTTGAGGTGATTTAACACTATCGCCAGATCCCACTCTGGTGGTCTTAGCTTGTGGCGGCCATCCACGTTCCTGTATGTCCTAATGAGTTCCTTTAGAATAGAAATGTCCAGACCGGGGTCCTTCTTCCGAAGGACGGACATTATGGCTGCGAGGTTCGTGTTGATGGAGGAAGCTTTGAGCCCCCTCGCTGTGCGCAGGTGGACCAGGTACTCAGCGACCTGAGGTACCGTCACTGCCTGCACATCAAATCCTTTCCCCTCGCAAAATGCCATAAAGGAAGCCCATTGGAAATCATACAGCTTGCGCGTGGATGACCGCTGTGAGGTTGCCACTGTGTTGGCTACCGCCTCTGAAAACCCCGCGCTCCTCAACCCATCTTGGAGACAACCCAAACGTGCAGATGGAGGACCTGGGGGTTCTCGTGCACTCGTTTGCTTGGGTTGCTCCTGAGAAGGTCCCACCTGAGCGGTAGGGGGACCGGCTCCTGAGCGCAGAGCCTTCTGAGGGGCACATACCATGGTCTCGCTGGCCACTTCGGCGCAACCAGGAGGAGTTTCAGGACCTTGGTCTCCCGGACTTTGGCCACTACCTGTGTCAGGATGGCAGGGGGGGGAAAAGCGTAAGCGTCCATCCCCTCCCACCCTAACGAGAGAGCGTCTAATCCCCATGCAAGGGGGTCGGGTACCGGCGATACGTATACCGGCAACTGGTGATTGAGCCGTGTCGCAAAGAGGTCGACATGCGGCCTCCCGAACTGGAGACAAATCGCCTCGAACACTCGAGGGTGCAACATCCACTCCGTGGATGGAGGTTTGTCCGGGCGAGAGAGAGCGTCTGCTAGGACGTACTTTGCTCCCGGGATGTGCACCGCTCTGATTGAGATATTGAGGTTGTCCACCAGGCGAAATAGCTCTATCACCAGTTGTAACAGCGATCCCGCCTTGGTCGATCCCTGCTTGTTGATCGACCAGGCCGCTGTGGAGCTGTCCGTGTGCACGCACAGCACATGATCCTTCAGCTGGTTTGACCAGTGATTGATCGCCAGACGTATGGCGTCTAACTCCAACAGGTTGACGTGACGTCTCCCCTGTGTCGGAGACCACACGCCCGCCGTTTGGTCTGTCCCCAGGTGAGCGCCCCAACCTTGTGTGGAGGCGTCCACGTACAGTTGGTTCCTGGCGGGGGGTTGCCGGAGGGGTACCCCCGCCAGAACATTGTTTCCGTCCTGCCACCATTCGAGGTGGTGTGAGAGGTCCTGTGGCATCCTGATGAGATGGCCGCAGGACTCCTCTCGGACATGCTCGTTTAGAACGATCTGAAGAGGTCTGAGATGGAGTCTCCCCCTCTTCGTATAGTCTTGAGCTGAGGTCAAGAACCCTAGGAGACGTTGCCACTGTCGGAGCGTGAGAGGCTCGCGACACGCCTGCGCTAGGAGTTCCTTGTAGCGCCCCATCCGTTCTTCCGTGACAAAGGCTTTGTCCTGGGTCGTGTCCAGCAAGACGCCTAGGAAGACGAGTGACGTCGTCGGTACTAGGTCCGATTTGTCCAGGTTGACTAGCCAACCCAGGCGTCTGAACAGAGCAATTACGAAGTCTCTTTGCCTGGAAAGAACTGACGGGGAGCAGTGGCTCCCGAACCCGTCGTCCAGATACATCGCAAATTGAATGTCGTGCTTGTGTAAGAGCTGGACGATGGGCTGGGTCACTCGGGTGAACAGCCATGGTGCCGTCGAGATTCCGAATGGTAACACGTTCCACTGGAAGTGGCGACCTGCCAGGACGAATCGGAGATACTTGCGATCCGCGGGGCAGATTGGGATGTGCAAGTATGCGTCCTGGAGATCCAACGACACCATGTGGTTGTATGGTTGTAGCAACCGCATGACAGACCGCACGGTCAAGAGCCGAAAATATGGCGGCCGCTCGAGGTAGGAGCGGTTGAACTGTTTCATGTCGTGAATCAGCCGCCATTTTTTCGGGTCCTTCTTCGGTCTCACGAATACCGGAGAGTAAAAGCCTGGTGTCAGATCCTCGAGCAGGAGCTCGCTCACCGCCTCCTTGGAGATCAGGATCTCCACTTGTCCCAACGTGCGCGCCAGCCGTTCCGGCTCTAGCAGTCGCTCCACTGGCGAACAAGTTAGCGGGGGGCGGGTGTGAACGGGTATACGAAACCCGCGCTCCAGGATCTGACAGACATACTCGTCCAGTTGCAACTGTCTCCAGTTGGCCACGAAGCTGGAAAGACGGCCTCCCACTGGCCCATCCTTGTCCGACACTACTGCTGTCGGCAGGCGCGGAGACTCCCAGAAGTCATCGCTTCTTGGGAGTATCACCAAACGCGCGACCTTTGCCACGCTGCTTCTTGGGGGTCCTTTTGGGAGAGGGGCCGGCATTGAAGTCGTAGCGACTCTTGCCTGGCCGGCCCCCATCCCGAAAGGAAACTCCGCCGGTTCTGAAACCTGTAGGAGATTGGGGTGGGTTCCCCCTACGTTTCTTCGGCGTTGTTACCCCGGAGGAGACCCTGCCTCCTCCCGCTGCCAGGTGGTTGGTCAGCTCTTGCTGTTGGGTCTCCTGCCGATGTCGCAACGCCTCCGCCACTTGCCCGTCGAAGAGCGTCGCTGACGCTGCTGGGGCGTTCCTGAGGCGGGTACGCATCTCCGCCGGGAGGTTGGTTCTTGCCAGGAACCCGTCCCGCCTCAGGTTAGTGACTCCCGCCGAGATGCGGGAGGCACTCAGCATGATCTGCGCAATGTTGCCTGCTGCAGAGCCAAACCCGCAGTATAGTGCCTTGGCACCTTCCTCCATCCCCGCCTCCTTGGCGAAGGCGGCCATGGCTTGGCAGGAGTGGGCAAGGGAGTTCGCCATGCCCAAGATGCTCCTGGCCTCCCTATCAAGGTGTGATAGGTGGCCGTCCGAGATGGAGTGAGCAACTCCTGGGGGTGCCACACGCCTTATGTCATTGTCCAAGGCGGGGGGAGAGAGGGAGATCGGAGGAGAAGCGACCGGGAGCCCCGCCCTCTGGCGATCTGAGATCACCAGCGGCGGGAGAAGACGGCCCGGTGCTGCCGACGCCACGTGTGCGTCGTGGTCTTTGCCTGCCGCCAGGAGGAGACGGTGAGGCGGGAACAACACGCTCCTGGGGTTCACCACCTCCTCCTCCTGGCAAAAGGTCTCGAGGCGAGCCTGCTTGGACTGGGAGCATTCCCCGTCCACTTCTCGCAACTTCACCCCACACCAGTCGGCGATGGCCGCCATCCTCTCGCCTTGATCAGGTGCCTCCTCCTCCTGGAAGCCGCCAGCAGAGGACAACGGAGGAGCACGCGGGGGGAGATCCCCCACGGCTCTGTCCCCTAGCTGAGAACCAGGCGAGGAGGGCACTGACGTGTCGGGGGGCGAGGCGACCGGCGACACAACTGTCACGCGCCGAGTCGACCTGGTGGTGGGTGCCACAGGAGGTGTCAAGGGAACCTCCGTCCTGCCCTTGTCCATGTCCTGAGTTCCGACGAACTCCTTCAGCATCGACCTGACGGACGAGAGGACGTCGGCCTTGAAGGCCTGCTGATCGAAGGTCGGAGGGGTGGGCGTCCTTGAGCGCTTCTTGGCCTTCTTGGCCTTCTTGCGGCGACCCCCGCGCCGTGGGGAGTCGGCCGGCAAGTGTGTGCGCCCCTCGGGGACGAACCCCGCGGTGGGGAGAGGTCAGACACCCATCCTATCGGCATAGGGTCTCGCAAGGACCTGTCCGAGCGCAAGGACCCCACGTCCGACACCAGAGAGCTTGAAGGTTCGTCGAACTCCCCAGCGTCCTCGGAAATGATAAGGTCCGTGCGCTCCGGTGACGCCCCAGCCGCGCCTGCGGTGGAGGTCGCGCCTGGGTTGGGTTTCCTGCCCCTGCGCTGTTGGAGCTCACTTTTCCTGATGGCAGCGCGATAGCGCTTGTGTTGCTCCCGCGTGAGTCCCTCGCACTCGACGCAACGATTCTCCTCCGGGCATGTGTTCCTGCAGAGGCGGCAGACCACGTGGGGGTCATAGCTCGCCGATTTGCGAGATCCGCACCGCCCGCAGAAGCCCGCGTACGGAGACGCCGAGTCGCAGGGGACCAAAGCCATCCAGGAGTGAGACAGCCTGAGGCTGGTGAAAGGTCAAGAGAACAAGGAGAGAGCGCCTGGTGCGCCTCGATCCCGTCCGCTATTACCGTGGACACGGAGAGAACGCCTAGGCGTCTCGATCCGGTCCGAGTCCAAGTGAGAGAGGAGAACGCTAGGAGCGTCTCGTCTCTAAAGTCCAACCAGTGCGTGAGCGCACTGATCAATCGGCGCCTGAGGCGTCAGGCGCCTGTCAAAGCGCAAGCGCACGAGTCCGCTTCCTTCCTGAGTCCCGAGCGTCAGGCGCTACCCGGCGGCACGTGTCAGTCGTCTCTCTACTCAGGCGCTACCCATGGCGGGAAGCTCCCCTGAGTTAAGAGCGAGAGGCACGCAAGCGAGGCAGCACCCAAGCGCTCAAGCGCACAAGCGCACAAGCGCACAAGCGCGCAGCGTCCAAGCGCACCAGCGCACGAGCGTCCTAACTCACAGCGCGTGAGCGTCCAGGCGGCCAGGCGCCTAAGCGCGAAGGCGACCAGGCGCACAACCCAGCGAGACGCTTGCCCGCAGCAAGCGCTAGGAAGCGCCCGACCCCGCGAGAAGCGTGCGGCGCCGGCCTAGGCGAGAGAGGGAGAGAGAGAGAGACGGCCCGACCCACGGCCCGCACTAGCTGCACGTGCTGCACGACCGAAATCGACACCACGTGCACACCTCGCTCTAAGTTGACACAGCCGCTGTGTCAACAGAACACTTCTCGAATACACAGTATTCAGACTCAAGGAATGAATACCCCGTAGGAGAAGTAGACAGACAAAGAATAGAAAGACTGAGAGAGAAAAGGAGTCAATAATAACCAAACACGTTAAATAGCTCAAACAACACAATCGGGGAGCGAGACAAAACACGTCTGAACTCAACCGACTCTGTAATGTGAATGAATCTAATTGGATGACAGGTCACGCCACCTAGTGGACTAGTGACGGGCAGATAACTCCGATTGTTCTGGGTAATGATGTTTCATTACATCTGTGGGAATGAGTCGATTACATGTTATATGGCTAACAGGCTAAGGTCACTTGTCGGAGGTTAGTAACTAAATAATAACGATTCACATTAAATCCACTGACAGTCAATTTTATGTGAACATCTTTAATTCATTTTGTGTAAGAAAAGGGAACTTTACTTAATATATTTTCGTCAAGATATTTTTAAAAAGTATAAAATATCATTCAAAGTTCGACGGATAAATTGCAATGTATATGATGAAATTGTCTCCCTTGTTTTTTATTGATGACCACCAACAAAAGTTTTTTTCAAAAGAAATTCATATCCAGCGAAATACACATTTTTATTTAAATTAAGAATAGTTAATTTTATTATTTTTATCCATTAGTAAATGTACATGTTTTACTAGTTTGAGGACGTTCTGCAAAATATATTCAATGCAGAAAAGGCACTATGACAATATCAGAATTTGTATTTTAAAAACATGACCATAATATAGATAGAACTAAAATGTCAAAATAAAAGACAACTTAACTATGTATTTACATTTAATGCAATGTAAAACTCTTACAAAAAAATCTTCACTGATTTCAAACAAACAAAAAACACAAAATAAGATGTACTTTAAATGAGTGTGAAATAATCATATTTTAAACATGTGCAAGTATGATACTTTAAAGAGGGATGTACTATTAACTTTTTATTCCACAAAAATACCCCGATAGGACTGTCCCTTTATGGTATCCGAAAACCGTCGCTCTTCGCGAATTGAAGTTAAAAATAGAATCCTGCACGTGCAGCTCTAAAAGCACGTGCAGTTTGTTTATCATACTGTTAGTTCATATAGGTCATTATGTCGGAAAGACAGTGCCGCGAAAACATGTTTGCTAGGGGAGTATGTGAGAATGTTTTATATAATTTTGATTCTAGATCATTACGTTTTAGGTAAGTTTCGGTAAATTTCGATCAGGTTTTACCAGAGACAGTGCATACATTTGATTCTAGGGTATTGCTCATATCCTATAATAATTTGTAATAGGGAAATATGTGTTTCAACATTCAATTAACTAGTATTAAAAGATATTATTATTATCTAAAAATCTTAAATGTTGAAAATTCAGAAGTTTAATTTCATGACTGCTCCCTTAGGCGTATAACTATAAGAGAATACTCTTCTGATAAGAGAGAACTGAGAATGAGTTTATTTCTGCAGAGAGGTCATATATACCTATTATACAAGTGCTGGTGACACTTCATGGAGTGATACAAGCGCTATACAATACAGCAGTAGTCACGGTGAACCAGCATAACTTTGTATTTATGCACCAACTACATGTAATTTCCAGTCAAATTTAAACATATAAATATGCACAATATGTCATGGCCTGTAGGCACAGTTACATGCTTAATCTGCATGAAATTATGTTCACGTTCATGAATATGTGTTGGTCTGTATGATAGTAGTCATGTTTTAATATTTATGCAACATATATTTGCAAATTTTATCTTTTTGAGTAAGAGTATTTTTAAAAGATTTGAATATGTACATAAAAAAAATTAAAAAGCTGATTGTTCAGGAACTCAACATATTGCAAACTGAATGTCACAATTTATGACCCATGATGGCAGTCATATCAGGGTTGATATTTTTCATATGATTTCCCTAGATCAAAATATAACTTTCATATTGCGCCCTCACATTACAAACAGTGCGTTGGTGAGCTTAATATTAACTAAAAAAATTTCATTTATGTCATTCTCTCTGTGTAATTCTCTAATTTATGTGTCTCACTTCACCCATTAAGTAATATGATCCATCAAAAATGAAATCAATAAGATTGTGAACATACAATGATTTGATTTTAAACCGAGTGATTCTATATTAATGCAATAACTATCATCTGCAATATCCTCTATGAACATAGAAAGTGTTGAAGTGAAAGATTGAACTTAGAGAAAGTCAATCTATATAAATTTAGATCAACAGGTTTTATATTAGGTCATACTGTTTGACAAAATATAAAATCAGTTGATCTAAATTTATCTAGATTGAGAGAAAGTCAAACTCATTTACAAAATTGTTTTTGTCATTTGATAAATAATCAATTGTTGAAAAGGCTAGGACTTGAAATTTAAACAATCTATACCAGTTTTTTTTCATGTCATACTGATTAATAAACTTAGATATTATCATTTTTAAAATTTGATGTTATTTATTATCTCACTTTTTATAAAAATGTCAAATTCAACTATTACCAAGGATAATACTTAATATAAACCAACTCAAAAATGCATTGTTCCAAAGCTGACCTATCCATGTGTCTGAGCAGGTGATTTTTATTCTAAGCCTCCGCTTTGGTCTGACATCAAGCCAATACAGCATTGGAATCAACCATCAGGGAAAAACATTGTTTGTTTGTTTGAACACATAACTTCTACCATTTGCTCATGTCTGAAAATGTTTGAAATCAAAATTTAAATGTTAGATTCTTTAAAGTAATTAACTAAATATAAACCAAGTCATGAGCAATGTATCTCATCTTCCTACTCCTTCTATTCTATAGAAAACTTTTGTATTATGTAGCTTGACAGCAATTCTTACTTCTCATTCACTTGCATGTAAAGATGCAAGTTCCAAACATTGATTTAATAATCTAAAAAGCTTGAATATAAGTGTGTGTTGTATTCACAGGACCTAAGTAGGGAAGTCAGATACTGCTCCTGCAGGTAGCAAAATTTGTAATTCTGTTAGTTTGATCAAAATAAAACCATTATTGGTCATTTTATTGTAAAAATGTTTTTTTTTCAGAACATGTCAAAGTATTTTATTATGTTTTATATGATAATTTGATGAATATTAGGTGTGAATAAAGATAAAAGACATATCAGTTAAAAGAATTATGAAAATTAAATATTTCAAGAGTTAATTATCTAAAAAAGATGTTCATTTTTTAAAATGTTGTAATGAAAATTGATAAAATCTTGTTTAAAAATAGTTTCAGTAACATCTTTTATTTTTTCATATTTGGGTTGAACAAGAGTAATATTATCATGTATTTTTAAGTTTTTAAAGAATATTTCACTTGTTTTAGTTCTTTCAATATTGAAAGTCATTTCCAAATATTGTTTCAAATTACATTACCGGTATGTCTTCCCAAGTGACTTTCTGGAATAAATCTAAATTGTTTTAACTTAATTACCAGTAGAAAGTTTTTTATAAGCTAATTTATAAGGATGCACTGTATTATCGATATATCGGTATATTGAGATACAACAACAACACAATACGAATTGGTACACACCTCTGAAAATATCCAAGAAAACCTAGCCTCAATAATACTCACTATACTCCCATATTGAGTCTAGCTAGATGCAGTAACTTGTAGCATCAGCACTTATCAAATTGACCAATCAGGGCCTGTTTTTCCAAGTCACAATAGTCTGCATTCCCTTGGAGGGTCATAGGTCAGTTGATGCAACAAGTTACTGCATCTAGCTAGACTCAATATGGGAGTATAGTGAGTATTATTGAGGCTAGGTTTTCAAATTTAGTATATTAGATAATTTATAAGAAATGTTAAGAAATAACTGATTGGTTGATATAATATGAGCATATCAACAAATGATTTGTAATAAAAATTATGAAATTATAATGCAATAGTTATGTTTTCCATGCTAGTAACACTGATGACTTAAACTATATGATTTAGTTACTTTATATTCAATAATGATGAAACCTATGTGGTTCTGTTATGCCTTTCAATAGGGATTATGATTTCATGAAGTCTAACACTTAAATTCTATAACATTATCATCATAAATTTTAATAAAAGTAAATAAATTGAAAAGAAGACATTTTTTTTAGCTTTCAAGCCATCTTAGACTTGCTTAGGCTTGTTATCTTATTCTAGGGTCTCGCTGACAGACTAAATTTTAAATGGTGTTAACGTATTTCCAATTCATACCCAAAACAAATAAATTTCTCACACTTTTCATAAATTTGTTTTGTATAGATGTTACTTTAGTTGTCATTATTTACATCTTGAGGAGGACAAATATAACTTGATAAAATATGAACAAGTGACTAATTCCCTGACTTTTGATTCAATTTGGAAGATTGAGACTTGAAACTTCAAATTTGGTATGGAGAACAACTTACCAATGTTAACATCTGTGCTGCTTTGAAGTTACCTTTTGAGTGGGTTAATTTAAGATTTGGGTTATAAATAACCTGTCAAAACAGTAGAATTCAATCAGGGATATAAGAGAAGTCCATATCTATGACTAGTGTTTAAGATAAGTAGTGTTTCTGCATATTTTACTTAACAAAATCCTTTGAAACACAATTAGTTTTAAAGGGGCAGTAGCACATTTTTAGGAGGAGGATGTGATGTCAGGAAAATAGAAATATATGGTTTAAATTGAAAGACAATATATTGAAGCTATATGAGGTAGTGATAAATCAAATATATAACATAAAGTTCAGTCATGCAATTCCTTTTTCTTGCACAAAATGAATTAAAGGTGTTCACACAAAAATGGCTGCCAATGGACTTTATGTGTATCTTTATAATTTGTTATCTGACTATGGATGATTGATTTGTGTTACATGAGATTTTTAACACTATCAAAATAATTCATTTAGCATTAACATACTATTATCAGTGAATAGTTTAAAATATGAATTTAAAAAACCCCAAAAAAACCACCCACTGCCCCTTTAGGCGCTAGTAGTACAGATACGTAGATACTTTGAAACCCAAAAGAATAAAAAAAGCTTGCTTACTGGTCGCAGTGGTTTGTTAACGCTAGCATATTTGAGCCTAACATTGTCACAAATTGAAATGGATATAAATATTCTTTAATATATCAATATTCAGTGTTTTGGTGTAAATTAATTAATATCGGTATGTTTTTAAGATAATGTTTATTTGCAGAGGAATATCCATTTATGTTTAATCATGAGAATAGAACTCATGTCATATATGAAATACCCAATAATCATTATCTTAAAGAAGTGAGTACAGTTTAACTCAAGTTCACTATTAACATCAACATTATTCAATTGTAACCAAAACAGGGAGTATCGGTTATTACCAAATAGGTTCCAAAACATTAATATGGAGTACTGTGGTAATGACTATAAGATAAGAGCCTTAGTACAGTCTAGGTCCACATTCAGCAAAGTCTAACCTCACTGAGTACTCATATGGTAATAGACAGGTAATTAATCCACAGTGATACACATTAACAGAAGTATTCAATTATTCTTATATGTACTAAAAGTTCAATACCTAAACATATGTACAAAGTGTATAATTTGAAAAGTTCAGTTACCGGTATTAAAAGTGGTAGTTAAACACTATCATTACATTATTTTCAATTGCATTTACATTATGCAATTGCCCAAAGAATATAACATTGTTTAATAATTTCTCACTTGAAAAACAATAATATGAGGAATATTTACTTGTATGAATGTAAATAAGATTCAATAATCACAAGATGAACAATTTGCAATATAAATTAAGTATTGAAAAATAACATCAGTTCTTAGTGTTTGGTGTTGAATATCATTTTGATGTATGTATATGTTTATGGTTATAATTATGATTGTTCTTGATTTGTTACTTCAAATATATAAGTTGTTATTAATGTCAAAGTCTTTATACAGAATAACTAAAACAGAAGAGTTATCTCCCTTTTCTTGTCAACTGTAAGAAATGCATGCCTTTGAGATTGAAACAAGTTGTATTGATTTATTTATTTAGATTGAGTTTTCTTAGAAAGGGATATCTATTCATATGTCAAATTTTTTATCAACGTCTGCTTTTTACCCTATCTTCTACTCAAAAGATTGACATTGTGCATACATTTACCGGTCATACTCTTTTGTTGCCTCTGTACAAATAAGAATAAACGGGTCAATTAGAAAAATTCACTTCATTTCTATGTCTCAAACCCCTGAAAAATGTTATAATTGTCTTTTCTAAATCTGATATTTGTTAGCAATTTAAAACACTTTCAACATTTAGTTATCAATATACAATCAATGGTTATCTTTTCAATGAATTAATTTTCATTATTTTCATTTCAATCAAAAAAGATTAATTTTGCCCCCCATCAAACACCAAAACAGTCCTTGATTGTTCTGACATCTCCCCCTCCAAGCTACCAGGTATCTATTCTATCAATAACCCCTTTGACCTCTGTGTTCTTGCCACATTAACCCTTAGAGTGCCATGAGCTCATATAAGGTCACCTCGACTCAAACACCAAGGCGTATCCGCGCACTATAAATACTGAACAAAAGAAATGTATGAAAATTTTTAGAATGATAAACTTCAGTATATTTATTCATTGACCAATGGATGAAATATTCATCATGCCAATATCACTAACTTATTTTGCGCTGTATATACAGTTCTGAGGCATAACCCAACCTGGAACCCTATTCTTTGAAAATATCTGTACAAATTCAAGTTGACAACCATTTTTTTAATATCTGTGTAAACAAAGCTGTAATTTGAAACCACTGTATGGCATCTAAGATGAATGAGGGATTAATCACATATTCGTCTTGTAGCTTTGTTTTGTTTCAAATGATGGTCTTTACTTTATCAAAAATTCAATTTCCGATGAAAAATAAACAGATAAACATTGTATGAGATTCAGGTGAGAGTTTCCTTCAATGTGGTGAACTTCCAGTCTTTGAAATGATGTACACAGAATTCAGTTTTGAAATTTAATTTTCTCCCAGCACTGAAGTACATCTGAGGTTGTAATTTTATTGCATGTTTGGTCCATGCAATGACACAAATTATTTTTTAGTTAATTTCCCGTTAATACCCTTCACATGTCAAATCATAGAGTAGTTTCAAATAAGGAATGATTAAACCATGGCTTATATGATTTGGAAATATATTTTTCTAATAAGAAAAACTTTAATTAACACATATTCATTATAACTCATAATAATGGATTTAATACAACTTTTTGTGATTATATTTATGGAGTTAATGTGAAATTGATAGAACAAAATTTGTCGTTGTAGTAACAATCATTTAGTTCTTGATATACAAAATGAAAAGAGTTATCTCCCTTGCACCCTCTTCATTCCCCAATGGTTTTGAAAGGCAACATGCAAGGCAGTCTGATTAAAATCAACTATGATTCGAGGAAAAAAGTGTAAAAATATTATCTCTAGCGGGGTTCGAACCTCACCAAGCCGGGCTTTCCTCTCATTGACAGTCTGTAGGCACCCCTATTGCCCGCATGTTCTGACGCAAGCTCATCTAGCCAATCGAAAGGAGCGCAGTGAAAGCTTCGGTATCCTTCAGGGGCAGGTAACTCCAGTGTACCATTTGTTATACATAATCCCCGCTAAACGCTATTTAAAAACGAGGATGTGATTGGATAGCTTGCGCCTGGGTTTGTCTGCGCTAAACTGGTTATAGCAACACGCAATAGAGGTGGGTGCATTCAGACCGAGACGGAGAGGATTATCCCGATAGAGATAGATATTTTTTATATTTTATTCCTCGGAGCACGGTCGATTTTAATCAGACTGCATGCAAGGCAACATGAAACAAGGTCTTTTAAGTCAAAAGTAGACTACCATTTAGTCTCAGAAGTATGGGTTTATTTTTTCAATATTGACAATATTTTAAAGTCCCTTGGTCAGACTTGCATATCCAGCTAAGCCTTCCGAAAAAGTGTGGCACAGGAGCACATAGTCAGGTAGAAAAATCTTTCAGGACATTTTTGATACCAAAATCAGATTATTTGATAAACGAGAAAGTACCTAACTTGAATTTTGAAGTACACCACTCTCAAAAACTTGCCGTAGCCTTAAACGACCCCACAATCAGTGACATCACTGTTTGATGCGTAGGATTCACCTCCCTTCCTGTTTATCGAAATCATGGCCATTCAGGTTCCCTGAGTGTATTACGCTGCGCTCCGCCTGGCTACAGACACTTTAAGTACAAATTTCAAACACCTGCATTATTTTAATTACTTGCTGTCATATCACCAATTTCACAGAAAACATGTAACAGTAATTTTGACTAAACGACCAATATAAAGATTACACCAGATCGTTAATACAATGTAGTTCAATTATTTTCTTAGAAAGTAGTTTGGGTTATGAACTAACCCAAATAAGGAGAGTATAATTCATACAAATAAAGAAAAATTCTGTTCAAGTGGCTGAAAATGTTTAACCACATATGTAGCGGAAAAAATAATTAGCCTCTCATTGATTTTCTTTACTCAGTTTATTCCTGATCTTGGCTTGTTGTGAAATACTTGCTTCACAATTAAATACATCCATTTGTTTAACTTGCTTGATATTGTCCATTAGGATTCAACAGGAAGTCAACAAGTACAAGCTGTACAAAGAAAAAAGGAGCTTGTTATAATTTAACCTGTCTAACAATAATGTTCTATCTCAAAAAACATATAAACCTTTACTTGTTGCACTTTAGACTTGTTTACATTATTCAAATATGAAATAATTACAGAATATACAAAAACAGATTTTTCCGGATTTTAAACCAGCAACACAACATGTGCTTTTGACAAAACCTCAAATTGACTCAAAATTCTTAATTTATCATAATGCAATTAAATTACAAATATTCTTGAGGATATATGGCAATGAAATATATGTACTTACAAAATTGTGCGGGGCTTTTTCCCTACATATTTGCTTAACATTGAAAATCAATCACGCTACCGCAGCAACGGAACTACATCGAAGTTTACTTTTTGACTGGGCCTCGAGCGCCGATGCGCTGCGCTAATAGCGGGACTGATCACAAAAATAGCACATTAAATATTTGAAACTATGAATTATGTTACAACATATAAGGAAATCTAAATCTGCGAACAAAACAAAATTTGCGTCCTTCTGACTATCATATTATGCCTTACAACTTATTTATGCAAATTAGAAAGATTCTTGTGTTGACAATGGTTAAGGCATATGAACTCAATTTCCAAAATGAACAAAACATGCAAATGATATCAATGTATTTGAAAGTACTAATTTATTGATAAGTAAAATCGCCTGCAACGTTGCGTCACATGTTCACTTCCCACAAGCCTTTGCGCGACTTTGCAAAAAATACGCCCCTTTCTATTTATAGCAACCTGCCGCTTCGGGAAAGCGGTTTCGAATGTTTAATTCTTATTTCACGAATAATAATCTGATTTCTGGTTTGGTTGTACTTATTGATTTCTGAATATTCATAGAATACGTTAAAAATATTTAAAAAATTATCTATATTACTTAAATTCTGACCATGGGACTTAAAGATAATTCATGTATAAATAACAAAATGGAGCCCAGAAGATGCTTTAACTTCAGCTGGGTGATCTAGACTTGCTATACTTAGTAGACTTGTTGAATATTTTTGCTTTAGGGTCTGGATGACAGACTAAGTAAAAAGCAAAATGTTATGTCAAAAGCAGAATTCCTGGTCGAGGATTCTGAGATTATATTCGTGTAAGAAGAAATCTAATTTACATTCAAGTTAAACTCTACATGATTGACAGTACCTGAAATGAAATCAGGAGAGGTTTCAACCTTCATGTGATTTTGAAAAAGATACAGTTTTCTCACTTTGTTTTAGTATTAAAAGTAAGGACCAGATTGATATTTAAAAAAAATCTTTTTAGCTTCATGTTATAAATATAAATTCTTTTAAAGAGTTTCTAAGTTTATCATGTTTATCCAAAACATGTCATTAAATATTTGTTTTAAATATTGATTAAATGCGAGGAATTTTCGCATTGACAGAAATTTCTTTGAAAAATAATTTGGTGATTAGTGTACCTATACCTGGCATCATTGACTTGTCAGCATGTAGAATTATCAAACCTTGCTTTATATGATTTGAAAACTTGCTTCTCTCAGTCAAGAGGTAACTAGCAAACATATTTATTATCTCACATTACATTGTGATTCGATTAACTCCTTGTTGTTATGTTTATGGTAAATATGTGAAAATGCTATTGTAAGAAGTGTCATTGCAGTAACATGATTTTGTCACTAAAATTAGAGTCATAAAAGAGTTACCTCCCTTGAACACTGAAATTGAATTTTGATATATTTTCAACCACAAAGTCATGTGCAATAAGAGAAAACATTGCAAATAAAACAATCCACACCATGGCAACACTTTAGTTTGTATGTAAAGACCAGAACTATTTTTTAAAATGGAATAATGCAAGAAAGTGATTATTTAGACAGGACAAAACATGGCTGTTGTTGTGAGTTGTTCAAGTGTAAAAGGGAGTTACCTCCCTTGCCCAGTTCCCCAATGTCAGTTTTTGTTCAGTTGGAGGTGTGTATTCTAATTTCTAGGGATATAACTTACTTACAATGAAAAAGCTGCATCCATGAAAAAGCATCAATTTATTAATTTATGAGAAAATGTGAACATAAATTCTGAAAAATATTTTCAACAAATAACGAAGATAACAACTTTAATGATACAACTTATATAATCATCAATTCCTAATCTCCTTAATTCCTTATTGCTTTAGAAAGGATTTTTTTAAAGATAATTGTCGTTTGAAGATTGTACATGTAAAGGAGTCAACCCTTTGTCTCTGATATGTTATGGATCGATAGTGAGTATATGTTACATTGAAACAGAACCCGCAAAAGTTAAATCTTCTATTTCCTACTGAAAACACATTATTTGGTAATGCATCTGATTGACTATTCTGAATAAAAAGGAGCCCTGAACAATAGTTTATTTCCTAAAGCTGAGTCTGACTTGTCAACATTTTCTAGACTTAAGAAGGCTCCTTTAACTATTTATTTTCTTTAGGGTCTGGATAACAGACTTACATTGCTTGGACACAACCACTCTTATAATAACATGCAAATGCAATTTGGTCAAAATGCACATGTTCCAAATTTTTCATGTTGCTTAATTTTTTTGTGAGGAGTATGCCAAGACCATCCAGATTTCTTTACCCATTTACCAAACAGGTGCTAGTACGTTACGGTTAAAAAGATGATAAAAAATGAAATATTCACAGATCAACAGTTATATATAACTAGCTGCGATTTATGAAAAGTTGATATGAGCATGAAAATTTGGATTTCAAATTTCTTAGGTTTGTGAAATAGACAAATAACTAATGCAAACTACATTAACTTAAAACAATTTCATTTCCACTTACCCTTTATCAAACACATAAAAGAAATTTGATAATAAGAAACGCTGTTTATTTATGAAATTCAGTTATTAAGCTTCAAGAATTTTCTCTTTTTAAAACATATTTACAATATGCAATGTGTTCACCCTTAGTTACAAGGTGTTCATCCTCAGTAATGCTTTGGCAATATTAAAGATATTCGTTCATTTGCAGTTTGAAGATTAAATGTTTGTTTTCATATACTTGGATATGATACAAACTTCAAAATTAACAAGTAACTTTAAACTCTAAAGTTACCTTTAACGATATTCAACGAAAATTAAGAAACGATATGCTGTATCAAAATTAAGAAATCACTCATGCCATGTTGATGTTTTACATATTTGTATTCAAAACAAAGCCACAGATGAATGAAATTATTCTAGAAATTTAAATTCTAAAGTTTTATAATGTTAATCTCTAAATAAGTTATGGTGATAATATTTTTCCCAAAAAAAGAAAAATCTTATAACTAATTTAGTTTCTGTAGGTGAATAACTTGAGCTGCAAAGAGTTACCTCCCTTAGGACGAAAGAAGTTGCCTGCTTATAGTTTAGAAGATGAGTACAAATAAATACATTTGTACTATATATTCCTTTTGCCTTCAAGCATTATCCTTGGAAGAAATTAGGAATAAGATGATAGACTTATGATAGGTTAGTACCGTATTCGTCCTAATAAGCGCCCCCTCCCTAATAAGCGCCCCCTATTACAAATTTCCATATAACAGAGAGCCTCTGAGTCTGATAAGTTTCGAAAGGTGATGGTATATATAATTACTTATATAAATTGTTTAAAAGCAATTCTTAAGTATTACAAATAGGAGAAGTCTTTATTTATATTTGTTGACAGAATTACATTTAGTAATAGATTATTGTACAGCTACCAAGATTAATGAACTGCAGTAGAGTAGTTGGTAATACCAAGTTAATGAAATTTACAATTCCTTAAAGCCTTGTCATAGATTATCACTCAGGCTTGGCTACTGCTTCTGTACATCTAACTATTTTACAAATTAAAGGGGCAGTAGCATGTTTTTAGGGGGATATAAGATGATGCCAGGAACATGAAAATAAATGGTTGAAATACAGTGTATTTAAACTAAATGAATCAGTAATAATCAATGTAAAGTTTAGCCATGTGATTCCCTTTTCTTGAACAAAATGAACTAAAGGTGTTCACACACACAAAAATCTTTATATTTTGTTCCTTGACTATGGATGATGGTTTGTGTAATGATATTTTTGACACTATAAAAATAATACATTTGTCATTAACGTAGAATTATCTGTGAAAAATTTAAAACATAAGATTTTCAAAAAACGTGATACTGCCCCTTTAAATGCAATGCTTCAATTAACAAATGCCATAAAAATGTCAAAAATATTGATCAAAATATTAAAACTTGTTTTGACAGTGTTTATCCCACCTGTGTGTAATTATGTGTGTAGAGCTGCCTTTCAGGGTGACCGGAAAAAAGTCCCGGAAAAAAGTCACAAATTTCTATCAATATCAAAGGATTATTTATCATATACTAAAATAATGAAAGAATTAGTCACCTACTGTATGTCCATTTCATAATAATTTTTTACTTTTTTTCCTGTGACCTTTTTTCCATGACGTTTTTTCCGTGACTTTTTTCCTGTGACTTTTTTTCCTAGATTCCCTTTCACGATTTTAAACTTCTGTGGATTTTTATGTTTGGTGGTTTCCATGAATATCGAACTTAGAATTTCAATAGATGACTATACTACTCTATATCAACCTTAAGATAAACATGTATAAAGATTATTTACCGAGTGTTTTCGGATATATCTGTTATATAGATAATCATTAATCAATGTAAATTTTGGGTATTCAATCAATACATATTGGTTGTTTATAACGAAAATAGAATTGATAAAAGTAAAGCGTTTTTTGTGACATGTTGCAAAACTAACAAGATCATGGAGTGGAAGCTGATAGGACATGGCCAAAGTATCAAATTCTTTTTAGTTGTGAAAATCCATCCCTAACATAAATTTATTGAAATGTGATCCAACTATGCATGGTGGCTAGTAGTTTCGTTTGTGACCTGATATTTTGTTATATGACTACGGGTACTCTGATTAGGTAACTGAATGTTTGACATACTGAAGATAAACCATTTAACTTCAACTAATATAGAGTGAGGAACCTGAAAAAAATAATTGTTTTTAAATTATGGTGTAATTTAAGTCTTTAAAATCTGAGCTTGATTTCTCTTCTGATTGAAGAATTATTATTGACATTAGTTTCTTTATTGCTTGATCTTCTAGATCCAAGCTTCAAAATTAGAGTATAAAAATAAAGAATTTTTAGTGGTATGCAATGATTTAGAGAAAGAATATTGTATTTACTGAACAAAAGTCTTCTTTGTCTGGTAAATGGTAGTTTGAATATAAAAGGTTTAAATAATATCATTATGCCTTTCTGTGCTGAATATTTGTTTTAGTTTCTTTAATCAATTTTCAGTTATTTTTCTCTGTTTTTGGTTTTAAAACATTTGAATTTTGAAAAAAGGTTTTTCAACTTTTGTCATATTTATGCATTCTGATATCTAGGGTGCACAGGGTTACCTCCCTTTGTTGCTTGGCCAAGGGGATGTTGGCGATACACAAAATGAGAATACATGATATACATGTCACATAAAACTTGTTTTACAAGGTTAACTTTGAAATGACATCGATGATTGTGTAATGTACCTCCGGTGTAAACATTGACTGGCTTGAGAATATGATATACTTACATGTGTAAGAGTCTGATAAGTATAAATAGATATGGTATATATACTTACATGAATGTTATTACTGTCTGATTGGAAGGGGTTGGTGTATATATACTCACATGTATATCTATATTGGTTTAGAGCAATTCTAAAGTAGAACAAATATGAAAAGTTTATATTGATATACAATATTTGTAGCGTTTTAACAATTTATATTAGATTCTTATCAAATATCAAATGCAATACAGTAGCTTATATTAAATAATTTATAAGGCCTTGTCATATCTTCTTGGTGATGTCCTTTTTATTACTGATTGTAAATAATATCATATGTAACAATCATACCCCAACAGCAATGAGCCTTTGGTTTAAAAGAGTTTGAATTGTTAAAATGTTGCAACAAAAAAAAAAAACAACCTTAAACTTTGATTTTTTATGGAACATAGCCTGAAACTTCAAATTTGGTATATATGTTACCATGAAGTGTGGTTTTGTACCAAATTCCATTTAAAAATTTAGAAATAATTTTTTAGCAAAACTGTCCATGTTTCAAGATAAATGATTTGAAAATTATCAGACTTTAAAATTTCACGTATCGGATGTTACTTTTTTATCCCAAAACTGTTTTATTTCAAGAAAAAAGGAAGTATTATACTTCTTAATGTTCAAGAAACTGTAGTTTAATCCAGTTAGAACTACCACTAGTCTGTTATTCAGAACCTAAAGCAAAAAAATTACAGGAGCCTTCTTATGTCTAGAAAATATTGGCAAGTCTAGATGCCTCAGCTGAAATTAATTATAGTTCAGGGCTACTTTTTTTTAATTTTTTAATAAAAAATCAAAATAATAAAATTAGTAAAGAACCCTTTCTCCCCTAGAGACTAAATGATAGGTTAGAATACCACAAACACTAAGTAATTCCAGACTACAACTACTTTTATTGACTTAAATATTACATTTTTTTTCAATTTATCAACTTTTGTAGTGATTATCTTCAACTAAGTTTTCATGAAATAATTCAGTTATTTATATATTTCTAATTATTTTCTCGCACTAAGAATTAATATTGAAACACTTTTTCAGTCAAACTTACTACATGTTGCAATTTTGGGTGGTTTTCAGTTGCTTTTCACTGATCAATTTTCGTTTTTAATTATTGTGTTATTGTTTGCACTGATTGATGCAAACTTCAAAATTTGTTTTTTACCATTAGTGGCTGCAAAGCCAACCGATGGTAAATGTGATGATTTTGTATTAATGCATGATTAATACCTTGAACATACTACTGACAGTAGTTTGCATATCATTTCTTGCAAACAATTTTTATTTTTTGTTTATGAATTATCAATATATTTTTTATTCTTGTTTTGAAAGGATGATATTTCTATAATTGTGATTGCAAAATATCTTAATTTTGAACAAAACTGATCCACCTATGGCCATATTACCAATTCCAATATCAAGAGTGCAAAGGATTACCTCCCTTGGCTGCTTGGCTTGCGAGAGGTTTTTCTATTGTTTTGATAACTTGTTCCCTTTTTCAATTTACTGTCTCTAAAAGCCTTTAAGTTTTCTTACTAAGAAAATGATGTTTTATTTCTATAGCAGAAAAGTAGAAAAAAAAAAATATTTATGATATACTAGTCATATAAATACAAATGACGGGACAAGGTTAATACAATGTTTTCCTTCAATACTAACTCATGCTCACTAATTCTTTTGTTTTGCAAGTTACATCGATATATGAACCCCAATTCAAGAAACTTCAATTGCCTCATGCGATAGATATGAAAAGGTGTTTAAATAATTAATTTCATCACAAGTTTAAATGATGTTACATAATAAACTATCATTTTGAGTTTCTAACAGAGTATTGGCATAGCTTACAACAATGTCACAATGCTGACAGTTTAAACATTAACTTAAGATTAAAGTTGTAAAATATTTGATAAAAATATTAAGAATAGTTATTCTAACATGACACGAAAACTAGTTTGAAAATACTGCGTTCTGATTGGTTACTCATTTAACATTTTGTTATTTCAATGATTTTATTCTATATAAAAGTTTTAATTGATTATGGAATGACCCGAATAGCGTAAAGTAATGAACGACCTTGAATGACAATAACTATGAAGGTCAGGGTAAAAAAATGGGCGTGGTCAACCTCATTCAACCAATCATCGTTTTTATTAAATTTTTGACAGAAAACGACAACTTGAAAAAGTAATACATTTTTCAAAACTGTTTTGGCTTTGGCGGGAATTAATTTTTACACTTTTCAAAACAAATCAGAGACTTTACAAAGCAAAATATCGAGGTGTACGGAATTAGCCGACCGTATGGAATAGCACGGCTCTACTCTAAATGTAACGTAAGGACTTAAGGGACGATAACATTACAGCTAGGTTTTAACTAGATTGGCCCTGTGTTGAATTACACTTGTGACATCATCCTATTGTTCCGTTGCTCCATTATTTCTCAGTAATGGGAACGTTGCACTTTACATCAAGTTTTTCACTTACATTTTCATAATTTTCATGATTTTAAGGATGTTGCTGAACAAGCATATACTTGAGTGTAATTCAAGTCGGGTTATATCCTTGTAAAATAACTAGAGATTATTACCCAAGGAAGTGTGTCATATGACTGTTACGAAACGAGTGTGTATTTTTGTATTACCCGAGCGAGAGCGAGGGTTATATACAAATTTGCACGAGTTTCGTAAAAGTCATGTGACACACTTCTGAGGGTAGTAATTTTTTTATTACTGATTCAATTCCATTTTACCATCTTAGAAATATCCATGAAAGGGCAGCTTCCCTTGCGACGGCCGGCTACGGTGACGTCATGAACAATGGTGTTATGACGTCACAGGCGAAAACTACGGGAACTCATGCTACAACAATCGTTGCTAGGCAAAAGTGATATGTGCACTAGTGCTCATATTGAAAATACTTCACCACTTATTACCAACCATATGGGTAATAATGGACCTTAGTCGCTATACCCCGGCTATTCATAATTGGGGATGGTTCTGATGAAGGCAAGTGGGAAAGGCTGCAAACCCTTGCAGTGAAACAAACCACTGTCCATGGGGTATCCCACTAATCTCTGACAGACAACCTCAGCATGTTTAACAAATAAACGAAAAAGCTTTTTGATTTGGAAACCTGTTTATTATCAACATCTTGATTATTGCACATAAATCAGCAACTATTTTAACAAGAATCATCCTCTACTCTCCAAGTGATTTAAATTATCGAATAACGATGAATCTAAAACTTTAAGTGATAAAACATGGTTTGTGAAAGGTAAAGTAAAGGGAATGAATTTTTTTCAAACCTTATCTTGGTGTTGAGAATTATAAACATTGTTTAAATGGTTTAACCACGAGTTTGAGATGTTGATACAGTCTAATGTATACAGTGGCAGTTATTTGTGACAAAGAACATGTTCTCTATGATCTGAATTCCTACATGATCTGAATTCCTACATGATCTGAATTTCTATATGATCGATGTCGTGAACCAAACCCCAAAATAAGATTGAAAGATATATTTATTCTTTATTATAAAGTTGAATATCTATCAGTATGAAATATCTAACTCAAGACCGATCATGCTTTTACCGGCATCTCTGCATTAAGGATTTGTTAAATTAAACATCTCTAATGAAAATTTCATGATGTTGAAAGTTCTTGCAAAAATAATTTGTAGCAAAATTGATGTTTTGGAATGTTGTTTGTTTTAGAATGTAACAAAAATTATTTCTATGCATGGATTCTGAAAAGAAATTAAATGATAGAAATTAACATATCACATCAGGTTTGATGTGATAGATTTGGTAAATGTTGTCTACTTTAATGGATATTATTAAACAGAGACTAATACAGATTAGGTAAGAAATCTATAAATAATAAAGTAAGTCTTGTTGGATTCTAATCTTTGGATTACTAAATAAAGCACCTTTAATAATTCTTAGGCTATGACGTATACTATTAACTACTAGTAAGTAAAATCCTAGTATATAAGTAAAAGATTTCTTACATCCTTTGCATGATAATAATAATACAATACTATGGTAATTGATCTGAATACTTCATACAGAAATGGTCTTAATACATGCTTTTAATATACCGACACTGTTTTCAGTAAATAAAACAAAATATTGTGGTTGTTTTTCATTCAATTTCGGTTAAATTAAAACTGGAATTTTGCACATGAAAAATCAATTTACATAAAAAGAAAACTCTCTTTAAAAAAAAGAGAAGAAAAACTTTTGGACAAAAAATTCAATACTATCAACAACCTTTCAATGAACAAAATTTCCTCAATATATAATAATATATACCCTCTTTATACACCAGGGTGGGCTAATATGAAACAACTAGACCATGCTCTTCTACCATTCCTCTTGCTTCAAAGGCATACCATCTGACCGTGATGTGAGAGCAAGGGAACTAGTTTGAAGCTTAAACCTGAATAAAACTCAGAAATCTTCAACATTGTCATGACCGGGAAAGAAGTAACATTTTCACACACACAAAAATCATCCAAAAAACATAAAGAGTCTTCATAATGACTTATACGTTGTCTACAACCATTTCATACATAATACATTTTTTGGTTATTCTATATTGATGCTGCTTCCATTAATTCCAGCAAGTTATATTGAACTATAAGTGAGCCTGCCTGACTTCATCATAACAAAGCCCTACCCATTTGACTACCCACTGACATGCACCGAACAAGCCTTATCCAAGGGCAGGTAACTCCGAACATTTGCATGTGGTCTGGATTTTTTCATCACAGTTATGCATTAGGACAAGTTTGGTTCATTTGTAATTCAAAACTATGAAACTGTGGATCATTTGTAATTCAAAACTATGAAACTGTACCCGAAATAACAATGTTGAAAATATCTAAGTTTTATCCAGATTGGCTGTTAAGGTGGCTGAGTGTTGGAAAGATGTTTTAATGTTCCTTGTGACGACACACGACAACGGGTACATGGGAGTGGTGGATGATGTAGTCACTGACGCTGCCCACGAATGTACGGCGGATTTGTCCCATTCCTCTGGTACCTGTGACTATCAGCGTGGCGTGAAGATCATCCGCTACCTTGCAGATGACGTCACCGGGGCTTCCTCCAACACTCTTCACCTTGCCACCGATCTGCAGTAAAAGATACCTTGTTGAAATAGGGTGATAAAACAATCTCATCAGATTATAATCTTTATGGTGCTGCATTACTTAATGCAGATTATGGCTGTCACATGGCCTGATTACTCGATTTCTCGGGATACATATGTTTAAATGAGCCAAATCCTGAGTTTGTAAAAATCTTCTGAACAGAAATGTTTCTGTCAGTGTCAAAGTTGGAAAAAATATTCTTATATGGGATTTTCATAAAGGAGTTGGCTAGTTTTGTGCGTAAATGTTGGTTACTCAAAAAGTTTTTTGTTAGAAATATTGAATTATGATCAATGACAATAATGTTGTGTTCTCCTAACATGATACATATCGTATCATGACCTGAATATCTTGATAGGTTTTGAATTGTGTA
The DNA here is from genome assembly GCA_916613615.1 of Steromphala cineraria. NCBI lineage: Eukaryota > Metazoa > Mollusca > Gastropoda > Trochida > Trochidae > Steromphala > Steromphala cineraria. The sequence continues at coordinate 11,155,160 of OU744726.1, forward strand.
CCTGTATCATAACATTCCTACCATAAACCAATCTAACCTTGCAGGCCGTGGGCCCAAAATATACTCACTCCGGCCTTCTTTAGCTTCTCTCCAAGAGTTTCCAGGAATTTGTTGACACGTGCCTCTTCCTCCCTGTATAGATCTGTCAGAACGGTCACGTCCGCCATTACCATCGCTGTGGACACAGACAGACATGATGTCAGCTTACTAGTTACTTGTACACATTTCGCTTAAAATTTCAAGACCCTTAAAGACATATTCTTGGTAAATATATACCGGTAGTGAAAATATGAGAAAAAAGCTTTAATTGAAATATGAATAGCGGAAGAGACACAAAGGTAACAGAGAATGCAGTGAACCTTGCCAACATTTGTAAATGACAAAATCACACAAAGATTTCTGAATGTTCTAGGGTATATAAAGGTACCTTGAAATTGTATTGAGTTTTGCACAGGCTAAATTCTTTATCTTTGATGATATTCATGGCGAATTTAAGGCTTTTCCAGGCTATTTAGTTGTTTTCGAGGCTTCATAATGCTGAAATAGGTTATTATAGCTTTTTTCGGCCAAGTGCCCATATTCCAAGGCTATGTTAATTTATGTCTTATTACATCAAACTACTCAATTATCTAAACTATTCTCAATCTATGTATATATTCTCCTTAACAATCATGTCCAGCATCACTTGCTTGATAAGAGTGTTAGTATCTACACTGAAATGTTGCATTTCATGCAATAAAGAAGTTGATTATCCATAAGAACCTCTTCTGCATCATCAACCAGCTTCTAAATGACTCTCAGGGAAGTTGCTCGTAGTATTCACTGATACAAATCACAATACCACTAATATATTGATACTGAGCCAAAGCTACCAAACTTATCTTGATATGCAAAAAAAGAAATTACTTAAAGAAAGGTCAAACTGTTTTATATTTGATTTCAAGTGACTTGTGTTCCAGCTGCCAAGTTTTCTCAACTGTTATCATATCCAAAAGAATTAAAATCAATGCAGGTTTTAAACTTGTATAGCGGCTAGTGTTTGTTCAAGTAATGATTGTATAGTGTCTTTACCTTATATCAATGTATGAAATAAGTAAGGATGGGTACCGTTCCTCATTTCTGTATTGCAATATACTGTGATACAGAAAAACCTATTGCAATACGTATTGCAATATATTGGTACTCTTCAAATTCAAGAATTTGCATGCTATCTTGTCTAAATAGACGTGTTAAGAATGATCATTATGTTCAGCTATGAGCCATTTCGAAAGATTATATTCTTCAATCACTGTTTATTACCTTTGATTAAATTGTTTTAACTATTTTCAAAACACAACTTCATACTTTGATAAGAACTTTCCGTAAAAACATACTTTATTTGGCTGTTTTGGGGGCAATTTAAGATGGAAATTGGTAATTTTAATACATTCGATATATTGGACATTTTCAGAAGTGTGTACCGATTCGTATCATGTTGTTTCTGTATTGCAATATACCGATATATCGATAATACCGTGCATCCTTAGAAATAAGGCTGTCCAACAGCCCAGAACATGGTTTTTTTTTAAACCAGGCTGGTAACTTTTTGAGTTATTTCTTCAAATTTGACATTTAAATGAACAATATAACACTTTTGGGCAGGCTACTTTTCAAGCCTGTTTCATAAACTGCTTATATGCTCACATAAAACTTATTGTTAAAACTTAACAATAAGGCTATACAATATTGTATCATGATACAAGGCCCACGAAATAAATAAGTTGTAGCTCCCCAGCTTGGGCAATATTCTAGCCATACGATTTGTTATATTGTTGTCAAAGGACATGACCATATGTACACCAGTTGGACGAAATGCATCTTCCTACGCAGAGCCTAAAAGGCCAGTTTCCAAACTGTCATTTTATGCCTTGCTGCAGAGACTTTACTTTTCTGTGCTGCTATAGTGCCCCTACAGAGTAGAAAGCAAGCACAGAAAACTCAAGGCTATGCAGCAAGGCATAAAATGACAGTTTGGAAACTGGCCTTTTAGGCTCTGCGTAGGAAGATGGACGAAATGTACAAACTAAGATCCCCTTGGAATAAGAAATAAATTCAGCTAAATGGCACAGTCCTTCTGGGCTGTCAATGCAATACACTAAACACTCAATGTCAGCTAAATCTGTAGTCGGTCAGCCAGACCCTAAAATAAAATGCCAGCCTAAGCAAGTCTATAATAAGACTTGAGAGCTCAATTTCTGAAAATGAAGAAATTTCAGTCTCCTTTTCATCGTTTTTTTCCAAATTTCAGATTTATTGAAAAAAATTCATTTCAGAGTCTTATTGTTAGACTACTCAATCTGTTCAAATGCACAATCCACAGTGCATGCTTCAGAGAGTAAATCATGTCTGATATACTAGTACATGATTTATATGTTATTCATTCGTATATCAACCTGAAACATGACTGTCAACTCAACACAAGCAGAAATAGCCACAGCTGATTAATAAGTAGGTCATCCAAAGTGAACAATGCTGCAGTGCAGTTGAATAAGACCATTGTACACAATTTAAGTTTGAGGAATATCTTGTCATTGAGAACGTTTTATAAATAATATTTGACACTACTGTTTTACATCAATATTTAACATTAATAAGTAGTATACATGCTCTTGAGGGTATATTTAAGTCATGGAATGCTTAATAACCTTATAATATATACGTGTTCTGAATGTCTTGATATATATATACTGAAGGTTTCATTATGATTTAGGACATGTCACTCTTACTCTAAAGTGCTTTAAGCCTCTTGTTCTTAGCATGTAATAAGTTCACTCTTTATAGATTTACAAGATCCTTCCAATGATTTATACCAATATTTTACCCATTTACAATTTGATTTAAGGTATCTTACCAAAAAAAAAATAAGTAAACTTTAATATCTGTCAGCATTTCCATTTTAAATAAGTCTTAGTTCCTGATTTAGTAATAGGGATATAAAACAATTTTTACATACATACCATCCTTATTTTAATACTGAAATGAATTTAAGGAACAGTCAAGTTTTTACTAATAACTTGTATTTCACCTAATGACCTCACAATGAGTAATAAAATGTCTTATGATACCAAAATTTGGCATGGTAAATGATCACTCATAGTTATTTTGAAAATCTAATCAAACTAAAATTAACAAATAAATCTTATCTAAATACTTTTCTACTGACAGAAACAAAACAGATGACACATGACGAGTCAATATGTCACGTCAACTTTAGTAATATCTATTACGACACTGATCTCACTTATAGCGGGATAACCCTGCGGGATAGCGGGGTTATCGTAGATGTACTAGTGATATGATTTTTTATAAATTTGGAAATGAAGTAGTTATTAAATGGAAAATGGCCCATTGAGAATTATGGAACTCAAAACCTTGAAAATGGCCCATTGTCAAAGATGTCTTTGCCAATCCCTGTGTAGTGCGTACAGATATATTTCTTGCTCATCTAATGGGAAACACCAATTGCGTTGTTACAAATTTGATACAGGTAAAATTTGCTCTTCGGAATCATGATATGAACACTGATATGACTGCCATCATAGGTAAGAAGACAACTTACGAGACTGGATGACGGTGTGGTACTCTGGGCAGTGAACAAACACCACATGGTCCTTGGGTCGGTGGATGTTGCGCATGTACCCTGCAACATACATGTGTAAAGAGGGTTTGAAATTAGCGTTAGCTTTCCATAGTTTTATTGGACTCAACTTTCCTGCATATTTGACGATGAAAATCACGAGAGCAACCCCAGAAAATAATGGAGGTGTGATGATACAGAATTTTTCTCAATACGATACGTAGCCGTTTTAAAAGTCAACATTATGTATCACAATACAGAGAATGTATCACGATATGTTAATCAAAAAATTATGGATCCTCATACATGTACATGCAGCTTTTTTCTTAACCAAATATAAAAACTATTAATTAAACCATATTTCACAGTGATTTTCATGACAACATGTTATAAAAACAACAACACATAGCAATCATTTAAGGAGGCATAATCTTTATCATCCTGTTATCAAGTCTTTTCAATCTATCTTTTGAACTTCAGCTAATGGTCTTGATATCAGGATAGTCTCTTATCCAGACCCTAAAGCAAAAAAAATGAAGGAGCCTTCTTAAGTCTAGAAAATAGTGGCAAGTCTAGATGCCTCAGCTTTAGGCTGAAATTAAGTATTGTTCAGGACTCCTTTTTATTTCTTTTTAGATAAAAAATAAAAATGATAAGATTTTTTTAATAACTTTTTTTTCAGGGACTAAATGTTAGTGCATGATGGGAAGTGAACAAGCATTCAGTTGGTCTGGGATGCACAGACTGCTGAGATAGGGGTATTCTAGGCTAGCTCCCTTTCTCACTTGTTTATTTTCTGATAAAAGAACATACTTTTCACTCAGTGGAATTTGTTTGGTCAATTACTTTGAGAAATGCACGACTTCAAATGACTGATTCCCTTTACCCTTCCTCCTCTACAAACCAGAAGTCCAGCACAAAAACATTGCTGTTACTGGGTGAAAAGGGTAATTGTGGTTAGATATTCAAGGGGATACAATATTATTGGATGTACCAAGTGGAGCATTTATTGAGAATACAAAAATGAATATCCCCTTAAGTTGATATCCCACAAATATAGGCAGCTTGTTGTGCCTTGTTCTACAAACAGAGATATGTGTCTACCTAGACTGGGCTGTTTACTTTCAGGACTTATTGTACTCACTACAAGTTGGGCAAGTAAACATTGTCCAAGTAAACAGGGCTTCACCTACAAATATCAAAACTTCAATCCGTATGAACAATTCTGTACTTGCAATTAATCTTAAATATATATTTAGCTTTTGTAGCAGAGAACTTAGAGCCAATGCCTAAGTAAGTTACTTTACATTAGATTCAATAAGTTAACTTTTGGACCTTTACTCTTCTTTAGTAAGTATATATAGTGCACACTGCATATAGTATATAGAGATTATTACCTGAGGAAGTGTGTCATATGACTTTTACGAAACGAGTGTGAATTTTTGTATTACCCGAGCGAGAGCGAGGGTTATACACAAATTTGCACGAGTTTACCGATTCTATTCCATTTTATCATCGTTGAAATGTCCATGAAACGGACCGCTTCCCTTGCGACGGCCGGCTACAGTGATGTCACGAACAATGGTGTAATGACGTCACAAGCGAAAAATTACGGGAACTCGCGCTACAACAATCGTTGCTAGGCAAAAGTGATATGTGCACTAGTGCTCATATTGAAAACATGTCACTACTTATTTTGAACCATTTGGGTAATAAGTAGAGTTATGACGATATACCAATACATCAAGAATCATGATACTTAATATGACGATATACTTATCGACATTGTGATATGATGCCTGTATCATGATACGTATCATTAACTTTAAATTGCTCTCTTAACCTTAAGATCAATATTTGTGTCCAATTTTTGTTTTGTTTTTCAAATGCCCTGAAAATAGTGTATTCATGCATCGTATCAAATCGCATCGTTCTTTAATATTGTGAAACGTATCGTATCATGACATATCTGTATCGTCACAAGTCTACTGCATAGATTATTGACTTCATTACAAATTTCATGTTCTCAAGAGTTTACTGTTATAGTCAATCTAAATGAATTAAGATCAACAGTTCCATATATCTGTTAATACTGAACCATCTTCCTACGCAGAGCCTAAAAGGCCAGTTTCCAAACTGTCATTTTAGGCTCTGCATAGGAAGATGATACTGAACCTGTTGATCTAAATTTATTTACATTGCTGTTATAATATTTCTGGTATTTGAATAGGTTCTTCAAATCTCTGGTTTGTTTATTAATGTTCTAAATATTCATTAATTGATTATTCACGTAAACAGCTGGACACCATTTGAAATAATTACATTCAACACACGTATGTATATATTCTGCATGTCTTTTATAGGCTTGTTTAACATTATAGTTTTATAATTTTTTTCCGATTACAGTTTTTAACAAGACTATTATGTATTTCAAATTTTCAATATTCATGAAATGTATTTTTTGAGAAAGTTACAAAGCTGGTGTGACCGTACTTCGTTAACATTTGGACCATTGCAGTCAGGCCAAGTGAACCTTTTTACACAGTTAACAATTTCAGATAACACCGAAAGTCGCTAAATGGCTGCAATTTGGCGATGTTGTTGTTAGTCTTATGATATTTAGGCCTAGTCAAGATATGATTTTCCCAACATTGTGATCGTCATAAACCCGCGTTAATACAGTATGATCAACAACACAATCTAAGTAGAATGCAAACAGTACGTGACACCGATGGTTTACTGTATGATTGCGACCCAAATTTCCATGTTTAAATCGGGATTATTTATGCATTTCATCTACTTACATTCGAAAGCTTCATCAGAATATTTGCTCCCATCCATGGCAATAACAACTGTTCGGTCTTTTGCTTCCTCCTTGCCTGCCATTTTTCTAGATTTCTCTAAATATGAGCAAAACGGTCAATTCGATGGTCAGCGACTGAGCGAGCTGCAAGATTCCTTCACTTCCCAAGTCTAGCGAGAATTTGTCACGTGTTCGCAGGTCAAAGTTCACGAGGTCACAGTCGTGTCGCTGAATGTCATCCTCAGCTGAAACCGTGCGTCAAGAAATTATCATGCATCAGTTGTGCATTTATGAATAAATTAAATCGCTATGATATAACCAAAGACATAGATATTAGATAAATAGATAAATCTTTGAAATAACTATAGGCCTAGTGTCACATCATCTACAATAATATTAGTACCGTATCTTAGCTGTACATAGTAGATCATATAGCATGTATAGGCATAAAATCAACGCATGAACTATGGCAGCGAGAACCCCCATGATTTCAGAATGTTTCAAGGGATTTTAACTAATGAAATATTGATTTAAAAATGAAAGCAATGTTATCCAGCTGATGATTTTGGTTTGAAGGGAGTATACATAGAGAATCTCACCCTTGGAAGTGTCTTCTGATATCAAATATACCAACACAAGTTGATAAAAATAAAAAATATCCGAGGCTTGCCGAGGATATTTTATCTTTTATCAACGAGTGTTGATATATTTGATATCAGAAGACACGAGGGTTAGATTCTATTTATCATCCAAAATCATTTTTCATTACATTAACATGAAAAATGTACATCTTTAAACACTGCAAATACCTAAAACTCCTAATCAGTGATGTCATAGCATTGTGACGTCATCGTGTCAATGACGTCATAGCATTGTGACGGCGTTATGTTTATGGCGTCATAGCATTGGGACATCATTACTGATGATGTAAAACGTTTGTGATGTCATGTATTTTCTGATTACAGGGCATTCTTAAAAATAAGCTTTCATATCGCTTGATCTTCCGCAAGCGATATCTCCTGTTTTGGATGATAACATTTAATAACAAAATGATAATCAATGTCACGTGAAAAAGTACGATACATGAACCGATTTCTGTTTGTGATCAAAACAAAAGTCACAGTCACAGTAAAATGTCACAATTTTGCCTAGTAAAAAAGTCACAAATTTGAACACTCGTTCTGTCAGGTAGTGTATGGAAGTTCAGACACAACACCATCTGTTGTTTAATATACGTGTGTTCTCCATCCACTACAAGAACTGAGTGAATGATGTTGACCTTATAATGGTATTTCTATGACATGTACATAATGAATGCCAAAATGCCTATCAGTGACCCAAATACTTTATTAGATGTAATTATTGTCTTGTGACCAAGCCAGAATAACACATTACTGCATGGTTGTGTCAACGCAAAGTAGGCTAAAGTGAAAACTGTCGTTTTATTTGTTAAAATATTACGAATGTTTAGCATCTATTCCTATTCAAGGTAACTAAGGAGTAAGTTTCCCTATCAAAATCTTACCAATAAAACTTATAAACCTTACCAAATATCTGTTTTGATTTGTTTCTCTTATCGGATCATTGGTATTCATAGAGAACATGTATATGCCCAAAAGAGATAAAAAAGAAAAGACAGAAATCCATTTTTCATTATATATTGCCATAAATTTGAAATGATGTTGAATACTAAATAAAGGGAAGCCAACAACCTTTATTCTGTTCTTTTCCACAGCAGATATTAACAAACACCGTTATATGTAGATGCAATTGTTGAGAGATATTAAGCAAATGTTATCTTTGTACAGAGTGTTTGTCCATGTATAGGGTTGTGGGTCATCCATGATTCATGAGGTATTCAGACTAGGTTTGACTCGCCTCATTGTATACTTGGTATATCCATAAACAAACTGACCCGCAACCTTGGAATTGGTGATAAGTTTTATATCGTATAAGTAAAACGATTGAAGTCGACATGGTTTTGTGAGACTCTGAGAAATAAAACAAAAGACGTATATCATTCCTGTCTATTTCGTTATTGGCTAGTATATGTTATGTTCAAACTGTTCAGTGTATACCCTAAGATTAAACGTCTCTGGCTGTTTGGTTTGCCCTTCGTGATTGATATATGACATTGGTGTAATTGTGATTTTGTATAAGTGTTCGTGGCTTAATGTGTTTACGACACGAGTGCTTATATATTAGTATTTAACGAGCGAGAGCGAGGAATATACATCTATAAGGCGAGTGACTAAACATATGTTATGAAAATACATTGCATGTAATGACAAAACACCAACAAGAGTTTCTGGATAACAACTTTTTCATTGTGAAAATCACGAATTAAATACTTACTGCTTGATCAGGTGGGATATGGGTTATTACAAACTTCGATACATCTATACATGTACCTTGATACACATTATCACAATTAACGTTTACTGATGTTATTTACACCACTTCTAAGTGTCCTCAAGAGACAAAAAGCCAACGTTCAAGGGAAAAGTTTTGTAAAAACAATTGTTTTCATTACCAGTTTCCAACAGTTAGATGATACGTTATACTGATGATAAAAATATATAAAAGGACATAAACTTTATTAATGATATATTTTTGTTCAAAAATAAGTAGCATTATAGTAAGATATATCATTAGTGGTTGTTTCAATGTAATTCTATCTTTATTAGAATTGAATGAACATGTTGTCAATAAAATCATTTACTAAGTTCAACATCATAATATCGTTTTAGTAAGTTTAGAATTGCCATGAAAGAACCAAACTGAGTCATGTGAGTTACAGTTACAAATCTTTAACGTCACATACTTGCTGAAAGTTATATAGTTTTGAAAATGAAAAGACAAATACAATTTCTTAAGGAATATTAATTAAGAAGCATCATGAGCATAATAAGCTGTTACGGTAACTGTGTATTTAAATTTTGTGATGGTGATGTTGTCCGTCACGCTTCAGTTATAATCAGTGAGAGCCTCCCAGGTAGTTATAGTTTCGTTCACCTAAGTATGTGTATGAATATAATAAACAGCTGATATAAAAAGTGAAAACGCTTAATAGTACATGTACTTATAAATATCGTGAAAATCCCTGATACTGCATAGTCGGCGACTTGACTAACAAAGAAACTGAAAATTAAGCAGCATAAAATACATATCAATTTGTGCGCGAGCTCTGCATGGTTGGCAAAATAGGTCACTGAATGTTCGACTTGCCATTTTATACAATACTGAAAAGGCAAACATTAGGGGCATCACCGGTAAGTAGTTTTGCAAAGTGACCTTGACAGAGGTTCATGTACCCGAGCTGCCACTTGCATATTTGTCACTCGAACTGACTGTAAATATTAGTCATCCGGGATACGTTTCTTTAGGGTAGGTATTTGGGTATACACCGTTTCACACACCGCCGTCAACGTGTAAATCTACTCTTGACATAGATTTTTGACAAGGCTACTATATATATTTCATTCATTTTTAAACTACAGAACTTGCGTTTTAGGATATAATAAACATGTGCAGTGATATAAACGAATTATGAATTATATTTCAATCCCTCGCATTTTGTAAGGTTTAGAAATTATTATTTGAATATATGGACTCACAAGGAAGTTTGGATTTCAAGATAAGGGTTTTAGATATATGTTCGGAGTAACCTTGTCATTCAGGTCAACCGAGTATGTAGAGGTGTTGCCCTCGTATGGAATGTATCTTCATTTTCTGACCCATTTTGTGATAATCTTTGAATAATTTTAAATTGCGACGAATCTATGCTTATCTAAGAAGACTTTTGATCTTCACTTTATTCACTCGTAGACAAACATTGACACTAATTAAGTGATTGAATTTTATCATGACAAAAACAATTCTGAAGAGAAAAAAAAGAACACATTCCCGCATTTAAAAAAAATTATTATATGTTTTTAATGCAACCATTGAGTCCATATATTGATGTATATATATATTTACCTGATGCTAAGACTTTGTGATTGTATCAAGGTGCATTATGTAAGTTTGAACTGTGTCACATGTATGCCTACACGTACACGTATGCTGTGTATGACGTGGATGATAGTCTAATGGGACTTGTGTGCAGTTTTTCTATTATTCATGTAGTGATCACTGTGTTTGATGATTATTAAGTGTCAAAAAGTTCATATATTTCCTAGTGTTACACTTCGGATATGACTTGTTGCTCATGTGACCTTACGTCTGTATAAATGTTGATACGTTAATACACAACTGTCTCTCGCTTAACTGCATGTTATTCTACGAAGTTGTTCTCCAAATAGTCAAGGTTCAATGTTAAGTACGATGAGGGCAACGCTATAAACACAAAGCTTCTTCACTCTTGGTATTCTAATTCAAAAGTATGTATATGTCAATATATATGATATTGCCATCTCCTAGCAAGTGAGGCAATTATGTTGTCTAGGTAGAACTATGTTGAAACTTAAGAAATTGAATTTAAATGTCTAACAATTACTAAAGGTATTTTGTTTTTAGTATGTCATATAACGTGATATCATGGTCTTGTAAAATTCATTTAGTAACTGAGAGATTTTCATACTGATAATAGGCTTTAGCATTATTCTGTTCTAGTTCATGCGTGCAAATTATATTTGTATAACTTGGACTATCATATTTCTATGAAAGTATGTTACCAGTTTCGAATAAATAAACCAGTGATATTAAGGTTGATAAACTGTATGCCATACTTTGATATTAAATAAAAATGCAAATATATAGCAATTTAGCATCACATTTAATCGATACACTGTCATGTTAATTACAACAGCAAGTTCCATATTGCAGAACAGCTTCAGAAGGCGACTCGAACACATTGTCAGATTTTAGGACCGCTTCATTCAAATCATCAGAAATGTACTAAGGAATATTTCACAATGATTGAACAATGGTTTAGTGTGATTGAAAATTCCTCGAACAATATCTGATATCGACAACAATCTGAATCCATGAAAAGATAGCTAATTCTGTCATTCCGTAATTTTTGAGCTGCCTCTGTTGTGGAAATTAACATGTCGTCCCCCATAAAGTAAATGAGATTTTTCCAGAAATGATACATTTTTTTAGGTCAGACTTGCAAATCTAGCTAAGCCTTCCAAAAAATTGTGGCACAGGAGCACATATCTTTCAGGAAATTTGTGATACCAAAATAAGATTTCTCAATGTATTTGAAAGTATTTAATTTATTGATAAGTCATCAATAAATGAATTTGTATTTCCTACAAGAATTTTGTTTTAAAGTAGGCTTATTAGTATCACGTGACAATGATGACTGCAATGATTCATTCATAGCAATATTATATATGGACTCACACGTTCTTACTTTATGAATATTTCCGCTCACACAATGCGATTTAAGATCGTGTTTACACATTTCACCCATTAAAGTAATAGAGTAATTGAAACGATATTGAAGTAATTAAGTCTTAATTCCTCATTATGGAAAGTATCACACACAAATAAACTATTTGCAATTTGTCGGATTCCATAAGGTACGAAGATGACAAATTTTATTATAGGTTATACGAAATGGATATGTAAGATAAAATTTTATTGGATATATTATATATTTAAAATTTTTGAATGAAACAATATAAAAGCCGGATGGGTTACAAAAGCAATTGCCTCATTAAGTTTTTATATGTATTCTTTTGTCATGAAAATAGTGCATTTGTTATAGTACAATACATTTTCCATTTTGTTATTGAGTAGACTGAAGTACGACCATAGAATTGTTGGGGTTTCTGGTGTGTTTTAACACACTCAGTGTATACAGTACCAAAATGACAAGAGGCTTGTGCACCGTAGTTCAGAATAACTGCGCAAGAGAGATAAATTAGCCCTATTTTATCTCCGATGCTAGGTTGTTACATCTGTATAGTTGTTACAGTGCAGCCACGCCTATTTGAACACCACCTGTGACAATGCAGTAGCAGTCAAGCTGTGAATTGTATTAAATATGTCTTAACTTAATTTGTAAATAGTCCATATCTGTATAATTGGTTTTTGCTCCGGATCTTTTTTCAATTCTTGGTTAATTTACCCGAGCGATTGATTCCAGTTATATTGTTTGTACAAACGACCCAAAGTGCTAGAAACTGCATCATCAACCTTCTAACCACATAATGTGATGTTTGAAAAGGTCTTCCAAATCGTATCAGCTGTTTTGAGGGACGCACAACCCTGTGTTTCTCTATAGAAGAGGTTACAAGGACAGTTGTAAGCCCAATGATTGTAAACCCTAACAGAGGTTTTTCGATTGAACACTATTCCAATTTAAAATTTGCTCGCATTCAATATCGGGACTATAACCCGCATTCCGTCGCTCCTTTTACCTGAACGCTTGACCGCAAACTCGTATATGGTAAGATTCTATCAGGGCCTACCTCCTTACCATATGATATATGGCATATGGAATGGTAAGGTTGTAAACCCCGACAGTCAGTAAAATCCGTCCTATTAGGGTCCACAACTTTACAATATAGTCGGTTTTATGGTTTCTCCCTATATATCTCCACGGTTACTTCATGGTTATCCACTTTCGTAGATTTATATGAATAAAACGTTATTACAAGCAATACCGGTTGTGAAGGCTTCAATTAAACGATTAAGTACTCATTGAATAATTGCCTTTTAAAAAACATCCTATCATTGATGGGGAGGGGGTGAAAGAAACTTATAAAAACATGTCGACTCCTTCAAATGACAAATCTTGGGGTCCAATTCATAGATTTCAGTGGGTTTGGTTTTCAAATCACGTGAATGAGTTTGTATCTTAAGTGTAGTATTGTGTATATTCATTCTATTTTACCATATTACATTTTTATTAAGCATGTATTGCATAATTGACCGTTCAAGACAAACGTAAAGAAAACAGGAAAGCGATGTTATTAAAATATTTATTGGAATATATATAAGTAAAAGTTAATCTCGTTCTTACAACAATCAAACCTTCGTTTAGAAACTCATTTCTATTTCGGAATGCGAGAACAGAAACATATGCAAATCTATCAAATTTAACTAACGATCACAAAGAAACAAATAAGAAATGGCTGTATAGTCTGAAAAAATTTCCGTGCTACACTATATTCAAAGAAACTGAAGTAAAACAAAAACATACATGACAATAGGATAGGCAAACTGCATAAAGAGCTATAAAAGTAAGGGAGCAACGTGTACATAAAAAGGTACAGCTGACCAAAAGAAAATTGCTCATAGTTTTTGCAGCTCAACACCTTTTGAGTATTATGAACATTTCTGAGGTATTTTGGAATGAGATTAAATTTGCATCATGAGATTACCAATGCTTATGAGGAATAAACCGCAAACACAAACAATTATAAAGCGATTTTATCTTTTCGAAAAGTAAATATTTTAGAAATCAAATCGCATAATTCTAAGCTGATATGTAATTTACTGTGATAAGTTTAAAATATGGCCCCTGGTACGCATAACATTGAGTCCTACTTAGGTCAAAGAGATAGTATAATTGTTATCCCTTTAGAACATCTGTCAATTTTCAAACAAAATAATATGAACTTATACGAAAGGATAAAAAAACCCAAAGTAACGTTGATGAGAATAAGTTTACAAATTTACTTATGCACCATAAGGGATCGGAATAATTGAATTAGCCAAAATAATTATTAATGGTTTCATTATTGGTGTCAACATGTAAACAAGTCAGCATAAAGATGTATATAACTTCAAAGAACCAAACTTTGCAGCGTAAAGGCAGTGACAAAGCACAAGGCATGAAGTAAGACAATGACATATTTGTGAACGTGAGGTATTATGGGAAGGCACAACACGTGTGTTTCATACGTTAATTCCTTGTCTATTGTATGCTATTTGATTAAATATGTCTCACTAATAACTACTTTCTACGTAGAGATATAAAATACTAACAAATATATTACTTCATGAGGCGTAGAAAGTAAGAGAATACTGAACCATCGACGTATCAGCATATTGACCATCAACTACACTACCAATACCATCACCTTTTCGTTTTCAAAGATTCATTAATAATTTAGCTAATAACTCGTTTTGGATGTGATTTACCAAAGCCTAGTTACAAAACACAAAAATGCGTACAACAAGGGGTTTTTTTTGACAAAAGTTGTCGAACCAAACTGATTGCAAAATTGTTAAAAGAAAAACTATTTACGGCTTGTTCGAATGTAACTATCACCAAATGAGTGCATAAATGCTTGAGTGACGGTCTCGTGGAATAAGTTACTGTTGTTAGTCCGTACGTGGTATTCAATGGGCTTGGGTCTACAGAGTATGTTCAATGATAGAGTAAAAGCGTCTACTGTCGAAGATGGTCAGTCTAATATCAAAATAGAGAGCTGCCAGTGTCCAGAAGCTCGTGCTTATCATGGCTAGCTTATTGCTTTTCACCGCCATGGCCATGATGATGACCGTGACGACAGACGACAACAGGCACGTCCGAGTGGTGAAGAACGTAGTCACTGACGCTGCCCATGAAGGTCCGACGGATGGTGCCGAGACCCCGACATCCGGTGACGATCAGGTTGGCGTTCATTTCGTGAGCGACCTTGACAATCACCTGACCTGGTTCCCCTCCCTCGCATTTCACCTTGCCCCCGATCTGCAACATAGGATGCATTATGACGTCATGTTCCATAAGGAAACGCGGCTGGTGGTTGAAATATTGCCCAAACGGCGGAACACTCCAACTTACTCCATAAGTAACTACCATCCCTTAACATAATATTGCAAAATGTTTTATGGCTACTCCGAATAACACATCCTTAACATCTGAAAAAAACTTTGAATACCTTTTTTGTGGTAAATGTAAAAATTTGGTCAAAAAAGACGTTTTACTGCATCACAGGTTGCCCTAACTAACCAAAACCTTTAAGCTCCTGAGGCAACCACATGATGAACTACCTCAACCATCCCCACCCCTAACTCCCAAGTACCCCTCTTTCCTCCTTTCCACCCCGAGTTCCACTGATCAGTGCCCACCCCTTCATCTCCACCTCACCTCGGCGTCCCTGAGCCTATTCTTGGAACAACACGTGTGTTTCATACGTTAATTAATTCCTTGTCTATTGATGTGTATGCTATTTGGTTAAATGTGTCTCACTTATAACTACTTTCTACGAAGAGATATAAAATACTAACAAATATTATTACTTCATGAGGCGTAGAAAGTAAGAGAATACTGAACCATCGACGTATCAGTGTATTGACCATCAACTACACTACCAATACCATCACAATTTCGTTTTTAAAGATTCATTAATAATTTAGCTAATAACTCGTTTTGGATGTGATTTACCAAATCCTAGTTACAAAACACAAAAATGAGTACAACAAGGTTTTTTTGGACAAAAGTTGTCGAACCAAACTGATCACTCCCAAGTACCCCCCTTTCCTCCTTTCCACCCCGAGTTCTACTGATCATGATCAGGGCCCCCTTCATCTCCCCCTCACCTCGGCGTCCCTGAGCCTAGTCTTGAGCGTCTCCATCATCTCCTGAACCTTCTGTTCCTCCTCCTTGTACAACTGAGTGATCACAGACGCGTGCGCCATCTCAAGAGCTACGTAGAACATAAGGTGGGGAATGGAAACACAATAATTCTGGTTAATCTTCCATTACTGTTCACTATAAACTCATCAGTTATGGATTTAAAACAATGTTTGGTCGATAAATTCAGTATTTTGGGTCATTCTGTTATTTTCATCAGTGAATAAAAGTAGATGATGTCGAATTCCAATTGACGACATTCATATGATATAATTCAGAACGTCAGCTACCTGCAAAATAATTGTAATGTTTTATATTATAGTTACCAAACGAGATATATACTTATGCGTCCTGTAATATGGAACGTGAATCAAAACAACATGAGTTAAACAGATATTGTTTCGCCATTTAACCCTTGCGCCATTAAATTTACACAGCAAACTGCAGATAACTAGCAACTCACGTGCAACTGTAGAGTATAGATTCCTGTACTCCGGGACGTGCACCAGCACAACATGGTCCGTGTCCTTGTAGATGTTCTTCATGTACCCTGCAGACAAACAAGAGATTCAATATGATATAACTGCAATGCCACGTCGAAGGAACGTGTACGCCCGGAAATCGTTACTCAAGAAGTAAACGAGTTTCTCAGAACTTATCTACTACGAGAGGTTAGTTTGTTTTTGTGCATTTGGTGTTAGTTCTTGTTGAGACTTAAGTTTGTTTAGTTTGTTTTTCTGTTTCTGGTTATCGCAAGCAATACAGTAAAACTATAACATCTAATATAGTATATCTATTATATACTTCTCATAAAAGCAACACCCAACGAGCATTTATCATTTGCAACAAGTTTAAATGTTTGCAGCTCAAGATAAAACAACTTGTTTGAAGTTTTGTTCATATGTATTCCTCTCAAGGGGCGGTTTTCGTAACTTTAAACATTTTTTTTTTTTAAATCATTAATTAAGTTAATTGAATTTCTTGTAAAATATTTCGGAAAAAGTCCTTGTTAATGTAATATCCTTTACGACGGAAACCATATTCAAATCTATAAACCCAACTAAGATAATGTGTTAATAAGAAAGCGCATGCTTTTCTTAAAACATATATTGATCATGCCTTATTAATGAGGTACGATTTCTAGATGTTCCTTTTATTCTGTTGAGTAGCACAATATATATTTCACGGTACGAGAAAAACTGGGTTGCCAATTATACGAAGACGACGAAGGTTCCTTTTTCTTTCAGTTCTGGTACTCCAACAAGCAATACCGGGGTTTTCCGAAAGCAAGACCAGGGCTTCTATACGGAAAATAGGGTTTTTGACAACTGAAATTTGGGGCGAAATAGAAGCCCGGGCTTATATTCGGAAACATGGGCTTGTATTCGGAATATTTTAGATTCAAGATTGACAATCACACTGAATAAAATACGACCATAAAGTATCGTTTTATTTCATTCAGAACAACCGATACACGTTCTATCAAGCAAAATATCATAATGAACATACCATTGTTCAATATGTAGGTAAACAATAATTTTTTAATGTATATATACAGAACGCAAAGCACAGAACAGTTGTACTGTGTTATAGTTAATCAATATGTACAACTTTCACATCTAAATTACTTTTGATGCTCGATATATATGAAATTAAAAGAAGCAGGATCAACGCAGTTATTTGTATTTTAGGCAAACTTTACGGTAATTATTATGCATGAATTTTCATACATGTATTCATACATACATATTACACGAAATTACCATTTACATTTCATTATTGATTAGATCAAATGTGCTACATAAAACATTCATATTGTGAATAGAACACATATGTATCATATTGATTAACCATGGATAAATTTACATTTGATAATAAAAAATAAATATTGATTAATCTACAATAATTTGAATACATAATACTATATATTCGTAAATATTGATTATACTCAACATAAAGACAGATATATATTCAAAAGATAAAAATGACACATTGCCATCATCAGGGTGGCAAATCCATAATATGAAGTCCAAAAGCATATTTATGTAAAAATGTTAATCATTTTCATTCGAAATGTAAAACCCCCATTAGAATTGTTTTAATGTTTCAGGTTCCATCCACGTGATGATTTTGTCATGGTTGATTTGATTAGAAGTGAATAACGTCGCATCCATCATGTCCCAAACAGAAGTTGAACAAACTGAATTGCATGTGATGGACATGTGGGAATAAGGTAATAAATCTAATCTAATGAACAACACAATAAAATGTAAATATATTTCAGAGGTAGATTCTATGTATTGTACTACTTGTTTGTTAGATACTTCGAAGTTGCAAAAAAGTACAAATCGTGACTTAGTAGTACAATGTAGGTATATGTTGTTTTCGTTGTATGAAAAGCAGTAGTTGACGTAGTAATTGCATTAAAAAATCTAACAATCAGTCTTATGCTCCGTTTACACTACGTCCACGGTCTCCACGTTCGCCACGTCTGTATCAAAACGGCAAGTACGTAACGGAGCGCCCGGAAACGTGAAGGGGTACCGTGACATAACTTGATAAACGGGGCTACCGTGGCGGTACTTGAAAGATGCGTTTTCTGCAAAACATTTTCCCACGTTCGTCCCGTTTTAGGACAGAAACGTAACAGAACGTGTTAGAACGGGGGTAACGTAATAGAACGTAACACAACTTAACACAACTTAACACAACCTAACACAACTTGGAGGCTTCCGTAAGGGAACGTCTAATAATTAAAATCTAGGTCAGTATCACGTTTCTGTGAAGGAACATTCTTTGAATTGATAAATTTAAACTTATGAAAGTTTCCACTTAATTTTAAATTTTGTTTATTTTTGTTCAGTTCAAAGAACTCTGTTACACAGGCTTTACATAATAGTGTAATGCTCATGTATGTATGTATTTCTTGGCTAGTAAACCGGGTGTTTCGTATTTTAAGAATATTTCTAATTGAGACCAGAAGGTTTTTTTTATATGTTTACAATAATACACTTTTTCTACATCTTCTTTTTCTCCTTTACAGAACGAACATATACCATCTTTAACAATTTTCATTTACACCAACTTCCGCTTGGTGTAACATATCTTATGAATGAATCTGTATTGGAAATCGTACTGGAAAAGTTTCCTCTTAAGTTTAAGATATCATTACAACAAAAAAGCTCTTATCTCCTTCAATTTTGCGCAAAATGCCTTTTATGTAAAGTTTATAAACTTGATGTTTTTACTTGCAAAATAAAACTTTTGACTATCTCTTGAAGTTTTTATATTTTAATAATCAACGATTCGAAACATATTGTTTGGTTGATGGCCTTTATTAAAGGTATGTGTAATATATGTAACTATTACACATTGTAAACAACATAATCTTCATCAACAGTATATTGACATTATTGTTTGAACTTTAAAAACAAGTTGGCAATAATATTTACAGAAAACCTCTTTGACTTGTGTTTCTACTTCAATGTCTCAAGCAAGGATAAACCGCATCTTCTAATAATCTAGATCATGTAATATTACACAATTCAGATAGTGATGCTAGGCGCAATCATCCTGTCCTGCCATTCAACAGCACCTGCAGGGGAATTGAAATAGTTCTTCAAGTATTCTCTCTGTTGCTTGGAATCTAGAGTGTACCTGTTGGTGTTCCTTTCATGTGGTGTATCCACATCCATCCAGACGACATTATCCCTCCAATTCCCAGGTATGGGGTTGTGTTGCTCATCCTCATGGTCAACATCTTGAGCAGGGATGACAGGAATCCTAGGCGAGATGTCTGAGTGTATTTAATGCCAGCTTAAGTCCAGGTGACAAGACACAGCGGAATCTGGTGTCTAGTCTTGCAATTGCCGGTGTTATCCTTTCCCTGATTTCATCAAATACGTCAAGAGGCATCCTGACATAGTTGCTGAAGGTGTCAGCATCCTCAAATCGGAGTTCTCTCAGAAGAGTGTTGTATTGGCCAAATTGTCTTCTAGTTTCACTCATCCATTCTCTTACCCAGGTTCTTCTTAATCTTCTTCTTCTCCTACGTGCGCCTCCTTGGTCTAGCCGGACCTGGTCCATTTGATAATGGTGTTCTTCTTCTTGCGTGGCTTGCATGTAAGCATACAACATACACGCAAATGCCACGTCCTCCTCATTTTGAACATCTTCTCTCTGAATACATTAGAGAATAGTGAATAATTCTCGTTGTGCCTCAAGTATGTACCAACCGGGACAAGAAACGTGCTCCAAGAGAGCACGTTCCCTCACGTTTATGCGTAACAGACCGTAATAAAACTTATTGAGACTTTGGCAACGTAGGGTAACGTGCATAAAACGTAATGAACGTGAAGGAACCTAATGAGACGCAAGGGAACGCAATACAACGTGATGACATTCGTGGCAAAACGTGACAGACCCTGCTCCTTCCGTAGTGAACCTTTGCTTGACTTGGAGATATTAAACCCCCGTTTCTCCCGTAATAACACGTTCACCGTGATAGGCCGTCACACACCGTATTAGAACGTATCACAAAGTGGCAGAACATGATCAGAATGACAAAACAAACTGAAATGTCACGATTCATTACGTTTCGGACAAACGTGGCGAACGTTGAGACCGTGGACGTAGTGTAAACGTAGCATTACATTTACACTCTTAAATGAAAATGGTCAATAAATCTAAAATTTGAAAAAAGAAATTAAATAAAGAAGACTTATTTTAATTGGGCTCTCAAATCTTCTTATAGACTGGCTTAGGTTTTTATCTTATTTTTGTTTGTCTGGTTGACAGACTATCTAACACACAGACTGTAGTTCACATATTTTGACCTCAAGTCATGTAAACTCTACAAGCGAAAGTCTAAGTTATATTCTCAGTTTTCTAAACCGTCATTTGTCTGAACACCCTTTCTTATATCTAACAAATTTTAATAATTGTTTTGCAGAGACTATTTATAGAAGAAAGTGGTAGCAGCACTTACAGTGGTGGAAGAAGTCGGAGTAAGTTCTTCCACAACTATACTTAAAACTAAAACATGAACAGAATTGATGTACTCTCAAGACGGAAAATCAGCTAGCGTTAATTATGTGTTCAAGATATCATTATTTATTTTTAATTTGCACTTATCAACAACTTAAACCAATCGTTAAAAGAAAATGTAACTACATTGACCGGTGTTACGTGTTCTTTATTTAATACACACCAGCGACATTTTCCGTGAAGTCGAAAGTTTCACAAAGCGACCCACTGACACGTTCAAAAGTTCACAAAGATCTCAACTCGACAATGAGGCATTGACCTCTTGACCTCTCTTAAAGTGACAATTAATCACGTGAGATAAGAGGGTCACACGTGTGTACATCCCTTAATCCGTCGTGTGTCATATCGAACAGTTTACATAGAGATTCTATCTTAAATCCAATATGCTATGTTATGTACATAGTATTGGTGACGTCGATGTATTGTTTATTTAGTGTAAGATTGATTAACATCATATTTTGCACATTTACTATTCCAAGCACAGTTGCGTTGTAGAATGAACCACAATAATATTGCTTTACGACCGTTTCTTGTCTCACTTTTCTTGAACAGAGCACCTGTTTCTCTAGATTTTTTAATCCTGCTTTTTTTTTAGGAATGATGAAATTATTTGAAATATATGCTTTATAATGAAAAACACGATTTAGACAAAAAGATATAAAATGGAAAATTTAAGAAATGTTTGTCAGGTTATCATGTATATAAACATAATTAATTGTAGATGTTATGACGTCTCTAGCTCTTCAATTTGAATTTTCATGGGTGTTCATTCGTAACATATCATAAATGGATATGCATGTACCCCGACATAAATTAATAATTAAACATATTTTATCAAATTCAACTAATACGATTATCATAAACTTTATCAATTTCATTTTAATCTTAATTGATTAATTACTTATTAACTTGAATCTGATCTGGAAAAATTGACAGGTAAATGTTAGATAATTTAACTTTGTTTATAGCAGAACGTAAATGTAAGTCACAACATTATGAACACATTTTAAACATAACAGTTTCTTTCTTATCTGGGAAATTAAATATAATTATGCTATCGTCAAACATATTTTCCTTCATTATTTATTCATTTACATATAAAAGTAATTTACTGTTCAATTGAATGGTAAAATCAGCGGTTCCTTCCTTCACTCATCACCGGTACGAGAACCTGCTGACCTTGCACAATTTAGTACAGGGAACTTCTTTGATCAACACCGGCTACTCAAATCTTCAGGAATCAATTAAACGTAAAACAGCGTTTGGTTCAATATAAAGTTATGACAGTCGTGCAAATACGACCAATAACATCAAACAATGTATTTAAGAAAATAAACCAACATTATGGGTCAATAATTCCCGCCAAATCAAGCAATTTACATTCACCTATCCATGAGATTCAACTTGCTGTGTAGACTGTAGACCAACAATGAATGTATATACTTACATTGAAAGGCCTCATCAGAATGTTTGCTACCATCCATAGCAACCACTACAATTCTTCCCTGAGGCTGAGATGCTTGTTGCTCCATATTGCAAGCTTTCCCGTTTGTAGTGTCTCTAAATCGGAAGAAAAGAGCGAGAATGCTAACTTGTTTGACTTCGCGTGGTTTGCTGCTAGCCTTTCTCCAGAGCGCCGACACGCCTTGTGCGGACGTTGAATAGCTCGCGGCCTGTCTCAATATAGTGAACTAGATCATCCGGCGAGCATACAAACAACGCTGTTGTCGCTTGTACTGTGAAAATACAATTTACTGTCATCATACTTAACCTAATGCTGTTATTGCTCTTAATTGCAACAGATTTTCAGATATATCACGTTCATTACAAATCTACTTTTGAATATCAAATTTCACCTGAATGACCATATGAGTTACGTGACCTTGAAGTCAAGCGTTAAAAACCTGACTTATAATTTAGTACATGTTCAGTTAGATCTTCATAAAAATCATTTGGCTGTTATCCTTTCAAGTTGACCTAAGCTCTTTTTATACTTTAATAAATTGCTAAAAATTCAGCGCATTGAGACGATGTTCTCGGAGTATAGATTACTTTCTATTTAGGTCAAACAGGTCACTGCACGCTGGATATGTTCACCCAATGTAAAGTGCATTTTTACGCTGTCGTAAAGATGGTTGGATATATCTTTGTTCAAGGTTACACACGTGTAGGCCAATGCAGTGTGTCATTTCGGCTTAAGATTAAAAAATTTATTTTAACTGTATGGTGATCGATATGCATTCCATTAGCATAATTTTCTGTTATTATTCATATATATATTTTGTTTGTTTAATTCTCACCTTTAATTAACGAACTAAAATTCATCATAATTTTTTAAAGTGACAATGGCGTTTGAGTCTGTCCCCCCGCTTTTCATCTAATATGCAGAAAATTTGTAAGTTTAAGATGATCATGTAAAACTATTGATTAAAGCGTCGCCGATACAGTCTATATCAGATCGCTGCTGACTTTACAGAGTTACGGGCCAAAGGTCACTAGTTAAAGTTCACTTTGTTGAACAGACAATCAATGATAATCATAACTGATTTCGACCCCACCATAGTTCTATAGGAGTCTTTATCAAGTTATTATATAACCTTGACCACTAGAAGAGGTGGTTGGCTAGACCTCGTTAGTATGCGTAGATTATGAATGACGTAAAGTATCACGTTAGAAGATAGACTGTATAAAGGCGTTAAGCTATTTTCTTATAAGAGATTCTTTATATATCTATCAAATTAAAATCTCCTTACATATGTCTCATTACTTGACCCTCACTCAATTGACAATAAAGTCTGCATTCTTTTCAATGGTAGACATCTGAAACTCTTCATTTATCGCCTACATTCAGACTATTAGTGGTCCACCTTTCACCAAATAATACTAAACTTAGGTTGATTAAACCATCTATTATTTAACATAATAACAAGGAGATACGTTAGTGAAAGGACTCTTTCTACAATTCACATTCTAGAGGTTATGAAATTTTTTATAGTTGAAGCAGCTCCTGATGATGACATGCCTAGCTGTCATCGTGTGAATCTCACTGATGACACTTTTAGGATGGATTTGAGGGACGGTTAATAAGTTACGATCTTGAAGGTTGTTTAAGAAACGTAATGTCGGTAGTACTATTTCTGAAATATGGTAAAGAAAATAACAAATGAAAGATTAAATGGATTATAAGCATTTTTTTGGGAAAGATGGACTTTCTTAACCGCACGTTAAACATATTGACTTGTCCGGTTGTGACGTGGGGACTGTCCTTTTTTAATTTTCTTCATAATGAAGTTCAGAAATGAAATTATCCAAAATATCTAACGTTAATCGACTTGTTTCAAATTTTATCTCAATTTTATTTCAATATTATCTAAAACATATACGATACATACGTGTAAGAGTCTAGACAAATATTACTTTACTTCCAGTTTACCCCTAGTATTCATAATAGGTGAAATAAGAACACGTCTCTATCAAAATGGTTATGACTTTTCCTACATCTCGTGATTGATTCATTCACGACTATGGTTTCGTGCATTTTGGAATCTTCTATTGCGAACTTTATTTATAAACAAACCTGTTTTTTGTTCTAGACTTATTGATAGATGCTACAAAGTTATCATACTTATATGATATATAATATATATATATGTTTCATACTTCAGTCCAGTAGAGTGAGGCTACAATACCTGAGATCAGAATTATGTTTGAACAATAAGACATTGATACAGCGTGCGCAAATGGTAATTTTGAATCCAGTCTGTAGATAGAGAACGACTTGTATTGGTTGCTAATGTTTAAAAGTAGTACAAATACAATTACTTGTATGGTTTTGTACTAAGTACACATGGAAAGCTGTTTGTAATAATTGAATTGTTATATTTTGGATCATACTATCTGCAATAGTACTAATTATTGTACTTTTTCAGGTCGAGTTCATTCTCTATTGTCATCTCATCTCATCTCATCAAATATCTCATCCCATCCCATATCATCTTATCCAATGTCATCCAATGTCATCTCATCTCATCCAATCTCATCTCATCTCATCCCATGTCAGCTCATCTCATCCCATATCATCTCATCTCATCCAATGTCATCTCATCTCATCCAATGTCATCTCATCTCATCCAATGTCATCTCATCTCATCCCGTGTCAGCTCATCTCATCTCATCAAATATCTCATCCCATCCCACATCATCTCATCCAATGTCATCTCATCTCATCCCGTGTCAGCTCATCTCATCTCATCAAATATCTCATCCCATCCCATATCATCTTATCCAATGTCATCTCATCTCATCCAATGTCATCTCATCTCATCAAATATCTCATCCCATCCCATATCATCTCATCCAATGTCATCTCATCTCATCCCATGGCAGCTCATCTCATCTCATCAAATATCTCATCCCATCCAAAAACATCTCATCCAATATCATCTCATCTCATCCAATGTCATCTCATCTCATCCAATGTCATCTCATCTCATCCAATGTCATCTCATCTCATCCCGTGTCAGCTCATCTCATCTCATCAAATATCTCATCCCATCCCATATCATCTCATCCAATGTCATCTCATCTCATCCCGTGTCAGCTCATCTCATCTCATCAAATATCTCATCCCATCCCATATCATCTTATCCAATGTCATCTCATCTCATCCAATGTCATCTCATGTCATCAAATATCTCATCCCATCCCATATCATCTTATCCAATGTCATCCAATCTCATCTCATCTCATCCAATGTCATCTCATCTCATCCAATGTCATCTCATCTCATCCAATGTCATCTCATCTCATCCCGTGTCAGCTCATCTCATCTCATGTCAGCTCATCTCATCCCATGTCATCTCATCTCATCCAATGTCATCTCATCTCATCCCATGTCAGCTCATCTCATCCAATGTCATCTCATCTCATCCAATGTCATCTCATCTCATCCAATGTCATCTCATCTCATCCCGTGTCAGCTCATCTCATCCAATGTCATCTCATCTCATCCAATGTCATCTCATCTCATCCAATGTCATCTCATCTCATCCCGTGTCAGCTCATCTCATCTCATGTCATCTCATCTCATCCCATGTCATCTCATCTCATCCAATGTCAACCATCCCATCCCATATCATCTTATCCAATGTGATCCAATCTCATCTCATCTCATCCAATCTCATCTCATCTCATCCAATGTCATCTCATCTCATCCAATGTCATCTCATCTCATCCAATGTCATCTCATCTCATCTCATGTCATCTCATCTCATCCAATGTCATCTCATCTCATCCAATGTCATCTCATCTCATCCCATGTCATCTCATCTCATCCCGTGTCAGCTCATCTCATCCAATGTCATCTCATCTCATCCAATGTCATCTCATCTCATCTCATGTCATCTCATCTCATCCAATGTCATCTCATCTCATCCAATGTCATCTCATCTCATCCTATGTCATCTCATCTCATCTCATGTCATCTCATCTCATCCAATGTCATCTCATCTCATCCAATGTCATCTCATCTCATCCCATGTCATCTCATCTCATCCAATGTCATCTCATCTCATCCAATGTCATCTCATCTCATCCAATGTCATCTCATCTCATCCAATGTCATCTCATCTCATCCCGTGTCAGCTCATCTCATCTCATGTCAGCTCATCTCATCCCATATCATCTCATCTCATCCAATGTCATCTCATCTCATCCAATGTCATCTCATCTCATCTCATGTCATCTCATCTCATCCAATGTCATCTCATCTCATCCCATATCATCTCATCTCATCCAATGTCATCTCATCTCATCCAATGTCATCTCATCTCATCCCGTGTCAGCTCATCTCATCTCATGTCAGCTCATCTCATCCCATATCATCTCATCTCATCCAATGTCATCTCATCTCATCCAATGTCATCTCATCTCATCTCATGTCATCTCATCTCATCCAATGTCATCTCATCTCATCCCATATCTCATCTCATCCAATGTCATCTCATCTCATCCAATGTCATCTCATCTCATCCCGTGTCAGCTCATCTCATCTCATGTCAGCTCATCTCATCCCATATCATCTCATCTCATCCAATGTCATCTCATCTCATCCAATGTCATCTCATCTCATCCCGTGTCAGCTCATCTCATCTCATCAAATATCTCATCCCATCCCATATCATCTTATCCAATGTCATCCCATGTCATCTCATCTCATCCAATGTCATCTCATCTCATCCCGTGTCAGCTCATCTCATCCCATGTCATCTCATCTCATCCCATGTCATCTCATCTCATCCCATGTCAGCTCATCTCATCCAATGTCATCTCATCTCATCCCATGTCATCTCATCTAATCCCATGTCATCTCATCTCATCCCATGTCATCTCATCTAATCCCATGTCATCTCATCTCATCCAATGTCATCTCATCTCATCCTATCTTGTCTCATCTAATCTTAGGGGATGACCATTTCATTGAGTGAATTGACTGTAACTCAAAATATCACATGGCACACATAAACAATCTCTTTCACTTCGCCATAATTCTCATGAACAACCTGATTTGAAGACGTTTTTTATTCAATTCAGTTCATTCATACAATGTTCACACATGTGAAATATAGCAGAATATTGACAGCAGTACACAGACTTACAAAACTTTACACATTTACATACCAATCATAAACGCTTCTTGTGACCACTTATCAAAATGATATTGTAACCTAGATCTTATAAAATCAAAACTGAGACACTTGGTCATTATTCGTTTTGTTTCGACAATAGTCTTTATGATGATAATAACACCTACCGATAACCCAAATGATATGTCCTATTATAAATGTTATGCATCAATATCTGTTTAAGGCTTCTCTTGCTATAACTTAAATAAATAAAACACTATGAACTTATTCTCACACTGGAAACCCGAGGAAAATTAAACTTGTATCTACTTGTCCTAAGAACTATCATAAAACAATATTTCACTCACTCTAGCCAACAATCGTTAAAAATGTACAACTATTACAAGTTCAACAAAAACAACCTCTTTGAAACAAGAATCTTAAAAAGCAAAACCACTGCAAAAGGGCAAGAACAAAAAATAATCAACAAATGAAAAATGGAAAGGTTAAGATCAGCAATTTTGGAATGAACTTTCAGCATTGAAAATGACAAGGTATAATTTTAAATACAAAAACAGATTCGACTAACACCATAGGCACTTTATTGTTGCCTTTTCACAACATGAAGGCAATTTTTACTGCATATGATTATGTAAATCCCAAAATGATTAGTAAAGCAATAGGATAACACTACCCATTCTCTCCTTCAGAAGAAGATTAAGTCATAAAATGCTTATCCATCCTCTGTTCCAATGAGACGACTTCGCTGGTTTCCAAAGCGGTCAAAATTAAATTTGTACGATAAACCATTTTAAAAAATCGGGCAATGGAACTCTTCTCGAAGGATATTTTTGTTGTTGTTACCCAAGCATTTGACATGATGCAGTTGGCAAAATAATGACTTTGGAAATCAGGCTTCTCCCTTTCTAGCCCACAAAGAAGTCGTATTCAAACAGAGGCTGGATCTTGTGACGTGGGCTTCCTCTGTAGGGCGCGATTGGACACTATCACGTGAGTACAATTATTTATTTGAACTATTATTATAAAATGTTGCAATAGATGAGTGTTCATTATTTCAAAATATGCATATATGCCATACAATTTTGTCCAATATATGTTTAATATATTTTCAAAATAACAAATTGGATCATTATTTACAGATGTACACAACTAGGTTAAAGAATGACTGATTGAAGACACTCAAACAGTGTATTTCTGAAGGCACCTCGAATCAGAAGATACATCATTATCATGTATATCAACTGTACAAGAAATAGTTATCATTTTCTTGGATATTCGTTGTATCAAATATAAAGCAGAGAATAGTTTCACAAAGCAATGTTAGGATAAGCATGTAAAGAGTCTGTTTAACTCCGTGCAGAAATGCCATGGTTCTCTTAAACTAGAGTACAGGGATGAACACATAAGTTCGTTCTTTTATCCAGTCAATCACTAAGATGGTACAATATTAAAGAATGGGAGTTAAGGTAAAACTTAGTAAAGACCTTTAAGGTTGTTTGGCGATAGGAGGCCCTCTAACCTGTACGTGAATTTTACTAGAGGGTAGCCTCTACCATTCAATTGCTTTGTGAAACGATATCAAGAAGAGAAGCAACGACCACGAAACAGTTTTGGAAGTACAAACGTAACGATAGACGTTTTCAAGTAATTCATAACCCAGCTCTTATGTAATCGCAATGGTCAACTGTACATCTGGGGAAATTGCAAACAAGCATTGTGACTCTTTCTCTGTATATATCTTGATTGGTAGATATACCATTGCAGCTTTAGTGTCGACTAGACAGTTGGTCGTCCATCCTTCTAGTGTAGTTGACCAG
This sequence comes from Steromphala cineraria, assembly GCA_916613615.1. Classification (NCBI taxonomy): domain Eukaryota; kingdom Metazoa; phylum Mollusca; class Gastropoda; order Trochida; family Trochidae; genus Steromphala; species Steromphala cineraria. The sequence continues at coordinate 11,184,627 of OU744726.1, forward strand.
ACGTGGACTAATGCACATGTTGATGTGGGCGATGAGGACCATGCTTGTATCCGTGGTGGGTGAAGTGGTCTCGATGTCGGCAGACGACAACAGGCACGTGGGCGTGGTGGATGACGTAATCACTGACACTGCCCAGAAATGTCCTGCGCAGCTTGCCTTGGCCCCGACTTCCGGTCACAATCAAATCTGCGTTCACCTCCTCTGCGATCCTACAGATCACGTGACCAGGAATGCCAGTCTCGCACTTGACTTTTCCACCAAGCTGAAAAAATATTTGAAATTTTCAAAGAAAACACTCTTAGTTAAATACACAAATGTAACATTTATAAATTTCCAAAAAACGAAACCACCATCACCAACAAAAATACGTGCTATTTCTATTGCAAATCATTCTCTCCCCACAGAGGCAAATCAGTCATACCTGAATTAGCCTCTGTTCTATTACGGCTAACATACGGGATAGAAAGGTAGACATCTGATTGGAGGCTATCGAAGTTAGTTGTGCAATCAACGACGCCGTTTCAAAAGTGGTCATTCACAAAAGTTCGGCTATTCCCGTGTGGATCCGCATCAAAGGGAGATAACTCTTCCTTCTACAAAACAATCGCTTTTTACCTTCTCACTGGTTTTTATTTGGTGAATTATTAAAATAAAATTAATCATAAAACGAAGAACAATTTGCACAATTATAAAACAATATGTTTCTAATGAAAAACCCTATACATATCTGATTTTGAAATAGTTTCCCTCTCTGAGACTCACACTGTTAATGAAAAAGAAACCTAAAGGCATGATTCTTTTGAAAGTCACTGAGCGACCGTTGAGTATTCCCGAAGTCGTGGACATCCAAAAGGTGTTTTCATTGGCTGCAAATAAGGGAGATATCTCAAGTTACAACTTTTTGCCGCTAGGGCGATCTGCCGGAACCCCAGGATTTTGGCGTAATGGAACAGAGGCTAACTGGGGTATGACTGAGTTGCCTCTGTGGGGAGAGAATGATTGCAAATGAAACGTTGTCATCTATAAAATCATCCCTCTCGCAAGCTATTTCTTAAGTCAGATCTTGTTATCTATTCTTTAACAAAATCAACGTTCTGCACATGAACTTGATACTACAATCAGATTGTGTTTGAGGGATCACAAATCGCAGTTGTAGATGTTTCATTTACATCATGAATTCTATGAAATTGCAGCAAGGCCTACATTACTATTGGTTGATAGTGTCTTACGGTGAAATATGCTTGAAAATCAGTGTTGACAAGTTCGATTGTAAATAATATTACGAAACAAAAAATTTCAATATAAAAACCTGAATAATTGATTCAATTTCGAGCAATAAATATGTCGTGTTCAAATTTAGTGTTGACGATGTTACAGACCTAGACTTAAAATCAGCCTCCAAAAATAATTTGTTTCACCTTTTAAATGAAGGAACCTCAGATTGATGTTCATTGTGCCAAACAGTCTAGACTTGCCTTCCAAGTGTTGTGTTTCAGGTAAGGGTTAGCGTAAGCGACAAAATAAGAAGAAGCGTCTGTATATAAGACTATATTTACCCCAGCATCTCTCAACCTCTGACCCAGACTCTCTATGAACTCCTTCACTCTCTTCTCCTCCTCATGGTACAAGTCCACTATAACCGAGGGGTCTGCCAGCTCGATAGCTGCAATACAAACATATTATGTCTACGGGGGAAGTTATGTCGGGTTTATATTTGTATGCGATGCCCTACAGCAAAATAACATTGTGATGTCACAAAAAAAAACTATCGCTATTGCTCGGGAAATATTAATATCTAGGCACTCGTGTCATCGTATGTCTTTGACACTCAAAAAAAATCCTCGATATAGTATTTGATAATGTAAGTAATTTGTGTAACCAAAAGCAAACCGCTCCTGTTTTAATAAACAAGACACAGGAGATGTCTGTGAGACTTTAGGGTCCATTCCGTTGCAGGGATGCATTTGTAAAAAGATCATTATTATAACTGGAACACCCTAATGTGCAGAACACCGTGGCTAGCTGAAATGAATAAATGGTGTTCTATCCCTGATGTGTTATATAATATTGATAACTTTAAATCTTTAAAGGGTATTTTAGGTACTAGTAGTTGACATAACAACGGATATATTTTCTGAATACCACCTTCTCTAATATATAAATTACAATATTTCAATATTATATAGCATGTACTAGATTTTCACAAAACGTTGTTTTATGCAAACTTTTCTATTTTGGCATGATTACATGTTTCCTAGGTTATATGTTTATGTTGACAGGTACATATTTACTACCATGAGTCACTGCCAACACGAGGATCTCGTGCTCACCGCCGGTAGTGATACACTAAGGTTACATCAGTGAAGAGATGTACGTACATTCTAATTGTTCACAATCAATACATTACAAAACCAGAAACCATGGTAGCAGCTGGGTCACCTAAATGAAAACTCTTAAAATGCGTAGATTTTAATATGATTTCCACTTAGCACAAATATACCTATATGAATTAAGTGCATATCAGTTTCCAATGATTTACATAAATGTTGCAAATGGATGTTTTGATATATTTGCTAGTTTGCAAAGAGAATAGTTTCAACGTATATTTGTTCATGTAGAGAACTGATAATATTGTTCTTGAAATGCTACCCTAAGAGTAGTAGTCTTTTAGTAAGAAGTTGAAATTGTCTCCTTCACTATGCCTTGTTATCTAAGGCGTCGAGTATCAAAGAAAGCAAATTCAAATAAAAGTACTATAAATTCAATTCAAAAGGGTAAGTTTAAAAGTCAACACTTGTCTTAGAAAAGAGATAATATATTTGGCATGTATTTTTGGGGGCATCATATATTTTAGACAGAACGAAAATCATAGTTTAGATTGAACTTTTGGTACGGTAGATTTGAAGACAAATATGAATTCAAATCATAGCCTTTTGAGTCTAGTTTAATAGTTTAATTTTTAAAATGAAAGAAAAATTCTGAAAATGTCACACAGACCGGCTCAGAATACTGCAAACGTAGCAAGGTAACATTCCTGTCTGTAAGACCTGCTGTTCGCTTTTGGGGTTATGATCCAAATATTTATTACAACATGGATGATACTCACGTGCACATTGTGAAGATATACAGTGATATTCCGGACAGTGAACCATGATCACGTGATCATTCTTTCGGTGAGAATTTCGTAAGTACCCTGCGAAAAAAGTAGATTTCATGAGTATCAACACATTGTCATATACTTTTGATAGCAAAAATTATTGTACTTTACCGAGTCCCTTGAACAAAATGGTTTGTATCTCGACATATCGAAACTGTCATTAGTAATACGTATTGTGTTATATTGATGATGTCCTTCAAATGATACATGTATGTTGTGTTACATTTCAAGATCTTAGCAGTTTTCTGTTATGTTCATGTTGAAATACTTCTGGTATGTTAAATCTCTCACCGTTATCCAAAACATGCCTTATTATGAAATCTGTAATTAAAACTTGATTAAATATTTCTTTGATTGGAGTACTTGATCTAAATTTTGACACAGATGGGTGTTTGTGAAAACATAAAGTGAAACGTTTTCCCCTTGATACATTCAGATATACATGTAAGCATAACCTTAAAAACAATCCGGCGTTTCAGGGAAAAAAATATTCGCGAATTCGTGAATAAATCTGGAAAAAGTTTTTAAATCTTGTCGCTCTGTAAGAAAGGATGCATTCTTTTTACAATATGTGTTACGTATTTCTAAAATTTGAATTATTATCCCTATCCCGTTTTGCACTTTGAAACGTCAACGTGTTAAAATCCTTCATCTCTGCACAGAATGGAATAACAAGAATAGCCTCCCTTAGATCACAACCTTATGCTGCAATGTCTGTTCCATGGCTTAGATTATTGATTGAACACTCATCCTCGAAACCGAGTGTTATAACCAAGTAAATAATTATAAATAATATAACATAATTGATAATAAATTAAGTTATTTTGGGGCATTAAAAATGAGACGTATTTAGGTCTAGTCGATAATTTGATTTCTTTAATAGTGCAACGACGTTCCCGGCAGGAGTTGTCATCGCCACAAAATCACTGCTTTAATGACTCTCTTAAGTAAACTGCCACTCGACTTCCTGTGATGTACAAACACTAGAGCCATTGGACCTGTAGCTCATTAGGCCTATATATTTTATCACGATTATGTTAGGGACAACACGGTGTCAATAATCTAAACCAATGGTTTAACAATCAACCTTGTCTGTATAAAGTGTTTCAGCTCCTTTCTTCCCGTTGATATACATGGGATTTAAGGTCATGTTCTCCATAACCTTCATAAGGTCTTATCAAATTTCAATTCAAAGTTCCTGTACATGTACATGTACATAATAATAAAGAAAAGTCGATCCTAAGTAAACACCTTGTACACATATGGACGTATAATTGACATACCTTCAAGCTACATACCAAATACGTTTCCATTGAGAACAAACTTTGAACTATACCTATTCCTAATTCATCATTATTTTATGTAAATACATCTTTATCAATCATATACATCTTTGTTAATTGCTATGGTTTCTAATGAAGAAAGCCAATCATTTCATATAATGATCCATTTCAACTCTTGCCGATATCAAGCTAACGAACTATTTATGTTTATATATACACTGCGGGATAGTAATTTGCAAAAACGATTTCTCTAGAGAATAATTGATAATTATACTTATCATTATACTAAATCATGGGCAGAATAAGTTTTCAAACTAAAAAAAACATGATGTATGATTGTTTTTGTTTTGTTTCATCAAAATATGTCATTTTAATCATATGTTCATTTATTAGAAACTTTCACCTTTTGTTTTTGTTTTATTGTTTATCAAAATGAAGTTCAAGTTCACGCTGTCAAGAAAGTTGCAAAACCATTATTATTAACATGCACCAGTCATATATCAAGAGATCATAACAACTGATTGGTATTTTAGATTCATCAATCTTCAGAAAAGACGATCTTTAATTATGGTTATCACAGATTCGTGATTCTCTGTAGTGCGTTCTTACGAGTAATTAACTGCTAATGCATTCTCTAGATTTCTTACCGGTGGTCAGAATGAGGTAATTTTCTAAGTAAATCCTATTAGTAGACAATGTTTTCGTGACTTACAATTACACAACATTGATTTATATATTTTCTGTCAAAGAAGATAATTCTTTTGGTTGACAAGACGAACTACTTTGTTTTGCTTTGATGTAATGGTTTATAGTTTACATACAGCATTAACGTATTCTTAATGCCATTAAGCATAGCTTCTGTTATCGTCCAATCATAAATTGTAAAAAAATTCTTTTTTAATTATCAATTATCGAATCTTCCAAAACCAGTTTATTAATTATGACAATTTAAATTTCCAAACCATGATATTTTTCTAAGCTCATTTTTCTTTAAGTTTGAGCCCTACCTCCTCCAAATTCGAAAAAAAAAATATATATCTATATCATTGTAACAAGTCTAGATCACTGCCGTTTCTAAAAATGCACAGCTTTAGTGGGTTTCTTTCTCTTTTAATAATAAAAAGTTGTAGTTTAATTATATTTTCATTTCAGAGACTAACATTTAGTCTATAGAATCATATTTGTATGGTAAAGATTGGAACCGACATGAAGAATATACGTCTTAGTCTGTTCCATGAAAGAAGTATTACTTTCTATCCCGAGACATTGATTAATTCAGCGACAGAAATGGACAGCTACAATTCATATACATTGCTGTAGATAACATGCCAATAACCTGAGACATGAATATTTAATGTAATATATCCGTGCAATTTCAGTTTCTTTGCGGCTTTGTTTTTTACACAGTTTGACAGACAGCCTGTCAACTGAGGGTCATACTTACAGCTTACACACTACTCTATTATCTCGAAACTGCGTAGTCTTATTCTTCGTATATTTTGGTGCAGAAATATGTGCAACAAACTGTTACAACTGTATGTACATTACTGCGTGTTGTAACTATAATAATGAAAGTAAAGTCAATTAAGTTTTTTGCATCAAACGTTTGCAACATTATTAAAGGCGCTTTTAAGCCTTTAAGTGAAGTCCAGCTTCCATATCAAGCTGCCGTTGTTGATATGTAAATGACTGATTTACAGCTGCCTACGGAAAAGCAAACTTTCTGTCTGTCGTTCTGATTCCCTAGCGCTCAACTCCATAGTAAGTGGTATGTTTTCTTGTCTACGACAGACTTACAGCAATTCAATTTACAGCATGTAACGGTTTATTATGGTCATGCGTATTTCTCAGAGACTGATTCCCAATTGTAAGATCATACTCGTCTAGGGTCTTTGTCTAGGTGACATTAATAAAAGTGATAATAGAAAGCGAAACATATAGACTTTAAGCTAACGCTCGTATCTTGAATCACAAACAACCTTTTAACCTTTCTGATCTGCTTCTCTAATGTGTTAGTGTACTTTGTTATTCTAGAACATTGACAGACACTTACTCCAATTATTCAAATGTAGCGTATAGGAGTGACAACCCTGAAAGGTTATGCATAAACGGTGTAGAACAATAGGTCGTTTCAAGTCAACGTCAACAATTTCCCATGAAAGAGTGTCATTGGTTCTGTAGTTCATCAGTGTTTGCATATTATGATATGAGACAAATAGTCCAAAATGTTATGTCTACGAAGATTGCAGCTTAAAAGCATTATTGTTCATTAGGTAAACAAAGTATCAGTGGTAATCTCGTTGATCTGATCCATCGACTTAAGTTTTATGATATATAAATGAAAACATTGAGCATACAAATGTTGTTGAAACAACAACCCTTGGTTGTATATAATTTTAACCTTTGGAAACAAAACGATAGAAAAGTCCAATCCTCCTCCTAGAACCACAGCAGAAATAGATGACATAATGTAAAATAAGCTAACTTTTAGTCCCTGAAAAAAGAGTTCTTTACTAATTTTATTAATTTGATTTTTTATTTAAAAACACACTAGATGAAAAACGAATAAACAATCGGCAAAACTTGTAGTCAAAGCGTTGGCGGTGTCTTAGGTATTTTAAATTGAAAAAGTGGTCATTGATTTAAACCAAGATGCAAAAGGGGGACTTAAGGAGCTCCTAAGTAGTTGCCATCATCACTAGAGTTCTTATAGGCTTGTCTTCTTACATAATCAGAGAATCAATGAGTGTTCTAATGAACAGAGTTCAAAGACTCAACTAAACTTACGTAAAGGATGATACACAACCCAATTCTCAATGTGACAACTAAGAAGAAGACAAACATACTGTTTGTATGAGCAACCTCTTATTTGTCAAAATCTATACCGAAACGTCGTGAAAGTAAAATTGTTTAACCATATACTTTAACTGTTCACCGCATCACAATCAAATAAAATGCGACTTACCAGTCAAGAAGAATGTAAAAATCGATAGTTTTTAGTATGGATGGTGTGGAAATCAAAAATGGTCAAACACTATTCGGGCTACAGAAAATGGGACTATTGTGATCTCAAAGACAAAAATTATTAATATAGATACAATTTGAAATAGAAATACAATTTTCTAGTGTTTCCGCCATTGGTTAAAGTGTACACCTTTTGAAAAATATGAAAAACATCGTTGAATAAACGTCTTCAGCTATTTAGTCACTATTAATTACAGTACAGTAATACGAACTTGCACGATTTCTACGGACCCAAATTGTTTTTGACATTCTGTCATATCGTGATATCTCAGGGTTCCACTACTATAGATCTATTACCTTGTAGTTCGCAGCACGTGCTAATCGAACCTGGCGGGTGGTATGAAATGACCAACATTCGGCATATCAAGACCATCTACCACAAATATAGACTAATATTCAGTCTCGGAAATATATTCCTCAACATGAATATTTTACAACACATGAAAAGGAGAATTGGCCATTTGAGAGACTTATATAACTGTTCACTTCAAACCTAGACTTTCTTTTCAAAAGGTTATCTCAGTGTCAAACTTTGATAAACTACAATCGGAGTGTTTGACTACCCCATAGTCTTCATTCATAGCTGATAAACGATCAAGATTATTTAGAAGTGAATTATTGTGCTAGGATGTTATTATCTAATATTGCAATCAACATAACTTCCCTACTGTTTGGTGTCGATAATTCCAACAAAATTAGTCGATAACTGAAAGATCATCAATTCACGATTTGACATCCATCCAATTTGACCAATGTCATTAATTTCAATTATTCATATATCAATTATCTCAAAAACAAATTCATCAATTATTCATACTTCCTGTTTGTATCTCAATGTCAATAACCGTTCTCGTAATATCGCATTTGGGAATATACACGATTATATTATCAAAAGCAACAGTTTTATTAGGAACAGTGCCCTATATATCTATTATTACTCTTATTTTACGCTAATAATATAAACGAAGCTTTATTTTCTTTAAAGCTCAATTAATCAATTACATTACTACCTCCTACATCCGAGAGAGACGGTGTTATAGTAAATGAGTTATGCTAATGTGAGTTGTTCAACATGAAGGGGGAAGAGATTATTACAAGGATCAATATCCCGGAACACCGGCAAGCATCGCCTGTCTCGCACCAAAATAAGAGAAGGAAAAACATTGCCCGAGGCTTTGTTAGACACACTGACAGCTACATATGAGGGAAACATTTCCTCAGACAAGCACGATTTATGCTCCGTACAGCGCGTGTTTACAACACACACAAGGACATTTTCTTCAAAGCGTCTTACAAACATGTCTATGCGTAAACCGTCAAGACGTGAATAGAAGTTGAGCATGTTCAAATGAAAAAATACTTACAGTCAAAAGCGAAAGCCGAAAAATGGCTACCATCCATAGCAACAATAACAGTCCTCTCTGGCGTCTGTGCAGACATTTTCCCCTCTCCTCTCGCCACACAAACAATCGCCAAGTCTTTTCAGGGTGAACGCTCCGCAAACATCAATATAGGCCAAGCACGAAGGTCAAAGTTCACTCAACACCGGTCATCTCTGTTATACGCTAGCGTTATAATCACATGTATTATGCTTAGCAGGCGTCTACAGTAGCATGATAACGGAGGTCAGCTTGTTTCTGCAATTTTCTGTATCACTGAATCTTGGACGCCTCAGTAGTTATTGATTGTAGCGCCCAACTATCCGCAGGTACTCTCTCTGAGCTCCTAACTCCTATCTCCCGTAGCCTCGTCGTTAGAGCGTCCCTGCAAGGAGTTGATGAGCTGTCATCGAGCAGACTTCACTCGTTTAATCATTCTCATGTTCGCTCCTTCCTTCAATCAAATTAAATGTCACCAATTGTGTTAATACGATTTGTAGTTGTTGGCAATTAAGTGTTATTAAGTGTATTGAGAGCTTTTTTTTAAAATTCTTTTGTAAAACGACTTGGGATCATTGTTTATTTATCTATCTGGTGAAGTGTTTTTATTCAACGAATTGAACTGCATGTTAACCTTTAAACATATCTCATTGAAATGCCATACTGAAAATATAATATAGTACAATAGGAAATGTTTGTGTATACACTATATGTATTCCAAATTGATTTCTTTGTATATGAGAGTGAAATTATAAATGATAAACCTGATTTATTTTTTTTTTAGTGAAATGATAATCGTATAAATGTTAACGTTATAATTTCAGTTTCTCAGTATTTCTTTAATTAGTTAAGGTAACTTTACAAATTTCAGAAAAGTATATAAGGCTCAAGGTGAAAATTAAGGTTGTGCTTAAATTCAAACATTCAAGGAATCACCATGCTACATTTGTTGATATCTTAAAAACATGTATTTATAATGGAACACTATTGTCAGTACGAAATCAGTGGTTCTGTTGATTGTCACCATATTACGTGTTCTGCTTTTCATATATATCGTTATATAAACTTTAAACTCCCTCGCAGATTTCGGGAAGGTCTGATAGCTTTTCCGCGAGACTGAGGCAGAGAACAATGTTTCTCACAATCCTTTAATAGAGATATGCTAAGTTTGCATTCGAGATGATAATGACGAAAGGAGAGGTTGCAAATCAGATTATGGCCTCCAATGCCCAAGAGACACTAAACATTCAATGTTCCGGTTGTTGAGTTCATAGGTTGTCCAGACAGTCAGCGCTGTTGGTTCGATTCGGAGACGGGGGATTCCACAAGGGACCTGAACGACCTCAACAAGTGCTTGTCAGTATGTTCACGACGCTTGGGCAATATCACAGCCTTTACCGGCAAGGACAAAGAACATGCATTTGTGATTGAGATAAGTTTTCTACAACAAAATAATATTACATTTGTTAATTTCTGAAAGTCAGCTATTTCTGGTGGAAGAGTCAAATCAATACCACATGTACACTTCTGTATATTATCAGCATTTAACCCGTTCTTCTTTTCATCTGATTCGTTAAATAAACTATAATCCGATGCAGGTTTCGTTAAGATCTAATTTTCTATTCCACGAGGTTCAAACAAATAGCATGGTATTTCACCAACTGAGTTTATTGATCGATGGTTCTTGTGAATCTGTTGGATCTTTCTGCGTGGTTCAATTGCTGAACTTCTTTTCTCAAGGTAATTTGAGGCCAACAATTGATTATACGTATTAAACGTTAGAAACAAATCAATAATGCCCCGCTGTTTATCTCAACTCGATGTATTTTTTTTGTAAACTAATATATGGGTTCATAAAGACACTAGTATTAAGCACTTTTCTTTAACAAAAGAACGACGAGTAGTCGCCATGTCCACTTGTTACAAAAATGGATATCATTTAAAACAATAACAACCACATGTTTATTTATTGAAAGATGAGCCATGTGGACAATATAAAGCTTTCCAGCAAAGAAAACAACAAATAGTTTTTCACTCAAGCCAATGCACAGACAAAGAAATTGTCGTTTTTCTAAGAAACAAAAAGGCCAATTCTTCAGCTAATTTTGAGTTATATCATATTTTTTTAATTCATGTAAAACAAGATATGTGTGCGTTGTAAAGAAACCTTTTTTGAAGAATTGACAGTCAATATAATTCTTTCAATGTCTTATTTTGCTCTCCGTTCTTTAAAAGCTGTTGATTCTAACAATGTGCAGATTAACGATAAAAAAAGAAACAAAATGCTTTACAAAAAGAACCGAGGAAATTAAATTCAAAGTTATGTAAGTTCCAATCCAAAATAAGTTTTTCTAACGTTTGAGAAAATTCGTTATTAGTGAAAAACACCGTTACGTATTTAGTAAACGTTTGGGATATAATAACCTTATTAATCGAGTACCAATTGGTTCCCTTTCTGAACATCCTACCTTGAATAGGATCACCCCTGCTACACCATAGTACATGTATATGTCCCTGCGTTATGTTCCAACTTATCCCTTAATATCCATCGGAGACATATACGCTGATGTAGCAAGATGCTCAATGCCGTTGAAAATGCTAGTACTTGCACAGCTTCATAGTGCCGTTGCATGAATCTCAGCTAAGTTCGATGTTATACATTCTCTCCTCACAGAGGCAGTTCAGTTCGAGGAAGCCTCTGTTCTATTACGCCGAGATCCTGGGGTTCCGGCAGATTGCTCCAGCGGCCAAAACCCTAGATATCTCCCTTATTTGCAGCCAATGAAAACACCTTTTGGATATCAACAACTTGAGGAATTCTTAACCGATGTATAGTGACATGGAAAGTATCATGCCTTTATGTTTATTTTTCATTAACAGTGTGAGAGGGAGAATATTTGAAAATCAGATATGGATAGGGTTTTTCATTAGAAAGATACTGTTTTATAACTGTGTAAATTATTATTTGTTTTATGATAAATTTTTATTTTACTAATTTACCAAATAAAAACTAATGAGAAGGTAAAAATCGATGTTTTGGAGAAGGAAGAATTATCTCCCCTGGATGTTAAAGCTTTGCCGAACGACACGGAAATAGCCGAGGTTATGCGAATGATTACTTTTGAAACGGCGTCGCTGATTGCACAACTAACTTCGATTGCCTCCAATCAGATTTCTACCTTTCTATCCATGTATTAGCCATAATAGAACAGAGGATAACTCGGGTATGACTGAGTTGGAAGAAAATGATGTTATATGGTTTCGTCATCTTATATTCAAGCTACTCCTGACATAAGAGATGGGAAAACTTCTCCTATATTTCCTTGTGGTGAAGCCATCAATGAACCACTACCAAATTGTTTCCTTAACGCATCATTGAAACGTTCGCCAAATCAATACCACATGGAATCATCATCATGTTATCATGCAATGGACATCCTGTTATTGGTGTTCTGTTTTACTTTGAAAGGATATATTCCAGATAAGTGTTAGACAAACACTTACAAATCTATGGAATGTAAGTATTGGAAAAGGCCTTGTATATAGAAGTATTTTATCGAACCAATAAAATGAAAAAGGTCGATTTTAAACCAATGATTTTTATTATCAAATGTAGGAAACACACTCAAGCATTTGCAAGAGAAACAAAATAGATAAGAACATTTGCAGAACAGTAATTACACTTTATGATAACTTCTATCAATCAGGACGTTAAACATCCTGAAAACAAAGCAAGTGTAACTTCGACTTTACAAAATAAACAAACACTTCATAACTCGTGAGTAGCACAACAGTTACATGTGCTATGACTTTACAATAAGCACATGTATATATTTTAGACATAGTAGGTCCGTGCGTTATATGCACTACCCATTTTCATTCTAAGGAAGTGTTGCTTAGAACAAATCAAATATAAAATCAATTATAAATCAACTTTCTTAGGAAAAATATTTATTAACCATTTTCAACGAATAAAATATAAAAAGGTGTAATTTAGTCAGTTATGATGACTTACAAAACCTGAACAGGAATTTGAAGAAAAGGAATTTTGATTAAAAGTGGTGATTAAAATGTAACATTTTTCTCTGTGAACGGGAATGAGATTCCTACAGTTCTTATCTAAAAGCACCTTTTGTCACACTTTGTGTATCCCTTGAGAACCATTTTACATCGATAGAACTGTTCGTCTATCGTTGCGTGTCGCTTTGGCTCTCCCGTGCCAAATTTGTGCGATGTGATGCGATGAACATTTTCCATTATCCGAGGATATAATTACAAATTACAACACTCCTGTTAGTAAGTGAGACTAGGCGGTGAGTTTGTTTTGTTCTGAAAACACGATTTATTCATTTTCCGTATGAAAACACACGATCAACATGTAAAGTATATTCTGTTTTGAAGAGGTTTGGAGATGAAATTTAATCAGGTTGAAGTAAAAAATGCATGCAAAGCCTTCTCGTCAGAGTGAACTTAAAAACGCATCCCAAACTACAATGTATGAAATAATAACCTGATCAAATTTACCGAGGGATATAAGCAAATTGTAAAATAACGAATAACCTTCAATAATCGCCTTGTGAAATATTAACCATCTAAGTACGGTTCTAAAGAGAACGGTTCGTAACATCTTGACGATTGTTTCTATCCTTCATGTTCTGCATTTTAAAGCTTTCTGTCAGAGGTATTTTTTCAAACCTTATATTTGTCACTTTATTAACTTTCTCCTCTGCTCTTGTTGACAATCTCTTCCTTGTTGACTGTAAATAATGGTCCTTTGTTGGCACCTAATTACTGTTTTACATATTTATGATCTTCTTTACAACGAGTCCTCTGTCTTTACTGTACGTGCATTTTAGTGAGCGAGTTCATTTAATGCTATTCATTTAACGTATTCTTGCAAGTAATATTAAGCTTTGTTGAAAATCACATCACTATTAGATGACTGATAGCCAAACGTTGAGCATCGATGACGATTTAATTTACCAACCTCGTTACATTCAGATCAAACCTAACACTCGAAGACCAGATCTGTGTCCCGTTGCACGAAACATTTAGGTGACCTTAAGTCTCTAAGTGAGCTTTAGTGACATGTTAAAAGTAAAACCTTGATTTGTGCAACAGCTTCCTGACCTCTGCTCTGTGAGGTCAATGTCTCGTGATCTTGAACTCTAGCCAATAGGCAACCTGCCCTGGAAATCGCACATACGATTCAATTTAAAACTGAACATGTCATTGGTTACATAGATGGTAAGTGAAGTTCAGAGAAAGAGCACAATACATGGCCCTTGGTAAGTAGGGGACAAAAGTCAGCATAAAGGGGCACGGGTTAATGAGTTGTGAGCGCCTCAAGAAGTTTTTCAGCCATTAGCGGCGTCAATGGAACAAATGGTGAGTTTGTATTGTAATGATTTTGATTCTTGTTAGATTCTTTATTATCCTTCCTCGAAATGGCTGAAATGACTCCTCCTCCTCCTCCTCCTCCTCCTCCTCCTCCTCTTCTGTCTTATTTCTCCTCTTTGCCTTTGTGATGCTTGTGATCATGGTCCTTGTGACGACACACGAGTACAGGCACATCAGAGTGGTGGACCACGTAGTCGCTGACACTGCCCATGAAGGTCCGCCGGATGGACCCGAGACCCCGACATCCGGTCACTATCATTTGCGCACCCTCCTCCTTGGTAACCTCCACTATCACGTGACCTGCAACCCCAGCTTGGCTTCTGACCTTGCCGCCAATCTGTAATGTATGAGATTGTTTGAGAAGCATTCATGGAGTTTGCATTTTAATGGAAGAAAAGTTAATTCTATGGATGTAGCATTAGATGCTGGAGAGTTGAGTAGTTGTTGGTACGGCATGACTTGGGTGTGCTGATTACAAGAGACTCGATCCAAAAGGTACAAGAACTTCTGATGCATTAGGATTAGGATTATTTAACTCCTTTACGTGAAAAATACTTTCAACTATAGACTCCTTTATGTGAAAGAAAGTTTTGATATAAATAAAGGCTTACAATATAAAGGAAAGACACCTTGCCTTTGTGCACTAACATGAATATTATAACCATTATTTCATATACATACTACTCAAAAGAATCTTAAGAAGGTTTGTATATTGGCCCTTATATACTTTTAAAATTAGCCCATAGTTAAAGTTTTGTATTTCAATTAATATACACTGCAATACTGGCATATCACTGGGCATATCATATTGGAAGCACATGATGGAGTTTCTGTAGTGAGATTTTATGTCAAACCAACAGGGGGTAGAAACGAAAGTCACATGATGGCAGAAGGTCTAGGTTCAAAACGAGGCAGTGATATCCCTGCTAATAATAGCAAACACGAAATTCCAAAATTCCGAAATTGATCAAATGTTCAACAAAAAGTTTCAAAATCAGAAGCCCCAGTTCAGGTTCAGAATGTATAAACAAAACTTCAAACAAATCATCTTGTTTTGAGATGCAGACCTTCAAAGTTGGTGCAAATGATAGATACCACATGACGGTTCCTTAAATTATTTTGAGTAGTGTATACCACATCAAGTTAATTGAAGAAAAAAGGGATACGTTGAACTATCTCTGAGTCCATATCCGTAATTTTTCAATGAAATGAGAGTCACCTGTATATGTTTTATGTTTGATCATAATAATTTAAAAATATCCGGGAAAACAAAAAACTAATTATAAAAAACATTTCCTAAGATAAACTTAAAAGTCAATGTTTCTCTCTGTTGATTAATACGGAAGGGAATATTCCTCTTTTAACAATGTGTTTAGGCGGCGCATAACCTGGCCACCTGATACTTGAATGTTGATTGGGAGCCAGCGAGTACAGAAGTGTCTACATTCACATAAACTTGTAAAAATCTATATCGAGGCATGTTAAAAAGTTCTCAGGGAAATTCATTCTCTCCCCACAGAGGTAGATCAAGTAAAAAAATGTTGATCCTACATCTGCTTTAATTAGGCCAAGTCCGTGGTTTCCCCTGGCGGACATATTTTTTATCACAATTCATTTGAATTTGTAAGCAAATGACAACGTGGAAAGGCATGTTCATATCACAATGTCTTTGCAATGATTCATTGGCCAGAATGATGATTATAAGACAGCGTCGCTGATTTAACAACTAACTCTATTGTATCCAATCAAGTTTTTCCCATTCGAGCCCACACATAAGGCCCATTGAAACATAGGCTTGATCAACATTTCATGACCTGATCTTCATCTATAGGGAGAGAATGAGGGAATGAGAGAATGTCAAATACTATCACAACCTACCATTAACCATTTACCATTCAGACTGTCAAAATCTTTCATTCCCCTTTCAATATTATGTGTAATCATGCAATATTTTCAATGGAAATGGTTGAAAATTCCTGTCATTAAAACCCATTTGAAATGGGGATGTTTTATTATTGAGGTCGAATAATATAAGTTACCATGTGTACGCGAGTTTGATATGGAGATTTATCATGTGTCCGAGTTAAATATCAAACGAGAACGAAGTTCGAGTTTGATATTTAACTCGGACACATGATAAACAATATGAAACGAGAACGAAGTTCGAGTTTGATATTTAACTCGGACACATGATAAATCTCCATATCAAACTCGCGGACACATGGTAACGAATTTATCTCGACGAGCACCTTTTCTAAATGCTTTAAATCTGACTTGGCAGATGGGATTGGCCAAAATGGCGTCTGATCAGATCAGTGTTACTCTTTTATTTAGGTATTTACAAATATAATTTTTAAACCATCGTGTTAATGACCAAAAGTATGGTCTAGTACCGGAGCGAAGCGCACGGTACTAGATAGAAATTTAGGATTAACGAAAAATAATCAAAATACCGAGCAATGCGGGCATTCATATATTTTGATTGTTTGGTCACGTGACCTCGTGCATTCGCAACACATTCGATTTGAAGCGGCCGTAGAAGTCCCGTTACTGTCATGGCGGACTGTTGAGTAGGGCCGAGCGAGTTTGATAGTGTCGGAGTTATAGATAAGACGGCCATCATAGCAGAATGTACAGGTTGGTTTGAGAGTATAATAAACAAATAGCGGTGTGCTTTCTGTTTGCGTGATTTGAATCTTGAGCTCGCCGATAGCCAACCTTGCTGCGAGTGAGCGGGCCAAAATGCTGTTGAGATGTCGTATGACTTGCTAATGTATTTTAGCGGTACCAATCTTTTATTTGAAGAACATTTTACTTATACCTTTAAATTTATTACAAAAACATGACTTTAGCATGTAGGGGAATTCACCAAGCATACATGACGTTACAGCAATCGAGCGTAGCGTGGCATTGTTTACCGAACAAAGGGCAAGGGAGATAACTCTTGACTCCGTCGTTGCTTGTTACTAGGAGAGCGCGTGGCCCAGTTTAACATAGCAAAATATACCCCACGGCACGTGACCGATTTTGACCAATGGTGAGCCGACATTACTGTGCAAGTCGAGATAAATTACTTTATGGTTACTGAATTTATGCTTTAAAATGTATATGATAGACACTTTTTATAACTGAAATTTTACGAGGACATATGACATTTGACAAACTTGTCGAGTAGCATATAATAGATAATACAGTGCAACCAGTGAACAACAAACAGGGAACTGTGGATCATAAATCTATTTAGATTGTATCACAAGCTACGCGAGAAATTATCCTCAGATCAGATTCTCCAGATCGAAACGCCTGGACGTGTTTGAAACAGGAGATAACAAGTCTAGCCGGATAATTGAATACCATATCTCAAGGGAATTAACAGCAATTTCTCTCTTTGGTATAAAGAGAAAATGAACCTTAATACAACACCATTGGAGGTTGACAAATTACACGTGAAATTACATCAACGTGACACAGGAGAACAATACAATACACCATTACATGTTTGTAATTACAGTTTGTATGTAAGACCTGCTAGGACAGTAAATCTCCACTATGTAACATCGTAATCTAACGGCGGGTTGACAACAGTTCAAGCTCTCGGGTCAAATCGTTACTTGTCCTTTAGCTGAACTGTACAGTGTTGTGGTTTCATAGCGGAGATCGATATTTAAATTTATGTAATAATATATAAATTTCTGTGCACGAGTTACTCGTGACTAGTGCTGAAATTAAATAATATTGGGATATAATTCGGAAATAATCAATCGAGTTAAAAGTACAAGTGTGATATCATATTCACTGACAAGTACTTTGCATGTATTTACCCTTTGAAAAGCAACAGATTCATGACATCTGTTGTAGTTTATTTACTCACTTACTACAGTGAGTGAGCTATTGTTTTACACCGCTTAGGCAGTATTGCAGCCATAAGAGGCAAATACTTCCTTATAGACTATTACTTCTAATATTCTATTAATATTATAAAACAGATTTTTATAAACGAATAATGAAAATGGTTCGTCATCGCAAACCATTTCTGTTGCTGCTTCTTTTATTTTGTATTCTACTGCCATTTCTACTGTCTGCCGTTTTGACCGGTCCCAACTCCTAACCTACGAATTCAATGGTGTTCAATTACTTCTGATATTTTTGTCAAACCCTCATCCGAATAACAGTAGTCAGTGATACAGCAGACATGAACGAAATGCAATTATTTACTTCTGAGAAAACCTTGTCAATAAATTTATGACTATCCTTTAAAAGGAAATTCACTTATGACTATTTACAGTGTTTTATGTAGTGGTTTGTGAAAACTTTAAGTTAAACCAAAAAAAGTTTGTTTTTATCGACAAACAACAGAAAGCTCACAATATGCAAGAACCCTCCTAACTTTTTTTCATGGTTTTCGTGACACATTGGTTCTCGAAGGTTCAAATTCAAAGTTAAAAATAGGTATTGACATTCAATAAAATCGAATCTCACCCCTGCAGTTTTCAGCTTATCTCCGAGCTTTTCGACAAACAATTTGATTCTCTCCTCTTCTAGACTGAAGGCTTCTTGTAGCTTCTTCGGATCTGTCATCCCCATGGCTGTCAACAGGTGCGCAGATATTATTGTATAACAATGGTTTCAAATGAAAAGGTTACAATTAACATATATCGTATGAACGACATTACATGCACATAGTAATGGCTCGTATAATTGTGAAAATTCTGTGATTTCAGTTTAAAAAGAAATACAAATCCTGTTAAAAAGTTCGCCTGTCTATTTTCCAAATAAGGACCTTAATGCCTTTCAGGCAAAAGAAAAACGTTTAAGAGGTCTATAGTATCATAAATACTATGTCTAGGAAACGTAAACTTGTCTGCTATTCATGTTAACTTTATATGCAACTATTAATAAATTCAATTTCTCCCCTTTTAAAATCTGAGCAACAAAATTCCGATATACTTTCTTGTTTTGGTGACCACGTTTTGGTCTTTTGCATTGTTTCAGCCATAAGCAGCATTTGGCATTTCAGATTACTTTTTGTACTGTACAGTAACCCCTACAGTATCCCCGATTCATCTTCAGTGATATAATACTCACGTGCAGTGGATACGAAGGAGTACTCTGGAGAGTACACGATGATGACCTTATCATTCTCTCGATGCACGTGGTTCACATACCCTGAAATGAATGGAAGACAATTATGAGGATTAGATTTACAAAACATTAACATTTTATGTTATGGTATAATAATACTTTTGCACATTTACTGTAAACATTGATAAACATGGGCTTAATATTCTACCTTATATTTTCATATATCTTTAGAGACCAATGTATGGTGTGTTATTATTGCTGACAATAATGCAGTTTTTTTTAAGGAGAAGGCATTATTAAAATATTCAATTTTGTAAATTTTTAAACATAACTCTTAAGTAAATTGTTTATTTTGCATCTTTATATCTTTAAAAGATAGAAGATTTAAAAAAATGATTTTATATTATTTTTCCCATGGTGACAGCTTCTTGAAGATGACGCCACTCAACAGTATCCTGTCAGAGAGCTTTTATTGCTAAGATGTTTAGCGTAAACGTTACTTTATTGTATATTCCCATGATGACAGCTTCTTGAAGATGACGCCACTCAACAGTTTCCTGTCAGAGAGCCTTTATAGCTAAGATGTTTAGCGTAAACGTTACTTTATTGTATATTCCCGTGGTGACAGCTTCTTGAAGATGACGCCACTCAACATTTTCCTTTCAAAAAAGCCTTTATAGCTAAGATGTTTAGCGTAAACGTTACTTTATTGTATATTTATACACATACTTACTTATCTATATGATAAGAATTTTTTTTGAATACGTCAGGTTAAGTTGGTATCAATAATCAATAGACCCTGTGTCACATTGTGTTGTTACAATTACGGAGATCAAATGATCTTGGGTATCTCATTTTCTCTCTAAATGTCTCGACTTCTGATTAAACAAAATCATATGACTATTTTGACCACGGCTTTTTAAAACGCATAACTAAATTCAACTAAGACATCAAATATATTCAATATGAAACAAGTTTGAGTAAAATTCTCATCAGAAGCTGTTTGGTGCAAGAGAATTCATATTCAGAATATATGATTTCTAATCAAATATCTACTTACACATAGAAACAGTATCCTACATTGGCGTCAGAAATTGATTCTAGAAATATTCCAATGATGTGGCCATGGAAATTAAAGATGGTTAATTGAAATAGATCTATTATTAATGGGAACCTTATAACGTATAAGTGCTGTATTAAGGGTCTGAAATAATGAATTGAATGACATGATTACCTTGTTTTCAGAATATTCAATTATTACCTTCCTTCTATGTATAAGAGATGTGTAAGTGTCCATTAACACATCAATAGTAAGACCTTAATCCAGACAGTAGATTCGATCACCAGTAATTGTCAGTGTTGCAATAATCTGAGTTGGTTGTCGGTAACTACTTTACCACAGTAGACACGTTCTTATCACGTGTTGGAGCAGGTGGCCAGTTTGTACAATAGCACTTTTAAGTGTTGCTCCTTCCCTAGTCGACACGAAACACTAATGACGACCTTAATATAGCATTTTCGGCTTGTTTATCTTGAGGATAGCAATCCAATAGTTACCATATTAGATAGACCAATGCGCATATTTGTGATTCTGATTATCTGCAGATATATTAAAAGGGTTGCAAAGCTATTGTTCTGTTAAAACAATTTCTTTAGATGCAGTCCATAAGGAAATTTATGTCAACATTAACAACTCATTTGAAAGTTTTTACAAATTAATAAAATTCGTGGTTCACAGTAACTGGAGCTCCAAAATATCTGATCTCACATAATCACTGTCCACGAGGCTCAGACTTACTAGGACAAGTAAACCTGTTGTATCTATACACGTTTGATGTTATGATGAATTTCATGCTATATTAGAATGTTTATGTATGTTATATGTTATGTATGTTTTTTTTAATTATTGGAATATTCGTCTAAGTAAAATCTCAGACCTCGACACATAAATCTACACAATGGTATCTTGACAAGAGTCAGGATCTCAAAACTTGTCATCTGTTCTCCAAAGAATACGTCATTATGACTTTTTTTAAAAGAACGTTTATCATTTATACCCATATGTCCATGAGTTTGCACATTAATTGATTCGCTGCACTATTCATGGCTTTAATTATTTTGCATCACACATCAAACAGATTAAACCCATCTTTTTCATAAGGGTTTGGAATTGATATTATATCGTATCTAAAATGTATAACTAGTGAAATGGGGATTCTTATTTAGATAAATTGAACAAACATGATTAATTTCAGATTTTGATTTACTTAATTTAAAACAAAAACATTAAAACTTTGTGCTTGCATCTTATAGGTTCCTTCACATTTATCGTCAAACAAAATCAGATATAAAAACAAATATAAACATGAAAGTAGGAAATACAATTAAGTTTTTAATGAGAAAGTTTTATTTTTTTAAAGCAATTGGATACCAAAATAAAGATGGTTATTTTATACACAAGATTTGACTTCAATTAGTGTTCAAGTTGAATGTTGACAGATGGGTTTCACAATAACAAGATAGACAATGTCATTAAGTTGGAAATGAAAAGATCTCAAATTGGGAAGTAGTTCCAATTTTTATAAACTTGAAGATGTAATGGTTTTGAAAAGGTAATTTTAAGAAAGTAATCACAATCCGAAACATTAAATTGCTTTACTGAAAGTATTTTTAAAACATAAATTTTCCAGTTAAACAAATGAACTTCTACTGTTTCAACACGTCCAATTGTATATAAAATAAGATATATAGAGAATACTACACGAGGTCTCATTAGATACGAATTATACCAAACGAGTGTCCTTCCGGCGGTATCTGACAGAGCGAAAGCGAGGTCAGATACCATACAAATGTAGGAAGGTCACGTGTTTCGTATAATTCGTATCTAATGAGATCGAGTGTGGTATTTTATTTATTACACACGTTTAGAATAGACACATTGGTTAATAATCCTCATTTTCTTGTATGGCATAAAGGAAACAATTACGAAAACCCGAAACCGGTTTCAATAACCGAATGCGTAATAATCGACGTTCGTGATGTGACCAGTCCATTTGCGCAGTCGCTCATTTAAACCTGCGAAGAAAGAAAACAGTTTCGATTTTCGATTAAATCAACCAAAATTAGAATGTCAAAAAAGGCTAATTCATCGATGATGAGTTTTGATTAACGATTAATTAATGATTGATACAGAAAGCGTAGAATGTAAATATTCAGAGTCAGAGTCGAATCTGTCAACACTCTTCTCTCAGTCCGCTCGCCGTGTTCAAGCGTCAAGGCTGACGGGTGTCGTTGTGGCTGGGCTAGCGGATACATTGGCTCTTTTGAAAACGGATTACTTACCAACGGGTAATGTAATGGGAGATCTTTAATTTGAAATAAACATCATTTCGAACTTTTCTAGGAACTTCAAATGAAACGATAGAATCGATATGGATGATAATGAAAACAACGACGTGCTCGGAGAGTGACGAGGACCCGACATGTTAACGGGAAGGGCAAGGTCATCGCCTTGTGTAGCTACAGCGTGTTTGGGGATTCCCAATTTCCCTGTGATGTGTTCCTGACTCAGTGACTGCATTTTAAAGTTGTTTATTCTCAGTGCTTGTCACATTTGCTAGCATTTGGCTTGATCTACCCACATGTTATCACTGACAAACCGTGAATGATGCGATGTCCGGGTGTTGAATTTACGGTTGACGTTGTAATGTAAGTAAAAATATTAATGCATTCGCTGATCTATTGATTTTTCATGAAATCGATTTTGCACACTGATGAAATCGTATGTCTTCTAAGTATCTGTCTATGTATCGACTCTTTTTAAGTATATAAAGTCGTAAAATTGAAGAAATGACATATTTGTTATTAATTCGAAAAAAGTTCCGTTTTAGTTGACCCTTAATGAGAGGTCATTGGTTAACCAATCAAATCTGTGGAATGCGAGGTCATGTTGATACGACACAGGTCACTGCAATACGACACACGTGTGTCGTACGAGATTAGTATGCCATCACTTGTACGTTACCTACGTGTGTAATACTAATGTATAATTCTTACACAGAACATACATCTATAAACCAAGAGGTACTAATTCATGTTTATCATCTGAAAATCAATCAATCGAAATGAGACAAAATACATTAGATCAATCTTTTAAACTAAAACTATTTTACTTAACTCAGTTTCGTTTCATGTTTCGGTGGATTTAAATACTTATGGAAACCATAGACTTGTTGGAAAATATTTACAATGATTGTTATGTTACTGTAACCTTGAATTGAATGTCACAATATAATCAGTTATTTAGTGGAATTAAATAATAAATGTATATTGATAAAACAAATACAATTAATTGAAAACAAATAAATGCCAACATCTTAAATTTATGTCGATTCTTACTCCTGTTTATTCAACGTGTCAAGAAGTTCTGTACAATATGATACCCTTTTCTTTCGCCAAACACTGCAAACGTTCTATTTGTATTTCAAATCAATGCATCAAGTCAAGGATCTGTACTCTTAACTTCCCTCACATCTATTTTAATATTGAGAAACTCTAGACTTAGGATTATTTTTTTTTATCTGCCTTCAGGCTTGTAACGAGATCATCTTTGAACGGTCTAGATCATTCATCACATTGTTTGACTTGGATCAGATATATCTGAGACACGAGCTGACTTCAATCGTTTCACCATGCTTTGTGTCATTAAAAGGCGTGATTCAACTACGATGTGACTCCACCGAGACTTTTGAGTCATTCGATTCCTTGGAAACCTCGTGACTTTTCATGTCGACAAGAAGTAAATGTTTTTAAAGAGGACACATTATGCACGGTTTAGCTGTGGTCTTGATCTCAAATTGGGAAGTATTTCCAATGTTTATAAACTTGAAGATGTAATGGTTTTGAAAAGGTAATTTTTTTAAAAATAATCACAATCAGAAACATTAAATTGCTTTGCTGAAAGTATTTTTAAAACATAAATTTTCTAGTTAAACAAATGAATTTCCATTGTTTCAACACGTCTAATTGTATGTAAAATAAGATATTAATGTATAATTCTAGCACGGAACATACATTATAA
Organism: Steromphala cineraria; assembly: GCA_916613615.1. Classification (NCBI taxonomy): domain Eukaryota; kingdom Metazoa; phylum Mollusca; class Gastropoda; order Trochida; family Trochidae; genus Steromphala; species Steromphala cineraria. Next base: position 11,209,032 of record OU744726.1, read on the forward strand.
ACTATGAGGTACTTATTTCATGTTTATCATCTGAAAATCAATCAATCGAAATAAGACAAAATACATTAAATCAATCTTTAAACTAAAACTATTTTACTTAACTCAGTTTCTTTTCATGTTTCGGTGGATTTAAATACTTAAGCTTATGGAAACCATAGAATCGTTGCAAAGTATTTACAGGAGATTGTATTGTAACTGTAACCTTGAATTGAATGTCACAATATAATAAGTTATTTATTGGAATTAGATAATAAACGTATATTGATAAAACAAATACATTAATTGAAAGCAAATAAATGCCAACATCTTAAATTTATGTCGATACTTACTCCTGTTGATTCAACGTGTCAGGAAGTTCTGTATAATATGATACCTTTTTCTTTCGCTAAACACTGCAAACGTTCTATGTTTTTCAAATCAATGAATCAAGTCAAGGATCTGTACTCTTAACTATTTTAGGATTGAGAAACTCTAGACTTAGGATTATTTTTCTTTATCTGCCTTCAGGCATGTAACGAGATCATCTCAGAACGGTCTAGATCATTCATCACATTGTTTGACTCGGATCAGATACATCTGAGACACGAGCTGACTTCAATCGTTTCACCATGCTTTGTGTCATTAAAAGGCGTGATTCAACTGCGATGTGACTCCATTTGATTCCTTGGAAACCTCGACTTTTCATGTCGACAAGAAGTAAATGTCTTTAAAGAGGACACATTATGCAAGGTTTAGCTGTGGTCTTGATTTTTTCTTGCAAGAGGTTTGTGAACATTGTTTTCAAATAAATATGGTACTTCGATTGGTAAATAACGTAATTTCGACATTTGAAACTCCCCCACTGTCAAGATAAAAATCATTAGGTTGATTAGTCATATGCTTTTATCATTAATCATTAGAATTAAATCTCTCATTGATGATTGTTTATTGAGTGAACCAGGGATTTAAACATGTTTTTGATAGGCAAGACTACTTAGTTTTACATCAGTTTTTACTATAAGCCAAAGTATAACTTAAAGAGACAGTTAATTGTAACAATCCAGTACAACCGTTTCAAGATCCTTCACTGTAGACCTTAGGTCAGAGGTTTCCTCCCACAGTAGACCACATTTGTAAACCATTGCTGGGCGCAGGTGGCCAGTTCTTCTGTAGGTGTTGCCCTGTCTTCAGTCGACATGTAGCAGTGCTAATGAGTACCTAAACACTACCTGTCAGCGTTGTTTACATTGATGGTTACTTGGCCTGATGGACGAGGCACCCATATCTATGGCAAATTGATATCTAAGGACAAGTCTTTGTATAATTCCTTTCTCATGATGAATCACTTCCTTTTGATGAATTACTATTTTGAAATCTTTAATCATTTCGCAAGACAGCGATTAAATAGTTCAAAAGATTTCAAACCATCTCTGATGCTAAAAGATTAAACCCATACTTAGCACCATTTAACATCCTTTTCGATAAGGTTCCTTTAAAGCTTAAATAATTTTCAGACTTGCATCACCTTTTTGTTGATATGCAAAACACTCCTTTGTAATATTAAGGAATCATTTTATAATATGCCCGATTAAAACAAGTCAACCTCTAGAATTAATGATACTACTGTAAATTTGGTAAAATAATAAGAATGGATTGCCTGTTGTAAAAATGGATTGTGGTTATCAGGTTCAAAGCAGATGAATAAACATGACTTGAATGTTGCTGAATTAGGTATATGATCACACACTCTCCATGAGTTAAGATTTGTCAGAGTGTTATTTTCAGTAACACCAGTTCACTGCATAGTTTTAGTTATGATACTATCCCTGAACATGTTCAAATCACTTGGTCCATTTATATACAGGACGACAAACAATAGCTTGATTAACGATATCATGTTCTTAAAATTGTCAAAATTACCAAATCTAAAGGGTATCTATAAGTTGAATATATATGAAAAAGATGATGTTTGAGAGTTACTTAATGATATTGAACAAATCATCTTTATTCTATTACTTTCAGAGAGAGAAAGAATACTTGTAACAAATCACTCCCAAAATAATATTTAAATAGATATATTTAAAAAAAAACACAAAATAGTTTCAACAACACCATGTTATCAACTTCGAAATAAAATCGAAGCCCATGTCTTCAAAGATATGAAAGCTTCCTACATTAACAATGATTTAAAGTCTTGACTCATTCACAATTACGTAACAACAACAATCTCGTTGTCAAGCATGAACCGGATATTGGCATGTTTTGTCGGCCTTCAAATGTCAAATAAAAATACCAATTTGCTTACTTTCGAGAATACTGGGACCTATGAGTAACTCTCTTAAGGTTTCCCTGAGCTATTTAAGAGCGAAGAGTTACAAATGACAATCAGGAGGATTTGTACTTCCTATTATGATATCAATATCAGGTTCATATCAACTATACGCCGCAAGTGATGATGTTATTGTAGCATGAGACCAATAGTGTAATTCAACATCAGACTTTTTCTGTTTTCGTATAATCATGTATTTGATATTTGAATATTTGGCTTTCAGGATTAAAAATACTGTTTGGTGTGAACTTTGTCATTTTTAATGGGAAATGAAACAAAAGATAGGCAAGATTGATTCGCATATCAGAAAGAAGAGAAACATCATGCAGTTCTGATTTATTTTCTTCTTTATCAGCCGGATATTAAAAATAGTAACTGAATAATACGTAGTTCGACTTGACATCTATCAAATTTGGAACTGATTGAAGACCTAATTAAAGTCAACTTGGAAAATAAAAGATCAGATAACGGATTCCTTGATGAATTAACTGTGACATGAAATAAGTTTGAAAAACTATTTGATTAATCTTCTAAATTAGCTATCATTATTATAAACGATTTACGCATTTACGTATTTATCACGTATCAAATGGTTACGATTAATGTATAATACAAAATCTCCAACTATGTACAATACAATTTAAATCTCCCTTAGAATAGTCATCTATGACGCTTAGATAAGGAATATATGATTATTAATTCACATATAATCTCTCTGATTAAAGTTTTATTAATTGAACAACCAATTTTTCGGACCGATATTTCCTGGTCTCTCCTGATTTTCTAAAAACCTTTAGAATTGTCATGAAAACTTATCTACGACCTTTGTTGTGGTAGAATAGTGAGTGTTGTCAATGTTTTTCATTGTTATGTTGAGCATCCATTAATTAATGTTCAAGAACAATTGCCCTAAGCTTACTTTATAATGTCATTTTTCATGGATATCACATATGAAGTTATTTTTGTATGATTTAAGAGTCATTGATTTGATTATGAAAGTAACCACAATTAAGTGTGCTCTCAAAATTCATTTCAAGGCTGTGCAAAATGAACAAATATCTTCACATATAGTTGTTCAAAGCATTAAGAAAAGAGTAAACTGATTCGCCTCCTTTCAATAACAAACAATGGCAAACATTCAATTTTTGGTAATATTCTAAAGCTAGTCGAATGTGCTTACATTAAAATTGAGTCATGACCATAAAAAATATGGGCCTGAAGAGAATTACACAGCAAACGAAATGTTCTTTTCAAGAATGACGGGATATTGGCATATTTTGAGGGCCTTCAAATCTGAAGTACAATATCAACACACTATACTTGAGAGACTACTACAAAATATGAGAGACTCTTGTAAGGTTTCTCTGAGCTAATAAGAGGTGAAGAGGTACCAGTTGGAAAGAGAAGCATTTGTGCTTTGCAAAAGAAACTCTACCAGTATACCATTGCTTATTGCAAAACACCCTTCCAAAATTATCGTAATAAAATACCTTTGTTACTACTATCAATTATAATCATTATTTTTATTGCCATTATTTTTGCATTAAGGTTGACATACTGAAAAAAAAGATTAACTATAATAAAACGTTAGTTATTTCGTAATCTGTGATCGATTGTTGTGAATTCTTTGAATTCTTTTGTCACACCAAAGACAAGACCTGATGTTTGGCAAATTGTGAAAACGACATAGGTCAAAGATTAATTCCCTATACATGCGGGATATTTTTTTTTTTAAATCTTATCACTTAGGGCTTTTTAAACATGGAATAAGATGCGTTTGTCTTATGACAGTAACATGATAAAAGGTCATTTAATTCAAGCTTCAAAGTCACAAAATACCTTACCATTGATTTGATGATTTACGTTAATGCATGAAATAAGTTTGAACATGTCAGTTAATCAAATATTTAAGCAAAAGACATGCAATGAGAAACGTTAATAGCTTTTAATGTTTGTCACACGTTGCTTAAAATGTTTTTTAAATGTATTTTTTGATTAATGTATTAAACTTGAACAAACGATACATTAATGGTTAACAAGGATTAATGACACACGAGGTTCCATATAACGTTTCTGAAGTGGATGTTGAACTCAATAACATCACAGAATTGACAGAATAAATAAAACCAAAATATTGTCAATTAATTATGAATTTCTACCATATCCATGGTTTGTTAAAGATGAAATGGCAAGAGCTCATATCAATTGCTTTCTGACTTTATGGGGTTATCTCACGAAGCTCATAAAAATAACACCATGACCAAAACCAGTGGATCATTTATTGTAAGACATTGCCAAATATACTCAGATGATTTGTCATGTCAAAGTATGCCATTTCATGGGTTATTCACCTGGCAAACACTTGACTAGTGAAACAGTGATTAAAGATGGTTTATTGGTGTACTAAATGGTGCCATCATTGTTGTCCACACAATGATTCCGATCCACAGGGGTTAGACAAATCTTTTTAACAAAAGATTTTGATAAATGTGTGAAATGCGTGTCCTGATATTTTGATGCAGCTCCTGTAGTATCAAAAGAGCTTGTAACACAAATCAACTAGAATCAATACTCAAAATCAAAGCTTTCAAAAGAATTTCTCACAACTATCGGGTCTCTTTGGGAAGGCATTGATTATATCTTTCAGAACCGCCATGATATCGTTCTGTGATAATACAGCCAAATTAGGCCTATTTTCCAAAACATCAAACCATGCTCTGTGATACTTTACACTTAGGTTTTTGAAAATTTTGGGAATTGAAATCGTGAACCAGAGCATCGACCCAGTATCGAACCGTATAATTGACATCAAACATGCCCCAAAGGCTACTAACACATCATTGTCAAGATCACTTTGTTCCGAATGTTCCTGAGAAAGTTTCACATGAGAAGGTCACAAGTAAGTTAGGTTGTTTTGAACCGAATCGGAGAACCAAGATGATTGGGAAAACCTTTCAAATAACACAATTATGAAAACTGTGAACAGCAACGTTGTAAAAGAATAGTGCTATCATGTTGCATCGATGAAATAGGATGCTTTTCAACATTACAATGCAAGATACGTTGATGTGCAAATTTTTTGTGTGCTCTTCAACAACATTCTTTATATATATGTATCATCTAATATTTCAAATTCAAATCATGAAAACTGATTTAAAACCATTTTGTAAATGTTCACCTGTTTTGTTGAGTCAACAGACCTTAGGATCAATAACGATGCTGTATAACCATCCACCTGCAGCAATAACCGAGTTAATGTGTTGAGCAAATCGATGTTGGACTGACAAACTATTTGTCTGTAAAAGAAATGTAACTTGACCATAACTCAGAAGAAATCGATGTTGACAAAACCCGGCATCCTGCAGAATATGGACATGACCCTTGATATCCGGTTATTGGGGATCGTTTCTTCATATGATAATAACTTGTGGTGCAGATCCGACTACTTGGATTGTTATTGTAAAACAGAAAATTGTATTAAAAACTATTTTATATATTTTATCTACATATATAACCTTTGGATCAGAAATTCAATAGATTTTGGTCATTTTTTCATTCAGACACTAATTACAGTGTGGAATATATTTTCCCGCAATGATTAAAGCATTAATGAAGTGAACAATATTGATAGGTAGAGGCATCCATAACGATGCTGTATAACCAGCCAGTGCATCAATAACTGAGTATGTTTATTGAGCAAATCGATGTTGGACTGACCAAACTATTTGTCCATTTTCGAATTGTAACTTAATATATGTAAAAGAAGAGATTTATGCGTTGTGAAGAAACCTTTTTTGAATATCAGACAGTCAAAATGATTATGTGAATGTCTCATTTTTTTAAAAACATTTCAAAAGCTTTTGTAAATTTAACAATGTGCAGATTAACGATAAAAAAGAAACAAAATGCTTAACAAAAAGATCCGAGGGAAATGAATTCAAAAACATGTAAGTTTGAATACAAAATAAGTTCTTCAAACATAAAGAAAAATCTTTATTAGTTAAAAACACGTACCATTACGTATATCTTAATGGGATGGAATAACCTTTATAATCAAGTACAAATTGTTTCCCTTTCTGAACATCCTGAATAGGACCACCCCTGCTACATCAGAGTACATGTATGTGTCCCTGCATTATGCTCCAAGTTGGAAAATTGAAATGAAATTGCTAGTAGGTGCATGACACTCACAAAATCCGTGGATATATAAGTTTCCCAAGAATGCCTTGTATATTCAGATGTATTTTATGACTGCACGATTTCTATGGAACCAATGAAATGAAATAGGTCGATGTCAGACAAATGGTTTTATTATCAAATGTAGGAAACATATCACACACTCAAGCATTTGCAAGTGAAACAAAATAGATAAGAAAAATTGTCTCAAATAATTTGCACGTTATGAGAACTTCTATCAATCAGGACGTAAGAAACAAAGCAAATGTGAATTTGACTTTACAAAAATAACAAACAGTTCACAACACGTAAATTGCACAACTGTGCTATGACTTTACAATAAGCACATGTATTTCTTTGTTACGTAGTGATGAGCACTACCCATTTGCATGCTAAGGAAATGTCTCTACGAACAAGTAGAACATAAAAAGAATTATTAATTAACTTTCTAAGAGAAAAAAATTATAAACCCTTTTCAAGAAATTAAATATAAAAAGGAGCAACTTACTCAGTTATGATACAATGACATAGTTGAACAGGAATTAAAAGGAAGAGAAATTTGATTATAAGTGTTGATTTAAAATGTATAAACTTTTTCTCTGAGAACTTGAATAAGAATCCTACAGTTCTTATCTAAAAACACTTTTTGTCACACTCTGTGTATCCCTTGAGAACCAAGTCATATCGATAGAACTGTTCGTCTATCGTTGCGTGTCGTTTTGGCTTTCCAGTGCCAAATTTGTGCGATGATTGTTACATTTTCCATTATCTGAGGATATAATTAAGTTACAACACTTCTGTTAGTAAGTGAAACTAGGCGGGTGGGTTTGTTTTGTTCTGAAAACACGATTTATTCATTTTCCGTATGAAAACACACGATCAACATGTAAAGAATATTCTGTTTTGAAGAGGTTTGGAGATGAAATTTAATCAGGTTGAAGTAAAAAATGCATGCAAAGCCTTCTCTTGAACTTAAAAACGCCTCCCAAACTACAATGGATGAAATAATAACCCGGACAAATTTACCGAGGGATATAAGCAAATTGTAAAATCATGAATAACCTTCAATAATCGCCTAGTGAAATATTAACCATATAAGTACGGTTCTAAAGAGAATGGTTCGTAACATCTTGACGATTGTTTCTATCCTTCTGCATTTTAAAGTTTTTTGCCAGAGGTACTTTTTCAAACCTTATATTTGTTACTTTATTAACTTCCTCCTCTGCTCTTGTTGACAATCTCTTCCTTGTTGTCTGTAATGGTCCTCTGTTAGCACCTAATTACTGTTTTAGATATTTATTATCTTGTTTACAACGAGTCCTCTGTCTTTACTGTACTTGCATTTTAGTGAGCGAGTTCATTTAATGCTATTCATTTAACGTATTCTTGCACGGAATCTTAAGCTTTGTTGAAAATCACATCACTATTAGATGACTGATAGCCAAACATTGAGCATCGATGACGATTTAATTTACCAACCTCATTACATTCAGATCAAACCTAGCACTCGAAGACCAGATCTGTATCCCGTTGCACGAAACACTTAGGTGACCTTAAGTCTCTAAGTTTGCTTTAGTGAAATGATAAATGATGGCACTAGGGTTAACCTTGATTTGTGCAACAGCTTCCCGACCTCTGCTCTGTGAGGTCAATGTCTCGTGATCTTGAACTCTAGCCAATAGGCAACCTGCCCTGGAAATCGCACATACGATTCAATTTGAAACTGAACATGTCATTGGTTACATACATGGTAAGTGAAGTTCAGAGAAAGAGCACAATACATGGCCCTTGGTAAGTAGGGGACAAAAGTCAGCATAAAGGGGCACGGGTTAATGAGTTGTGAGCGCCTCATATAAGTTTTTCAGCCATTAGCGGCGTCAATGGGACAAATGGTGAGTTTGTATTGTAATGATTTTAATTCTTGTTAGATTCTTTATTATCCTTCCTCGAAATGGCTGAAATGACTCCTCCTCCTCCTCTTCTTTCTTATTTCTCCTCTTTGCCCTTGTGATGCTTGTGATCATGGTCCTTGTGACGACACACGAGTACAGGCACATCAGAGTGGTGGACCACGTAGTCGCTGACACTGCCCATGAAGGTCCGCCTGATGGACCCGAGACCCCGACATCCAGTCACTATCATTTGCGCACCCTCCTCCTTGGCAACCTCCACTATCACGTGACCTGCAACCCCAGCTTGGCTTCTGACCTTGCCGCCAATCTGTAATGTATGAGAGTGTTTGAGAAGCATTCATGGAGTTTGCATTTTAATGGAAGAAAAGTTAATTCTATGGATGTAGCATTAGTTGTTGGAGAGTTGAGTAGTTGCTGGTACGGCATGACTTGAGTGTGCTAATTAGAAGAGACTCGATCCAAAAGGTACAAGAACTTCTGATGCATTAGGATTAGGATTATTTAACTCCTTTACGTGAAAAATACTTTCGACTATAGACTCCTTTACGCTAAAGAAAGTTTTGATATATATAAAGGCTTACAATATAAAGGAAAGACACCTTGCCTTTGTGCAATTTACAACGAATATCATAACCATTATTTCATATACATACTACTCAAAATAATCTAAGGAAGGTTTGTATATTGGCCCTTATATACTTTAAAAATTAGCCCTTAGTTTGTATTTCAATTAATATGCACTGCAATACTGGCATATCACTGGGCATATCATATTGGAACCACATGATGGAGTTTCTGTAGTGAGATTTGATGTCACACAAACAGGGGGTAGAAACGAAAGTCTCATGATGGCAGAAGGTCCAGGTTCAAAACGAGGCAGTGATATCCCTGCTAATAATAGGAAACACAAAATTCCAAAATTCCGAAATTGATCAAATGTTCATAAAGAAAGTTTCAAAATCAGAAGCCCGAGTTCAGGCATAGTGGGTATAAACAAAACTTCAAACAAATAATTAAGTTTGGAGCTGGAAGCCTTCAAAGTTGGTGCAAATGATAGACACCACATGACTGTACCTTAAATTATTTTGAGTAGTGTATATCAAGTTAATTTAAGAAAAAGGGATACGGTGAACTATCTCTGACTCCATATCCGTAACTATTCAATTAAATGAGAGTCACCTGTATATGTTTTATGTTGGATCATAATGAATATAAAAATCCGGGAAAATAAAAAACTAATTATATAAAACATTTCCTAAGATAAACTTAAAAGTCAATGTTTCTCTCTGTTGATTAATACGGAAGGGAATATTCCTCTTTTAACAATGTATTTAGGCGGCGCATAACCTGGCCACCTGATACTTGAATGTTGATTGGGAGCCAGCGAGTACAGAAGTGTCTACATTGACATAAACTCGTAAAAATCTATATCGAGGCATGTTAAAAAGTTCTCAGGGAAATTCATTCTCTCCCAACAGAGGTAGATCAAGAAAAAAATGTTGATCCTACATCTGCTTTAATTAGGCCAAGTCCGTAGTTTCCGGAAGATTCCCCTGGCGGAAGTATTTTTTATCACAATTCATTTGAATTTTTAAGCAAATGACAACGTGGAAAGGCATGTTCATATCACAATGTCTTTGCAATGATTCATTTTAAGACAGCGTCGCTGATTGAACAACTAACTCTAATTGTATCCAATCAAGTTTTTCCCATTTGAGCCCACAAATTCGGCCAATTGGAACATAGGATTGATCAACATTTCATGACTTGATCTTCATCTATAGGGAGAGAATGAGGGAAATTAACAGAATGTCAAATACTATCGCAACCTACCATTAACCATTTACCATTCAGACTGTCAAAATCTTTTATTCGCCTTTCAATATTATATGTGATCATGCAATTTTTCAATGGAAATTGTTGAAAACTCCTGCCATTAAGACCCACTTGAAATGGGGATGTTTTATTATTGAGGTCGAATAAATTACTGTATGGTTACTGAATTTATGCTTTAAAATGTATAGACACTTTTTATACTGAAATTTTACGAGGACATATGACATTTGACAAACTTGTCGAGTAGCATATAATAGAAAGTACAGTGAAACCAGTCAACAACAAACAGGGAACTGTGGATCATAAATCTATTTAGATTGTATCACAAGCTACGCGAGAAATTATCCTCAGATCAGATTCTCCAGATCAAAACGCCTGGACGTGTTTGAAACAGGAGATAACAGGTCTAGCCGGATAATTGAATACCATATCTCAAGGGAATTAACAGCAATTTCTCTCTTTGGTATAAAGAGATAATGAACCTTAATACAACGCCATCGGAGGTTGTCAAATTACACGTGAAGTTACATCAACGTGACACAGGAGAACAATACAATACACCATTACATGTTTGTAATTACAGTTTGTATGTAAGATCTGGCAGGACAGTAAATCTCCACTATGTAACATCGTAATCTAACGGCGGGTTGACAACAGTTCAAGCTCTCGGGTCAAACCGTTACTTGTCCTTTAGCTGAACTTCCCAGTGTTGTGATTTCATAACGGAGATATACAAATTTATGTAATAATATATAAATTTCTGTGCACGAGTTACTCGTGACTACTGCTGAAATTATAATATTGGGATATAATTCGGAAATAATCAATCTAGTTAAAAGTACAAGTGTGATATCATATTCACTGACAAGTACTTTGTATTTACCCTTTGAATAGCAACAGATTCATGACAGCTGCTGTGGTTTATTTCAAGGATAAACACTATCGAAAGTTTTAATTTTATCTATAATAAAATATTCATGTGTCAAGTTAAATACTTTTTATCTGCTTTTTTTTCTCAATATTAAAATTCCAAACGCGCCTTAATTTTAGTATGTAGTTGAACAGAGTTGTTTGGTTCAATTTTGTGTCTTCTTGAAATAAAAAAACATGTTTAAATGTTCTGAATTTAATTGGAATATATCTTTAAAATCGTTAAAGTGACAATTTGAAAGATGAGATGTCCAAGAAAGTCGTGCAGAAGAAACCTAACGCAAAAACATTTATCCCGATAATAACTTTCCTTTTGTTTCAAAGGTTTCCTTTAAATAGCTTTCAATCATTGGAAGAGTGAACTGACATGTAAATCGTCAAAGGCACGAGAATGTCACGCTGCACGTGCAGCATGTTGAAATGTACAAACAAACAGTAAGAAAACGTGGAACACGTAAATACTACGCCAACCCTATGAAGAAAGTTGTCAGTTCACATAGCCTGGGAGATTTACAACATGCTCGTATGACTCGGACATATACGAGTGGTAGTGGAAGTGTTATACAAATTCTATGCATAAATATTGAAACAGACATGCCACATGAACGGTACCAAATACTTCCTTATAGACTATTACTTCTAATATTCAATTAATATTATAATACAGATTTTATATAAACAAATATTTGAAAATGCTTGTCATCGCAAACCATTTCTGTTGCTGCTTCTTCTACTACTACTACTACTACTACTACTTCTACTACTACTACTACTGTTACTACAACTTCTACTTCTTCTTCTTTTTCTACTAATTATTATTTACTACTGCTTCTACTTCTATTTTGTATTCTACTGCCATTTCTACCGTCTGCCGTTTTTACCGGTCAATACTTTCTTGGTTTAAAAGCCGAAAACATCTGTTGCTAAGCCAACTCCTAAACAACAAATTCACTGGTGTTCAATTATCACTGGGTTTTTTTTTCAAACCCTCATCCGAATAACAGTATTCAGTGATACAGCAGACATGCACGAAATACAATTATTTTCGTCTGAGACAATCCTTCAAAATGAAATTCACTAATGATTGGCTCGACTCTTTACAGCGTTTGATATTGTGATTTTGTCAAATCTATCAATTCATTTGAAAAATTATATTATCGACAAAAAACAACAACAGGAAGTTCACAACATTCAAGAACCCCTTTTCATTAAAGCAAACATGTCTGTTTTTTTCATAGTTCTTTTGATACTTCATCTCGAAGTTCAAATTCAAAGGTAAGAATAGGTATTGACATTCGATAAAATCGAATCTCACCCCTGCATTTTTCAGCTTATCTCCGAGCTTTTCAACAAATAATTTGATTCTTTCTTCTTCTAGACTGAAGGCTTCCTGTAGCTTCTTGGGATCTGTCATCCCCATTGCTGTCAACAGGTGCGAAGATATTAATTTAAAAAATGATTTCAAATGAAAAGGTTACAATCAACATATATAGTATGAACGACATCACATGCACATAGTAGTGGCTCGTATAATTGTGTAAATTTTGCGATTTCCTGAAAAGTCTGATTTCCAAATCAGGACTTTAATGCCCTTCAGGCAAAAGAAACACGTTTAAGAGGTCAATAGTAAGTCTGTTTTTCAAATCAGGACTTTAATGCCCTTCAGGCAAAAGAAACACGTTTAAGAGGTCAATAGTATCTTAAATACTATGTCTATGAAACGTAAACGTGTCTGCTATTCACGTTTAATTAATTTGCAACTAATAAGAATTTTTAAAATTTGAGGAATTAAAAAAAACGATTCACTTTCCTGTTTTTGTGACCACGTGTTGGTCATATTGCATTATTTCAGCCATAAGAGGCGTTTGGCATTTAAGAATATTTTTTTCATTGTACAGTAACTCCTACAGTATCCCCGATTAATCTTCAGAGACATAATACTCACGTGCCGTGGATACGAAGGAGTACTCTGGCGAGTACACAATGATGACCTTATCATTCTCTCGATGCACGTGGTTCACATACCCTGAAATGAATGGAAGACAATAATGAGGGGTAGATTTACAAAACATTAACATTTAATGTTATGCTATAATAATACCTTTTCACATTTAATGTAAACATTGATAAACATGGGCTTAGTTTTCTATTATATATGTTTAGATACCAATGTATGGTGTGTTATAATTGATGACAATAATGCAGTTTTATTTAATGAAGGAGAAGGGGTGAGCAATATTAAAATATTCAATTTTGTAAATGAATGACCATAACTCTTACGTAAATTGTTTATTTTGCATCTTTATACCTTTAAACGATAGATTAAAAAAATGATTAAATAGTATTTATTTGCATGGAAACAGCTTCTTGAAGATGACGCCACTCAACATTTTCCTTTCAAAAAAGCCTTTATAGCTAAGATGTTTAACGTAAACATTACTTTATTGTATATTTATATACATACTTACTTATCTATATGATAATAATTTTTTTTGAATACGTCAGGTGAAGTTGGTATCAATAATCAATAAACCCTGTGTCACATTGTGTTGTTACAATTACGGAGATCAAATGATCTTGGGTGTCTAATTTTCTCTCTAAATGTCTCGACTTCTGATTGAACAAAATCACATGACTATTTTGACCACGGCTTTTTAAAACGAATAACTAAATTCAACTAAGGCATCGAATATATTCAATATGAAACAAGTTTGAGTAAAAATCTCATCAGTAGCTGTTTGTTGCAAGAGAATTTATATTCAGAATATATGATTTTTTAATCAAATATTTACTTACACATAGAAACAGTATCCTACATTGGCGTCAGAAATTGACTCTAGAAATATTCCAATGATGTGGCTATGGAAATTAAAGATGGTTAATTGAAATCGATCTATTATTAATGGGAACCTTATAACGTATTAGTGCTGTATTAAGGGTCTGAAATAATGAATTGAATGACATGATTACCTTGTTTTCAGAATATCCAATTATTACCTTCCTTCTATGTATAAGAGATGTGTAAGTGTCCATTAACACATCAATAGTATGACCTTAATTCAGACAGTAGATTCGATCACTAGTAATTGTCAGTGTTGCAATAAACAGAGTTGGTTGTCAGAAACTACTTTAGCACAGTAGACATGCTCTTATCACGTGTTGGAGCAGGTGGCCAGTTTGTACAATAACACTCCTTCCCTAGTCGACACGTAACACTAATGACGACGTTAACCTGCCATTTTCGGCTTGTTTATGTTGAAGATAACATCCAATAGTTATCATATTAGATGGACCAATGCGCATTTATCATCCAAAACTGTGTTCCACAGGAGATATCGCTTGTGGAAGATCAAGCGATATCTCCTAGGAGATATCGCTTTGACAGTAGATTTTTAACAATGCCCTGTCAACAAAAGGGACATGACATCACAAAGTTTTGCATCATCAGAAATGACGTCACAATGCTATGACGTCATGTACACCATGACGTCACAGTGCTATGACATCACTGGTATAGGAGTTTTAGAGCATTGCAGTGTTCAAAGATGTACATTTTTCAAGCAAATGTGATGAAAAATGATTTTGGATGATAAATAGAATCTCACCCTCGTGTCTTCTGATATCAAATATATCAACACTCGTTGATAAAAGTAAAATATCCTCGGCAAGCCTCGGATATTTGTTACTTTTATCAACTTGTGTTGATATATTTGATATCAGAAGACACTTGGGTGAGATTCTCTATATATTTTGTTTATCTACAGATATGTTAAAAGGGTTGTAAAGCTACTGTTCTGTTAAATTTGTTTTTTTTAAATGCAGTTCATAAGGAAATGTTTTTGTGAATGCTTTTCACAAACTAATAAAATTATTGGTTCACAGTAACTGGAGCTCCTAAAATATCTGACCACACATAATCACTGTCCACGGGGCAGATCTTTGCACATAAACCTACACAATGTCGCGAACTCAAAACAAGTAATCTAATCTCATAAAAAAATAGTCATTATGATTTATTTTTAAAAGAATTTTCATAATTTACATCCTTTTATGTGTTCGTGAGTGAGTTATTGGATTCTCTGCACTATTAATGGCTTTGATTATTTTGTATCATACATCGACTAGATTAACCCCTCAAAAAATCTGATTGTCGGGAAACTTTAAGTATGAAATCTACATATAATAAACTAATTGATAAACTTTATTTTTCATAAGGGATTGGAATTGATATTTAGATCTACAAATGTATAACTAGTTACATGGGGATTCTTATTCAGATAAATTGAACAAACATGATTAAGTTCAGATTAATTTACAAAAACATTTATAAGATTGTGCTTGCATCTTATAGGTTCCTTCATTTTTATCGTAAAATAAAATCATATATGAAAACAAATAACAACACGAAAGTAGGAAATACAATTGAGTTTTAAATGAGGAACGTTTTATTTTTTAAATCAATGGGATACCAAAATAAAGATGGTTATTTTATAAACGAGATTTGACTTTAATTAGTGTTCAAGTTGAGTGTTGACTGATGGGTTTCACAATAACAAGATAGACAATGTCATTAAGTTGGAAAAAGAAATAACAGAAGTAGTTTCATTGTTTATAAACTGGAAGATGTCATGGTTTTCAAAAGGTAATTTTAAGAAAGTAATCACAATCAAAAACATTAAATTGCTTTGCTGAAAGTAATTTTAAAAACATAAATTTTCTAGTTAAACAAATGAATTTCAATTGTTCACGTCTATTTGTATGTAAAATAAAATATTAATGTATAATGTCTCACACAGAACATACATTTATAAACCAAGAGGTACTTATTTCATGTTTATCATCTGAAAATCAATCCGTCAATTTAAGACAAAATACATTAAATACATCTTAAAAGGGGCAGTAGCACGTTTTTAGGGGGGATATAAGGTGATGTCCGGAAAATGAAAATAAATGGTTCCAATTGAAAGACAATGTATTTAAACTGAATGGAGCAATAATAATTCAAATATATTATGTAATGTTTAGCCATGCGATTCCTTCTTTACACAAAATGAATTAAAGGTGTTCACACAAAATGGCCGCCAATGGATTTAATACGAATCTTTATACTTTGTCCTCTGACTATGGATGATTGGCTTGTGTATTGAGATTTTTGACACTTTCAAAATAATACATTTAGCATTAACATACAATTATCAGTGAAAATTTTAAAATATAAATTTATCAAAAAACGTGCTACTGCCCCTTTAAACTAAAAGTTTAGTCACTTAACTCTTTTCAGGTTTCGGTTGATTTAAATACTACAAAGAGACTCAGCTAATGAAAACCAAACAACCATTTGAGAGTATTTAAGGGGATTTTTGTAAAGTTATATATCTTTTGCAATGTTAATTCGCAGCCTAATTCAAGTTTATTCTTGTTTGAACTTACATTGATTGACTTTTCTTGTAAATTCAACCGTTAACTGAACGTCACAATATTATCAGTTATTTTTTGGCCTCATAAATAAACATTTATTGGTAAAAAAGACAATTAATCGATGGCATATCAATGCTAGCGTCTTTAATTTATCTCAATCCTTTCTTCTGTTGATTCAACGTATCTGGACTTAGTATGATAATTTTTCAATAAACACAGAAAACTTTCTACATATATTTCAAATGAATTCATCAAGTCAACGATCTGTACTCTAAACTTCTCTCACAAATATTTTTTGGGGAAACTCTATGCTTAAGATCCGCTTTCCTTATCTGTCCCGAGGCTTGTAATCATTTGACACAGATCAGATACATTAGAGACATCAAATATGTCTTCAGTCGTTTTAGCATGCTTTGTGCCATTAAAAGGCGTGATGCCAATGCAATGCGATTCCATCCAGACTGTTGAGTCATTCGATTCCTTGGAAACCTCGAGACTTTTCATGCCAACAAAAAGTAAATGTCCTTAAAGAGGGCACACTATGCAAGGTTTAGCCATGGCCTTGATCCTTTCTTGCAACATTGCGACGTAGATAAGACACTTCAAATGGTAAATAACGTAATAGCGACATTTGAAACTCTTGCACTGCCAAGATTTAAATCATTAGGATGATAAGTCAGATTCTTCTATACTTTTTCATTTGAATTAAAGCCTTCATTGATTATTGTTTAATGGGTGAACAAGGGGTTTAAACAGGTTCTTGATAAGCAAGACTACTTAATTTTATATCAGCTATTATTAGAAAAAGTGAAGACAGATTGGTTCAATTTTCAATACTTATGACACTCGTATTGCCATACAGGAATGGTATTTTAAAATCTACGTCTAAACTGTATTTTATTTGTGCACATCGAAATGGTGCAAAATAGACGATGTTTGAGCTGATATACGAAACAACAATGGTTGAAAAATTTGCCCCCGGAGTTTAAAGACCATTACTACAACAGCAATCTTGTTGTCAAAAGCAATAGCTGGACATTGGCATATCTAGTGGGAGTTCAACTCTCAAGTACAATATCAATATATTTGTGACTGACTACATCGATTGACCCAACAGTAGGTTCTCCAAACTAATCCATGAGTGTAGAGGTACCAGTGACTAGGTATGGTATTTATTCTTTATATTACTATCCTGTTTTTAAGAAAATCCATACAAAACTTGTGAAATCAGTTTAAACAAGTTACTCGACAACCTTCAACGGGTAAATACAAACATAACAAAAACATTGTTAATAGTGTAAACTTATAATATAACTGAGATTTTGTGGGGTAGTTATTGGGTTTCTATAACTCCCATGGCATAAGGTATTAATCAATATTTACATAAACATGACAAACAAAGATTCATCTGATAATATATAATGCAGATTGCGAATTTTTATTAGTTTACACACTATCATTCTTGTGTATTTGTATATACATGTAGAAAGCTTTTCTTGATGGTGGCGAGATAAAAATCTCACTATCATTTAAATAACAGTATTGATATTTTCATGCCATTAGAGCTCTGTATTTATATATATATTTTCCCATATAGTCACATGTATTTTAATGTCAGTTGTTTCTTATCAATCATAATTCAAAGATATCAGGAGGAAATCCTTCTATGTGATTTTGAAAATATATTATTTCGATTATTAGAATATATAGCATGTAAACAAATGACAAATGTGCTCTGATGATGACTTCAAGGAGATCAAGTTAATGTAGGAAGAAACGTGTCAAAAGTTGATAGATAAACCAAGCCAAAGTATTTTCATACGTGATAAGAATCAATTCGTCACAGTTTGCTAACAAGACAGTAAATATACACCAACCTGATGTTATTGATTATGTGAGTGACAATGTGAGATGTGGTTTGATCAACATCAATTCACTACCAGTGAATGGTCAGGAAGTCGTAATATCACGCATGTTTGTCTGTCTAACATCGATCACCTATATAAACACAATCTGTCATTGCCTTATGTGATCCTCTGAACACCATCACTCTTAACTTCTGCAGCAGATTGCGTTGGTTAATGGTTCAAATACACGGCGTTGTGCCTTGATCTCTACCAAAATGCTCTCAAATAAAAATCAAATTCACTCTCTCTCTGTCTGTCTTGATTAGGTGTGCAAAAATATATTACTTATATGACTATTTCAGAAAATCGATATCATTATTTACAGTATAACATTTATTACTTTGTAATATCATACAAAAATGTGAAAATAAATGGTTTCCTTTCATCCCTTATCTTTGATCTAATGTAATTACATATTGTTTTTCTGACATTTCATAGAGATGTATATGTATATCATCATGACCATATGTCTTGTCACTGATATGACATGGTTTTGTTTCAATATGTAATTGTGGGAACAAATAAAAACTTTGAAAAAAAAATATCATACACTGGTCTCATTAGTAGTATATATACTATTTGTAATTTCTATCAATAATCATTTAGGGGATTGTTCTTCCTAAGACCCATTATCAATTTAGAAATTATAACGTTATTTTGCAGTTGAGAGTTGTTTTTCTATTGATATTCACGCTATCTGACTGCTTCATCTGAATATGGATTGCAAGAATAATGCCCAAAAAGGTTTAATTAATTGCATCTAAATCAAGATAAATAAACTGAAGATAAGAATACGACATAGTCCTTATGTATTTGGTGAAAACACTTCATTCTTTCCATCTCTTTGACTTTGAAAACCCTAAGCCTAACTTAAAGAGACAGTGAATTGTAACAATCTAGTACAACAGTTTAAAAATCCTTCACTGTAGACCTGAGGTCAGAGGTTACCTCCCACAGTAGACCACATTTGTTTACCAATGTTAGGCGCAGGTGGCCAGTTCTTCTGGAGGTGTTGCACAGTCTTCAGTCGACATGTAGCAGTGCTAATGAGTACCTAAACAGTACATGTCAGCGTTGTTTATATTGGTGGTTACTTGGTCTGATTGACAAGGCATATATATATATGACAAATTGATATCTAAGGACAAGTCAAAGGACTGTGTATAATTCCTTTCTCATGATAAATCACTTCCTTTTGATGAATTACTATTTTGAAATCTGTTAATCATTTCGCAAGACGGCGATTTAATAGATCGAAAGATTTCAAACCATCTCTGATGTTAATTGATTAAAACCATTCTTGGCACCATTTAACATCCTTTTCGATAAGGTTCCAGTAATGTTAAATCATTTTCAGACTTGCATCACCTTCTTGTTGACATGCAAAACACTCCTTTGTAATTTTCAAGGAATCATTTTATAACATGCTTGATTAAAACAAGTCAACCTCTAGAATTTATGATACTACTGTAACTTTGGTAAAATAATATGAATTGATTGCCTGTGGTAAAAATGGATTGTGGTTATCAGGTCCAAAGCAGCCAACTAAACATGACTTGAATGTTGCTGAATATCATATATGAACACACGCTCTCAATAAGTTAAGATTTGTCAGAGTGTTATTTTCAGTAACACCAGTTCACTGCATAGTTATGATACTATCCCTGAACATGTTCAACAACTGGGTCCATTTATATACAGGAGGACAAACAATAGCTTGATTAACAATATAATCTTCTTTAAATTGTCACAATTACCAAATCTAAAGGGTATCTATAAGTTGAATATATATGGAAAAGATGACGTTTGAGAGTTACTTAATGATATTGAACAAATCATCTTTATTCTATTACTTTCAGAGAGAGAAAGAATACTTGTAACAAATCACTTCCAAAATAATATTTAAAATAGATATATTTAAAAAAAACACAAAAGAGTTTAAACAACACAATGTTTTTAACTTCGAAATAAAAACGAAGCCCATGTCTTCAAAGATATGAAAGTGTCCTACATTAAAAATGATTAAAAGTCTTGACTCATTCACAATTACGTAACAACAACAATCTCGTTGTCAAGCATGAACCGGATATTGGCATGTTTTGTCGGCCTTCAAATGTCAAATACAAATACCACTTTGCTTACTTTCGAGAATACTGCGACCTATGAGTAACTCTCTTAAGGTTTCCCTGAGCTATTTAAGAGCGAAGAGTTACAAATGACAATCAGGAGGATTTGTACTTCCTATTATGATATCAATATAAGGTTCATATCAACTATACGCCGCAAGTGATGATTTTATTGTAGCATGAGACCAATAGTGTAATTCAACATCAGACTATTTCTGTTTTCGTATAATCATGTATTTGATATTTGAATATTTGGCTTTCAGGATTAAAAATACTGTTTGGTGTGAACTTTGTCATTTTTAATGGGAAATGAAACAAAAGATAGGCAAGATTGATTCGCATATCAGAAAGAAGAGAAACATCATGCAGTTCTGATTTATTTTCTTCTTTATCAGCCGGATATTAAAAATAGTAACTGAGTAATACGTAGTTCGACTTGACATCTATCAAATTTGGAACTGATTAAAGACCTAATTAAAGTCAACTTGGAAAATAAAAGATCAGATAACGGATTCCTTGATGATTTAACTGTGACATGAAATAAGTTTGAAAAGCTATTTGATTAATCTTCTAAATTAGCTAACATTATTATATACGATTTTCGCATTTACGTATTTATCACGTATAAAATGGTTACGATTAATGTATAATACAAAATCTCAAACTATGTACAATACAATTTAAATCTCCCTTAGAATAGTCATCTTTGACGCTTAGATAAGGAATATATAATTAATTAATTCACATATCATCTCTCTGATTAATGTTTTATTAATTGAACAACCGATTTTTTAACAGAATAAATTAAATTACAAATTAAATGAATATATCGAAATGAGTAGGGCATTTTACTTAATTACTTTCAACTTTCGAGTTTAGATCTTACAGGCATTTGACCGATATTTCCTGGTCTCTCCTGATTTTCTAAAAACCTTTAGAATTGTCATGAAAACTTATCTACGACCTTTGTTGTGGTAGAATAGTGAGTGTTGTCAATGTTTTTCATTGTAATGTTGAGCATCCATTAATTAATGTTCAAGAACAATGCCCTAAGCTTACTTTATAATGTCATTTTTCATGGATATCACATATGAAGTTATTTTTGTGTGATTTAAGAGTCATTGATTTGATTCTAAAAGTAACCACAATTACGTGTGCTCTCAAAATTCATTTCAAGGCTGTGCAAAATGAACAGATATCTTCACATATAGTTGTTCAAAGCATTAAGAAAAGAGTAAACTGATTCGCCTCCTTTCAATAACAAGCTAGTGAAGTAGAGCAAACTGATGGTATAGATAATGTGAATGGCAAACATTCAATTTTTGGTAATATTCTAAAGCTAGTCGAATGTGCTTACATTAAAATTGAGTCATGACCATAAAAAATATCGGCCTGAAGAGAATTACACAGCAACGGAAATGTTCTTGTCAAGAATGACGGGATATTGGCATATTTTGTCGGCCTTCAAATCTGAAGTACAATATCAACACACTCTACTTGAGAGACTACTACAAAATATGAGAGACTCTTGTAAGGTTTCTCTGAGCTAATTAAGAGGTGAAGAGGTACCAGTTGGAAAGAGAAGCATTTGTGCTTTGCAAAAGAAACTCTACCAGTATACCATTGTTTATTGCAAAACACCATTCCAAAGTTATCGTAATAAAATACCTTTGTTACTACTATCAATTATTGTCATTATTTTTATTGCCATTATTTTTGCACTAAGGTTGACATACTGAAATAAAAGATTAACTATAATAAAACGTTAGTGATTTCGTAATCTGTGATCGATTGTTGTGAATTCTTTGATTTTGTTTTTGTCACACCAAAGACAAGACCTGATGTTTGGCATATTGTGAAAACGACATAGGTCAAAGATTAATTCCTTATACATGAGGGATATTTTCATTAAAAAAATCGAATCACTTAGGGCTTTTCAAACATGGAATAAGATGCGTTTGTCTTATGACAAAAACATGATGAAAGGTCATTTAATTCAAGCTTCAAAGTCACAAAATACCTTACCATTGATTTGATGATTTACGTTAATGCATGAAAAAAGGTTGAACATGTCAGTTAATCAAATATTTAAGCAAAAGACATGCAATGAGAAACGTTAATAGCTTTCAATGTTTGTCACACGTTGCTTAAAATGTTTTTAAATGTGTTTTTTGATTAATGTATTAAACTTGAACAAACGTTTCATTAATGGTTAACAAGGAAAATCCATTAATGACACACTAGGTTCCATATAACGTTTCTGAAGTAGATGTTGAACTCAATAACATCACAGAATTGACAGAATAAATAAAACCAAAATATTGTCAATTAATCATGAATTTCTACCATATCCATGGTTTGTTAAAGACAAAACGGCAAGAGCACATATCAATTGCTTTCTGACTTTATGGGGTTATCTCACGAAGCTCATAAAAATAACACCATGACCAAAACCAGTGACTCATTTATTGTAAGACATTGCCAAATATACTCAGATGATTTGTCATGTCAAAGTACGCCATTTCATGGGTTATTAACCTGGCAAACACTTGACTAGTGAAACAGCGATTAAACATGGTTTTATTGGTGTACTAAATGGTGCCATCATTGTTGTCCACACAATGATTCCGATCCACAGGGGTTAGACAAATCTTTTAACAAAAGATTTTGATAAATGTGTGAAATGCGTGTCCTGATATTTTGATGCAGCTTCTGTAGTATCAAAAGAGCTTGTAACACAAATCAACTAGAATCAATACTCAAAATCAAAGCTTTCAAAAGAATTTCTCACAACTATGGGGTCTCTTTGGGAAGGCATTGATTATATCTTTCAGAACCGCCATGATATCGTTCTGTGATAATACAGCCAAATTAGGCCTATTTTCCAAAACATCAAACCATTCTCTGTGATACTTTACACTCAGGTTTTTGAAAATTTTGGAAATTGAAATCGTGAACCAGAGCATCGACCCAGTATCGAACCGTATAATTGACATCAAACATGCCCCAAAGGCTACTAACACATCATTGTCAAGATCACTTTGTTCCAAATGAGAAAGTTTCACATGAGAAGGTCACAAGTAAGTTAGGTTGTTTTGAACCAAGTCGGAGAACCAAGATGATTGGGGAAACCTTTCAAATAACACAATTATGAAAATTGTGAACTGCAATGTTGTAAAATAATAGTGCTATTATGTTGCATCAATGAAATAGGATGCTTTTCAACGTTACAATGCAAGATGCGTTGATGTGCAATTTTTTTGTGTGCTCTTCAACAACATTATTTATATATATGTATCATCTAATATTTCAATTTCAAATCATTAAAACTGATTTAAAACCATTTTGTAAATGTTCACCTGTTTGGTTGAGTCAACAGACCTTAGGATCAATAACCATGCTGTATAACCATCCACCTGCAGCAATAACCGAGTTAATGTGTTGCGCAAATCGATGTTGGACTGACCAAACTATTTGTCTGTTGAAGAAATGTAACTTTACCATAACTCAGAAGAAATCGATGTTGACAAAACCCGGCATCCTGCAGAATATGGACATGACCCTTGATATCCGGTTATTGGGAATCGTTTCTTCATGAGATAATAACTTGTGGTGCAGATCCGACTCGTGGATTGTTATTGTAAAACAGAAAATTGTATTAAAAACTATTTTATATATGTTATCTATATATATAACCTTTGGATCAGAAATTCAATAGATATTGGTCATTTTTTCATTCAGACACTAATTACAGTGTGGAATATATTTTCCCGCAATGATTAAAGCATTAATGAAGTGAACAATATTGATAGGTAGAGGCATCCATAACGATGCTGTATAACCAGCCAGTGCACCAATAACTGAGTATGTTTATTGAGCAAATCGATGTTGGACTGACCAAACTATTTGTCCATTTTCGAATTGTAACTTAATTTATGTAAAAGAAGAGATTTATGCGTTGTGAAGAAACCTTTTTTGAATATCAGACAGTCAAAATGATTATGTGAATGTCTCATTTTTTTTTTAAATTTCAAAAGCTTTTGTTAATTTAACAGTGTGCAGATTAACGATAAAAAAGAAACCAAATGCTTAACAAAAAGATCCGAGGGAATTGAATTCAAAAACATGTAAGTTCGAATACAAAATAAGTTCTTCAAACATAAAGAAAAATCTTTATTAGTTAAAAACACGTACCATTACGTATATCTTAATGGGATGGAATAACCTTTTTAATCAAGTACAAATTGTTTCCCTTTCTGAACATCCTGAATAGGACCACCCCTGCTACATCAGAGTACATGTATGTGTCCCTGCATTATGCTCCAAGTTAGAAAATTGAAATGAAATTGCTAGTAGGTGCATGACACTCACAAAATCCGTGGATATATAAGTTTCCCAAGAATGCCTTGTATATTCAGATGTATTTTATGACTGCACGATTTCTATGGAACCAATGAAATGAAATAGGTCGATGTCAGACAAATGGTTTATTATCAAATGTAGGAAACATATCACACACTCAAGCATTTGCAAGTGAAACAAAATAGATAAGAAAAATTGTCTCAAATAATTTGCACGTTATGAGAACTTCTATCAATCAGGACGTAAGAAACAAAGCAAATGTGAATTTGACTTTACAAAAATAACAAACAGTTCACAACACGTAAATTGCACAACTGTGCTATGACTTTACAATAAGCACATGTATTTCTTTGTTACGTAGTGATGAGCACTACCCATTTGCATGCTAAGGAAATGTCTCTACGAACAAGAAGAACATAAAAAGAATTATTAATTAACTTTCTAAGAGAAAAAAATTATAAACCCTTTTCAAGAAATTAAATATAAAAAGGAGCAACTTACTCAGTTATGATACAATGACATAGTTGAACAGGAATTAAAAGGAAGAGAAATTTGATTATAAGTGGTGATTTAAAATGTATAAACTTTTTCTCTGAGAACTTGAATAAGAATCCTACAGTTCTTATCTAAAAACACTTTTTGTCACACTCTGTGTATCCCTTGAGAACCAAGTCATATCGATAGAACTGTTCGTCTATCGTTGCGTGTCGTTTTGGCTTTCCAGTGCCAAATTTGTGCGATGATTGTAACATTTTCCATTATCTGAGGATATAATTAAGTTACAACACTTCTGTTAGTAAGTGAAACTAGGCGGTGGGTTTGTTTTGTTCTGAAAACACGATTTATTCATTTTCCGTATGAAAACACACGATCAACATGTAAAGTATATTCTGTTTTGAAGAGGTTTGGAGATGAAATTTAATCAGGTTGAAGTAAAAAATGCATGCAAAGCCTTCTCTTGAACTTAAAAACGCCTCCCAAACTACAATGGATGAAATAATAACCCGGACAAATTTACCGAGGGATATAAGCAAATTGTAAAATCACGAATAACCTTCAATAATCGCCTAGTGAAATATTAACCATATAAGTACGGTTCTAAAGAGACTGGTTTGTAACATCTTGACGATTGTTTCTATCCTTCTGCATTTTAAAGCTTTTTGCCAGAGGTACTTTTTCAAACCTTATATTTGTTACTTTATTAACTTCCTCCTCTGCTCTTGTTGACAATCTCTTCCTTGTTGTCTGTAAATAATGGTCCTCTGTTGGCACCTAATTACTGTTTTAGATATTTATTATCTTGTTTACAACGAGTCCTCTGTCTTTACTGTACTTGCAATTTAGTGAGCGAGTTCATTTAATGCTATTTATTTAACGTATTCTTGCACGGAATCTTAAGCTTTGTTGAAAATCACATCACTATTAGATGACTGATAGCCAAACGTTGAGCATTGATGACGATTTAATTTACCAACCTTATTACATTCAGATCAAACCTAGCACTCGAAGACCAGATCTTTGTCCCGTTGCATGAAACACTTAGGTGACCTAAGTCTCTACGAGAGCTTTAGTGAAATGTTAAATGATGGCACTAAGGTCAACCTTGTTTTGTGCAACAGCTTCCTGACCTCTGCTCTGTGAGGTCAATGTCTCGTGATCTTGAACTCTAGCCAATAGGCAACCTGCCCTGGAAATCGCACATACGATTCAATTTGAAACTGAACATGTCATTGGTTACATACATGGTAAGTGAAGTTCAGAGAAAGAGCACAATACATGGCCCTTGGTAAGTAGGGGACAAATGTCAGCATAAAGGGGCACGGGTTAATGTGTTGTGAGCGCCTCATATATGTATTTCAGCCGTAAGTGGCGTCAATGGGACAAATGGTGAGTTTGTATTGTAATGATTTTGATTCTTGTTAGATTCTTTATTATCCTTCCTCCAAATGGCTGAAATGACTCCTCCTCGTCCTCTTCTGTCTTATTTTTCCTCTTTGCCTTTGTGATGCTTGTGATCATGGTCCTTGTGACGACACACGAGTACAGGCACATCAGAGTGGTGGACCACGTAGTCGCTGACACTGCCCATGAAGGTCCGCCGGATGGACCCGAGACCCCGACATCCGGTCACTATCATTTGCGCACCCTCCTCCTTGGCAACCTCCACTATCACGTGACCTGCAACCCCAGCTTGGCTTCTGACCTTGCCGCCAATCTGTAATGTATGAGAGTGTTTGAGAACATTAATGGAGTTTGCATTTTAATGGAAGAAAAGTTAATTCTATGGATGTAGCATTAATTGTTGGAGAGTTGAGTAGTTGTTGGTACGGCATGATTTGGGTGTGCTGATTAGAAGAGACTCGATCCAAAAGGTACAAGAACTTCTGATGCATTAGGATTAGGATTATTTAACTCTTTTACGTGAAAGAAAGTTTTGATATATATAAAGGCTTACAATATAAAGGAACGGCACCTTGCCTTTGTGCACTTTACATGAATATTATAACCATTATTTCATATACATACTTCTCAAAAGAATCTAATTGAATCTAAATAATCTTGTTTTGAGCTGCAGACATGACTGTTACTTAAATTATTTTGAGTAGTGTATACCACATCAAGTTAATTTAAGAAAAAGGGATACGGTGAACTATCTCTGAGTCCATATCCGTAACTATTCAATGAAATAAGAATCACCTGTATATTTTTTATGCCCCCGAATCGGAGATTCCGGGGGTATATTGTTTTTCACCTGTCCGTCTGTCCGTCCGTCTGTCTGTCTGTCTGTCTGTCCGTCTGTCTGTCCGTTTGTCCACAAAAAACTTTAACCTTGGTCATAACTTTTGATTGGTCAGAGCTAGGTCTTTGATACTTGACATATGGATCCCTTGTGATGAGACCTTTCAGATGACACCATGACATTTGACCTTGTGACCTTGACCTTGACACAGTGAGCCTTTTCCGAAAACTTTAACCTTGGCTATAGTTTCTATACTGTCAGTGCTAGGTCTTTGATACTTGACATGTGTATCCCTTGTGATGAGACCTTTCAGATGATACCATGATATTTGACCTTTTCCGTCCGTCCGTCCATCTGTCCGTTTGTCCACAAAAACTTTAACCTTGGTCATAACTTTTGATTGGTCAGAGCTAGCTCTTTGATACTTGACATATGGATCCCTTGTGATGAGACCTTTCAGATGACACCAAGACATTTGACCTTGTGACCTTGACCTTGACACAGCGAGCAGGATGCATCCGGGGGCATTTGTGTTTCACAAACACATCTTGTTTATTATTGAGGTCGAATAAATTACTTTATGGTTACTGAATTTATGCTTTAAAATGTATATGATAGACACATTTTATAAATGTAATATGATATGACATTTGACAAACTTGTCGAGTAGCATATAATAGAAAATACAGTGAAACCAGTTAACAACAAACAGGGAACTGTGGATCATAAATCTATTTAGATTGTATCACAAGCTACGCGAGAAATTATCCTCAGATCAGATTCTCCAGATCAAAACGCCTGGACGTGTTTGAAACAGGAGATAACAAGTCTAGCCGGATAATTGAATACCATATCTCAAGGGAATTAACAGCAATATTTCTCTTTGGTATAAAGAGATAATGAACCTTAATACAACGCCATCGGAGGTTGACAAATTACACGTGAAGTTACATCAACGTGACACAGGAGAACAATACAATACACTATTACATGTTTGTAATTACAGTTTGTATGTAAGATCTGGCAGGACAGTAAATCTCCACTATGTAACATCGTAATCTAACGGCGGGTTGACAACAGTTCAAGCTCTCGGGTCAAATCGTTACTTGTCCTTTAGCTGAACTTCCTAGTGTTGTGATTTCATAACGGAGATATACAAATTTATGTAATAATAAATAAATTTCTATGCCCGAGTTACTCGTGACTACTGCTGAAATTCTAATATTGGGATATAATTCTGAAATAATCAATCGAGTTAAAAGTACAAGTACTTTGAATGTATTTACCCTCTTAAAAGCACAATTCATGACATCTGTTGTGGTTTATTTCAAGGATAAACACTATCGAAAGTTAAATAAAATATTCATGTGTCAAATTAATTACTTTCTATCTGCTTTTTTTCTCAATATAAAAATTCCAAACTCGCCTTAATTTTAGTTTGTAGTTGAACAGAATTGTTTGGTTCAATTTCGTGTCTTCTTGAAATAAAAACATGTTTAAATGTTCTGAATTTAATTGGAATATATCTTTAAAATCGTGAAAGTGACAATTTGAAAGATGAGATGTCCAAGAAAGTCGTACAGAAGAAAACTAACGCAAAAACATTTATCACGATAATAACTTTCGTTTTGTTTCCAAGGTTTCCTTCAAATAGCTTTCAATCATTGGAAGAGCGAACTGACATGTAAATCGTAAAAGGCACGAGAATGTCACGCTGCATGTGCAGCATGTTGAAATGTACAAACAAACAGTAAGAAAACGTGGAACACGTAAATACTACGCCTGCCCTAAGATGAATGTTGTCAGTTCACATAGCCTGGGAGATTTACAACATGCTCGTATGACTCGGACATATACGAGTGGTAGTGGAAATGTTTTACAAATTCTATGCATAAATATTGAAACAGACATGCCACATGAACGGTACCAAATACTTCCTTTTAGACTATTACTTCTAATATTCTATTAATATTATAATACAGATTTTACAAATATTTGAAAATGCTTGTCGTCGCAAACCATTTCTGTTGCTGCTTCTTCTACAACTTCTATTGCTGCTTGTACTACTACTGCTACTACTACTACTACTACTACTACTACTGCTACTACTACTACTACTACAACTATTTCTACTACTACTACTACTACTACTATTACTACTACTTCTACTTCTTTCTCTTCTACTAATTATTATTTACTACTGCTTCTACTTCTTATTTTGTATTCTACTGCCATTTCTACCGTCTGCCGTTTTTACTGGTCAATACTTTCTTAGTTTAAACGCCGAAAACATCTGTTGCTAAGCCAACTCCTAAACTACGAATTCACTGGTGTTCAATTATCACTGTTTTTTTTTCAAACCCTCATCCGAATAACAGTATTCAGTGATACAGCAGACATGCAAGAAATGCAATTATTTACTTCTGAGACAACCCTGTCAAGAGATTTATGACTATCCTTTTAAACGAAATTCACTGATGTTTGGCTCGACTGTTTACAGCATTTGATATGGAGATTTTTGTCCAATCTATCAATTCATTTAAAAAATTATTTCATCGACAAAAAACAGAAAGTTCACAACATTCAAGAACCCCTTTTCATTAAAGCAAACATGTCTGTTTTTTCATAGTTCTCTTGACACATTTCCTCTCAAAGGTTCAAATTCAAAGGTAAAAATAGGTATTGACATTCAATAAAATCGAATCTCACCCCTGCAGTTTTCAGCTTATCTCCGAGCTTTTCAACAAACAATTTGATTCTCTCCTCTTCTAGACTGAAGGCTTCTTGTAGCTTCTTCGGATCTGTCATCCCCATGGCTGTCAACAGGTGCGAAGTTATTATTGTAAAAACAAATTCAAATGAAAAGGTTACATTTAACATATATCGTACAAACGACATACACATATAAATGTAGTAGTGTCTCGTATAATTGTGTAAATTTCGTGATTTCCGTTTTTAAAAAATACAATCCTGTTCAAAAGTTAAAAGTCTGTTTTCAAAATCAGGACTTTAATGCCCTTCAGGCAAATGAAAAACGTTTAAGAGGCCAATAGTATCTTAAATATTATGTCTATGAAACGTAAACTTGCCTGCTATTCATGTTAAATTAATTTGCAACTAATAAGAATTTATAAAATTTTAGGAATTAAAAACACGATTCACTTTCCTGTTTTTTTTACCACGTGTCGGTCATATTGCATTATTTCAGCCATAAGTGGCGTTTGGCATTTCAGATTATTTTTTTTACTGTACAGTAAACCCTACAGTATCCCTGATTCATCTTCAGTTATATAATACTCGCGTGCAGTGGATACGAAGGAGTACTCTGGCGAGTACACAATGATGACCTTATCATTCTCTCGATGCACGTGGTTCACATACCCTGAAATGAATGGAAGATAATAATGGGGGTTAGATTTACAAAACATTAACATTTTATGTTTTGGTATAATAATACTTTTGCACATTTAATGTAAACATTGATAAACACGGGCTAAGTTTTCTACCTTATATTTTCATATTTTTTTTGTATGGTGTGTTATAATTGATGACAATAATACAGTCTTTTGAAGGAGAAGGGGTGAGCAATATGATACCAAAATGAAGATTGTTATTTTATTAATGAGATTTCGACTTCAATTAGTGGTCAAGTTGAATGTTGACTCATGGGTTTCACAATAACAAGATAGACAATGTCATTAAGTTGGAAAAAGAAATAACAGAAGTAGTTTCATTGTTTATAAACTGGAAGATGTCATGGTTTTCAAAAGGTAATTTTAAGAAAGTAATCACAATCAAAAACATTAAATTGCTTTGCTGAAAGTATTTTGTAAAACATAATTTGCTATTTAAACAAATGAACTCCAACTGTTCACGTCCATTTGTATGTAAAAGAAGATATCAATGTATAATGCTAACATGGAACATACATTTATAAACCAAGCGATACTTATTTCATGTTTATCATCTGAAAATCAATCAGTCAATTTAAGACAAAATACATTAAATACATCTTTAAACTAAAAGTTAAGTCACTAAACTATTTTCAGGTTTCGGTTGATTTAAATACTACAAAGAGACTCAGCTAACGAAAACCAAACAACCAATTGAGAGTATTTAAGGGGATTTCTGTTAAGTTATATATCTTTCGCAATGTTAATTCGCAGCCTAATTCAAGTTTATTCTTGTTTGAACTTACATTGATTGACTTTTCTTGTAAATTCTACCGTTCGCTGAACGTCACAATATCATCAGTTATTTTTTTGCCTCATAAATAAACATTTATTGGTCAATGCTAACGTCTTTAATTTATATCAATCCTTTCTTCTGTTGATTCAATCTGGACTTAATATGATAATTTTTCAATAAACACAGAAAACGTTCTACATATATTTCAAATGAATTCATCAAGTCAAAGATCTGTACTATTAACTTCTCTCACAAATATTTTTTTCGGAAACTCTATACTTAAGATCCGCTTTCATTATCTGCTCCGAGGCTTGAGAGAGGCTTGTAATCATCTCGAAACGGTCTAGGTCATTCATCACAGTATTTGACACGGATAAGATATATTAGAGACACCAAATATGTCTTCAGTTTTTTTAGCATGCTTTGTACCATTAAAAGGCGTGATGCCAATGCAATGTGATCCAACCGAGACTGTTGAGTCATTCGATTCCTTGGAAACCTCGAGACTTTTCATGAAAACAAGAAGTAAATGTCTTATGCAAGGTTTAGCTGTGGACTTGATCCTTTCTTGCAACATTGTGAGAAATAGATATGGTACTTCAAATGGTAAATAACGTAATAGAAACATATGAAACTCTTCCACTGCCAAGATAAAAATTATCAGGATGATTAATCAGATTCCTTTCCATTTTTCATTAAAACAAAAGCCTGCATTGGTCATTGTTTATTAGCTGAACCAGGTATTTTAACAGGTTTTTGATTAGCAACACCACTAAATTTCACATCAGCTTTTAATAGAAAGATGAGGACACAATGATACAACTTTCAATATTTATCACACTTGTATAACCATACAGGCACAGTATTTTAAAACCAAAACTTTACACGTCTTAACTGTATTTTTAACTATCGGTTTATGTGCACATCAAAACGGTGCAAACTAGACGAGATAAGAGTTGACATACGAAACAACAATGGTTGAAAATTTTGCCCCCGGAGTTTAAAGACCATTACTACAACAGAAATCTCGTCAAGCTGGATATTGGCATATCTAGTGGGAGCTCAACTCTCAAGTACAATATCAATATATCTGTGACTGACTACATCGATTGCCCCATCAGTAGGTTCTCTTAGCTAATCTATCAGTGTAGAGGTGACCAGTGACTAGGTATGGTATTTGTTCTTTATATTACTATCCTGTTTTAAAGGTCCCCTATCAGGCATACCAGTAGTCGTGGCTTCCTCATCTTATAATTGCAGATCCAAAGATGAGAAAGACAAGTTTCTTTCACTAATGTTGAAAATATTGTCAGTCAAGCGTTTTTTAAAAATGTAGAGACATATATGGATGACGACTTCCTTGTTAATTGTATGCGAAGTTCCGACACAGATTCTTGTGTTGTTTTCAAGCAGAGTTAATAAACATACCAATCTCATTAAAATGATATCTTAATTGTTTCACTAAGTTACGCAGATTAAAGGCGTAGCGTAGTGTAGCAAATAGATCATATTTTAATAAGCTTAAGATTGTAAACATACATTCATTTATTCATAGTGAGATAGAAAAAAATTCAATCTAAAGCAAACAATAGCTTTGAATACTTTCTAACGTTGCTGGAAATGCTTTATCGAAATATTGATATATAAGTTTTACTATACAAACCAACTGTCAGCAATCCTTTTCAATTAAAAATGTATTAAAATAATCTACAATGTTTGTTATATTCAGATTTTAAACGGAACTGATTGATTAGGCAAAACACATTTATTTTATGTTGAAGACGAAATGAGTTTAGATCATGCTTATTCAATATTTCAGGTCACATGGTCAATGGTATAAATGTATGAGAAAATCTATACAAAACTTGTGACATGAGTTTAAACCAGTTACTCGTCAACCTACAATGGGTAAATACAAACATAAAAAAACAACAAAGAAAATTGCATATAGAGTAAACTTATCATATAACCTAGATTTCGTTTGGTGGTTATTGGGTTTCTATAAATCCAAGGCATGAGGTATTAATCAATATTTACATAAACATGATAAACAAAGATGTATCTGATAATATATAATGCAGATAGAGAATTTGTACTAGTTTACACACTGTCATTCTTGTCTATGTGTACATACATGTACTTTTCTTGATTGTGACGAGATAAGAATCTCCTTATCATTTAAATAAGAGTATTAATATTTTCATGCCACTAGAGCTCTGTATCTCTATATACATTTTCTCATATTGCCACGTGTATTTTGATGTCAGTTGTTTCTTATCAATCATTATTCAAAGATATCAGGGGAAGGAAATCCTTCTATGTGATTTTGAAAATATAATTCGATTATAAGATTATATAGCATGTAAACAAATTACAAATAACAAATGTGCTCTGACAATGGAGGTGATTACTTCAAGGAGATGAAGTAAAAGTAGGAAGAAACGTGTCAAATGATAGATCAACCAAGCCAAAGTATTTTCATATGTGATAAGAATCAATTCGTCACACTTTGCTAACAAGACAGTAAATATACACCAACCTGATGTTATTGATAATGTGAGTAACGATGTGAGATGTAGTTTGACCAACATCAATTCAGTACCAGTGAATGGTCAGGAAGTCGTAATATCACGCATGTTTGTCTGTCTAACATCGATCACCCATATAAACACAATCTGTCATTGCCTGAGGTCGTCCTTTGTACACCATCACTCTAAACTTCCGCAGCAGATTGAGTTGGTTAATTGTTCAAAAACATGGCGATGTGCCTTGATCTTTACCAAAATGCTCTCAATTAAAAATCAAATTCTCTCTCTCTCTCTCTGTCTTGATGGGATCTGGTCAAATGGGCCAAAGGATAAAAAGGCCGATAAAAAAAGTCAAAAGGGCCGAGTGAATAAGTCAAAAGGGCCGAAGTAAATAGTCATAAGGGCCGAGGAAAAAGGGCCGAAAAAATAATAATTATATATTCATTCTATTCAACCTACATGTTGTTAGTTGTAATATGTTTACTTAGGCAAATAATTCCTATCAATTCCAAAAAATAATCCTTGGATTGTGCTATGTTTTTTTAAATGATTGAATTTATGTTTTCATAACTAAGTAAGTATGTTTCCCTTGTTAATTGTACAGAGATATAACAAGTTTGATGTACATGGTGATTGGATTGTTGTTATAGTACACAATGCATGAGGGGAAGCCAGATGGAGTTGATTATTGTTACAGTATACAATACATGAGACGAAGCCAGATGGACAGAATGAAAAAAATATTGTTAAAATGTAGTTACGATGTCAGTAAAAGATGGAATCTAAATCTTTGCTTTGTTATCTGTTGGTATTTTTTGGGTTCGGCCCTTATGACTTGGAACACGGCCCATTTGACTAAAATGGCTCGGCCCTTTTGACTTTCACCTCGGCCCTTTTGACTTTTTCCTTCGGCCTTTTTGACTATGCAGTTCTCGGCCCTTTTGACATTCGGCCCTTTTGACTACAACCCGTCTTGATTAAGTGTGCAAAAATATATTACTCATATGACTATTTGAGTAAATGGCTATCATTATTTACAGTACAACATTTAATACTTTGTAATATTATACACTCGGCTCATAAGAAGTATAACTTATCCTACGACCCATTATCAATTTAGAAATAATAACATTATTTTGTAGTTGAGTGTTGTTTTCTATTGATATTCACGCTATGTGTATCCTTCATCTAAATATGGGATTGCAACAATAATGCACAAAAAGGTTTAGTTAGAAGTATATAAATCAAGATAAATAAACTTAAGCTAAGAAGACGACATAGTCGCTACGTATTTGGTAAAACACTTCATTGTTTCAATCACTTTGACTTAGAAAGCCCAAAGTATAACTTAAAGAGACAGTGAATTGTAACAATCTAGTACAACAGTTTAAAGATTCTTCGCTGTAGACCTGAGGTCAGAGGTTACCTCCCACAGTAGACCACGTTTGTAAACCATTGCTGGGCGAAGGTGGCCAGTTCTTCTGTAGGTGTTGCACTGTCTTCAGTCGACATGTAGCAGTGCTAATGAGTGCCTAAACAGTACATGTCAGCGTTGTTTATATTGGTGGTTACTTTGTCAGATGGACAAGAAACACATATATATAGGAAATTGGTATCTCAAGGATAGGTCAAAGGACTTTATACCATTGCTATGCCATAAATTACTTCCGTTTGATGAATTACTGCTTTGAAACCTGTGACTGATTTCGCAAGACAGCGGCCATTTACACAATTCAATAGTTCGAAAGATTTCAAACCATCTCTGATGTTAATTGATTAAAATCACACTTACACCATTTAACATCCTTTTCGATAAG
Organism: Steromphala cineraria; assembly: GCA_916613615.1. Lineage (NCBI taxonomy): Eukaryota > Metazoa > Mollusca > Gastropoda > Trochida > Trochidae > Steromphala > Steromphala cineraria. The sequence continues at coordinate 11,245,281 of OU744726.1, forward strand.
GTTTCTTTGAAGCTTAAATCATTTCCAGACTTGCATCACCTTCTTGTTGACATGCAAAACATTCCTTTGTAATTTTCAAGGAATCATTTTATAACATGTTTGATTAAAACAAGTCAACCTCTAGAATTTATGATACTACCGTAACCTTGGTAAAATAATATGAATTGATTGCCTGTGGTAAAAATTGATTGTGGTTATCAGGTTCAAAGCAGCCAACTAAACATGACTTGAACGTTGCTGAATTACGTATATGATCACACGCTCTCCATGAGTTCATATTTGCCAGAGTGTTATTTTCAGTAACACCAGTTCACTACATTGTTTTAGTTATGATACCTGAACATGTTCAAAATATAGCTTAATAAACGATATCATGTTCTGAAAATTGTCAAAATTACCAAATCTTTAAAGGGTATCTATAAATTGGATATATATGAAAATATGATCTTGGAGAGTTCATTGTGAACAAATCATCTTTATTCTATTACTTTGAAAGAGAAAGAATACTTGTAACAAATCACTCCAAACCTAATATTTAAAATAGAAATATTTAAAAAACACACAAAAGAGTTTCAACAACACCATGTTGTCCACATCAAAATAATATTGAAGCCAATGTGTTCAAAGATATAAAAGTCAAAAGTGTCCTACATAAACAATGATTTAAAGTCTTGACACATTTACCTCAGAAAAGCAATCCCGATGTCAAGCATGAAACGGATATTAGCATATTTTGTCGTCCTTCAAATCTGAAGTATAATACCAATAGCTCTTCTTCAGAGACTACTGCAAAGTATGAGTCAGGTTTCTCTGAGCTAATTAAGGGATGAAGAGGTACCAGTGACAAACAGAAGCATTTGTGCTTTCTATTAGGACATCTCTAACAGGTCAGTTCCAACTATATGCCACAAGTGAGGATTTTATTGTTGCATGAGACCAACAGATTAATAATTCAACATTAGACGAGAACAATATTTCTGTTTTCGTTTTATCATGTTTTGATCCATGGTACTTCAGATGCATTATGAAAAAGCAGTAAAGATATTTGAACATTTGGCATACAGGATTAAATCGAATTGATTCAAGTTACATTTTCCTTTAAAACTATGATTAATAAGTATAGTATTGTCATATAAAAAGGGAAATGAACGCAAGGATGATTAGAATATGAGAAAGAAGATAAACATCATGTAGTTGCAGACAAGAATACATCAATTTTCATCTTTGTCAACGGGATATTACAAAAAGTAACTGAATAATACGTAGTATGATAACGAGATTTGACATTTATCAAATTTGGAACTGATTGAAGACCTAATTAAATTCAACTTGAAAAGTAAAAAATCAGATAACGGATTCCTTAGTGAATTAACTTGGACATGAAATAGGTTTGAAAATATATTTGATTAATTTTCTAAATTAGCTAACATATTTACGTTTGTACGTATTTATCACGTATAAAATGGTTATGATTAATGAATAATACAAATTCTCCAACTATGTATGATACAATTTGAATCTTCCTTAGATCTATGATGGTAAATAAGGGAAATATGATTATTGATCCACATATCATGTCTCTTAAAGTTTTATTCATTGAACAATTGTACAGAATAAATTAAATTACAACTACAGATTGAAATTGATATTACAAAATGAAATGAACATTTCAAATGTGTAAGGGATTATACTTAATTACATTCAAACTTTCTTTGTATTTCATGACAACAAAGTTTAGATCATACAGGCATTCGACCGATATTTCCTGATCTCTTTGATGGGGATTTGAAAACATGTAACTTCAAGATGAATGATTTTATGCTTGGATGTATATTGTTCATTTTAGATTGTACTTCTTATGATTGTGTAATTGATATCTAAATCTGAAATGGTACATAACTGACGGTTATTTCGAAGTTGACTTGAGTTTTAAAACCTATAGAATTGGTATGAAAACATATCTACGACTTTGTTGTGGTAGAATAGTGAGTGTTGTCGATGTTTTTCTTCATGCGGTTTGAGTATGCATTATAGAATGTTCAAGAACAGTTGCCTTACTTTATATGGTCATTGTAACATGACTTCGGTAAAAACTCGTTTCTGACTGGTTGATTTGAAGGATTTCCCAGGGTTAAATGGTAATGAACACCCGCAAATTGGCTGAGGCGAATCACCCCGAAAGGATACATTATTTGGTCCGCCTCAACACAAAAATGTTCTGATTCTCCCAATATTCGTGCCCGATTCACATTTTACTGTTGTTGTTGTCATTTTCGAACTTGTGCTATCCAGTAGATGCCAAAAATCCTTTTCTATTTGCTTTAGTTTTATGTAACTAAACGTTCTTAATTGGCTAAGTTTCTCCTAATTTGCCACGTTGTGCCATGCGGCCGGTTTCTTTCGAATGCCGTTCCCATGGCACGACGTCACAAAGGCCAACGGTTATGACGTCATAATGATCACGTCACCGTCACAGTTTAGGCTAGTTTAAGATATTTGTTCAGTCGGGTTTGTTCCTGTTAGTTTATGAATTATATAACTGTTTTCTCTCTCATAAATGTCACAGTGAAAACTATAAGATCTCATCTTTATGAGTGCAACTGGTTTGCAATATGAGAACCCCGTTTTAATGTCTATAACACTAGGAATTCCTTTTTCTTTATAGCTGCGAATACCTCTAACAATAATGGATCAGTCTTAAGATCCTTTGAACTCTACGCAGTAGTTCCCTACGCAAAAATAGAGTTCGCTCTTAAAATGCTTATAACTAAAGGTCATGTTACAATATCGATAAATAGTTGCGTTTGTAAAATTTCCTGGATTCATTGTTATTCAACACCCGCGTTTAAAGCCTCCAGTTAACGCCGTCAGTTTAAACTAAATTTGCGGGTGTTAATAACAATGAATCCCGGAAATTTTACAAACGCAACTATTTATCCTCTAATTCTACATAAATATCATTCTAAGAATTCATTTTGGTGTGATTTAAGAATCATTAAACATTTGGTCTGATTTGATTTTGGAAGTAACCACAATTAAGATTTCTCTCAATATTCATTTCAAGGCTGTGCATAATGAACAAATATCTTTACATATAGTTGTTCAAAGCATTAAGAAAAGTGTAAAATGATTGGCCTCCTTTCAATAACAAGCTAGTGAAGTAGAGCAAACTGATGGTATGGATTATGTGAATGGCAAAGATATAGTGAAGACCAACATCAATTACCCATGAGTGAACGGCCTGGAAGTCATAACATCACATGCTGTACATCACATAACCTCCATCAGCTAAAAACGCTGCTGTTATTGCCTCAGTTTTGTCATCACCTTAGAATATTAAGCTTATCAAATAAACTTGCATAGAAGGAGAAACTTACCCAAAATTTCAGAAGATATAGTTTTCTCTAATTGTAAATTTTCTTTGCCAATTGGCATTGTTGAACATTTGATAACTTACTTTACTCAAATAACTAAACACAATTAAGTGTGCTCTCAAAATTAATTTGAAGGCTGTGCATAATGAACAAATATCTTCACATATACACTGTAGTTGTTCAAAGCATTAAGAAAAGTGTAAAATGATTGGCCTCCTTTCAATAACAAGCTAGTGAAGAAGAGCAAACTGATGGTATGGATTATGTGAATGGCAAGCATTAAGTGAAGACCAACATCAATTGCCCACGGGTGAATGGCCTGGAAGCCATAACATCACATACTGTTTGTCAGAATAACCTCCATCAGCTAAATAAACACACACTGTTATTGCCTCAGCTCGTCAGTTTTGACATCACTATGAAGTACCTTAGAATATTGAGGTTTTCAAAAAAACTTTCATAGAAGCAGCGTCTAAACTTTAACGTTTTTTCTTTCAAAAGATGTAGTTTTTCTCTAATTGTAATCTGTCTTTGTCATATAGTGTTGTAGAACGTCGGATCTCTTACTTTCATCAAATAAGTTCTTAATGAACGATATATTGTCATAAAGATATTCAAGGCAATTTTTTCGCAAAACAATTACATTAAAATTTAGTCTTATTCATAGAAAATATGGGCGTGAAGAGAATTACACAGCAACGGAAATGTTTTTGTCCAGAATGACGGGATATTGGCATATCTTGTATGCCTTCAAATCTGAAGTACACTATCAACACACTCTACTTGACAGACTCTCGTAAGTATTCTCTGAGCTAATTAAGAGGTGAAGAGGTACCAGTTGGAAAGAGAAGCATTTGTGCTTTGCCAAAAATGCCACTTATATACAATTGCTTAGTCCAAAACATCATTCCAAAGTTTCTGTTATAAAATACCTTAATAATAATATACTACTATCAATTATTATCATAACATGTATTGCCATTATCAATTAAGACAATAACATGATAAAACGTTATTTAATTCAAGCTTAAAAGTCACAAAATTCCGTTGATTTGATGATTTGACTTAATGGTAAAAATAAGTTTGAAAATGTCGTTCAATCACATATTTAAAGGGGCAGTAGCACGTTTTTAGGGGGAATGTAAGGTGATGTCAGGAAAAAGGAAATTAATGGTTCCAATTGAATGACAACGTATTGAAACTAAATGAAGCAGTTATAAGTCAAATATACAATGTAAAGTTAAGCCATGCGATTCCTTTTTCTTACACAAAATGAATTAAAGGTGTTCACACAAAAATGGCTGCCAATGGATTTTATATGAATCCTCATACTTTGTTCTCTGACTGCAGATGATTGGTTTGTGTTATGAGATTTATGACACTATCAAAATATTACATTTAGCATTAACGTACAATTATCAGTGACAATTTTAAAATATAAAATTATCAAAAAACGTGCTACTGCCCCTTTAAGCAAATGACATGCAATGAGAAACGTTTAATAGCTTTCAACGTTTGTCTCACGTTGCTTAAAATGTTTTTGAAATGTGTTTTTTTATTAATGTATTAAACTATGAACACACGTTTCATTAATGGTTAACAAGGAATAATGACGCACGAGGTTCCTTATAACGTTTCTGAAGTAAATGTTGAACTAAAACAAATATGACAGAATTGACAGAATAAATAAAACCAAAATAGTGTCAATCAATCATGAATTTCTAGCATATTCATGGTTGTTAAAGACAACAAAGTGTCAAGAGTATATATCAAATGCTTTCTGACTTAATGGGGTCATCTCACGTAGCTCATAAAAATAACACCATGACCAAAACCAGTGGATCACATATTGTAAGACATTATATACTCAGTTGATTTGTCATGTCAAATTATGCTGATAAAACTGATTTCATGGGTTATTAACCACTAGAGCCTGGATTTTCGAAGCTCTCTTAGTGCTATGATAGTCGTAAGTACCATACATTAGCATTTGCCTACGACTATCTTAGCATTAAGAGAGTTTGAAAATCCAGGCTCTGGTTATTAACACTTGACTAACATAAATTCTTAACGAATGATAGTATGGTATGGAAGTCATAACGCAACGATATGTTTGTCAGTCTACAATTGGTATCAAACCAAACATATTATCATTGCCTGAAGTCATCAGTTCAAACACCAGCACAACATGTAACATTGTTGTAGATGTTAGGAGTGATCGGCTACAATTCGAAGCTGTTGAAGCAGCTTCATCCAAAATAATGTATTATAAAACATTATATTCGTATGAATAATCTTACATTCATACCCACAAAAGACATAATGAAAGAGATATTAAACTATGCTCATCAACAACTCACCCACTCATACTTTTGCGGATTTGTATATATAAAACAAAACAAAAACTATATAAAACTGTTAAAGTTGTAGCAAATTTCCAACTTGCATGTATATGGTAACAATCATTGTCATTTGTTGCTTCCAGTGATTAAAGATGGTTTTATTGGTGTACCCCATGCTGCCATCATTGTCGTCCACGCACTGATTCCGATCCACAGGGGTTAGACAAATCTTTTAACAAAGGATTTTAATAAATGTGTGAAATGCGTGTCCTGATATTTTTTATGCAGTTCCCGTAGTATCAACAGAGCTTGTAACATAAATCAGATAGAGTCAAACAGCAATTTTAAACAGAGTGATTGAATACTTAAGATCAAAGCTCTTTCCAAACATTGTAACCTGTTCCTGCCTTTTAACAGCTTAAGGGCTTACTCACAACTATTGGTTATCTATAGAAAGACATTGATTATATCATTCATAACCTTCATGACCTCTTTCTGTGTTAAATACTGACTGACAGATTTGGTGAAAAAGATTGGGGCACGCAAGAATCATTGACATGTAAGTTTAGTTTGCTTGAAACTTCCTTATTACTTCTTTGATTATCGTTCCTTTTTTATGTCAGAATTGTGTTTACAATAAACATATCTTGCTGGGTTATTTTGTTAAGGTGATGACCATTTTCATCAAATGTCCAATTGATCTCTTTCACAACAAATATGTACAATTGTATATCAATAAATATTGTCTCAGATAGCATTTATCTGTTTAGTTTTGTAGGAAGAATGATTTTTAATTGGTTTGTATGCTATTTCATGAGGAAATACACATAACGTGTTCATTTTATAAGTTGAGTTTACCTAAATGGTCAAATGATGTTATTCATAGTATAATAGATATACAGCAGTAACAAATATTTTCTTCTCTCTATAAGGTAAAACGATTTATTCTCATTTCATTTGTTTCTGAGCTCTCTATATTGTGTAAATATTTACATCCTGTAGCATCGAAACCGATTCCTCATCTTTGCAAACTGGCCTAATTTGTTCTCCGGAGATAACCAATTGACAAAGATCATACAGCCAAATTAAGCTTACAATGTATATTTCCAAAACATCAAACCATGCTCTGTGATACTTTACACTCAGGTTTATAGAAAATTGAAATCCTGAGTAATTGACTACCTCAAATGAGTTTCCAGTATCAAATCGTATAACTGACATCAAACATGCCTCAAAGGCTACGAACTCATCATTGTCAAGTACTTGGAATCCTTATCGCCCAGCGATCACTTTGTTCCTAATGTTTTTGCGAAAATTTCGGATACAAAGGTCATAAGTTGGTTCGGTTTTTTTAACCGATTTGGAGAACCAAGATGGTTGGGGATACCTTTCAAATAACACAGTCATGAAAAATGTGTACAGCAACGTTGTAAAATAATATTTATATCAAGTGATAACGGTGAAATAAGATGCTTTTCAAACGTTACATTTTACTTTGATGTGCAATCTTTTTTTGTGCTCTTCAACAACATTATTTATATACATGTATCATCTAATATTTCAATTTCAAATCATGTAAACTGATTTAAAACCATGTAAATGTTCACCTGTTTGGTTTAGTCAACAGACCTTAGGATCAATAAAGATGCTGTATAACCATCCACCTGCAGCAATGTTTAAGAAATGTAACTCATAACTCAGAAGGAATCGATGTTGACAAAACCCGGCATCCTGCAGAATATGGACATGACTCTTGATATCCGGTTATTGGGGATCGTTTCTTCATGAGATAATAACTTGTGGTGCAGATCCGACTACTTGGATTGTTATTGTAAAACAGAAAATTGTATTAAAAACTATTTTATATATTTTATCTATATATATAACCTTTGGATCAGAAATCCAATAGATATTGGTCATTTTGTCATTCAGACACTAATTACAGTGTGGAATATATTTTCCTGCAATGATTAAAGCATTAAAGAAGTGAACAATATTGATAGGTAGACGCATCCATAACGATGCTGTATAACCAGCCAGTGCACCAATAACTGAGTATGTTTATTGAGCAAATCGATGTTGGACTGACCAAACTATTTGTCCATTTTCGAATTGTAACTTCATTTATGTAAAAGAAGAGATTTATGCGCTGTGAAGAAACCTTTTTTGAATATCAGACAGTCAAAATGATTATGTGAATGTCTCATTTTTTCTTAATTTTTCAAAAGCTTTTGTTAATTTAACAATGTTCAGATTAACAATAAAAAGAAACAAAATGCTTAACAAAACGATCCGAGGGAATTGAATTCAAAAACATGTAAGTTCCAATTCAAAATAAGTTCTTCAAACATAAAGAAAAATCTTTATTAGTTAAAAACACCATTACGTATTATCCTCTTAATGGGATGGAATAACCTTATTAATCAAGTACAAATTGTTTCCCTTTCTGAACATCCTTAATACGACCACCCCTGCTACATAAAAGAACATGTATATGTCCCTGCATTATGCTCCAAGTTAGAAAATTGAAATGAAATTTCTAGTAGGTGCATGACACTCACAAAATTCGTGGATATATAAGTTTCCCAAGAATGCCTTGTATATTCAGACGTATTTTATGACTGCACGATTTCTATGGAACCAATAAAATGAAATAGGTCGTTGTCAAACAAATGGTTTTATTATCAAATGTAGGAAACATATCACACACTCAAGCATTTACAATTGAAACAAAATAGATAAGAAAAATTGTCTCAAATAATTTGCACTTTATGATAACTTCTATCAATAAGGACGTAAGAAACATCATGACGACAAAGCAAATTTGAATTTGATTTTACAACAGTTCACAACACGTACATTGCACAGTAATGCGTAGTTATGAGCACTACCCATTTGCATGCTAAGGAAATGTCTCTACGAACAAGTAAAACATAAAAAGAATTATTAATTAACTTTCTAAGAAAAAAATTATCAACCCTTTTCAAGGAATTGAATATAAAAAGCAGCAATTTACTCAGTTATGATACAATGACATAGTTAAACAGGAATTAAAAGGAAGAAAAATTTGATTATAAGTGGTGATTAAAATGTATATTTTTTTCTCTCTGAGAACTGGAATAAGAATGCTACAGTTCTTATCAAAAAAAACTTTTTGTCACACTCTGTGTATCCCTTAAGAACCAAGTCACATCGATAGAACTGTTGCGTCTATCGTTGCTTGTCATTTTGTCTCTCCAGTGCCAAATTTGTGCGATGATTGTAACATTTTCCATTATCCAAGGATGTAATTACAAATTACAACAATCCTGTTAGTAAGTTAAACTAGGCGTTGAGATAGTTTGTTTGTGAGCGTAAAAACACATTTCTAACTGCAATCGATGAAATGATTATAGCCTGGTGAAATAACAACTAAATAAATACGGTTTTTAAGAGAACGGTTCTTGACATCTTGAAGATTGTTTCTTTCCTTCATGTTCTGCATTATAAAGCTTTTTGTCAGCAGTGTTTTTTCAAACCTTATATTTGCTACTTTACTAACGTCCTCTTTTGCTCTTGTTGACAATCTCTTCCTTGTTGTCAGTAAATGATTACTTTCTGTTGGCACCTAATTACTGTTTTAGATATTTATTATCTTATTTACAACGAGTGCTCTGTCTTTACTGCACTTACATTTTGGTGATCGTGTTCATTTAATGTTATTCACGTTCGTCTTCTTGCACGTAATCTTAAGCTTCGTTGAGTATCACATCACTATCAGATGACTTATAGTCAAAGTTTAAGCGTCGATGAGGATTTGATTTACCAACCTCATTTCATTCAGATCAAAACTAACACTCGAAGACCAGATCTGTGTCGCGTTGCACGAAACACTAAGGTGAATTAAGTAAGCTTTAGTGCAATGTTAAATGATGGCACTAATGTTAACTTTATTGTTAAATTGATTTGTGCAACGGCTCCCTGAGCTCTGCTCGGTGAGGTCAATGCTTCGTGCTCTTAAACTCTAACCAATAAGCAACGAGCCTTAGAAATCGAAAATACGATTCAACCTGAAACTGAGCCTGTTATTGGTTAAATACACGGTAAGTTGGGGACAAAAGTCAACATAAAGGGGCACAAGTTAGATTTTTGGGCGCCGCATATGTCGTATTTAAGACATTAGTCGCGTCAATGAGACAAATGGTAAGTTTGTATTGTACTGATTTTGATCTTGTTAGATTCTTTTTTTGTCTTTTCTCCAAATTGCTGAAATGAATCTTCCTCCTTATTTTTCCTCTTTACCCTTGTGGTGTTTGTGATCATGGTCCTTGTGACGACACACAAGTACAGGAACATCAGAGTGGTGGACCACGTAGTCGCTCACACTTCCCATGAAGGTCCGCCGTATGGACCCGAGACCCCGACATCCGGTCACTATCATGTGCGCTCCCTCGTCCTTGGCAACCTCCACGATCACGTGACCTGCTACCCCGGCTTGGCTTTTGACCCTGCCGCCAATCTGTAATGAATAATAGGCTTTTGAGTAGCATTCATGAAGTTTAAATTTTTTAATGGAAGAAAATTAAATTCTATGGATAAAGCATTATTCGTGGGAGAGTTGACGGCCTGACTTGTGGTGTGAGGATAAAAAGAGACTTGAGACCAAAAAGTCCCTAAACAATTTAAAGTGTACTATTGCAGAGAGTTTGAGCCCACATCAATGCACGTTTTTTAAAGATTAGGATTATTTTACTCCTTTGCGTGAAAAATAGTTTCAATTATAGACCTCCTTCAATTGACCATTTTCCAGTTTCGCGAAACGAGTCGATTTAGAGTGACGTCCCTTTGAAAAGTCACGTGACCGCGGGCAAGCCGTCAAAGTTTACGTTGAGTTGAACGGTATTTTAGTCAACTTGTCATGCTCGCCTAGACCTTAATTTTTTTCCTATAAAGAAATTGAAGGTCTCAAACGACTGTACATTGTTTAGACCTATTTTAAAGAGTCATTAAAGACGACTAAGGCCTTCAGAAGTATTCCATGACCCACTTTATTGAACCGTTGGATTAGGCTACACAACAGGAATAATGAGAACTTAAAATGTTGAATTAAATCATTTAAAAAATTCTCAATTTGAAATAAGTTTTTTTTTCAAAATAAGCAATGTTACTTAAAACATAACCATCACGTTATTGAAACACGTTTGAAGATGAATTAAAAATCCCGGAGTTATCAAAGTTCGACAACAATAAAACAACTGTCTCACATTTGAAAGTTAACAGTTTCTACTGCTTCTCTTCCCGTAGTTTTCTCCATATTTTAGAAAAGAATAGAATAAGTAGCCAATATTTTGTAATCAATTTAATTTTTCATTTGAATTAATAATGTTAGAATCAAGAGCAAACATTAATTACACCTTTTTGATTTATGAAAGATATACACGCTGATTACAAAAGAAATCAAGAAACTTATGAGCTACAATACAATACTCACAATTTCATTCATACTTTAATTGTAATGACTGTATAAATATACTTGGAGCCCTAAAACAGCCTATTCAAGATGCTTTTTTGCCATAATCAAACAAAATAATAAAATATAAATAATCTTCATGGAAATATAATTTGTTTACGAATATATAAACTGAATGACGCTAGAAAACAAGCAAAAAAGCCAGTTTTCACTTTCCTAGCTCTGGGAGATATTTAAACATTTCTTGAAATCCAAATACCATGGTCAAATATTGCTCTTAGATTCATAACTTAGTTCAGTTGGCTGCTGAAGACATGAAGTAACCGTGTTTCCGTCGTAAATGTCAATCTTAAACTTTCTTGCATCTCTTATGTTATCGTTTCTTTTGGCCCTGAGTATTAAACCGTAAAAATGTGAATAATCACCGGCATTAAAAAGTCGTCGGGTTTAAGCCGCCTTCATGCCCTGATTCGTGAATATGTCGGGCACAAAAATGTTTACAATATTTATCGATATGCAATAACTGATATAACAAAATCAAGCCTTAATCAGTGAATTGAATTGCATAGAGTTATCAAAATTAAACATTAATGTCATGGCTTTGGAAACAGCCTAGAATAAACGCCAGATAAAAATGGTTTCTAACATTGTTAATCGCGAATAGTCAGGGATTAACGGTACATATCAATGGTGTTACTGATTGTTGCTTAAAAGTACAAAATTGTGGGCTAATAGGTTCAGTTGAGCGACAAAATAACGGCATAGAATCTTGATTTTGATCGAATACCGGCCGATATACCAATGCAAACGTGAAAATTATTAACCGACAGCGGGGTTAATTGAAGATCATGTGTTGAAAGTTTTTCAAAGATTAATTTCTAGCAATTTACAGCGGTGTGCCAAAAGTATATCATATTATATTCCAATAGATTTTCATGAAATGAATGCTGCTAGATTCCTTATAAACTAAGTAACTTTGTGAGGAATCGCCATAGCTACGGTTACATTATTCCGTAAATGTGTACCATGTTTGTTTTCTTTCATTTCGAATAGCATAAATTTCATCATCATATTATGTTCATTGATGCATAGAATTTTACATGATGGGTAATGGGAGACTGATAGTCATCGAATTATTTATTTTTAATATTTATGTACTTCAAACTGAGATGATTTCAAATATACTAAGTTTGACAAAGATATATACATAATTCATCGCATAAGAAATTATCTAAGCTAAACCGGAATAACATTCTATTAAATTAACGTAAAATGAGAAAAAATATGACACCTCGGTATATTTTTAATGGCAAAATGACGCGTAGATGAAGAGACAAATAACTTTCATGATATTCGCGAAATAAGCCTAGAATAAGTCTACAATTTATTTCATAGCCTTAAGTATGATAGGCCTACCTGTTATGATGTATACAACGTAGAAATACAAAAATATGTTTTATTTAGAGTTAAAGATGAATAACTCAGTTTACAAATTATTAATACAATATTCTCCGATGGTTCGTCAACTTAAATTTATCTTTTACATAAGTTTATTAGAAAACTAATTTCATGACAAGTGAAAAGTCGAAAATCACCGGGTGACGTAGCTCAGTGGTAGAGTGCCCGCTTGTCACCCGGTAGACCGGGGTTCCATTCCCGGTCACTTCGTACCAAAAGACGATAAAAGATGGGAGTTGTTGCTGCCGTGTTTGACACTCGGCATTGTAAAGGCAGAACAACGCATTAACTGGCGCTGCACCGTGGCTCCCGGGTGCAAAATGCACAAAAATGAATTTCCAATGTATATTGTATTGCGGACAATAGAGAGTTATTATGTCTGCCCCCGAAGGGTCGGGAGACATATTGTTTTTAGCTGAGTTCCCGTCGGCGTAGGCGTAGGCGTAGGCGTTTCCGGAGCATATCTCTAAAACTATGTGACCGATCATCACCAAACTTGCTATACTGTCTCTCCATATCATGAAGATGTGCTTTTTGGAGGTTATAGATTTTTTAATTTTTTGGTTTTTGTTTATTTCCATGGCAACAAATCGGACTTAGTCTTTTTCAAGGGTAGTGTTCGTTTCCGGAGCAGATATCTAAAACTACTTGACCAATCTTCACCAGACTTACTGTCTCTCCATATCATGAAGATGTGCCTTTTGGAGGTTAAAGATTTTTTGAAATTTAATTTTTTTTCTTCCCATGGCAACACTTTGGACTTAGTCTTTTTCAAGGGTTTCAGCATCAAATCATTTAGAATGTTGAATATTTTTTTGTTACAATTGTGGGGTTGATAGGTTATTTATTCAAGTTGAATTATACAGAGAACATTAATGGTGCTTTATGATAGTATTGTTAAGAGGTTTGAAACATTTGAGGAAGGGGTAGACATCTGTTTTTACGGGTAAAAACCCTTTCTAGTTATTATTATTTTGCGGGTAAATTTAATAAATCTGAAAGGATTCATATAAACTTTCTTTTCAAAGAATCATTTACACGTGAATGATTTAATCCTAACTGGTAAAATAGATTTTTAAATCGATTTGATTGCCTAGTTTAACAGTTATATCATGAAAATTATTGATGCGACAAATAAACATAAATTGAGTTACATAGTCTAGGCTATATATCTATATAGACTAATACAGACAGTCGTACGATGGCCTTTCATGACATAAAAATACAGATTAAAATTTAGGATTCCCCCTTTAATAATCATTATTCATTATTGTCTAATTTCTTTCAAATCAAACGCTTTCAAATACAATTTTACAACACCCAAATGCAAGCTACTGCACTAGATCCCATTGACGCCAAGCGTGACGTTGCCCGCGGTCAAGGGCAGTTAACTCTAAACGTCAAAACTGGAAAATGGTCAATTCTATTACATGTACATTGTAAGGCTTATAAAGGCTTACATATTTAAGGAACTACACCTTGCCTTCATGCAACTTTTATGAATATTGTAAGCATTATTTCATGTTCATGTAGACATATAGTACTCAAAAGAATCTAAAGAAGATTTGTATTTTGAGCCTTATGTACTTTATAAATTAGTTCATTGTAAAAGTTGTTAACGCTATCATGCTGACATATTGGAAGCAATACTGAGATTGATGGCTTTTTGGTGTCAACACAAAGCAGGGCTCAAAAATGTAAGTCACATTGCATCAGATGCTTCAAGTTCAAAACGATGCAGTTTCGTCTTTAGTGACTTTATTTTTTTGTTAAGTGATACCTCTGATAAAAAAGGACTGATATAGATTTTTTCCTGGAAACAAATTATCCAAAATTCCAAAATTGATAAAAATTTCAAAATTATTGGAAGATTCGAAATCAGTAGACCCAAGTATGCTATGCATGTGGGAATGAACAAACTTCAAACAAATGATTTCTCGTTGAGCTGCAGATCTTCAAAGTTGATGCAAATGATACAAACAACACGAGTTTTCCTTAAATTATTTTGAGTAGTGTATAATTACATCAAATTGAAAACAAGGGATAAGGTAAAGTATCCATATCTATCCATATGCGTTACTTTTAAATCAAATGAGAGTCACCTGTTTATCATTCCTGTTGGATCATAATGAATATAAAAATCTGGGAAATTAAAAATACAAATTAAGGTCACCATGCCTTAACCATAATTCTGTAGGCAAAATGGTGGTTTTCGGACAGCGTTTCTGATTGCAAAACTAAATATATTTTCATCCAATCATCTGTTAAGGGAATGAGGGAAATTAAGAGGATATCAAATACTATCGCAACCTTTCATTAACTTCAGATTTTCAAAATCTTTCATTCGCTTTACAATATGATATGTAATCATGCAATATTTTCCTCAACATCTACATGTTGGAACCACATATCTACTACTCGACAATAGTTTACACTTACTACCAAGCGAGGGTAACATTGACGGACACTAACAGACCTTGATAAACAAATGCTTCATGAAATTTTACTGTCAAGTGCCAAGAAGGCACTGGCAATCGTTGGAAATGCGCGTTACCTTTTTCTCATCATTATGACCCCTTGTAATGCTTTATTATTGGGGTCGAATGAATTACATCATATCTCATGAAGATAAAAGTCACTATTTATTACTGAATTTGAACTAGGAAATATGACATTTGACACACTTTTGTTGAGTGGTATATAATAGAAGATACAGTGAAACCAGTCATAGAGTTTCAGCATTAAGAATCTTATACCCCAGCGTGGTTGTATTGCAAGGTACAGGAAATATTTGTCTCAGATCAGATTCCCCAGATCAAAACACCTGGGCTTTTATGAAACAGGAGATAACAAGTCTAGCCGCATAATTGAATACCATATCTCAAGGGAAATAGCAGTACTTTTTCTCTTTGGTATAAAGAGATAATGAACCTTAATTCAACGCCATCGGAGGTTGACAAATTGCACGTGGAATTACATCAACGTGAGACAGAGAACAATACAATACATACAATGTTTATCATTTCAGTTTGTATGTAATATCAGATTCTGGTAGGACAGTAAAGCTCCACTGTGTAATATTGTAATCTAATGGCGGGTTGACACAGTTCAAGCTCTCGGGTCAAATCGTTACTTGTCCTTTAGCTGAACTGTATAGTGTTGTGGTTTCATAATCGACAAATGTTATGTTATGTCATAATAAACAAATTTCTGTGGATGAGTTACTCGTGACTGCTGCTGAAATCATAAAATTGGGATATAATTCGGAAATAATCAATCGAGTTAAAAGTACAAATGTGATATCTGACATATCAACTGAAAAGTACTTGAAAACCAGATTATTCAATACTTCTGTTGTAGTTTATTTCAAGGAAAACACTATCAAAAGTTCTTATTATATTATTTGTCAAATTGCTCACGTTCCTTCTTCCTTTTTCGTTTTCAATATTCTTGAAATAACAATTGAAAACGAAACTCACTTTAGTTTATTGTTAAGCAAAGCGTTTTGGGTGATATAAATCATGAAATAAACATGTTTAAATTTTCTAAATTTAATTGGAATATATCTTTAAAATCGTGAAAGTGACAATTTGAAAGATGAGATGTCCGGAAAAGTCTTGCAGGAGAAAATGAACTCTAAAAACATTTTTCACGATAATAACTTTTGATTTGTTTCCTAGGTTTCCTTCAAATAGCTTTCAATCATTGGAAGAGCGAACTGACATGTACATCGTAAAAGGCACGAGAATGTCACGCTGCACATGCAGCATGTTGAAATGTACAAACAAACAGAATATGACGTGTATGTAAATACCTAAGCCTGCTCTATGATGAATGTTGTCAGTGTATGCCTGGGAGATTTACAACCTTCGCTTTTGACTCGGACATAGTGGTAGTGGTAGTGGTATTTCAACAAGTTCTATGCATACATATTGAAACAAACATGCCAAATGAAAGGTACCAAATTGAAACTGTAAAAAAAAACTGGGTGAAATCTACATGCTTTGCATACCAAATCTATTCAAGTCATTGATTGACTTATACCAACAATCAGTAAAAAAGCTAAATTCATTTTCCTTGTTTGATTTATTACATTATTGGCATTATGAGCGTTCCAAACGATTTTCATCAAAATGAGAATTTTTCTTAAGTAAATAATATCAATAATTAACAACTATCAATGAAGTGAAATTCATGTCCCGTTATTTGTTTGAATACGTAGTTGAAGCGTTTAGCTATCTATATCAGAGTCGCAAGGAAGTTTTAAGAAAGGTCATTAGCACCGAAACAAAACATTCAATGTTGAAGTTATTGATGTTAGCATTGTAGCATTGTGACTTCCTTAACCATTTTCTTATCAGCTCCACTAATACAGCCACTTTCATAGCTACTTCATTTGTTATATTCAGTGTAACTACATATAGTTCTATATAAAGTGAGTGAGCTTTTGTTTAACTCGCTTAGGTAGTATTGCTACTACTACTACTACTACTACGACTACTACTACTACTACTACTACTACTACTACTTCTTCTACTACTGCTGCTGCTGCTTCTTGTTCTTCTACTACTGCTACTACTACTACTTCTTCTACTACTACTGCTGCTGCTGCTGCTGCTTCTTCTTCTACTACTACTGCTACTACTACTACTACTACTACTGCTACTGCTTCTTCTACTAATTATTATTTACTGCTGCTTCTACTTCTTATTTTGAATTCTATTGCCATTTCTACAGTTTGCCGTTTAAACCGGTCAATACTTTCTTGGTTTAAAAGCAGATAACCTCTGTCGCAAGACATGCACGAAATGCAATTATTTACTTCTGAGAAAAACTTGTCAAGAAATTTATGACTATCCTTTAAAACGAAATTCAATTATGACTATTTACAGTATTTTATGTAGTGGTTTTGTCAAAACTTTAAGTTAATCCAAAAAAAGTTTGTTTTTATCGACAAACAACAGAAAGCTCACAATATGCAAGAACCCTCTTAACTTTTTTTCATGGATTTCGTGACACATTGCCTCTCGAAGGTTCAAATTCAAAGCTAAAAATAGGTATTGACATTCAATAAAATCGAATCTCACCCCTGCAGTTTTCAGCTTATCTCCGAGCTTTTCGACAAACAATTTGATTCTCTCCTCTTCTAGACTGAAGGCTTCTTGTAGCTTCTTCGGATCTGTCATCCCCATGGCTGTCAACAGGTGCGCAGATATTAATGTATAAAAATGATTTCAAATGAAAAGGTTACAATTAACATATATCGTATGAACGACATCACATGCACATAGTAGTGGCTCGTATAATTGTGAAAATTCCGTGATTTCCGTTTAAAA
Source organism: Steromphala cineraria (assembly GCA_916613615.1). Lineage (NCBI taxonomy): Eukaryota > Metazoa > Mollusca > Gastropoda > Trochida > Trochidae > Steromphala > Steromphala cineraria. The sequence goes on from OU744726.1 coordinate 11,263,240, forward strand.
AGAAATACAAATCCTGTTAAAAAGTTCGCCTGTCTATTTTCCAAATAAGGACCTTAATGCTCTTCAGGCAAAAGAAAAACGTTTAAGATGTCTAGAGTATCATAAATACTATGTCTAGGAAACGTAAACTTGTCTTCTATTCATGTTAAATTTATATGCAACTATTAATAAACTCTATTTCTCCCCTTTTAAAATCTGAGCAATAAAATTCCAATATACTTTCTTGTTTTGGTGACCACGTTTTGGTCTTTTTGCATTGTTTCAGCCATAAGCAGCATTTGGCATTTCAGATTAATTTTTGTACTGTACGGTAACCCCTACAGTATCCCCGATTCATCTTCAGTGATATAATACTCACGTGCAGTGGATACGAAGGAGTACTCTGGAGAGTACACGATGATGACCTTATCATTCTCTCGATGCACGTGGTTCACATACCCTGAAATGAATGGAAGACAATTATGAGGATTAGATTTACAAAACATTAATATTTTATGTTATGGTATAATAATACTTTTGCACATTTAATGTAAACATTGATAAACATGGGCTTAATATTCTACCTTATATTTTCATATATCTTTAGAGACCAATGTATGGTGTGTTATAATTGATGACAATAATGCAGTTTTTTTAAGGAGAAGGCATTATTAAAATATTCAATTTTGTAAATTTATAAACATAGCTCTTAAGTAAATTGTTTATTTTGCATCTTTATATCTTTAAAAGATAGAAGATTTTAAAAAATGATTAAATATTATTTATTCCCATGGTGACAGCTTCTTGAAGATGACGCCACTCAACAGTATCCTGTCAGAGAGCCTTTATAGCTAAGATGTTTAGCGTAAACGTTACTTTATTGTATATTTATACATACTTACTTATCTATATGATAAGAATTATTTTTGAATATGTCAGGTTAAGTTGGTATCAATAATCAATAGACCCTGTGTCACATTGTGTTATGACAATTACGAAGATCAAATGATCTTGGGTATCTCATTTTCTCTCTAAATGTCTCGACTTCTGATTGAACAACATCACATGACTATTTTGACCACGGCTTTTTAAAACGAATAACTAAATTCAACTAAGGCATCGAATATATTCAATATGAAACAAGTTTGAGTAAAATTCTCATCAGAAGCTGTTTGGTGCAAGAGACTTCATATTCAGAATATATGAGTTCTAATCAAATTACTTACATACACATAGAAACAGTATCCTACATTGGCGTCAGAAATTGATTCTAGAAATATTCTAATGATGTGGCCATGGAAATTAAAGATGGTTAATTGAAATCGATCTATTATTAATGGGAACCTTATAACTTATTAGTGCTGTATTAAGAGTCTGAAATAATGAATTGAATGACATGATTACCTTGTTTTCAGAATATCCAATTACTACCTTCCTTCTATGTATAAGAGATGTGTAAGTGTCCATTAACACATCAATAGTATGAACTTAATCCAGACAGTAGATCCGATCACTAGTATCAGATCCGATCAGTGTTGCAATAATCAGAGTTGGTTGTCAGTAACTACTTTAGCACAGTAGACATGCTCTTATCACGTGTTGGAGCAGGTGGCCAGTTTGGACAACAGCACTCTTAGGTGTTGCACCTTCCCTAGTCGACACGTAACACAAATGACGACGTTAACCTGCCACTTTCGGCTTGTTTATGTTGAAGATAACATCCAATAGTTATCATATTAGATGGACCAATCCGATGTGATTTTGTTTATCTACAGATATGTTAAAAGGGTTGTAAAGCTATTGTTCTGTTAAAACAATTTTTTTAGATGCAGTTCATAAGGAAATTTATTCATTTGAAAGCTTTTCTCAAACTAATAAAATTATTGATTCACAGTAACTGGAGCTCCCAAAATATCTGACCACACATAATCACTGTCCACGAGGCAGATCTTTGCACATAAACCTACACAATGTTGCGAACTCAAAACAAGTAATCTAATCTCATAAAAAAATAGTCATTATGGTTTATTTTAAAAAGAATTTTCATAATTTACATCCATTTATATGTTCGTGAGTTTGCACATTTATTGGATTCTCTGCACTATTCATGGCTTTGATTATATTGTATCACACATCGACCAGATTAAACCCCTCAAAAAATCTGATTGTCGGGAAACTTTAAGTATGAAATCTACATATAATAAACTGATTGATAAACTTTATTTTTCATAAGGGTTTGGAATTGATATTTAGATATACAAATGTATAACTAGTTACATGGGGATTCTTATTCAAATAAATTGAACAAACATGATTAATTTCAGATTAATTTACAAAAACATTTATAAGATTGTGCTTGCATCTTATAGGTTCCTTCATTTTTATTGATATTTGACTTTAATTAGTGTTCAAGTTGAATGTTGACTCATGGGTTTCACAATAACAAGATAGACAATGTCATTAAGTTGGAAAAAGAAATAACAGTAGTAGTTTCATTGTTTATAAATTGGAAGATGTCATGGTTTTCAAAAGGTAATTTTAAGAAAGTAATCACAATCAAAAACATTTAATTGCTTTGCTGAAAGTGATTTCAAAAACATAAATTTTCTAGTTAAACAAATGAATTTCAACTGTTCACGTCTATTTGTATGTAAAATGAAATATTAATGTATAATGTCTAACACGGAACATACATTTATAAACCAAGAGGTACTTATTTCATGTTTATCATCTGAAAATCAATCAGTCTATTTAAGACAAAATACATTAAATACATCTTTAAACTAAAAGTTTAATCACTTAACTCTTTTCAGGTTTCGGTTGATTTAAATACTACAAAGAGACTCAGCTAACGAAAACCAAACAACCATTTGAGAGTATTTAAGGGGATTTCTGTAAAGTTATATATCTTTTGCAATGTTAATTCGCAGCCTAATTCAAGTTTATTCTTGTTTGAACTTACATTGATTGACTTTTCTTGTAAATTCTACCGTTCGCTGAACGTCACAACATTATCAGTTATTTTTTGGCCTCATAAATAAACATTTATTGGTAAAAAATACAATTAATCGATAGCAAATCAATGCTAACGTCTTTAATTTATCTCAACGTATCTGGACTTAATATGATAATTTTTCAATAAACACAGAAACGTTCTACATATATTTCAAATGAATTCATCAAGTCAACGATCTGTACTCTAAACTTCTCTCACAAATATTTTTGTTGGGAAACTCTATACGTAAGATCCGCTTTCCTTATCTGTCCCGAGGCTTGTAATCATCTCGAAACGGTCTAGGTCATTCATCACAGTATTTGACACAGATCAGATACATTAGAGACACCAAATATGTCTTCAGTCCTTTCAGCACGCTTTGTACCATTAAAAGGCGTGATGCCATTGCAATGTGATCCAACCGAGACTGTTGAGTCATTCGATTTCTTGGAAACCTCGAGACTTTTCATGACGACAAGAAGTAAATGTCTTTAAAGAGGACACATTATGCAAGGTTTAGCTGTCGCCTTGATCCTTTCTTGCAACATTGTGACTTCAAATAGATATGGTACTTCAAATGTTAAATAACGTAATAGAAACATATGAAACTCTTCCACTGCCAAGATAAAAATTATCAGGATGATTAATCAGATTCCTTTCCATTTTTCATTAGAACAAAAATCTGCATTGGTCATTGTTTATCGGCTGAACCAGGTATTTTAACAGGTTTTTGATTAGCAACACCACTAAATTTCACATCAGCTTTTAATAGAAAGATGAGGACACAATGATACAACTTTCAATACTTATCACACTTGTATAACCATACAGGCACAGTATTTTAAAACCAAAACTTTACACGTCTTTTCAAAATATCGGTTTATGTGCACATCAAAACGGTGCAAAATAGACGATATCAGAGCTGACATACGAAACAACAATGGTTGAAAATGTTGCCCCCGGAGTTTAAAGACCATTACTATAACAGTAATATCGTTGTCAAGCAAAAGCTGGATATTGGCATATCTAGTGGGAGCTCAACTCTCAAGTACAATATATATACAGAACGTCATACATGTGCATTTGGGTCGTTTGTATTGAACAAGTAGATGTCATGGACGCGGAGAAACAACGAGTACGAAGAACGAGTTGTTTCTCTGCGTCCATGACATCTTCGAGTTCAATACAAACGACCCAAATACACACGTATGACGTTCTGTATTTATTATATACTCTCTTTTAAACCTTTTTAAAAGTAATTATGAATTGCTTAAATAATCCGAGACGTCGCACTGCGCATTGATACATAATGCAAACAAGGCGACACCTATAACACGCTCGACTGATGATTTGATACCTCAATTATCTTTTTATTTTCTCTTTATTTTGCGTAGTTAAACGTTAGAGGCAATTTTCTCAAGTGTTAAAACAAAATACAGTGATAAAAGTTTATCCTTAGTATTTTTTTATGAAGTTCTGAATGTGATAAACTTAAGTTCAGGATTCCGAGCGACGGGATCCTCTCAAACGACGTCACCATGGAAATGACGTCATAATCGTTGAAGGCTATGACGTCATAAGGGCCAAGTGTTGCTGGCGATGTTCTCGGAGTTTTGTTTAGGATTTCATTTTTATAGTGTTTTGCAGTTTCTTTACTAACGATAACACTAGTTTCTCACTATATTATTCTTCAATATCATATTAAAAAGTAAGTTTGTTACCAATGCATTGAGATACGTCAAATCCGAAGTTCAAATAAGGAAAATGATTGTTACATTCGGAAAGTTGCGAGAATTGCCCAAGCTTGAAAAGTAGAACCGGCAATCGTGCAATACGGAATTTACCATGCAATACGGAAATTGAAGACGTATTCCGTATTGCACCCTTGTATTACTATCCTAAGATTAAATGAGTATATAATAACAATATATCTGTGACTGATTACATCGATTGACCCATCAGTAGGTTCTCTTAGCTAATCTATGAGTGTAAAGTACCAGTGACTAGGTATGGTATTTGTTCTTTATATTACTATCCTGTTTTAAGGTCCCCTATCAGGCAAACCTGTAGTTGTGGTTTCCCATCTTATAACTGCAGATACAAATATGAGGAACACAAGTTTCTTTCACTAATGTTGAAAATATTGTCAGTCAAGCCTTTTTTTAATAATGCAGAGGAATATATGAATGACAACTTCTTTGTTCATTGTATACGACGTTTCGACACAGATTCTTGTGTCGTTCTCAAGTAGATTTAATTATCATATATTCATTCATTCATAGTGAGATAAAAAATGCCATCTTAAGCGAACAATAACTTTGAATACTTTTTAACGTTGCTGGAAATACTTTATCTAAATATTGATATATAAGTTTACGATTGCAAATAAAAATATATTTAACAATGTTGCTTAAATTATCTACAGGGAACCTAGCAATGTTTGTGATATTCAAATTCAAAAGGGAACTGATTGATTAGGCAAAACACATTTATTTAATGTTGAAGACGAAATGAGTTTAGACCATGCTTATTCAATATTTCAGGTCACGTGGTCAATGGTATAAGTTTCAGAGAAAATGCATACAAAACTTGTGACATGAGTTTTAACTAGTTACTTGACAACCTTCAACAACCTTCAACGGGTTAATGCAAACATAAAAAAAACCAAAGAAAAATGTTAATAAAGTAAGCTTATTATAGAACCGAGATTTCATGGGGTGGTTATTGGGTTTCTATAACTCCCATGGCATAAGGTATTAATCAATATTTACATAAACATGATTAACAAAGATTCATCTGATAATATATAATGAAGATAGAAAACAACTGTATTAGTTTACACACAATCGTTCTTGTGTATTTGTACATACATGTAGAAAACGGTTCTTGATTGTGACGAGATAAGAATCTTCTTATCATTTAAATAAGAATATTAATATGTTCATGCCATTAGAGCTCTGTATCTCTTTATACATTTTCCCATATAGTCACGTGTATTTAAATGTCAGTTGTTTCTTATTTATCAATATTTAACGATATCAGGGGGAAGGAAATCCTTCTATGTGATTTTGAAAATATAATTCGATTATAAGGTTATATAGCATGTAAACAAATTACAAATAACACATGTGCTCTGACAATTGAGGTCATTACTTCAAGGAGATAAAGTAAATGTAGGAAGAAACGTGTCAAAAGTTGATAGATCAACCAAGCCAAAGTATTTTCATATGTGATAAGAATCAATCCGTCACAGTTTGCTAACAAGACAGTAAATATACACCAACCTGATGTTATTGATTATGTGAGTGACAATGTGAGATGTAGTTTGACCAACATCAATTCACTACCAGTGAATGGTCAGGAAGTCGTAATATCACACATGTTTGTCTGGTTAACATCGATCACCTATATAATCACAATCTGTCATTTCCTTTAAATGGTTCTTTGTACACCATCACTCTTAACTTCCGCAGCAGATTGAATTTATGTTTCGAAAATATGTTAATAGATCCAATGATGATAACATGGACATTCGAAATATTTTATTGTCCTGATACCTTTTTAGATTTGTATAAACTTAGTGGGACTTTTTTTCAGTCTGTAAAGCATAGTGCAGTAAAAGCAATTCCTATGTAATCTTGAAGAGCCAATTTAAAACTGGAAACGGAATATAGTTGAATGAACTGATTCCATTGATAAAATTTTTTAATTAGTTTTGCTAAATCCAATCTACCAACACTCTCTTAAGCGAAAACACATACTTGGTAAAACTTTTATCAACATTCAACATGATAAAGGTCTCACGACAATTACATTATAAAAGTATACGATCATAAACTTGAAGAAGATTAATTAAAATGAGCTGATATAGGAAACAACAATGGTTGAAAACCTTGATTTTGAAGATTTGGGACAACTACGACAACAGCAATCTCGTTGTCAAGCAAGAGCCGGATATTGAAATATCAAATGGGACGTCCACTCTCAAGTACACATCAATACTCTCTGCGGCTATGAAGGACGATTGACCCTCAGGTGGGTTCTCTTAGCTAATTAATGGGTGCAGAGGACTAGCTTTTTGTTCTGTTTTTAAAGGGACAGTTCTAACGGGGTGTTAATGTGAAAACGAAATCCACGGGGATACATCAGTAAATGCCAATAATGCTATTAGTGCATGATTTTAACATAAAGTTGAACATGTAAGTATGGTAAAATTTTTATCATTTTATGGATTTATATTTGACAACTTGATAAAGAAGAGGGAACACGCTAATTTCGTTTCCACAAACAAAATAGATAGGACTGTTTCTTTAAGGTCCCCTTCAAGGTACACCTGTTGTTGTGGTTTGCACAATGTACAATTGCAGATTCAAATATGAAAAACACAAAGTTATTACATCTATGTCTGTTATCTTTTTTCTTCAAATTCTGCTGATTAATTCGAAATTCTTTCGTTCCTTGGCCATATCTCAAAAACTGTGAAATATGTTTTTTAAGGTGTCCAATGAATCAATTTGAACTTGGTGCATATTTGGGGTAAGTCCATTTCAGGACCATAGTTAACAGCTATTACGTATATTTTTACTAAACTTAGCATGTAATTAGACCTAGTGGTTGAGTGGTACCTTTTACTACTATGGTTATTAAGAATTTTAAACTTTTCTGGTTTTCTGGAGATGACAACTTCAAGGAGATGAAGTAAATGTAGGAAGAAATGTGTCAAAAGTTGATAGATCAACCAAGCTAAAGTATTTTCATAATTATGTGATAAGAATCAATCCGTCACAGTTTGCTAACAAGACAGTAAATATACACCAACCTGATGTTATTGATTATGTGAGTGCCAAAGTGAGATGTAGTTTGACCAACATCAATTCACTACCAGTGAATGGTCAGGAAGTCGTAATATCACGCATGTTTGTCTAGCTAACATCGATCACCAATATAAACACAATCTGTCTTTGCAGCAGATTGGTTTATGCTTCAAAAACATGGCGTTGTGCCTTGATCTCTACCAAAATCCTCTCAAATAAAAATCTCTCTCTCTCTATAAATTAAAAACTTATAATGTTATTTTTCAGTTGAGAGTTGCTTTTCTGTTGATATTCACGCTATCTGATTGCTTCGTCTTGATATGGATTGCAAGAATAATGCACAAAAAAGTTTGGTTTAATGCATCTAAATCAAGATACAAAAACTGGAGATAAGCATATGAACTAGTCATTATGTATTTGGTGAAAACACTTCATTCTTTCCATCACTTTGACTTAGAAAGCCCAAAGTATAACTTAAAGAGACAGTTAATTGTAACAATCCAGTACAACCGTTTCAAGATCCTTCACTGTAGACCTTAGGTCAGAGGTTTCCTCCCACAGTAGACCACATTTGTAAACCATTGCTGGGCGCAGGTGGCCAGTTCTTCTGTTGGTGTTGGTCTTCAGTGGACATGTAGCAGTGCTAATGAGTACCTAAACACTACATGTCAGCGTTGTTTACATTGATGGTTACTTGGCCTGATGGACGCGGCACCCATATCTATGGCAAATTGATATCTAAGGACAAGTCTTTGTATAATTCCTTTCTCATGATGAATCACTTCCTTTTGATGAATTACTATTTTGAAATCTTTAATCATCTCGCAAGACAGCGATTAAATAGTTCAAAAGATTTCAAACAATCTCTGATGTTAATTGATTAAACCCATACTTAGCACCATTTAACATCCTTTTCGATAAGGTTCCTTTGAAGCTTAAATAATTGCATCACCTTTTTGTTGATATGCAAAATACTCCTTTGTAATATTAAGGAATCATTTTATAATATGCCCGATTAAAACAAGTCAACCTCTAGAATTTATGATACTACTGTAACTTTGGTAAAATAATATTTATTGATTGCCTGTGGTAAAAATGGATTGTGGTTATCAGGTCCAAAACAGCCAACTAAACATGACTTGAATGTTGCTGAATTACATATGTGATCACACGCTCTCAATAAGTTAAGATTTGTCGGAGTGTTATTTTCAGTAACACCAGTTCACTGCATAGTTTAGTTATAATACTATCCCTGAACATGTTCAAATCATTTGGTCCATTTATATACAGGACGACAAACAATAGCTTGATTAACGATATCATGTTCTTAAAATTGTCAAAATTACCAAATCTATAAGTTGAATATATATGAAAAAGATGACGTTTGAGAGTTACTTAATGATATTGAACAAATCATCTTTATTCTATTACTTTCAGAGAGAGAAAGAATACCTGTAACAAATCACTCCCAAACTAATATTTAAAATAGATATACTTAAAAAAAACACAAAAGAGTTTCAACAACACCATTTTATCAACTTCGAAATAAAAACGAAGCCCATGTCTTCAAAGATATGAAAGTGTCCTACATAAACAATGATTAAAAGTCTTGACTCATTCACAATTACGTAACAACAACAATCTCGTTGTCAAGCATGAACCGGATATTGGCATGTTTTGTCGGCCTTCAAATGTCAAATACAAATACCAATTTGCTTACTTTCGAGAATACTGCGACCTATGAGTAACTCTCTTAAGGTTTCCCTGAGCTATTTAAGAGCGAAGAGTTACAAATGACAATCAGGAGGATTTGTACTTCCTATTATGATATCAATATCAGGTTCATATCAACTATACGCCGCAAGTGATGATTTTATTGTAGCATGAGACCAATAGTGTAATTCAACATCAGACTATTTCTGTTTTCGTATAATCATGTATTTGATATTTGAATATTTGGCTTTCAGGATTAAAAATACTGTTTGGTGTGAACTTTGTCATTTTTAATGGGAAATGAAACAAAAGATAGGCAAGATTGATTCGCATATCAGAAAGAAGAGAAACATCATGCAGTTCTGATTTATTAAAAATAGTAACTGAGTAATACGTAGTTCGACTTGACATCTATCAAATTTGGAACTGATTGAAGTCCTAATTAAAGTCCACTTGGAAAATAAAAGATCAGATAACGGATTCCTTGATGAATTAACTGTGACATGAAATAAGTTTGAAAAGCTATTTGATTAATCTTCTAAATTAGCTAACATTATTATATACGATTTACGCATTTACGTATTTATCACGTATAAAATGGTTACGATTAATGTATAATACAAAATCTCCAACTATGTACAACACAATTTAAATCTCCCTTAGAAAAGTCATCTATGACGCTTAGATAAGGAATATGTGATTATTAATTGACATATCATCTCTCTGATTAAAGTTTTTTTAATTGAACAACCGATTTTTGAACAGAATAAATTAATCAGAAAAAATATATCGAAATGAGTAGGGCATTTTACTTAATTACTTTCAAACTTTCAAGTTTAGATCTTACAGGCATTTGACAGATATTTCCTGGTCTCTCCTGATTTTCTAAAAACCTTTAGAATTGTCATGAAAACTTATCTACGACCTTTGTTGTGGAAGAATAGTGAGTGTTGTCAATGTTTTTCATTGTAATGTTGAGCATCCATTAATTAATGTTCAAGAACAATTGCCCTAAGCTTACTTTATAATGTCATTTTTCATGGATATCACATATGAAGTTATTTTTGTGTGATTTAAGAGTCATTGATTTGATTCTGAAAGTAACCACAATTAAGTGTGCTCTCAAAATTCATTTCAAGGCTGTGCAAAATGAACAAATATCTTCACATATAGTTGTTCAAAGCATTAAGAAAAGAGTAAACTGATTCGCCTCCTTTCAATAACAAGCTAGTGAAGTAGAGCAAACTGATGGTATAGATAATGTGAATGGCAAACATACAATTTTTGGTAATATTCTAAGGCTAGTCGAATGTGCTTACATTAAAATTGAGTCATGACCATAATATATATCGGCCTCAAGAGAATTACACAGCAACGGAAATGTTCTTGTCAAGAATGATGGGATATTGGCATATTTTGTGGGCCTTCAAATCTGAAGTACACTTTCAACACACTCTACTTGAGAGACTACTACAAAATATGAGAGACTCTTGTAAGGTTTCTCTGAGCTAATTAAGAGGTGAAGAGGTACCAGTTGGAATGAGAAGCATTTGTGCTTTGCAAAAGAAACTCTACCAGTATACCATTGTTTATTGCAAAACACCATTCCAAAGTTATCGTAATAAAATACCTTTGTTACTACTATCAATTATTATCATTATTTTTATTGCCATTATTTTTGCATTAAGGTTGACATACTGAAATAAAAGATTAACTATAATAAAACGTTAGTGATTTCGTAATCTGTGATCGATTGTTGTGAATTCTTTGATTTTGTTTTTGTCACACCAAAGACAAGACCTGATGTTTGGCATATTGTGAAAACGACATAGGTCAAAAATTAATTCCCTATACATGAGGGATATTTTCATTAAAAAAATCTAATCACTTAGGGCTTTTCAAACATGGAATAAGATGTGTTTGTCTTATGACAAAAACATGATAAAAGGTCATTTAATTCAAGCTTCAAAGTCACAAAATATCTTACCATTGATTTGATGATTTACGTTAATGCATGAAATAAGTTTGAACATGTCAGTTAATCAAATATTTAAGCAAAAGACATGCAATGAGAAACGTTAATAGCTTTCAATGTTTGTCACACGTTGCCTAAAATGTTTTTTAAATGTGTATTTTGATTAATGTATTAAACTTGAACAAACGTTTCATTAATGGTTAACAAGGAAAATCCATTAATGACACACGAGGTTCCATATAACGTTTCTGAAGTAGATGTTGAACTCAATAACATCACAGAATTGACAGAATAAATAAAACCAAAATATTGTCAATTAATCATGAATTTCTACCATATCCATGGTTTGTTAAAGACAAAATGGCAAGAGCACATATCAATTGCTTTCTGACTTTATGGGGTTATCTCACGAAGCTCATAAAAATAACACCATGACCAAAACCAGTGGATCATTTATTGTAAGACATTGCCAAATATACTCAGATGATTTGTCATGTCAAAGTATGCCATTTCATGGGTTATTAACCTGGCAAACACTTGACTAGTGAAACAGCGATTAAAGATGGTTTTATTGGTGTACTAAATGGTGCCATCATTGTTGTCCACACAATGATTCCGATCCACAGGGGTAAGACAAATCTTTTAACAAAAGATTTTGATAAATGTGTGAAATGCGTGTTCTGATATTTTGATGCAGCTCCTGTAGTATCAAAAGAGCTTGTAACACAAATCAACTAGAATCAATACTCAAAATCAAAGCTTTCAAAAGAATTTCTCACAACTATCGGGTCTCTTTGGGAAGGCATTGATTATATCTTTCAGAACCGCCATGATATCGTTTTGTGATAATACAGCCAAATTAGGCCTATTTTCCAAAACTCAAACCATGCTCTGTGATACTTTACACTCAGGTTTTTGAAAATTTTGGAAATTGAAATCGTGAACCAGAGTATCGACCCAGTATCGAACCGTATAATTGACATCAAACATGCCCCAAAGGCTACTAACACATCATTGTCAAGATCACTTTGTTCCGAATGTTCCTGAGAAAGTTTCACATGAGAAGGTCACAAGTCAGTTAGGTTGTTTTGAACCAAGTCAGAGAACCAAGATGATTGGGGAAACCTTTCAAATAACACAATTATGAAAATTGTGAACTGCAACGTTGTAAAATAATAGTGCTATCATGTTGCATCGATGAAATAGGATGTTTTTCAACTTTACAATGCAAGATACGTTGATGTGCAATTTTTGTGTGTGCTCTTCAACAACATTATTTATATATATGCATCATCTAATATTTCAATTTCAAATCATTAAAACTGATTTAAAACCATTTTGTAAATGTTCACCTGTTTGGTTGAGTCAACAGACCTTAGGATCAATAACGATGCTGTATAACCATCCACCTGCAGCAATAACCGAGTTAATGTGTTGAGCAAATCGATGTTGGACTGACCAAACTATTTGTCTGTTAAAGAAACTTTACCATAACTCAGAAGAAATCGATGTTGACAAAACCCGGCATCCTGCAGAATATTGACATGACCCTTGATATCCGGTTATTGGGAATCGTTTCTTCATGAGATAATAACTTGTGGTGCAGATCCGACTCGTGAATTGTTATTGTAAAACAGAAAATTGTATTAAAAACTATTTTATATATGTTATCTATATATATAACCTTTGGATCAGAAATTCAATAGATATTGGTCATTTTTTCATTCAGACACTAATTACAGTGTGGAATATATTTTCCCGCAATGATTAAAGCATTAATGAAGTGAACAATATTGATAGGTAGAGGCATCCATAACGATGCTGTATAACCAGCCAGTGCACCAATAACTGAGTATATTTATTGAGCAAATCGATGTTGGACTGACCAAACTATTTGTCCATTTTCGAATTGTAACTTAATTTATGTAAAAGAAGAGATTTATGCGTTGTGAAGAAACCTTTTTTGAATATCAGACAGTCAAAATGATTATGTGAATGTCTCATTTTTTTTTTAAATTTCAAAAGCTTTTGTTAATTTAACAGTGTGCAGATTAACGATAAAAAAGAAACAAAATGCTTAACAAAAAGATCCGAGGGAATTGAATTCAAAAACATGTAAGTTCGAATACAAAATAAGTTCTTCAAACATAAAGAAAAATCTTTATTAGTTAAAAACACGTACCATTACGTATATCTTAATGGGATGGAATAACCTTTTTAATCAAGTACAAATTGTTTCCCTTTCTGAACATCCTGAATAGGACCACCCCTGCTACATCAGAGTACATGTATGTGTCCCTGCATTATGCTCCAAGTTAGAAAATTGAAATGAAATTGCTATTAGGTGCATGACACTCACAAAATCCGTGGATATATAAGTTTCCCAAGAATGCCTTGTATATTCAGACGTATTTTATGACTGCACGATTTCTATGGAACCAATGAAATGAAATAGGTCGATGTCAAACAAATGGTTTTATTATCAAATGTAGGAAACATATCACACACTCAAGCATTTGCAAGTGAAACAAAATAGATAAGAAAAATTGTCTCAAATAATTTGCACGTTATGAGAAATTCTATCAATCAGGACGTAAGAAACAAAGCAAATGTGAATTTGACTTTACAAAAATAACAAACAGTTCACAACACGTAAATTGCACAACTGTGCTATGACTTTACAATAAGCACATGTATTTCTTTGTTACGTAGTGATGAGCACTACCCATTTGCATGCTAAGGAAATGTCTCTACGAACAAGTAAAACATAAAAAGAATTATTAATTAACTTTCTAAGAGAAAAAAATTATCAACCCTTTTCAAGAAATTAAATATAAAAAGGAGCAACTTACTCAGTTATGATACAATGACATAGTTGAACAGGAATTAAAAGGAAGAGAAATTGGATTATAAGTGGTGATTTAAAATGTATAAACTTTTTCTCTGAGAACTTGAATAAGAATCCTACAGTTCTTATCTAAAAACACTTTTTGTCACACTCTGTGTATCCCTTGAGAACCAAGTCATATCGATAGAACTGTTCGTCTATCGTTGCGTGTCGTTTTGGCTTTCCAGTGCCAAATTTGTGCGATGATTGTAACATTTTCCATTATTTGAGGATATAATTAAGTTACAACAATTCTGTTAGTAAGTGAAACTAGGCGGTGGGTTTGTTTTGTTCTGAAAACACGATTTATTCATTTTCCGTATGAAAACACACGATCAACATGTAAAGTATATTCTGTTTTGAAGAGGTTTGGAGATGAAATTTAATCAGGTTGAAGTAAAAAATGCATGCAAAGCCTTCTCTTCAGAGTGAACTTAAAAACGCATCCCAAACTACAATGGATGAAATAATAACCCGGACAAATTTACCGAGGGATATAAATTGTAAAATCACGAATAACCTTCAATAATCGCCTCGTGAAATATTAACCATATAAGTACGGTTCTAAAGAGAATGACTCGTAACATCTTGACGATTGTTTCTATCCTTCATGTTCTGCATTTTAAAGCTTTTTGCCAGAGGTACTTTTTCAAACCTTATATTTGTTACTTTATTAACTCCCTCCTCTGCTCTTGTTGACAATCTCTTCCTTGTTGTCTGTAAATAATGGTCCTCTGTTGGCACCTAATTACTGTTTTAGATATTTATTATCTTGTTTACAACGAGTCCTCTGTCTTTACTGTACTTGCATTTTAGTGAGCGAGTTCATTTAATGCTATTCATTTAACGTATTCTTAAACGGAATCTTAAACTTTGTTGAAAATCACATCACTCTTAGATGACTGATAGCCAAACGTTGAGTATCGATGACGATTTAATTTACCAACCTCATTACATTCAGATCAAACCTAGCACTCGAAGACCAGATCTGGGTCCCGTTGCACAAAACACTTAGGTGACCTTTAGTCTCTAAGTGAGCTTTAGTGAAATGTTAAATGATGGCACTAAGGTCAACCTTGATTTGTGCAACAGCTTCCTGACCTCTGCTCTGTGAGGTCAATGTCTCGTGAACTTGAACTCTAGCCAATAGACAACCTGCCCTGGAAATCGCACATGCGATTCAATTTGAACATGTCATTAGTTACATACATGGTAAGTGAAGTTCAGAGAAAGAGCACAATACATGGCCCTTGGTAAGTAGGGGACAAAAGTCAGCATGAAGGGGCACGGGTTAATGAGTTGTGAGCGCCTCATAGAAGTATTTCAGCCAAAAGCGGCGTCAATGGGACAAATGGTGAGTTTGTATTGTAATGATTTTGATTCTTGTTAGATTCTTTATTATCCTTTCTCCAAATGGCTGAAATGACTCCTCCTCGTCCTCTTCTTTCTTATTTCTCCTCCTTGCCCTTGTGATGTTTGTGATCATGGTCCTTGTGACGACACACAAGTACAGGCACATCAGAGTGGTGGACCACGTAGTCGCTGACACTGCCCATGAAGGTTCGCCGGATGGACCCGAGACCCCGACATCCGGTCACTATCATTTGCGCACCCTCCTCCTTAGCAACCTCCACTATCACGTGACCTGCAACACCAGCTTGGCTTCTGACCTTGCCGCCAATCTGTAATGTATGAGAGTGTTTGAGAAGCATTCATCGAGTTTGCATTTTAATGGAAGAAAAGTTAATTCTATGGATGTAGCATTAGTTGTTGGGGAGTTGAGTAGTTGTTAGTACGGCATGACTTGGGTGTGCCGATTAGAAGAGACTCGATCCAAAAGGTACAAGAACTTCTGATGCATTAATTTAGGATTATGATTATTTAACTCCTTTACGTGAAAGAAAGTTTTGATATATATAAAGGCTTACAATATAAAGGAACGGCACCTTGCCTTTGTGCACTTTACATGAATATTATAACCATTATTTCATATACATACTTCTCAAAAGAATCTAATTGAATCTAAATAATCTTGTTTTGAGCTGCAGACATGACTGTTCCTTAAATTATTTTGAGTAGTGTATACCACATCAAGTTAATTTAAGAAAAAGGGATACGGTGAACTATCTCTGAGTCCATATCCGTAACTATTCAATGAAATAAGAGTCACCTGTATATTTTTTATTTTGGATCATAATGAATATATAAAAAACTAATTATATAAAACAGTTCCTAAGATAAACTTAAAAGTCAATGTTTCTCTCTGTTGATTAATACGGAAGGGAATATTCCTCTTTTAACAATGTATTTAGGCGGCGCATAACCTGGCCACCTGACACTTGAATGTTGATTAGGAGCCAGCGAGTACAGAAGTGTCTACATTGACATAAACTTGTAAAAATCTATATCGAGGCATGTTAAAAAGTTCTCAGATTCTCTCCCCACAGAGGTAGATCAAGTAAAAAAATGTTGATCCTTCATCTGCTTCAATCAGGCCAAGTCCGTGGTTTCCGGAAGATTCCCCTGGCGGAAATATTTTTTATCACAATTCATTTGAATTTTTAAGCAAATGACAACGTGGAGAGGCATGTTCCTATCACAATGTCTTTGCAATGATTCATTTTAAGACAGCGTCGCTGATTGAACAACTAACTCTAATTGTATCCAATCAAGTTTTTCCCATTCGAGCCCACAAATTCGGCCAATTGGAATATAGGCTTGATCAACATTTCATTACCCGATCTCCATCTATGGGGAGAGAATGAGGGAAATTAACAGAATGTCAAATACTATCGCAACCTACCATTAACCATTTACCATTCAGACTGTCAAAATATTTTCTTCGCCTTTCAATATTATATGTAATCATGCAATATTTTTACAATATCTACAAGTTGAAACTAGATATCTTCTACTCGACCCTAATGGATCTTGATAAACATACATTCATGCATGATAAAATTACTGTCAAATGCCGAGGCGAAGTCAATGGAAATTGTTGAAAATTCCTGCCATTAAGACCCGCTTGAAATGGGGATGTTTTTTATTGAGGTCGAATAAATTACTTTATGGTTACTGAATTTATGCTTTAAAATGTATATGAGAGACACTTTTTATAACTGAAATTTTACGAGGACATATAACATTTGACAAACTTGTCGAATAGCATACAATAGAAAATACAGTGAAACAAGTCAACAACAAACAGGGAACTGTGGATCATAAATCTATTTCGATTGTATCACAAGCTAAGCGAGAAAGTATCCTCAGATCAGATTCTCCAGATCAAAACGCCTGGACGTGTTTGAAACAGGAGATAACAAGTCTAGCCGGATAATTGAATACCATATCTCAAGGGAATTAACAGCAATTTCTCTCTTTGGTATAAAGAGATAATGAACCTTAATACAACGCCATCGGAGGTTGACAAATTACACGTGGAATTACATCAACGTGACACAGGAGAACAATACAATACACCATTACATGTTTGTAATTACAGTTTGTATATAAGATCTGGCAGGACAGTAAATCTCCACTATGTAACATCGTAATCTAACGGCGGGTTGACAACAGTTCAAGCTCTCGGGTCAAATCGTTACTTGTCCTTTAGCTGAACTTCCCAGTGTTGTGGTTTCATAGCGGAGATATTTAAATTTATGTAATAATATATAAATTTCTGTGCACGAGTTACTCGTGACTAGTGCTGAAATTAAATAATATTGGGATGTAATTCGGAAATAATCAATCGAGTTAAAAGTACACGTGTGATATCATATTCACTGACAAGTACTTTGCATGTATTTTCCCTTTGAAAAGCAACAGATTCATGACATATGTTGTAGTTTATTTTAAGGATAAACACTATCAAAAGTTTTAATTTTACCTAGAATAAAATATTCATGTGTCAATTAATTGCTTTTTTTTCTCAATATTAAAATTCCAAACTCGCCTTAATTTTTGTTTGTAGTTGAACAGAGTTGTTTGGTTCAATTTCGTGGTTT
Organism: Steromphala cineraria; assembly: GCA_916613615.1. Taxonomy (NCBI): domain Eukaryota; kingdom Metazoa; phylum Mollusca; class Gastropoda; order Trochida; family Trochidae; genus Steromphala; species Steromphala cineraria. The sequence goes on from OU744726.1 coordinate 11,281,607, forward strand.
CTTGAAATAAAAACATGTTAAAATGTTCTGAATTTAATTGGAATATATCTTTAAAATCGTGAAAGTGACAATTTGAAAGATTAGATGTCCAAGAAAGTCGTGCAGAAGAAAACTAACGCAAAAACATTTATCACGAAAACAACTTTCGTTTTGTTTCCAAGGTTTCCTTCAAATAGCTTTCAATCATTGGAAGAGCGAACTGACATGTAAATCGTAAAAGACACGAGAATGTCACGCTGCACGTGCAGCATGTTGAAATGTTCAAACAAACAGTAAGAAAACGTGGAACACGTAAATACTACGCCTGCCCTATGATGAATGTTGTCAGTTCACATAGCCTGGGAGATTTACAACATGCTCGTATGACTCGGACATATACGAGTGGTAGTGGAAGTGTTTTACAAATTCTATGCATAAATATTGAAACAGACATGCCACATGAACGGTACCAAATACTTCCTTATAGACTATTGTTTCTAATATTCTATTAATATTATAATACAGATTTTACAAATATTTGAAAATGCTTGTCATCGCAAACCATTTCTGTTGCTGCTTCTTCTACAACTTCTAATGCTGCTTGTACTACTACTACTTCTACTACTACTACTACTACTACTACTACTTCTACTACTACTACTACTACTACTACTACTACTACTACTTCTACTACTACTACTACTTCTACTACTACTACTACTACTACTTCTACTACTACTACTACTACTACTACAACTACTACTACTACTACTACTACTTCTACTACTACTACTACTATTACTACTACTTCTACTTCTTCTTTTTCTTCTTCTACTTATTATTATTTACTACTGCTTCTACTTCTTATTTTGTATTCTACTGCCATTTCTACCGTCTGCCATTTTTACCGTTCAATACTTTCTTGGTTTAAAAGCCGAAAACATCTGTTGCTAAGCCAACTCCTAAACTACGAATTCACTGGTGTTCAATTATCACTGGTTTTCTTTTTCAAACCCTCATCCGAATAACAGTATTCAGTGATACAGCAGACATGCACGAAATACAATTATTAAAACAGGACCTTCACAACATTCAAGAACCCCTTTTCATTAAAGCAAACATGCCTTTTTTTCATAGTTCTCTTGACACATTGCCTTTTGAAGGTTCAAATTAAAAGGTAAAACTACATGTAGGTATTGACATTCAATAAAATCGAAACTCACCCCTGCAGTTTTCAGCTTATCTCCGAGCTTTTCAACAAACAATTTGATTCTCTCCTCTTCTAGACTGAAGGCTTCTTGTAGCTTCTTCGGATCCGTCATCCCCATGGCTGTCAACATGTGCGAAGATATTATTGTAAAAGATAATTTCAAATGGAAAGCTTACAATTTATATTTATCGTATCAACGACATCACATGAACATAGTAGAGATCATGACCCGTATGATTGTGTAAATTTCGTGATTTCCGTTTTAGAGAAATACAATCCTGTTCAAAAGTTTAAAGTCTGTTTTCCAAATAAGGACTTTAATGCCTTTCAGGCAAAAGAAAAAACGTTTAAGAGGCCAATAGTATCTTAAATACTATGTCTATGAAACGAAAACTTGCCTGCTATTCATGTTAAATTAATTTGCAACTAATAAGAATTTTTAAAATGTGAGGAATTAAAAAAACGATTCACTTTTCTGTTTTTGTGACCACGTGTTGGCCATTTTGCAGTATTTCAGCCAAAAGTGGCGTTTGGCATTTCAGATTATTTTTGTTACTGTACGGTAACTCCTACAGTATCCCCGATTCATCTTCAGCGACATAATACTCACGTGCAGTGGATACGAAGGAGTACTCTGGCGAGTACACAATGATGACCTTATCATTCTCTCGATGCACGTGGTTCACATACCCTGAAATGAAGGGAAGATAATAATGAGGGTTATATTTACAAAACATTAACATTTTATGTTATGGTATAATAATACTTTTGCACATTTAATGTAAACATTGATAACATGGGCTTGGTATTCTACCTTATATTTTCATTTATCTTTAGAGACCAATGTATGGTGTGTTATAATTGATGACAATAATGCAGTTTTTTTTTAGGAGAAGGAGTGAGCATTATTAAAACATTCAATTTTGTAAATGAATAAACATAACTCTTAAGTAAATTGTTTATTTTGCATCTGCATATCTTTTAAAGATGAAGATTTAAAAAAATGATTAAATATTATTTATTCCCATGGTGACAGCTTCTTGAAGATGACGCCACTCAACAGTATCCTGTCAGAGAGCCTTTATAGCTAAGATGTTTAGCGTAAACGTTACTTCATTGTATATTACCGTGGTGACAGCTTCTTGAAGTTGACGCCACTCAACATTTTCCTTTCAAAAGGTCTTTATAGCTAAGATGTTTAGCGTAAACGTTACTTTATTGTATATTTATATACATACTTACTTATCTATATATATTTTTTCAATACGTCAGGTTAAGTTGGTATCAATAATCAATAAACCCTGTGTCACATTGTGTTGTGTTGTTACAATTACGGAGATCAAATGATCTTGGGTATCTCATTTTCTCTCTAAATGTCTCGACTTCTGATTGAACAAAATCACATGACTATTTTGACCACGGCTTTTTAAAACGAAGAACTAAATTTAACTAAGGCATCGAATATATTCAATATGAAACAAGTTTGAGTAAAATTCTCATCAGTAGCTGTTTGTTGCAAGAGAATTTATATTCAGAATATATGATTTCTAATCAAATATCTATTTACACATAGAAACAGTATCCTACATTGGCGTCAGAAATTGATTCTAGAAATATTCCAATGATGTTGCCATGGAAATTAAAGATGGTTAATTGAAATAGATCTATTATTAATGGGAACCTTATAACTTATTAGTGCTGTATTAAGGGTCTGAAATAATGAATTGAATGACATGATTACCTTGTTTTCAGAATATTCAATTATTACCTTCCTTCTATGTATAAGAGATGTGTAAGTGTCCATTAACACATCAATAGTATGACCTTAATCCAGACAGTAGATTCGATCACCAGTAATTGTCAGTGTTGCAATAATCAGAGTTGGTTGTCAGTAACTACTTTAGCACAGTAGACATGTTCTTATCACGTGTTGGAGCAGGTGGCCAGTTTGTACAATAGCACTCTTAAGTGTTGCTCCTTCCCTAGTCGACACGTAACACTAATGATGACGTTAATCTGGCATTTTCAACGTGTTTATGTTGATGATAACATCCAATAGTTATCATATTAGATGGACCAATGCGCATATTTGTGATTTTGTTTATCTGCAGATATGTTAAAAGGGTTGCAAAGCTATTGTTCTGTTAAAACAATTTTTTTAGATGCAGTTCATAAGGAAATTTATTCATTTGAAAGCTTTTCACAAACTAATAAAATTATTGGTTCACAGTAACTGGAGCTCCCAAAATATCTGACCACACATTATCACTGTCCACGAGGCAGATCTTTGCACATAAACCTACACAATGTCGCGAACTCAAAACAAGTAATCTAATCTCATAAAAAAAATAGTCATTATGATTTATTTTTAAAAGAATTTTCATAATTTACATCCATTTATATGTTCGTGAGTTTGTAGATTTATTGGATTATCTGCACTATTCATGGCTTTGATTATTTTGTATCACTCATCGACCAGATTAAACCCCTAAAAAAATCTGATTGTCGGGAAACTTTAAGTATGAAATCTACATATAATAAACTGATTGATAAACTTTATTTTCATAAGGGTTTGGAATTGATATTTAGATCTACAAATGTATAACTACATGTAGTTACATGGGGATCCTTATTCAGATAAATTGAACAAACATGATTAATTTCAGATTAATTTACAAAAACATTTATAAGATTGTGCTTGCATCTTATAGGTTCCTTCATTTTTATGTAAAATAATATCATATATGAAAACAAATAACAACACGAAAGTAGGAAATACAATTGAGTTTTTAATGAGGAACGTTTTATTTTTTAAATCAATGGGATACCAAAATAAAGATGGTTATTTTATAAACGAGATTTGACTTTAGTTAGTGTTCAAGTTGAATGTTGACTCATGGGTTTCACAATAACAAGATAGACAATGTCATTAAGTTGGAAAAAGAAATAACAGTAGTAGTTTCATTGTTTATAAACTGAAAGATGTCATGGGTTTCAAAAGGTAATTTCAAGAAAGTAATCACAATCAAAAACATTTAATTGCTTTGCTGAAAATAATTTTAAAAACATAAATTTTCTAGTTAAAAAAATGAATTTCAACTGTTCACGTCTATTTGTATGTAAAATAAAATATTCATGTATAATGTCCAACATGGAACATACATTTATAAACCAAGAGGTACTTATTTCATGTTTATCATCTGAAAATCAATCAGTCAATTTAAGACAAAATACATTAAATACATCTTTAAACTAAAAGTTTAGTCACTTAACTCTTTTCAGGTTTCGGTTGATTTAAATACTACAAAGAGACTCAGCTAACGAAAACCAAACAACCTTTTGAGAGTATTTAAGGGGATTTTTGTATAAGTTATATATCTTTTGCAATGTTAATTCGCAGCCTAATTCAAGTTTATTCTTGTTTGAACTTACATTGATTGACTTTTCTTGTAAATTCAACCGTAAACTGAAAGTCACAACATTATCAGTTATTTTTTGGCCTCATAAATAAACATTTATTGGTAAAAAATACAATTAATCGATAGCAAATCAATGCTAACGTCTTTAATTTATCTCAACCTTTTCTTCTGTTGATTCAACGTATCTGGACTTAATATGATAATTTTTCAATAAACACAGAAAACCTTCTGCATATATTTCAAATGAATTCGTCAAGTCAACGATCTGTACTCTTAACTTCTCTCACAAATATTTTATTCGGAAACTCTATACTTAAGATCCGCTTTCCTTATCTGTCCCGAGGCTTGTAATCATCTCGAAACGGTCTAGGTCATTCATCACAGTATTTGACACGGATCAGATACATTAGAGACACCAAATATGTCTTCAGTCTTTTTAGCACGCTTTGTACCATTAACAGATGTGATGCCAATGCAATGCGATTCCATCCAGACTGTCATTCGATTCCTTGGAAACCTCGAGACTTTTCATGACGACAAGAAGTTAATGTCTTTAAAGGGGACACATTATGCAAGGTTTAGCTGTGGACTTGATCCTTTCTTGCAACATTGCGACTTCAAATAGATATGGTACTTCAAATGGTAAATAACGTTATAGAAACATTTGAAACTCTTCCACTGCCAAGATAAAAATTATCAGGATGATTAATCAGTTTCCTTTCCATTTTTCATTAGAACAAAAGCCTGCATTGGTCATTGTTTATTGGCTGAACCAGGTATTTTAACAGGTTTTTGATTAGCAACACCACTAAATTTCGTAAATTTAAGAAAATCGTTAATAGAGTAAACTTATTATATAACCGAGATTTCGTGGGTGGTTATTGGGTTTCTATAACTCCCATGGCATAAGGTATTAATCAATATTTACATATACATGATTAACAAAGATTCATCTGATAATATATAATGCAGATAGAGAACCTTTGTATTAGTTTACACACTATCATTCTTGTGTATTTGTACATACATGTAGAAAACCTTTCTTGATTGTGACGAGATAAGAATCTCTCTATCATTTAAATCAGAGTTTTAATAATTTCCTGCCATTAGAGCTCTGTATTAATATATACATTTTCTCATATTGTCACGTGTATTTTAATGTCAGTTGTTTCTTATCAATCATAACTCAAAGATATCGGGGGAAATCCTTCTATGTGATGTTGAAAATATATTTCGATTATATAGCATGTAAACAAATGACAAATAAAAAATGTGCTCTGACAATGAAGGTGATTTCTTCAAGGAGATAAAGCAAATGTAGGAAGAAACGTGTCAAAAGTTGATAGATCAAACCAAGCCAAAGTAGTTTCATATGTGATAAGAATCAATTCGACACACATTGCTAACAAGACAGTAAATATACACCAACCTGATGTTATTGATTATGTGAGTGACAAAGTGAGATGTAGTTTGACCAACATCAATTCACTACCAGTGAATGGTCAGGAAGTCGTAATATCACGCATGTTTGTCTAGCTAACATCGATCACCTATATAAACACAATCTGTCGTTGCCTTAGGTAGTCCTTTGAACATCATCACTCTTAACTTCTGCAGCAGATTGAGTTTATGTTTCAAAAACATGGCGTTGTGCCTTGATCTCTACCAAGATGCTCTCACATCAAAATAGGAATGTTGCTTTTATATTCTCCCTTTAAGTTTGATGTCTTCATTATGTGTGCATAAATATGACTATTTGAGAAAATAGATATCATTAATTACAGCATAACATATAACACACTTGGCTAATAAGTTGTATACATACTATTTGTAATTTCTATCAATACTCATTTAGGGAATTTTTTCCAAGACCTATTATTAATTTAGAAATTATAACATTTGTTTGTAGTTGAGAGTTATTTTCCTATTGAAATTCACGCTATGAGAATCCTTCATCTAAATATGGAATTGCAAGAATATTGCACAAAAAGGTTTAGTTAGATGCATATACATGTAAATCAAGATACAAAAACTGGACAGAAGCATATGAACTAGTCATTATGTATTTGGCAAAAACACTTCATTCTTTCAAACACTTTGACCTAGAAAGCCCTAAGTATAACTTAGAAACAGTGAATTGTAACAATCTAGTACAACCGTTTCAAGATCCTTCAATGTAGACCTTAGGTCAGAGGTTACCTCCCACAGTAGACCACATTTGTAAACCATTGCTGGGCGCAGGTGACCAGTTCTTCTGTAGGTGTTGCACTGTCTTCAGTCGACATGTAGCAGTGCTAATGAGTACCTAAACACTACATGTCAGCGTTGTTTACATTGATGGTTACTTGGCCTGATGGACGAGGCACCCATATCTATGGCAAATTGATATCTAAGGACAAGTCTTTGTATAATTCCTTTCTCATGATGAATCACTTCCTTTTGATGAATTACTATCTTGAAATCTTCAATCATTTCGCAAGACAGCGATTAAATAGTTCAAAAGATTTCAAACAATCTCTGATGTTAATTGATTAAACCCATACTTAGCACCATTTAACATCCTTTCCGATAAGGTTCCTTTGAAGCTTAAATAATTTTCAGACTTGCATCACTTTTTTATTGATATGCAAAACACTCCTTTGTAATATTAAGGAATCATTTTATAATATGCCCGATTAAAACAAGTCAACCTCTAGAATTTATGATACTACTGTAAATTTGGTAAAATAATATGAATGGATTGTGGTTATCAGGTTCAAAGCAGATGAATGAACATGACTTGAATGTTGCTGAATTACGTATATAATCACACATTCTCCATGAGTTCATATTTGCCAGAGTGTTATTTTCAGTAACACCAGTTCACTGCATAGTTTAGTTATAATACTATCCCTGAACATGTTCAAATCACTTGCTCCATTTATATACAGGACGACAAACAATAGCTTGATTAACGATATCATATTCTTAAAATTGTCAAAATTACCAAATCAAAAGGGTATCTATAAGTTGAATATATATGAAAAAGATGAAGTTTGAGAGTTACTTAATGATATTGAACAAATCATCTTTATTCTATTACTTTCAGAGAGAGAAAGAATACTTGTAACAAATCACTCCCAAACTAATATCTTAAATAGATATATTTTTAAAAAAACACAAAAGAGTTTCAACAACACAATGTTATCAACTTCGAAATAAAATCGAAGCCAATGTCTTCAAAAATATGAAAGTGTCCTACATTAACAATGATTTAAAGTCTTGACTCATTCACAATTACGTAACAACAACAATCTCGTTGTCAAGCATGAACCGGATATTGGCATGTTTTGGCATGTTTTGTCGGCCTTCAAATGTCAAATAAAAATACCAATTTGCTTACTTACGAGAATACTGCGACCTATGAGTAACTCTCTTAAGGTTTCCCTGAGCTATTTAAGACCGAAGAGTTACAAATGACAATCAGGAGGATTTGTACTTCCTATTATGATATCAATATCAGGTTCATATCAACTATACGCCGCAAGTGATGATTTTATTGTAGCATGAGACCAATAGTGTAATTCAACATCAGACTATTTCTGTTTTCGTATAATCATGTATTTGATATTTGAATATTTGGCTTTCAGGATTAAAACTACTGTTTGGTGTGAACTTTGTCATTTTAAATGGGAAATGAAACAAAAGATAGGCAAGATTGATTCGCATATCAGAAAGAAGAGAAACATCATGCAGTTCTGATTTATTTTCTTCTTTATCAGCCGGATATTAAAAATAGTAACTAAATAATACGTAGTTCGACTTGACATCTATCAAATTTGGAACTGATTGAAGACCTAATTCCTACTCAACTAAGTCAACTTGGAAAATAAAAGATCAGATAACGGATTCCTTGATGAATTAACTGTGACATGAAATAAGTTTGAAAAGCTATTAATCTTCTAAATTAGCTTACATTATTATATATGATTTACGCATTTACGTATTTATCACGTATAAAATGGTTACAATTAATGTATAATACAAAATCTCCAACTATGTACAATACAATTTAATTCTCCCTTAGAATAGTCATCTATGACGCTTAGATAAGGAATATATGATTATTAATTCACATATCATCTCTCTGATTAAAGTTATATTAATTGAACAACCGATTTTTGAACAGAATAACTTAAATTACAAATTAAATGAATATATCGAAATGAATAGGGCATTTTACTTAATTACTTTCAAACTTTCAAGTTTAGATCTTACAGGCATTTGACCGATATTTCCTGGTCTCTCCTGATTTTCTAAAAACCTTTAGAATTGTCATGAAAACTTATCTACGACCTTTGTTGTGGTAGAATAGTGAGTGTTGTCAATGTTTTTCATTGTAATGTTGAGCATCCATTAATTAATGTTCAAGAACAATTGCCCTAAGCTTACTTTATAATGTCATTTTTCATGGATATCACATATGAAGTTATTTTTGTGTGATTTAAGAGTCATTGATTTGATTCTGAAAGTAACCACAATTAAGTGTGCTCTCAAAATTCATTTCAAGGCTGTGCAAAATGTACAAATATCTTCACATATAGTTGTTCAAAGCATTAAGAAAAGAGTAAACTGATTCGCCTCCTTTCAATAACGAGCTAGTGAAGTAGAGCAAACTGATGGTATAGATAATGTGAATGGCAAACATTCAATTTTTGGTAATATTCTAAAGCTAGTCGAATGTGCTTACATTACAATTGAGTCATGACCATAAAAAATATCGGCCTGAAGAGAATTACACAGCAACGGAAATGTTGTTGTCAAGAATGACGGGATATTGGCATATCGTGTATGCCTTCAAATCTGAAGTACAATATCAACACACTCTACTTGAGAGACCACTACAAAATATGAGAGACTCTCGTGAGGTTTCTCTGAGCTAATTAAGAGGTGAAGAGGTACCAGTTGGAAAGAGAAGCATTTGTGCTTTGCAAAAGAAACTCCACTAACATACCATTGTTTATTGCAAAACACCATTCCAAAGTTATCGAAATAAAATACCTTTGTTGCTACTATCAATTATTATCATTATTTTTATTGCCATTATTTTTGCATTAAGTTTGATATACTGAAATAAAAGATTAACTATAATAAAACGTTAGTGATTTCGTAATCTGTGATCGATTGTTGTGAAGTCTTTGAATTTTGTTGTCACACCAAAGACAAGACCTGATGTTTGGCATATTGTGTATACGACATAGGTCAAAGATTAATTCCCTATAAATGCGGGATATTTTCATAAAAAAATCTTATCACTTAGGGCTTTTTTAAACATGGAATAAGATGCGTGTGTCTTATGACAGTAACATGATAAAAGGTCATTTAATTAAAGCTTCAAAGTCACAAAAGACCTTACCATTGATTTGATGATTTACGTTAATGCATGAAATAAGTTTGAACATGTCAGTTAATCAAATATTTAAGCAAAAGACATGCAATGAGAAACGTTAATAGCTTTCAATGTTTGTCACACGTTGCTTAAAATGTTTTTTAAATGTGTTTTTTGATTAATGTATTAAACTTGAACAAACGATTCATTAATGGTTAACAAGGATTAATGACACACGAGGTTCCATATAACGTTTCTGAAGTAGATGTTGAACTCAATAACATCACAGAATAGACAGAATAAATAAAACCAAAATATTGTCAATTAATCATGAATTTCTACCATATCCATGGTTTGTTAAAGAAAAAATGGCAAGAACACATATCAATTGCTTTCTGACTTTATGGGGTTATCTCACGAAGCTCATAAAAATAACACCATGACCAAAACCAGTGGATCATTTATTGTAAGACATTGCCAAATATACTCAGATGATTTGTCATGTCAAAGTATGCCATTTCATGGGTTATTCACCTGGCAAACACTTGACTAGTGAAACAGCGATTAAAGATGGTTTTATTGGTGTACTAAATGGTGCCATGATTGTTGTCCACACAATGATTCCGATCCACAGGGGTTAGACAAATCTTTTAACAAAAGATTTTGATAAATGTGTGAAATGCGTGTCCTGATATTTTAATGCAGCTCCTGTAGTATCAAAAGAGCTTGTAACACAAATCAACTAGAATCAATACTCAAAATCAAAGCTTTCAAAAGAATTTCTCACAACTATCGGGTCTCTTTTGGAAGGCATTGATTATCTTCTTTTAGAACCGCCATGATATCGTTCTGTGATAATACAGCCAAATTAGGCCTATTTTCCAAAACATCAAACCATGCTCTGTGATACTTTACACTCAGGATTTTGAAAATTTTGGAAATTGAAATCGTGAACCAGAGCATCGACCCAGTATCGAACCATATAATTGACATCAAACATGCCCCACTTTGTTCCAAATGTTCCTGAGAAAGTTTCACATGAGAAGGTCACAAGTAAGTTAGGTTGTTTTGAACCGAGTCGGAGAACCAAGATGATTGAGGAAACCTTTCAGATAACACAATTATGAAAATTGTGAACAGCAACGTTGTAAAACAATAGTGCTATCATGTTGCATCGATGAAATAGGATGCTTTTCAACGTCACAATGCAAAATACGTTGATGTGCACATTTTATTTTTTTGCTCTTCAACAACATTATTTATATATATGTATCATCTAATATTTCAATTTCAAATCATGAAAACTGATTTAAAACCATTTTGTAAATGTTCACCTGTTTTGTTGAGTCAACAGACCTTAGGTTCAATAACGATGCTGTATAACCATCCACCTGCAGCAATAACCGAGTTAATGTGTTGAGCAAATCGATGTTGGACTGACCAAACTATTTGTCTGTTAAAGAAATGTAACTTGACCATAACTCAGAAGAAATCGATGTTGACAAACCCCGGCATCCTGCAGAATATGGACATGACCCTTGATATCCGGTTATTGGGGATCGTTTCTTCATGAGATAATAACTTGTGGTGCAGATCAGACTACTTGGATTGTTATTGTAAAACAGAAAATTGTATTTCAAGCTATTTTATATATTTTATCTATATATATAACCTTTGGATCAGAAATTCAATAGATATTGTCATTTTTTCATTCAGACACTAATTACAGTGTGGTAATATATTTTCCCGCAATGATTAAAGCATTAATGAAGTGAACAATATTGATAGGTAGAGGCATCCATAACGATGCTGTATATATAACCAGCCAGTGCACCAATAACTGAGTATGTTTATTGAGCAAATCGATGTTGGACTGACCAAACTATTTGTCCATTTTCGAATTGTAACTTAATTTATGTAAAAGAAGAGATTTATGCGTTGTGAAGAAACCTTTTTTGAATATCAGACAGTCAAAAAGATTATGTGAATGTCTCATTTTTTTTTAATTTTTCAAAAGCTTTTGTTAATTTAACAAGGTGCAGATTAACCATAAAAAAGAAAGAAAATGCTTAACAAAAAGATCCGAGGGAATTGAATTAAAAAACATGTAAGTTCGAATACAAAATAAGTTCTTCAAACATAAAGAAACATCTTTATTAGTTAAAAACACGTACCATTACGTATATCTTAATGGGATGGAATAACCTTTTTAATCAAGTACAAATTGTTTCCCTTTCTGATCATCCTGAATAGGACCACCCCTGCTACATCAGAGTACATGTATATGTCCCTGCATTATGCTCCAAGTTAGAAAATTGAAATGAAATTGCTAGTAGGTGCATGACACTAAAAAAATCCGTGGATATATACGTTTCCCAAGAATGCCTTGCATATTCAGACTGCACGATTTCTATGGAACCAATGAAATGAAATAGGTCGATGTCAAACAAATGGTTTTATTATCAAATGTAGGAAACATATCACACACTCAAGCATTTGCAAGTGAAACAAAATAGATAAGAAACATTGTCTCAAATAATTTGCACTTTATGAGAACTTCTATCAATCAGGACGTAAGAAACATCATGACGACAAAGCAAATGTGAATTTGACTTTACAAAATTAACAAACAGTTCACAACACGTAAATTGCACAACTGTGCTATGACTTTACAATAAGCACATGTATTTCTATGTTACGTAGTGATCAGCACTACCCATTTGCATGCTAAGGAAATGTCTCTACGAACAAGTAAAAAATAAAACAATTTTTAATTAACTTTCTAAGAGAAAAAAATTATCAACCCTTTTCAAGGAATTAAATATAAAAAGGAGCAACTTACTCAGTTACGATACAATGACATAGTTGAACAGGAATTAAAAGGAAGAGAAATTTGATTATAAGTGGTGATTTAAAATGTATAAACTTTTTCTCTGAGAACTTGAATAAGAATCCTACAGTTCTTATCTAAAAACACTTTTTGTCACACTCTGTGTATCCCTTGAGAACCAAGTCATATCGATAGAACTGTTCGTCTATCGTTGCGTGTCGTTTTGGTTTTCCAGTGCCAAATTTGTGCGATGATTGTAACATTTTCCATTATCTGAGGATATAATTAAGTTACAACGCTTCTGTTAGTAAGTGAAACTAGGCGGTGGGTTTGTTTTGTTCTGAAAACACGATTTATTCATTTTCCGTATGAAAACACACGATCAATATGTAAAGTATATTCTGTTTTGAAGAGGTTTGGAGATGAAATTTAATCAGGTTGAAGTATAAAATGCATGCAAAGCCTTCTCGTCAGAGTGAACTTAAAAACGCATCCCAAACTACAATGGATGAAATAATAACCCGGACAAATTTACCGAGGGATATAAGCAAATTTTAAAATCACAAATAAACTTCAATAATCGCCTTGTGAAATATTAACCATATAAGTACGGTTCTAAAGAGAATGGTTCGTAACATCTTGACGATTGTTTCTATCCTTCATCTTCTGCGTTTTAAAGCTTTTTGTCAGCGGTACTTTTTCAAACCTTATATTAATTTTGTTACTTTATTAACTTCCTCCTCTGCTCTTGTTGACAATCTCTTCCTTGTTGTCTGTAAATAATGGTCCTCTGTTGGCACCTAATTACTGTTTCAGATATTTATTATCTTGTTTACAACGAGTCCTCTGTCTTTACTGTACTTGCATTTTAGTGAGCGAGTTCATTTAATGCTATTAATTTAACGTATTCTTGCACGTAATCTTAAGCTTTGTTGAAAATCACATCACTATTAGATGACTGATAGCCAAACGTTGAGCATCGATGACGATTTAATTTACCAACCTCATTACATTCAGATCAAACCTAGCACTCGAAGACCAGATCTGTGTCCCGTTGCAAGAAACACTTAGGTGACCTAAGTCTCTAAGTTAGCTTTAGTGAAATGATAAATGATGGCACTAGGGTTAACCTTGATTTGTGCAACAGCTTCCCGACCTCTGCTCTGTGAGGTCAATGTCTCGTGATCTTGAACTCTAGCCAATAAGCAACCTGCCCTGGAAATCGCACATACGATTCAATTTGAAACTGAACATATCATTGGTTACATAGATGGTAAGTGAAGTTCAGAGAAAGAGCACAATACATGGCCCTTGGTAAGTAGGGGACAAAAGTCAGCTTAAAGGGGCACGGGTTAATGAGTTGTGAGTTTTCAGCCATTAGCGGCGTCAATGGGACAAATGGTGAGTTTGTATTGTAATGATTTTGATTCTTGTTAGATTCTTTATTATCCTTCCTCCAAATGGCTGAAATGACTCCTCCTCCTCCTCTTCTTTCTTATTTCTCCTCTTTGCCCTTGTGATGCTTGTGATCATGGTCCTTGTGACGACACACGAGTACAGGCACATCAGAGTGGTGGACAACGTAGTCGCTGACACTGCCCATGAAGGTTCGCCGGATGGACCCGAGACCCCGACATCCGGTCACTATCATTTGCGCACCCTCCTCCTTAGCAACCTCCACTATCACGTGACCTGCAACCCCAGCTTGGCTTCTGACCTTGCCGCCAATCTGTAATGTATGAGAGTGTTTGAGAAGCATTCATGGAGTTTGCATTTTAATGGAAGAAAAGTTAATTCTATGGATGTAGCATTAGTTGTTGTAGAGTTGAGTAGTTGTTGGTACGGCATGACTTGGGTGTGCTGATTAGAAGAGACTCGATCCAAAAGGTACAAGAACTTCTGATGCATTAGGATTAGGATTATTTAACTCCTTTACGTGAAAATTACTTTCGACTATAGACTTCTTTACGTGGAAGAAAATTTTGATATATATAAAGGCTTACAATATAAAGGAAAGACACCTTGCCTTTGTGCAATTTACATGAATATCATAACCATTATTTCATATACATGCTACTCAAAAGAATCTAAGGAAGGTTTGTATATTGGCCCTTATATACTTAAAAATTAGCCCATAGTTAAAGTTTTGTATTTCAATTAATATACACTGCAATACTGGCATATCACTGGGCATATCATATTGGAAGCACATGATGGAGTTTCTGTTGTGAGATTTGATGTTAAACCAACAGGGGGTAGAAACGAAAGTCACATGATGGCAGAAGGTCCAGGTTCAAAACGAGGCAGTGATATCCCTGCTAATAATAGGAAACACAACATTCCAAAATTCCTAAATTGATCAAATGTTCAAAAGAAAGTTTCAAAATCAGAAGCCCCAGTTCAGGTATAGTGGGTATAAACAAAACTTCAAACAATAATTTAGTTTTGAGCTGGAAGTCTTCAAAGTTGGTGCAAATGATAGACACCACATGACTGTTCCTTAAATTATTTTGAGTAGTGTATATCAAGTTAATTCAAGAAAAAGGGATACGGTGAACTATCTCTGAGTCCATATCCGTAACTATTCAATGAAATGAGAGTCACCTGTATATTTTTTATGTTGGATCATAATGAATATAAAAATCCGGGAAAATAAAAAACTAATTATAAATACATTTCCTAAGATAAACTTAAAAGTCAATGTTTCTCTCTGTTGATTAATGTATTTAGGCGGCGCATAACCTGACCACCTGATACTTGAATGTTGATTAGGAGCCAGCGAGTAAAAAAGTGTCTACATTGACATAAACTTGTAAAAATCTATATCGAGGCATGTTAAAAAGTTCTCAGATTCTCTCCCCACAGAGGTAGATCAAGTAAAAAAATGTTGATCCTACATCTGCTTTAATTAGGCCAAGTCCGTGGTTTCCGGAATATTCCCCTGGCGGAAATATTTTTTATCACAATTCATTTGAATTCTAAGCAATTGACAACGTGGAAAGGCATGTTCATATCACAATGTCTGTGCAATAATTCATTTGCCAGAATGATGATTTTAAGACAGCGTCGCTGATTGAACAACTAACTCTTATTGTATACAATCAAGATTTTCCCATTCGAGCCCTCAAATAAGGCCCATTGGAACATAGGCTTGATCAACATTTCATGACCTAATCTTCATCTATAGGGAGAGAATGAGGGAAATTAACAGAATGTCAAATACTATCGCAACCTACCATTAACCATTTACCATTCAGACTGTCAAAATCTTTTATTCGCCTTTCAATATTATATGTAATCATGCAATATTTTTACAACATCTACAAGTTGAACCTAGATATCTTCTACTCGACCCTAATGGATCTTGATAAACATACATTCATGCATGATGAAATTACTGTCAAATGCTGAGGCGAAGTCAATGGAAATTGTTGAAAATTCCTGCCATTAAGACCCGCTTGAAATGGCGATCTTTTATTATTGAGGTTGAATAAATTACTTTATGGTTACTGAATTTATGCTTTAAAATGTATATGATAGACACATTTTATAACTGAAATTGTACTAGGACATATGACATTTGACAAACTTGTCGAGTAGCATATAATAGAAAATACAGTGAAACCAGTCAACAACAAACAGGGAACTGTGGATCATAAATCTATTTAGATTGTATCACAAGCTTTCCGAGATATTATTCTCAGATCAGATTCTCCAGATCAAAACGCCTGGACGTGTTTGAAACAGGAGATAACAAGTCTAGCCGCATAATTGAATACCACATCTCAAGGGAATTAGCAGTAATTTCTCTCTTTGGTATAAAGAGATAATGAACCTTAACCAACGCCATCGGAGGTTGACAAATTACACGTGAAATTACATCAACGTGACACAGGAGAACAATACAATACACCATTACATGTTTGTAATTACAGTTTGTATGTGAGACCTGCTAGGACAGTAAATCTCCACTATGTAACGGTGGGTTGACCACAGTTCTAGGGTCAAATTGTTATTTGTCCTTTAGCTGAACTGTACAGTGTTGTGGTTTCATAACGGAGATATACAAATTTATGTAATAATAAACAAATATCTGTGCCCGAGTTACTCGTGACTACTGCTGAAATTCTAATATTTGGATATAATTCAGAAATAATCAATCAAGTTTAAAGTACAAGTGTGATATCATAATCACTGACATGTACTTTGAATGTATTTTACCCTTTGAAAAGCAACAGATTCATGACATCTGTTGTGGTTTATTTCAAGGATTAACACTATCGAAAGTTTTAATTTATCTAGAATAAAATATTCATTTGTCAAATTAATTACTTTCTATCTGCTTTTTTTTTCTCAATATTAAAATTCCAAACTCGCCCTAATTTAAGTTTGTAGTTGAACAGAGTTGTTTGGTTAAATTTCGTGTCTTCTTGAAATAAAAACATGTTTAAATGTTCTGAATTTAATTGGAATATATCTTTAAAATCGTGAAAGTGACAATTTGAAAGATAAGATGTCCCAGAAAGTCGTGCAGAAGAAAACTAATGCAAAAACATTTATCACGATAATAACTTTAGTTTTGTTTCCAAGGTTTCCTTCAAATAGCTTTCAATCATTGGAAGAGCGAACTGACATGTATATCGTAAAATGCACGAGAATGTACATTTCAACATGCTGCACGTGCAGCGTGACAAACAAACAGTAAGAAAACGTGGAACACATAAATACTTGCTCTATGGTGAATGTTTTCAGGGTACATCGCCTGGGAGATTTACAACCTCGCGTATGACTTGGACATATACGAGTGGAAGTGGAAGTGGTAGTTCAACAACTTCTATGCATAAATATTGAAACAGAAATGCCACATGAACGGTACCAAAATATAGGGTGAAATCTACATACTTTTCATACCAAGTCTATCACAGTCATTGATTGACTCGTATCAACACTTAGTGTTGGTTCATTTACATTCTTGGCATTTTGAGCGTTTTAAACGATTGATTTCATCAAAATGAGAAATATTCTTAATTGAATAATATCAATAATTAACATTTATCAAGGAAATGGAATTCATGTCCTGTTATTGCATAAAAGTGTTGCGTGATCTATAAGAAGTGTTACCTTTACATGCCTTTACACTTTTGCACGGAAGATTTTGGAAATGTCGTTAGAAATAAAGCAAAAATGTTTAATTTATCACCGGGTATAACAGTGTTGTGCTCCCAGGGTACAAGATTTAACACATCAGTAGCATAGTGCCTTCCTATGTCTTTCTATTATCAGCTCCACTGTTACAGCTACTATCAAGGCTACCTCATTTGTAATATTCAGTGTTACTCCAAATACTTCCATATGGTGAGTGAGTTATTGTCTTACGCCGCTTAGACATTATTGCAGCCAAAAGAGGCGAGTACTTCCTTATAAACTATTTCTTCTAATATTTTATCAATAACATAATATAGATTTTATATAAACAAATATTTGAAAATGCTTGTCATCGCAAACCATTTCTGTTGCTGCTTCTACTACTACTTATGTTGCTGCTTCTACTACTACTACTACTACTACTACTACTACTACTACTACTACTACTACTACTACTACTACTACTACTACTACTACTACTACTACTACTACTACTACTTCTTCTTCTTCTTCTTCTACTAATTATTATTTACTGCTGCTTCTACTTCTGATTTTGTATTCTACTGCCATTTCTACCGTCTGCCGGTTTAAAAGACGAAAACATCTGTTGCTAAGCCAACTCCTAACCTACGAATTCAATGGTGTTCAATTATTACTGGGTTTTTTTCAAACCCTCATCGGAACAGTTTTCAGGGATACATCAGACATGGACGTAATGCAATTATTTACTTCTGAGACAACCTCGTCAAGAGATTTATGACTATCCTTTAAAATGAAATTCACTAATGTTTGGCTCAACTGTTTACAGCGTTTGATATGGAGATTTTGTCCAATCTATCAATTCATTAAAAAAAATTATTTCATCGACAAAAAAACAGGAACTTCACAACATTCAAGAACCACTTTTCATTAAAGCAAACATGTCTTTGTTTTCATAGTTCTCTTGACACATTTCCTCTCGAAGGTTCAAATTCAAAGGTAAAAATAAGTATTGAAATTCAAAAAAATTGCATTTAATCGAATCTCACCCCTGCATGTTTCAGCTTATCTCCGAGCTTTTCAACAAACAATTTGATTCTCTCCTCTTCTAGACTGAAGGCTTCTTGTAGCTTCTTCGGATCCGTCATCCCCATGGCTGTCAACAGGTGCGAAGAAATTAATGTAAGAAATGATTTCAAATTATTAGTTTAGAATTTTCATTTATCGAATCAATGACACCACATGCACATTGTAGTGGTTCGTGTTATTGTGTGAATTTCATGACTTCCATATTAAAAAAAAATACAAGTCTGTTTAAAGGTTCGCCTGTCTGTTTTCAAAATAAGGACATTAATGCTCTTGAGGCAAAAGAAAAACGTTTAAGAGGTCAATAGTTTCTTAAATACTATGTCTATGAAACGTAAACTTGTCTGCTATTCATGTTAAATTTATTTGCAACTATTAAGAATTTTTAAATCCCCCCTTTTAAAAACTGAGTAATAAAAAACCTATTCACTTTCCTGTTTTTGTGACCATGTTTTGGTCATTTTGCATTATTTCAGCCAAAAGAGGCGTTTGGCATTTAAGAATATTTTTTTATTGTACATTGAACTCCTCAGTATCCCCGATTCATCTTCAGCGACATAATACTCACGTGCAGTGGATACGAAGGAGTACTCTGGTGAGTACACAATGATGACCTTATCATTCTCTCGATGCACGTGGTTCACATACCCTGAAATGAATGGAAGACAATAATGAGGGTTAGATTTTCAAAACGTTAACATTTTATGTTATGGTATAATAATACTTTTGCACATTTAATGTAAACATTGATAAACATGGGCTTAGTATTCTACCTTATATTTTCATATATCTTTAGAGACCAATGTATGGTGTGTTATAATTGATGACAATAATGCAGTTTTTTTAAGGAGAATATTCACTTTTGTAAATGAATATACATTACTCTTAAGTAAATTGTTTATTTTGCATCTTTATATCTTTAAAAGATAGAAGATTCTAAAAAATGATTGAATATTATTTATTTCCATAGTGACAACTTCTTGAAGATGACGCCACTCAACAGTATCCTTTCAGAGAGCCTTTATAGCTAAGATGATTAGCGTAAACGTTACTTTATTGTATATTCCCGTGGTGACAGCTTCTTGAAGTTGATGCCACTCAACATTTTCCTTTCAAAATAGCCTTTATAGCTAAAATGTTTAGCGTAAACGTTACTTTATTGTATATTTATATACATAGTTACTTATCTATATGATAAGAATTTTTTGAATACGTCAGGTTAAGTTGGTGTCAATAATCAATAAACCCTGTGTCACATTGTGTTGTTACAATTACGGAGATCAAATGATCTTGGGTGTCTCATTTTCTCTCTTAATGTCTCGACTTCTGATTGACCAAAATCACATGACTATTTTGACCACGACTTTTTAAAACGAATAACTTAATTCAACTAAGGCATCGAATATATTCAATATGAAACAAGTTTGAGTAAAATTATCACCAGTAGCTGTTTGGTGCAAGAGAATTCATATTCAGAATATATGATTTCTAATCAAATATTTACTTACACATAGAAACAGTATCCTACATTGGCGTCAGAAATTGATTCTAGAAATATTCCAATGATGTGGCCATGGAAATTAAAGATGGTTAATTGAAATCGATCTATTATTAATGGGAACCTTATAACTTATTAGTGCTGTATTAAGAGTCTGAAATAATGAATTGAATGACATGATTACCTTGTTTTCAGAATATCCAATTACTACCTTCCTTCTATGTATAAGAGATGTGTAAGTGTCCATTAACACATCAATAGTATGACCTTAATCCAGACAGTAGATTCGATCACTAGTAATTGTCAGTGTTGCAATAATCAGAGTTGGTTGTCAGTAACTACTTTAGCACAGTAGACATGCTCTTATCACGTGTTGGAGCAGGTGGCCAGTTTGGACAATAGCACTCTTAGGTGTTGCACCTTCCCTAGTCGACACGTAGCACTAATGACGACGTTAACCTGGTATTTTCGGCTTGTTTATGTTGAAGATAACATCCAATAGTTATCATATTAGATGGACCAATGCGCATATATGTGATTTTGTTTATCTACAGATATGTTAAAAGGGTTGTAAAGCTATTGTTCTGTTAAAAAAATAATTTTAAATGCAGTTCATAAGGAAATATTTTTTGTGAAAGCTTTTCACAAACTAATAAAATTATTGGTTCACAGTAACTGGAGCTCCCAAAATATCTGACCACACATAATCACTGTCCACGGGACATATCTTTGCACATAAACCTACACAATGTCGCGAATTCAAAACAAGTAATCTAATCTCATAAAACATAAAAAAATAGTCATTATGATCTATTTTAAAAAGAATTTTCATAATTTACATCCATTTATATGTTCGTGAGTTTGCACATTTATTGGATTCTCTGCACTATTCATGGCTTTGATTATATTGTATCACACATCGACCAGATTAAACCCCTCAAAAAATCTGATTGTCGGGAAACTTTAAGTATGATATCTACATATAATAAACTGATTGATAAACTTTATTTTCATAAGAGTTTGGAATTGATATTTAGATCTACAAATGTATTTACTAGTTACTTGGGGATTCTTATTCAGATAAATTGAACAAACATGATTAATTTCGGATTAATTTACAAAAACTTTTATAAGATTGTGCTTGCATCTTATTGCAAGGTTCCTGCATTTTTATCGTAAAATAAAATCATATATGAAAACAAATAACAACACGAAAGAAGGAAATACAATTGAGTTTTTAATGAGGAACGTTTTCTTTTTTAAATCAATGGAATACCAAAAAGAAGATGGTTATTTTATAAACAAGATTTGACTTTAATTAGTGTTCAAGTTGAATGTTGACTTATGGGTTTCACAATAACAAGATAGACAATGTCATTAAGTTGGAAAAAGAAATAACAGTAGTAGTTTCATTGTTTATAAACTGGAAGATGTCATTCTTTTCAAAAGGTAATTTTAAGAAAGTAATCACAATCAAAAACATTAAATTGCTTTGCTGAAAGTATTTTGTAAAACATAATTTGCTATTTAAACAAATGAACTCCAACTGTTCACATCCATTTGTATGTAAAATAAGATATTAATGTGTGTTATTCTAACATGGAACATACATTTATAAACCAAGCGATACTTATTTCATGTTTATCATCTGAAAATCAATCAGTCAATTTAAGACAAAATACATTAAATACATCTTTAAACTAAAAGTTTAGTCATATAACTCTTTTCAGGTTTCGGTTGATTTAAATACTACAAAGAGATTCAGCTAATGAAAACCAAACAACCATTTGAGAGTATTTAAGGGGATTTTTTTAAAGTTATATATCTTTTGCAATGTTAATTCGCAGCCTAATTCAAGTTTATTCTTGTTTGAACTTACATTGATTGACTTTTCTTGTAAATTCAACCGTTAATATTATCAACCACAATATTATCAGTTATTTTTTGGCCTCATCAATCAACATTTATTGGTAAAATTTATCTCAACCCTTTCTTCTGTTGATTCAACGTATCTGGACTTAATATGATAATTTTTCAATAAACACAGAAAACGTTCTACATATATTTCAAATGAATTCATCAAGTCAACGATCTGTACTCTAAACTTCTCTCACAAATATTTTTTGGGGGAAACTCTATACTTAAGATCCGCTTTCCTTATCTGTCCCGAGGCTTGTAATCATCTCGAAACGGTCTAGGTCATTCATCACAGTATTTGACACAGATCAGATACATTAGAGACATCAAATATGTCTTCAGTCGTTTTAGCATGCTTTGTACCATTAAAAGGCGTGATGCCAATGCAATGAGATTCCATCCAGACTGTTGAGTCATTCGATTCCTTGGAAACCTTGAGACTTTTCATGACGACAAGAAGTAAATGTCTTTAAAGAGGACACATTATGCAAGGTTTAGCTGTGGCCTTGATCTTTTCTTGCAACATTGCGATGTCAAATAGATATGGTACTTCAAATGGTAAATAACGTAATAGCGACATTTGAAACTCTTGCACTGCCAAGATTTAAATCATTAGGATGATAAGTCAGATTCTTCTATTTTTTTTCATTTGAATTAAAGCCTTCATTGATTATTGTTTAAAGAGTGAACCAGGGGTTAAAACAGGCCCTTGATAAGCAAGACTACTTAATTTCATATCAGCTATTATTAGAAAAATGAAGACAGATTGGTTCAATTTTCAATACTTATCACACTCGTATTGCCATACAGGAATGGTATTTTAAAAAACAAAATGCCCATGTCTTAACTGTATTTTAAACTATGGGTTTATGTGCAAATTCAAACTAAAAGATATATGAGCTGATATACGAAACAACAATGGTTGATAATTTTGCCCTCGGACATTGAAGACAATTACGACAACAGCAATCTCGTTGTCAAGCAAAGGCTGGGTATTGGCATATCTAGTGGTACTTCGACTCTCAAGTACAATATCAATAAATTCTGTGATTGCCTACATCGATTGACCTATCAGCAGGTTCTCTTAGCTAATATATATGAGTGTAGAGGTGACCAGTGACTAGGTATGGTATTTGTTCTTTACATTACGAATCCTGCTTTTAAGAAAATCAATACAAATCTTGTGACATGAGTTAAACCAGTTACTCGACAACCTTCAACGAGTAAATACAAACATAAAAAAAAATAAAAAAATTTTATAGTGTAAACTTATCATATAACTGACATTTTTTTGGGTGGTTATTGGTTTCTATAACTCCCATGGCATAAGGTATTAATCAATATTTACATAAACATGATAAACAAAGATTCATCTGATAATATATAATGCAGATAGAGCATTTGTATTAGTTTACACACTATCGTTCTTGTATATTTGTACAGACATGTAGAAAACTGTTCTTGATTGTGACGAGATAAGAATCTCCTTATTATTTAAATAAGAGTATTAATACCTTCATTCCACTAGAGCTCTGTATCTCTATATACATTTTCTCATATAGTCACGTGTATGTAAATGTCAGTTGTTTCTTATTAATCATTATTCAAAGATATCAGGGGGAAGGAAATCCTTCTGTGTGATTTTGAAAATATATTTCGATTATAATATTATATGGCATGTAAACAAATTACAATAACAAATGTGCTCTGACAATGGAAGTGATTACTTCAAGGAGATGAAGTAAATGAATGTAGAAACGTGTCAAATGATAGATCAACCATGCCAAAGTATTTTCATATGTGATCAGAATCAATCCGTCACAGTTTGCTAACAAGACAGTAAATATACACCAACCCTATGTTATTGATTATGTGAGTGACAAAGTGAGATGTAGTTTGACCAGCATCAATTCACTACCAGTGAATGGTCAGGAAGTCGTAATATCACGCATGTTTGTCTGGCTAACATCGATCACCCATACATTGTATAAACACAATCTGTCATTGCTTTAGGTAGTCCTTTGTACACCATCACTCTTAACTTCCGCAGCAGACTGAGTTTATGTTTCAAATACATGGCGCTGTGCCTTGATCTCTACCAAAATACTCTCAAATCAAAATAGGAATGTTGCTTTTATATTCTCCCATTAACTTTGATGTCTTCATTAGGTTTGCATAAATATTTTACTTATATGACTATATGAGAAAATCATTATTTACAGTATAACATTTATTACTGTAATATTATACACTCGGCTCATTATAGTAGTATACATACTATTGGTGATTCATATCAATGATCATTTAGGGGATTGTTCTTCCTACGACCCATAATTAATTTAGAAATTATAATGTTATTTTTCAGTTGAGAGTTGTTTTTCTGTTGATATTCACGCTATGTGAATGCTTCGTCTAGATATTAATTGCACGAATAATGCACAAAAAGGCATCTAAATCAGGTTGAATAAACTGAAGATAAGAATATGACATAATCACTGTGTTTTTGGTGAAAACACTTCATTCTTTTCATCACTTTGACTTAGAAAGCCCTAAGTATAATAATAATAATAATAATAATAATAATAATAATAATAATAATAATATTGATATTTATAAAGCGCCTAATGTCTACATAGAAAATATACTCAAGGCGCTGAAAGAGAGAAATATAAAGAAATAAGAAATATTAGTTGTAAGCTTCTTTGAATATATGTGTTTTTAGAGAGTTTTTAAAAGAGTCAATTGATTTTGATAGTTTGATTGCTAATAGTTTTATTGATAGAGATAGAGACAGTGAATTGTAACAATCTAGTACAACCGTTATAAGATCCTTCACTGTAGACCTTAGGTCAGAGGTTTCCTCCCACAGTAGACCACACTTGTTAACATATGTTGTGCGCAGATGACCAGTTCTTCTGTAGGTGTTGCACTGACTTCAGTCAACATGATATATGATTATTGATCAACATATCATGTCTCTGATTAAAGTTTTATTGATAGAACAACCGAATATTGAACAGAATAAATTAAATAACAATTACAGAATGAAATTGATATTACAAAATAAAATGAATATATCGAAATCTTTCTATTTCAAGACAACAAAGTTTATATCTTTACAGTTATTTAACCGATATTTCTTGATCTCTTTGAGGGGGATTTGAAAACATGTAGTATCAAGATGTATGATTTTATGCTTAGAGATATATCTATATATTGTTCATTTTAGAATGTACTCCTTCTGATGGTTAATAGATATTATCGATCTTATGTGGTACATTATTTCGAAGAGGAATTAGGCTTTAAAACCTTTGGAATTGACATGAAAACTTATCTACGACCTTTGTTGTGGTAGAATAGTGAGTGTTCTCGATGTTTTTCATTATGAGGTTTGAGCATCCATTACATAATGTTCAGGAACAGTTACCTTACTTTATATGGTTATGGTTATCCTTTTCATGAATATCATGCTTAGAATTCATTTTGGTGTGATTTAAGAATCATTGTGCATTTGGACTAATTTGATTCTGAAAGTAACCACAATTAAATTTGCTCTCAAAATTCATTTCAAGGCTGTGTAG
Organism: Steromphala cineraria; assembly: GCA_916613615.1. NCBI lineage: Eukaryota > Metazoa > Mollusca > Gastropoda > Trochida > Trochidae > Steromphala > Steromphala cineraria. Next base: position 11,307,619 of record OU744726.1, read on the forward strand.
ATCAAATATCTTCACATATAGTTGTTCAAAGCATTAAGAAAAGTGTAAACTGATTCGTCTCCTTTCAATAACAAGCTAGTGAAGTAGAGCAAACTGATGGTATGGATTATGTGAATGGCAAACATGGAGTGAAGACCAACATCAATTGCCTACGAGTGAATGGCCTGGAAGTCATAACATCACATGCTGTTTGTCAGAATATTCTCCATCAGCTAAATAAACACACACTGTTATTGCCTCATTAATGACATCACCTTAGACTATTAAGCTTATCAAATATACTTGCATAGAAGCAGCACCTTAACCAAAATTTCAGAAGATGTAGTTTTCCCTAATTGTAGTTTTTCATTGTCAAATGGCGTTATATTACTCAAATCAGTTATTGACGAAGAACATATGTGCAGTTCCAATTTCATTTTCAGAAAAATATTCGGGGCAAATTGTTTGCAATATTCTAAATCTATTCGAATGTGCTTTACATTTACAATTGAGTCTTAACCATAGAAAATATGGACCTGAAGAGAATTACACAGCAACGGAAATGTTGTTGTCAAGAATGACGGGATATTGGCATATCGTGTATGCCTTCAAATCTGAAGTACAATATCAACACACTCTACTTGAGAGACTACTACAAAATATGAGAGACTCTCCTAAGGTTTCTCTGAGCTAATTAAGAGGTGAAGAGGTACCCTGGCCAGTTAACTCCATTAACATACCATTGCTTATTGCAAAACACCATTCCAAAGTTATCGTAATAAATATACTTTGTTGCAACTCTCAATTATTATCATTTGTTTTATTGCCATTATGTTTGCGTAAAGTTTGACATACTGAAATAAAAACTAAAAATATAATAAAAGTTGAGTGATTTCGTAATCTGTGATCGATTGTTGTGAATTCTTTGAATTTTATTGTCACACCAAAGACAGGACCTGCTGTTTGGAATATTTTGAAAACGATAATAGCCAAAGATTAATTCCCTATAACCTGCGGGGAATGTTTACATAAAAATCTAATCTCTTGGGGCGTTTTAAACATAGAAAGGGATGCGTTTGTCTTATGACAATAACATGAAAAATTTAATTCAAGCTAAAAAGTCCCAAAATGTCTCACCATTGATTTGATGATGTAAGTAAATGGATGAAATAAGTTTGAACATGTCAGTCAATCAAATATTTAAGCAAAAGACATGCAGTGAGAAACGTTAATAGCTTTCAACGTTTGTCTCACGTTGCTTAAAATGTTTCTGATGTCTGTCATGCAGTTCTCGTACTATCAACAGAGGTTGTAACACAAGTCAACTAGAATCAAATGGAAATTTCAAAGAGAATGATTGAATACCCAAGATCAAAGCTTTTTCCACACATTATAACCTGTCTATGCCTTTTAACAGCTTAAGGAAATTCACACAACTATTGGATATATAGAAAGATATAGATTATGTCTTCCAGAACCGCCATGACATCTTTCTGTGTTAATACAGCCAACTTCGGCCTACAATGTATATTTTCCAAAATGTGTTTAATACCGACTGACAGATTCGATGAAAAAGATTGAGGCACGCAAGAATCAGTGAGATGTAAATTTAGTTTGCTTGAAACTTCCTTATTTCTTCTGTGAATACCGTTTCTTCTTAACGTCAGAATAGTGTGTATAATAAACATATCTTGCTAGGGTTATTTTGTTAAGCTGATGACCATTTTCAACAAATGTCCAATAGATCTCTTCCACAACAAATATGTACAATTGTAAATCAATGAAATATTCGAGGATGTTGTCTCAGATAGCATTAACCTGTTTGAAGTTTTAGGAAAAATGATTTTTAATTGGTGTAGATGTTTTTTTCATGAGGAAATACACAAAACATGTTCAATCTACAACAGATTAAGTTGAGTTTACCGATCTTAAAATGGTTTACAGAATACATTAATATTCATTTAAATGTTATAAACAAGGGATGGAACGATGAAACAACTGTGCTCACATCAGCATTAGATACACAGAAGTAGAAACATAGATTCTTCCTTCATATTCTTCTGAGCTCTCTATATTGTGTAAATATTAATATCCTATAGCATCGAAACCCATTCTTCATTTTCTAAAACTCGCTGAATTTGTTCTCCCAAGATAATCCCTTGACAAATTAAGCTTACAATGTATATTTCCAAAACATCAAACCAACCTCTGTGATATTTTACACTCAGGTTTATAGGAAATTGAAATCCTGAACCAGAGCAATAGACTACCTTAAATGAGTTTCTGGTATCAAGCCGAACAGATCGACATCAAACATGCCTCAAAGGCTACCAACTCATCATTGTCAAGTACTTGGAATCCTTATCGCCCAGTGATCACTTTGTTCCTTATGTTCATGAGAAAATTTCACATGAGAAGGTTACAAGTCACATAGGTTTTTTTAACCGATTCGGAGAACCAAGATGATTGGGGATACCTTTCAAATAACACAATCATGAAAAATGTGTACAGCAACGTTGTACAATAATATTGATATCATGTTACATCGGTGAATTAAAATGTTTTTAAAAGGTAACAGGTAACGTTGATGTGCAACTTTTATTTTTGTGCTCTTCAACAACATTATTTATATACATGTATTATCTAACTTTTCATCATGTAAAGTGATTAAAAAACCATTTTGTAAATTGTCACCTGTTTGGTTCAGTTTACAGATCTGAGGATCAATAACGTTGCTGTATAACCAGCCACCTTCAGCAATAATGGAGTTTATTCATTAAGGAAGTCGATGTTGGACTGACCAAACTATTTGTCCCTTATCGAATTGTAACTTGACCATAACTCAGAAGGAATCGATGTTGACAGAACCTGGTATCCTGCAGAATATGGACATGACCCTTGATATCCGGTTATTGGGGATCGTTTCTTCATGAGATAATAACTTGTGGTGCAGATCCGATTACTACTTGTTATTGTAAAACAGTGAATTGTATTTAAAACTATTTTATATATTTTATTTATATATACAACCAATAGATCAGTCATTCAATGGATATTGGTCATTTTTTCATTCAGACACTAATTACAGTGTGGAATATATTTTCCCGCAATGAAGTGAACAATATTGAGGTAGAGGCAATATTGTGCTCTGATTGTTAGTTGAGCACGAGGAGATTGACGAAGATGAAGTTTATGATCGCCTGTAATCGTCAGTGGTCCACAAATAATAGTTTGTCTACAGGAGCTACCTTCCTTACGGTAAAAGACATCTCGTTTTGACACAGGTGGCCAGATTGTACACTGCCTCTCCTATATGTTGAATTATCCCTAGTTAACATGCAACGCTAATGATTAAACATATATAGCTCAAGTTCACCCAGATTTTGTTGAATGTAAACAAATGAAATAATGAACGTGTTGTGCTTGATAAATGCACCAATCCATTGCAAATTATCGTCTGAAGATAAGAAAAAGCCATGTTGCCCTGTTGAAACACTTATTTTGGCTGATTACTTCTGAAAAAAAGCTTCAAAGAGACAGACTTCCTTTACACACGGTCTCTCTCATTAGGTATAAATGCTTTAAGGGGCCTACTGTTCAAGACGGTCACAATACAAGTAAACCTAAAGAGAACCTAATCTGTTTGCTTTAAGATAAGTCGAAGTGCTTATGGTCTTGTCGATGATGTTAACGGCGATAAGTTATCTAACAAAGACGATAGAGCCAGCTCCCTTTGATGCAAAGAAGAGAGATACGTAAATGGTGACGAATAAGCATTAACACTACTACGTCCATTCATCATCATTTCAAATAAAAATCGAAAATGTTGAATGAAATTCACCTCTTTATTCACATACCAGACCCAACTATATTATGAATCGTTATATAAAATGTGCTAAGATAGTCGACCATTCCCAACGTTAACATTAACCAGTGTCGTAAACAAACGCATAAGATAATTCATTCCATAGGTGATTGAAATGACTGAAAGGTAGTTACATTAAGTCCCTTGAAGCGAGCTTACTTTCATTTCTAATTTTGAAACATTATATTTTCATGTTTGCAAAAACCACATTTTAAAAAACTGTTGATTTGGAATCTCCATAAGGAGGCGAAATAGCATTGAGAAATTTAACAATTTGTTTTGTTTAAACGTCTGACAGCAATGACGTGTCAACATATCACTGTCAAATACAGTGCAATTAATTAAAAGGCACATTCTGTCCAAAATAAAACATTTTGAAATTACGATTTAAGCACTCACAGTGTATTAGAACAGCCACAAAATCGAAGTAACTGTTTTAAAAAAATGAAATTGTGAATTCTTCCTGGCAAGAGATATGCTTTACAAATGTATTTAAACAATATAAACTATCGGATAAAGTTGTTTTTGACGATTTAAAAAACTTTTGGTAGCGTTTCTTTTGGACATTAGTTTAAACTCCAGCACTAAGTTGAAATTCTGAACCCTGGAGACAGCCAAACAGCAAATAAAATATCGTTGTCAAGCACGCGCCGGATATCTTCATATTTAATAAGACTTCATATCCCAAGTACAATATCAATACACTCTACTTGGGAGACTACTGCAAGGCATGAGTGGTTCTTCTTCTGCGCTGATTAAGAGGTACTGGTTATAATTGTGGATGGTATTTTTAGAATCATACATTTTTTCACTTCAAGACTTTGCTTCGATTAAAGGGAAGGGAAGATTGATAACTTTGGTTGACACAGAACAGGAAAAGGGGAACAAAATTATTCCAACATATTGCAACTTACAAAGTATGTTTTTGTTGAAATTATTATTATTTTACCATCGTAGTTACAACGTGCTTTCCGATAAGGAATTCTACTGTATAGATTACTTATTAAGCGAAGCATATGGAACACCATAAAACAATGGGGACAGACATTGAAGTGATGGTATTATTTTTTCTGATATCGTTATATTAAAGAAAAAATAGTAAGTAATAATGTTGTAACTTTCCCTCCCCACAGAGGCAGATCAAGTCATGAAATGTTAATACAGCCTCTGTTATATTACGCCAACTTTGTGGGCTAGAATGAGAGATGCCTGATAGGAGACAAAGTTGGTTGTGACGCTGTTTTTAAATCATCATTTTGGCTACTGAATCATTGTAAAGGTATTGTGATATGAACAACCCTTTCCACGCGAGAAGCGTTGCCATTGGATAAAGAAATTCCAATGGATTGTGGTGCAATTTTTTTCCGCCAGGGGAAACCGACGAAACCCACGGATTAGGTCTTATTAGAACAGAGGTAGTATCAACATTTATGGCTTGGTCTACCTCTTTGGGGAGAGAGAATGGTGTTGTAAGGAAATGTCTTAAAAGAATGTTAATGATATTTCATAGCTTAAAAATGCGATTTGATAATAATTATTGTTTGAATCATGACTAATGTAGATCAACTGAATGAACACAACCTGTTCTGCCTCAGGTGGTCAGTTTGTACATCATCACTCTTATATACTGCCACATATCGAGCAGCTGGGGAGTGAGCCTTAGGCTCTTCATGATTGAAGCAGTAGGTCCGATTCCAGTGTTTTCCTCTCCCAACTATTAAATTATCAGAAACGTGATTCAAATATTATCTAATTAAGGTAATAACAGCATTTGTTTTCTGATGTTTAAACAATATTTACATCTCTTAACATCTTCATCATCTTAATTCTTTACATCAATTCTTTCTTGACGTCACAATTCTTTCAATTTAAAATTTACTCGCTATCAATCCAGTATAACATGTCTCTTTTGTCTCACCTTAGGTTTATCTCCTTATTATTTGTAAATATGTTCATCTTCGATCATCCAATAAGTTTTTTCTTAAGATTGTTAATCAATTAACAAAATAAATCACATTCATTTTTCTCGCAATGCTATAATTAGGGAGATGAAAGCCAATAGAAAGGTTTCTTTAACCTAGTTTTGGTTTGAATATAAACTAATTTTGCAAAAAAAGTCTACCGTGTTGATTTAGCTGACTAAATGCACATATTCATTGCAAGTTATCATTCAAAGATAAGGATTATGCCTGCAACACACTTGCTCTGTTCAAACACTTTATTTTGATGATTACTTCTGAAGAATATTAGTATACCTCAAAGAAACAGACTTCCTTCACACAAACCCGCTATGGTGAGTTCAAGAAGGCTAAACATACAAAAAACGTAAAGATAACAAATATCTGCAAGCTTCAAGATGATTCGCAGTGATAATCCAAGCAAACATTAGTATGTATGCCTTGTCCATGTTAAATCAATGGTGGATGTAAAACTTTCTGTCGAGTGCTTACTAACTTTGGAATCAGCCATTAGAGTTACCTCCCATTATTGCATACAAGAGAGCGTGCTAATTAAGAAAGTCGACGGTGCCCTAAGTTTTCATTTTTTCAAGACCTAGGATGGAAAGTGTTAATACATTCTACTTGAGAGACTACTGCAAAGTATGAATGGTTCTTTTTAACTGAGTAAGAGTTATTGGTTATAACTATGCCTGATATTTTAGCATTGTTATGTTATAACACTGGTTTCCCTATCAGACATTGTTTCGATTCAAACGAGAGGGGAACACCACAAGGCTGATAATTTCTACTCTGCGCGAAGTAGAGCACAAGTAATAAAAAAATACTCTTAAAAACTGTTCATTAAAAGAGAAAGTAGGTGATGTTTCAAACCTATTTTTAACTTGCAGATAATGTTTTGCTGAAGTTTCATTATTTTGCATTCGTAGATGTAATATGCTTTCTGGTTATGATTTGAATTTCCTATTAAGAATTTAATTATTTCTTCCTCTTTATTTGCATCCTGTTAAGACTCTTCAGTATTCAGATTCCATATAAGACGAAGCAAATATCACAAGGTCAAACAAATGGAACAAATAAATGAACTGATAGTTTTATTACCGATTTAAAAAAAGTAGTAAGCATTTTCCTAAACATATTTAATATTGGTGTAAGGAAACATCTTATAAGAATGTTCATTATATATAAAAACATTTCGCAGCTTGAAAAAGCGATTTGCGAGACTTAATATTATTCATTGTTTGAGCGATGACTTCTTAAGATTAAAATAACATGATAGAAAATGTCATTAAACTCAAATTAATCAAATGAAAACTCAAAAACATTCGCCATTCTAGGAAAATTAATGTATTTGAACAGTTCGTTTAGTCAAATGTGAAGCAAACAAAAAAGGAAACGAGTAATACATGTTAACGTTAATTAACGATGACGAAAATGTGTTTATTGAATTGTCTGTTTCAACTGTGAACAATTATTTACATATATTAAATCAAGCTAAAACGTTTGAGGTAGATTTAGTTATTTATGAGGTTAACAAGACATCAATTTAATACATTTCTGATGATGAAAGAGCAGACATTTATATAATGACTTCTCCAGTTTAAAGTTTAACATCATAAAATTAATAGTTTCTGATATAAAAAGCATACACTATTCTCAAATATTAACCATTCCATGTTTTATGTTTATGCCATTTGATAAGTACATATATAAACAAACATACAATGAATACAAAACAATCTTTCATCTTTACACAAGGTGAATTATTGTCATTATATGTTATGGCATCTTTAATTTACAAGAACAACCTATCATAATGTATAAAGACCAAGCAGTATATTTTCTTATTCATTTATTCATAATAACTTTTTATTTCCACTGTCATGTCTTAATCTTTAAACCCGGAAGTGCTCCCTGACCAAGGATTGTACATACTCGACATTGCACAAAGCCATTCATCAATTCATCAGAATTTATTCGTCACATTACAATAACAAGACAGTTTAATTATGCCAAGTTAACTGTTTGGGGGAGGTGTATGGCAAACATTGAACGTGCTTTGACCAACATCAATTCCGTGCAAGTGCATCACTAGGATGTCATATATCACGTACTGTTTGGTCAACAGAACATCAATCAACTAGATAAACACATCTATTAATGCTTCGTGTGGACAGTTTGCCCACCATCAATCTTAGATACTTTAGCATTGAAAGAAGCGGAGTCTTCGCCATCAATGTTTTCAATTCAAGCCATTGGGAGTTTGGACGTTCACACGTTCAGTTTTGATTTCTTTTCCAGTGGTTATGCAATCTTCTCATATATGATCTTTCCAATGATAAACGATATTTGATATTGACTAGTTGAAATTATTTCCCACTGCCAAAATTCTTAAATGGTTTCTGGTATCAAACTTTATAAATGATATCAAACATGCCTCAAAGGCTACGAGCTCATCGCTGTCAAGTACTTGGTGAATGATAGGAATCCAGTGATTAGGTAGTTCCAAATATACCTTATCAGAGTTGCTATTGTGGATCAAGGCCGAGGTCGTGATTGGTATGGGAAACTATTTCTATAACAGCATATCTATGGTTTCTATGAGAAAGTGTTTCAAAAGGGATCAAAGCTAACAATCAATCAGGTTTATCCATCAACAAAACCAATCCAAGGTCATTAAGAAATTGACGTCACAATACTTTGACTTTTGTGTTCAAAGATGCATTATTTTCGTGGATCGTAATGAAATTAATTTTGGATGAAAAATATAATTTTCTTCTTGTGTCTTCTGTATAAAATATATAAACAGTCATCGATAAAAGTAAAACTTCGTAAAAAATACGTAAAAAAACTTGAGCACCAAGAATATTTCAGTGAAATAGTTTTTGTATTTCTAGGTAGCCCTAAATTAAGAAATAATGTAGGCAGAGAAATCAGATCAGTTTCCCCCTTGCTTGTAAACAACCATTCTTTAAAACATGCAAATTGCACAAAAAAACTTTGTTACAAAATGTACATGTTGCTGAATTTTCTGTGAGGGGTATATTTGATTTTAAAATTCACTTGGGCGAGATGCTTAATATTGGTAATAAACAATCAAGAATGGCTACATCAAAAATATAATATATATTTACTTGTTATTAACATTAAATAATTATCTCGATAGGGCCTTAATTTCTATCATTTTTTCTTGTGCATATCTATATAATGTCGAACAGCATTGTTTAGTAATACATGTAAGGCGATAAACTTTATCTTTAGGCAAAAAAAAACACCCAACATATGTTTAATGAGATGGGTACAGATTGTATTCAAGTTACAGAAAGTGGCAGTTCAGAAATGAAAAATTGATTGAAACCATCTAAAAACTGGAAAAGTAAAGTTATTGTTCTTCTCGTGGATAAATAAGGGCCTGAAGATATTCCTAAGGAGTTTATGAAACGTGACGTCAACTAAATCATTAGATACAATTTCACCACTTCCACAAACCACATACAACAATGCGGAAAAGTTAAAAGTGATAGCGTTTGTGCTGAATTAGGCCATCATTGAAACAATAAAACTATAGTCCTTATCTGTTTGGTGAGCAAACATGAAATACGATCCATTGTATGTATATATTATTTCATAAGAAATGAAAATTTATAGTCAACATTTTCAATAATTTCAAATTTTTGTCAATAATGTCACTATCTTAAATCCTGAATAAGATTTTCAAATCAAATCAGTAACCAGTTAATGATACTACGCAGTTTTAAAAGGGCAGTAGCACGTATTTAGGGGAAATATATGGTTCCAATTGAAAGACAATGTATTTAAACTAAATGAAGCAGTAATAATTCAACTACAGAACGTAAAGTTTGGCCATGCGACTGCTTTTTCTTACACAAAATGAATTAAAGGCGTTCACAAAAATGGCCCCCAATGAATTTTATGTGAATCCTCATACTTTGTCCTCTGATTATGGGTGATTGGCTTGTGTAATGAGATTGTTGATATTGTCAATATAATACATTTAGCATTAACTTAAAAATATAATTGAAATAGTCAAAATATAGATTAATCAAAAAACGTGCTACTGCCCCTTTAAGCGTTATGTTGCAACAATAACGGAGATTATTTAGGTAATCGAAGTGGATTGAACAAATATTCATCTGTTATTGACATTCTTCGCTATTAACTCACGCGATATACATTGATGTCAACATAACACAGCTTTATGTCAAGTATAGCAATTAACAAGTAAGCGAAGAGTGTCAAATATCATTGCTTCTAGATACAGACAAAAGTGCCGATACTGACGACAAAATTATCTTGGCAAATTTCGCAGTTAGTTTGAACATTATTGCTTTTGTTGCATTAAAAAGTCTAAACGAAACATATTGTTTTACAGTTTTGTAATATCAACTTGAAATCAACATATCTAATTGTGCTTTCCAAGGTTTCAGGTAACGATTTTTAAATAGAACAAGGTTTTAAATAACATTTTCTGTAAGCTAAGGTTTTTCTAAGGTTTTCTAAAATACGAAATAATGTCATTTTTTGAGATCTTGAGGAATTGTAAAACATCATTGTGGGATGGGGAGATAACTGTGAGAACAAGATCAATATCAGAAATATCTTTAGGAATGAATATGCTAAAAAAGCCATGTCCACCAGGGAATGAACATTACCAGTTATAAATTGACCCTGTTTTGTATCCTACATAAAAAGAAATCCATTAGACGTTTTAATAACCTTGCTATTTTACATTACTGGATTTGTTGATCACTTAGTTGGAGACATCTTAAAATGGAAAATAGATATTCATACAATTTTGCAAGGAAATGCAAAGAATTTTATAGGCAATTCAGAGAAAGAATTTGAGGAATGTTCCATTTGGTATATAACGAAGGCCGTCTTTCAAATTCAAATGTAAAGGTCCATTAGTGTTCTGTTTCTCCTCAGATTGAGTTGACGTTAGTAACAGATCATTTTATTCAAATATGCTGAATTTCAATAATGCTGAATCCCGTTAACGACAACAAAATTTACTTTATTGACCTTTATTTACCTCTCTATGATTTATTCTGGGATTTGAAAAAGGACCAATAATTCATCCTGTAATCATGTAATCATGTTTCTTGATAGCTTCAATTGATATAAGGAGATTTTTTTTCACCATGACATAATACTAAAAGAACGCTTGGATACTAGATACGGCTGATTAGATCTTATTCCATTCCTAATAACAGTTTCCTACAATAAATAATTGATCGGCAAAAGTATGTACTTTTATCCGAGAAAGCTTACAATATGCAAGATGAAACAAGACTTTTCTTATTGTTAGTTCTTCTTCCAGGGGAATGAATTGGGTGACTCACAAAACTGCACAAAATTTGTAAAACTTTTGAGAGCCACGTTGGAGTGAAATGCATTCTGTAAAACGAACTCTATTCCATTTGAAAGTTATTATTTTCAGAAGGTCCTGCTCCCCTTGTTTCAGTGACGTTTAAATTTATGTGATAGACAATGAACATCCAGCTAAAGTCGGAACTTAAACAGCAAAACAGTTGTACTCGAGAGCAAGACAAATACATTTCTCTTCCTATAATGGTCACAGATTGCTTGAATGCTACTACCAAACATTGAATCATAAACAAAATCATTTGTGATTTGTGATGCCAGATGCATTAACACAAAAGCGGAAATATGGTTGCCAAGTGTATGGCTCCGATTTATTATGGAGATTTGAAGGATAGCTTACTGTCCTATACAACGTTGCCTTGCTACCACAACACGACACTTTTTCAATACACCTCCTTTCAAAGAAACCTTTACTAAGGTAAACCTTACTCCCTCCCCTTAAAGGGGCAGTAGCACGTTTTTTGATACTTTTATATTTTAAAAAGTTCACTGATAATTGTAGGTTAATGCTAAATGTACTAATTTGACAGTGTCAAAAATCTCATTACCCAAGCAAATCATCCATAGTCAGAGGACAAAGTATGCAAAGTATGAAGATTCACATAAAATCCATTGGCGACCATTTTGTGTGAACACCTTAAATTCATTTTGTGTAAGAAAACCGAATCGCATGGCTAAACTTTACGTTATATATTTGAATTATTAATTCCCCATTTAGTTTAAATACATTGTCTTTCAATTGGAACCATTTATTTTCATTTTCCTGACATCACCTTATAATCCCCCTAAAAACTTGCTACTGCCCCTTTAAGGGGACAGTCCTATCAGTTTTTTTTTGTTGAAATGAAATTTAAGAGGATGCAGTGATACATTCTATTACATGTCAAATTGTTAAATCTAAAACGACTAAATGAAACCCTCACTTACATATATAAAAGTAAGTGGGAATTGACCATGTAATTATCATATATAAGTATAAACAGAGAAGACCTTTTGTATTTTCTTTCCACAAAAAATAGCCAGATAGGAGTGTCCCTTTAACATGACACTAAAGTTACCTTAGTGACTTACGATCACCCTAGGGCTCTGTAAAAGGAGACCAGAAACAAGAACGACGATGAATGATATTTAAGAAACCTACCTGTGCAATATAACGAATCACTATCCTGGAAAAGGAAACATATGTTATGACACCAAAATGTCAACGACATCCGGACATTAGTGTTCTTCTACAGGACCTCATATTTCGGCAAGAACCAACAAGACAAGACATTTACAATTGTCGCTTATATAAATTGTATTTTTAGTTATGGAGCGGTAGTCATGTTCACTCACCAAACAGACCTATCTTAAATTTGCAGATAAAATATAAGAAAGTCTATGTAATTATTCAGTTAGTATGGGGTAAGTGAAGGTAAAACAGGAGGTTTCCGTGTCTTATCTGAAATGGAAAGGTCAAGGTGACAATTTTTCTATTTGACATGAAGCTTGATGTACCTGAAATAGGAAACCTTATATTCTTGGTCGTGCAGAAAACATTAAGAACAAAGATTCCAATAATTGAGAAGCTCACAAAAAGGAACCGCCAGAGGTGTTTTGAACATGCCATTAACCAACCAGATGGCATTTCCATGGTAACGTACTAATCATATTTAAGGAAAAGTAAACAATTGCGAAATTCTAAAGTCTATCAACTCTTTACAACAACTTTAATTTTTCTATAGGTCGCCTTCTTGCAAAACAATAAACAACTCTCACATTGTACACTGTCATAATTGCTATTCTGCAGATGATTTAGGATCATGGAGCATTTAACCCTTCTTAAAATAATCTTGAAGAAACCACAAACATGGCACAATGTAAGGACAGAGGTAAACTTGACGCCATGCCAGTATACTTGACCGTTCAATAAGTGACATTTTTCTGAATAGAATCGGGAAACAAAGATTCATTTTAACTGAGATCTTGAAATAGAAAAGTTGACAAACTGAAATGAGTTTCCGGTATCAAACCTTATAAATAACATCAAACTTGCCTCAAAGGCTTAGAACTCATTATTGTCAAGAACTTGATGAATGATTGGAATCCTTATTGCCCAGTGATCACTGTGGTCTCCTTGTTTATGACAAAATTTCCCATGAGTATATCAAAGGTCAGTGATGCTATTGTAAAACATAACAAGAGGGCGTATTTAGTTTTTATATATATCACATATATTTTTATTTCCATCAAATCTCTGCATCGATTGTTATCATTACCAACCAAGGAACATCCAATTGTTTTCTGAAGTCTTGCCCTACCTTATTAATAATCCTCAATCTTTAAGTGTAAGAAATACTTTAAAGTCTTAATTCAGATATTATAAATTTCAATGAAATGTTATACGTCGAAACTTTGATTAACTAATATCATTAGAGAGACAGTCAACATCAGAAACCATGCTCCAGTATAATGATTTATGCTGTACAAACCGACCACCTGGGGCAATACCAGATTTTGTTTATACAGCTAATCGATCTGGACTGACCAAACAGTAGTCCGTTATTGACTGACAGTTCTGACCATAAACTCACATGAAATCGATGTCGACAGAACACGACCTCATGAAAAGTATAGTATTTATCCATAAAATTCAGTTTGTCTGAATGACTGGTCTTCATGTCATAGTAGGTTGTTAATGCAGGTGTATCATATATTCAATGATATGATCACATACCATTGAATAGAAAAAGACAAATGGGTATGCTTTTTGATGGAAAGAATAAAAAAGAAATAGGTTCGTTTATGCTTTTACGACAAATCATATTTATATACGATACACAGTTTGACAAACATAACGACATTCCTATTCAATTTAAATTTAATCTAATGAAGACATGATGACAAACGTTGTATTCAAAACGATAAAAAAAATTGTTTCCTCAATGAAATGAATATGAAACAACAAACAAATATGAGCTCCTAGGAATCGTAAAAACCAATGAGAACCAATAAATATGAGAGCTTTGTTTTAGAAAGGATCATCTTTAAAAAGGCGTCCATGCCCGCCAGTGACTGATCATTGTTAGTAAACTTTGTCCAAGTTTCTATTCTTCAACTAAAAGAAATTCATTCGTTTTATAAACTTGCCATTTTACATAACTCGACTTGTTGATCACTTAGCTGGACACCTTTTTCTAATAGGGAAGATAAACTAATTGTAAACATATTCATACAATTTCCAAGGAAATACAAAGGACTTGATCGTGAATCCAAAAACCGAATCTTGGGAATTTGCCAACTGGTTGACAATTAAAGATCGTCTTTCCAATTTGAAATGAGTTCTGAACATACATAATGTCCATTACTGTTTTTGTTTTTCCTTTGTTGGAGTAAATAGTAATAGATGTACTTCTTTCAAATATGATGAATATATTCCAACTATGTTGCATCCCAATAACTATTCTGTCAGCCAGAACCTGAAATACGATAAAAGCCTGAGATCGATAGAGAGCTCAATTTAAGGATGAATAAAATGTATCCTCATGTTTCTTTTCATTTAATACTTTTCAAATTTTAAATTTATTGACCATTTGATTTCAGAGTCTCAGTGTAACACTACACAACAGCGTGCATCTACGGTTGCTTGAATTGGTTCCAATGATTATTTCCTTTTAATACATCATTCACAAAAACGAAAGAGGATCAATAATTTACTCCAAATGATCTTTTTTCGTTAGCATATTTTTGATAGCATATAAATATCCAATATACCAAATATCCAGGAAACAATCTGCTTCATCTACAGTGACGTCACGGAAGACATTTTATGACGAGATTATCAACAGTGATGTAAACATATGTGAAAATATGTCTAAATATTACACTATCTATTTGTCACAATAATGGTTAAAAATATAGAAATATGTGATTCTGAAAAACTGATATGAAACTTCAAATGAACTCTCGTTCGCAAGTTTAGATAAATAAAGGAACATGTTGAAACAGTCCAAAACAAAACTTTCCTAAAGGGCCCTGTACTTTGGTGATCAATTGGTACAATTGAGACGAACGGATTCTTCTAAAACGTTGCCTTATAAAAACGACATCAATACGAAACTATTTAGGGGAGAACGACTTCCTAAATCATGATAAAAACTGTCTTCCACTGACTTACATTGTAGCTGAACCAAATAGGACTCTGTAACATTACTTAACAACTTAATAACGTCACATGGGTCGGATATTATCACAGTTCTGTTAGATTTCATATCTCGGTTTCATGATTATAATCTGTTTGGTGCGACACTTTCAAAGGACGAAATTTCACTGTACCATACAACGTTGCTAGGACATGAAATGTGTCAGAAAAACAAGACTTTAAGATCACAAGAAGTGTGTTAGAATTGTCCTTATTGTTCACAAGAAATTAGTTCAATCATAACAATCTTCTTGCTAACCTATATGTTTTCTATAAAAATAAGATAATACATCAAAGGTAACGAATTTTAACAGACAGTTTATAGAGTATGGTAACACGAGGCTTAATTGCAATCCAGATATTGGCATATTTTTCTGCAAGACCTGCTTCATGGCAAGAGGCAACCAGCTACCATGCAATTCTATTGCACAATTCTATCACATTCCTATTGTAAACTCGTTCCAATTGCAAGTTTTTCAGTAATGGAATGATACGCATGAGCTTCCACTTACCAGATACCAGTGGACTCCTTACAGTTTATCTGGAATCTGCCAGGTCAGCAGTGATTTAAGTAAAATATACAGGTCCCGAACAAACCTATGTGTCAGACCAACTGACTTGAATTATATCATCAATTAAGTATCTAATTAATAAGTGAGAATGATAATTAATCTGTATGTTTCACTAAGAAGATTTTCGTGCACTGACTTAAATGAGTAGGTCACTGTGATATTCTGGGTCCATTTGACATGTAGATGTAATTTGTCGGACATAAAAAGAAACCTTACATGGTGGGTCTCACAAACAAAGATGCACATAATTGAGTTAACAAAACGGAAGCAGTAGAGGTGCTTTGACATGGGAAAAGTCATCAGATTGTTTTGCAAGTAACCTACTAATCTAATATTACCGATATTACCGATATTACCGAGTTCCAGAAACATTTTTAAAATCGACAGGTTTTCTGGTATGTACATGTATGTCTTTTTAAATTGTTTCTTATATTTAATTAGCGAAGTTCCCTTTATTTGTTAAGAGGAACAAGAGCATCAGAAGTCGTATATCTTCAAAACGAGAATAATTTCTGTTTAATGCTGAACTTGCAAACTCTTTCTATGCATGAAGCTTAAACATCCATGTTGACTGAAGAGGGAGATATAGATATAAATATTAAAGTTTCACTTTTTTATTGCATTCTTACAATTGTGAAAGGTGACACTTACAAGACAGAAATATTTTTGGGTCTAAAGTATACGAATCAGATGTTGTTTTTATTCCCTTTAGACATGAAAATGGACTATGTAATTTGAAATATTCTTACAAGGATTCAAAAGCATTCCTTAACGCGAAAGTTCGTAAATTTTGACATTTGGAGAAGAAATATTTTTAACAAAAACTTTAGCGAAATTGAAAGGAAAAAGATAGATAGCATGAATAAATGAATACAGCTGCGGATCTTAAGTTTGTTCACTTACCTTCGTATTTAGTGCAAATATCATGTAATTTATAACGTCTTTGAGACATCATATCATTGTGAAAACGAAACCGATAATGATGAAATTCCACTGCATAGGTTAAGATTAATTTTGGGTTGACATATTCGTATGTCATACCTAGCAGATAGCTGTAACAAATTTGGCAGGTCATTGAAGTGACCAGGGGTCAAAATGTCGAAAACACTGATTTCTATTTTGCTCTACAAAATCCTTCATAAGGGATTAACAGCTTTAGGTCGTATTCATATGTGTTCCTTTGTGCTAATGTAACGTTACTGTGTTGATGATTTTCCTACAAAGTTTACATAGATGATTTTAATCAAAATTTAAGAAAATCCGAATTTCACAAATATGACACCATCTGTCTATCTAACAATGCCAAATATCGAAATTCATTACCAGGGACAAGACGATCCCGAAATATGGTTTGGGAATGGTTATTTTACACATGGACAATTGATGATCTTCCGTAAGTGATCCTTGAGTTATTTTATGAACGTCAAAACGAAACCCAATTAACATGATCTTTGTTCCAAGAACACAAGCAGGTGAACAAACTTATGGTATGCAGCTGTACTGTTGTTAATCTCTTTACACTATACACTTTACATAGCTGAGATATTTGTTGGTTTTTTTAATGACGATTAAAGATGCTGTATCATACTTGCAATATTTTAAAAAGTATTTTTAATGTAATCGTTGTATTTTTAGAAAAATTTAGCGACCAACCTAGGAAAAATCGGACCAAAATTCATTAAATATGAGATAATTTACCAAAATTACGGAAACGGCAGCCAAGATAAAGGCGAATCAACTTCCGGTCTCTAAATATACGCTTGAAAACCGTCTTTGTCGCGCACGACTAGATATTCTTTTCTTTTTCTCCGAATAAGGTATTCGTTGCTGCCAAAGTTGATACCCATCGAACGCAAATACGCTAGTGGTGACACGGTGTAAATCCTTCACGCGTAATGATTACGTCACCGAAAGCGGGTTCGTTAAATGCTATGCCCTTTCTACAAGGGGTACTGTGCTTTGGGCGTCGAAATAAGTATGTTATTGTTGATTAAACAATCTAAATACTATATCAAAATTTCGACGAAAGATTTTTCTACAAAGTGATGTATTTCTTTTCTCAATAACTAAATTTCAGCCTGAACCGCATGCAAGTATGAAACAGCATCTTTAAACAGATGGTGCCAGTGAGATAATTACTTCGTGTGGACTGTGCTACATTCCCTTTGAAATAGACCCTTTGCTTTCCGATTTAATTTGTAACTGGTAAAAAGATAATTGAGAATTTGAAATCGGATCGCAGTGCAAGCATCGGTTGGAAGTTATATGAGAATTTGATTTCGCACCGACTGATTAATTAATGCTCCGCATATAGTTGGGTCAATCGTTTGATTTTTGTTCTGTTTAGCAAATACATATACATGTTCTTTCAAAAGGTTGTTCAAATTCGTTTCTGAATTAGCAAATCAAATTGAAGAAAACTTACCAAGTGGACCAATGACGTCTTCTTATGAGCGTTCTCAATGAAGGAAACACGTCAATATTGGTCAGAAAGAAGAAAAAAAAAATCGAATACGTTTACGTAAGGTTTGTTCAATACATTTGAAACATTGGGACGTGAACAGGCTTGTGATCTTTTTTAAATTGGAAAGAAGTGTTGTTTCAAGTTTTAACAGTTGTTGGTTTTAGATTTAAAAGTAAGTTATTAGTACTTTTTAAATTATAAAATTAGGTTAGGAGAAGTACTTTTTAACATGTATTCGTTAACTGATTTCCCCTAGAGTATTCCCAAGTTATAGTTATTTAAAAAATTGATACAGTTTATATAGTTACCTCTAAAGTAGCCTCTAGTTACCTCTTATGATGTTGCATTCAATCACTCATACAGAGAGGCGGTATTGTTTTAACTTTCTGGTGTGCTTACTTTCCAAATTATATATAGCAATGGTTAATGTGGAGCGAGCCATCCGGTAATGACCTCTCTGCGTATTAAAGAAAAATTACAATGTAGAAAAAAGTATAATCTCATTTAAGTAAACAAATCTAATGTACCTCCAATGTAAATACTTGTCATTCTATTAAGTGTTTCAATAATCAGGTCACTAGAAAAATTGTATACATACTTTATGTGATCAACATCATTCAATCTGAGAAGCAGTTAACAGTTGTTGTGTGAAATAGAGAGACTTTTCTAAGCAAAGAAATTAAAAACATTGGATTGGAGCATGATCTGCCACGACGACATGTTTAGTATTTTTGCTCAGGAGACGTCGCTGGTGCATAGATAAAAGCATGAGCAATCAACACGTTACAAGACATTGTTATTGCATCTTTCTCATAATATTTTTCTTGTTAGAAAAATCTTCTCAAAACCATGACAAACCATGCTTTTCCGGTTTTATGAAACAATATATAGCTATAATTCAAAATAAAAAACACATCATTGGCAGTATTTATATAAAGCTTAAGACATGACTGATACCACCATATAAAACTAATAACAATAATTGATATCTGTACTGAATCACCTCTGGTTGACTCTCAGCTCGGGCATAAACTTTGAAATTTCAATCGGAAAAGTCAATAAAATAACGTCGTATATCGGATTTGACATTTTTACAGTGGGAATGTTATGAATAAATATAATAATTTTCAATATCAATTGAAGCCTTCAGAAAAACGTTTTAGTAATTTTCAATGTGAATAAGCAGACATCTTGGTAAAAATTGTATTCAGTCAATTTAACAGCACGACATCCTCTTATCATTAGCATCGCTGGATGAAGTAAACGAATCATAGTGTTTCCATAGCAACATTTTGATATAATTTGCCAGTATGAGTAATTCATTTGAGTAGATTGAATAACAAATTCCTTTTTTAAAAATAACCACCATTCGACCTTGACCTTGAAAGGACACTTGAAAGGGACTTTGAAAGCAGCCGACAACCCATCAAATCATGTTTTTATCTCAAGGAGCATCTGCCATGGCAAAGACGAAAGCTAGAAGAAATAGACGTACGGAGCCAAATATATATTGAGTAAGTTTGGTAACATGAATTCAGCTACAGAAGTAATCCTCAAGCAGACAGCGTACTTACAATCAAACGCGTAGGCAGAGAAATCACTCCCATCCATGCCAATCACAATGGTCCTTTCCTTGGATGTATCTGCCATATTCCTTGATTTCAACAGACTATGATACAGGAACTAAAATCATGCACGATCTTCATGTATGTCACGCGCAGAGGTCACGGGGTCAAGCGAAGTGAGAGTAGCAGACGATACCTCTGAGAGGTGTATTTTTAGAAAGATGCTTTTCTTTACTCAGCATTAGCGTTCCTGTTTGGCACCGAGGTATTGCCTTACATCAGAATGCACTAGCGTTCAGGTACACACTATATTATGAACTTACCACATCTTGTTTGGGGTGTATGTACTTATAACAATCTACGCATTTCTAACACATGCATACGTTATCTCCATGGCTTTCCGTCCTTATTAACACAAAATAACACAATGAAAGGATGACCGATTATACCAACAATGTAATCAGGGAAATGGTTAATGCATTTCATCTCCTTAAATCAGAAATAAGTAACCAAAATGTTATTAAAATAACAAATTTAATGCAATAACTCTTTCTTGTCAAGTCATGTCAACTAAACGCGCTACGATGTAAAACCATTCCTGTATATTCGCAAGTTGTTTTTCTTCTCCTTAACCTTTTTTCTGTTTCAAAACGTATTGTAGGCCTTGATGCTTCAAAACTACCGGATTTCTTTTTGAATGTATATAATACTTAGCTGATAATTCGTTTGGCTACAATTCTTTAACAATGTTTTAAACATTGCAAAATCAATTCCGATGTATAATTATTATCAAAAGCACATGACAACATGAAAAAACCTCTCTGCTTATCTCCCTAATCTTCATAACCCAATCGCACTTACCTTAATGATACTTTAACGTACTAAGAAATAAAAACATTACTATGTATTCAAAAATAGTTTTGTTTTTCTGTTATGAACAATTCTAGTTTCAAGACTCATCTGTTAGTAATGGTGAAGTATTAATGCTGCAAAACCACCGTTGTTTTTGTTTTTAGTGATTTATTTGGAGAACTGTCAAGTCGCTTTGCTATGATTCTATGATTGTTCCATTTTGTAATATTGCAAAATCAATTCTACTTTATATATCGAAACCAACACCACATCATAGAATTCAAAGAGGGCTATACGATGTGAGTCCTCTAAAATGAAATCATGAACAAAGACATCGTTAAATTGTATTTTTAATTTTAATCATGACATACAGTGTAACATACATCGCTGAATTCCTCAAATTCCAACATCCATCCAGTTGCAACCAATAAATCACACTGGTAATCAACAACGAATTAAAGTATTGTTCACTCTATCTGGTTATGTTAACCCAGTGATCATAGTTCGTTGTGAGATGCACATGAGGGTAGAGAGAAAATATAACAACATTCATACAATAAACTCTTTGAAAGGCCATCTACGATCTTCATTCTTGAAATCATATTCCCATTCTACGTTTAATCGTAAACCAAATTCCTTCCCGAGCACTGTTGAAAAACATCATCGGTTACGAAGGGCTGAATGTTCCTATCTACAATTTATCACACCTGGGTATTTTCACCAGGATAATTTGTAACGAATTACGCCTCCATTAATTTCAATTAGCCAATACAACTTCGCTGTTGATTGAACCTGCGAGATATCCAAAAGACATATGTAGACACGCCTTGGTCACCTGTTGTGGACAATGGGCTGCACTTCAAGGTCGTAGCTCGACTTTTTTCCCCGGAGAGTGCGCAAAAGTGTATTTAAAAACCGAGATACCAAGAAGCATTTTCATGTCAAGATCACTCAGTGGGATGGTTTATCAGTACAAGACTCGAGGCTGATAACTTAAGTATACAATTTCCCGATGAAATGCCCCAGGGTGATGTAGTGTAGAGTATCGGAACATTCGGCCATGAATTATTGGACATGTGTTATAACGATGCAAAATCAAATTCATCACAATAAACTTCTACGTCCAACAACAACAAAGTATAATTAATAAATATTTTTTTCTGCCCTTATATTTTTTCTGTGTATATGCATGAACAATATATTCCATAATATTTAAATAAATGTATACATTAAGAAAGTAGAGGTGTTGCAAATAAGTTGAAATCATGCCAAGTAACGAACTTCACACATCATTAACTGACGTGAAAAAAGATATAGACAGATTGTAGAATATATTACATGTACATGGATGAATTATAGGATAAAGGAATCAAAAGATACTTCAACACAAATATCAAGAAGACTTTCAAATATTCAATACAAAAAATACAAAGTAAATCAACACTGCAAATAGATGACGAATGTTGAGTGATAAACAAATTCATGATTGTCTTCAAGGTAGAGGTCATAAAATCTACACAATACCAAAACCTTACATAACCTGCTTCTGGTACTAACTAAGGCTGATTCAGATTCATGTTATATTTCTTAATGAATTTAAACGCGTTACAAAGTTCCTCTTCTGAACTTGGTAAATGGCAGGGTTTGAAATTTTCTGAAACACTGCTGGATTGGCCTGACTGACCAATCAGAGGTAATCGTTTAGAAATTGAACATGGAATTGGTTCTGATTGGTTCAGTGACGCTAAAGTAATCCACTGTGGATGATTTGATAAATAAGATAATGAAATAAACTCGTTCCACACAAAATGATATTGCATAGTGGCTAGGCTATTCAGGTTTCACTCTAAATGGACATGTGTATCGCATGAAATGTCACTGCAAACGCAACTTTTACGCATGAGCAATCATAAGGAGGTACGTTTTTAGTGAATATGAAATTAAATTTTTCTTGATTATTCGTGAATGCCACTTATAGTGCACAATTCAGATCAAGAGCTTCGATATTCAAGAGATAGAGGACCTCGACCATGTGAGTAAATTGTTGAATCTTATCACTCCTGACAGAAAGGTTACATCATCATGCAACTGTTAATGTTCCTAATACTCTTATTCTTACTTGTAGAATATTTTCATTCACTTAAAGCATTTCCAACCTTCATATATTGCTCTGTTCCATGATTTCACTCTCTGATAGAGTGATTTAGAATTTTATCTTTTTTTCTGACACCTATTTTGGTTCTGTATTATTTCACCTAAATAAAAGCATCCAAGCCTCAAGATGTTTAATTCACTCTCTGAAAGTTCCAATTCGTTCACATCATTGTCTAGGTCTTTGAGTAGAATGCTTCACTAAATTCACTTTTACCAAATGATTTCCCTGTGTCAAGTAGGCAAGTGAATAAATTCATTCCTCTGCACTAAACCACCTTATGTTTTGACTCCTTTTAATGGAATATTTCATCCATTAGATTTCCAACTCAACGGAAATTCTAGTGACAATAAAAAGGGATATATCATCCTCTGAATGAAAACAGATTGTCTTCTCTATCAAATCCACAAAAACGATGGATTATCCGCTCAACTTCTCAGTTAGGCGAAGTTAATGCGCTAATGCGTTGATAAATTGTACTGCCAATAATTTGAAGGCTTTGGAGACCTCTCAAATCAGTGACAGCTAGGATTTTTAAAAGCTCGATAATAAAGAGTTTTCTTCTGAACAAGAGTTTTGATGCACTGCACTCACTATCATTGAAAGGCTTGAGAAACTAACATGCGTGAGGTTATGTTTCTTTCTTCTGCATAAACGTTTAAGTGTGGCTTCCGAAAACAAAACCTCATTTACAGCTTTCACTTGCAAAGACATTTTCCTCTGCTTTGAACCCATGGGTTTCTTTTTCTAAAAAAGAGAAATCTATCAGGGCTTCTCTACTCAGTGAAGTAAAGTTTCATTTCCAATTCTTTCAGTGAAGCTGCCTTGACTTGGTAGTTTCCTACTTAAAGTGAAATGTTTGATTGCTCCTCTCAGCCACTCGGTGAAGAGGAGCTTAGTGTGAAAGGTTAGGTCCTTTTCTTCCTCTTTCAATGCATCTGCTATGACTGGTTTCAATCTCATAGGGAAAACCATGTTTCTATCGGTGAAGGCAAGCAAGGATGTGCGAGGTAAAATTCATTCTCAACCTCTCTCAGTGAAAACACGCTTTCACCATCTGGTTTCCTCCTCGAAGCAAAAACGTTATGGTCTGGACCAATCAGTTAAGGCAAGCTACATGTAGGATGCGTATGGAAAGTGTCATTTTAACGTGTCTCCGTGAAACTGCTCTTTCACTGGCTGGTTTCCTAACCATAGTGAAAGTGTTTAGAGCTGTTCCAATCAGAGAGTGTGCGATGAGGTTTAGCGTGTCGTTTCCTCTCAATGAAGGCAACCTTAGGTGCGCGGGTTCAAGATGCTCCTGTACCTCTCTCAGTGGAACTGCGCTTTGACACGCTGGTTCCTGTGGAAGGAATGGTCCTTGTGTCTGCACACGAAGACAGGGACGGGCGAGTGGTGGATGATGAAGTCACTCACGCTGCCAAGCAGTGTCCTTCTCACCGTCCCTTGACCTCGACTTCCGGTCACTATCAGAGTCGCCTTCTCCTCTTCAGCCACCTGGATGACCATGTGACCTGGGTCCCCGTGCTCGCACCGGACCTTGCCGGACACCTGTGGAGAATATTTTGTTTTGTTAAAGTTTGTAAAATTAGTAATTTGGACGTGATATTGGATTTGCGAAGCTGATATAAAAGAGACATACCAGTATCGGATATTGTTTGTCTTGGTGCCATAACATAAGATTTATCAAACAACGTTTTGCAAATCTCAGAAGAATCTCAAAATGACGAAAACTTACTGCCAGTAGAAAAAGAATACGTTTTTAATCACCATTAAGAGGTAGCTTAACATAAACACATGATAAGTTTAGGACAAACTCAAACAATTAAATCCATGTAGTGTTTTATATTAATATGCCCATAGAGGTTTGAAAAGTATATTGTAGCATTAAAGGCCCTCCTGTTTTTATTAAACTGTGCCATGATTGACTTGAACGAATTCGAGTTGTTTCCCTTACCACGATAATATTCATGAACTCGTCTATAAGACTTGTATTCAATCTCTTGAAATGTATTCCTAGAAAGTGTTATTTTATCACACACAGATTTGGCTCTTGTGGTTAACAACCTGCTTAGAGGTTTAGTAACTGCAGTCTCAACAACATGAATCGGCTCATTTGCACAAATTTCACTTATGTGATCGTAACTCAATGTCATTCGTCTAGGGATTTGAGAAAAAAGGCTACTTAAGTCAAGCTTAGTCTCACCCCGGCTACATGTGAAATCAGGGCAGTATAAAGTCTCACCCGGCTACATGTGAAATCAGGGCAGTATAAAGTCTCACCCTGGTTACATGTGAAATCAGGGCAGTATAAAGTCTCACCCTGGTTACATGTGAAATCAGGGCAGTATAAAGTCTCACCCTGGCTACATGTGAAATCAGGGCAGTATAAAGTCTCACCCCAGCTACATGTGAAATCAGGGCAGTATAAAGTCTCACCCTGGCTACATGTGAAATTAGGGCAGTATAAAGTCTCACCCCGGCTACATGTGAAATCAGGGCAGTATAAAGTCTCACCCCAGCTACATGTGAAATCAGGGCAGTATAAAGTCTCACTCTGGCTACATGTGAAATCAGGGCAGTATAAAGTCTCACCCCGGCTACATGTGAAATCAGGGCAGTATAAAGTCTCCCCCCAGCTACATGTGAAATCAGAGCAGTATAAAGTCTCACCCTGGTTACATGTGAAATCAGGGCAGTATTAAGTCTCACCTTGGTTACATGTGAAATCAGGGCAGTATAAAGTCTCACCCCGGCTACATGTGAAATCAGGGCAGTATAAAGTCTCACCCGGCTACATGTGAAATTAGGGCAGTATAAAGTCTCACCCCAGCTACATGTGAAATCAGGGCAGTATAAAGTCTCACCCCGGCTACATGTGAAATCAGGGCAGTATAAAGTCTCACCCCGGCTACACTGAGTCTCTGTTCCAGACTCTCCACAAGTTCCTGGGTTTTCTCAGACTCCGCCTGGAACCGTGCTGTTATGGAGCAGGCGTCGGCTGAAACACAAAGACTTGCCCTTCAGCTGTATGTCACTGTTGACTGATTGGTAAACAGATTAGACAATAATGTAAATTGCAGATAATGTCAAGACATGTGGTTTGGTGTGACTTACATTATGTGTGATGTAGTGACGGAAACATAACAATGCAAATTTAACAAGCAGACAGAGTCGACTATATCAGCCGCCATTTGGAACATTTTAAAAAATAGAGCCATTGTCTTTATTTTTGCTGTAGGATGTGGTCAATGTGGTTCCCCCGTTTGTAGGGGCCACAGGATCACCAATCTTAAAATTACGTATATAGGCGATTTCAGATATCAGTAATCAATTCAGAAATGGAAATTGCTCAAATACTTAATTGATAACTTAGGGTTAAAGGATCCAAAGCAGGCCTAACTAGTAGGAGTCTCTACACAAGATTTCAGCTTTATATGCCTTCTGCTTTCGGAAAAGAAAATAAAAAAAAGCTATTAAGGGCATGACCAATGCAGCCCTAATTAGGGACCACAGGGCCATAAAAGCTATAAATTACAATCCCCACTAGTCAAAGAGTCTGTACTCGTGATTTCAGCTTTCTGTGCCTTATGCTTCTGGAGAAAAACACTTTCCATGGAAACCAACAAAAATAATAATCCCAAGAAGTCGAAAGCCCCAAAAGGCACAACAAGTCATGATGATTAATCCATATACCAAATTCTATTTTTTTTAAGTTTTGCAGCTTTGAATTTTCCTCCGGAAACGATAATGGGACGGATGAATGCACTGTCGTGTACCCGATAAGGAGGGGACTTTTCAAAATGGTGGACGTGACAGGTCAACAGAGGTAGGTGTCTGCTTTCAGTGCTCCCTTCTCCTAATCGACGAGGTTTAGATGGTCACCTTTAACTGTGGTAATCAGGAATAGAATTTCGAATACATTTTTTACGAGTTTTGGTTCACAAAGTGCAAGAAATTTGCGTATTTTAGATGTCAAGTTGATGTTTATTTCACTTTCATTTTCGAAGCGGAGAGGAGACTTTTAAATGCCTTTTTTCATGCCCTTAACGACCTTGAATATCATACATATTGTCGCGCATATCAGTGTTTGGTTATAATAAAGATTTCTGTGCAACTTGAACTGATTTGGTTCAGAAACTACGAAGTTATTGACAAAATAACAAATCAACATGGCAGCGGAGTGGACTCGCCGAATAAGCGGCGGAGGGGACCCAGGAGGTCGGATAGGGAGAGGACATTTTTGGATATGGAGGGGACACATTTGGATATGGAGTGGACATCACTTTCAAATTGTACCGTAGTTGAGACAATACCCATGGTAATACTAAAACTCCTTTGTAAAGTTAGCCAAAAGAACCCCACAGAAGACGTAACCTAGTTTCATAAGCATTATCATCAACCTTTTCATAAACCAATGATTGAAATAGAGGTTTCTCTTTTCTTTTGCAGAACTTACCTGGAGAACGTTTCCGTTGCTGCCGTTGTCAAATCAATGCAAAACAGCCGAAACACATATTATATAGATGCAATAAAGGAATCTGTTCTCAATCTCTCATAAGCCGCAGAAAGCCCTTTTGCTGATGGCGACGTTGAACATTTCAATTGTTTTAGCAAAAGGCATTCCGGGTCTAATGAGAGATTGAGCACAGATTCCTTTAATGCATCTTCGGACTTGGTGATGCACAAACAAGTGACTTATCATCAACATTGAAAATCTCGTCGATGCCTAATATATCATAAGGAACTATTTGATAGTCTTTTTTGTTAAGTGTCCATTTTTCACTTGACGGCTCTAAACGTTATATTTCCAATTTCAATGTTTGTATTGGGTGGTAACGAATGCAGTGATCCATTATGTGTGACAACGGCAGCAACTGAAACGTTCTCCAGGTAAGTTCTGCAAAATAAAAGAGAAACCTCTATTTCAATCATTTGTAGATGAAAAGGTTGATGATAGTTCTTATGAAACTAGGAGTTTTAGTATTACCATGGGTATTGTCTCAACTACAGTACAATTTGAAAGTGATGTCCACTCCATATCCAAATGTGTCCCCTCCATATCCAAAAATGTCCTCTCCCTATCCGACCTCCTGGGTCCCCTCCGCCGCTTATTCGGCGAGTCCACTCCGCTGCCATGTTGATGTGTTATTTTGTCAATAACTTCGTAGTTTCTGAACCAAATCAGTTCAAGTTGCACAGAAATCTTTATTATAACCAAACACTGATATGCGCGACAATATGTATGATATTCAAGGTCGTTAAGGGCATGAAAAAAGGCATTTAAAAGTCTCCTCTCCGCTTCGAAAATTAAAGTGAGATAAACATCAACTTGACATCTAAAATACGCAAATTCCTTGCAGTTTGTGAACCAAAACTCGTAAGGAATGTATTCGAAATTCTATTCCTGATTACCACAGTTAAAGGTGACCATCTAAACCTCGTCGATTAGGAGAAGGGAGCACTGAAATCAGACACCTACCTCTGTTGACCTGTCACGTCCACCATTTTGAAAAGTCCCCTCCTTATCGGGTACACGACAGTGGAATGGGGGATAATACAATATGAACGCTACAATGACTTTCAATAATGCATTCTATGCATGTAGTGGAAGGAAACGTATGTCATATTTTTTATTCATCATATAAATAATGGAGGTGTTTAAATACTTTTATTTCAAAATGATATTAACATTCTCGCGTGTTCCCGTATCGTTAATGTCATATATCAGGAAAAACTATATGTATTCTAATATATGATATAAATGATACGGAAACACACTATTAATAATCTCTATACCATATTATATGCAAATCTTAAAGCAACGTTTCATAAGACAAAATCACTAATTTCCAAGAACACGCTATCACGGGATGCACCTGAAATGGAACTGTTTACATTTAGGAAATTCGCGATTGCATGATTTGCACGTGCTTTTAGCCTTTATCCAAGGTATAAGTGCAAGATGTTCTCGCACTTTCAAAGGTTCGCCTGTTAATATTCTTCCTGTTGTCAAGATTTCATTTGTAAATGTTTTTGAGACAAAATGTAGATATCTTTAGTTTACAAACACATGTCCTCACAACTTTGATGAATTACGGATTATTTGGTAAAATCAAGAGCCAACCTATAATAGAAAATACCTGTAAAACAATGGATTTTGCAACCGCCAAAGAGTAAAGACACATATTGCAATGAACACCTTTTTTAATTACCGTTACCATAACAACCGCTTCACAAATCAGTCTTTTACCCAAGATCAATCGTGAACCCTACCTTTGAACATTGACTAAAACTGGTTATTGTGTTCTGAGAATCGTACTACAACAGCCATAGTAACGGCGATTTGCGACAAAAAGTGTCAACATTTAATATGAACTACATTTTGCAATATAATTGTCAGATCTTTGATAAAAAATCATCGATATTGCTATAAAAACGATTATGCCAAATATATCTTACCATTCACCTTTTTACATACCTTAACGAAGAGAAAAAAAACAGTTCAAACATAAAAATTAATACGATCGAAGATAAAACCCGTTTTGTTTTAAATATGAGTTTAAGAAAAAAAACAATTAAAATTGGAAATAAATGAGAAATATTTTCAGCAATTTCAACAACAAATCAATATTGTGAGGTGAACCTCAACCGCGATATCGTGTAATAACTGTCTATTATATTTCTACCATGATAATAACAACGATATTATATTCATGGCTGTATGTTTTTAAGGTTTATGAGAAAGCTAATACTTACGTGTCCTTCCAGCAAAGCTGAAGTGTACTTGGTGGCAGTATACTATTACAACATAGTCACGCTTTCTGTAGATATGTCTTATGAACCCTGAAAAAAGGATTATGGAATGTATGTCACAGAGTCTTGAAGATATCTTACCGACACTATGTCATGGCCCTTTAGCAGTAATATACGAGTAAACCAGTGGTGTATGCAAAACACCTTACCTTTGTAAGACTTTGATATTAAAACATATATGCTAGATAAAATAAATTAGGATTGTTAGCACCTTTGCAAAATATGAATATAAATATATTTTTGCACTGATAACCCGATTGAATATTTGCCATGATGATATCAACGTAAATTAACAATCATCTATCAACATTACTAACCAATCTTTCCATTTCAAGTCGAGTTGAGCGTTACAAATTGTAGCATCAAGTCGTGACTTTAATGTTCATTCACACTGAGCCAATCATCAATCAAGTAATTTATCGTATATGAATATAGTATTTGAACGTTATACATTGTAGCTTGACATGCTTTTCACAAGAGTCGTGTTTATATAGGGCATGTTCTGGCTAAATGGAGTTTCAAATCAACAACTCTTTCATCACAATAAGTATATTCCCAAAGTTAACGGAGGTGTTAGTCTTTACAGAAACGCGAATATCATTAAGTACTTATCACTTACTAGCTATAGAACTCTTCAAATATTGTTTAAAAATCGTATACATTATAAACTTAATGTCAACCAATGTCAGCTCTAAGTGGCTGTTGAGATACGTTAATGTCTAGATACTGCAGTTTTTTAATTATTTTCAAAAGAGCTTTCAATCTCAAGTGCTCATATTGCTAGACAACATATCCTCAACTCTCATGCTCTACGTAACATAAAGGTCACCATCAAGTCTTCATTACACCGATCTTAGTGTTTTCTAAGAAGGGACCCCAGGCGCTCACGTATGTTTATGAAGTTGGCTCTCATTTCAACGCAACGATGTGTAAAGTATATTCACAAACAGATGTGATGAATGTTTTAAAGGAAATAATGGGATATTTTATGTTAGTAGCGTAAGCGAGAGTTGCATAAGTGAGTGACCACCCAAGCGTTAAGCTAGTAATGTTTAATATTTACAAGAAATACTACATTTTCTAGTAGTTAAAAATAAAATAGATGTATATAAGTAAATGATTTCCTTATGTTTTATCAATGCTAACTAAAAAATCATAAAACGAAAATACAGTGATTACAAACATATCATGTCATATATTTTGCTTAATGCAATAAGACTTAAATGTGAACAACATACACGATATTTACATGAAATACAAGATTTCGTATCAGATTGTAAGGAAATGATTTCGTTTTGTTCAACCAATGCTAACTAAAAGTTCACGAAAACGATGTTGACGAATACATCATCTCATATATATTGCTTAAACCAATAAGACTAGATGTGAGGGAAACACGTCATTCCTCATTCTAAAAGTGAACTGTTATTGAGTCTTTGGACTTAATGTATGGCCTTTGAAACTGTCCTATAGAAAGTTATGACCACTTGTCGAAATGGGACTATCGTCATATATGAACAGTAAAGGGGTGAGTGTATGTTATTGGTATGGAAATGAGAAACAAAAACTCAGCAAATGTAGGAACTGATTGAAGGAATCAATGGACATTTTCAAAAAAGACAGTAGTTCATGCTATTGTTTCAAATATCGCTAGAACAAAATAAGCAATGACTTGTTATCTTCCAGGTTACACTATACGTAAGTATAGAAGTTAAAGTTAAAAGATATTACTTAAATACTCATCCTTCTTATTTATATGAGCATCGGTAGTTTTGTCTTATAGTTTTTATTATGCTATATGGTATTCATAACCGATGGCGCCTTATTAAAAATTAATTTGGTTTTAAATGTCGTTTAGATTTAATGAATTAAACATAATTTAAGTGGCCTTGGAGTATAACGACATTTGTGGAATTTCTACACTTGTTTACATTTAGTCTTGTTAACATATTATCGCATAGTTGCGCGCTATAAAAATATGATATTCGACCTACATGTTTGACATTATCAAAAGAGGTAATTAAGACTCCTTTGTATGATGTAAACTTGTACAGAACAGAACACAACAGGTCTTATTCTAAACAAAAACACATATAGTTATATAGAGAACATACAGTCCAAGTATATACACATACATGTATTATATAAATGGTCATTTACATAGTATTATTTGAGTAGGTTCAGACATAGTTTGAGATATGTCGACAATTTGCAAATCAATGTTTCGCAATAACAATTCATGAAGGACATTATATAATTTGAAAATAGTTGGATTGGCGCAGTTTTAGACTATAATATAGTATAAGTATAAAGACCCCGCAAATGAGAAGACTTTGTAGTCATGCTTTTCAAACTACCATGTATCTGTAACAGGAACATTATGTTCAAATATGAAATTGATGAAATATCAAATTGTTTATATAGAATATGAAATTTAGACTTGCCTTTAATGCAAGATAAATGTTTGTCTTGAAATGTAAATATGCTACTAAAAATTTAGACTTGATTCTCAAAATACCATTCGCATGTCTTTGCCATAAGAAAATAACGCTAAATGGGACTATGTGAAAGTCTAGGCATGTGACGGCGTGAGTCCATGTAAAATGAGATAAGAGTTATCTCGAGCCTAATGACGACCATCTATCTATATTAACATGTTGATGAAGCGCAGAGTCGGTAATTACATGCGACTGAACGCGTGTTGGGATTCTAGCAGGGAATTAACCATCATAAGGCTATACAAAAGCTTCCTTCTTACTTACAGTGCTTGACTGCTATACGGCTCTTTAACATCAACAGTTTATACTCATGTCATTCAATCTAGCATCATATGCATTATTGAAATTATTAAAAATATACATTGCATACAAGCGTAAACTATCTTTAAAAACAGGTAAACATTGTCTTCCAAATATGAAGCAAAAAGGGCGACGTTTAGAAACTCTATGCCACAGTGTCAGAAATGCTAAACAGTTTATCAAGGTGACTGTATATATGTCATACTAAAATGTAATAATATGCATAACATGACATGCATAGAAAGCATTCTCATAAGGACTAACATTACAGAGAACTGTTACATATAAGCAAGTCTATGCCATTTGGTATATGTCAGAAGATGGCTTGTTATACATATGCAGTCAAGACGTTTGT
Source organism: Steromphala cineraria (assembly GCA_916613615.1). Taxonomy (NCBI): domain Eukaryota; kingdom Metazoa; phylum Mollusca; class Gastropoda; order Trochida; family Trochidae; genus Steromphala; species Steromphala cineraria. Next base: position 11,340,581 of record OU744726.1, read on the forward strand.
ACTTATTCTATACTTACATTCAAATGCGTAGGCCGAGAAATGACTTCCATCCATGGCTATGACGACTGTTCGATCGTGAGCCGACATCTTGAGATGAGTTTTGACACTGCTCGCCTAGACTCTAGATCTGAACCTCCTCCGCCCGTCTCTAATGTCACGGGTGGCTTCCTCGGCGACTTGCATCGGCTTCCCTGATAATATAAGTAGACCGGAGTCTTGTTGTTATCACGTGGTATAACTGCACTTTCCAGCTTGTTTACGTTATGAAGACCCAATGATTACGCGATCACTGAATAAAGTTGACGTGAGGCAACATCGACCTTGTACATGTATTTCCAGATGATACTTGTCAAGTTATTTGTAATATTTCGTTTTTTACAGTATTTCCATTTTTTTAGTTATGGAGAAAACACTAATTAGACGAATTTCGTGTATCGTTGAATAACTTGACGCAAGAAAACATCTTCTTGTCACATCAACGTAACATCTATCTCCAAATGGCTGATACACTTAAGTGAACTTACATGATATCTCGTGGTGTTACTGTTCTTTCCAGCTTGTTAGAGTTAAAAAAACACCGGTAAGAGCAAATGAGTGTATCATTGAATAAAACTGACGCAAAGGAACATCTTATTTATACATTATGTCCACATGACTTATACACTTATACTGAGTTAACTTTTTTTTGTCACGCAGAGAAACAGCACTTCAAGTCTTATTTACGTTATGACCGATATAACGGAAGTTTTTCACTGAATAAAGATGACGTGTGAACCTCGTCTATATTACGAAATGACGAGTACATTTAGATTAAGGTAATTTTGTCATTTTTTAGAGTTTAAGCACTCTACTGCTTATATATATTTACGTGTTGTATGTGCGTATTTCGTGTATTATTGAAGTTGTATGACGTCCGGTTACCACAGCGGTTTAGAATATATTACTTTTAACACAAATATAGATGAATTATTGCCTGGTTTTGCAGAACTTTCAAGCCTGTTTGGTATATGAAGAACACTGATTTCATGGATTCTATGTACATGTATCAATATATAAGTGTTACGCACGGGTACGTCAACATATTAAAAACTCCAGTGACGTATTTCAATTTAAACGAAGTGTTTCTTTGTCGTGGTCGTACAAGTATTTCTGGATAACATATGAAAAATTCAAATTTTATCGCATATCAATAAAAATGTGTATACTTATGGCTTCCTGACGTTAGTCCTTGAAATAATTGATAACATACAGGTTAGTAGGCCATATTCTTGCTATCACGTTGAGTTTCAGTTCTCTAAATTGTAAACGTTATGAACACTCACTGAGTTCAAGGAATCTGCGTGTCATTAAAGGAACAGTCCTATCGGTGATTGTTTTGTGGAAACAAATTCAAGAATACCTCCCTGCTTATACTAATATATAATTATTACAGGATTATTTCGCAAATATGTTAGTAAGGGTAACATTTTTCTTGTTCTAAATTTGACAATTTGACAAAGAATAAAATGCATCACTGCGTCCTCTTGTGTTTCCTAAAAACAATACCCCGATACTGTCCCTTTAACAATAGTTTTCTTGTGGTTTCCTTGACGTTATGTTTGAAAACAGCTGACAACACATACGCAGGTATTCAACATTGTTTTATCCCTTTTTGCTAACAGCATTTCCCAATAACGTTATGAACCAACACTGGTTTAATGGGATCCCCGTGAATTATGATATTTTTACCTTGACTTTCTTAATGTTATGCTTCAGAACAACTGATAACACATACTCTTTGTCATATATGATATTTTATCGTTATGCATCTTAATAACTGATGATATAAAATTAAGTAAACCACGCCAGTAAAAAGGATGGATATTACTGTTACAATGAATCACTTTATTCTCTTCTTATTTTATGATAATTCCTAATAATTAGTTACTGACTTCCACTTACCTTTTTAATATGACAGGTGGCTTCTTCCACTAAGCGAGCGAGGATAACAGTAGAACGAGCCCTTATGTCCCACCTGGATAATGGTGGAGTCTTGTCTCGGGCTTTTGTCTCAGGTTGTCTTTGCAATGGAGAAATATTGAAAATCTATGAGAGTATCTACACGTCGCATCCAACTGCTTCACGTAGTCAAGGTGTAATCACGTGCGATTATCCCGTTACCGTTTGTTTACGCTGTCAAGAAAAGCTCATCTCTCGTAATGGTTTTTGATAATCATTAGACATGATGCGTCGTGTTGCTGTCTCGGGATTGTTTATCCAGAATTATCCAGATTCAGACGTAGTTTAGTGTATCACACTGATAAGCAAACAGATACACTGTCGTCATTTGGTATAGCTAATCACATTTATATAAGCAAATCCAGATTTATCCTGCCACGTGGCGTGTTCCTGTGTTATGCTTGTGGACGTTATAAAGTAATGTCTTCTATCTTCCCTTCTTCTTTGAATGCTTTTTTTCAAGTATATGCTTTAGGAATGCATGGCGAAATGCTGATAACGTTGGTCTCATATAACTATCAATGCTGCATGCCCTGTTTCGACTTATTTATGTTATTGATAAACACTGACTTAGCCACTTGCTTGTAATCAGTTTTGATAATTATTCCAAATGATACTTGCTCATGCATGTTGGGCTGTGCATCTGTCTGACTGTAAGTATAGAGAAGATTCTGTTCCCCGCGAGGCATGTTTCATGTTGGGTTTCAATTTGATAAAGTAATGCTGTCTGGTCATTATCTTCCTATTTTCTCTCATCGGCGAACTGATTCCCTCTTATGATATCATATGTTTCCCATGAACAACATTTTAAGAATACTTTGCATCAGTATGGTGAATGAACAGCAGATACAGAAATCAATATTAGAACAAAGAGCACGGTTCCAATTTTCAATCAAACGAGTTTCAATATCGTCGTCAGTTTAACGAATTCCATAATAATTTTGGATTAAATGATAACTTCCCGGTTCCAGCATGCTCTGAATGTATTTTTTGACAATTTCATGAATAACACATGAAGAGAAGCTTGAGTAATCCGTTATCCATATGTATCCTTTCACAATTAATCCAAGAATCTAATGCAATCTCCACGATGAGTTACGAAATCTGAATTTTCTCCTATGAAGGAACACAGGCTGGACACGAACGTAGTATTTTGGCAAATTGCCCCATAGGAAGGTGCGTAATGGACGCCTGGAGTCTTCAGACCCACTCTGGAAGGTGGAACAGGAATAGTCCAATCTTTATAACCATAACAAACACTGTAAAGATTTACCGCAAACCTTCCAATCGACACAATGTGCGTGGAACGTTAAGATTTTTTTAACCATGAAGTTGGCCAGAAGTGTGCTGTACACTATCAAATTACAGCAATTCGCTCTGAAGTGTTTAAACCGAGGAATGACCCTCATAAATGTACCGTTAAACGCTCTTATTGGCACCGTAACACGGGATGTTTGACTTGTAATTAACGGGACATGCATTCGATAGTCCCTACTAAAACTTTATGTTCTACAGTAAGAATGTAAGTTTCCGTGTTGGAATTCGTTATACCTGACCTTTCAATGTGTACGGTACAGTAAACAATCTAACCTAAAGACACATCCAGCACTGAACTGTTACCGTAATTCCTCTACATCATAACGGGATCAACAGGACTGCAGTGGTAAATGACAGGCACTCGTTACATGGAAAGATACATGGTGTCTATGTTAAGGCTATTGGACAATTAGGGTTTTTCAAAGAATCATTGAAACTCAATTTTGATAAACCTTGCACCTTGAAACAAACTATAGTCTAACGACCTAATTAACCGCCCTGTTACACGTCGCTGATGTTGAGCTTCAATGAGCCGTGTTGAGCTGGTTGGGTAGAAAGCGTTATAGCCAGAGTGTTGTTGGTATACTGAACATTAACACATCAGTGCACTGAAGACTTTTACCGTTTAAACGCCAATGATGAAGATATTTTATTGTATTTTCTAATATATTTCACCGTTTTATCCTGTCAAAACATAAAAAGGAATTCAGTCATTATTAATAATCTTATGAGCGGATTAAAAGAATCTTCGCAGGAAGAACATTAACATCGACATAAAGAGTCCAACACATGAAACCAACTCGTCTTCATCGAATATCACATATCATCCTCTGAACATCATTATCCGAAAAGTAGGGCGTTACATCCATCTTCGTATACGTAGTTATATAACTGTAACGTAAGAATCTATTCTATATTTACACTCTTCGATCAATTCACTCTTTAAAATCCGAACGCCCGAATCCTAGACGCTTCTTCGTAAATCAGGTTATGACATTAAATCTTCATCGCGAAGTATAACACTGGAACATTCAATCCATCTCTTGTTAGTTCCTCCTCCATTTAGCATCACGTCTTGGTATTGCAAAACGATGATTTAGACATTCCAATCATATTAAGACTCTAAACGTACATGCCACTTCTTTAAGAACTTCTCATGCTAAGTTCTCAAACCAGGGTTGTGGTCATCGATCAACTGACCGGTATACACACGTGGTCAGGCGTGGTCAGAGCTTGAAGGGATTATCTTGCCATCAGCAGCCTTGGTGAGGAACTCCATCAAGAATAGCTCCGGGTTTTCTGTTTGACTTCTCCACATAAGAATACGTGCGGAGCACCGCTTAACTGTCTGCGGTATTGGTAAACAGATTGGGGACTTCGATCGGGGAGCAGATCGAAAGTGTCTTACATCTATGCAATTACAATGTAATTGTATGCAGAGAAGGCATGTGTAATTACAATGTAGCGGCTAGGAAAAGGTCAGATGTTAAACGTTTTAATTGCGAGACGGGAACAGAAGATGTAACATGTCAATTTCATGCATGCATAATCAGCTGAAGGGTTCAATACTTCACTTCACTCCACTCAGAAGAGAAGGGAGACGTCAAAGGATCTTCTTGTTTACAACCTTGATAAGCTAGTACGTTGCATTTTACATGATATTTTTGTAAAAAATGTAGTAGGACATAAACGTTTGCTTTTGGTTTTGTCATTAACAAATATCATTCGTTTTATGGATAAACAAATAAACCCTCAATTTTAAGTAGTATATTTCATGTTTATTTAGCTTATAAAGACAAACCACCAAAGGGAACTTTGATATGAAAGACAATTCAATTCTTTATCATATTAACCATAATCCGTGTGTAAGTTAATAACAATAATGCACTGATTTGTATAAGTTTGTCATATGGTCATGTGTTGGAATATTCTAACTGACTAAATGTTGTACGATGTTTATCACGTGGCAATAGCCATAGTGATAATGGTTGCAACAATCATGTTGTGGTTGTGGTTGTTGGATAGTAGTAGTAGTACATGTTCTTGTAGCAACCGCAGCAACATAATTGTAAATAAGTAAGAGTAAGTACTGTAGAAAAAGTAATATCTCTGTTTTCAAAGAATTAATTTTATATTGAGTATTATAAGTCCTCGAACTGGTATAGTAGTCGTCGCCCTTGATTGGTAGTCGTCGTTGTATTAGTAAGAGTAGTAGTCGTCGTCGTTGTTGCAGTTGTAGTCGCAACAGTAGGACAACTTGTAGCAGTAGTAGTAGTAGTAGTAGTAGTAGTAGTAGTAGTAGTAGTAGTAGAAGAAGAAGAAGTAGTAGTAGAAGAAGAAGAAGTAGAAGTAGTAGTAGTAGTAGTAGTAGAAGTAGTAGTACTAGAACTAGTAGTAGTAGTAGTAGTAGTAGTAGTAGTAGTAGTAGTAGTAGTAGATCCCTGATAATTCATACTTTCATTGGATATAAAGCAGCAAGCGTGGTCGGAACACATGGACAAGCAATAACTCATTAAACTACATTCAATATTGTATATTCAATACTAAAGATATTTATTGGACATTTCAGGGCTACATGAATGTACAGAAAAGGCAAATCGATCTAAGAAATGCACTACAATGTGCATTCCAATTTGTTAAAAGAACTGAAATTACATATTCAAGACAATATCATCCTCATGAAAATAAAACAATCAATTATTGACAGTAGTATTTGACTGATTGTTTTCCATAGGTGTGAGGAATAATCGACCACCTACATTGACATACACATTACAAGAGAAACCTTAATCCATAAATAAACTTAAAATAACAATTAATCTATTGTTTCCTCATTTGTTTTCGTTAGTCGGTAAATTCCGTAATTAGGGATATCACGATTTATACAATACGTGATTTGTTAGTATACCACAATAACTCATACATCACGACTTTTATTCATTAGCTGCATTACTCTGTTTATAACTAAATAGAGATCCTGAATTAAGATACTTCTATCAATGCACATGAATACCCGAACACATTGGTTTCCATTTCAAAGTTTAATGTTAATGTTATCCATTGGTCGTGAACCTTTAACTGCAGCGTTAGATTTTCATTATGTTTCACAAACATCACAGATGTTGAATATATTCATTTTTATCCTTTTCCTAGAACGGAATAAATGTATCGATATCCATAATGTGTAAACGACAATGACTACGTGTCCATGATTATTATTAATAATTATTGAAACACAGTGAATGAAGAAGTATGGGGACAGATTTCCAAACAGACAACAGATTTGTAAACTAATAAATTGGTTCGATTACACAATAAGCAACTGATAAGTAGTACATTACAGTTAGGCGTGGTTGTACAAATCAATAATCTATACCATTCATATATACTTCATCCCAGTTTTTAAAGAGTTTAATGAGGTTTTTTTATACACATGGGCCAATAAAGATAAAGACAGAGTGGAACCTAAATTTCGAACTATATAACTGAATTGGACTTTTTTGGCATATGACAATACAGAGATCAACTACAACTTATCATTGAAATCATTGATAGATTAGAAGTATGAATCATGAATTTCCTACACAATCTAACATCACAACAAGAGAACATTTATTCATCTGACAAAACAATAGAGTCATGGACATGAAAGTAACGCTATGTTTGTGCGTCTGATAAATCAAGGATCAGTGAGGATTAATCTTGATTGTTTTCGCTTAGTTCCTCTGACCTATGGCCGTGGGGTTTCAGGTCCTCCTTGTGCCGACACACGACGACTGGGACGGGGGAGTGGTGCATGATGTAGTCGCTCACGCTCCCCATGAAGGTCCGACGTATTGTCCCGAGGCCTCGACATCCGGTCACGATCATGTTGGCTCCTTCTGCTTCCGCTATTTTGACGACCACGTGACCAGGATCCCCAATCTCGCTGATACACCGGCCGCAAACCTAGAAGGATGGACAGACTTGTTATTCTCTGCTGGTTAAAATTGTAAGTGATATGAACACGGAAAATGGTTTGTTGAGATGGACAATAACCAGGAAAGGCTAGGTTTAATTTAATCTGTATCTATTATCAATTTGAAATAAGACGTCATGATTCATAGCCGGTTCTGCATGACCCTTGATTTCGCTCGGGAGGTACAATTCAGTTTCCTCTTTTGTTTGTTTTTGTCGAAGTAAAGGGAACAGCAAAACGACTAAAGACAAATGTTTGCTGACAAAATTAGACTGTATACGTGCATTGTTACAAGTATATCAATTTGGGCCATTATCATGATCTGTATTAACCTAGTTGAAACCAGAATAAGAGGAGACGTTAATAAACCAACGAGAAAATTTCTCAATTCCACTTGACAGTACGATTAATTTTCTTAGTTGAAGGCAACTTCCACAATCCTCTGTATATTAGAATTGTGGCTCAAGTCGCTGATAGAAACTCAAATTTAAAGTTTTTAAACAACAAAACCAAAATTCACGTAACATAATAACATCTCATATTTTGGTCAAAATAAACATCCCGCATATAATCGAAGATATCATTTTCAACAATCGCATTTATGATGTAATCTGTTTGACTGATTGTATGCAACCTCTGCTTTGTTTTTTGTTTTTATGTGTTAATTTCTCACAAGACATATGGTTCCAATCAACAAGTAAATTACTTTCAACAAAATGAACAGGAAAGGCGTCAAAATATAAAACATCCTTTTGAAGTCCAGAAAGCTTTTAACACTTTTTCATGGAATACAAGTTGTTGAACGGAGTTAAGACTGTAATGAGATATTTAAGCTGATAATATAACCCCCTTTTCAGAAGTGAGGCAAAGTTTATATATGGTAGTTCAGATAAAGACCAACAAACAAGCTTTTTAAATGGGCGTTGTCAGTTTCAAAAAGGTCTTCTGTTAGAAATTTGGGGGCGGGAGGTGGGGGAGATATAGATAATTTAAATATGTGATGATTTTGTTTACGAAGACTAAATGTAACTTTCAAACTGGTATGAACATTTCATCATTTTCTACAACTTTCGCTTTACAAAACGATAATGCACAAAACACATTAATCATAGAATTTCAATTATAAACGCTGATTGAGAAAATGCAATCGTTGACGACCAAATTCTACAAATGATTGTCTATCATATTAGTCGTTTTATTTGTAATCAAACAAATACGAGTATCAAAAACGATTTCATCAAAATAATTTTTTTTGATTATTAGATTTAAATACCGAATCTAATAGCCTTATCCATGAGACTCCAGCTGAGCCTTCCAACATGTTAACATTACTCCTTACATACAACGAACTATGATCGTGTTAAATACACTATGTACATAAGCCGTACATTGAATCTAACTTCGCGGGTGTTTCTTCATAATACATACAGGTAAAACAAAACAGCATTTGAGTCGAGATAGTATCCTTCCCCTGTTCGATATTTCATTGGTTAAAAAGCCCAACTTTAGTCATGAATGACCAACTGTTGGCAATACGAGGCATTTGGCTTGATAATTACCCGTATCAGGGTATGGTTGGATCTAGATGACAAAATTGTGTTTCATATTTACCGTTCTTTACAAATCCATCATAATAATCATAGTAGTGATATACGTTTATTTACCTCGGCATCCCTGAGTTTCCCACTGAGGTTGTCCAGGATCTCTTTAGTTTTCTTTTCCTCTTCTTTCTGGAAGGCCAGGAGCACATAGGGGTCAGCTGTGGACAAAGGTCAAGGTTACTAAAGGTCAAGGTTACTTGATGTCAAGGTAAGTGGGGGATGATTGAGATCATTACGAGTACCAGGTAAAGCAGACAGGAATATAGATAGATAGATTATGTATTAATGTCTCATCTCGGAAAAAAATATTTGTACAATGCTAAAAGGAGCCATTCTGTTTTAAGTTACGAGAAACGTACCTCAATATAAGTACATCTGAAGGCTACTGAATTACAAGTTGTACATTTTACAAATACTATATACAGACCAACATTCAAAAACAACTAAGCGTATGGGAGTCGTCATGAAATTATAATGTAGGATTCGACACTTACATGGACAACATTTAGACGTGAAACAATACCCATTTGACAATTTCACAAACCAGTTCTCCTTTTTATATGAAATATAGACAACAAGATCGTAGACTGTCAGCATATACTATATCATATTACTATATTAAGATGTAACGCTAAAGTTCTGGTGAAGTTTCCAGATACGAAAGAATACAAAAACAAACAACAAAATTTAAAATCACCGATGACAACTTTTCAGTCAGCACAGATTAGACAGTCCATGATTCATTCGAAACAATCCAACTTACGTGCATAAGATGAAAATGGCGTCCCTCCCTCTTGACAATGGACGATGATCACGTGATCTCCTTTACGATGTATATTGCCGACATACCCTATGGAAGGAAGGAGAAGAGTAGAGTTTTACATGATGTAGAAGAATTGAATATGCATATCATTGAACAGACATCGTCTAAAATGGTTTTGCAGGTAAAACACACATTTTAAAGGAAATACTGTTTAACATTCTTTGATTCTGAAATAAGTAGCAAGAATTTGTTGTTTTCTTACCATGTAGGTTATATGGTTTCATTATATCATTTGTTTTATCACTCACATATCATTACATGTATTTGTAGCATAACTGAACTAACACAAGGTTCTGTGACATAAAACATTATTTAGTATTCTAACGAAAGGCTAATTGTAACGTAACTAAATATAATAACCCCGACACTACTTGAAACTGCTTCTAGTTTTCTTCTCATTCTTCTACCAGTGATGTTGAGGGAATCATTTGCAATCAGTCATATTGTACTACTTGCATTTCAATGACCTTACATATCTTCATTCCAATATCACGAAATTTAAGAAATTTCTAAATCGGATGATTTATGAACAACATATTATTGAAGAAGCAAAATTAAATGTTATATACTCACATTGGAAGGCATAGGCTGAGAAATGGCTCCCGTCCATGGCGATTACAACGTTGCGTTCATTCGGAGTGTCAGCCATTTTCTTAAACGTCTTCAACGTCTTAGTGCACAGATATATGACTTAAGTTGTCAGTCGAGCAGTACCTTCTGAAATGCGAACGTCTTAGCAATGTCCACGTGACGTCATTGTACATCCGGGCTTCAACGTAAATGTGCAAGACACGACTGTCTTGTTTTTTATTTGGATTGATTAAGAGAAATTAGTTAAGAGTCACGTTTTGCGTAGTTCTGTCTTTTTGTGGCCCGCATTAAGAACCTTCAATTTTAAAAGCTTTGAGCTTTATGAAAATAATCTATAAATACTTGAGTTGACGTTGTACAGCATCTAAACGGTTGTATAACCCTTAAACATGACCTTTGTATTATTTGGAACTCAACGTGAGAATATTTTTATAGAGTTTACAAAAATTCTTTTGTCGATGGATTAAAGTAAGTTGGGCACCTTATATGTCAATCAGAAGCTAAAACGTTGGTCCCTTTCTCGCTTTGACACGATTCTTGTGTCTTCTCATTTGAATATATTGTAAATATCACCCCTTCTTCCACCAGTACCGTTGTGTGTCAAGTTATATAATTAATCAATTAATTACCCCTTTTAAATCATATTGTCCATTAATCGCTCTGATGTGAAGAATCATGAGACCTCTGAGCCCGTTGAGGTGACGACAAGAGGTATATGCCCGATATCAACACACCCTTCTGCGGTCAAAGAACATTTTAATTCTTAACATATGACAACGATAATTTAGTTTTTATCATTTAGGAGATAAACCTACTGTGTTTTTTAAATGTTGTGGTCTAACGTAGATTCGATACCTGTTGATGTCATTCGGAGCCGAACGCGTACGCGTTGACATCGCTCAAACCAAAACCGGTTGCGGAAGCTTATTGATCTAAATTCAGCCTTCCGCTTAAAATTACACTATTTCCTGGATTTAAACATGCACGGTATTGATGCGAACCAAACTCTCATTATATAAAAGTACGGGTAGTACAATGATAAAAGACTTTTAGTTAGTATTTAGACGAAACAACTGCCGAAGCGTACGGTCACTGTTTGCATGTCGACTCGTTCGTTTCTATAGCAGTGTGTATCAAACCGCGGTGAATCTCCCGTCATAAAAATCGTGTTCGAACGTAGGTTCGACGATAGAAATAAACCAATGAAATTCGAGGATTTTGAAATGTCATGGTAGAATTAGATTTATACTGACGACCAGTTGTTGTGATGAACAACTTCTCAGATTATTCATCCATTGAGACATTGGCAATAGAACCAGAGACCCTATCTACAGATAACTGTATATAGGGTCTCTGGTAGAACCATGCATTCCATGAACAAGAATCAAGGGAATCATACGTTGGCAATATAAAGAATGATGGAGACACCTCGCCTGTTTAATGGTATAACTGCACGGAAACAGGTCATTATTCACTACGTATACGTTTATCCATCATTGCGTGTAGCGTATACAAACATGCAGAACAACTGTCAGAATCAGATAATTAAACAATAGTTCCTGATTAGTCCTGCTGCTATAAGGATCACCAACTAATGAAGGGATCAAGAGTACGATCAACCATAGATCAGGTAAGACATAATAACGAAGATGACAGGCTACTATACCATATTAATTTTTCTTCTATATTCTTTTGTATTGTACCGTTATATTTCCTTGATAAGGGCGTTGGCCAGATAAACCTTAATAACATTATGTGTTTAGTCCCTGTAGGAATCAATACAGTCTTGTTACTATAACGAGTAATTGTCCTTGAATGATATGTTACCCTGTTTGATCCTAAAGAATCTATTACAAATCTGTCTCGTTACTTGTATTTATGTGATGAAAACATAGGGGTTCTTTGATCTAATTGGCAGAGGTAACTATCAATAAGGAAATGCTAAAACAGAAATCTGACATGAAATATTTTGGTCACGAATGTAAGACAGTTGCTTTAAATCCACCCAATAGCAACAAGAAGCGATGTGCCTCTGATACGAGAGGGACCTTTTAAATAATTATGCATTTCTTATTTGCAGTACATACGTTAACGAAATATCTGTTTTAGGATTTATATACGCTTTAAAACAAATGAGGAATTTGTAATGAAATGTAATGCATTGAATTTAATTCAAGATGATGACTTCACGCCAGTGATTAAACGGTGGATTCTTATCCAATAATTACTCTGGTCATGTGATGTCCGGATCTAATTGTTTAGTTTTAATAATACAGAGTTTATTCATAGAAATATGTTTCGAGAATGTTATGTATGTAAAACATCTCAAATATGAATATGTGTATACTACGCAAGTAAAGATTCCAACTTTAAACCCTATGATTAACAGGAATATGCGAACATGACAGAAGTTGAAAGTTAGTTGGGCAAACAATTTCATTGCCGACGCGTTTAAAAATATATACACTTTTATTAGTTGAGAAGGGAATGCGAGAAGGTTAATGTTTAATTAATTTAGATGATTAAACGCGAGAGATACCTATTAAGCATTACAAGTTTACGAATATCATATCCAGTGTGTCCCTAAGCCGATCACTGAACACCGAAAACTTGCTGGAAAAGAATTTTTTTTAGAAATTTTCATAAAATGTGAGATGTCAATTTATAGATTGATAAAGTCATATGATAAATATTGATTAAAATAGAAAATGCAATCTGAGACATGGATATACTTCATAAATCCACTTCTCTCGCATTTACCATTAGATGATGACAAGTTTGATTTTCTCTTTTGGATCAGTATATTTCTCCTAAGTAGACTAAAAATTGAAACATCAAAGGTGATTGTTTAAGCCAAAAGGGTATATTTACAAGAACATAAAACAATGTGTAGTTAATATCATAATGGGTCTGCTAAATATGGCATTCGAGATCAAAGCCATATGGATTTGTCTTGTCAACGTTATTAAGAGTTAACGTTCTTAATAGCCTTTGGCATTATTGAAAATGAACAGTCCTTTGTATCAACCTTTCAAAAAGCACCATAGTAAAAGGGAAAAAACAATCGATTAAATGAGAAATCATAAACACATCTACGAAGATAGTAATATTGAAATCTGGTTTGAATTTCGTATCCCTTAAAAGCTGTCAGTATATCCTTTCACTGCCGTAGCAAATTGTAGTTATCCTTTCTTAACCTTGTTTTGACCATTTATTAGACTTTGTTCTAAAACAACAACTACAGTGGACACAATAAGTAAGGGATGTATTAATTTTCATGATTAACCTTCTATCAGGTTGTTGATGAAGAAAATGTTGACATTTATAATTTCCAATTTTCAAATGTCCTTTATTATCCTTGTCCAGTATATATGTCCCCTTTGGGTGACCGTAATTTCTAGATAGACCCGTGTGTATCCATATATATATATGTCTCTCTGCATATATTTCATAAAGGACATTGCCCGCTGTCTCTGTCGCTAATCTGATTATGCCGTATTCACTAATCAGGTTTAACTACAGGTGGTAGGTATAAGAACTGTGGTTATCTTCTTTTCTTCCTACTTTTGACCAGCAAATCAATTTAAGCTGATATTTTCTCCATCGTTATATGGATTTTTCGTTGCCATATGATGACTTTATTGCCAAACATCTCGCGGAAGTCTATGATTGGTAACTCGAAATTCTAAATTAACGAGTTGGCTTAATAGTACAATCGAATTATCGTTGAAATCCGACCTTTGGTCTACTGGAGAGGACTCACTAGTTTTTCTTACAGCGATCGGAGCATTATCTAAATATATGATGATTTGAACAATTTAAAATACAACAAATATCCAGATACATGCTTTCGCAACAGCATGTACTATCGTGCAGTTCATGTGAGTTGAAATTTCTATCAGACCAAAACATCTTCCTCTCATTTCTAAAGATGATATAAAACACGTCTTGATTTTGTTACATGCATGGTTTAAAATTTATTGATCTACGAACAATTGCTCTCTAGTTCAAGTCAATGGTGTAGGTTTAACTACGGTGTTCTGTCCCTAACATGTTAATGACGATTTAATATGTCTTTATGGAATTTAAACATCTTTTCAAAGATATTTAATCTTGGAATGATTTCACACTTAATATGATAAATAAACCCAAAGCAAGTTTCAATAATGTGAATGAGAAACGTCCTCATGGTAGTTAAAGGTAGCACATGTATTTTGATTTGCCTGCGATCAATACAAAGCGTTTTTTGCATATATGTTCAAAATGTTTAAGTGTACAATTGCCTCGACACTACAACAATTTTATCAAATCTAAGTCTATAGACCTACTTTTATAATCCAATACCTTACCCCTTAGTAGTAGTAGTAGTAATATATTTTTTTATTAAAGTGTCACTCACACATCATTACATTTATATACAAAACAAGATACACATTATAAAACAATGCGTCGAGCCACAAATGGCTTATGAGACACTAAAAGAACACATTTTACTGTTAATAAATACAGGTTTTTTAAATATAAAATATCTAACCCAATCAGATCAATAACAGCTCTCTTCTATTAAACATATTTAAAATCGAAGAAGCTAAAATATTTTGCAAAGTGCTTTTATTCATTAGAAAAACAAACTTTTCATTATCATTTAAATAATAAAAAGCATCATTACGTTTAAAAGCAGCTTCAAACAGAATAAAACGCAAATCAGCATAAAGATTACATCTCATTAAGAAATGGAATTCATCTTCAACCATATGATTTTTAAAACAATATTTACAATGCCTTTGTAAAAGAGGAACCAGAGGCTTGGCATATCTGCCGGTTTCAATAAACAAGGGTAAAATACCACATCTAAATTTGGATAAAATACGACGATGATCTCTAAACTCTTTACAAAAAAATTAACAATGGGAGTGTTTATGTACAAGCGATAAGTACGCAATTTGTTTCCGTTTAACTTTCCAACATCATTCCACAAGATAGCCTGCCAAATGTCGACATCTTCTTTTTAAGTATACCC
Source organism: Steromphala cineraria (assembly GCA_916613615.1). Lineage (NCBI taxonomy): Eukaryota > Metazoa > Mollusca > Gastropoda > Trochida > Trochidae > Steromphala > Steromphala cineraria. The sequence goes on from OU744726.1 coordinate 11,355,889, forward strand.
TTTATAAAACTTAAACAGCGTTTTGAGCCCCAATTATTAAAAAGCAAAAATTCACAGTTATAATTGGATAACAACATTAAAATCCTATAACCAAAAGAATTCTTTTTTGCAATGACCACAAGTGTACTCTTTTTGATATAATTTTAATAATACTTTTTAAGATCATCTTAGCCTAAGATCGATTCTTGCTAAAGGACTCTGTATCTATGCACGAGTTGACACGCACTCAGCACCGCTGTATAACCACCACACAGGGACGTTTGCTTTCCGCTAACTCAGATAACATTGCAGATCAATGTTGATATGAGGGGTGATTGATTGGTCAGTTCGGGGTCAAATGTCCGAGCCCTCGAAGGACCCTCCCTCATAGCTGGTCTTGATCTAGTCAGTAGTCGTTAGGAAACCCATATTTAACAGCAACATCAAACACCACTACTGATCTGCTATACCCCAGGCAATATCAACACTGTAAACCACTCACAGCGGATTGTTATGGTTTTATTGGCTTAAGATGTCATTATTATTGTTTTATCTAATTTACTTCAACGCAAGGGATTACTTATCATAATGCTTTTACACGGTTTCATGCACAATGATTAAATTGTGACAAGAGATAACCTTGTATAAAGTGTAATGAACCTTTTGTTCTTTCTAGTGTTTAATTCCTTGGGTTTAATCGTTCAGCTGGAATACAGATTACTGGTTTTTTTCCTCGTTCAAGTATATGTCCATATGTAAAAGTACTAATTAAACGTGTAAACCTGTTTTTGACAATTATTGTACTCTATTAAATGCCTTTAAAGGGTCAGTAGCACGTTTTTAGGGGGAATATAAGGTGATGTCAGGAGAATGAAACTAAATTGTTCAAATTGAAAGGCGATGTATTTAAAGGGGCAGTAGCACGTTTTTAGGGGGAATGTAAGGTGATGTCAGGAAAATGAAAATAAATGGTTCCAATTGAAAGACAAAGTATTCAAACTAAATAACGCAGTAATAATTCTAATATACAACGCAATGTTAAGCCATGCGATTCCTTTTTCTTACACAAAATGAATTAAAGGTGTTCACACAAAAATGGCCGCCAATGGATTTTATGTGAATCCTCATACTTTGTCCTCTGACTATGGGTGATTGGCTCATGTAATGAGATTGTTGACACTGTCAATATAATACATTTAGCACTAAATTTCAATTATAAATGAAATATTTAAAATATAAAATTGTCAAAAAACGTGCTACTGCCCCTTTAAGCAGTCTCAGTAAACCTAACCTCAATAATACTCGCTTCACTCCCGATATTGAGTCTAACAAGTAGTAGTAGCGGGTCGGGAGTGACGCGAGTATTATTGAGGCTAGGTTTACTTAGACTGTGTAGTTAAGGTAAATATGCAGTAATAAAACAAATATATAATGTAAAGTTCAGCATGCGATTCCTTTTTCTTATACACAAAATGAATTAAACGTGTTCACACAAAAATGACCTCCAGTGGACTTTATGTGAAACTTATAATTTGTTCTCTGACTATGGATGATTGGTAAGTGTGATGACATTTTTTGATACTATCAAAATGATACATTTAGCATTAACTTTCAATTATCAGGGAAAATTGAAAATATAAAATTTTCAAAAAACGTGCTACTGTCCCTTTAAAAGACATAATATTTTAGGTATTGTTTCAAAATACAAATGACGGTAATATTTGTACAGTTTCGGTTGTTCCATTTAGTGACGGCAATGTTAGCTGACTCAAAGACGACATACAGCAAATTGTGCAGATACACTGTCGTCTCTAAATCTTCCATAATGTGTTCTACCTTATGACTTCTAAATTTGCTTAATTTTCTTAAATCTTAAATCGGTAGATTACGTCATAAATTTCATTCTCGTGATCTTATGTCTGTTTTCTATACATTTGTAGTCCGGTCTTCTGATAAGTATACTGTTTGCTATGTTATTGTCATGTCCATATGTGTTAACCAAATGTTTAACCTTCCCTGTTTGACCTGTGTTTGAATTAAAAAAAAGAGCCATGGGCTCTGTAGCTCATCAGGCTTTACATTTGATTTCGCTAAAGGGTGTGGCCAATGTGGTGCCCCCTAAGTAGGGGCCATGGGGCCACCAAAGCTACAATTTATAATCCTCACTAGATAAGGAGTTTGTACACAAAGTTTCAGCTTTCTAGGCCTTCTGCTTCTGGAGAAGAAAGATGAAAATAGGTTTTTAGGGCATGGTCCCTTAGATTCTTAGAAATAATTGGGGTCACAGGGTCACAAAAGTTACAAATCAGAATCCCCACATGCCAAGGTACCTGCATACACAATATCAGCTCTCTAGAGTCATTGGTTCTGGAGAAGAAGACGAACATAAGTTTTTAGGGCGTGGCCCCTGTGGTCCTTAATTGGGGTTACAGGGTCACAAAAGTTACAAATTAGAATCTCCACATGCCAAGGCACCTGCATACACAATATCAGCTCTCTAGAGTCATTGGTTCTGGAGAAGAAGACGAACATAGGTTTTAAGGGCGTGTCCCCTGTGGCCCTTAATCGGGGTCACAGGGTCACAAAAGTTACAAATGAGAATCCCCATATGCCAAGGTGCCTGTACATAAAATTTTAGCTCTCTTGGGCTTCTGCTTCTGGAGAAGAAGATGAAAATAAGTTTTAAGGGCGTGGCCCCTGTGGCCCTAAATTGGGGTCACAGGGTCACCAAAGTTACAAATCAGAATCCCCACATGCCAAGGTACCTGTACACACAATTTCAGCTCTCTAGTGTAGTAGTATATGGTTTATGAGGAGAAGTCGAAAGTGTCAAAAGTTTACGGACGACGGACGACGGACGACGGACGCCGGACGACGGGCCATGCCATAAGCCCATCTGGCCTTTCAGACCTGATGAGCTAAAAATGTGTTTCTTATTTTTTTATATTCAAACTTATGTTACTCTTAACAAAAATTTCCCCTTACCAAATTTATATTTTTTTCTAACACGTTTTCCGTTTCTTTAAGCTCTTAGTTTTATCCGTGTTGTTAACGTTAAACGACGTGTTACAAAACAAAGACTTCGAAATGAACGAGCTAGCGATTTTGATGCTTGTATTTTGGAGCCTGTTCCGTTGTGATAACAAGATCATGCATTAGGACGACACCTTTAAAACTAGATTTAAATATCAATAAACCATGCCAACAAAATTTTGTAAAACCAAAAAAGACTTTTATTTTGAAAAAAAATCACTGGTACAGGTAAAGATCAAGAAATGTATTCAATTATTTACAAATAAATAGTAAGGAAATAACATACAGATTCATCATAAATTCATGATCAAAATTTCAACTTTTGAAAATAACCTGTAATGATATATTTGTGTATATAAACATGAGCACAGGAAGGTCAGCATATATAATATGGATATGCAGCGTTATTTTTATCCAAATGTTTATCAAATGTAAGGACATTCGAGCAAAATCGATAATATAGATATCAACATAAAAACAAAATCAAAGAAATGATATACATTAAACAACTTCAAAGGTCACGAAATTAGATCGTAAAAAAACCATGATAATAATAGAGAAAGTTTGAATTAAACGTCTTAAAGTATTAATGTAAACAACAGAATATTAGACGTAGAAGGTTTTAACTGGATCGTTCTTCATGGAAGAATATGGAGGAGGGGGATACAGTGGGTAATTGTAATAAAAGCTTTTTTTTACAAGGGATGCGTATTCAAAAACTCGAATAATTTACCTAAAATGTGAATATGGATACGAATCGGATACCAAATATCATACAGTAATTGTTTCATTAGGACATCAAACGTTCATAAATATTGATAATATAAATCAAATATATGAATGATATCTAAATCATGAAATAACAGTATGTATAACATTAAGAACAACATTTCATGAAATGTAATTACGACATGATTTTTTAAAAGATGTTCAATATAGAACAAATGAATCACAGTATGATAATACAATTACTTTTAATTAGTTTTGTCAACGGTAATTCTTATTTTTTATATTCTTACGCTAATCTAAATCAAGTCAATGGACTCGAGGACTGGGTTTCGGGTGTTTTTGTCAATGCCTTTGTCATGACTGAAGAACCAAATAATGACTTTTACAGCTTTGATTGCATCTAATAAGGGTTCTCAATTTCTATCCAACAAAGTCGGGTTATTCAAACAGAGCTTGAATTACCATTTAATGACTTGTGCGACCTCTGTTTAGAGAGAAACCCATAATGTCTATAAGGACAATAATGAATGTGAGGGTAAACTGAGGATTTTACTCACGATTCGGACACTGAGACGAAAACGCACACCTGAACTGAGGCTATTCTAATGGCCAAGTTTCACGAAAATAGCTTCTGTTTACAATTGGTCACGCAAAGATCTCAAATTAAAAACGTTAAATATCTTCTCTATGTCTTTAAATTTTTAACAAACAAATACCTTATTTTTAGCTCTTATTTAAACTTGCTCCACTTGTTCTTTATGAATCCATTTCAATCAGCAATACGGATGCAAAAGCAGCAAGACATAAGAAAGTTGAAGTTAAAAAACTGCATTTTAGCATTTTGTTAGAAGGATATCAGTGTATGTGCTGGAATCCTACAAGGAGACATGTACAATGTAGGCTGATATACAAGGATGAGATAAAAAGTACAAACAAGAGCTTTTTTAAAATGATATTGTCTATCGATTTTTAATCTAGTTAAAACTAGCTGTAATGTTATCGTCCTAACGTAAGGACTTAGGGGACGATGACATTACAGCTAGTTTTAACTAGATTGACCGATTTTTAAAATAACATGATTCATCTCGGAATGGCAAGGTATAAAACGTTTTAATGAAAAGCTAATTGTTTGTGAAAATTATTATTGTTCCTTCTAGGCAGTAAGAGAGTAACGAAATTAATTCAGATAAGATATCAAATTTATAGCGAATATTAAAAACATGTATGGCTGATTGTAATTGAGATGATCAAGAACGAGAATCTCGTTTGTTTCAACAATATTATCAAGAGTGTTTCAATGAAGATGATACATGAACAAGATTGAATATTACGTCAGCGAATCGATAGTATCATGCTAACATTCAAACTCATAACCTCAGCTGCATATTTCTTTCCTCGTTAACACACAAGACCCTTCACTATGGTGGCGCATAGAGCTTATCTCGATTGTATTATCATCATCATGATCTTCATTGACACGATCACCATCATCATTAACAGCATCATCATCATCCTCAATTATTGTATAACGCCAATATGGTAGAGCAAAGAGCTTATATCGATTGTAACATCATCATCATCATCATCATCATCAAGATCATCATCCTCATCATCATCATCATCATCATCATCATCATCAACAAGATCATCTTCATCGTCATCATTGTCCAGCTGAGAGATGAGAAGGCGCTCCAATTACCCTCAGTGGACTGTGTTCTCCTCATGGCGACACACCAGGACGGGCACTTCACTGTGGTGGAGCACGAAGTCACTCACACTGCCGAGCAGGGTGCGTCTCACTGACCCTTGACCCCGGGTGCCGATGATGATGAGTCTCGCCCCCGTCTCGTCCGCTACCTTGACCACCACGTCCCCCGGGGCTCCCCCCACACTCTTCACCTTGCCCCCGATCTGAAACACACAGGGGGAGAAAGATGTCAATACCACCAAACTCTTCGGTTCATGAATTCAGTCATCGAATCCAGCATTGAGAAATATCATTGTCGACACTGTTCTTCTAGCAAAGTTTGACTTGTTATGGTATATATACATTTGACTGGCACTTTTTGACCGATTACCGAAGACACCAAAAAATGCCTACTTGAGCAAAAATGTTGCCTCAAAACGTCCCCTCCTGACTGTTACGAAATGATTCAATTCCATTTTGGTTATTTTTCAAGATAAAAAGCTCTGTAATATTTCAGGGAAATAAATCAGGGAAAAGTATTGTTTGCAAAAGCTTCTTCCAGGTGATAATAATGATTATCATGTTGGTTCTCGATCAATCGTTTTGCCGGAAAAATACGCTCATATAATAAAATTGTTTGTGACATTAATGACATAGATATTGTGTATAAATCAATCAAATCGAAATGTATATTTTACCCCCGCTTTCTCCAGCCTTTCTTTGAGATCGTTGAGTAGAGCTTTAATAGAGTTCTCCTCTTCCTCCAGAAGTCTCGTCACTACAGCCGGGTCTCCCATCATGGCTTCATAGAGAATATATAGAAATATATTTATTCAGTCTTGCCAGTGTAGCTTTCAGCACTAAACATGATATTACGAAGAGCCCCTTAGATGGTTTTTCGTTACTCTTCTTTTGCTATTGCTATTGTAGAAAGTCTGAAATAATTGTTTTGTACTTGCTCCCAGTGACTACATTAAAAGGTAGGTTTTGTACATTTAATTTTATCCTACCTCATGTAAGAATCTCGATCTCTGATTGGTTTACGTGACCCTTAACAAATTCCCATATACACCTTCACCGAGGGAGAATAAATCCCTTATACCCCGCGAGTAAAGCGTGCTTCCACGTCAATCATTCAAAGTCACGTGATAAGGTCATAGGTCAACCAGTATGCCGTGACTCGGACCTTTGTTGTTGTTTTGAAATAAAGGTTTTGTTCACTTCTGATTGTGTTGTTAACAATAGTTTTAGACATTCGGTAAGATAAATTCGTTATCACATTGCATAGCGGGCTACATCGGTATTTATTATTCCCTTGAAAGGTTTTATGCAACTCGCGTTCCGCTCGTTGCATAAAACCTTTCGCGGGAATAATAAATACCGATGTAACCCGCTATGCAATGTGATAACTTATAATATGCTTGATATATACATGTAGGCTATCTTAACATATAATTAAATACGCTTTGATACAACACCCTGTTATGAAAAATAATTCAAGGAACTTGTCTGAACCACAGCTACATATGACACATTCCTAAATAGCATTGTTTGTTATAGCGATTTTCTTTTCGTTTCTGAACAGTGAAATCTGAAATATCTGAAGCTCTCATGAATATTCATTATGGAGTTCAACTCACGTGTCCTGATTACAGAGTGGTACTCCGGGCAGTGGACGATGATCACGTGATCATGGGGTTTGTGTACGTTCTTCATGTACCCTGAAATAGACAAGGAGGTGTGAAATGATGATGTTCTACATATAACTCTCGAAACCCTTTTTAAGTTATGCCTTTGTGTAGTCGTATCTGGTTGTCATCGTCCAAATATTCCTATATGCTATACTTAAACGATACCACGCCTATCTTATCATCGGGATGTAACCTATATGATGTAGGCGTGCCTTTTAGTGGGCACAAAACTCTCGGTACTAACATATTTAGAAACTCTAGCGTAATAACGACGAAATGTTTACCCTGTATGTTTCTGAAGTCAGTCTACTTAAATCTTCTATAAAATGTCATACAGTATTTAGTAGTATGTACAGATATGGAACTGTCGATCTACATTTATTTAGATTGTCCTTGAGTCCAATGAAAACCCTAAATACTGAGTAACCACTGTGTTGTTTTCTGTCTTGTTTGGTTCACAAGATCAGTGTGTCATTTCATGAAAATAATAACATTTAATGAGAATTGAATTATTAAATAACACCTTTCGATTTTGTACGTAAAAGAATATAATTTATGTGTGTAATTTTGTGATAGTATTGAGTTCGCTGTGTGATTTACTCAACGAGTTTTTAATTCTATTAATGCTATCATAATGTCAAGCGGTCAAACTACATGAGGGGGTATGTGATGTGACTCACGTATTCCCTGGTTTTTTTAGAATACTTTTCATAATTGTGGCACTGAAAGATACAGGTAGGCCTACTTTGTCATTACAACCTGTGCGCTCTGAACGAAGCTGGAATGATCGCCAAATCAAGTTCTTATGTTGTCTAATCTTACTGTCACAGCCTAGTTAATATGTCCGACCATGTGTCTGATATAGACCAGACTTAGCTTGAAATAGACTTGACTATATTGTCACGAACCTTTTGGCTATCAATATATTCCGCTCATTAAAATCGGCGATCATGACTGTCAATAATACTTTATGCGTGGGGTGGAGTTGGTCAAACATTATTTGCATTTCTAGATTTGTCCTTGAAGCAATACCGGTGGGAGGTTAAAAGCCCAGTTTTGTATATTTCATTGATTTCAACCTTCTACATTGTTTTCAAAGGTTGTGAACCATTTTGATATTCGGATTTAATTTGGCAAAGGTATTTTATCAAAAGTAATACCTTGGATGAGGTCTTTAATTACAAAAGTACGATAAGAGCTTCGACAAATTCTCAAATATTGTAGTACACTGTAGAACATATTTTCGGGGGAAATGTTTTGGCTTTGGGTGATGAATAATATTGACAATAAACAAGACGACAGTAGTCATATTGATATATTTCACATCATTATATCTCATTAATTTTATAGTTGTAGGGGCTACGTTATCTTCAATATCTAATGAAAGCATCTATAACATCAAATCTGAGTGGCCAGCCTCAACTATTCTTACTTTTGAGATTATCGAAAGGTAATTATAAGGTGTATTCAAGTAAAAGACAAATATCTTGAATAGCAACTTCTTCTTTAATACAGGCCACGACGTGTCTGGCTACTCCGTGACCTTCCTGTGTGAATGAAGGGGAAAGAAACAGTTCAGAAACCTTGAGATCCATAAAGAAGTTGCCTTTCATAATATTTGTATTTTACTTATTCTTACTTCGACTAGAACAACGCCTACAAAGAGGACAATGATCATGTATTCCATCATAGTGTAATCATATGTGTTTATTGAGAACGTTCTTAACTATAGAGTAAACGTATGCAAGCAGCTATACTGACAAGTGTGTTGTGATTCATCTGTCAAATCACGTCACTCTTCATACATGACATGCGAAAGTAAACTATGCCTGTATGTAACGCTTGTTTGACGTGCTTTGGTAATGACTAGAAGATATCTCAACGTGGCAAATGGCATATTTAATTGAAGACTAGGATATAAAAACTGCATATATGCAAATTATTTGAGCATAAATGATTTTTTTGAGGTTGCAGGTTATAAGTACAACAAGTACTGCTATGGTCTTAAAGTGAAAGGCATAACCATTTGTGTATCGACACAATGTAATCAAGGGTCATAGTTCATTTTTCTGGTGCTAACTTTGAGCTTCTAGAAGGACAGCATGACATCCTTTGGTGGAATCTTATTTTTTGTTGGTACACAATGACATAATTATGTAGTACTGCCCTATTGCATATGTGGGCAATTTGCAAAATAGACCACTTGTCAACTTGTCAATACGGGGAAGAATATTTTGTAATGATTTAGTACTAGTTTATTTTTTCCCAAAATCATTCAGGTTTAGTATATATTTCTATTAAAGACTGGCTGAATAAGACCCGGGCTTGTATTGAATACCCAAGTTTTATACATAGTCACAGAGAAGGAATAGCATCGTAGTTAGTACTGTAGCACTTTAGTGAAGCAATACGTTGAAACTGACATGGTCGTTGTTTTTGTATAGCTGCACCTCTGTTATGATTTTAGTGTCAGTTAATATGTTGTTGTAGCCATGTTCTACCAAAAATCATGTATATTAACATACAAGCACGCAACAAGAACAACAGATGTGTGCCCATTAACAGTACAAAACAAGGGAGAACATTATCATTCTTGTATGTACTAAAACCTGAAACAATTACTTTTACAGACAGCTGTTTATCGTGTGAAGGTTTCACAAGGCAACAGACAAACTATTTTGAAAACAATGAGATGTGGATGAAACACCTACTACATTGGAGCTTAAAGAGAAATACACGTGTTTTGATAATGTATTTTTATGTGTTTTATGTTATAATATACCTCATGAAAAAGTACGAAAATGTCCTTGGTTTTATAACACTTAATACGATTGTAGTTTAACTGAGATTGTGAAGGTGAAAAGCTTTCTTTAACATGTTATTCGACTCATTAACTCACGTTTATGTCCCAGTTCAAACTATCAATCAAAAATTATCTACGATCTAAACCTATGGCTAAGGGGTATTTAGATATACAGATTTTCTTTTTGAAAAATGCCTCTGGCGATATATATGTACCAGTGACCTAAATCATTTTTAGGAATTAAAGGGTTAATGTTTAAACACAAAGATAAGCAATTATCAACATTCTATACGCTTGATAACATTGAGGAGTTTGTTCACAGTTATAGCTTCCTTGGCTTTCGGTTCGTTTTGTTCACGGTTATCAGGGTCCAATGGGTCAATCTGAAATCAGAACCCAGTTGGTCATTGTACCGGTACACACAATTTAAGTTCTTTAGGGTCCGTGTTTTTCTGGGAGAAGTTGAAAATGCTGATCGTTAATCGAACGGGACTCGGACGGAGATTTGCCGTCTAACATTTGTCTACTTATCATTACCATTCCACGACAAAAAGCTCATCTGCCTGGTCGTCATCCTCATGTGTCAGAAAACGTAACCCCTTTCCATAATGGACTAACCCAGCACGCTTTTCTTGTCTTCTTGTCAATGTTGGTGTTAGATTAAAGGAAAGTATGAGCCGAAAAAAGTTCAATATGCTTGAAGTCGTATCAGTTGTGAGACTCAAGGGTACCCTTCAACAAACTGGTCTTAACCCAAAGATCAACTATGGCTCAATTTAAAACATTGGCTCAGATCGATCGTGAGCTAAGATTGGTTAAAGGACGGTCCCCCGAGTCCTAACTAGCATCCATAGAATCGATAGCTATTGTGATATTCCTCCTATTTACCGCAAGTCGTCTGCAATCTGATGCATTCCCAGGACTCTGTGGGTTTGGATTCCACTTGATTAAATGACTCTTGATATCCATTAAATACATAGCTAGGCCTATTTTATTTGTCAATATGATTTATTTGCGTGTCATGTTATTTATGAAGATGTCAATTTCAATATGTTGTACAAAATAATGTTAATGAAATAACGATATCTGACAACTTAATCTTTTCGTGTTTATACCACTGCCATGGCATTGGATATTATAAGTGTTACATCAAAATTCATTTAACTTTAAATATACTTATTTACCAATCACGTAAATATTACAACTTGAAACATTCGCGATGAAATCTTAATAGAGACAAACATTGGCCTAAACTACAGATATGAAATAACTAAATGTCCAATGTTCATGATACACGCAAAACGACATATGATAAGGAATTTATAAGGGAAACATAAGTAGTACACCATATGTACATCATTCAATAGGTCATTAGGTATACACAGTATAATACACCAACTCACAAGTACACACCAAAACATAGCAATAACCAATCCCTCTCCTCTCCCCCATCCTAACCAGACATGTAAAGCTGATATAGTTACAGGAACCTACATTATATATTATATATAGGTCAATATTCATACACTGAAAACCAAGCACACGTATAAATTTACATTCACAGAGACAAATATCACATACATAAAACACACATTCAAAAAGATAGAAAAGCGTACACAAATACACTGTTCTTTTCTACAGTGGACGCCTGCTGGAATAACAACAATCTTGTGTTTGAGAACAGCCCGCTACTCTATTGCTGGAGATGTCATTCGCATGTGGCACCGAATTAACGCGGGAATGTCTATGTCAGTTCGGAGCATGACTATCTCGTGCTGCACGAGCTTTATTACTGTGTGTAAATTGCACTGCCATCAATATCACGAAAACCACAAACTGCTGTTTGTATCATAAGTTTCACATTTGCTGCTCTCGAACATCAGTTTCCAGTGTATTATAACAACATTATGGAAACTTATTTCTTCTCTGCATGCATATATACATAAAAAGTCCAGTCTGTCTTCGTTGCATTTAAGATTGACATTTAGGCAAGAAACAGTTTCTTGTAAGTACACGCAACACGCTTCATTATTCAAGGCAATTATTTAAACTGTATATTTCTAAGGCTGTCACTAAATGCATAAATCACTTCTAGAGTTGAGTAACAGTGACCCTGAACTGAAATAGAGGACATACTGTCATTGCACGTTTACAGCAGGGGGACTGGCAGTGCGTTCTGTGAGATAACGGTTAGCCTGTGTGCAAATACTCTTATAACTCACACTAGTCACAGGGCAATGTGAAATAACATCTGTTATCTACATATCATAAAATATAAAATAACATATGGAAGAAGGACAAAACAACATATATTTGATACACATATATACAAATAAGATAAATATGCTGACTGTGCATAGCATAAATGGTATAATAATTAAGAATTTATAACGTGATCACGTGACATGAACAAGTAATCAAAACAAATACAAAATGACTGAAAATGACTAACCCATCTACAAGATAATAATTACTTACAGTCAAATGCATATGTAGAGTTATCGCTGCCATCCATGGCTATAACAACAGTACGATCCTGCGCCATGATTGTATCCTATCGAGTCCCAAAAAACAGAGACCTTCTCTTGTATACGGTGACTGTGATACGGGGTCAGGGGTCACATGTCAAAGGTCACGTCAACGCAGTGACGCTTGTACCCAAGAGAATTCGAGTCCGATCGCCGATTCAGATGCATATGTTTGTATTTCTAAACATCGATGAATTGTGCATTTATTTATGATCTGCATGTGGTGATTAGAGATTGCATCTGCACCAGTTTATGAGGCATATGGTATGCATCTATCAACAATCACTGCCCGTACCCCGAGAGTAAGGAGCCTGCAGTGACGTGTGAATAGTTACAGCTCAATTATAGGCATATCGGTCTCGGAGTGTATGAATAATGGGCTGCAGGTAATCGAATTGTATTGATTGTCACACACGACACCGATACACACTTAACGTTATCGCCTCCACGGGCCGGTATAGGGGCTGTCAGAGGCTGGATGGAGCCGCTGTCAAGTTGTTGTCATTGGAGAAGGGATTGTCAGACGGACGGGAAGAGAAAATGAAGAGAAACACAACCACATGAAGTCATTATGGACAGAATATGAGAAATATATATGGGGCAGGGAGATCAGCTTTAGATTACTTTCGATCATTGAAATAGCTCTGGAGAAAACTTATATAATATTATAGAAAAACGGATATGTGAAGGATATACACCTCTTCCTAGATTTTTGATGAAGTGTAAACATAAGGGTGAGGGAAAAACCCGCAGGCCGGAGGTCCAAGGGTTCCCCCGACCCCCAGTGTTTACATGTTCAACCAAAACCGATGGAGAGGTATATATTTTAAATATAAAGCGAATGAAAGGACTACAAATTTGGTAAAAATCATTTAATAGAAAGCTATGAAAAATATCGCACATACGCAGCGAGTTATAGCCAGCTGTCTCTTGTACAGCACGTTCTTCGCCTAGGGCGTTTACAGTTACCCTCTTTAGCGCGTTTAATATAATTACATAATGTCAGGTAGAATGGAATTACATGATAGTGAATTACGAATTTTGATAACGACAGAATATATAACTAAAGGACAATAGATCAAGAATTGAAAATATTTAGTAATGATTTACTTGAATACATAATTAGAGATACGAGCTACCACCTTAGAATAAGCACATAGTTCATTGATGCACTTGCCATTTGTATGCTTCAATTAGTTGACAATTCATCTGTTAGTTCAAAATGTAAAATATTTATATATTTAAATATTAGATTAAAAGTTCACCGGATTGATATGTGACTACTTAAGTTTGGCTTATAAAAGCATTGTAGCACGATCTTTGTATTTCCATCTTTGTTAACATTTTCCAATATGAATTAGTGTCTGGTTCATATAGTCACTAGCCGAGGTCACAGAATAAAGTATCGCGATTCTAGTGAAAACATCATGTAACCATTTTAGTGTACGCACCTTTTATATGAGGTAGGATAATGGTTTCGCATAGTTTAAGAGAACTGTACGTGTCAAACACTAGTGTGTTGAATGATACAGACTGTCTAGCAATATGTTACATTTTATATATGTTTAATAAGTAAGAGTGGAACAATGCCTTTACTAGAAATAATAAGAAAACTCGCTTATCATTAATGAATAGATTATTTTTGCTTATTTAACTGAAACCCCATTTCTTAAAAGGCAAATATCATCGCATTGAAATGTTATTTTGATATGATAAAAACAAATGTTAACACAAAAAATAAAAACTTGAATCATGTCATACTTTTCATATCGTATGTATATTATTATCAGAAAAGCATTACCAGTAAATTGAACTGATATCAAAATACTAGTTACCATTTGTATGTTTAAAACACATCCATGAAGGCTTTACTGTTTCCCTCATACCCTCTTTAAACTACATTTTACTAAACGTCACATGATAAAGTTGTTTCCGTCAGCAATGATCTCATTCAAATATCATGTAGCTTATTTATCACTATAAGATGCCATGCTACAGTTACAGTACTCGTTGCGCGTGAATGCTATACTTTACAACGAAATTTAACAATGTATTATTGTATAAAGAAGCGAGATATCACCGGAGCATGGAGTGTACCCGTATTGCATATCAAAGAGGATATATACCGGGGGTATTTGATAGCCCCTTACCCCAGGCCCCACCCGGGGTGCATGGGTCAGGTCAGGGGTAGGTCATAGAAGGGGCGTGGGGACTAGGGTAGCGGTGGATGCTGGAGTTCATGACCGAGATGTGTTATGACGCGATTTCGTTGGTGACATTTTTACAGATAATTTTTCTGATGATGATCGGCAGTGTCTTTTTACTAACATAGATTCCCTATAAGAAATTTAAAAATTTGAAATAAAAGGTGATAAAAAGCTACTAGAATTCATAACAATATTTGTTTTTCTCATGTTGTGATTAGTTGTGTTGTTAGATTATCAAAAATTTTCTCGACTTCGTAGCTCCTTTAAAATTTCGCCCCTGGAACGTGATAGCAGATTTGAGTGTCTCTTGCGTAGGTTTTATAAGTTTCAAATACGTGACAAGTGACAAGTTTATTTACATTTGGGGCCACGTGCATGGTCCATTTTCCTAGTACAGAAGATACGTCAGCCAGTGCGCATATTGATAATTTTAAACCGGAAAATTTCTTTTTAAATACAAACATAAAATCTTTATGAGCCTGATATTAATGGGTAATAACAACTGCTTTCTGCTTAGCTTGTATTATAATATGGACAGGTATATAAAGAACATTATTGTAGGAAGATCTTCTACAGCTTTACTTTTACACCAGATTGAAGGGTTCTCACAGGAGAGTGTATGGCTTAAAATAGCGTACATATTTTTACAAACATAGAGAGAGTAACGACTGTATTGGTATCAGAGGTATGTACAGATATAGTGTAGTGTAGATGAGTCTATATAGACATTTTTATATGCATAATAATCATCAAATGTTACTAAAGCGAAAGTATCTTTGAGGAGAGGTTCGAAAGACAATAAAATTAACATGAAAACAATGTGGATGATACAACTCTCTGACAAAATTTTCTTTTTTACACGGTGACATAGTGACATTGTAACAGAGTTGCTACAGAATATGTTTTCTAAAATTTTGATGATGTTCAAAGTTGACACACAACTTCGGTGTATTAAAGCGTGAGGCTGAAGGGTGTAAGGTGTTGGGGAAATGGCAGGGTAATTGAGTAAATTAGCAATTCAATGGGAGGAATGTAGTTTATCCCTTCTTCTCTCGTTCAGTCACACAGGCTACATATTGCAGATACACGAAACACAAACAGTGGACAGGCTGACTCGAGGGGAGAGGGTTTGTCGTGTGTAGACTACATATAACATTGGGACTAAGACTACTGATAAGAACCAAAGGCATTTCCAATGCATACTTGCTATGCTCCATTACGTATATTCTACTATATCCATGTTGTTATTCTTACCTACAATTATAAATATTCTTAAAACGTATTTGCATATACATGTACTTTCTGAAATGAATTAAATTAGTTAAGTAAGTATAAATGCCCTCAAAGGCATAGGCCCCTGGACCGTAAAAAATCTTTAAATCGTTCCCGCTGCAAAAATAATAGACGACCACTCTTATTCAATTCATAGTTACATATAGTATAAAGAAGGCAGGACGCTTCACCTACCCCTATCGCCTTTTGTTCAACAGCTATGCTTATGTGATATGCAGTCGAATTAAACTTTGTGTCAACATATACTTGAATGATATACCTTTCGATCACCACTCAAGAAACCGACCAATACTTTGTAGATATTTCTGCAGGTCGAACGAAAGCCGATTTTCACGCTCAAAGTATTCATCTCTTCACAAATGGCTGCCAGAAGGAGGTTTTTGACCAAATCACGCGCTCTGATTGGTCAGAATTATAAAAGTTTAGCTTTACTAATTTCGTACAACACTCATCTTTTTGGCTACTGAATCATGTCAAAGGCCTCAGTGACAAGAACCACCCTTTCCATGCGAGAAGTGTTATCATTGGCTGAGATGTTGAAGATGGTTGTTGCGCAATTTTTTTTAACCTGAGGAAACTGCCAGAAACTTGAGAAATGGACATATTTGTCCATCGTGTAGACGTGTACATCAGGACACTTGACAATAGAAAACGATGCAGAAACAATTGTCGACTACATAGTGCAATTTAAAATCTTTGCCTAGTCTTTTAGTTAAGGATTTATAAATAGAAATAAAGACAGTATGTTGCACTATTCAAATAGTTTTTTGTAAAAGGGTTTTATCTTTTTTCTACAAGAACCCTTATTACTGCCATATACTAGTCCGTAAGTAGAAGTTTTAAAGGTTGAAATAATCTATTCCATTTGAATATATGATCAGAGTATGTACATATTGCAAGATTACGATAGAGTCATTAACTCTGTAGCTCGGCAGGACCTTCTTTCTGGATCAAAAGAATTCGACATCATAGCAATTGTGGTCCTTAATCAGTGTAAATGTCGAAAGGTCACCAAGCCTACAATTCATAATCCTCATTTGGTATTGAGTCTGTATACATCCTTTTAGGTTTCTAGGCCTATTCGATCTGGAGGAAAAATTTAATAAGTTAAAACATCATGGCCAATGTATGTATTATTACGGAATGCATTGTTACCAAATTTACTTATTCTCCTCATTAAGAAAGAATCTGTACACAATTGAAATTAGGGTCAGACCATCGATGCATCACCCAATCTCGAATATTCATTGACCATAGCACCGTGCCTGTAAACAGGATTTTCAACCCTCTAGTGTCAACAGATCTTTAGAAGAAGTTGGAGAAATGAAAGGTTAACGGATAAAGGGGTTGATTGACGCCGGACACCTTGTAATAAGACCATCAGTCCTTTCCGGCCAATATTTTATGTTACTGATGATGTAATCTTTAACCATGTGGAAGTGCAGCTGGTTTTCTAAGGGTGAGTTGTGCTACAAACCTTGGGCTAGAATACACTTCATAGCTATAACACTGACATAATTCAAAATACTAGTATATTACTCAGGTGTCATTACTTTTAATTTCGTATCAGGCATCGTCCATTATATATGTTATTTTATTAGCACTTTATATGTAAATTGAGGGGAGACTTGAACAAAATATTTATCTACCTGTCTGTTTGTCTTTAATATACTAGGAAATTAGATCTGTGTACAAAGGGTCAGGTGAACCAATGTAAACCTACCTTGATCACCTTGTCAGGTAATTGATTGTCAGGTATCTGATTGTTCTCCCCAAGCTGATCGGTAAATTAATTAAGGAGGGTCGTCATTTGTTTACTTGTCTCACACTCTTTCGAATCAATGACTTACCCTGTCTTTTTAAACACACTTTAAACAACGATTTCCCTTTTCTTTTTGTTTTACAAATATAATTCAAGATTCATACTCTTTGCAATTAAGAAGTTGTAAATCCATATAATCTGTATTTCTTCATCATACCCTTTCTAATAGCAAGGTTGATAGAGTACCTTCACTTGCTTTTCCAAATTAGACTCTTTGACACTGCACCCAGACGTCGCCTTTAACGAGATGGTATTCTAAAGCTATGTTCAGTCGATCATTTTGGGCAGGATTTACTTGAAACTTTATCATCACCATATATTAGCTAGCCTGTCCTCTGATACTTATAAATACATGTAGATTCCTTTTTAACAACCTCACTGAAATCAAACGTTCCAGATTTATCATGAATATTCTTTATGTATAATAGAGATCAACAACCTTTAATGTGTTCTTGGCATCGGTGCAATTACTCGTTTGTAGTTGCTTGTCGTGTGGCTTTTAAAGCTTCGACTCAAGGTCTATGTTTGTTATAGCGTAAAGCGTGAATTATCTGCTTACCGAAAACACCGAAACATTTTTGTTATATCCAGAAATATGTGCTTTTAAAAAGATGTGTCCAAGAGATACTATGACATCTGAACGAATGCTTCAAGCAAGCCCTTAGGTAAAAACAAGTTTAAACTGTTGAACCTTTCGTTATCTAGACTTCTGCCAAAACCTGTTTCGATAAAGACCTGAATATATTTCATATTTAGTTTATCTATTATCGAATAAA
This sequence comes from Steromphala cineraria, assembly GCA_916613615.1. NCBI lineage: Eukaryota > Metazoa > Mollusca > Gastropoda > Trochida > Trochidae > Steromphala > Steromphala cineraria. The sequence continues at coordinate 11,374,437 of OU744726.1, forward strand.
CACGTGTTCATATGTCCGGAGGTTTTAAATGACACACTTGTCATTCTTTATCACTTACTTGAAAACTATATTGGAATCCGGCCATGTCAAATTGTCGCCAATACAGAACAAAAATATGTGAATGTTCTGGAAAATCTACATTTTTCATTGATAAGATTTCTAGAATGCCAATCAATTGCCTTCTTTTATATTCTCAATTGTTCATTAAGACTGTGAGAAACCCAGAGAGAATTTGCCAATATACACAAGACCAAAAGGTGGCAAACTTCGTTACCAATGTTAACGGCGATTAAAACTGTAAATGCATTTGGGTTGTTGGGTAAACAGGAAAAAAAACAATAAACTATATGTCCTTCCTGGGCGTCAATGCATCCTTGGACGACAAGGCGACGTAGTCATTCGCAGCAGCAAGGTTTATTGCAATTTCTGCAGAAGACATTTTCGTACTCGTTTACAGTGAAGTATTAGTGCTTTGGGGATGTTGACTCCATTGTGGGTCCGCCAAACCAATCCTGTGGTTAAGGCTATTGGTTTGGATACTTTGGATCTGTAGACGTTTAAAAATGACTGATGCACTATCCAATGACGTTGCCGCAGCCGATTAAAGTAGTGAAGATGCTGATGCTAAAAAATTTCCGGCGCTAGTTTATATATTCATGTCAGAGAGGCTTTGGTGATATTCCCTAAAGTTGGTGTTCGAGAGTGATTTAACTAGCAAAATTTCGTAGAATTCGTAATGAATGTTTCTGTGCATTTGCCGATTTAGTATTTACCGACTGAATTGTATCTATCTCACTCATGTATCACAGATTTGATGATTGATTTGACGATTGGCTGATGACACGGATGATATTCGGATGAATGATAAAGTGATTGATTAAGTGATTGTTTGACAATTGATTTGATGATTGATTTCAGGAACGATTGATTTGATTTATGTTTTGATTATTGATCTATGATGACTTATCTATGATGAAATATTGATTTGATGAACGATTGATTTGATATATGACTTGATAATTGGTCTATTATGACTTATCTATGATGAAATATTGATTTGATGAATGATTGATGATTGGTTGGATTATTGATTTGGTCATTGATTTGATGAATGGTTGATTGGAAGGATGGCGAAGATGATCATGATGGAGATAATGAACATTGCCAGAGCCTTCAATTCAATGCTCTTTATAACAACCCAAAATAACCAAAGAAAAAATAGTCTAAAGTGGCGGGTTTTTTTCTTTTGTGCAGATGAAAGGTTTGACACTGTAGTATTTGCTCTTGGATTTATTGGTATGGTGGTGGTGTGACAGGCAAGTGATCCCAAGTTGAAGGTTGATGCAGAGAACCTCACATTAGTTTTCCTCAGCAACCGGCCAAAAATGCCAATATGTGTTGACTATGTTTGACTTGAAGGTGCTCTATGACGGGTAAGTCAGTATTCAAATGCTTAATTGTTAACGAGATAATATGGAAGTGGCTATGTTAGAACGTCAATGACGATAGAACGACTTGAAAATAGTTGTGGGCTTTGGTCAAATGGCATACCATCTAAGTTATAGGGGAGACCAGGACAAAGCGCGCCCCCTAACATATAAGTGCGTCTAGTGGGCACCCCGACATGTACAGAATGCAACTTGCATCATATCTCTTATACTTGTCATATAGACTGTTACATGGCACATGCTTTATTAACCTACCATAACTACATCAGGATATATTTACGTTAATACATTTTGACTAAGGGGGCGCGCTTTGCCCTGTAGTTTGGGGCAAAGTGCCCAATCCCCTGGGCGCTTTGCCCCATTCAAAAAACAACACAGAATCTAATAGATATTAAACATCAATAATCAGCCAATACTACTCAAAAGCTATCATCTTGATAATGCAAGGCAACTATTGAACCCATATGAAGGACAGAATTGACATAGAAGTTGGCAATATTTGCAAGGATGAGCAAAATATTCCTTAACATGTCATGGATCTACATGTTCAACATTCTCAATGACCAAATATCGTTATGGTTGGTACATGTACATTTCTTTCAACTACGAAAGTCTTAATAATGTAGGCTATTAAATATCAATAACAGTAAAAAATAGAATATAAGATGAATTGAATTGGTAATATGGACGAATTAAAGAATTTATATAACCATTTTGTGTCGGACTTGGCAGAATGGCATAAATTGCTTATCGTTTAGGGTTGAACATAAATATACAATGAATTATATATTCATGATTTAAAGAACAACAGAAAAATATGTCTTTGTAACTGTTACTTGTCGTCATTCTTTAACAAAACAAAACCCTTTTAGTAAAATGGTATTTTTCATTTTTATATTTAAAAAAAGCAGATTGCTGATATGAAAATGATAGTTCACCATTACATTATTTGCTTAAGAAATGTAAAATAATAACTTTAACACTAATATGTTAACCAAAAGATATATTTTATAACGCACGGGGCAAAGCGCTCCCCCGGCGCGTTTTACCCCATCAAGGGTAGCATTTGTTATGTACATCACAGAAAGTAATTAAAGCAATTAATTACAATTTTCATTATTCAACGAATAAATGATACCAATTCATGTTACATGTGCACGAGAGTTCAATGTTCCGTTTTCATTTGTATGAAATATTTGAATTTGAGACATATCCGTTTCTTATAGTAAAATCGCGTTTTTTCTAATATTTGAAATTCTGCGTCCACAACTCAGGCAAATGATTCAGGTGTTGGTCACAACGCTTCATTGTAGTAACTTTCATTCGTTGGTAATGACAAATTACTCCATTTGTCGATAGGTTTGGAGAAATAACGCGTGGTCACTTTGCCCCGGGGGCGCGCTTTGCCCTGGTCTCCCCTACTTAGGTTCTAATGACGATCTTGTTTCAGGTTTTAAAGGAAATATTTCCATTACAAGAGGATAGCTGGTACATAACAACACACACAAATTAGAATAACCATCATCATTTATTTGCATTAACGAAAATGATTTTAATTTAAACGATTCTTTCGATATTCTGAACAAAACAATAGCATGCAATCTTAATGGATATACAAATAATCAGATGAAGATAAGTAGTTTTACTTCGTATGAACAAATCAGCATTAGTATACAATCACTGTCGACTCGGAAAACTTTAGAGTTATATTTTTATCAAGTTAATGATTATGTCATACTAAAAGTTCTAAAGGCATTACTCATAGTTAGATTATAGAGGGCACTGATTTTAAAACTTGATTCACGACTTTACGAATACCACGGAATAGCTCATGAAACAAATGTAAGACATGAAAGGACAAGAGTAAGCCCGAGAACGTGATTCATGGTTTCCCGGAACGAAATTGTCTCTCTGACACGATGGGTTTTCCCCAGTCTGATTAAAATAGGCCTAGTTCCGAGGAATAAAAGATTCAAAATATTAACTCTACGGTAAGATGAAATCCTCTACACTGGTCTCGGTGGACAGGATACCATCGAATAAAAGTCTATTCTCGATGGAGTTAATATTTTTTTTAACTTCTATATTCCTTGGAACTCGGCCGATTTTAATCAGACTTAGTATCCTATATACAAGTTCTCACTAATGTTTCGAGGGTTCAGGGTGGCGACAGATGGCAATTGGAACATGTGCGTGATGAAGAACGTAGTCGCTTACGCTCCCCAATAGAGTCCGACGGACCCGCCCCAATCCCCGAGTTCCGGTCACGATCATTGTCGCCTTCTCCTCTTCCGCTTCCCGTATCAACACTTCCCCCGGACTTCCGCTAACGCTCTTCACTTTGCCGCCAATCTGCAAGGGGAGATAATTCATGTGTGATTGTTTGACAAATAGTCCAGAAAACCTTTTATTTTCTCTTATAATGTGAAGGCCACCAACGTCAGAGCCTCAGAGTGGTTACTATGTCAAACGTCTTTTCGATTACTGAATTAGAGCCAAAACTTGATGTTCAAAGATCATCTTTACATTTTGTCAAAAACACAGGAAAATTTGATATTATCTTAACTTTTAATCATTTCATGTTTTTAACACTCTTTTAACATTATATTTAAATGCAGGGCGCAAATAGGTCTTTTGTGGCCCAACGTCGCCTTTAAATCCACCTACCTACCTTTGCCTATCTCTAAATAAAATTATAATTTTATGTGTGGTTTTGTAATATTCAATATTTGTAGGGTCTGAAAATGTCTGGTTAGGGCCTACGGTGTTAGATTGCAAAAAGTGAAGGTAACAAAGATTGCATCCTGGCTGAAAGCCTGGCAGTGAATTATAAAACAGAACCCTGGTCGTTATCTTCTTCACCATTTACAGAATTGTTCTTGATAATCTTTACATGAGTTTGATATTTGATACATGCATCAATCAGATGATTGCTCGTAATGATAATACCTACATCAAAGACTATAATATTATGTCATCGCTAATAGCATTCATTACCATACTGATTACTTGATGATTCCGTCAACAAGACGCCATGGGGAATACATGCCAGTAAGATAATTAACGTGATTGTTACAACTCTGATGAATCTGACCATTCCACTACCACTGCAAGTCCCTATGGTTTGGTGGAGGAGCTATTCAGACGGTGTTTTGGACTAAGTAGTGCAATAAAGGCATTGAGGTACAAAAGGCAATACACACCTCAGTTTATTTTGCTCAGTATTTCTTCACTGATTAAATTTCATTTTCAATTATTACATATTCATGTTAAATAACTGGTCTGTTATCTCACCATATTTGACTGAACAAATACCAAAGTATGTCTTTGAATCTTAATGAACCTAAAAAAGAACCGTCTTTATATCTAAGAAGTTGATTTCATCACATTTTTTAAAATTTCAGCATGTATGTTGTTTTGTTGATTTTATGATTTAAAGTGCTACAGTAACTTGTTTATTTCAAAACGGTTCAAAAGTGATAGGGAGTATGTGGTTGAAGTCACATATTTCACACTTTGCAAACAGTGTAATTTTGTCTAGAAGTATAGACCGTTGATGAAAATTATCATTTTGATGGTAAATGTTGGTTGGGTACAATCAAGGTGCGTTTCTGTCAAACGTACTTTAGGAAACATTTCTGTTGCAGTCAAACACTTTTTAGGTTTGAAGTGTTTGAAAGGTCAGAAATGGTTAGTAAAACATTTTGGCTTCTATGCATGATCATCATGAATAAGATAGGTGACAGATGTACACTGGAATAAGTAAATTTCATATATTTTGCATCAGGGGTTACATATGCATGTCAATTGAGATGAAATCAGCATAAATGTATTTTGGCAAGATTCCACGCCATGCACATGGACTTCCATCAAACACACTCTTTGTTACTTTAAGAATTTAAACGGTTACATTACCCCAGCTGTTTTCAGCTTCTCGCCGAGCATTTGAAGAAACTCCTTGATTCGTTTTGATTCTTTTTCCAACAGTTCGGCCATGTCCGCTTCCATCATTATCTCGCCTACACCGTATGACGCTGTAACATGTGCAAAATATGATCATAATCGGTACAAGGAAATACATTCGTATTTTTTTTTAATCGTGGAAAGCGTTCATATATAAGAATGAGTAGGGGTAACCTTTTCACAAAGACCGAAAGAAGCCGCTGCCGGAAAAAAAGATATGATAAGATACGTTAACACTTATTATCCAAAGGAATACGTGTTACATTCGAGACGTAATAAAAGTTAAATATACAACAATTAATAAAACAAAACGCACACAAAATACATACATGGCTCCGAAAGGGTTCATTATGTAATTATTTTCAACTCAATTTACAATTGTGACTCATAAAATTAAAAGGGACTTTGTGTGTACTACATGGTTTCTTTGTCAATATGTTCTTAAGACTAAGCGATATAATCTTAGTGATATGTCAGGATTCCCAAACTGTTTACGAAAATCTCTAAATGACATTTTGGAATTAATTGAGTTATATATCTTAAATAACATCCACACAAGTCATATCTTGCTGAGTAAATAACTTTATAAATTGACTTAGACTGGCCAAATTGTCATATGACTAGGCTAAAAAAATTATAAACTTCATCAATAAAAACAATATATATGCTCTTGATTTTTAAAAAAATCTGTTGTTGCTCAGTTGGCTATGAACATGGATTTTATGTCTGCTTCTTGAAGTTTGTATCAAAATGCACGCCAAAGAACTTTTGGGTAAACGATCATCTTAATACGTTTGTGTGTTTTCTCGTGTGTGTAATAACGAGCGTGTTTTATTACGCCTAATTAGTACTATTATTTATTGTACTATAGTTTGTTATCTATACTCACGTGCATGCACGACAGCATGGTACTCCGGGCAGTGGATGAGGATCACGTGATCATGGGGTTTGTGGATGTTCTGGAGATACCCTGCAGGTGATTCATGTACTGATTATCAGGTAGATAAACATAAGCTGGGTCATATACCTCGAATGTACACATGTACATTTACAAGTGTTTTTTCTGGGAAATGAAAATGTTGTATTTCATTGACTATTTAAGAAATGTGTCAGCTTTTGTCTTTACGTTTCAAATATTAAATGAAATAACGACATCAGTTGATCATTTAAATTTGAGGACGATGACAGTCAGCATTAAAAGAATTGAATACTTGAACAATTGAAATCAATCAACTTTGTGAGGATGAAGTTCTAAAAATAAGGATTATTTCAGTCTGATGTCTTAGGATATTATGGTATTGTTTGCGAATATTCTTTTGGAAATTATTGACCCCTGCGGTAAGTTTTAGTCATTGTCACAAAATTTGCTGACGCTTCATCCAACTCTGAGCTGATTCATAGGACTGCTCATGATCTACTTATACTAGATATCTCGCTGGTGAATTGATAAGTACACTGAAATCAATAACAGTTTTTTTAATGTAAAGCCTGTCGTACCGACCAAAACGATTAGAGGCAGTTGTATAAACCAAGAAATGAACATATTTTTGTCTTGTTAATTACACGAATATTCAGTACTCACAATCAAAAGCATAATCAGCATGTTCACTTCCATCCATGGCTATTACAATATTTCTATCTTCTGTGTCCGCCATTTTGTTGTATGTTCAGATGTGCAGGATAACAACGTGATATTACTACAACCACCTCTCAATGGCCTAGGGTATCCGATAACAGGTCAGGTCAAAGGTCAAAGTTGAAACTTTGCATGAGCTGTACATGTTCAAATATGCATTTCATAATATGTTGTTGTTTTAGTTTTGTTTAGGTTGTACCAGGTCCTATCAGGCGAATAAGATTTATGTCATGTAATTTTTGACTGATGATGTTTTTTATCTTAAAGCCATCTAGTTTGAAGGTCACTAGCAATAGGGTAAGCTAAATACAATGCAATTTAAGCAGAAAGGGGGTTTTGAAATGTATGGAGTGAGCGTCTTTGTATACTCCTTTCTACAGTTACTAATATCAATATATTATATTTCTTATTCGTGTAGGATAAAGCGTGACCCGCAGACATTATTGAACAGTAAGTCCTTTTCCCGCGGTAAATGCCCGCGGGCCGAAGTCTTTATTATTACAAATGCAAACTGCGTATCGCATAAAGCGTCGATTATATCCCGATGCAACTTGGCTTTTTACAAAATTGTTTGCAATAAATGTGTTAACAAGTGGTCCTACGGTTAGCTTAGTCGACAGGTATCAGTAAAGATAGGCACATCGGGCATGGCTCGCCGGATGGAAAGGTCAACCGCGTCTATGCTGGATAAAGTGGAGAGTTTGAAGCTTGATTACTGGCTGACACTTGTTGAGTTGAATGACTTTTGATGTCATTTTGGACAGGACTTTATTCATGAGAATGTGCTTCTGGTAACAGGAAATGGGTACGTATCATGGACATTATGTTGGTAGCGCATCGACTATGCTTCAATCGATGATATTTGTTTTGCCTTATGAATGTCCATTATCATCGATATATGTTAGCGTGCCGCTAGAAAAGTACCATATTACAGAGGATGATTATGTCCGAATTTCTTATCTCGATGAGATAATCATTAAGTTACTGTAGTCACATATGCCAACTTAAATAATAGCGTCATTTTTATCAAAATTGCTGACTGTTAAGAAATTCTGAAAATGCTGAAATCATTTGAATGCTTATTGAAGCAGAAGACATAATTATGACTGACAAGATCAAGGTAAAGAATCTTAATGTTGTACACTCTTGCACTTAAATAATAAATAAAAAATGAGATTGTTGCATGTTTTCTCTTTATTTGTTAACAAACAATAGATTTTTTCTTTTTCTGAATATTTTTACGGATACCGTATCCAATGGACAAAGAATACTATGTAAGGATTTTGAACCTCTGTAAAGTTTACTTGGTTCCAATTCAACAGGTTACATATATGAAAGTAGAATGGTAGACATTTCATATCTCAGTTTCCTTATCCTCAACATTACAAACCCTCTAATGGCATAATGACAGGTTTTCCATACCGCAGTAGCTTACTGATAGAGGGCGCGCTGTACATAACTTATCGTTCTTCTCATTGACTGTACGGTCTTTCAGGTTCATACCCAAGGTCACAGGTATGAAATTACATCTAAACTTACGGTTGATATTTTCATGATGATTAACTGGCGCTTCCTGCCCTTTTTCTCTTACAGGTCTATATACATAAATATTATTCATATGAGGAACTGCTTTATTCCGTGCTAGTCTTCAATTAGATCCTCTAATGATGCTCCTTGTGGCGACACACGATGACGGGGATGTGACTGTGGTGTAGGATATAGTCACTGACGCTTCCCAGCAGGGTCCGGCGTATCGTCCCCATCCCCCGGGACCCCGTGATGATCACCCCCGCCTTCTCCTCGTCTGCCACCCTCACTACCACCTCCCCCGGGCTGCCTCCCACGCTCCGGACCTTACCCCCAAGCTGCAACATAGATTTGGTACATTACTGAAAGATGTATTGAGAGATTTTATGAGTGCTTCAATGTTATATGCTGTTAAAGATTCTATTGTTTATGTTCTGAGGTTTAATGGAGAGATTTGCAGTTTGCATCTTGTCATCAGCTCATTTTTATATAATGTTTTATGTAACCTTCAATGCGAGTTTTTACAAGTCCCTCCAGTTGTCTGGCGTTTCGTGAACGCTTTAAATTTTACATTAGTTGAAAAACGTGCATTACGGTTATGATAGATTGTGAGATTTTCAGTAGTGCTTTAGGTGTTATATCAGTTCATAAATGCGTAAAAATAAGTTCAGATTTTTTATCTAAAGACTGTAAATGAGTTTTCCCTCGAATGCGAGATTTACTCTACATGTGCTTCCTTTGGACTAAAAGTATAATGTATTTGCATAGAGATATTTTATTGGCGCTTTTCGCACCTTACCTCGCTACCAGATACGTTGAACATAGGACAAGTAGAGGTCTCAAATAGTTTATTAGTCTCAAAGTTTATTTATCACTGATTCGATTTGTTCGATTTGTATCGAAATTGCAAGCAAACATATCTCTAAGTGAAAATAGACTTGATAACTGATCCATTGGCTATGTAGCTCATCAGGCTTGCATGATATTATAGCTGAGGTTTAACATTATGCAGGTTTGGTTTGCTTCAAAAAATAATTTCAATGATTGAGTCCTGACCCCGGCAGCCTTGAGTTTGTCGCCCAGTTTGTGGATGAGCTCCTTTATCCTCTTCGTCTCCTTCTCCATGAGATCGCTCACGTCGGTCGCTATCACCGCCTCACCAGCCACCAGGATCGCTGTGGATGGAGAAGCAACACTTGAATAATCATAAACGGTAATTTCATCAAATAGTAGTAAGGAGCCTCGAAGGGTCAACTCTGAAGTTCATGTTAGGTCTAGCTAGACTTGCTTTTCGAGGTTAGGCCCAAAAATAAAATATATAAAATTGCTGGTATTTACATCCAGGCAAAAATGATCATCCGATGACGCGGATTTTTTTTATTTCAATTTTTTTATTACTGTTAATGAAGTAAAAAGAAATGAGTATAACCTTTTAACAACTTTTTAACTGCTTGTTTGAAGGCTCTAACGGACAGAACGAGTAACATTTTAAAAGCCTGCGTTTCAATGTTTTTTCTAGGCAACAGGACTAAATTTACCCTTGTCAACGTCTTGAAAAAAAGGTTTGATGAGGGGCTTTGAAACTGACGCGGGCGGAAACCAAAAACAAATTACTTTTTTTTTCTTGGCCTTATGTTATAATCAAAGTATAATTAACGTTAAAAAATAACGATTAAAAAGTACGATGTTAACCATCCAGGAAACCATCCTATTATATAATTGAAAGAAATTGTTATCCGATATCTTAAACTATAAATATTTAGGACTGTGAATATTTATGATTTAAAAGTATCAATACACATATGGATACATCAACTTTTAAACTTTTATACACAAAAATGAAGAGCGTCACTCATTTTTGATCAGACGAAAACAAACTTATTTATCGAAGTTTAGATATGATGAATTAGGTTTTTCAAATCATTGATGAGTAATAAGCTGGATTTTTTTATTTAAGTAACGTTGAGAACACTCAGATATGTTTTTGGAATTCATGACATCGTGGATTTACCTGTCTTTTCAAGTAACAAAGTAGTCAAGAAACAAATTAGTGATTCTCGATGAATAAGCATCTTATCTTTATTATACTTTTTTCCAGAATAACTAATCTATATCACAAATTTTGTTTAAGGTTAACTAAAATATCGTGCTTTTGTCTTTAGATTAAACATATGCATATTATTTTAACAATTTTATCTAAACCAACAAACTTTTCGATAATTAGGCTACGCAGCCTTTTTACCATTACAAAACAGTGCATCAATGTAACCCTTGAAGACAATAAAATGTTAAAAGTAGAAATTGTGTCCGAGCAATAAATATCACTTACGGTAGATAAATGTCGACACTTTTTGGCTAAGACTGATTACTGAGCACAAAAACAAGAAAGAAAATCAGTCTTTATTTTGTATATAGATCCCAAATGAGCCATCTGTGAGGTCAATTTCATTCTGATTTAGTGATGCATTTGTCAGAAGAGTTCTTACTCTTATAAAGTTTTTTTTATTGATGTGTTCCTTTTTATTTCTTCAAGTACAATTCTAACACTAAAATGTCGTTAATATTGTTTAAAATTGATATAATTATGCTGATCTTGTCTTGGCGGTTTTCTGAATAAAGTTCTTATTCTTGTTACAATATTTTTTTTATATCAGTTGTGAACAAAATCCTCACGGATGTGGAAGAGAAATGCTAAAGGGGAGATAACTCTTACGGCGTTACGTAATTGTTTTAGTTAGATCATCAAGTAATAGAACCGGAAGTTCCATATAGTCATGCGCGTTTCTAATGACACTGATAGTTGCTAATGACAACATTCTATCTTCCATGTTGAAGTAGTCGAGCGCGAATCTTTGAAATGGAGGAAATTCCAGAAATTCTCCGCAAAAAGCTTTTGCTTTTCAATGGGTTTACCGATTTAACGTGAGTAAACTTCTTTTTACGCTAGTGATGCGAGTATTTTTTGGGCTTTGAAAGGCTTAGTCTGTCAACATGGAAGCAATCGTGCAATGGTATAGATAAAAGTTTGAACTTTAACTAGAAGTTAAAAAAATTGACAAACACATTTTTACAGATGTTGTCTTCCTATGTTTTGTTACAATGTATATAATAGTAGTTATATAATGTATTTATATTGGTATTTCACATGTATTAAATGAACAGTTAAATGTACTGCATTAATAAGTCACACTTCCTAAAAATACCAGTCTAAGATAAGTAGGCTAGCCTCAATAACACTCGCTACACTCTGATCAATGTCGAAGCGTATATCGATGGAAATATTCATGTGAATAATAAGGCCCACGATGATAGGGTCATCTTCATATAACACAACAAATATTGATTCGAAGAACATCGTCAGCAATTAAAAACGTTAAGAATGAATAATTTTTAGGGGAAAATAATGCCCCAAAATATTTAAAGTCTTCCTTTTTTCTGCAGCTACTTATGTTGTTTTAATGGTATATAAATAATCTATTCATGTCAACATAATTGTTCTGATTAAAGTTGTTAGGGTCTTGAACTAAAATAACTTTTACATATCAGTTGCGGGCCAAAATCGGCACAGGCCAAGAACAACAATCCACGCGAAAGGGTAGACAACTCTTACAGCGTTATGTAATTATTGTAGTTAGATCATCACGATATGAAACCGGAAGTTCCATATGATCATGCGCGTTACTGATGACAATGATAGTTGCTAATGACAACATTCTATCTTCCATGTTGAAGTAGTCGAGCGCGAATCTTTGAAATGGAGGAAATTCCGGAAATTCCCCGCAAAAAGCTTTTGCTTTTCAATGGGTTTACCGATTTAACGTGAGTCAACTTCTTTTTACACTGGTGCTGCGAGTATTCGTTGGCTTTGAAAGGTTTATTCTGTCAAAATAGAACAGTTTGTGCGCAATGGTAGATAAAAGTTTGAACTTCATCTTGAAGTTCCCGAATTTGACAAACACAATTTTTACTGACTTTCCATATAAAAGAATATGTTGAGTTATAATGTATAGACTATACTTATATAATGTATACTATATAATGTTTCGTTAATGATTTTAGGTAAGTGATTTGTTAAAAACGATTGCTTATGATGGGTCAACTAACATTATTGTTGGCAAAATGTTGCATTGCGCAATCTGATTAATTTGTAAACAATGAAAACTTCATAGCCTAGGCTAGCACAAGGGATTGGGAAAAGAAGGCCTAGGGGTCTGTTTGCACATTGACTGGAAAGAATGACCCATTAAATTAAAGTAAACTATAATAATATAATAATAGCAATTGAAATTAGTCCAAAAAAAGCAAAAAAATCATAAAAAGGGCCTTTGGTCAAAGATGTCTTTTCAAATCCAAGAATTACCTATGAAACTTTTGCTATAAATAACACATCGACTTTTGCAAGACAACCAACAATCAACAAAAAAAATTTTATGGACACTGACTTCAAGTGACTTGATTGGTGACAAAAGTAACAATAATTGCAATCACTTTAATTACTTTATTAGGTAAAGAATGAATTTGCTTTAAAACTTTAAATGATTAGCATGGATAGGCCTAATGTCTTATTAATTACTTTTCTTCATTAAAGATTTCAAGAAATCAAGGTATGGAAGTCTTTCCTTGGCTCTATGGTCGAAGCAAACAAAGTTTATTTTGATAAACTGAGCGAATCTGCTGCCTTGATCAAGAAGATTGGTGGTGAACAAAGTAAGTGATATGACAGTAATTCAAATGAACTTATGTGTTTCTGATAGTTGAGATCATGCTCATTGTGTGGATCTTACTTGTGTTATCATATTTGGCTGTGAGTACCTGGTCCCTTTAATTTGTTTTTTAGATTCATAACAAAAAATTATCATTAAACTCTATTGTAGTCATGCATAATTTGAGTATTCATATTCTCAAACACCCCCAAACACCTCCTTCTCCAGGCATCACTGTAGAAAGATGGAAGCAGGAACCTGGGTATTTTAACTCAAATTAGGCAGCATGCAAATGATAAGATAAGATAAGTTAGATGTTAACACTTGAAACCATCAGTGTCTCTCAGAACATTGTAGAAGCAACAGATGGCCTCTATAGTTTTTTCTTTCATACTAAAGATCTCTGACTTGTACAACTGAGGATGCTATATGCCCATTATTTGGATTGCCTAGTCAATTTATGTAACCCTGTTCACTTCAATCATCATGGTTGATACGCTAAGATGATTCCATCTTCTTTGTAGGAGAAATAAAGCGCAAGCTTGGGCAGAACAGCATTTATGCTGCAGATAAGATCCAAGAAGCAATTGACAAGATCGGAACCTTCCACAAGAATGTGTTGGGAGATGTCTCCAAGTACAAGAACCCTGAAGGAGAATTTGAGGACCTTTTCAGGTAGGTGTTAGCAGTTGTTATAGTACCTTTGCTAGATCATCATCTCTAAAAGTGATTGTGCCAGTTCCAGTTCAAAATTATGCCCAGCCGTGACACTGTCTTTTTTTGATATTATGAACAAAATGAATTCAACATACCTTGATGACTCTCACAAAAATCATTTATGTATTTAATTTCATGCAAACATCTGGAAACACCAATATTATTAAATTATTATATAAATTATCATATAAATCCTTCAACTATTACCCACGGTATATATATTATTACATTATGATTCATATCTGAAACTTAAAAACACACCAATTGAATCACTGAAGAAGCTACTGTCTTTTCTATGATATCACAAAATGCAAGTGCAATTAAATTAATTCTCTTTTTTCTATATTAAAAGCCATCAGTGTTGTTTCTAGGTGATCAGCTGATTTGTTATTCATATAACATCAGTATTGAAATTAAAACACCATATCATTTAATACTTCTAAACAAACCTATTTCCATTCTATTTTATTCTCATAAAGTATCTGGTTTAAAGCTCTAATTCAACTGGTCACTTTGCAGGCACACCGAGTACAGGTTTGAAGTGCTCAAGAAGAACGCAGCTGTCCATCTGAGAGAGCATGAGAAGATGGAGAAGGAATCAGAGAAGGCATGGAATGTGAGTTTATGAATTTGTTCTCTAACCTTTTCACATCTACAAGCTAGGCTCAGAAAGGCATTTGTTACTAGTTTCTTAGGTCAAAGCGTTCTATTACAACATTTTTTACTCCTTACCAACAAAATTTGTATCTTCAATTTATCCAGGTTAATATTATATCTTAGAAGGTGCAAATGCATTGGAAATTATATAGGTACTCTCTTTGAACAATTAAGATAGTCAAAAAGTGATCGAATAATATATTTGATACAACCCCTACCCGTCATCAATAAACAAGCCTTTCCATATCATTTTACACAAGTAATTAGGACACATAATATTGTAATTTACAAATGCATGCATCACAAACAGTATCTATGTTTTTATTAACGTTGCTTTCTCCTGTGTTATTTCCTCTAGAGCAGATGTCTGGGTATTATACATAGTCCTCTCATACTTTAACCCCCGCTACAATTTGACCGAATGATTAGAATAACGCCAACCAATGTATTGACAGTACTTGAATTAGAAATCTGCAAATTAATGCAAAAAGCGGGGAAGAAATTTATAAGAGTGATGAAATATTTGCTCAAGTTGCTTGAATATTTTCCTTGAAAGGTTCAGTCCAAAGCTATAATCAATATATTCTGCAATGCTTCCTGCAGCACTGCATCAGGGGAATGAAGGAGCTTTATTGAAGCAAATATAAGGAGCTTTATTGAAGCAAATATAATGATTAGCAGGATCAATGTCCTTGTTTTGCTAATATTCAACCAATCTGTTCTGTGACCCCCAGTACTACATGAGGAGGATGAGGAAGGAAGCTAATCTGCAGAAGAAGATTGAGGAGAAGGAGCAGCATGACGGCAAGCTGCACTACAAGAGACTCAAGTTTGCCGGCAAGACCAGCGCTGCCCTGTCCGCGTATCAGGCCTGCTACCAGCGTGAGGTCCAACACAGGAAGCACCTTGAGAAGGTAATGATTGAAATGCTACATCACATGAACACAACCACCTTTTGACATCCCCCTCAAAAGAGTGGTAACTGATGATGAACCTGTCACTCAAACGGACAGTTTTTTTAGGCACTCAGATGGCATATATTTTCTAATAATATAGATCTCATAAAACTGAAGACTATTGCTACCAATTGCAGAACAATATTCAATATACAGACTTTTGTTAAGATTAGCAAATCAATGTACCAAACTAAATGGTGTACAAGCTATGATGGCACAATGAAGTTTTCATTTCATACACAACAACTTAATCAGGTATTACTGATCACGGTAAGTTGTAAGAAACATCAACATTCATTAATTCAATAATATGTTACGTATCACGATATGCATCCTCCAAATGATACAATATATTATGGACTAATCTATAGAGAGACGATAATGTACTGCTGCATTGTTACACCTCCAATGAGTTCCTATTGACACTTCTATCTCAAAACAACAATTATAGCAATTTACTTTTTTCTAAACCACAGCAATCAGAGTGTCTGAGACGAGAGTTCCTGCGAGAGGAGAAGAATAAACTGAACACCATGTTCAGGTTCATCAACACTGCCCTCGGCAAACTGGAACAAATCACTCCTCAAGGTCTTCCGTGAGTCCACATTTACATATCTAGATATCACATTCAAAATACTTGTAAGGAGATCATAAAGTACAATTTAATCTATGAAATATTTAAAACATATCAATAATACTCTATCTTTTTAGGCTTTTCATGTCATTTGTGTATTCAGTTACTGGTAAATCTAGACTGGCTGATTCAAGACCTTAAAGACTGTATCAAAGCTCATGTTTAATACACAGTCATTAAGCAGGACCAAGGAGATTATTGTTCACTTTAATGCAAAAACCTGGAGTGTATCTTTATCACTTAATCATGTAAGATGATCATTCTCCTTTTATTAAAAATCCAAATTGCATAAGAATGTTCTCTCAATTACTCTTTTCTTCAGCAGGGGCCAATAACAAATGTTCATTTTAACAAGACCCTTAATTCCTGTTGAAAAAGGACAACATTGGTCAGTAAATTTATCAGCATACATGCTATGATTGTGTCAGACCTTGAACCTCATATTACTTTTGATAAAAGAAGAAAGAAGAAAATAAGAATTTTATGACATCTTGTTGCAGAGGGATTGATGACATTGACTATGAGATGGCACCGGTCAAGACAAAGCAGATGGCCAAATGCTCTTGGGACACATATTTGAAGGAAAAAACCTTCCCTTCTCAAATGGTAATAGTCTAGAAAGAGATTAAAGTTACATAACAAATAACCTTAGCTCATCTCATCTCATCTCATCCCATCTCATCCCATCTCATCCACTCCCATCCACTCCCAACCCAGCCCATCTTCATATCACCTCACCTCACCTAATTTCACCTCACCACACTTACTTTACCTCTCCTTACCTCACTTCACCTTACCTTACCTTACCCTACCTTACCTAACCTCACCTCACCTCAACTCAACTCTTACATATAATTATTAGTAGCATGTCATACAGGGACAAAAACCATCCATTAACCTTTAGTCAACTTGATGTTTCATAATACTCAAAACAAATAATTGTTTGTTTTTTTGGAAAAAGATTATCTTGAGGGATTATGAATAGGTAGTATTGTACCGACTATTTATTATTTCATATTAAATACCTTCATATTGTTTGAACCAGCTAAATTGTCTAAAAAGTCTCCCTGCCACCATTACTTTTTATATTAGCCATTTGAAATATCTCAAGCATACGGATAACTGTTTAAGTTGAAAATCTCTAAAGTGATTTCAAAGACAAATTAATTCCATTACTTTGGCAGTATCAAACTAAATGTTGCAAGATGTGGCCAATAAGTGCATAATGTAAGAATCATCTGAAGAAGCTATTGTAAATATCAGAGAAATCAGCCTTGTTTCCGAATTCAGAAGTGTGCTTTCTGAGATGAGAGGTAATGAGATGAATTCCTTATTCAAAGGATGAAGACCCCAACCAAACGATGGTGCAGAGATTCAGGTACTCTGATGATGAGGGAAACGATGACAGTGATGAGGAGGAGGAGGAGGACATTTTCATTGAAAAGTCAGTTGTTGAAACACCAATTGAGAGCTTTGAGACACCCATTCAGAGTTTTGCTACAACTGAAGAATGTCTTACACCAGCTGCAAGCCCAACAGCTTCAGCCAAGGGTTATCATACACCAGTCAAGAGTTTCAAAACATCAACTGAATGCCAAGAAACAAGGGTTGAATGCTTGGACACTCAAATTGAATGCTTGGAAACACCAACTGTTGAATGCTTAGAAAGTCCAGTGCAACACTTACAAAGGCCTGCCAAACGTTCTGAAACACCATCTCGCAGTTTCAAGACACCAATGCAGGATTTCAAGAGACCAATCAACAGCGGTGCTGGAAGAAGCAGTGGATCTCTGGCACTTGAGAGTCGAGTTAAGAAGCGGACATCTTCAATCATGGAGGACGATCTCGACACTGTTCTCCAGGACATCCTTGATGATGAAACACTCTTTGAAGATCCGCCCAGGAAATCTAAATCTCTCCCTAAGCCAGCCAGCAGTCCTGAAACTGTTCTACATGCAATGACTGGATCAGAGAGGAACCCTCCACTCCGCAGAGAACAGGATCTTCCAACCTCTATTGTAGAAGTAGGCCCAGTTGTTGATGGACATCGATCCCTAAGAGGACAATTCCAAATTCCAAGGAACAAACAATGTAAAGTGAGGTTTACTGAAGATGCTGCTAAGGATGCCAAGGATATCCTTGATAGCAAGCAAAATGTCAAAACTCCTGAATCTCCAAAGAGAAAATACAAGGTGACAACCATACTACCATCAGAAGAGATGGAAGATGATATTCCCAATGAAGGAAACAATGTTCAAGAAACAATCAAGGGATCAACAACCGTCCTCAACACCAACTCTGACCAACCCAATACCGAGCAAGGTATGCAGACACATGAAGTTGCCAACAACAGCAAATACTTGAAGGACACTTCCGCTGAGGTGCTTGAATCAAGAGGGGAGCATGCTGACAATAAGGAATCGGCCGAGGTACAGATGCGCCACACATCAAATGCTCGAAGGCGCAGACGGGAGGCAAAGGCTGAGGTTGAAGAACCCTGTGAGAAGAGAATACCATTGCCGCCACCTTTTCCCCAGCAGTCTTACTCTTCATCTGCAACCACTGGATTCTCTCCCAGAGCCTCAGAGAAAGGTAGGACACTCCACAAACATGCAGAATTGAATCTGCTTATAACTAATGGTGGGGTTTGTGGTCACCTGTAAGGGGTCATAAGCAATACAATTTTCAAATGAAATAACTGCCCTACTATTTACTTATTCTAAGCATTTTACTTGTTATTATAGACAAAAGATTCTGGAAGGAAAGTTCTGTCCTACTGTTATATATCTAAGAATGAAGTTTTAATATAAATATTAATATGCACAGCTTGTATAAGTGAGTGATTCAAAGAGGATTAGAATTGCAGTGATTTGATTGTGTCACCAGTTTCATTTGATTATGTGTTTATGTTGTTTACTTACTTACTTTCAAAGTATATCATATCCTTTGAAAAATATAGTCTGGGGGTAAGGTCAAAGTAAACAATGTAAATGAATAAATGAAAATGTGATGCTTTTAACATGTCATGTTAAAGGGACAGTCCTATGGGGGAGTTATTTGGGAAACGGAATTAAAGAGATACTTCAGTTTGTACATATAACAGTTATTCTATTTGTATGTCATGGTTATAACACAAACAAACTGAAACATGTTACGTGGGGTAAGAGTTTTCTTGATTTTCATTTGATGACTTGAAAAAGAAGAGCACACAAATGAATTTTGTTTCCACAAAAAATTTCCCGATAGGACTGTCCCTTTAAGAGAGCCACTCTCTTAATGTCAAGGTGCCAAGTAATTGAATAAGTGAAGACTAGAAACATTTGAGAAATTTCAACATGCAAAATTCAGATCTATTTCCTTTTTTATCTGTTCATAATACTTGAAAGCTTGTAAGAAATTGATTTAAACCTGCATAACATTTACACAATTGTACTATTTAGGAATTGTTTTAATCTTGCAAAGCATTTAAATAGGATAACTCTGTTCTTTGTACCAGACTATATATATTCAATTGTTTGACTTTTCACAGGCAAGCAGCCGGGTCTGGGCCCTAAGACAGTGAAGATGTACGTGTACCCCGTCTGTGACTGGAGGAGGCAGAGCCCTGACCAGCTCAACTTGAGGAGAGGTAACATTTAGCTTTTAATCTTTAGAGAAAAATTTGAATAGCAAATACATACTAGTAGCTTCCTTTCAAATTTCTCATACACCCTACATAAACTTTATCTAAATATCCTGGACTGTCTAAGTTACAAATATTTCCAAAATGTGAAATAATTAATAATGTTAGATGAATTTTGAATCATAAAAAGAATAAAATCCCTATGTTATTTGGTCCAGTATAGATTGAAACCATAGCCTTAGCTCTATTCACATTGTTAATACTTTTGTCCTCTTTATACATATACCTTTTAATTTATATCCTTTTTACAGAAATTGTCCTTCAATGTAATGTGGACACTAACTATATTGATCATTGTATAATGTATAAACTCCAAGTTTTGAAATTACTCCTACAGCCTTGGGAAATGTTTTTTTGAAAAGGGTAGATAAATTGTAAAATAAATTTGCAAATAAGATTTCATTGCTGAAGCTGACTTAAAGATGAATAAACCTTTTGAATACATATATAGAATGTCAATAATTGGCTTATACATGTACAACACTTTCCAGGAAATTAATAATTTTTAAAAAGTGGCTAATGCTAAGGTTTTTTAAAATTTCAGCAGTAGAAACCAAAAAGTAAAGTAAAACCAAAAGCAAAACTATCGGAACCTACCGGTAAAATAATTGAGGAATGTGAAAGTCAAGGAATGGCAATGTGACATGTCAAAGACCATTAATAATAATAATAATGTATTTATAGAGCTCCTATCATACAGCTGAAGCTGCTCAGCGGCGCTTTATTCAGAAGTTAATTTTCATTTCACCTGAAATGATGTTTCAGGAGCAAAGCTCACCCAGATCAATGGTGAGAACGGGGACGGATTCTGCTATGGCTACAAGAAGAACAAGTTTGGCAGCAAGAAGTTTGGATTCTTCCCTGCAACGCTTGTCTCCCTTACCCCACAGATCTAGACAACAAGGTGTTGTGTAACATCAATGGAACATTCCTAGAAGTGTTCCAATCACTTTCAAAAACTGTTTTGTAGTAAAGTTTAAAGCTCAAAAAGTATTGGTATGGGGTCTGGGCATTTGGTTTTTGAGTTATATCAAATAGTAATTTTGTAAAACAAGAATTGAAGATTAAATCAAATCTAATGTACTTTAAAATCTATAAATCCAATTATCAATATTTGGAAAACTATTACAAATGGACATATCTTGTTCAGAATAGCAAAATGTTAACCAAATTTCATATTTCACTCCAAAAAAATCCAGATCCATACCTCATGTTTGTTATGTTTTTATGTCAACTTTGTTTTTGATGATTAAGATCTGAACTATTTGGTGTAAAATGTGAATCACTGTCATGATCTTAATGTCAACATGTTCCATGAGTGCTTGAAGAAGCATAATGTCATCAGGGTATTGCATTGTAGCCATAGCTAGGAGATACTTCATTGCCCACATTTCATTTAAAAGGCCACAAGGACCGTTGAGAGTTTATGGATCAATGTCCAGTGAGGTTTTATGGGAATCAGATTTTCGGCTTGATTGAGGGATACCTAATGCCATTTAAGGCAATGTGTTTTAAATTATTATGTATTTTTGAAAATTTATATTGCATATGATATATATTATTATCTATCCGACTATCTATTCGGAATATATTTCTTTATACGATTATATGAATTTTCTATATAATGATATACAATATTTATATTTAATATGATATTCGATTTGACTATTTATATATATATCATTTTATATATTATATATTTTGCTATTATATATGATGTAATATACTCGATCCGACTTATTATTTCGAAATTTATTTATTTTTGATATAATATTAATATGTTTTATGTTTATCAAAATGTTTTGTTTTAAAGTTTATAAGGTATCCCCTCAGAACATATGCTCTGTGGGCTAGCTTTTACCCGTAAGCTCCTTAAAAGTGAAATCTGGCCACTGTACGATAAGAAGGTGAC
The DNA here is from genome assembly GCA_916613615.1 of Steromphala cineraria. Taxonomy (NCBI): domain Eukaryota; kingdom Metazoa; phylum Mollusca; class Gastropoda; order Trochida; family Trochidae; genus Steromphala; species Steromphala cineraria. The sequence continues at coordinate 11,396,272 of OU744726.1, forward strand.
CCAATTCAGTGTTTGCCATTGATGCTGCTGTGATGAAATGGATGCCTGAATGGCAAATTCTGATCCCGTCTTGACTCATTGGTATAAGAAAAGTTCCTCTATAGGGTATAAAACTCCTGGTACTATAGGAACAGAAACATCTGCCAATGTCTGTCCACTAAAGCACCAACCCCAAAAAATTGTTGTCAATACTGTAGTTGTCATGAAGGTTGAAAGCAGGGTTTTCCTGATCTCGGCCTCTCTCATGGCATCAGAAAAGTTCCTCTGTAGGGTATAAAACTCCTGGTACTATAGGAACAGAAACATCTGCCAATGTCTGTCAACTGAAGCAGCAATCCAATAGAATTTTTGTCATTGACTCAGCTGTCCTGAGGGTTGAAAGCAGGGTTTCCCTGATCTCGGCCTCTCTCATATCATCAGAAAAGTTCCTCTGTAGGGTCTAAAACTCCTGGTACTATAGGAACAGAGACATCTGGACAATGTCTGTCCACTGAAGCTACAACCAAATACAATTTTTGTCATTGCGGCAGCTGTCATGAAGGTTGAAAGCAGGGTTTCCCTGATCTTGGTCTCTCTCATGGTATCAGAAAAGTTCCTCTGTAGGGTATAAAACTCCTGGTACTATAGGATCAAAAACATCTGCCAATGTCTGTCCACTAAAGCACCAATCCAATAGAATTTTTGTCATTGACGCAGCTGTCATGAGGGTTGAAAACAGGGTTTCCCTGATCTTGGTCTCTCTCATGGCATCAGAAAAGTTCCTCTGTAGGGTATAAAACTCCTGGTACTATAGGAACAGAAACATCTGCCAAAGTGTGTCCACTAAAGCACAAATCCAATAGAATTTTTGTCATTGACGCAGCTGTCATTAGGGTTGAAAACAGGGTTTCCCTGATCTTGGCCTCTCTTATGGCATCAAAAAGTTCCTGTGTAGGGTATAAAACTCCTGGTACAATAGGAACAGAAACATCTGCCAATGTCTGTCCACTGAGGCACCAACCCAATAAAAATTTTGTCAATACCGCAGTTGTCATGAAGGTTGAAAGCAGGGTTTCCCTGATCTCGGCCTCTCTCATGGCATCAGAAAAGTTCCTCTGTAGGGTATAAAACTCCTGGTACTATAGGATCAAAAACATCTGCCAATGTCTGTCCACTAAAGCACCAATCCAATACAATGTTTGTCATTGACTCAGCTGTCCTGAGGGTTGAAAACAGGGTTTACTTGATCTCGGCCTCTCTCATGGCATCAGAAAAGTTCCTCTGTAGGGTATAAAACTCCTGGTACTATAGGATCAAAAACATCTGCCAATGTCTGTCCACTAAAGCACCAATCCAATACAATTTTTGTCATTGACGCAGCTGTCATTAGGGTTGAAAACAGGGTTTACTTGATCTCGGCCTCTCTCATGGCATCAGATAAGTTCCTCTGTAGGGTATAAAACTCCTGGTACTATAGGAACAGAAACATCTGCCAATGTCTGTCCCCTAAAGCACCAACCCAATACAATTTTTGTCAATACTGCAATTGTCATGAAGGTTGAAAGCAGCGTTTCCCTGATCTCAGCCTCTCTCATGGCATCAGAAAAGTTCCTCTGTAGGGTATAAAACTCCTGGTACTATTGGAACAGAAACATCTGCCAATGTCTGTCCACTAAAGCACCAATCCAATAGAATTTTTGTCATTGACGCAGCTGTCATGAGGGTTGAAAACAGGGTTTCCCTGATCTTGGTCTCTCTCATGGCATCAGAAAAGTTCCTCTGTAGGGTATAAAACTCCTGGTACTATAGGAACAGAAACATCTGCCAAAGTGTGTCCACTAAAGCACAAATCCAATAGAATTTTTGTCATTGACGCAGCTGTCATTAGGGTTGAAAACAGGGTTTCCCTGATCTTGGCCTCTCTTATGGCATCAAAAAGTTCCTGTGTAGGGTATAAAACTCCTGGTACAATAGGAACAGAAACATCTGCCAATGTCTGTCCACTGAGGCACCAACCCAATAAAAATTTTGTCAATACCGCAGTTGTCATGAAGGTTGAAAGCAGGGTTTCCCTGATCTCGGCCTCTCTCATGGCATCAGAAAAGTTCCTCTGTAGGGGATAAAACTCCTGGTACTATAGGATCAAAAACATCTGCCAATGTCTGTCCACTAAAGCACCAATCCAATACAATGTTTGTCATTGACTCAGCTGTCCTGAGGGTTGAAAACAGGGTTTACTTGATCTCGGCCTCTCTCATGGCATCAGAAAAGTTCCTCTGTAGGGTATAAAACTCCTGGTACTATAGGATCAAAAACATCTGCCAATGTCTGTCCACTAAAGCACCAATCCAATACAATTTTTGTCATTGACGCAGCTGTCATTAGGGTTGAAAACAGGGTTTACTTGATCTCGGCCTCTCTCATGGCATCAGAAAAGTTCCTCTGTAGGGGATAAAACTCCTGGTACTATAGGATCAAAAACATCTGCCAATGTCTGTCCACTAAAGCACCAATCCAATACAATGTTTGTCATTGACTCAGCTGTCCTGAGGGTTGAAAACAGGGTTTACTTGATCTCGGCCTCTCTCATGGCATCAGAAAAGTTCCTCTGTAGGGTATAAAACTCCTGGTACTATAGGATCAAAAACATCTGCCAATGTCTGTCCACTAAAGCACCAATCCAATACAATTTTTGTCATTGACGCAGCTGTCATTAGGGTTGAAAACAGGGTTTACTTGATCTCGGCCTCTCTCATGGCATCAGATAAGTTCCTCTGTAGGGTATAAAACTCCTGGTACTATAGGAACAGAAACATCTGCCAATGTCTGTCCCCTAAAGCACCAACCCAATACAATTTTTGTCAATACTGCAATTGTCATGAAGGTTGAAAGCAGCGTTTCCCTGATCTCAGCCTCTCTCATGGCATCAGAAAAGTTCCTCTGTAGGGTATAAAACTCCTGGTACTATAGGAACAGAAACATCTGGATAATGTCTGTCCACTAAGCAGCAATCTAATACAACTTTTGCCATTGATGCAGTTATGAGGGTTGAAAACAGGTTTTCCCTGATCTTGGTCTCTCTCATGGCATCAGAAAAGTTCCTCTGTAGGGTATAAAACTCCTGGTACTATAGGATCAAAAACATCTGCCAATGTCTGTCCACTAAAGCACCAATCCAATACAATGTTTGTCATTGACTCAGCTGTCCTGAGGGTTGAAAACAGGGTTTACTTGATCTCGGCCTCTCTCATGGCATCAGAAAAGTTCCTCTGTAGGGTATAAAACTCCTGGTACTATAGGATCAAAAACATCTGCCAATGTCTGTCCACTAAAGCACCAATCCAATACAATTTTTGTCATTGACGCAGCTGTCATTAGGGTTGAAAACAGGGTTTACTTGATCTCGGCCTCTCTCATGGCATCAGAAAAGTTCCTCTGTAGGGGATAAAACTCCTGGTACTATAGGATCAAAAACATCTGCCAATGTCTGTCCACTAAAGCACCAATCCAATACAATGTTTGTCATTGACTCAGCTGTCCTGAGGGTTGAAAACAGGGTTTACTTGATCTCGGCCTCTCTCATGGCATCAGAAAAGTTCCTCTGTAGGGTATAAAACTCCTGGTACTATAGGATCAAAAACATCTGCCAATGTCTGTCCACTAAAGCACCAATCCAATACAATGTTTGTCATTGACTCAGCTGTCCTGAGGGTTGAAAACAGGGTTTACTTGATCTCGGCCTCTCTCATGGCATCAGAAAAGTTCCTCTGTAGGGTATAAAACTCCTGGTACTATAGGATCAAAAACATCTGCCAATGTCTGTCCACTAAAGCACCAATCCAATACAATTTTTGTCATTGACGCAGCTGTCATTAGGGTTGAAAACAGGGTTTACTTGATCTCGGCCTCTCTCATGGCATCAGATAAGTTCCTCTGTAGGGTATAAAACTCCTGGTACTATAGGAACAGAAACATCTGCCAATGTCTGTCCCCTAAAGCACCAACCCAATACAATTTTTGTCAATACTGCAATTGTCATGAAGGTTGAAAGCAGCGTTTCCCTGATCTCAGCCTCTCTCATGGCATCAGAAAAGTTCCTCTGTAGGGTATAAAACTCCTGGTACTATAGGAACAGAAACATCTGGATAATGTCTGTCCACTAAGCAGCAATCTAATACAACTTTTGCCATTGATGCAGTTATGAGGGTTGAAAACAGGTTTTCCCTGATCTTGGTCTCTCTCATGGCATCAGAAAAGTTCCTCTGTAGGGTATAAAACTCCTGGTACTATAGGAACAAAGACATCTGGACAATGTCTGTCCACTGAGGCACCAACCCAATAAAATTTTTGTCAATACCGCAATTGTCATGAAGGTTGAAAGCAGGGTTTCCCTGATCTCGGCCTCTCTCGTGGCATCAGAAAAGTTCCTCTGTAGGGTATAAAACTCCTGGTACTATAGGAACAAAGACATCTGGACAATGTCTGTCCACTGAGGCACCAACCCAATAAATTTTTTGTCAATACCGCAATTGTCATGAAGGTTGAAAGCAGGGTTTCCCTGATCTCGGCCTCTCTCGTGGCATCAGAAAAGTTCCTCTGTAGGGTATAAAACTCCTGTTACTATAGGAACAAAGACATCTGGCCAATGTCTGTCCACTAAAGCACCAACCCAATAAAATTTCTGTCAATACCGCAATTGTCATGAAGGTTGAACGCAGGGTTTCCATGATCTCAGCCTCTCTCTTGGCATCAGAAAAGTTCCTCTGTAGGGTATAAAACTCCTGGTACTATAGGAACAGAAACATCTGGACAATGTCTGTCCACTAAGCAGCAATCTAATACAACTTTTGCCATTGATGCAGTTATGAGGGTTGAAAGCAGGGTTTCCCTGATCTTGGTCTCTCTCATGGTATCAGAAAAGTTCCTCTGTAGGGTATTTAACTCCTGGTACTATAGGAACAGAGACATCTGGACAATGTCTTTCCACTGAAACACCAATCTAATAAAAAAAATTGCCATTGACGCGGCTGTCATGAGGGTTGAAAACAGGGTTTCCATGATCTCGGCCTCTCTCAGGGCATCAGAAAAGTTCCTCTGTAGGGTATAAAACTCCTGGTACTATAGGAACAGAAACATCTGGCCAATGTCTGTCTACTGAAGCACGTAAATGCAGTTTTTGACATTTTCGCTGCTGTCATGAAAACTTAAAGGTGCAATTTACAAATTAGGTGCATAAACTAAATAAGAGTCCTTGGCATTGAATTTTGCACTTGGTCTCTGTATTCATTTTCAATTTAAGTTCACAAAACAGAACTTTGCAAGTGAACCAGTTTTAAAAGTGTAATATTCCTTCTATGCACAAAAAGGGTTTATGAACACTGACATTCTTGGAAAACAATTTGAAATTAGGGATACCTTATGCCATTTAAGGCAATGTGTTTTCTATATTTATTTGTTATCATATGTATTTTTTTATTTTTAAAGTGTATATTATATATTATTTGTTATTCGACATGTTATGAAGACATATATTCAGACAATATTACAATATTATATTTGATATCAATTTTGATCTGACTATTTATATATATATAATTCTATAAATTTTTTATTTTTCAATATTATATTGATAATATTGTAATGTTAATAACATGTTATTCATATTTTCTTAGTATCCCTCAGTCTAGCTAAATCAGATATGACTTATTCTAGGACCTCACTGCACAAAGATCTGCAAACTAGCAAGTTATGCTCACTTCAAAAGGGCAATCATGTGAACCATGACTGAAATGTAATGTTCCTGCTATGCACAAAATGGGTTTATGAACACTGACAAACTTGAAATACTGATTTGAAATATTCTCGTTCATTACCTATTTAGCACGGATAAATCTTTTTTTAAGACGTGAGTATAGTTGATTACATCCTGCTACATCAGCGTATATGTCTCCTCGTTATGCTATAACCTATCCCCTGATATCCTTCTATGGTATTCTGTTGTATCACTTTATATAGCAAGCCAATCAAATGATGCCCTTTCAGCAACAGCGGCAAACTGGTTTCTTGGGTGTGTTCAGAGTGCTCACTGCGTGGTTCAAATTAACCAATAGGAGTGCTATTAGATAATAAATCTGATTCTCATTGCGGGCTCCCACTAAGCTCCAAATTGTGCTCTCTTAGATTTTCCCGAGGGACAACACTAGACAACAGTGTATGAAGTTCGAAATAGTTTGACTGGAAACAGACAGGCTATAAATAGCTCTGAGTAACCACCCGTAAGCAATATGGCTGAATACCATAGCAGGATATCAGGGGATAGGTTGTAGCATAACGCGGAGACATATACGCTGATGTAGCAGGATGAGTTGATAAGAAATGTAATATAAGATCAGATTGTGTTCTTGGCATCATGATTGGACTTCGAAAGGCTGAAAAAGATCACTCAGATTTTTTGTGAAAAAATGAATAGAATCTAGCTATGGCCACAAGAAATGCAAATTTGGGAGCGGGAACTTTTGTTTTTCCCTGCGAGAATTGTCAACTTAGATTAATTTTTAATATTAAGAAACTATTGGTATATTGGTCTTAATATTTGGTTGATATCATCACTTTGATAATCACCGGATTGTCAAAAACATTTCATGAGTGCTTAAAGAAGCACAATATCATCACTGTGATGATCTTTGTAATATCAATATCTGACAATTTCATGAGTGCTTAAAGAAGCACAATATCATTACTGTGATGGTCTTTGTAATATAAATATCTGACAATTTCATGAGTGCTTAAAGAAGCACAATATCATTACTGTGATGATCTTTGTAATATAAATATCTGACAATTTCATGAGTGCTTAAAGAAGCACAATATCATCACTGTGATGATCTTTGTAATATAAATATCTGACAATTTCATGAGTGCTTAAAGAAGCACAATATCATTACTGTGATGGTCTTTGTAATATAAATATCTGACAATTTCATGAGTGCTTAAAGAAGCACATTATCATTACTGTGATGATCTTTGTAATATCAATATCTGACTATTTCATGAGTGCTTAAAGGAGCACAATATTATCACTGTGATGATCTTAGTATGGTCTAGATATTTCATGAGTGCTTAAAGAAGCACAATATTATCACTGTGATGATCTTAGTATTGTCTATATATTTCATGAGTGCTTAAAGAAGCACAATATTATCACTGTGATGATTTGTATTGTCCAGATATTTCATGATATAAGAAGCACAATATCATCACTGTTGTGATCTTTTGATTGTCAAGATATTTCATGAGTGCTTAAAGAAGCACAATATTATCACTGTGATTATCTTTGTAATATAAATATCTGACAATTTCATGAGTGCTTAAAGAAGCACAATATCATTACTGTGATGATCTTTGTAATATCAATATCTGACAATTTCATGAGTGCTTAAAGAAGCACAATGTCATCACTGTTATGATCTTTGTAATATAAATATCTGACAATTTCATGAGTGCTTAAAGAAGCACAATATAATAACTGTGATGATCTTTGTAATATCAATATCTGACAATTTCATGTGTGCTTAAAGAATCACAATGTCATTACTGTGATGATCTTTGTAATATCAATATCTGACTATTTCATGAGTGCTTAAAGAAGCACAATATAATAACTGTGATGATCTTTGTAATATAAATATCTGACAATTTCATGAGTGCTTAAAGAAGCACAATATCATTACTGTGATTATCTTTGTAATATCAATATCTGACAATTTCATGAGTGCTTAAAGAAGCACATTATCATTACTGTGATGATCTTTGTAATATCAATATCTGACTATTTCATGAGTGCTTAAAGGAGCACAATATTATCACTGTGATGATCTTAGTATTGTCTAGATATTTCATGAGTGCTTAAAGAAGCACAATATTATCACTGTGATGATCTTAGTATTGTCTATATATTTCATGAGTGCTTAAAGAAGCACAATATTATCACTGTGATGATTTGTATTGTCCAGATATTTCATGATATAAGAAGCACAATATCATCACTGTTGTGATCTTTTGATTGTCAAGATATTTCATGAGTGCTTAAAGAAGCACAATATTATCACTGTGATGATCTTTGTATTGTCCAGATATTTCATGAGTGCATAAAGAAGCACACTATCATCACTGTCATGATTTGTATTGTCCAGATATTTCATGATATAAGAAGCACAATATCATCACTGTTGTGATCTTTTGATTGTCAAGATATTTCATGAGTGCTTAAAGAAGCACAATATAATCACTGTTATGATCTTTTGATTGTACAGATATTTCATGAGTGCTTAAAGAAGCACAATATCATCACTGTTATGATTTGTATTGTCCAGATATTTCATGATATAAGAAGCACAATATCATCACTGTTATGATCTTTTGATTGTCAAGATATTTCATGAGTGCTTAAAGAAGCACAATATCATCACTGTGTTGATCTTTGTAATAACTGAATATTTTGTGTTTGTTATACCTATTTATAAAATTGCGATTTTATATATCATTATATCTATACTTTTTAACTTATATATATATGATATAGTTGATGATTGTACTATTTATGTCCTGTTGATGCCATTTATAATGTCTTTCACTATATTATATTAATCATATCAAATTTTATTATTGTGATATGATTATATTTTATTATTGTGATATGATTATATTATAGATGTACTGTGTAGATATCTGTATTATGTAATATGTTTGTATTTATTGGTATCCCTCGGTTTAGTTAAATCAGCTACACCTTTACTCCTATCCTCAATGCATGAAGATCTGGAAACTCTCCTTATGAACAAATGTCTATATAACCTTTAAGTGAACTTCCAACAGCCAATCTGAATTCTTCATAAGAAACTGTAATACAGGTATTGCATGGATACGCCAGTTTTATAAAAGAACCCATCTCTATTTGGTTGAACAATTAACACAATTATTCTGATAGGCCCCTATGAAGGTTTATAGACTCATCAGAAATTTGCAAAGTTAGATGAGATCTCAGATTTTAAAACCTGTTAGTAGGCTCAGAATTCTTAAAGGCCCACGATATCATAAAGAGGATATATTGAAACAGTTTAGATTTCACCTTAAAGTTTTTTTTAGATTTGGCTTTGATAAATTCTTCTGTCTTGAAGTTCTGAATAAGTTTTCAAATTAAAAGATAAGTAATGAATTTAACGTCTTTAAATTTTGTATCAAAAGATCTTCAAAAACTTTTAGAAACTGTGCAAATTACCTCTATTTTGAAGAATTCTTAAAATTTCTTCCTTTATTTAAGTTAACACTTTCATATTGACTCTTGGTTAACAGTTGGCTGGTATTAAAATACTCAAATCAATTCTTTATCAAAATTATATTTCTCATTGTAATAAATTTGCATAAATTTGATAACATTTGGCCAGTTATAAAATCAGAGTTTAACATTATTGGAATGATCTCCTTCTTGGACCTTATTATACACTGGCTTTATAAAAGTAAAGTTTAATCATCAATAAATTTGGGTGAAAAGAAAGTCTTCACATACCGTTTTGGCAATGGGGTGTTTTTCAAAAAGATTTAAATGCCAAAAATCCAAGTAAGAATACTGTCTACAGTGCAATTTGATTTAGTATGTCACCAACCAACATTAAAAATCCCCATAGCCTTCGATGTTCCAAACTTATCATTTTTACTAACATTGAGTTGGCCTTGCTCACTTTTACAATAGGCATCATAACTACATTGACTTGTCTATTTTCTAAGTACCCATTCAACAAAAGTCATTTCCAGATACCAAAATGAAACAGCTTCTAGATTGTCAACCTGCAATAGGACAAGTGAAAGCGGAATTTGATTTTTTGTTTGATTGAGGGCAAATTTGTGCCATTAGGCAATATTATTATATATATCGACAATATTATTATGTAATCTTACATATTTTCTATTTATCCAATCAATAATTTATTACACGATTTATATTATATGATATATATTATTTCATGTCTTATTATGTTATGCTATACCTGATTATTCATTTTGAATAAGTATGCTATAATATGTATTTATACAACCCAATTGTTTTTATTTGCATCATGTAAATCATCTATCACTTTTGAGCACTGATCAATTTCAAGTTTTACAAATTGTCATTAAATATAAGGAAGAAAACTACTTGAAGGAAAATTTATTGATTTAACCATTTAGATTTTTTTCATACCAGAGAGTCAGATTTCAGCAAAAATAGAATCATAGTAAATTATTAAATAAACCCATTGTATTGATTTCTTGCTGCCCAAAAGCCATTTTGTTACTTCACTTGAATTTGTTACTTCGAGCTAACTTTAAATTTTAAGAAATTATAGTGTTTGTTTTTTTTTAAATTGAAGATATTTGGTCAGTGGTAAAAGAATGAGGAAAATATACCTTGCAGGTGTGGAAATGTTATATTCCATGATGTTATCATTCAATTATGTTCAACAAGAAAACTTTCATAAAATCATATTCTGAATAACTTGAACATATTTCATATGGGTGATTCATCAATTTATATTAATGTATTGTAATAAAGCTGTGATATTTGATATATGTAGCATTTTTATAATGTACTATTTACACACATTACCTGAATGTAGGCCATTGGACTTTTATGATGTTCATTTGTTTGTACTACAATTGCAATATTTTTCCAAATACATTTACTCCTTAATGGTGCTATTCCCATTTTGTATTGCAACAAAATGTGTTGACATTGCTGCAAAACTGCAAAGTTTTATTCGAAATAAAGTCATTAAAATTTATATCATTGTTTTTGTTGTTTATTGCAGTAGTTTATTGAAATGTCCAAATATATCATGTGACTCATGTAAGACAATTTCATGCTGAAAAAATGGACATTTGACATCCAGCAGATCAACTGGGAACTTTGTGCCTATCCTCTATGTATCCTAGCTAGAAGATGTCCTAGGTATTTAGGACAGGAGTAAGAAAGTCCTAGCACTAGAATAGTTGAGAGACTAGATACCCAGGTTTGGAAGCAATTTTACTTTACTTTTCATTTGGCAACATTCAATTACATGAAATAATGTAATAATGAGATATCTCATATTGTACATAAAGCATGTGTTCTCAAACAGAAGTAGAAGAATGGTTATGTATATTTGTACATGAGCTTCAACATTGGTCAAGCCAAGAAGAGCAGTAAGATTTCTGGATAACAACTTCCTTATTCTGAAATTGATCATGTTTCATAGTGTATCCTTACCCCCTTATCCCATTTCATCAATAAGTAGGCATATAGCAAAATGTTCTGAAGTTGAAGTGTGAAGTTGTTAGCCACAAAATCTTACTATTCTTATGTATGACACTTAAAAAGGCAATTGAAATCATAAGCCAATAAGAGAATTAGAATACTGATAACTAAAACACACACACACACAAACCATCATTGAACAGAAATTGAGATGTCAATCATAATCAGGGCCATGTGGCAGGGATTTTATGAGCACTTCATTTCCATAAAACAACACAGCAAGGTGCCGAGAGAAGTTATCCAAGAACTATTGAGAAGAAACAGTAAGTCCCATGAACTGAAAATAAACGACCATACAGTACAAGTAACATTGAAGAACTGAGAATGTAAATTAATCGGTTGCAGAGATGCCCCAAAAAGGTTGAAGACAACATGCAGCATAAAATGAATCTCATTTAATTCAGGTATCTTTTGATCTCATTTTAATTTTAACTTTTGGAAAAAAATGGACAGGGACGTTATTCGAAACCTTTCTCCAACTTCACAATGTAGTTTGTTATTGTTCATTAGATTGAATATGCTTAAAGAGATACGACCAAGTCGACACTTAAACTGACAGTACACAATTCAGTTGAATTTATCATATGTAAGATTTTCAAATACAAATATTTCGAGAACAAGAATTAAATCATCGTTCAATAATACGTTTAAGTGTTTGTTTTGTTTTTTTTTAAATTTAATTTTTGTTAATAAAATGTCTTTGTTACAATCGCATTTTTGCCGCTCTACTACGAGGTTTACCCGCAGTTCTGAAATATAACAAACACAAGACCACAAGCACTTGATGCTTGGGCAGTACTCATATACCCATGCCTCAAGTGCTTGTGCACACAACGTGCGAATCGTGCAATCGTGAAGTTGCAGTATGAAATGACATCACTGCACGTGCACCCCGTGTAGTCGCTGGAGTACCGATAAAGGGGGAGGGAAATTTGGTAAACATGAACCAATTCCATCAGTCTTGTACTGTAAGTTTTGAGAGCACTTAAGACTTTATTGAAAACAGATTGATTCATCAATTTTCGAACGAGTTATAGATTGTTTACAATATTCTTGAAAAATTATTAATATTTGCGGAATGAACTCCGAGAGGACAAACCAGTTTGCGCCCTATGTAGTTCAAAAAGGAAAACAAAAAGCTTAAAACTATAAAAGAAGACACTCGTATCTGTGTAACTTATAGATCGGGATGTTATTCATTAGATTGTTGATTTATCTCCTAAATGGCAAATTCGACAATCAAGATATATCATCGAATGTATGCAACCCCTTGTCGAACTGTTATAAGAATGTATCCCTCGACAATAGAGAATGTTGAAGATTACTGTCTAATACCCGTGCATATATAAATTCAAACGGTTCAAAATCAGAATCAATATCGACCACCAACTCAACAGCTCTGAGTGATATAGCAATGAAACTTTCGTGAAATGGAAGCCGTGGGTTTAAATCTACTCGTATACAGTAGTCTAGGGAAATAAAGTCTCGCCCACGCTTTAAAAAACAACCCTGTCATTCCTTTCTCATGCAGACTTCACTTCTATACATAGCCAGTGCAACCGTTTTAAAGAAGATGATGAGACAGGGATTTACTCTCGGCTAATTTGACTATATTCGGATCTTATTTGTCTGGTATTGACAATAAATTCGGAATTTATGAAACGTGAAGAACCCATATAAGGTATCATCACTACAAAGGTCTATGTTGTATTGTCTGTTGAATTGAGATTTATGCAAGGTTTCGGTCGCCATCTTAATATGTTCAGTCTTGCCGTAACAAAAAGCTTGTTTATTCTATTGATCTATATAAGGTCCTATACCGAACGTCGCTACTATCAAACAAAGAGGTTGTTCATCAGTAGAATTACTCTTATCTTGTTTATACCATCAACTTCTAGAATGCCAATCTTAGACTAACATTTAGTCTCAGAAGTATTCTTTTCAATATTGACAAGCTCAGCTTTGATCAGGTTACAATGATGAATAGATGATTTGAGGGTATTGAAAGGATATCCACTAATGTACAGGCTGACAACGTGTAAGCATTTGTATGTGCGTTGTATTGCACCACGAGAAGATGCCGTGGAAAAAAGCAACAACGATTACGAAAACGTCCACAAACAAGTAGGCTACGGTGTGGTGAAGACTACTCACGAGACTGCCAGATAGCGGTGTACTCGGGGACGTGAACCAACACCACTCGGTCTCCTGTCTGTTTCACATTCTCCACGTACCCTGCAATAGTAAACAGTTGGTTACCTTATACCCCCATCTCACCGAGCTACAAGTCGTTTCCGAACGAAACATGGTCAAAAGTCGTCAGTGACTTATAATGAAGCATCCCTGGGTCCTCTTTAGTCCGCTTTGAGCATATTTGAGTCTGGAAAAAGTATGGAAGAGTCGACGTCGAAGCCATTGAAGTCGTTATGAGTCGTCTAAGCAATTCGGTTACTAAGTTAAACTGCAACCAGAGACGCTTCTTTGGAACTTCAGGAATTCTTAAACTGTTTAATTAGGGGTAATAGGATGTCTGAAAGATTTCACAGGAAGTAAAGTTAAGAACAAGAACAAGAGAAACTGAAAACGACACTAAATCTCCATTTTCATAGCTCAATGACACATTCTGAAGTCAGCGAACTTTTGGTGAGAAACTGGTGCAATGAGAGGTTCAAAATGTACGCATATTTGTCATATAGTTCCCTTTGCCACTAACTCAGCGATCTTTATATCGAGATAGCTGCTAAGATGTCGATAACCAATGGGTCACAATATACGATGTATGTTGACCGCTAGGGCTACCATGACAAATGATAACGCTCGTGAACTTCAGTTGAGTTTAGTTATAGGCTTATATACGCAATGCAGCAAGAGGTCGCCTTAAAGCTTTAATTAAAATCGTTGCAAGTTTTGACGTAAATACAGTAAAAGCTTGCCAGCGTTCGCGATCAACCATTACGTTAAGTGCTACCGAACGTAATGCAAAAATAGGTCACCTAAATCATTTATTTTTACACGACGTAAGACAAACATACTCACAATCAAAGCAATAATCAGCATAAGAGCTGCCATCCATGGCGATAACAACGACTCTACCCTCCGACATTTTGTGTGGTCTTCTAAACTCTTCCTATCTCCCACCCTGTACTGTACAGCGAGTGTAGAGATAACGCCGGGCTGTAAGTAGGGTACAGAAGAGAGCGACACGGAGATCGTTCATTATGAATTCCTCGACATGAAGGGTCGTGATCATACATTGGAGAATAATGTGGACATTATGGATATAAAATTGTAATTTAATCAAGTGAGCGTTTGCTTTATATTTGAATTTGACCTCGCGTATATCTTTCACGTTTTATCAAACTACATATATATACTTTTTTGAAAGGTATACATGTACGTAAGAGGTTTGTTCCGTTGTACATAAAACCCATTAAAGGATAAATAACCCTGTGAGGATTGTTTCAAAAATCATATTCTTTACGTTTTATGCTAACCGGAATTCATCTTGATTGTGTCTTTAGGATTTTTGTTCATATTATTTATTTCATAATCGACCTATTATATTTGATAATTGTTATTAACTGAGATCATGCAATCGACATCTAGCTTTCAAATACTTCTTTCAACTAAGCTTAGGCAAATAAACTTGATTATAATTTAAATTTAAAAGTTATTCAGTACCACACATCACACTGATTCTGTCTTTTATTGAGGTTAGGTCACACTAGATTTTCGTCACGACCTTCAAAAAAAGATAACGGAAAGTGCCGCACATAAGCGTTGACTTACGGCTGCCATAGTATCAATGAAGGCTGTAAATTTGATTTGTGTTTACTATCACACTTTTGGTAAACACCTGAAGATATAGATAGATTTGTGACCTTCAAAGCAAATGAAGTTTTATAACCTTCACCTTGGCCATACATCGATTTTCCTTTAATAGTGTATAGACATATTCGGTTTTTTAAAGTCCCGTGCAAGTACCATTTCCGAAGAAGGTTCATTAAGCAATAGAACAGGATGGCCATTTCGATGACATGTATTTATAGTAAAGAAATACAATGAAATTAGTGCATGGCTTTTTTTGTGACCAATATTTCATATCAATTTAGGGACCAACAAAATAAAAAAAATTTTTGCTTTGTGTAATTAGATTAATAACAGAATTATGTTATAAGGACATTAAATCAAACAGAATATTTCTTATAAACAGGGTCATTGGCCTCTGCAATATTACTTCTCTTGTTGTTATCTCTAATCAGCTTAATTCTCAAATCTGTATTTTCATCATCAGTTGTCAGTTGATGTATGGCCTGGTTCCATATTCTAGGACCGATATATTTCCTCATGTAGTCACTTTACTACACTGTTCACGTACACGATGTCTTGGTGCAGTCTTTCAGTAAAGGTCAAGAGACGTCAATAGTTATACCACAGGCGCTCGACTGTCAGAAACCTTCCTTAATTAGTTGATAGACTTACTTTGTCTCCAGAAGTGATATTGTTGTTGTCAGAAAGAAACCTAGTTATATTCAATGTTTGTTCTTGCAGTGTTTGTCGAGCAGAATGTAGATGATTTCTTTCAAGAATAAAGAAATTTAAATTTCTGCTTCAAGTTTACATATCTGTAAATGCATTAAATAAATATATAGTTGCTGAAGGGTTTTCCAGGGCAGAGAAATAAGGCTCCATTTTCAAAAATAATTTGATTTGAACCAACTAATAATCATTTTCCTCCCTTGGCTTATTGAAGACACACAAAAAAAACATTATTTACAATCAACGCCTTTGGTACAATGAATATGTTAAATCATGATTATTTCCTTGGTATAATATACAGATATTGTCTGCAAGACTACGTCAATTCTTATGATGAAAATTTAGCCAAATATAACTTTGAAAAATGAAATGAATGATAATGTGAGCTCCTATATTGTGTTCCATTGAAATTAAGCTTTTCTGATAGAATTACTTACGGTTTTATCTTGTGGCAACGGTCCATTTCCCAAATTGGTGCGGCATGCCACACAAATTACTCCAGTGAAGTGTCCCTTTAATAGAGGTCACGACACTCTAACGATTATTCATTAGGCGGTCGAGTGTCAGAAACACTACTGTAAATCAGTTCACAGACTTACTATAGTTCGATTCTTTTCACATGATCATGACATCTTGCTCTTCAAGATTACGCTTTGTTATTCAAATTTCAAACGGGTATATAGGATCGAATTCTGTCTACTAGTGTCATATGCTGAAAATTGTTAATAAACAACTCTACAGATGAAACAAGTTCTATTCTGTGCAAGCTGCATAGTAATACGTTCGACGCATTGTGATGTTGGCATTAACATGCTTGCCTTTCAGTATGTAAAAGGCCAGGGTTCGATTCCTGTTGGAGACAGTAAGATGTGTTACCTTGACTTGACATAACTTGGTGTCCCTGGGCAAGGCACTTCATCCACATTACACTCATTCAACCAAGCTCTGTAAATTGGTCGCTGAACAAGGACAGTGCGAACCTATGATGTCGCTGGAAACGCAAAGAAGCTTCTTAGAAATTTCAGTTCCTTCAGAGTCAGTCAATAAGCAATAATGTCATTTTTATTATTGTTATTACGTACAATCACAATAATAAGCAAGTTATTGCATTTAATGTTGAAAGTTTCAAAGACAAAACTGCGCCTTTGTGACATCGTTCGAAGACTCTATTTTTGAGAAGATTTGGAACAACGTTTGATGATGTACAGATTTAACCACATGGTAAATAGGAAGCGTGATCAAACACATTTCAAAAATGATTTCCCATTTAAAATGTGTTTCGATGAGTTGAAAGTTTTGAAAATGAATAAGATTTGGCTCAGAAAGTCAAACAAAGTTTAAGGAACTATTAGAAAGCCTAGTTAGTTATTAGTTGATGACCTTATTGCCTTATGTGAGTGAGGAATATTCTAAGCCTCTTTACAAGAACGTCATGCGATGTATGGATCGATATAGTTGTGGCAATATTCATTTAATATGTTTTCGAAAATCATTAATTAATCGGAGATTTCAAATAAAAGAAACATATTTAGAGAAATGATAATAGCTTCATCAAGATAATTGAACTAAATCACTGCATAAAAACAGTAAAAAGTAAATGGTTTGTGAAATATTGAATATTGAATGTATTTGCGCTGACAGTGTATATATTTTAGAATAAGTAGAAAACTTTGATGACCATTGATCGGCTTGGAAAAAAACATGTTATCATAATCGATCAGTTGAATTGAATCGTGACCATAACTGGTTTACTTTCATGATTGATGACAAAAAGTGTTTTCGATTTGTGTGATAACAGAAAAGAAGCATTTTAAGATCCATGAGAAAATACTCATTTAGATGCTGAACTTTCCTAGTCGCCTTAAAAAACATGTAACACTGCAGCTGCCGGGTTAATTATCGGGTGATACAGGGGAAGAAGAAAAACCTTTCTCTGAAGTTGAGCTTGACTCGAATTTACATTCATTTCGCTTTATTTCAATTGAAAAGGTAATTCTTTGATGTGAAGTTTAGAAGCATGAGATCTGTCCGTAAAAATGTGAACTTTTTGAATTATCTGTTTGAAGTTTTCTTTCTGATCTGGCTTAAAGCAATACATACATCCAGATAACGTTCGGTATGTTTATCACGATCAATTTGAATGACATTATATTTTATAGAGGATATTGCGAACGTAATAATCCTTTTTTCGTGAAGAATTGTAGATAAAAGAATTTGTTTTTCAAGATTCAAAGATGTTTCAAAGACTGTCAAAATGCAGTGTCAGAATTGTCAAAAAGAGAGTAATTGTGTATATTTGTAGACGAATCATTGCATTTCAAAAACCTATAATTCGATATGCAAGTCAGAAACTTTAACATCCAACACTTCATGAGTTAAAAAACAAAGGGCCTTTTTTTAAACAAACTTGTTATTGTTATTCAACAGTACTTTTCAGACAGGCCGCGTGTAAAACGCAATTTATCAAGTAAGACACAAAACCATATAACCATGATTGTTTATTCATCAATCATTATTGTTCAACAGCAATTGTTCATTGGAGTTTCAGAGAGTTGAAGACATGACTCGAAATCAAAGATGATGCACTTGCGTTGATTTAATACCTAGTTCACACCAACGGCGAATGCCGCGCTTTAAATCGGCGAGCAAAGCGCTGTCATTTTTGTTGACTTTTCCTAAAATATCACGATCTCCTAAGTAATGTTACGCTCAGATAAGCTCTGATACGCTCTGATACGAATTGGTTGCGCTTTGGGGACGAATTATTTCCCGACTTGTTACGGTTCCTCACGCTGTAATCCCGCTTTGATCAGGCTTTGTTACGCTTGAAATCACGCTTTGATAAGCTTTGATAAGCTTTATAACGCTTTATTACGTTTTGATGCGATTATGACGCTTTAAATCAGACTCTGATACGATTATCAAGTTCTGTTGTGCATTGTTACGCTCTGTTAAGCTTTGTTACGCATTGGAAAATGTCGAGATCGCCGATTTCATGCCGCTTTTGATCCAGAGCCTATAAAAAGATGCAGAAGATCCACAAAATCATTGACTCTAGAACACGATTGCAGAACAACAAGATCCAGAAGTTCCAGATGTACCAGAGCATGATCCATCTGAAGAAGACATGATAGTTGTATCCCTGCTGTATAACTACATCCTTGAGCGTGGGTATCGTAGGAGAGCGTGAGGAAGCTTGCTAAGCGTAACAAAGCCTCTCAATTCGTGGGAAAACACGAGAGTCCTTCATCAAAACGTAACAAAGCTTGTCAGAGCTTGATGAAAGCGTCTGACCTCGTGTCAGATCTTCATGCCAGATCGTAGCAAATCGTGAGACATCTTAACGAAGCGTGTCAAGTGGTGGCAGACTGGGGTCCCCGCTTTGAACCAAGCTCTGTTAAGCTTTCCTACGCATTAAGTCAAGCTTTGTTGAGATTTGTTACGCTTTGTTAAGCTTTGATACGCTTTGATACGCTCTCGGCGCTTTAATCAATTCGTGACAGAGCGCCCAAAATTTTTAAACAGTTTAAAAAATTTGGGCGCTCTTGCCGAATGTCCGGCTTTACTCCAAGCTTTACCACAATCTGTTACGACCCTGACGCTTTAATCAAGCTTTGTTACGCTTTGGTGCCGCTTTGCACGCTGCTTTAAAGCGCCATCAAAGCGCCGTTGGTGTGAACTTAGCATAAAACAAATATTTGAATTTAGGTATAACATAACTTGTACATATCAACTGAATATATTGTCTGAAATTATATATGTAAAACACAATCAGTGATTTGTGCTGCAGTAATAGCCCGTTGGAACCTGTACTGTTAGGGTGAAGTGATGGTGAGCTTGCACATCAAATAGAAGAGCGCCATGTTTGGAGTGTAGGAACTTTAGAATCTGTAAATCAGTAAATGATGCACTTTGAAAGCAGGATTTGTTTGTTTCATTCAGGGATGAAGCCATCTTGTATATTTGGTACATGTTTTCATAACAGATAACATGTTTACGAGTTTTATTAATTTGAAACAAAGTATTTAAAATCCCTATATGATTCTCATTAGCTTTTGACAATTATCCTTTTCTCGAGATTGCTTTGGCCTTTTTTCTGCCCAAATAACTTACTCGCTTTATCATCACTGCCTGATTGCTCTACCAAATCACTAACACTGCAGGGTTCCTAAAAGTTCAGTACAAGGTTCCAGGGTGTCGGAAAGAGTATTTTTGATAAACTGTATATAATTATGAAGCAAAACCCGAAAAACATTATCTTAATGGACAAGCACAATGATAGTTTAAGTGTTGATAGTGCTGTTCTTCCAAAAAACATTTTTATCTGTTTATGAATACTGGACAGCTGTTCGGGGTATTAGATTTCTTTATAAATTTATGTAAATGTTTCAAATGTTTTACTACCTCTTGTCCAGTATATTCATAAAACAAATGACTCGGCAAAATAAATGTACTCAACAAGTAAACTTGCATTCTTATTATTTGTATACATCATTATGTGTGAACTATGATCACATTTGTCACAGGACACAGATAGCGATTAGATTGAAGCACATAAAATATATAAGTCTTAACAAAATGTAAATTCATATCAAAGTAACAGCAACGAAATATGTCTTTGGGAACGAAATTCTTGTCTATTCTCAAATGTTGATATATTTTTGAAACAACTGTTCATTTGAACTTTATTGCTAAAAGCTTTTTATTGAATTAAATAAATTTAATGCATTAATACATAATAATGGAATTTCCCCTTCACAATAATACCTTGAAAGGACTGTCCAATAGTTTTTGCAAACGATGGTTTGGGAAAAGGTTAATATGTATCTGTCATGGTAAAATATATAGCATGTTTTTATTCTTAATCAGCAAACAATTCATTAGGTAAAATGAAAACACTAATAACACAAGTCACGGTCAAGCCCGATGATTCTTTAGTGCATACTTAGTGCAGTTATATTCTATCTATAAATCTCAATTTCCGTATTATTTATCCTTACAAGATTTCAAGACTCTGTGTTTTAAACCAATTCAATACCATAACAAGAATATCCATTTGTTTGAAAAGAGTGAAGCAAAGGATTCACGGGAGAAGAATGTAATTTTCTACCAATATTATCCATTCGATGGAACAATAAATAACTTACTCCCTATACTCGCAGAAAGAGAACCTTTATAATAGCAAGGTAAGGACTTCTACAGAGACTTCAATGTATACAAATACAAACACATCTTCTTAGTCCTTAACACACATCCACTTTAAGAGATCTTATTACTTCCAAATTTTTTACATTAAAAATCATAGTTGAAAGGACAGTGAAATGAACCTTTTTAAAAGTGTCTAAGAAATTTCAGAAATTTCAGAAATCTACCTTGTTGTACAAAAGGTATCCTGCTAAGATGTAATTCAAAATCATAATTTTACCAAAATTTAAATGCATTAAACAATTCATATTAAAAGACATACTTCAAATGACGATAAAAGGAGCTATTTCACACTCGAGTTATAAATCGCCGAAAGTCAGAAGCTGAGAACCAATCAGACCTGAACATGCCTAGCTCATCTCACAGCACGAGCAATCTCCTCATTGGCACTGCAGGCACGGATACATTGAACATGGAACTGCACAGGGGGATATGTTCCAATCTTGGGGGATTTGGAATCAGCGTTCGGTACACAGGCTCCAGTGTCAGACGAGGAAATGAATTCCTCTCGCCGAGACTACAGACAGAGGATTTTGTGTGCCAATAGTTGCTTCATTGTGATCTTGATTGAGGGTTCATTCAGTGACGGATATAGCATACATGCGTCTTTGGTCCAGTCTTATTTGGTAACATGATGAATTTATCTGATGCAATTGAAACAAATGCTGGAATAACACACGATTCACTTACAGCCTCGATTAGCCGAGTTCCCAAGTTGACAGACTTTTCTCTGTGGTCACAAGTCGCCGCAAAGAATCATATTACTAACCAATACGAACTCCAAATGACGCATCTTATTTTCTTTTCATCGGGCAATATAAGAGGATTACGAAGACACATTTTTTCAGCGATAAAATCAAGTTTTCACAATTCACAAGTTTTTCAAATCACACATTTTGATTTCCCTTTCACACAAGGTTCATCTTGAATTGTCATGAATGTCTGGGCATATGCCTAATCGATTGATAAAATCCCGTTACTAAAGACAAAAAGCAATCTTGATTACTTCAACATTACACAGAACATAAGACCCATCTGCATTCTCATTCAAAACATCACAACATTTCATTACAAATCATATGACAAACTCTAATATGTTGACCCTAAAATACAGTCACCACAGAAAGAAACACACTTTTGATTATCCATTGATCATATCAAACCCCACAGAAAGTTACAAACAACTGTATACACCTACACCCCACAAGCCTCAACTAGACCCAGCCTTCCCCACCCCCCTGTGGGGACAGACGAGGACGGGTATATGACTGTGGTGCATGACGTAATCACTGACACTCCCCAGGAGACTCCGCCTCCACCTGCCCAGCCCCCGGGTACCCGTGATGATGAAGTCCGCACCCTCCTGGCTCGCAGCCCGCACTATCATCTCCCCCGGGTTACCGTATATACTCAACAATTTGCCGTCCAGCTGAAATACAGAACGGAGGTGGATTAGATAGCTTGAACAATAAGAGCATAAAAAGACAAAATAGAGCGCGCTTTTGGAAAAGTGAAAATTCTGAAAGAGTGGGATATAATTTAACAAGGAGAGAAGGATAAGCTGAAAACAAAATAAGGGAATCTAGAAAAAGACATTCTCCCTCCACAGAAGCAGCTCAGTGCGAGCAAGCCTCTGTTCTAATAATGAGACTGTAAAAAGCGATGTTTGTAAAAGGAAGAGTTATCTCCCCTGGATGTTAGATTTCATTGATAGCTTTGTCGAGGCATACGGAAATGACCGAGGCTTTGAATTACCACCTTTGAAACGGAGTCGCTGATTGCACAACTAATTTGGATTGCTTCCAATCAAATTTCTACCTTTCTACCCCATGTATTTGGCTTATTAGAACAGAGGATTGCTCGGGTATGACTGAGCTGCATCTGTGAGAAGAGAATGAGAAAAAGAGAGAAGGGGTATGAAGTTATGAAGAGAGAGGGAAGTATACTGAAAGATGGGGGGGGGGGGGGATTTTATTTCTTTTATTTACTATATATTTTGCTGTCCTACACATACTGTTACACTGTAACATAACTCAAACGTGTTCTTTCAACAGCATCGATTCGACCTAGTGAACGTCAATGGTAGAATATGCAATGGCCACATTCAAATATTTTTTTATCATAATGTCTAAACGTGAAGAACTTTGAAGACCAGTCCATAGTAACGTTTTCATTGAAAAAGTTTATTACCTTTGCCTCGACAATCATGTTTCTGAGTCGTTTTTCAGTTTCCGCGTTCTTCTCGGTTTCCTTCTGGCAGACAACAGTTATCTCCCCTTCGTTGTTGCTCGACTTCTCGCTTGACACAGCTGAAAAACAATCTGTCATAAACATTATGTTTCTTGGATCTTTTTAACATTCACAGCCAAAATTGTACATTTTTGTACACTATCTAAGGAAGTAAAGAGTTAGTGGACATTACCTCGCGACTACTGTTTAATACAATTACTTTGTTTTGTAAGAGCAAACATTTCATATATTGCATGTTTTCTCATGAAAATAGTTAGCGACCCTATTTCACCACTATTGTATCATACCATTAAATTGACAAGTTGTTTTTAGCAAATAGTTTTATAAATTCCCCTTTTCTCATGTAGTATAGCATAAATGACCTTTACTTCACAATGTTGTTCTTATAATAACTTCTTTGAATGCCGAAATCCCCTAGCTTTACTGAAATCCACCTGTCCAAATCGTTATCAGTTGGACAAATTGACCGTGGCATTTCCTTTAAACTATTAATTGTCCTGTCACTTTCTAAATTGTTTGCGTAAGCTGGTTGGACATGGTTTGACTTGTGTATCCTCTTGATATGAATCTTATAGATATATATATGTAGTAGCTTGAAGGTTGTGTTTGTAGTTTCATGATCGTTCAGAAAAATATTCATCACTGTAGATATACGATTGATACTTCAGTTAGACATGTGATTGATAGTGATTAAATAGCAAATCTAGTTATTAGAAATAATATGCACACGCGACTTTCAAGTCATTTTCCTTTTCATATAAATAAATTCATATATACAAACTTTTTTTAGCATATCAGAACTAAACAACAACAAACATCATAAGTTTAGGGCTTTCACTTGCTCCTCTGAATTAAGGAGAAGATTATTTAATTGAGCAAAAAGGTTTAAATAGATGTGAGTGTGGACATTTTAATTGACAATTTAAATTGTGTATCCTCTTGATATGAATCTTATAGATATATAACGTAGCTTGCAGGTTGTGTTTGTAGTTTCATGATCGATCAGAAAAATATTCATCACTGTAGATATACGATTGATACTTCAGTTAGACATGTGATTGATAGTGATTAAATAGCAAATCTAGTTATTAGAAATAATATGCACACGTGACTTTCAAGTTATTTTCATTTTCATATATAATACAACTTTTTTCAGCATATCAGAACTAAACAACAACAAACATCATTAGTTTAACGCCTACACATGCCCCTCTTACTTAAAGGAAGAAAAAGGTTTAAATCGATAAGAGTGTGGATATTTCAATTTACATTATTAAAATATGTTTTGATTAGATGTTATAACGACAAGAACTGTGCCTTTAATGTTTTTGGTTGTTTTACCAATCTTCCCATGACATTATACTAGCCTGATGAGCTGATGAGTTTCTTAAGTTCGAGGTATGAAATGTTTGGCCATGAAAATAGTGGCGGGTGTCCCCTAAGAACCCCAGCTTGCTAGGTGCCTTGTAAAAAATGGTTATTTGAAAACTTTAGAATTAATCCATTATTCGATTTCTCTTACGTTTTTCTTTTTCCCTTTATTTTCGCATTATTGGTTAAATCCGTTCCCCTGTGAGTACTCACATATGGTAAGGAAAGCCAATCTTCTCGTACCATTCTCGACATCCAAGACGTTTTTAAGAATCTTGACATTTTGGAAACTATCCTGATTTAGATTTAATAGATGGACGCAGCAATTTGGTAAGTTTTTTTCTCTCAATTTAGATGTCTCTGGCATTTTTTACTTTTAACACAATTATCTCACAAACAGAGATTAGTTTATTTGATTTAAAGAAAACATTGACTGTTATTTTGGTTTCTCTGTTCCCAAAGGTTTCTTTACCGTTCGACTTGTCCACAAGCATTAGTTAATGATGGCGTATCCCTGTTTCTAGGCAACCAGTTCGCAAAATATCAGTGTCATCTTGAAGCCATGTAATCATAAATCATAAAGATCTCTTCTATTAATAACGTATGAGTTTTAAAGGATTAAACAGTGCTTCTGAGATTTTTCTGCGATATCGCTGACTAGGACTGTTTTTAGAAATACGATACAATGAAAACATGAAATACATGAAATTACATGAAATCATATATAGAGGTAAATAATCGAAATAGGTAAGAAAGAAAAGTTGTTTTCTTCTCACAAAGACGGTATTTAAGACGTTCTATGGCCACTGCGTGTAAGGTAGGTTATGTAATTGTTTCATCCTAATATATGGAAACACTGCTCTGATAATATGTATCTTAGTAGGGGATTTTCAGCTTATCCATATGTGTATCAGGGTCCTCTATTGTCGTAAACCAAGATTTATAAACCATTCGTATCCTCATCCCAACAAAAACCTATACATACGGTTAAAGATGCACCTGTCCTGGAAACCGTTGCACAAAAAGATTTAACACTAAGGTTAACCTTAGAGCCATCTCTTGACATTGCACTAAGGTCACCTTAGCTACTTAATGTCACCTTAGTATTCCGTGTAACCGGACCCAGACTCTATTGGATTGAAGCAATACTTACATTACATAACTGATATTGACAAATTCAGACTGTAATTACAGTAATTTCTTCGCCTTTTGTTCATCCTGCTACAACCTCCTCACATAATAAATAGTATGCCTTGATTCTTAACATGTCTACTACGTAAAAGAATGTACAAACATGTGGCTATCGTTGCTCTTATTGTAGAACCATGTTTGTATCCAAGAAAAAGACACAAATGAAAAAAAAAAAAGACAAAATTTAAAAACCAGCTGGAGTCGACCATCAAGCACCTATTTTTACCAAACACTGCTGTTTTCTACAACACGGATCGTCTTTTTATTGTAATTGGTACTTGGTCGCCGACTGCCAGCTGTCTTCTAGACCTTTGTCTTCAACTACATGGGTTGTTATAATGCCGGAAAATGTAGATTACACAATTTGAAATGATTTCTTCAACTTTGACAAATCATGCAAGCTATATTGGTTATTTTGAAAGGAAACAATGAAGTATGGAAGACATATATACGCAACATTCGCTTTTGTCCGTAAGTCAAGTATATTTGTCAAGTATGCTTCTTCACTGATTATGTTTTTGACTTTCTAACTCTTTCACCAATACATCAAAATTGCATAAGTAATTAAACTTTGCCATGCCCAAAACAGAACTATCATTAATTTAACGTCACTATTACAACGTCGACTATGCCAAAGCGATCGGTCTGGTGGGATCTACTTTACGCACTCTCAACTGACATATTTATATTTTATGTCTTAGAAATCATCATTTGTAACTGATTGTTTGATATCCAGACCTTGACAAATCATATCAAAATCTAAAGTTGCAGTTAATGTGATTCAGGCAAGGAATTTGGAGTCATCAATGACACGACAATGAAACATCATGTCTGCCAATCTTCTTATTTCGCAATCCAACTTAGGCGCAATATTGACCCCTAGGTCGCTAAAGTCCTTGTAAATGTCATGGTAACATCTCGGCTAGACTTCTGTAATAACCCGCTGTATGAGATCCAACAAAACCATCTTGACAGGTTACAGCGTGTCCAGAATTCTTCTGACAAGACCGTAAAAAACACGTCACTCCATTCATCCAATGGTTATACCCTTGAGAAAGCGGGTCATGTAGAACGTACTATAAGCTAGTGATGTGTCTTTAGTAAGTTCAACAAACGGCTCTTAACTACTTACTTTCATGATTACTTACCGACGCCTTTCAAGTTCCTATCTGATTGAGCGGATTCAAACATACTATCGAAAACATTTTGTGACGGAAATTAGAGAAAGCAAGCCATTAATTCCCTCTCTTTTCTTTTCGATATTGTAATCGCGAGTTACATGAGTTACATCGGAATCGACGTCATTGCCAAGTTGAAGTCTATGAAATTTATGTTTCGAAAATAATTCGATTGTGCCTTTTAATTGTTATCATCGAGTTGATTCTTATGAATAAAACAACAACATTTCTGACTAGGTTTTTGACATCAATGGCTTCAATTACGTTAGATATATGACTTTTCGCATTGAAGGGACCACTTTTGTCAACGCACGTGAATATTTCCATTAAACAGTCATCTTTTGCATCGAATTTCATATTTGTTTAACCAGTTTGTTTAGTTCTCCAATCTATATGCAGAAACAGCGTGTTGTCGATTTTTCATGTTTCCAATAGGATTTTCTTGGAAATGAAGACGTTATCTTATGATTACTTGGCTTTAAAAAATGAAACTAATTAGTAAGGACACCACCGAAGCAGAAAAAGTTCTAGAGTTTTGTGACATTTCATCAAAATTCAATTAAGGGAGAATTTTCTTTCGATGTTAAAACTAATCTCATCCGCTTAAAGGTGAGAGAAGATTGGAAACAGTACGACTTTCTAAACCTTTGAGTTTATTCTAGTAGCCTAGGTTCAGTTGATCGACAGTCTCCATACAGCGTATAATATCACCTACCGTGTTGGAATAGCGAGGTGTACTCCGGGCAATGGACTAACACGACGTCGTCGTGAGCTTGGCGTATGTACTGGAGATACCCTGAAATGAATAGAAGTACTCATATATCGGTGAACAGTTAGATTATCATTTTCATGGTCATTTTTCACAAAAGGTTTTAATCTTTGAACATCCATACACCATTAAGTAAACTACGAAGATTTAAAAAACGAAATAACAAACAACAATCTATTGGTTTAGATCTATCAGATTGGTTAATAACCTGCTTTATGATATCTATTACACGTTAGTTATTTTTGGATGACAGCACACCAGATTTATGGTCCTTATTGCATAACTGGTAGTTACCTATCAGATGCATAACTAGGCTTCTGTCTGTGCGCCAGCAAATTACTGGTCATTTCCATATAAGATCAGATCTTTGGTAACTTCACTGTCTCCACATTACAGACGCATTTCCTCTGTCAATGTAATATGGCTGTATTTTTTTTAACAAACGAAAGTCTTTTTGTCATTAAGAAGGCACAGAATTCTTTTTAAAAAATGAATCTATATTTTTCACACCAAACATATTAAAACGACTTTTGGGAGATTGATGCTTTTAGATTTAAGAAACATGTCATCTCAAAAATATAAAAAAATGAGAAAAATTCTTCTGCAAAGACTTTTAAAGCATATATAAACAAGATTTTCTGATGTAAGCAACCTTCTAACATATTGACATACGCTTTAAATCAGATGATCAAAATAGTTGATCATCATAAACATTGACTGGACCTTTAATCGATAGACAATGTTTGAAGAAACAGATATTCACATGACTGTTATTTTTCCTTGTATTTTTATTTCAATGTCACTCAATTTTGATGTCATGAGACGATGTTGATATAGAAAACGCGAACTTTGTAAGTCTGTTCAAGTTTTATAAATAATTGTTAGCTCACTTTATCGTCAATATAAACTTAGATAGCGGTCCATACATGTACGTTTTAGATCAAGTCCTTATGTTTACTAAATCATCGTACTTGTTTATAGTCTAGCAATATTTTTTGTAAATATTGGCAACGTGCCACTGCACATAACCATAAATATACTTACATGTTATTACTCCTACACTTTACTCATGGCGTGCACTTAACACTATTGATTTATGTGGTGTCTATTTCGATATGTATGTACATGTAAACACTTTCAAAACAAACCTTGAATATCGCAGGTTCGACAAATTTATAGCCCGGTATAACTATTTCACATTACTGGGTAAAATAGTTTCTCATAAGTTATTATTAAAACCTTCGTCCAGGGTCTATATAATTATATATGATAAAAAAAATTGTGGACATGAATTTCAATTGAGTGGAATAAATATATGCATGGATCAAAAAAAAAAATCATAGCCCGACAACACGACTGAGTATAAAATGTGGATATTTTCCAGAATTCATTTGGACAGAACGCTTTGAAAAAATTCATTCACAAGTCATAGACCTAACCAGAAAAGGTTGCTGTGATACCATTTACAAGTTCCTCATTTAGTGAGTCTATAAATTCGAGTGGACATGAAATTGACGAGTTTGAAGAAATAAACAAGCAGCATTATGGTACATTATTTTTAAATTCATGCATTACAAATCAAGCTATGATATGACCATCCAGGGTGTCCCTGTTTACTTTACTGCATACCATACCCCATATTTATTACCTCCCGAAAATCGTGTATTGTTTGCAAACTGTTTTGTTTACCTGGGTCTCTCTGCGTGACTTACATTAAGGGTCCATTAGTCTCGTATATCACTTTGATTTACTCTACCCTTACCATACATGGGCTTTGTATAAAGGGTCAGGTCAGAAATTCAACTGAGAGTGCAACGTTGATTTTAATGCATGATTGGAGCAGTTTATATAGAATGTATTTCATCAACCTTTCTGTTGTTGAATAAACATACAAATGTAAGTGTCGCATTTACATACCCTGATTTGTGCTTTATAAAGTATTTTTTCTCAATCCAAATTTTAAAAACGTCATTGTGTTATTGATTAAACTACTGTCATCATATATAAGTAGATTATCGAACTATCAATATACTTACTTCTCATTTAAGATAGACCTAGTTTGCTTTCTGTAAAAATATATTGTCAACTTGATATGTTTTCAAGATGTTTACATATGTTTCTCGGTCTCCTACATTCGAATGATTTTTTATATTATATTTTCGCTTATTCATCAACAATACAGAAAATAATGATTCTTGAAAAATCATATGATTATTTTAGATCTTACAGAATTAAGTCTAGGATACAAGTCAGAAATGTCATATGTTAATTACTTCCCAAAAGTTCCTTTTCACGATGAAAAACATGTATTTGTTGTACAGTGTATAGTTCATTTAACTTTGCTTAAAGGGGCAGTAGCACGTTTTTAGGGGGAATATAAGGTGATGTCAGGAAAATGAAAATAAACGGTTCCAATTTAAAGACAATGTATTTAAACTAAATGAAGCAGTAATATTCAAATATATATCGTAAAGTTTAGCCATGCGATTCCTTTTTCTTACAAAAATGAATTAAAGGTGTTCACAAAAAAAATGGATTTTATGTGAAACCTCATACTTTGTCCTCTGTTTATGGGTGATTGGCTTGTGTAATGAGATTGCTGACACTGTCAATATAATACATTTAGCATTAACCTACAATTATAAGTGAAATATTTAAAATATAAAATTATCAAAAAACGTGCTACTGCCCCTTTAATACCTGCTCATACCAGTAAAATTAACTGACACAATACTCTTTCTTTGTCCTGATTTCGCAATATTTTTTTCAGAGGTGTAAATAAAACACATAACCTCTGACAATCCATCCATTAATTGTTAGCATTAAGAAGTTTAAATAATATATATTTGTGACTTGAAGTAAGTCTAGAGGTACCATGCAGAATGCCCCTCTCTCTCGAATCTTTGTTTAATGTTAACCTAAATTGTTGATATTGTTGCATGGCAACGGGAAGAGTTTTAGAGGATATTTACGAGATACAGCTTATCTTGCTTAATGTTTCAATTCTAATTCGAATCTGATTCAATTATCTTTTCCACTTATGAATTATTCATTCATCAATTCATAAAGGCTCTTTATCAAAGCGATGTTGCATGCAACAAGCAAGCATTTCTTTATCATTAGAACATTTATCATAAATGATAGAACGTATACGTAGAGCTTAACCAATTTTACAGAATTGACTGATAAATGATAAAAATGAGAAGAATATAATGCTGATGATGGTGATTAGGATGAGGATGATAATTATGGTAGAGAAGACGACGACAATGATGATGATGAAGTTGATTTTTATCATAATGGTTTTATCAAATAATGAAAATAATAATAAAATACTTTGAAACGAGAATTTCATTAAAGGCATTTTTTAAATCAAGCATAAGGGATTTAAGAAATACGATAAAATATACTTACAATTGAAGGCAAAATTAGAGTATTCACTCCCATCCATAGCGATCACTATCTTCCGTTTCGCCATCCCTCGTTCATTGCATCACTGATGGAGAAGATAGAGAGCTGAACTCGACCCAGAAATAATACACAATTAGAATAGATCCAGAAATATCAACACTACTTATCAAACCTCAGCATTCTTTCATCTGTAACACCACACACAAAATCCCGTTACTTAAAGAATGCTTCCACACAGAGATAACCTTGTAGCTAACCACACTTATCAACACACAGTCCAAGTATAACACCTTGCCTCTAAACGTACAGAAATAGATGTCGAGATATCAACACACCTTATTTTATACCACACTGCACACCCCTGTTAGAAATACAGCGTATCCACACTTCGAATACCGTTGTATCTAACAACAGAGTATTGTGAATCACAATCCACACGTATACCGGATTCGGAATGTTTGTACTTGTTCAGATAAAGATCGAAGCAGGTCAAACGTATAGCCTATCTCCAATGTACGTTTCCATTTAGTCAGGTCCCTTGACGCAGTGCTTGAGTGGTCACGGAAGTAAATAGAGCATTTCATGGCGTAGGGTCTCGTGCACAAACATTTCCTTTTTCCTGCTGTGTGATATCCTTTTTAATGCATCATTTCCCTTATTTTGTTTGTATCTCGATAACTCAACATATGTTATCCTTGTCTTGTTTTGTTTCTAACACTCTGCTTTAAACGGTTGCAGTTTACTTGTATGAGATATATTGATAACAGCACATACTTGTCCTGGCTTTTTTGGTTTGAAAACTATCCTTTTCATTTTCAAGATTGAACTGATATCGTTTTAAAGAGAATCATTTCCTCTTCTTCTGCCAGTGAAGCTCGGAAACTGCACATAAATTTTCCGGGACTGTTATTGTTATGAACACAGAGAACATATTACCACATAATACTATTTTTAAATACTGTTTTCCCGTCTTCATATATAAACGGTGATGAGCATTGCAGAATTTTGTTTAACATATGCATGAACTGAAAGACCGTGTATCCTGATTGTTACATCTTCTAATGAATGGAGAAGATGGTTGCAGACTTCTGGTTGTAGCTTCAGAGCTGAAAGATCCTGTCAGTCCAGCGAGATGATACACAGAACAGGTTCACGACTCACTAAGCCTTCATTAATCTGCCTGACGCACAACTTTGAAGAGAATCTAATCCGGCTTTACGAGGCCCCACTTTCAATGGGATGCAGCGTGGTGTTTGTAAACGTCACGTGTCTCCGGGTCTCTCATTGATATATTTTGACATGAATGACGCTTTAACTCTAAGTTGAGAGGTAAAAGGTCATAGCTTCATCCATATTCTGATAAAACAATTTCAACATGTTCACGTTCAATCACACAATCAAAAATATAACATCCAAATTATCACAGAAAACTGATTGTTGTATAGATGTCATATCTCACAAGTCCCTCCCGTTGAGATGTCATATCTCACAACTCTCTCCTATAGAGATGTTTTATCATATCCCTTCTGTATATCTAATCAAGGCCACTTTGAAACACAAATGAAAAAGTTTGCTTGCTTAGACCGGAAACACGTGACTTCCAGACAACGATTAGGTCATGACCCGGAGCGTTAATGACGCCAGTACTTTCCTGTCTTCTTCCACATAAGTGACTATTTTAATCCATCATCGATTCACTGAAAGCGGAACCTGGTCGCGTCCGGCACCTCTCCCCCTGACGTAAGATGGAATCTATAAGCAAGCATGTGGGGCTTGACGGGGATGGATCGATCATGGAGTCGGAATATCAGCTCTCCGCCTCTGTATCGTCTCTTCCTTCCGATATGGACACACAATACCCGCAACACTACACACTACAGGGTCCTGCTCATTACCGTTCCTGCATCTAGCAGTCTACCGTCACTGACGTTATCAGTTAACCTGGATGGTATTTTGAAAAATTTACAGGCGGTTCTTTGACATTCCTCCCTCCACACATATGTTCCTGTTTCTTGAGAATGCTTGAGGATGTACTTCAGTCAATCTGTGGTATTATTTGGAAACAAACTCCTTCCGATTCTCTCTCATATTACAGTTCCTGTTTCTAACCATGATTGACCCTTTAGTTCGGTAAATCTGTGGTATCATTTGGACATACAATACACGCAAGACGATCATCTAACATGCCTTATCCCCCTATACGGAGTCTCCCTTATTACAACCTGCTTCATATAATTCTGGACGGTTTACTTCGGCAACCTTAGATATCATTAAGAAACAATTATCAGAGGATGGGTCTTCAACACCTCTCCCATTCCCACTTTCATTATAACAGATGCTGTTTATTAACACTTTTCTTTGGTAAACTTGTTGTTTTTGAACACACCATACATGCAAGATGGGTCCTTAGTATTGTTGATCCTTTAGTGACCCTTTTCACCAAACGGGTTTTCCGATCCATACATATACCGGATGCTTTACTATTGTAAATCTGTGTTATTTGGACAATACAAGCAAGACGGTCCTCTAACATGTCTCATTCCAGTTCCTGATTCAATGCTTGACTCTCTAATTCGGTGTACCTGGGATAGTATTTGAAGCATTTGAAAACAAGTCTCGAAAGACGGATCCGTCTGCACATGGTTTTATCATTACGGTTCCTAACAATGCTTAAGACTTTCCTTGGTAAACCTGCTGTATTATTTGACACGCAAATTGTTCGTCTATCACTGCTCTAATACACCCTGTATCTTATAATGAGACAGACAGTTTCACTTATGGAAACATCTGGGCCAGTTTTTGAAAGCAACTCTAGCAATTCTACACACAATACTAGCAAGAGGGTTCTTTGATACCCTAGTATATGGTGACTTTTAGCATCCCACTCCCCCCTACGGTTTCAATTATTACCACGAAGAGGCTCTATTTCTGTAAATCTGTGAAATCATTTGTAAACACTATAGCCAGACGGCCCTTAACATTATTAGTCTCCCTAAGGCTTCTTCCTCATTACAGTTCCTGTTTGTTACAATGCTGGACTATTTACGCTCGTTAATCTGAGTTAGCATTTTGACACATGACACACGCAAGAGGGTAATCTAACATGCCTTATCCTACCTCATGTAAGAATCTCAATCTCTGATTGGTCCACATGACCCTGGATAAATACAGATATCACCCTCTTGAGCGGGATGATAAATTATTTATATCCCGCCACAAAAAGCACGAAAAAAGCGTGCAGATTGAGTGTCTTGAAATGTACAATGTATGTTACCTCGAACACATCATGTTACTTTTGATCAAACGATATGTGGCTCTTAACAGACTATAGCAAAAGTGCTTACTCAGATTTTCTTCGTTTTGTTTAAACATTCGGTAGGATAATTCTTTATACCATTCAGACGCAGGTTTTTGGGGATTTCGCAGCCTCTCGCTTGGTGTTATGCAACTCGCGATATCCCCATTTCCTCGCGTCTGAATGGTATAACCTATACTACGCTTTAAAAAGTCTTTGATAATACCGGAAACTTTACATTGATCAATCTGTGGTATTTGGCCCACAATACACTAAAGACAGACCCTGAGCAACCCTCCGGCTCCCTCATTACGGTGTGTGTTCCTAACCATGCTTGAGGCCTTACTTTAGTCAATCTGTGGCATTATTTGGGCACAAAACACCATGCAGGAAGACACTCCCTTACACTGTTTGTCTCCCTACGGCTTCTCTCTCATTGAAGGTCCTGATTTAACCATACTTGGCGGTATTACTGGTATAGTGTTTGGAAACACAATACTTGCTAGACTCTCCTTAAGAAACCTCTGTTCTCATATATGACTTCTCCCTTGATTGCTCGTTTTGATGGATATACTTTAAGGTTTCCCTTGGTACACCTGTGCTTTTATTTTGACTTTTAATATTTACAAAGCGGTGTTGTAGCAGCGCATAAGTTGTGTTCACAGAAAATGCAATTTGCTCTGACACTATAAGATGGCTAAAAAGGTTTCCAGATATATGCCCACATTGATATTAATTCATCCATATAAGAGGAATCACACTTAAAAGTCATTTGATACTTACACTTTTAACTTTGTATTATGACAAAAATAATCTCAGATACAGTCTACCTACAGAATATTGAGATATCTATCAAATAAGCTTAGGCAATTCGTTATAGTCAAGTTTGGGTTCCTCTTAGGACATTGACAGTCTATAAGAAAATAGGTTAATATATTGTACGGAAGCATGATATGACAGGATTAAGGGATGATTGTTGGGTTTTGTGCGGCTTCTCTTTTGATTATCCTTAGCCTAATTAATCCACAGGGACACGTGACGCTTAGAAATAGCATTAGAATGACATATCAACTTAAATAAAAGTAGGGTAGGGTCTTTCAGTATGTTTGTCTTAGAAAGATAATGACGAACTAGAGACGGTTTGTTCTGACTTTTGTAGGAATGACCTAAGACCTAAAAACATGATATTCTTTCGCCAATTAGCGAGAATGGTTTATATTAAGGACCAAAACCGACGTTGCTCGCGTTTACAATACACTCGTGCATCCGTTTGTAGAATCAAATACATATAGTCTTTAAAAATAACAAACTGAACATTGGTCTTCAGATTCTATAGATTCATTACTACTCGCTTTCACAACATAGTGATCATCAGGGTAACTTATCAGCTGACATGAAGCCCCGGTGGCTCAAGTGGTACTCAACATAGAGGTCCCCTGTTCGAATTGTAAGAATTTATAATTTGTCAAAATTTCCAAATCTTACAAGTCCATTTGTTTGTTTCGGGAACATCTTCCCAAAGCTAAATAAGGAGGGTTTTATAAGATGTCCCCGGGTTATTTTATAGAATACCCACTGGACAGGGACATTGAATGTCCATGATATATCTCAGGAATTTCTACAGAATGTCCCTGTGATGTTGGATATGGCCCTAACAGGAGGTTCACCCGAGAAAAGAGAAACCTCCTACAACAAAAATGCTGTATGGCACCTGCGGTTTATGATAAAAAAGAAAAGATTAAATAAAACAATATATTATGAATTCTTAGTATAAAGCCTTCTTGTTGATTGGATGTTCTGGAGAGTATTTCGCGAACCTTCTTTTTAAATATATTACATTTCAACGGCTCTCCTTGATAAAGACACCATATTCTTGATTTCGAGGTTCGTACATGTATTTGATTTGGATTCTGGCTGTGTGATACTCACAATAAGTCTTTTATTACTATTGATGGTGGTGCTTCTTCATCAAGAATGGAAAGTGAACGATTTCGTGACTGGAATGACAATTTGGAAGTTCATTAGTTCAGAAGAACAGAGGATATTGACTTTGGTAAAGAGGGACACTAGGGTTATTGTATTCAGAAAATACATTTATTGAATTTTGGAGAACAGAGGGTGTTGACCATTGAAAAGAGATACCATTAATGACATTGAATTGACTCTGGATTAGATACGTTTGACATGAATGACTTACTATTGTTGTCATATCTCTTATATGGTTTATAAGTTTATAATCTAAATGTAACTATACAACCGACTCATCACTATATTTACAACTCCTTAAGCATATATTCGGTCAGAGAATGCTACAAACATATTTTTTCTGAAATGTATTTCACTTTTCTCTTTCAAAGAAATATTTAACAATTATGTCATCTTAAAACTAAAAGCAGATTTACAGCTAACTATGTGACTTAGTATGAATTTAATAAATAAATCGTTAAAACAAATGATTAAAAGGTGAAGTGAACTTCTTTATAATCCTGAATAGGATTATTGCAGTTTTATCCAACATGTCTTTATTTTCAGCAGGCAAAAGAAAGCCCATATCCCTTCGCATAGCATATGGACTAGCAAAACCAGTTTATCACAGAGCAACAGCGTGATACAGGGGCACAAGATATATGCTAGGCGATGGATTATACTGCTATAAAAAATAGTCTATATGTGAAACAACAATAGCGTCTATTATTATTTATATCTTGATATGCACGCAATGTAGTCAGAGAGACTCGAGATATGAATTGATTGGTTATTTGTCTGAAATTCTAATTGTTATGCCTATGTATAATAATTCAGTATATCCGTGGAGGCTTCACGAACATCGATGTAGCATGCATATTCTGTGGAATATTTCACAGCGTTTAGAGCTTTGTTTTAAGTTTTGAATATTGTAAACCACAAATTGGTCTTCGGTTATAGAGGACCTCGCATCGCGCAATACGTAGTGTTGAATGGAAAACCTGTAAATATGAAAAGGCTTATATTTAAAAGTTGTTTTCATTTCCGATTGTCAATGCAAACAGAAAACTTGTGAGTTTTTAATTCAGACGTTAGATCTCCGTAGATTATACATGTATGATGCACATCATAAGAAATAAAATATTCATTATAAATTTCAGCTGGATTAACAAAATAATTACACTTGAATCACGAAACTAGAGGTTGCTTTTCAAATTGACAGATTATAGGTTATACAGATGTACCATTTTGCTGAGTTAACATACACCATAAAAGAAAATATAAAATATCACATGGAACATTTCATCAAATCTCATTTTTGATCTGTCTCACAGCTTCAAGAATATATTTACATTTTAACATGACAATTAATCTTGTTTTTCGACCCGTTTTCTAAGTGGATATCGCATTGCAACGTAAACGCAACAGAATCAAATAACCAGTCTCTATTTCCTATGAAGCTCCTTGTGACGACACACGACGACCGGCACATGGCTGTGGTGTATGATGTAGTCACTGACGCTGCCCATGAGTGTACGGCGCAGAGTTCCCATGCCTCTAGTCCCTGCTATGATACAACCTGCGTTCTCTTCGTCAGCCACCTTCACGATGCAGTGACCCGGGACCCCGATCACCTTCTTGACTTCACCGGCAAGCTGAAGGTAACGAAATGTTTTTTTTTTTTTTTTATAATTTTATTTTTTATTTTTTTGCATTTTACAGAGTTGCGCATCAAAGGAATATTATGAGTTTATCTGAACAATAAATGACAGCTTGACCAAAACTTGTTGAAGTTATTAACATCAGAAGATATTGTTGCTGCATATTTTGTTAGTTCATAGAATTTGGCAAGTTCCCGTTTGAAAAAAATATGAAATATGGCTCAATATTAGTTATACACTTACGGGCTAAAGAGACGTTACTACCTGAAATGCTAGATAGAGTTAGTCACTAGTGAAAGTAAAGTTACACATGGATTAACGGCACGTCTTTAGAAACCAACTCAAGTAACTTATATGATTATCAGTTTTGAAATATTTCCGGGTCAATTTTCCAAAATATTTTTAAAATCTTGGTTTAGGAATGTCCTTGATATAGCTAGAAAAAAGGCGAATTTGTTTTTCATGTTCAATGACGTCTTGCACAACTTATTCGTCAGTCAAGAAATTACCTTATCTTCTTTGGATCTATTTTGTTTATATTGTGACCTTAAAGATGCATAATCAGAGAGTAAGACTTTAAAAAGTATTTCCCCCCGCATTCTTTGTATATTTAACAATCATAAGCTACCGGCCAAACAATGATAGTTCACTCTGTGATGCAAAAGTAACAGTCTTAACTGGAATTGTTATTACAACATCATCATTTCACTCTCCATACGATTAAGTCATGTTCAATGTATATCATCCGAAATGATGCCAATGGTTTGATAAAATATTACACAATTTTGACACCTAATGGAAGGATGTCATGACTTTAATCATTCACAAAGTCTTTTTTTCATACGATTTCATGTTTAAATATCTTAATAAGAATTTATAAGTCTTCATAGGCCACGACACTAACGTTATGAAGGAAATAATTATACAGCATACTTTTCAATGGTCATAAGATGAATGACGCGATACGACTTGATATACGGTCCAGTTATCAGATTCAGATTCATTTATTACTCAAATCACCACCAAGGGTGGTAGAAGAGCATAAAATAATACAATATATACAAATTGATCAAGACAGCAGAGAAAGTCTGAATTATTCATAGAAACCTTATTGATATGATATAAACAAACATATGGAGATATATACACATACATGTAGAACAGAGATTAAAACATAACATATCATTCTATTTGAAAATCATAAACTGAACGCCAAAAGAAATGTTACACCTCTTTGAATTTGAATATCATAAAAGGTGACGTGTTCAGAGGTATTTGCTTTGTTGTGTTGTAACACTCCATCAGTTTAGTGTTTTGTGCTAAAATAGCAGACCTGTAACTTTAATGGTAAATAAGTTATCGCCAAAATTTATAACACCAACATCTGAAGATCCAAATTAATAAAGACTCACTTTGAGAGGACATTGGGAATGTTCGAGGGAACTCAAAGAACTGCTATCACGTCTACTTGAAAACTTACATCAACATCTCGACACATGTTTTCATAAGGGTTCACCTAAAGAGAAACCCCGTTCTTTTTCTTTCTGATACTGTGATACAGATATCAATTTGTATTAGAGAGAGTAAAAAGGGAGAAAGAGAGAGACAAACAGACAGACAAACACGTGTTCGTTCTTTAGACGGGCGCTAGATCTGCTGTCCCGGTGAGCCCTAAATCACAATTGAATACATACCGGGAGAGATTCAGTTGAAGAGTTACGACTCCTGGCACTGCTGCAGTTACCAGAAACACATACATGTATAGTTTTGCCTCTAGAAAGAGAGACAGAGAGGGAGCACTAAGGCATGAGATCGTACATGGAAAGGGTACTAAGAAATCCTACATCCCGAAACCCACTAGCTCCGAAACCTCTAAGTAATCAATGCAAATACACCTATAGACTCACATGGAGCTCCTTGAGCTTGTCCTGAAGCCGGGTGATGAGTCCTGCTATCCTCCTGGACTCCTGTTCCAGTTCCTCCATAACATCACCCTCATTAGTCAACTCACCCATCCCGAAAGTAGCTGCAACACCATAGTGGATTATGATTGATGTGAACTACAGAATAAAACTAACGTCATGTATAGAACCACGAACTATTCGTTTGTGAAATAGTGCTTGATTGACTGACCCAGATGAAATGGACATGTGTGATCTAGGTTGGTGCAATAAGCTATAAATGTAACATAGTGCAAATATCATTTCAATGAGATTGCCAACGGATTTATTAAAGCTTGATGCCACTCTCTTGTCATGTCGCATAATCTTGAAAATTAATAAAAATTATCTTAGATGTTAAATCTAGACTAAGATCCCTGGTCATAGCAAGATCTTAAAGAGAATAGTAGAGATAAAAAAGGGTTCACCGACAGTTCATATTCCTTTGCAGGTAATTGTTTAAAATGATAACTAGTTTTCAGAAGAAATGTTAAGAGAGAGGTGAGCAGAATGTGAATAAACTTGTTAGTTATATTAAAGGTACACATACTTTTGCCAAAAAGAACCTGGATTGAGTTAAAATGTCAATAATTCAGAGGAATATATGGATGACAACTTCTTTGTTCATTGTATGCTTCGTTTCGACACAGATTCATGTATCGTTGAGTATTGAGGTAGGAGCATATATACAAATTGTCAAGTAAATAGTACAATACACAGCAAAAAACATTTATTCTTACTCTGCTTGAGATCGACACAAGAATCAGTGTCGAAACGTCGCATACAATTAACAAAGAAGTTGTCATCCGCATATTCCTCTGAATTATTAAGATTGGGATTATTTATTTAACCTTATTGTTGGATATAATATCTAAAATTTGCATGCGTTATGACTACTCACGTGACTGGGCTATGGAGTGGTATTCCGGGCTGTGCACAAGAATAACGTAATCTCCCTCCTTTCTCAGATGCTCCATGTACCCTGGGGATCATTTATAATGTGTAGTAATTAAATAAGTAGATAATTTGGTTTATATCGTAATTACATATTTTTCATTGCGACGATTTTAGATACGAAGTTTTCAATTTCCATAATTGAAATCACATTTAAATCAGTTCAAGGTTTCTACTGCGGAGGAATCACCGTTTTCATGGCTGGAGGGCAGAAGGTCGACTGCCAAGATATCTTAGCAACCCCTGATTGTTTTAGTCTATATGAAGCTGAACGGTCACAAACCTGCCATCACACCTTGTGGAGTACTCAGTTTAGACAAGCAGTAAGGAACGAATTGTACCTCGGCCGTTAACTTTAAGACTTACATTTTCGGCGATTTACTGCAATTCGATTGATTCAATACAAACATACTTAGTAAGCTGTTATACATGACAATTTAACATACCACCTTTTGAATCCTCTATAAATCTCTAAAAGTCAAACATCTTATTAGTGTTTACAGGCCCACAAAACATCAAACTATCAAATATATAAACACGCAACAACATCGTTTATGCATTCAGTTCAAGAAGAGCATGAAACAATTGCTACGTTTTCGCAAAATGTAGTATATTGTTTCCGAATCATTGCTGACATTGGGTCAGGGTATATTCATTATCTTGAATAAGAATTTCTCATTGACACATCTTATCTTTTTTCAACTTTCGACAAATCTACATTTTGCTAAAACACAATTTAAAAAGCACTTAAATCAAATTAATGTCAACATATTCATTTCAATAGCTTTTCCGCAATTTAGGCCAATATAAAAGGACTCGACAACTGTTATCTATTCTGTCAGGTAAGCAAGACAGGTATTTGTAGATGAACAGGATCACGGACACTCAATCCATCACAATTAGCATATACAAACGTACTTACAGTCAAACGCATAGTCAGCGTGGTCACTGCCATCCATCGCAATCACAACCTTTCTAACTCCAGAGGCCATTGTTTAAAACTTAAAACGGTTGTTCAGGTATGCTTCAAATGTCGTCTACGTGAGGGCAAGATAACACGAGGCCAAAGGTCATGTAAATAAAGTCCCAAGTGTGATATCGACAATGCTGAAATGTACAAGATACGACTTTGCCATCTCAAGCTTGTCAAACAGGGGCGCATGAGCTATCGTTAGTCTGTCAACAACACACTTATATTAGATACAGCTAAAGCAAGTCTATAACAAGATTACAAAGAGAGCCAAGCTTGACATAAATTGAATTGATACCGCAGGCACTATTCTTTAATATCTTCATTTTTTTAATTCTGAAGGTTGCAGGTTGTTGATCTTGTAAATCTTTTATTGAAATGTAAAAATGTCGACAGAAATATAGAGATATTTTGACTAACTTATAACTTTTCCGAGGGAAATGAAGTATTACTTACCTTCTCCCGGGATTTAGCCAAACGCAGATATTAACCTCATGTCATTCAATGAAAAACACATCCTCACAGAATCAACATTGATGAAATTCACTGAGTTGTTCATGGTCTATTTAACAAGATCAAATCGCGTGATATATATCATGATGGATGAGCAGTTTTACCAGTTAACCTTTAGAAAACCGTTTCAATTATACCTGTTGGGGGCTCGATCAATTGAATGAGAATAGAATATATGGAATTCCATGGAAGGTGTGTATAGACTTGATCTTGTAATTATAAAATCTGTGAAAACAGACTACAAGAATTATTGTAGGAGAACGTCTAAAGATATGTCCTTGTTCAAGTAGAAAGGGAATATTTCATTGTAACAGTAATAAAGTATATGTTGTGTTTATAACTTTTTGTATATTTTTTATCGAATTAGTATGTAGAAGTCTCGCCACAAATACTAATGTTGTTCTCAAGCAAGTGAACGACATTTGTATCTATGCCGAAACCTCGCAACACTTGAATAAGGAAGTTGCATTTCCATAAAACTGCCTTTATCTTCTGATCATCTCAACTTCTAGAATGCTAATCAAGGAAGATTTAGTTTGATTTAAGATTCCTGTAGACTCCAAGGACGGTACTCCATCGGCACCAATAAGCCCTTGGTAATTCCTTCATTGTACAATTGGAAGAAGTGTTTGTGATTACATATTTTATAATTGCTTAAATTTCTTCTAAATGTCATGTTTTATCTATTGATGTTATGATGAAATTATAATTTGATTATAATTAATGAATTACAAGAAAAGGAAAACATCCGGCCAACAGTCGGCGTGGCAAAAACATACGATTTATTATTATTGTCAATTAATGACAAGTTTCTAAAAAGCAGAACGTTTTTTCGGTGCGTGAAAGTTTTAAAGAACCTTAATGAGCTGTTCAGGTATGGTAAGTGAGTAAATTTTACGACGTTTGGGCAGTATCTCAGCCATCAGCGGCGACTATTTAGGTAGAATGATTCGAATATGGATATTTCAGTATTTAGTATAATTATGACAAATAAGTGGAATCTACATCTAAGAACCTGAAATGTTGATAGATAAGGGTAAGGACTGATTCTGTATACGGTTGGTTCCTCACAGTGATCATCATATCAAGAGAAAGAAAGAAAAAAAGAGCAAAAACACTTCGAAAAAAAATCGATGTACCTAAAATGATTTGAGGTCAATACGTTAAGTATATACAATCCAGACATTCCGTGAAGGTAAAGAGAGACAAATACATACTCGTTTTTACCATTCGACATTTACGATACAGCTAGTTCCAAACATCGCGTGCAACAGAAGATGTTCGGATTAACACACATTTCATGCTTGACGTCTCTTCTACTTGGATTTCGTCTAATGTCTGGCTTCTCTTACAACCTTTGAATAATTGCATAACCCTTGCTCACCTCCATGTACTGGATGTTTCCTAGAATAATTTCCTAGATGTGACGTATTGTTTTATGTTCTGAAGTTCTATTTGTTTGAGACTAATGTCAATTAAAAAATCAGCAATATGTGATATTTAAAGCTTGATTTCTTCAACTTATTGTACGATTTACCACATTTCATCTCCAACAAAATATCTCGATACACTGTAATTCAGTGATAGCATTTTAGCAGATTTACTTTTTAAAACTGATGTCTGGAGGGTAGAATATGTTTAAAAGATCCGGGGATCAATCCGATTCTCCTGAAGTCTTGG
The DNA here is from genome assembly GCA_916613615.1 of Steromphala cineraria. Taxonomy (NCBI): domain Eukaryota; kingdom Metazoa; phylum Mollusca; class Gastropoda; order Trochida; family Trochidae; genus Steromphala; species Steromphala cineraria. The sequence goes on from OU744726.1 coordinate 11,440,472, forward strand.
TAAAATTCGTCTACATGCTCGCTGGACATTACGGAAACAATATGTATTAGAAGATAACAACGCCCCATTGTTTATATATATATTTTATCGTATACAACAATATAGAGGCAATCTACGACAGAATGGAGAGGAAGGTTCGAGAAGAATTTGGTCTGGAACCACACCAAGAATAAGGCGTGTTAATGTGATTGAGTATTGCTATATTGACTTATAGAAATATTCAAAATTAACAATTGGGACGATTTACATTTAATATTGTACACTCCCTCATTTAGATGAAGATCCTTTTAAATCATCACAAATCATTATCAAGTAAATCGAAAGGTTTTTTTTCTTTTTTGTCCTTGTCTATCAATGAACCTAAATTACCTTTAAAATACATTTGAAGCTTGTAGTAAAATCTTGTTTATTTCGAAACTTTTGAAACAAATGTATTTTAATGCAGGGACTACCATGCTTTTTTAAATCATGCTAGTAGATACTACACATTTAATTTCCTTTCTGAACATGTCCTTCTCGCCTTACAGGTAATTGAAATGTCAACTGGCAATATAAACCTTTGTTCTTATACCTATGTATCAAGTTGCCTTGAAAGAAACACTTTATATTACGTATATATGACTTTAACTGGAAAAGTTTTTTAAAGTGTCTTTGCAATAAGAACACAGCGATTGTATAACTTAATTTATTGACGACATTTTACATGATGTAGTAAATATTCGACTCCAATTGTTTCACATCTTAACATATTTTAAAGCTTAACACCACATCCCACATTAGATTTCAACGATATATTATCTTTGGTTTCTCTATAAATGAATTTGAAATTCAAAAACACTGATGATAAACTACAAAATAACTCATTAATTCAATACAAATGTAAAAACCTGCGGTTGTTTCAACTTTAACTTTAAAAAAAGCATTCACTGGCATTAAAACAATTTCAATAATAATGAAAAGTGATTTTGACAGTGACAAAAGAAACAATACGATTGTATCCCCAAATTTAAACATTAACCTCAAAATGATTGCGTCCGAAAACAGCGAACCAAAACAGTGTTATTAAATAAGGCAAATGAATATTCATTCATTTTTAATATTATTCATAAATCTAAAATATTTTTATAGCGTCATTTTCAAATTCAGAGGGCGCTTCTCATAGGCGCTCCCTTGACCATTGAGTCTTCATGACGAATATCTGACCATCTCAACTCCCTTAGGATCATACAACACTATTAGGCACGCTGAGTTAATGTCACTTCCATCCCTTACGAAGTACACATTTACAGCTGGGTGGACTGGGACACATAGTCACAGTTGGTTTCTTTGTCTACTGCACGTTGTTGTACCAGCGACTATGTGTCCGCTGTTTTCTTGTGGCCACCATCTGGCCATTAACCATCGGGTTCTGGGTTCTCGAAGGTGCACACAGCTGTTAAGTGTAGACTGGAGCATCAAAATTTCAGGCTTGTAAGGCCATTCAATTTGAATTTACAATTTTGTTTTGTAACATGTGCCTCTTAAAAGTATGACGTCAGAAAGTTAATAAGTGACCTTTGAATAAACTCTCATCGATCAAGCCGGAAGGGAAGTACTATCGTGGGCGTGGCGCGGTATCGTGTATTAAAGAACCGTGGTTTGGTCATCAATGCTATGAAGTTATTCATATCTTATGTATATACTGCTTGACAAGTGGGAATTTCATTCATAGGTCAAAGATCAACATTGTTTGTGACGTTATGACTGTAAAAGTCTGAATATCCATGTTAAAAGTTCTCTATCAAAGAACACAATCATGTGTTTATGAAAACCAAAAGTAAATGATCGTTAGATATTTCCATGTCGTTCTTCTTTTCAGCGATGTATTTAAAGATATTCTTAACAGTAATACAAAACGTTGGTGGAAATACACACCATAATCGTAAAATAGAATTCTTACACTTCAGACAGACAAGTTATTGGCCATTGTTATCACATTTTTAACTTAAGCAATGCCAATAAGCAAAATCGAAGAAAGGACTTAAGTGAAAAATACATCAGGGAATAACAATTGTTCCAATCTAAAGCTAACTAAAGGCAACACTAAAATAACGACACCAACCGAATCAGTAATTCTACTCTTTTTCTCTCTTGGGTCTCAGCTTGCATCCATAGAAAATATACCTCTTTGGTTTAGGAAAAGCACTCAGACCATTTGTACAACGAAGCCGACAAGAAGATAAACTTCTGTCTCTTGCTTTTGATGTCCTTCCTTTCGGCACAAAGCCTTTTGCTAAGCACAAACTTCTGAGTCGCGGCAGTCAAAATGACGGACAATTCCAAGATGAGATCATACCCAGTGTTGACTCTGACGACACAGTAGCACGGGTACGGGACTATGGTGGAGTACGAAGTCGCTGACACTGCCTGTGAGAGTACGGCGGACGGTATCCAAGCCCCTGGTACCAAGGATGATGAGATCCGCTCTCTCCTCCTCCGCTACCCGGATGATAGCCTCACCTGGCGCGCCGTACACGCTCACCACTTTCCCGCCAATCTGAAAGGGAGATAACTCTGAATATAGAATAGGTCAAAGGGAGATAACTATGAACTCACAATTAATATACAGTCAGAGGGAGATATTTAAAGGTAGCTGTACCCTTGATATGGTACCCGAATATTACTGTTTTTATTGTCTCAATCGTTTTATCTCTTCCTGCCAATATGAAAGGATGAGGACCCTTGATTGGCACGATTTAGCTAAAGGGAAATATCTGAATCAAAAAGACCTGCGACAGTGTCAGCGACTATTGCATGACTTTGATGGTATGGGTTCGTGTTCAGTGCTATTGTACATGGTGTTGTCCAAAACATAACAATGTAATATTTGTCCACAATATATTTTTTCTACGCTGAGCCTCAGTCAACATACCCCCGTAGCCGAGCTGGCATAGTGCAATAGTTATAAGTGGTTGTATGGTTAACCTGAAAGATGAGGTTGTTTGGTGCTGAAAACCCTTCAAATATGAAGGTCGATGTTATCATATTTGTAATACGTGTGGAAAATATTTCAAACAGGCCAGGTTCTGGAAGTGATAATGAAAGGAGTCGATTATGTCAAAGGTGATATCACTTATATCCAATCATCTGGCTAACACCTCGGCGATGTTCGGGTCGATAAAATCTGTTCTGTGTAATTATTTTTGTTCGGGCAGGATGTCAAACTTGACTGATAAATTATTGCATTGGCAGCAAGAATATGATAAATCTCTGGGGGTTCAGGAAGGTCAATTTCCTATGTGTGGATGTATTTTACAGAGAAAGCAATTTCGATGGGTAAGAACAATATCGCGTCCACATAATAAATAACGACTGCCAGTTAAGTTAAGGTTGTACTGGATGAATAATATCTTTGAATGCTTCGATTATAAAACCATTATAACATTTTTCTGCGCCTAGTATTATATTATAATGTTGACCTACGATCTAACTTAACAGGGATCAGATGACATTGTATTTCTATTTCCGGGTGCCCCACCCACCTGCGCCTATATTCTGCAGGAAGAGAATAATCAAAAATGAAAATTAATGAAGAGAGAACATCAACGTAATTTAGCATAATTATGTAGAGGTGCTGGTTATCGGTTCACCAATCTCATTCAAATATGACCTGTATTCCTACACAATGCCTTGTATCTGCGCAACGTAGATAGCGAAATTATGGTCCTTTTAAATGTGATTGGCGGTGAAACTACATCCGGGTGCTCTACATACCTGCGCGTGCCTCATCTTCTCCTGCAGGGAGAGAACCATCTGCTTCATCTTGATCGTCTTCTCCTCCATTTTCGCTACCATGTTCGCCTCCACGTTCGGGTTGCCCATTGCGAATGTTGCTGGAAGAGGCGTTAATATTATTGATAAATAGAGGATATTATATGAGCGTCCATGACGTACTACGTTTACGACACGAGTGCCTAAATATTAGTATTTCCCGAGCGGGAGCGAGGGACATACTGATATTTAGGCATGAGTGTTGTAAACATAGTAGGCCTATGTCATTGGCACGAATATAATATTCTGTTTATTACTGTAGTCCCAAAATGACGTCAAAGTACTGTTTTTAACGTAACGTCACAATGAAAAAGGATAGGGCAAAATATGCAAAATATGATCCTCGATATGACTGCCCTGGTAGGTAATAATATAATATTTGTAGGCTGTAGAACACATGTTTAATTATTCTGAGGTTCAAATGCATGACACTGGTTTATGGTGATACTCTTGATCTTTTTGCTCCGCCATGTTTGCCTCGAAGGTTGAAGGTTCAAGGTTCAACATATTTATGGTTTCTCATTAGCGAAGGTCATTTGAAAATGGACAACATGGTGTAATTCCAAAGATGGCAATACTAGATTTTACAATTACAATGTTTACAAAAGTTCCATTATGGCTTTAAAGTATTTTGATCTTAAAAGTGATTCTTTCTCTGTTAAACTGTGCAATGTTATTTATTTTGTTTTAGAGATATGTTCTTATTTACTTTTGCCGTGAACATGTTAACGTACATTTTATCATCAGTATATCACATTACTAGATTGTTAATTTGTGTTCATAACATCGATTCTATCATATTGTGACATGATATTATCTACTTTTTAAATCTATGTCATATTTATGTTCTCAAAACATCTTGTGGGATTTGAAAATGTATCAAATTCCATTTATAAACTGCACTACTCTTCGCCTACACTTGCTCATAAACATGGTTTAACAGTTGTTTAGTGTTTTTGCATCCTTTCCAAATTGAGACATTTCTATCACCTGAAAATCTTTGACGAAATTTCAGCAATACACGTATTAAATTTCAATCAGAAATGAGCCACGTGCTGTAACATGTGTATCTTGTGTTGTCGCAGTGCAGTACATTTGGTTTCTCTGTTTGCGAAGCGTGTTACAGATAAAATCTATAGCCTGGTTTCGGTTCGCAATCGCTTACAAAGCATATCATTTTTAATGACTGTGCTTGAATTGAAACCGTACGTTGCCCTAGTCAGGACTGTTGCTTAGAAACACAACTATCAAAAAGGTCACTGTACCAATACTAGATGCAAGGTGCAAGATATGAAATCTATCTTAGGTACGGAAGTACGATATATAATATAATATGAAATCCTTCAAATCGCGTCATGAGAAAATAATCGAGTTAAAATATACAAGCTTCAGCCTATAACTGTTTCAAGTTTACTTCAAAACATATTTTCCATTGGATTTGGTGTAGTCCCTGGTTTGAATGACGTCAAAGTACAAAACTTAAAATAGAAAACTCGGGGATTTGAAACTGGGTTAATACGAGACAATGTCATGTCACAAATGCCTTGAGTAATCCACTGTGAAATCAATTTGATTTTGAAAATGAAATTGAAATTTAAGGAATTCGTTATTTACGGTTTTATAAACTACGTAGATTTTATACATTGGAAAGGTTACAGGTCCGAGGTTTGTGGTATTGGCACAATAACGTACCTGTAACATTGCTGATGCGGAAATAATTGATTTATTTATAATTGATAACACAATAAATGATAAGAAAATGATTGGAATATAAATGATGAGAATTTGAGATTTATGTATGTGTATATTTGTATGTGCAAGCTGAAAAATTAGTTTTCATAGGCCATTTTCGTTATTAAACCAGATTTCCGGTTTGGTTGAAACAAATGTCTATCCCTTACATTCCTCAAATTGCGATGAAGGTTTTCTTAAGAACAACTGAACGTTGTGTTCTTCCGTTTTGCATCAAATGAATGTTTTAAGTTTAAATGTCTCACTACAATGATATCTGTCAAGTTTCATAATCTCAAATCATGACATTAATATGACACACTATCTATGAAATGTCTTGTGTTTCAAAGTTCAGATACTCCTTTTCCAGTAATTTAAGAAAAATATGCTGACGTTTCAAATTCAATTTACATCGTGGTACTTTAGATGATAATTTTCCAAATGGATTTCAAATGTCACTCAAGAAAACAGTATCAGGTTAATATGCCACGCAGTGCGTTCTTCGTCAAACTGTCAAAACATTCTATACATTAAACAACAAAAAGTTTAAATTACAAATATATAAACAATAAGATTGAAATATAACGTTGTAATATTTATCCAAGTCGTATACAGTTTTACAGTTTTAAAGCAGATCACATACCTTCTATTGTTTTCTTTATATATTGTATTTGTCAGTCATAAAAAATCTGGCATGTAATGCAACATCAGAAAATTGTATGAGATTTTACAAATTTAGCTTTTTTTTTGACAAACCAAGACGAATATAACGTCCTATATAAGCCGAAAACTTCCTGAAGTTACCTTCTTGAGGTAACGCTCTCCCAAATACCAAAACAAGGGAAGATTTTGTTGCTTCCCAGCCATGCAATGATCTACGAAATATCTGTAAGTTTGTGTCCGAATCTAAATAATGATTTCCTTTTTAAAAGGCCTATTTCATGATAGGTTTTAACATAACAATGAAGTGTAACCAACTCACGTCCTAGCAGGATTGCGTTGAGATTGTTGAACTCCGGGCAGTGTACGATCACAACCTGGTCATGTGACCTCCTTGTGTTCTCTGTGTACCCTGGAATTACAAAGATAATCTACAAAATTACACAAGGCCTAGAAAAAGGTTATGTTTCTGGTTTCCCGCCGTAAGTTTCAAACCCACGCATAAAGCATTTCTAACCAGAAGTTGACAATGAAAAAAGAATTGAACTTTATTTCAGTAGCCAAGTTAGCCTCCGGTTACAGCCTGGGACCTTTTGAACATTATAACAATGACTTATCGGGATAGAAAAAATATTTTATCATATACCATAAATATTTGAAAGATTAATCTACCGATGATATTTTGCATAGCTCTTTGTGTCAGACACTAAAATACAATTGTTTATTGCTCATTAAGCTTTACCTTTGTCGTCCTTGAGCATGTACGCCCTTATGCGCATTGTTACATGCATTATATACATCTAAAACAACCTTGATTGCTTATAGACATCAATATTCATACAAGCTGAAAAGTGAAAAAAAAAAATTCTGTTGTCGATATCTCGTGCCCACTGACCTTTTCTTTCGAAGTAATATGAAGACAACATCTCCTTGAATAATTAATTCCGCGTCGCCAAAAGAGATATGATAGTTTAGTATGAAATGATACGTACATGTAGTTCAAAGATATACTATTATTAAGTGTATTATAGTACAGGAAGTGTCAAATAATACCTTTTTATTTCTGACCGAGGTTCTTTTCCAATCCAAATATTGCCAACGATTGTACTGTCAATGACTAACCGTTATTTTCAGTTACTCTGAAGAGAATCCTTTTAAGATAACTGCTCTATTAACATTCAACGTTTCTAATTGATCCTGATCTACATTTGCGAAAATAATTTAAGAGTAACTGACAATAACGGTTATTTTTTTCAACTCGTATGAGGTTCAGACAGTTTGACCTTCCATGTCCTGTCTTAAAAACTGTTTGATAAACATGTTCGATTATAAAATGTTACTCGAAAGAAATAGGTATCGAGAGAAATTGAAAAGAAACGTTTTCATAGTAAAAAAGGTATAACTTATTGCTTTTATTGCTTATATCTTACATTTGAAGCAGAAATGAGTTTGATTGTCTCAGCTCCTCATAAATCAATTGATTCACATATATTAACAATACTTTGATAGGCAGCTAACAGTATAAGAATATAAATTAAATTCAGCACTTAAATTTCACATTAACAACATAAGTTCAAAAAGACTGCTTCTTAATTTTCATTTTTATCAACAACTTAAACCGATAACGCGATCAGTTGATGATGTATTTGAATATTTAATGAAAATATTGATTTCCAAATTCAATACTTCTGATAAAACTTTTAAAAAAAATTGTTTACATTCCAATCAATGTTCGGAATTATGATACCAATTAGCAAACGTCATTCAGGAAAAAAACTCAAATTTTGTCGTGTGACATTTAACGACTTTAAAATATACAGGTAATCATTACTTACATTCAAAGGCGTAATTTGAGTGGCTACTTCCATCCATAGCGATTACAACGATTCGTTCTCTGTCCGCCATCATGCCAGCTTTGTTTACAAAACTGTCAATTTCAGGACGTGGCTGCTCTGACAGGTGTTGCACGCTCAGTCGATGATTGAAAGGCCAAAGGTTACGAAATGCACAACCAGTGTCACGTCATTCCGTTTTCACTTGAAACATGCGCCTGTATTCTAAGCGGTTTCATTCTTGCTACCTTAAATATTTAAAATAATTGCTTTGCAAGCATTTCAACGAGGTAAGATTGCTCGCGTTAGAAATGTACAAACCGGTTTTAGATTTCATGCAAAATTGATGACAGCGTATCGCGCTGTGGAATAGTAGTCTATTACGGTTCTGATTCGTGTAGTGAAACTTCCTATATCGCATGATTTTATAGCTATTTTAGTTCATATTCACTTAAATGTCATTTTCGTGATGAAGGAAACAGTTTTCTGACAATAATTCTAACTCTTTGTATCAATTCCATCACGTTTCTAGTGTGGAAGTAAAATCGATTTCGCCTGTGTAAATTTTTCTAGCAGACAATATATAGTTATGAAATAATAATTTCGTTTTCAACGTGAGATGTGACTTAAAATATGATACAACGTTAATACCATTTCTGATTAAACTTGTGATTCATATAAGCTTCTTCACAGAGCAAACTACTTTCACCTGTAGTAACTAAATTTACAACTGTATAAGGGAATTGAGAGAACAGGGTCACTTTGTAACATATGGTTAATTGTAACAAGGGGGAGTATACCAAATGTTCAGAGTCTGACATTTGTAGAATTATTCCCCCAGCTTCCCTGCTGTTTATCATTAGAATGTTGATTCACTGTTTCCAAAACTAAGATATGAAAGACAAAAGTCGAGTTTTCCACTTAATAACATTTTATCACAAACAATGAGAAATCGCGTGTAAGTGTAAATATACAATTGATATATCTCTTTTTACCTTGAACCCTACTGCCATATATTAAAGCAGACATTAATTTGTGACTCGTTTACTCGTTACAGATCATGAAACTGAACAACCAACACAAGGCCAAGTTTCAACTGATTGCAAACTGAAAATAAAATCTAAAACCATAAGTTGATTTCAGACGGTTTCACCTTTCCTTGAAAGAAACTTTGATAAATGGATTTTAAAAGAATGATTATTCCTATACGAGTAAAATTCGAGAATTAATTGCCTCAATCATTTTTACTTTTCTTGGTTGTAATAGCAATCACTTATGTAATCAATACATATTTACAGATAAATGTTTTCAAAATGTTGTAAAGGTTAAAAGTTTCTATATCATCTGATAATATCCAGCTTGTTAGATAAGATAGAAATAAAATGAAAAGAGTTTTCTTCATTTTCAGATTTTGAGCTCTCAAGTCTTTTTATAGATCTGTAAACTGCCAAACTAACAAGACTCAAGAGGCCAATTTACATTGCAATACCGGTTTATTCATCAATCAAAGACGTTCATAGCATAAAAGTCCTTGGACAAATGAAGTAAAAATTGTTACAATTGTTCCGTTTTCCCCTATTTCTGATCAGTGGTTTCCATGATATTTCTTTTGGCTTTACCATATATATGCTGATATGAATGAGTTGATTCTCAGAAATAACGTGTTCCCACATTAAGGGGCTATAGACTGCGAGCTTCAGTCACTCAGTTATAGTTTGTTGCAACCTAATTGTCCATCACTCAATGTTGTAAGACAACGTTATGGATGAAAACGTCTTTATTCATTTCATATGACTTTTCTGGAGAATTTCTTTAAGTGGGCGAACAAGTTATGTTCCATAAAAATACTTGTATCACTTGACCATTAAATAATCCCATTCACAGTGTTCTCAATTAGTTCAATAGTGCTCAAAGTATCCTACAGGTATATAATAGGGTGTGGCTTGATATGAATATTTAGACAGAAATGAGGGGAACATAACCCTATAGATCCATTATGTAGGAATACATTTTGTAACGCTTTTTGCTATATTCTTCATGAAACTATTCATGGCTCTCTCAGAAACTACAAGGTAAAATTACTTTGTTTCCGTATCAAATATACATTTTGCTAAATGCATGCTCATGAAATGGTGTGATTTGATGTGTATTCCAGTCTTTCCTTGGCTCTGTCTCTTTGTGTCTCAAAGTGTTTGTCTCTGTATCTGTCTCTTACTGTCTGTTATTCTATTAGATCGATGTTAGTCATTATAAGCAAGTTACAAACACCTGACACAAATTGACTTAATGTAACACACGTTCAAAACTTCAAATGTCCATAGCGCTTTGAACATTGCTTGCAGTGAAGGGAAGTACATTTAATAGAATTATTTGTTAAACCAATTATGTATCTGACAGTGAGTTATGACAGTATTCAGTTGAAATGCATTCAAACCCCTGAACACTGAGCATCTATTTACTTCATTTGCAGAATCTTAAGAAATTATGCTTATCATCAAAATATATATAATAGAGGGTGAAAGATTTTTAGAGGATTGAGGACAGATTGTAGTGACATAATGGGAATTGTAAGAGAACAGCAACAGCTCATGTACATATATTCGATATCAGGTAAGACACTGACGTGACGGTATTATGAGAATAATTGGAAGACTTCCAAGTCTGGGAACAGTTCGAAGGGAGAATCCATTCATTTGAAATCAATCCATTTCAACATTTAGCAACGAGACACCGATATATATTTCTTACCCCTGGACTTATTTCTTGATACATAAAAAATTATATATATGAACCTTCTATCTATCTTGCGGAAATACACATGATGTTACTCGATCAACTAAACCTACAGAAACAATTTTGATCAACTTTCAGTTATCAATATCAAATATTTCTAGACAAAGATTGTCATATTGCAATAAAGTACTTAAATCGCAAATAGATTTTGTCATTCTCTTTAACCATCAAACGATATGTTTTCTCGAATCTATCTTTAAAGGTGCCAAATTTAATAAAAAACAAATTTATGACAGATAATTTTATTTGAGCTAAAATCACGAAATTTATTATCTTTATATTTCGTAAATATTCCATCAACCAAGAACATGCTAGTCATCATACGGCATGTTCTCTGGAATCGTGATAGCTTGATCTCTATCTATTAACAGTTTTAAGTCAATATGGACAATGTGGTATAAGGTTTAAGACCTCAAGAATATTTGATTTATCAAACGTTTGTCATTATCGTTGTAATAAACACGACTACAAGATCACATATACTTTGGTGAAAGATATCGTAACATGTAAACCCTATACTCTCCCACTCACTCACTCGGTAAATCCTGGGAGCGCCAGATCAAGCGAGTAAGATCGAGCGAAATGGGGTTCACAAATACAAGAGTTCTCCACTGAGGAGAAGCAGCTTCGACCAATTGCAGCATGGTTTGAACCTCGACTTCTCCATCATATGTTGAGCGCTGAGCGTTTCGAAGAAAGACTTCAAGGAAATTAATGACAATCAATCGTAAAAAATGAATTTTTATTATCTGCACAGATTTCGAATGAATGTCTCTCATGCCAATGGAAAGAGTGGGCTACACATAGAAAGTTAAAATCAATCAATGTCATTTGAGAGGTACATATAATGTTAGAAAATAAAACCTGTATCACGTGTTACGCACTTTGGTTCTTTAATTCTTCTTCATTCATGATATACGACAATAATCTGTGTCGAAACGCGAAAGGCTGTAATTAAAGAAGTTGTTATCCATGAATCACTCTTCATTATCGTCATTCAAGAAGACAGTTTGTAGTAGGCCTACGTATGACGACACACGAGTACGGGTACGTGACTATGGTGCAGTACGTAGTCGCTGACGCTGCCGGTGAAAGTACGCCGTACCGTCCCGAGGCCTCGGGTTCCCGTGATGATCAGTTCCGCTCCTTCCTCTTCCGCTACTTTCACGATTGCCTCCCCTGGTTGTCCGTAAACGCTTCGGACCTTTCCGTGAATCTGCAAGAGTTAAAAATTGGCCGGAATTTTAATGAAATAACTCGCGTGTAGGCTTGCAATGATGCGTCTATCCCGTTAAACTGTAATGATGTCAAAAGTCCTCAAAAAATGATTAAATTGGCTTTAAAATTTAACAAAATTACAAATTTTAGAAAAGCAACCTTATCAAATAGTTGTTCTGTTGAAATGTAATCGTTACAACATATGTAATTCATGACATTTAATAAAACACTTCGAACATTGAAACAGTAGAACTCTTACAAATTAAATTCAAATTTCATTGTCTAATCTCAAAATGTTTATCCCTACATATTATATTTATTGCTGTCTTCTGCTTTGTACATGAGTAATTACTTACCTGGTTGCATGTACATCAATGTATATAAGATACCGTATACAGGTTGTTATTGATGAGATTTGTCTCGTATTACAGCACCAACTTCTAAAAGCCTTAGATTAATTTCTATTGGAGAAATGGTAAAACATCCTTCAAGAGACAACTTTGAAGAAAGAAGAGCCTTCTTCATGTGGGCATTGAAATATGGGTAAGCGTCGTGTCATACTTACTTTCTTAATTATGAATATATTCCTCTCCATTATTGTCCTTCCAACTTCTAAAATGCCTTTCAAGAAGAATTATTATATTGTTTTGATAACATCGCCACTCAAAGAAGTCCATGTTCCTGTCATAACTAACTGCACGCGAACATGAATATATGTAATGCAGAGGAATATATGGATGACAACTTCTTTGTTCATGGTATGCGACGTTTAGTCACCGATTCTTGTGTCGTTCTCAAGCAGAGAAACGTCGCATACCATGAACAAAGAAGTTGTCATCCATATATTCCTCTGCATCATTGTCATTCCAACTTCTTAAATGCCTCTCAAAGAAGTTTATATACATGTGTTGAATGTATTTCAATTGACGGATGTTTATAACATTACAAGATAAAAAAAATGAGACCTCAGCGGATTCCATCTTCCCTTCAATTCCCCGGGTCATCCTCCTGATACTCTCTGCTTCCTCGTTGAGGACGTCAGGCAGGGAGGACGCTATACTGGCAGGTCCCATAGCAAACACAGCTGGAAAGGGGATAGGTTACACAGGTTAAACATTATTATGGGGATTAACTTTTGAATGTTTTTGCTTGAAGCGCAGTCGTTGTTTCAAAAGAAGCTAGAAAGTTGGATAGTTTTCACAGGTGAGATATTTAACCGTGTCAAATGGAGATAAAATGACATGAATTTAGACATGGTTATCAACTATGATAAATCGATCAAAATAGAAATGTGTGGGGAAATGTTGTATACTCAGTGAAGCAAAAGGCTTTAAATTGTTCGTTCTGCGTCTAACATTTGACGTATTCAAAATCTCTAGTAATACTAGTGCATGGTTTGAGGTATTCCTTGATGTATAGTCGATTTTCCAAAAGAATCTTCCCCCGCAAGTCATAAACCCTGCATGTTTCAACCACTTGTTAATTTCATTCTTGTTGCATTACGTTTCCTATTCTTTTGCGGCTGTTCCTGAACTAAAAGCCCAATCCGAAATATCCTAGATGGTAGCTGAGATATAACAAACTTAAATAACCCAATGATTAACACCAGCACGAGTTATGCCTTCCAAAGTAAATTGTTCTAACAACGTTACAAGAAAATTTAAGCTGTGAGTTTGAGGTCCCATGATTTCATCACTAGAGTCATTTATAAGAAGTATCGACAGTTGGAGGAACATATTCCTTTAAAACCAACCGACGTTGTGGTGACAATAGGAAAGTTTTAAGTCGGATTTAATGATCGGAAACCGGAAAATGATGAGTCAATCTGTCAATCAGTCAAACGTAATTTTGGAAACTTAACGATTTTGACTTCCGTGAACAAAAATAACTATTCTAAGATTTTAATTAAAGACAAGTATTAATCATTCTTTGTCGCTTTTGGAAAAATATGTCATATTTTTTTACTCAACATAATGAATTATGTCTGTGTTATTCATATCAAAGAAAAACAGTGTATGATGAAAATCGCGGAGTGACCTCTTTAATGTCTGAATAGTTCATTGGTTATATGTGTGATTCGTTAGAAATCCTTTTTATGCATTAAGTCATGGTGATGAATAACTATAATTCTTACGTTACTAGTTACGTTCAGATATGTATCAACTATTTTGAAATAGAAAGACTCATCAAAAATGCCCTCCCATGCCACAGAAAGTCTTTCAACTCTCTCAGTATGCGCCGCTGAATGGATTGACGTTTTCTTGTTTCCATTTAAATAAATTATTTCTATTTTTGGTAAAAAAATATAAATTTGGAAAAGCAGAAATATGAACCTTAGTAAAGTTGTTCAAGTTTTGGGGTATTTAATATAATCTAAACAGGAGTGTCAACTAAATTATATTTTCCACGAAATATTCCCGCTTTTGACGGTGTCTCAGACGACACCAGGTCACGTTGACAAAAAGAAATATAAAGGTATGAATTATTCATTGCAAGTGAAATCTTCAATCATCTCAGCTCAGGTTTATGGTTATCGATTTTGTAAGAATATGCTTCAAGTTACGAATTTGGCAACTTGCATATTGCAAACTCGATGTACAGTGTATAATTCTTTTGGACTCTTTTTGTCTTCAATTCTCATAAAAAAAATATTACACATACGAATTTGGTTTGATAGTCTAATGATTTAGAACTTTTACATAAAATTAAGTATTTTGTTTGCTTTGTATCAATCTGATACATCTTACAAGATATTATCCTTTTAATTATTGATTTTATCTATCAATATTGGTATATCATTTCACAAGTCTGAAATATGGATGATCTTATTATTTTCAGAACTCATGTATAAGATTTACTTATGCAGTCATTGTAGTGGTATTGATAGGCATTTGGATTATACTAAATATACAATTTGTTAACGTATTTACGATGCAAGTTAAATTGTTAGGTTTATGTTGTGTATGTATATCCGATAAACCTTGACACAGTGAGTCCATACCAGACACAAATGACAAATTGGAATATTGTGATATCTGTTACAATAATAAATCCTGACATATTAAACTACCTTATATCAAAAATGTTTGATATTCTTGAATTGATATATTAGATGTTTCGATACATGAGACGTCCAATTATCCTACATCTTACGTAGTAAGAAATCGTATATCTGAAAATATGACAATGATGTAAGCCTACGATAGCCACTTTAAATTATATTTCATCTGACATATTCAATTATCTTTTATCTAACACGTTTAAATATATATCTTATATGATTTTCGATTAGATACAACATTTTAATTAAAAAATCATTGCCACTCACGTGATTGCCACATTTTGCTGGTCTCAGGGCAATGAACTGCCACCACAAAGTCACGTGCTTTTCTGACGTTCTTCACATACCCTGAAATATGGAACCATTGTCTGTATCTGTATTTTGTTCTGTGTTTACTTGACAGGAAAGGTTTGATATTTCTGTCATCTCTTGTTTCCTCACTGTCAAACATGAGGGTGTGAAAAGTTGAAGAGAGATGTATGGATGACAACTTCTTTGTTCATCTGCTTGATAACGACACAAGAATGTGTATCAAAGGTTGAATATCATTCATAAAAGGTCATCAACAAATGTCACTTCAGTAGCATCATTTCAATTTCTAAAGTATCTTGAAATACGCTTTATCTAATGACATTATTATACATGTTATGTAACCCGCCGAGCGAAAGCGAAAGACACCGATACATAAAATTTCACATGACGGAACTAGAATCTCGCTCTGTGAAAATGCAAAGCAATAGTAATATCTTCGCCTGAACGATTAAAAAGAGCACCTATTATTTTTCTAATATATTGATAATTGTCAAACTGATACATTGAAGGTTGAAAGAGACATCTTGGTGAAAAAATCTCATTTTTTATACACTTAAATAAGGCTTTGAATAATTTTTTACTTAAAACTTTCTAACACAAATATGAAATTCAACAACCGCCGCAATCTCAATCACAAAAGCACTATTAAATAAATACATCTTCATCTTGTCAGTGACCTATAGCCACAATTCGTCTTCAAATCTAGACCATTAAAATCTTCATATGTCACAGCTGGAAAAACGGAAAGTAATTGGATATAAAACGACTTTAACAACTCTTCCAGAGTAGGCAATGTATACGTACAGTCGAAGGCGAAGTTAGCGTGTTTACTTCCATCTAGCGCAATAAGCACTTTCCTATAGCCAGATTCCGTCATTACGTCGAGTTAATTGTGGCGGATAAACAACCATCAACCCTGTGTAGGTATAAGTATAGGTATAAGTATAACCTTGATCTGCCTGAGTATGCATAGATAACAGGTTGCGTGTACCTGGGGAAGATTACAGACTGTTGGACTTCAATGACCTGATAATAACAGGACTTTAGTTCTAAATAAGATTTTCACATAATTGTCTGTTGACATTGACAGTGTCTGGAAATAACGCTGGTTTGAACCCAGTGGCATGCGTAACAATTGTTCAGGGATTTTGCATGCATTTAGGTCCGACATTAGTTTTTCTATATACAAATGTTGATCCGCAGAACTGTGCTGCAACACAATCAAATATAAAGTGATTTAAGGTTGAAAGATGTCAACTGAAAGAAACCAAAGACCCTCCCACAAGTTGAAACTTGAATTCATCATATTTTCATCTATAATCCATGATAAAAAAGTGCATCTTTTATCTACCTGTCAAAACCCCCATTATTATCATTGTTTGATGGAAAATATACTAGAAATGTGTCATGGTAAATAAACGAAATTAAAAGATGAATGAATCTAAAACGTCATTTCTGTGCATACCTCGACGAAGAACTTATCTGGAACGGATGTTTTGAATACAATAACCCTCTTGTCTTGATGTCGGCATTTCAACAGTTGGTGGAACGATGGTGCATAACATTGATTTTTGTTAATATCTATGAAATATTGACGATAACATGACGATACTCAAAGGAAATATCGTTCTAAGACACATAAAATTGTTACAATAGCCTAACAGAAACCAGCGCAAGGGAAATTTGGAATTCTGGACACATTGACCTGGGGAGGTAGTCTAATGTCAACATTGGGCAAAATTGATTTGTCTGTCCTTAGATTGACTTTAGATAAGATCCGTAATCGAGACGCATTGAGTGTGAATCAGGATTAAGCAAACCACGCACGATTCCATTCGATTTTATACTGTGTTTGCCAACCATTGATGGTTGAGGGATTGGACACGTTTTACTTTGCAGTAGAGGCTGTTAAAAGAGTTAGATGACTTGGGCTATCGTAACACGACTGGTGCCATTATAACAAAGCTGTTTGCTGAGGGAGAACGTATTTAAATGCAATCACTGGTAACACTGAAGACGGTTTTGTTTTGATAACCCGGATGAGCAGACGACACTGATAGTCAACAGACGACACTTTGGTTCCGTGTCTGTTGAGGTGACATGCTAGTATTGCATTAGGAAAAAGGTTTTTAGATGTAGCAATGAAAAACATCCTGATGAACAATAAGCTCGTAATTGAACTTTAGGTTTACCTGATGTAGCATATACTGCTGGTTCGGGTTCTGTTTGTTGGCATTGAAACCTTTGCTGCTAATTAATGTTAAAGGTTTGCAATAACTTTTCTCTCTAGCTAGATCCATGTATAGCATTACGGTTTGTGAACTTCATTAAACATTAGGACTAGTTTAACTGACAGTAACTAAATGTTATATCCAAAGTTAACGAAGAAAGTATCCTTTAATGCCAGTGGCAATAAGATTGCACCCGGTGTATATTCAAATCCTTTGGTATGAACCTTCTTGGTAAGACAAACAATTCCCTTAACTCAAACCTCAAATCCTATCCTATATGATGAAATTAGTTAAAGAACAATGACAAGAATCTTACAGTAAGCAACATTGCTTTTGGATATTACTGTGCAGTCACTTACATAGGCATGCACAAGTTTGAAGTCATATTTTGTGTTCTACAACACTGGTCTATCTCAGATATTACTGATCAGCTATGCAGAATCAACAAAATACGATTCGCAAGATAGAACGACCTACTGGGTGCTGACTTGATTGTTATTTAGCAACTGTTTGGGCAATGATCTACTAAAGATATCTGCCAATGGATAATCCATTGTTTGGGAAATGTTCAAATATATATCTTGTTTGCACTTCAATGATCCAATGACTTAGTATCAACAAAACTGATTGACTGTAACTGACTTAAGCATCAGTATAAACATACGGAAAAAAGTTTAGCACCCCATAAATTCGAAAACTAAAACATAGAGCCATTGGCTCTGTAGCTCATCAGGCTGTATATTTGATTTTGCTTTAGGGTGTGGCCAATGTGTTTCCCCCCTTAGTAGGGGCTACAGGGTCACAAAATCTACAATTATTAATCTTCACTTGTCAAGGAGTCTGTACACTATGTTTAAGCTTTCTAGGCCTTATGCTTCTGGAGAAGAAGATGAAAATAGTTTTTAAGGGCTTGGCCCCTGTGGCCCTTATTAGCTACCAAAGCTACAGTTTTTAATCCTCACTAGTCAAGGAGTCTGTACACAAGGTTTCAGCTTTCTAGGCCTTATGGTTCTGGAGAAGATGAACATAGGTTTTAAGGGCTTGGCCCCTGTGGCCCTTATTAGGGGCCACAGGGCCACTTAAGCTACAATTTATAATCCTCACTAGTCAAGGAGTCTGTACACCAAGTCTAAGCTTTCTAGGCCTTATGCTTCTAGAGAAGAAGATGAAAATAGGTTTTTAGGGCATGGCGCCTGTGGCCCTTATTGGGGCCACAGGGCCACCAAAGCTACAATTTATAATCCTCACTAGTCAAGGAGTCTGTACACCAAGTTTTAGCTTTCTAGGCCTTATGCTTCTGGAGAAGAAGATGAAAATAGGTTTTTAGAGCGTGGCACCTGTGGCCCTTATTAGGGGCCACAGGGCCACCAAAGCTACAATTTATAATCCTCATTAGTCAAAGAGTCTGTACACAATGTTTCAGCTTTCTAGGCCTTATGCTTCTGGAGAAGAAGATGAAAATAGGTTTTTAGGGCGTGGCCCCTGTGGCCCTTAGTAGGGGCCACAGGGCCACCAAAGCTACAATTTTTAATCCTCACTAGTCAAGGAGTCTGTACACCAAGTTTCAGCTTTCTAGGCCTTATGGTTCTGGAGAAGAAGTCGAAATTCCACAAAGTTTACGGACGGACGGATGGACGGTCGTTTTGTCAACAGTTATTGTCAATTATTGACGAAATGGCTGGAATCATACGATTTTGGAACAATCTTTGTATTCTTTTTAGTTCAATATGTTAATCAAACACTTCTCGTTGATTTCTAGGGGTCATTACAGTTGACACTGACCATCTTTTGTTATCAACCCATTTTCTTGAATTTTGGTTTTTGGAGAATTTGCGACTTTGGAGGTTATTAGAGGTCTATAAATAGTGACTTTTGACTAAAATGTTGTCACTTAAGTTTGACTGGAGGGCTTGAAAGAATTGAATTGCCCACATCACAACTACCAATAACAATTTTCTTTTTTTCCAGAATAATGTAATTTGTATTTGACATAAAACTACAATTTTATGAATGCAAATATCCAAAAGATAACGATATCAGGATGAAACGTTCTTCCATTAACTGCTAAATTATGGATCTATCATACCATACGATTATTTCTACAACCACATCGCCTAGTTTCTTATCAGGCAACTTTTGCAGCTGAAAAATCGTAGGGGTGCTTAACTTTTTTCCATATGTATAGCTTGCTCAGTTTATTGGAATTGCGATGTTTGAGAGCTTTGAAGGGCAAGACACTTTCTTGATGAGCTTTAAGATTGGACCTGCCGAAAAAGGCCTGACAATTATATCAGCATTGGGATCCACTTTGGAGGCAGGGACATTGCAAAATGAAGTTAGTAAATTAGAAAAGGGGGATTATTCATCAACACACACTTACCTATTGACTTCTATATTGATTACTGTTTTAATGACAAAACACAAAACAAGAGTTACTTGTATGACAAATGTTTATTGAGGCCTGATAATACTGGATGGCAACAGAAGAACCTATACAAGGGAGAGTAGCAAGCATGAATAACACATTTATTTGAGAGTTATCTCCCTTTAACTGATTACAAGCTACTGAAAATCTTTTCACATCTTTAGAGTCTTTTAAATATCAAGACAAAAGAACACATAACAAGTGTGTCATTTGCATAAATTTAACAGTTTTATCTTAAATTGAAAATAAATATTAACAGGAAAACTAAACAATGTTTAAGTTATGTATTAGACAATGCCATCAATATGCTTGGAATTCAAATTCAGGCTATTCAATACACATGCTAACACAACTGAATATCCTTAACAAATTACTTAGTTACAAAAATGAAACAACTACTACTAGGATATACCTACAAACATATTGGATAGTATTATATCATTATGGGACTTGCTACAAATAATAAATACTAGGTTCAAGTGGATACATAGAATATTGGAAATGAACTTAAATCCCCCAGGTGAAATTGAATAAAATGGATAGGAAGCTATATGACTTTTATATTTGATAAAGTATAATTAATTACTTAATGTGTTACCTGATCAAAGTTCAAGCAAGTCGTAAGTGTTTACTTAAGCCATGTCTTATCTATCTAAGTGTTACTGGATACAGGATAAGGTTAATCTAATCAAATGCCATCATGGTCCATAATGTGTTTACATCCTTTACAATTACAGATTTGAGATAGGTCAGAAGGTCAAGGCATAGCAGAGATGTCATAAGAATAGATGTTCTGAAACAAAGCGTGTCATTTTTTTCATCTGTGCCCTTTTTTCCAAGATTTATGTTATCGCAGAATGTAACTGAAATCCTGAATATATCATCAAGTTTAAGGTTAGTGGTAATGTCTGAGAGACTATTTTGGAACTCTGGTTCCTGACTTATTGGTTGTGGAAGACTTGAATGTCTAAGGCAAAGCATGGACCAAAATATATTCTCATACAGTTTACTAACTAAATGATAATATAAGTAAGCACATGGACCATGACTATTTTTTATGGATGTATGCAGAATAATTTGGAACATTTCCGAATTTCGCAAATCTGATACTGAAAATGAAATATTTATTGTTTGTTTAGATTTTAAGACCAAATTCATTTAATAACCAAGACTTATTTTGAAATGAAAATGAAAACTGTTTTTTCACAAAGACAATATACACATGTAAACAAATATATCTGTTCTTGGATTAAACATCTTTTTCTGAAATATCCTTCCCCAGAGTAATGCTATGACTTTTCCTTCATCCTCCATGCCATACATTTAACATCATTGGAAAACATCTTTCATGGGAATTGTATTTTCTCATATAAAAACTAAACATGACAGAAACCTGTGCAAGCAGAAAATGAATTGTCAGATTTGAAAGAATCCAATTATAAAAGCAATTTACATTGATGAACAGAAAAACTATTTCTACATTCTGTTATGTGATTTCCCCCAAAAGGGAAATAAGAACTTGATATCAAAGCACAAAGATGGATAAAAAAGGACAAAATTTATTTTATTACTGATGATAAATGCAAAATCAATATTAGCTTGTCCAACCTTTTATGTTTGCTGACATTACTTAGTCTTTCACAAGCATCTCCTGTGGATAACAGTGTTTAAACATCAATGATCCTAGGTTAGGATTGGTCCAACTGTAACATTGTCTCTGCAAGTATTCTGAAATAGTGCATATCTCCCAAATTTTCAATTCTTTGCACTGAATATCTTAACTTTCGATCTCTGCAAATAGAAATAAAGCTAACGAAAAAAGTTTAACCTGAGGTAAGATTTAGGTATATAACTCAGTTATACATGTTTATGATTGAGATTGAAAGATGTTGTAGAGATGCAATTTTTGCTGAGAAAGGTGTAAACTTTCAGTCAATAAAGACAATAACTTACTGATACCTGGTGGCTGTCAGTCCTGCTATGGACCAGTGTGAGGAACTATATAAGCTGTCAAATGCCAGACACTTGGTAAAAGCAGAACAGATTTCTTGCAATTGATATTGGATATACCAAGACAATGAACTCCATTGCTGATAAAGGGGACAGAATATGAATTTAACACAAAATATATTTCTTGTTTCTCAAAAATGCCAAAAATAACAATTGATATTATTTTCAAAACAAGGTCTATTGTGTTATTCAGCCTCTCAAAATGGAACTTTTCGTTTAGTCAAATGTTTTGAATTATTCAAAGGCTCCTGATATAAGTAGACAAAATTTAAAGCCCAGTAATATTTTCAAGAAAAAACAATTTGATGTGAAACAAGACATAAATTGTTACAAATCATGTCAAAATCAAACATAAAATTTTAATCATCAAAATGAAATTGCCTATGTAACAGCACTTAGAACAGTGTTTGGGAATAGCTGCGATAATCACAAATTTGTTGAATTGGATTTGAAGATGAGAACATCAAAACAACAACATTAAAAGGCAAAAATGTACACTTGGGATTGATAAGAGAAATAAGTTTTGTAATTTATAAAAAGGACACTTGGAGACAACAGGAAGACAACATAAAAAGGTGTTTATAAGTTGCACAGGAAGCAGCATTTGGAAAGCAGACAACAGGAAGAGGAAGAAGGAATTGTGGGTAATCGGTCCCTGAGGTTTACATTACTATGCTGAATCTGGGATGGGGGGAAGCGGGGACAAAGCAAAAACAAAGCCACATTTAATTATTTCAATTTTGTCAAGTTATCATCCTAAATTTTTCATTATTGTATTTAAATGATTCATATTTCCATATCAAACAATTATTTCAGTTTCACTGTATATGAATCAAATACTTCTATTTGAGTTGAAGAAAGAAAAGGCATTAAACAAGAAAATCAGTAGCATTATACACAAACCAGTAAACTTTAACGATAACAACATAAGTACTTAAATAATTTTGGAAATCCATGACTTCGACATTGCAAGCACATAAATAAGAGAAGCATATTATAAGATATCATACTGTTGTCACCATCCATAACAACAACATTTGTCATAAAGCACATCTAGGCCATATATTTATATAAACATCAACAATAAGTAATGAACTTATCTCTAAGTTGTGAATATTTCAACCCTCAAATAACTCAAACATATGTTCTAACCAACATAATTAAAAATGCAACTGTGATTTTGACATTTTCACAGTATAAGCTTTAATTTGAAACATTATTGCGTTGAATTTAAATTCAAATATTATTAACAAAAATAACAACTATTTAGTTTTGTTAATTCACAATACTTCAAATGAACTAATCTTCATTTCTTGATAATGAAGTACATATTTATAAGCAACAAACTGTCTCAAAATAAATTTGTCAACTCTTTTACTGTAATAAATATTTGATTGATGTGTTATCACCTAATAATGATTTAGTTTGGTCCCTGATAACATAATCTCACCCAACCTAACGAACACCGTAAAACATTTATTGCTTTGCTCATAACTACAATGAACAAATATAACTCCTCCAAATTAGCATTTTTTGGAGGTTTTCTTTATGAAATCATTGATCAATATGATATGCTAATACAATGAAGAGGCGAAAAATATTCATACTTTATTTATAAGGTTAATTTTATAGATTAAGGAATACTAATTTATACAATTTATATATCAGTGTCAATGGTTAAAATATAATATTTAGTGATTATACATGTAGAAAAATATTGCATTTTTAATGCCAAAGCAATGTTAATTGTGAATTTGATACAAGAACCCAAACACTTATACAAGATAGATATCTGATGCAAATTTAAAATTTGATTACAATATGTGTGATAATAATTGATGAATAAGCCATATTAATTCAATTCTAAAACAATGAAGATATTTGAATTAATTACCATTGCATAATTGATAAAAGCTTCTTTATGATGATTAGACTAGAAGAAAAAGAGCTTGTCTGAAAAAAAAAATGTTTTGATATTTTTTATATACCGGTATATAACATAACAAGAGTCTTTCACACAAATTATCATTACTTTCCAATTACTCATTACTCTCATTAGTTTTCAAATGAAAACAATTTTTTGAAGAACCAAATTGTCAGGCTCTGAACATTCAAGACAGGAGGAGTTATTTCCCTTTAATAGAACATTCCCTTTTCTGAACTATAACACTTAATATTTAATTCAATATCTGTATTTCATAAACAAATAATATATTGCCTTAAGTCATCAATAAATTCCTGAATTATAAATTCTTATTTTGAATGAAAAAGTTAATATATTCGACACTTAAAACTATTTTTAATTTATGTCATTTTTAGCTATGTTGCTGAAAGAAATATGCAATTAAATTGCAAGAGTCTTTTTAAATAAATAATGTTTTGTTACTTGATTAAATTAATAGTTGTTTATGAATTAATCAGAAAAAATTAATGTATTTTTTAAATGTAGCAAAATATAATATTTTTACATCACAAGTCAATATGGAAGATGTCAGTGTGTTGAGTTATCTCCCTTGGACTATGCACATTACAAGTGGAAGTAATTTAATTTGAAAATAGAATAATGTACCTGATACATTCATTCACGAATATATTGCAAGATATAAGTTGTATTCTTGCCTCTCCATTTTATCACATTTTCCTGGAAACTGATCAAGATGATATGCAATGACATATGATTGATTGGTATCAATTTATATTGACATCTTCATTCCTTTCAGTTACGTAAGTTTAAACATCTCGTGATATTGATAACCCTCAGCAACATTTGGGGCCCTGTCAGGCCAGGCTTAAGCAAATTGATGAGGAAACTATTAGTAGGATTAGACTACCAAAGATCTGAAGATGAAAACTCCATGGTGAGATTGTTAAACATTTATACATAGGCTAAGATTTCAAAGTACTTTCAGCAGAGTCGTGGCAACTTAAGCTCAATATATGACCATTAACTTATTTTGAAGCTTGCTTGATGTTACAATCCCTGGAATTCAACACTGTTGATGCTGCAAGGTTATTGGGACTTGTGAACAGTTAATGGAAGTCTTGAGTTGTCTTATTTCTAACTATTTCCAAGTCTATTCTCAGTAGTGTCAGTTCACAGCAGTGAAACAGCATTGGTCCATACTCTACTGTCATGTTTTCGTCAAGTAACAGGGTCTCTCCCAGTCTTCTGTGGAAGTGGAAGTGTAAATGCTTGTGGTCCTTGAGAAGCAATTGGTCAAGTCATCAAAAATAATATCTCAGACATTCATTTCATCCTGGCATGAAGATTGAAATAAGTATTCAATGGTCATGGTCAATATTTAACCAAATTGACCAACACTTGGTTTTCATCAAATTATGTTAACCATATGTTGAGGATGTTTCATATTAATTCCAAATGGAAGTTCTTGATTTGGTGTACACAACACTTTGATACTTCTCTTCCAGAACAATTGTATACCATTCAGATGAATCTAAGCAGTTCTGTTCCATCCCAACGATCCAGAAACAGACACAATGCAGAATGTCCCTCTTTGAAAAACGACCGGCGCAAATGCCCTTAATGTTTGACTCGGGCATACTTTCACTTTTGTCATCATTTAAATTTACATAACTTACAGATTGATTTCAAGCTTTTCACATTTTCACAATCTATGAGAGCAATTCAGCAATATTATTTCTGCATACTTGTCACCTTCTAACTTACATGCTGACTGTTTGTCAAGCTCATTCACATATCCACATTCTGTGAGGGTATGAGTACACATCCATATTTAGCAATGAATCTCCAAATCCAGCGAAACTATCTCAGCAAGGTAGTTTCCACAAAAGAGATTCTATACAAGATAGAGTCTCCACAAGTGAGTTCCATAAGATAGACTCTCCACAGGATAGAGATCCACAGGACTCTTGCGATGAATCTCGACCTTAAGTCATATCTCAATAAGACACAGTTTCCACTGAGAGATTAACCACAAGACATATTCTCCACAACACAGAGTCTCAACAAGATAAGAGTCTCCACAGAGTATATCACAAGGAGTCCGGTCTCCACACAGATTAGTTCTTGTGAGACGTGATCTTGGCATGCATCATCATAAGCTCTGGTCTCTTCTCCGCACCTTCCGCTATCGTCTTCATCGACTCTTCTGTCTGGAAGACAAAAAACCATGGATGGTTATTTGGAGGTCTATGTCACTGATAAACTAAGGTCAAGGAAGACTCATATGGTGATTATCACATTATCTTATACACAGGATGTGACACTCCTTTGACCAATGATATTGGAGGTCTTCAGTTAAAGTTTGGAACTTAATGATCATAGAATTTGACCCTGAAAAATAACCAGTTATAAGTCAAATAATTGGAATTGCATGACAAAGATATTGAAATTAAATAACACTGGAGATTGCATTTGAATTGCCCAAGAGTTTGGACAAGTAAAACCAAAATGATTATTACAACCCCAGGTTAAGGACTGTGTGACCTAAGAGTCGTGGAGCTGAAAGGACACAATGACTAACCTCCAGTCTAGTTTTCCTCTCCTCCATTTTGAGTTCGAAGCTGGTCCTGTTGTTGGTCCTCATGGCGTCCTCCCACTCCTTCTTCTTCTGTGTCTGTCTCCGCTCCATCAACTTCTTACTCAACTCAGGCTTCTGCAGCACGTTCTTACCTCTGGAACATTTATGAGAACATGTGTTCTTTCCCCTCGTTCATTCATGAGAACATACATGATTTTACCTATGGAACATATATGTTCTTCCCTAAGGAGCATTTATGAGACAATACATTCTTACATCTGGAAAATTCATGAAAACAGTTGTTACTTCTGGAGCACTAATGAGAACATATGTTCTTCCCTCTGGAACATTTATGCAAACATATCTTTTTAACCTCTGGCTTATTGCTTTGGGGTCCAGAGACCCCAAAGTTATGTAACATTTGATATTGAAAACTAATGGCAGAAGTGTCTCTCTATATTACTCTTGGAAACTTCAAAGAGAAGTTTCAGCCAGTGATATTTGTTTTAAGCATATCCTGGTATTCGAACGACCAATGGACAGAGATGTAGCAAATTTATAACCACGTGACCATGTGGGTGGTAGGAAATAATTGGCAAGCTTTAATTTGGAAACTGATTATTATAATAATGTTATGATGTAAAATATATCTTATATTTTCATATATAATGTGGATCAGTGTTTACACCCTTAATAAATATCAATTTTGCATATGCATGTGAGCTGTTCTGTAGTTATTCGGTGTATTTTTTTGCATTCCACATTCGGAAACGACATTCCATTTTTGTATCAACTAGGAATTCGGTTCCTTCATTGTTTTACTATAACGCAAGCGCCATGGTGACTGATCGTTCACTCAATGCATCTCATTGCTTCATTCATTTGCCATTTTCAATTTCATGTATCAAAACATACCGTTTTGGATGATTTATTTACAATTAAAGGTGTTTTTCGAAGAAAGCATTGACATAGGGCCTAAAGTATGATAAAATATTCTTAAGTGGCATCCTATAACATAATGAAAATGATGAACTTGTAGCTGAGATCATATCTAAATTTATCAGCAACTTTCGGCTGTAATTCGATCAACATTCAATTAAGGAAAATTATTCTTGCAACATGTACTAACCTGAAAGTCAATGGGGAAATTCGTCGGGTTTAAACTAAATTTGCGGGTATTGGAAAACAGTGGATCCCGGCAAGTTTACTTGCGCAACTATTTATCTTCTGATTAATCACTGGCTCTTGTATTAAACTCACCGTCAGTTATCTTTAAAGCAACATGAATTTTAATTACCGTATTAATGTTAAAAATTTATATCATAATTGAGATAGGAGACGTATCTATCATTGTTGGAATTTAAGCGATACGAACGAGATGTTTTACTATGTACATAGTGTACTGATAACTATCAAAACAAAGAGCAAAGAAGATGCGTCTCCGATTGGAACAGTCCCGTCCCCGTCCTCCCTAACCTAAATCTCCTGGTTCTATATAGTGATACATAACCGGGTGCCCCAAAGCTTGCCTTTTTAAAGGCTTTTCTTGTTTATAAGCACCTATGTTTTTTAACCTATGGGGCATTCATAAGCGCTAATGATGACCTGAAGCAAGTAATAAGTGCCAATACACCCATTTGAAGGATTGTCACCTTCATCATTGCTTTAAGAAGACTATCCATTAATCGTATTCTTCATCAAGATCAAATCAGCTTCTTAAATGCCAATCAAAGAAGCTCTTTAACTCATGTCCTCTGTGCAGTACTCACAGTTTATAGTTCATAAGGAGTTCTCGATGCAACGCCTGCCTCTCTCTGGAATCTGAACACGGATTGGCCAGCTTCTTGGGGCGTATCATCACCTCGTCTGACTCAGCCTCTGACAGTGATGGGGGTCGCACGCGGGGAAATGTGATGAGGGCCTGGCCGTTAAGGGGGACATTATCCCCATCATCTTGACCAATCGGGGGAGGGGGAGGAGGGAAGGAATCTTCTGTTCCATCACCAATATCGTCGTCAAGGTAATCGGGGTCGGGTTCAGGGATTTCTGCATTGAGGTCATCTGAAACATTTGACCTTGACATTGAATTCAGGTGACCTAGACATTATATTCATGTGACCTAAACATTGAAATTGACAAAATGTGACCTTGAACTTTGAATATATTGATTTTGATATTGAAATGACACACCAGCTTGACATAGTTATAAAGTAACTGAATGACAAGGAATTAATCAAAGGTAGTTTTTTTTATTAGAATTTGCTCTAATTCTCATTACAATTATCATTGATATGTGAATTCTTTAACAATGATATTGGTATATCTAAAATAGTTACATTTATGAAATATCATTTTTATGTATTATCTGTTGTTAATGTTAGTACTACAACATCTAAATCTAAATTAAAAGATTAGTATACTGGATCATATTTCAAGATATCTAGAAACTTGATTGGCAATGCTACTTGACACTAAGTTATAATTGAATCGGCTAGGGTGAAAGCTGAAATTGAAATGTGAACATCATAGAGAAAAGAAAAGTAGTGATCTTGATTATTTTTCAGAAAATGGCAGATAAATAAATTGTAAAATGAAGGAATTTTTAAATATTTGTATTAGAAATGTTTCCTCAATTTTTTATTCTATAATTGTCAGAAATTGTTTTGGATTGTAATCATATATCTGATAATATGAATAACACCAAGAAAACAATACACATAGGACCACTATAGGAATATTTAAATATGTAAACTTGTTATACATGTAATCGCACACATAATGGAAACACAACACTTCACGATGTCTACAGTACATATCATATATAGTTTAAAGACTTGTTGGTTAAATAGAGAAGAGGTGAACAGCTGTGAGTTGCTTAAATTTCTACAGGTGAAAAGTTGTCATGTTGTAAAAGCTGTTGACAGATAAATTTCAGCTAGATCAGAAATAAATATTTTTCGTTAAAGCTGGAAATAAATGGAAGATAAAAAAGGAGCTATCTATTTTTTCAAAAATGCTTAAACATTTACCTTACTCAGTAATTTTTTTAAAGATAAGAAGTCTTTATTTCTTTTTGTAAATATTTTTTTGCCAATGGAAACAGACATAATAAAACTTTTTATCTTATTTCCAGCTTTAAACCAGTTAAACTCTTCCACTTCTAGGTTTAGATGCAAGAAGAATATAAGCATATTGGTTGCTGTAATATTCTACCTATGAGGTTTATATACAAAAAGAGTATAAGCATATTGGTTGCTGTAATATTCTACCTATGAGGTTTATGCTCGTTAACACATTTGAGAATCGTTTAACGAATAGGAGTGATTTGTCGCTTGGAGAATCGATATCGTAATCGGGGAGCGGCGTCTCTGGTGTTTGGGGTTCGAGGAAATCATCTGCAATAAACATGCAACACACATGCAATAAACAAGGCTAATAGATGAGTATATGAAATAATATGAAGAAATGTAACAAAGTAGTCATGATTGGAACAGCCTGCTTGAGGCGATACATCTAGGTACACATCAAGTCATATATCTATAATTCAATATTGATAACTTAACAGATGCCGTTTGTAGTAATTTTTAGCTAAACAAAGGAAACATGGCTAAGACATAAAAATCAAATATGCATTGTTCAGTTTTTAAACTTCTTTTGAAAATGTGCTCGTGCATGTTCTTTAGGTTTTTGTTTTTTTAATTTGTGTTTTTGTTGAAAACATGTTTAAAATTTCACATAACTTTTTTTAATTCTTTTAGAAATTATTGAGATGAGGGAAATGAAGTTTTATGGATTGTAAACCTGAAGATATTGCATTTGTTGCAAAAGAGAAGTTAAATATATTTGAAATGGAATTGCTTTCAAATATAAATATTGTTCATTGGGTTTCATCAAAATAAATAACATAGGTCAATAAATCTGTCATTGTATTTCCAAAACAGAACAATGATTCGAAACGTGTACCTTTAATGTCCAAGGAAGCGTGATTTTGTGAACATTGTGATGTCTGCATCAAATTTGATGAAAACGCTAAAATTATCAGAATAAGATAACATTTAAGTATCCTTTACAATACAATAATTTGTTCACTTAACTTAATGTGCATATATATAAGAACACATTAATAAGATTTAAAAAGGGAAAAGATAAAGAACAATGTGGTATTATCAGTTGTATAATCATCTTGTGCAGTAAAGTGAAACATGATTGAGACCAATCGTCATGTCATGCAAAATCAGCAAAGCTGAAAATAATAAAAAATAATGACTGATGCTTCAACAGTTGAATGAATAGAGGTGAATTTAAATAAAGCATTAAGATTTATGTAGTCCTAGAACCAAGACACAAAATATAAACATAACCTAAATAGAGATAGGAAATGATAAAGGGAGAGAACTTTTGTATTCAAGGTACTGGAAGTGTAAAATGCCAACATTTGAGATTTGACTTAAGTAGAAATTGTTCAACAATATAAATAACAGGAGTTACTAATACAATAATCTAATCCATCAACATCTGAAGTTGCAGTACACGCTGCATACATACAGTGTACTAAAATCTCTTAATATAAACTCAACAAAATGTCAATCAAATCCCTCTCCCAATAAATTGTGTAACAGTGATGTGATGTGATGAATAGTACTGGGTGGATCTAACAGAGTGATAATACAAGATGAAGATGATAAAGATGGTATGGTATTTAATGAGGCATGTGTTGAAATGAAGCATGATACATTTTGAGAAGAGATACACATTCACAACTTAGTGAAAATGTGAGTTAAGATACTGGTAATGATAAGTTGAGACAAAGATGAATCGAAGTTGTCATTTTTTTAGGCATAAATTTGTTACTATTTCAAATGGGAGTCAATGTTGCAACAAGTGTTTTCATTTTACAATTGAATATTGTTACCTTTGATTATTAATAAACGCAAACTCAAGGGTTGTGATGAAAAGAGAAATTTGAAAGGTTTTTACTTGATAACATGTTTCATTTCCCTTCAACTTGAAATAAGGTCACTTTATAGAAAACTATCTCATTTATGACAATGTGACATATGTCCATTATCAAAATGCTATTATATTTCTTATCAGTGAATGCAACTGAAACCAATATCCCATATTTTGTCCCTTCTTTAAAATTTTTACAAAGAATTGTAACACTATCCATAACTGAGCTCAAATTTACGACCGTAGTATTTCATTATTATTACAATAAAACATGAGGACAAATGGTATTCATTGCTGGTAAGCCCTGCCACTGACGAATATACTTGATTGATAGAGTGATACAAAGCGTGAAAGTGATATTGTAGCAAGATAGAAGCTCTGTCTTATATTTCCCTGTAGGCATTTTATTACACAATGACTTTACAGTAATTAGTGCATTGTCATCATCTGTATTCTAAGGTCCTCTGTACTACAATGTTATATATAACTGAGTCATATGTTAACATGCTGTCACAACATCTCCACTCTCATATATTCTTACACAAAATTTCATTAGAGAAGACTTTTTTTCCCATCAAACTAGGATATAACTAGATTAGCGTTTGCGGGATACCGCAAAAGCAGAGCAGCCACGGAACTTGGGGTTTCGCCTTACCCTGTTCCGCCTTTTACAGGCCTCACCAAATTGGGAATTTTCTCGTGACCTTGACCTTTGACACTCAAGGTCACACAATCAATGAACACATTTCATTGAGTATAACATTATTGTATTGAAATAAAGTGTTAAAAATTAAATTAATCCATTTTCTCCATATATGTTGACCTTGCTGTGACCTTGACCTTCGACAGTTAGTACCCAAAACTTTTTGAAAATGTTGTACTTCTCAAGAGATAATATATACAAAATCTAAACTTCATAGCACAAAAACTTTTCAAGTTATTGTGTTTACAAGGTATTGCAATAACTCATATCTCATGAACTTGACCTTTGACCTTCAAGGTCACACAATAATTGAACACTTTTTATTGAGTTACCATAACAATCATGTATTGATTAAAAGTGATCATAGTTAAAATAAAGCATTTTCGCTAAACCATGCTTTAGTCATGACCTTGCTGTGACCTTGACCTTTGACGGATTGTAGCCGAAACCTTTTCAAAATCTTTTACTTTTCCAAGGATGATATATACCAAGTTAGAGCTTCATAGCACAAAAACTTTTAAAGTTATCGCGTTTACAAGGAATTCTTAGAGTGAATACATATCTCGTGACCTTGACCTTGAAAGTGAACGTGTCAAAATCGTTCCCCCAAGGTATGAGTTATAAGGTATGAATAAGAGTTCTGGAAAGCTTAGTGGAAAAAAGTTATAGCTAGAAGTACGAATGCGGCGGCGGCGGCGGCGGCGGCGATGGAAACTTCACAAAAAGGTGACTGCTAATTATGTGCAAAGCTTCATATACTGGCGGCTTGACTATTGCAAAATATTTTCTCTAGAAAGATCCGCATCTCACCAACCGAAAAGTCTTGATTAAAACCCATTTTTTCATTGTTTATTGAAACGTGTGTGCAAGTGGACACATTCTTTATAAACGTGATAATTTACATTCCTCACAAAAGTGATGATTCACAGTCCTTAAATGACATAATTATTCAAACATCAAGGCTTTGCAAGTTTCTTGATTTCATATCATAGGTGTATTCGATAATATTCTATTATTGCCTTGGAAAACAATATTGACTGAAGACTAAGTCTTAGGTTGATTTTGTTTTTCTTGAGTCACCAGTTCATAATTGTTTTATCATGATTTAAAAACATATAAAATAAACATAAACCTACAGTCATGAATGGCATATCAGCTTGATTGTCAAAAAGGTTGGGCCAATGAAATCATGATAACTATCGCATGATGTCATGAAACAGTGGTTTGAAGTCATGAAGTTCATTTTTTTTAACTTGAGTCAGTATCATTGGTCAGACTCAAAGTCAAGTCCGTATCACTGTCTGTTGACCGTCATGTAACCGGTTCTCGACCAATCGGATTCACTGAAAAATACACTCACATGATAATGTTCTTTATGGTGAATTGTGATGATTATATGCTTCAATGTGTGATAGTGATGTGTATGTGATGCTTGATGTGATGCAGGCAGTGTTCGAAATGTCTAAAAGCATTAGGTCTGTGGTTTGGAAAATTAACCAGCCTTCTCAACTTTTGACAAGCCCTGCAATGTGAATACAGTTAGTGTATCTAAAATCACACAAGCCAATCTGGTTTGAAGACCTCTTCTCCAACAAACCGAATTAGGAAGTAACCAGCGATATTATCGGGCGGGCAGGCAACTATAGATCAAACACTGCATGCAGGGATGACATGCACTTCACATGCATAGTTGGACTCACAATGAGTGAGAATGTACATGTATGTAAGTCAGACAATGAATGAGTTTAAGTGAATGAGCACATGCTTGTTCTGACCTGTCACTTAAACAATATTTTCATGTCATCGGGCTTGTACACTCATATATTCTTCATGCATTACCCTTATACCAATATCATCTCTCATTTATGCCTTTCCTCTCCTTTAATACTCTCTCTATCTGATCCTCTTTAGTTTTCAATATTTAGGGATGACCACCCCACTGTGATATTCTCTCTCAGGGGTAGTGACCAACAACCTGCTGTCCAAATTTGTACCGAGATTTTTATTTCATTCTGTCGTTTCTATTAAAGAATTATTTTTAAAAAACTAAGTGACTGTGGTAATTGTGATGTATGTAGTGATGGTTTACGTGTAAACCTCTGTGATTAGTGACACTACAAGAGATGCAATGTGATGTCTATGTGATGATTTGTGATAACCTATTGATGATCTTGAAGATTGTACTCAAAAGGAAGCATGACATTGTATAATGACACTCTATGTGATGTATCTGTGATGATTTGTGATAAATGAGATCTTTGAAGACTGGTGGTTTGTAAACAGAAGGAAGCGTGGTGATTGTGTGATGATATACTCCACGTCATGACAAGAATGAGAGAAATGTAAACAATACTCTCAGATGATAAGTGGTTATGTGATGACATTGTAATGATATAAAGCAAATACACCATTGTGATGAGTGATACCGCATAAGCAGTGATAATACTCAAAGCTGACTCTATTTGATCTTAATAGTATATCTGCTTGCCACAAATTACTCTAATGTATCAGAAATAGAGCCATTGGATCTGTAGCTCATCAGGCTACATATTCTATTTTGCTTTAGGGTGTGATCAATGTGGTGCCCCCCTTAATATAAATTATAATCCTCACTAGTCAAGGAGTCTGTACATAAAGTTTCAGCTTTCTAGGCCTAATGCTTCGGGAGAAGAAGACGGAAATAGGTTTTAAGGATGTAGCCCCTGTGGCCCCTATTAAGGGTCACAGGGCCACCAAAGGTATAATATAAGAATAATCAACGAGTTGCGAGGAATTACGGATTATCTGTCCTGAGTTAATTATTGCGATAAACTCCGAGCTTCAGCGAGGAGTTTGACACAATAATTAACGAGGGACAGATAATCCGTAATTCCGAGCACCGAGTTGGTTATTCTTTTTCTTACCCAAGATGATTTTAATGCATAAAACGGGGAAAAAAAGAGTAGGCTAACATTAAAAACTACACGCGGCCGGTAAAGTATTCATAATGTTGCTCACTACTTCAAGATGGGCGGCTCGAAGTAGTTCGCAAAATACTCTCTAATTTTAAATAGTTAATAATTTTTATGTCACATTTTATCACAAAAATATTGTCTCATATGACAAAAAAGTCTATTTATTGACCGCGCACAACCTGAAAGAAAAAGTTAGACGTCGTTAGCTTTCGAATTCGTTACGTTTGACAAGCCTAGCGAGGAATGTTATGACGTCACTGTTTGACGTCATAGAGCTATGACGTAACGACAGTTCGGCTGGCGACTCTCCCACACAGCGCCGCCTTGATGATTTGAAATAGGTTTTACGGCAAAGAAAACATCAAAAGCTCTTGACTTCCTTTTAAAAATGTTGTAGTAATGTGTGACTTTCGCAACTTAGGTATAAGATTTGTCATATATATCTCTCGACTGAAATAGAAGATCCAAGAGAATCATGAATGGGTGTAAAAAAAGTTCCGTCAACCAATCAAAATGCGAGTTATTTTTAGAAAAACTGTAATTCCCATGACCATTTTGCAAACTTTAATACCCGGAATAATCATGCCCACTTGGGTAAGAAATTATAATCCTCACTAGTCAAGGAGTCTATACACAAAGTTCCAGTTGAGGTTTTTAGGGTGGGGCCCCTGTGGCCTTTATCATGGGCCACAGGGACACCAAAGCTACAATTATTAATCCTCACTAGTCAAGGAGTCTGTTCGCAAAGTTTCAGCTTTCTAGGCCTTATGCAAAATAGGTTTTTAGGGCATGGCCCTTACTAGTTTACACAGGGACGAAAGTGATGCCGGACACCATGCCATCCCATAAGCCCATTGGGCCTTTCAGGCCTGATGAGCTAAAATTAATGGCCTGGAATCGACAAGTGAAATTGATAGATGAATGTTGATCTGTGTGTGATCAATGTGTGATGAAACACACATGGTGTGGACACTAAAACCTATGATTGTCAATGCATGTGTGAATGTGTGAATGTGAGGGAGGGTTTACACCAACTATTCTAGTTCACCACCATGCCACTGTTACCACGGTTACCTGGCGGGGGTGGGTAGTAGTATCCATGGTCTTCGTAGATGTACACTAGCAAAAGATGTAAATCAGAATTTGATTAAACTGAAACACTATCATACATGATCCTCCGTTTTGCTTTCCTATCAAATTGGTTGAGACTATCAACAATAACTCAGTAATTAGATTGGTTTGACAAAACATTAGGTTAAATAATTATCAATGGAATAATTATTGGGACATCAAACAAAATAAAGAGTCTCTGTATAAGATTGCACATTTTCTTTTGCAACATTACAAGATTCATTAACCATAGCCATGAGACAGATTTGACCTAACAGTGATTGAACACTCAAAGATGCTTAAACTTCAATAGCGCTCTATTACTTTGTCTTTACATTCACACCCTGCTGCATATTATGCTAAGATCCTAAAGAACATATACTTCTGAACTATGTTTTTGTAACAAAATGTAATGGATTATCCATAATAATGAAATCATCAACACTATTTACACTCTGACAAATAGCACGGACAAGAATGAGCAGAAATTGGAAAACTTCCTAGATGTGTTTATACTTGAAAGTCAAGGGAGGATTAAAATCAATAATCCACAGATTAACTGTTTAATCTATTGATCAATTTCAGCTTAGTCCGGAAATGAGAGTCTTTTACATGTTTACCTCTCAAAACATTGTGATTTATCAAGTACGTCACAAACGTTGACGACCACTTAGGATCGAGAAATTCCAATATCCTGTTTATAGGGAAAACATTGACCCACTGAAGTGGTCAAACCAAAACATTGACCAATGCTAGTGCACTAATGGAGGAGAGGTTTGGTTCCTGGTTTTAATGGTCAGCGGTTCCTCCTTGGTATGGTGTTAATTTGCTTTTAACAGATTGACTTACTGCTTGAAGGAAATCATTGACTGACTCTAAGAGTATATAGGTAGCTTAGGGACAAATGTAAATTAACTTTCTTATTGGGTTACATTACTTTGGATCAGGGAATCAAGAGTAACAATTGGACTGTGAATTGAAAATCTTGACCATAAATCTTGCATTTGAAAAGAAAAATACAATATTTAAAAAGAAGAATGAGTAATTTTTTTCTTAAGCTTTCATCCTGTTTTTTTTTTTGTCTTGATTACAGATTATTTGGTGTCCAGAATTATACAAAGATATCCTTATTTCAAATGGTTGTAGTTTCCATTGAAAGAGCTTTTTTTTCTCTCTTGGTCATCAATGGGTGTAAAACCAATCTATAACAATATGTATAACATGGCATTTATATAACATAGCCAGTAAAATATAAATTTATCCCAAATCCTACATCAAATGCTCAAATTTTTGGAAAGGACCCATACAAACTTAAGTTGCATGTCCCAAGAATGTACAACTTTTTGTTACTATTTATTTAGTTATTGAGGGATATATCGGCTTGGACCCACAAAAGCTTGTTGTAGAGAGTTCCTGGAATCAGCATGTCATACTTGTAGATTTATCTCTGCACAACATGATCAAATATCTGACTTCCTGGTATCAGTTTGTGTTAATTTGTTAACAACTGGATCAAATGTTGACCTTTTGCCATGTCCAATGTATGTTTTGACCAGAGGTCAACTGTTTTGACCAATGGTCTAAGTTTGAACACACAACATAGCCTTGTGGAAAATATCACGCTTACTATATGTGCTAAACAGTCCTTGTCAAATATTTGCATTTGCTAACATATCATAGTATGGACAAGCGAGAAACATCATGACCAAGTTTATGTGCTAATCACAATAACACTTGCTTGAAGTAGAGATAACTTCAGGTTTTCAAATCTTTCTTTTACAAAACATTGAACATAACATTTTGATCCATGATACGCGAGATTCATGTCCATCTATTATCACCAAGTATACTCCAAAATATTGAATATGTTTAGATATATTCATTTTTCCTTTAGTAAAAGATTTATGCAAAATTGAGTCTCAAACCTGTAAAAAGTTCATACAACATTAGAAGATCAACTACCTAGACTACCAACTGGTCAGAATGCACACAATTAATTCATTGTCTTTAACATGTTTCATCTCCATCAAGCTAATAAGATCGCCGACTGGCGGCCATATTGATTGTGCTAATAGTCACATAAGTTTGTTTTATTTCTCAAGCTGACAGAGCCTCTGTTATGCTGCCACCTATAATCAATGGCCTCTGTTTGATAATAGCTCAGGCTTTCTTTCCTAAATTTGATGTGACCCTTGTCCAAACAGATCTGTATGAGAAAGGTCAATGCCCAGATTCCGATCTAAATACGCCCACACATTTTGAGAACAGACCATCACAAATGACTGAATATAAACATCAATTTAAATACTTGGAATATGACTTAATTTGTCCACCTAATCTGACCAATAGCACATCATTATCACGAAGAACCATGATCAACATCAGGATCATGATCATATTTTTCATCAGGATATGAACTACGCCCAAAGGCAAAAAGTCCAACACTCTAACACGTGAACTAAAAAGATTATCCAACAGGCAATTCAATGAATTTCATCCCTCATACTGATTATACTTATATTTCAATTATCCATCAATGGTATTGTCCACACATTTCATAAATGACCATATGTGTATTAAAACCTATCCAATAAAACTTATGCAAAATCATCATCATCACACTTTTTAGAGTAAACTAACATAAATTTCCTGAGAAAAAAGTTATTCTATTATTTTGATTTTACATTTGTCTTGAACAATACTAAACCAAACAGCTGAGGTAATTAGTCTTGACAACACATTCTGAAAGGCTCCTCTAATGTATTTGACGTAGGGTCTGGTTTGCAGACTTACCTGTATTAGACAGGTAGTAGAGTGATACATTTCATATTATTTGAAATAAACATTTTGTTTTTCAGTGATTGGGAAAGGCGGGGGCCATTGGCCATATTGCACATTGGGTGAAAAAATGGCCGATTAATATTTGGCCCATTTGAAATTAAAAATTTGGCCCATTTGAAATTAAGAAAATTACCAAAAACGCTGAAAATGGCCCATTGTCAAAGATATCTTTAGCTTTCCCTATCCCTTTATATTATTATTGATATAGTATCATTCTATATTTAATCAATAAGTTGTACAATGACTTTTCTCAGTTTTGTATACCCTCTTCATATTCTCCTGGTTACAATATTGATTACAAGTTACTGAGTGACACCTACCTATCCCTGGGGTTGTCAAGTAACTGCTGAACAAATACATCTATTTCCTTATTGTCAGAGAGATCTAAATATTATATTATGGCCTATTGATTAAGCGACACAAAATGTATCAGGAGTATTTAGCTTGATAAAAATTTACCAACAAATGCCCCTTAAAAATTAAATTTAAATCTGATAAGGTTTGAAAAGTGGTTATGAAATCATTTTAAACTAGTAAAATGTAGATCCAAGAATATTAATTGATTTTCTTCGCCAGTAGTCAAAGCAAATTTTTCCTTTCGTGTCAAATGATTGACCACATAGACATTTTGGCCGTAGATAATTACACAGCTTAAGTGTATCAAACCAAATAAGTGCAAGCAATTCATATGTAACATTGTCTGTCAAAGTCCATCCAATTTTTGATCAAATATCCCCATCCCCCATAAGCATCACTTTCATATCTTGCATCAATCAGTCCAATTAGAATACAAGAAGTTCAAAGACATCAGTTTACAACATACAACTTTGAAACTAAAACACAACCCCTATCCCGATCTATGTATATCTTCACTCCAATTCCTCAGGTTGTCCTCCTGAAAAACTACTATGCACTATCCACAACTTACTATACATAATCAGAATAAACAAAGCATAT
The DNA here is from genome assembly GCA_916613615.1 of Steromphala cineraria. Lineage (NCBI taxonomy): Eukaryota > Metazoa > Mollusca > Gastropoda > Trochida > Trochidae > Steromphala > Steromphala cineraria. Next base: position 11,480,572 of record OU744726.1, read on the forward strand.
GATCATATTGATTCCAACTACTCTCCCACAAATCCAAAATCTTTAATATAAAAAATAAAGACCAATAATGGATCTCCTCCATACAAGAAAGTCACCAGAGATGAGAACCTAAATCCATATTACCAGTTCCAAACACCACTAATTAAACTACAACCCCTCCCCCTTCCCAAAATATCAAATGTTTCATTGTTCACCACCCCCTCAAAACAGGTAAATCTCAAAAGAAGTAATCTTACATCAACAGTAACATTTCAGATCAAACTGCATTTAAGTATTTACTCCATAATATTATTTCAAATTAATAATTCCCAGCCCAACCCCTCCTGACAGGTAGATAAACCTCCAGAGAAGTAACCCTCCATCCATAATTACAGTTCCGAGCACAGCACATCCCCAGTTTCCCACTGGTAGCATCAGGCGATCAGCGTGCCGACAGTTCTACTCAATAAATCAATGCCGATCAGTTATAAGACATTCTAACTGCCACATTGAGAGGAATTATTCATCGTATGTACAAGTCGAGCTGTTAGTAGCTTACCGATGTAGTATTTATGACTAGTCAGCTAATGCGATTAGCCCACTCGCATCGATCAGCCACATATAACAATACCCTAGCCGCCTATTAGAAATGTTATACACAAACACAGAGAAGTAGGGTTCTAGAGTATATTTGAGTTGTTGTCATTTGGAGCTTCATATCTTTCAAGTCTTTGCAGGAGTATAAGAGTAGATGGAGACATGTATTACAGGTCTAAACCTTGAGTATCCCATACATAAACTATAAGTATCTCCTGCATCTTCCTTGGTTAGCTATGGCAGAAAATTCTTTCACTCTACAGTAGATCAACCCTGGATCTGTCAGTGGGAAAGTCTTTACCAAACCATCAACACTGTTCCTTGTATCAACTACTCACGTCTTATCTAAACAATATGTAAATCAAACCTTTTAATTGTAAAAACATCATATCATTTTATGTATAAATTTTCTTGCATCAAATCCCTTGTATCACTTGCTTGATAACGGTGTTAGTACATACACAGAAACGTTGCATTTCATGCAATTAAGAAGCTGATTAGTCATAAGAACTTGTTCTTCTTCATCAAACCTGCTTCTAAAATGCCTCTCAAAGAAGACATCAACACTTGTTTGAGCATAAGCTTATGCTTATCTAGTGGACCTGCAAACCCTCACCTTTCAATAGACTTTGGATTTGGATAAAGACAATCGGCTAGCAATTATTAGCAAGTTTTATCCTTCAGCCAAATCGAGAGCAAGTTATCTTATTAAACTTTGAAACCCAAGTGCCAGAGTATACACTGAATAGGATCGTCATCAAATGCAACTTTACATGTGTTATTTGCTTATCGCAAGATTTAAGTAAAGCAAATATAAGAATGAATTGTCCTGATATGTCACGATGATCAGAACTTATTTTATACTTGTTTTTTTCCCAACCTGATACAAAGACAAAATAGCATTATAGGCATAGAACATTTAGCCTGAACAAAAGAGTGGAAACCATAAAAAATAATCTCTCTTATATCTTAACCTAAATCTTATTTTATAAGACATTAAACTGAAAAACGCTCTTATGCATTTCAGAAATAATTTCACCTCAAGTGAAATTCTACAAGACAAGTGTATTCTCAAGTGTTTAACAATCAGATCATAAGGAAGTGATTCTCAGATAATTTTGGAAAATTTAAGTTTCAAGGGCTGCCACTCATCACCATTTCAATGGAGTTCTACTTACACTAAGACACTTCAGCATGACATGATATTTACAACTCTGTTCAGGTCATGAAATTCAAAAATTCTCCTGAGAAAGAAAAGAATAAGAATGTTAACCATTAAATCAAGCTAGTGCTTGTGTATCAATTTCTTTTCTGACAATAAAAACAGAGAACAAAACAGGGCTTATGCCCTGCTTTTTGGAGGTTTTTGTTTTTGTTGATGCAGATGAGAATATCAATATATACATAAAATCATATTAGGTTGTAACTTAAAGTATACCAGTATTTAAGATTTCAAATTATGAATGACTAAGAAAAGTATAGAATATTGACCAAAATTGTGTAATTTATTAACCCTTGAAGTCCTTAATGAACTATTAATGAATTGAATTGTTATAAAGCTTGTTAAGAAAGGTATGCACCTACCTGGATGTTTATGGTTCACCTGATTCTGCATGTCTGCAAAACGTCGCAACGTCTTCTCTTTGTGTTCCTGGAATAAAACATCAAATGTTTAAAAAAATAATTCTAAAATGAAAGCCATAAAGACATAACATGTGTTTTATTTATCGGTTGAAGACATTGCATTTAACTGCTGTTCCAGGTAGGCCAAATACTCATTTAACATAACATTCAACCATAAAGACAGTACACGTTTTTTCATCATATGTTTTTATATCTGTTAATCTATGACAAAGCATTTCACTGATGGTAGACCAATTACTCAAAACAACAAATCAAACATGTAAAAACAATTCTCACAAATTATTCAAAATGATATCATATGTGCAGTGTCAGTAAATCTCCAAGATAGTCCATGTGGCTTTATGTTCAATGGGAGTGACTGCAACACTTGATAACCTTGTGTGAGTTCTTAAATATGAATGTTTAACATTACAGGGCCCTTGTGATTGTAGTAGATCCATCATTAATGTCACCACAATTGCAAATGTATTTCATGACATCTGTTCAGACAGGAAAAAATGTCATGAATGAAATGGCTATTGAGGAAATTATCAGTTATTATAAATTTCATGTAATAAATATTTTCTCACTCATTTGTAAATGTTTATGACATGTTTTGTCGTTAAAGTATCTATTCTAATGATATCATGATTATCATTGCATCAATCTTGTCAACAGCTGCAAATGTTTTGTTTTTTTTATGTTATTGCAGAAATTGAACATAAACATATAAAACTATTTTCCACATCATTCAAAATTTAAAACCTGAATTACCAAAACTTAATTATTATCATCTTTTAAGAGATAAACCTGAACAGCGCCACTGAGCATCTTTAAGGTGGATATTAGGGGCTTTATAAATGCATTATTATTAAAAGATCAGGGTACCAAATAGGGCTTCTGTACATTCCCGCAATGTAATGACATAGATGATAATCATCATCTAGATTTATGCGCTGGCAAAATTAGATAAAGCAGAAAGAACAAAACGATAAATAACTTTTTATCCAGGTCTTTCTGTCACAAAGAGTTTTATGTTGCTAATTAAGGAGACAGATGACAAGCAACCTGTAACACAAGAAGATTAAATGTCCCTCATCCTGCACAGAGCTAAAGGTAACTTACGCTTAATGTAAAGGTCAAGGTTTAGTCTTTCATTGCAATCATCGTTAATAAAATCAAAATGTAAGCAGAAGGTTGTTTGCAGAAAGCCAAAGTGTTGAAGAATTGGATTTTTCTTTTTTGATTTGACAAACTTCATTGAACATTTAAACTATGAATATATGATTGTTATCATTAACATTATATCACTATTTACTGTCCACTGTGAACTGATCTCTATTCCATATATAAACAAAATATAATTTTTTTACAATGTTTTATATCATTAACACAATCATCATTGAACTGATATGTATTCGGGATTAAACAAAATATGAAATTGTTACAAATTTCCTTCAATTTTACCTTTAATTCAAGAATAAGTTCCAAACTCTCACCAATTACCTTGAAAGTGTCTAAGAACTGCCTCTAAACTCCTAACATCAACCAGTTTACTCCACACTGTAAACTCCTGACATGACAGACGCGACAGAACAACACTCATCAGTGAACAGTCTTGTAAGCTCTCACTGTCACATGGTCACTAATTGTGATTAATATCATCTACGCTAATTACACTTCCCGGTGGACCAGGAATGTGATGGTCAGTGAGATTATTAGCGAGATTATTACGGAAGATTAGCAGCGCTGTCACCTGTCATCGGACAAACCACTTCCTCCAGTTATCTCATCGTGACCCACGTATCCTTCCACAGATTGTATCCTTCCACAGATTGTATCCTTCCACAGATTGTATCCTTCCACCCATACTGATCACTATACTATCCTTCCACAATCTAGGTCCAATGATTCTGTGAAATTTGTCTTATCCTTCAAGGTTATTAAATGTCTCAAAGGATTCAATATTTACAACGTCATACATTTCTTTCCATATTCTTCAACCTGAGTCTAAACTTACAAACTGTAGATTTTAATATCATCAAATACTCTACAATATATATATATATAGAAGTAGCTACTTTTTGTACAAATCTTAAAATCTAATTTTTGAGGCACCTTAATCAATTGACTAAAATCTAATTTTTAAACTTCCTTCCTTGTGGGTCAATGTGGAACCTTGAGTTTTGTGTTTAAAGGAAATATGTTAACTGTTTTGGTTTTCTTTGTGTTACTATCATTTGCAACATTACTTCCATGTCATTGTTCTGCAACAGTTGTCAGCAAAGCCTTGAACACGTTTAAGAAAAACCACCTATACAATTGCAACATGAATTATACTTAAAGAATCAATCAAAATTCAACTTCATTTTAAAGAACTGAATAATATTTCATGATGATAATAGAATATATAAATAAAATATCATTTTTCCATTCAAAACAAAACTTGTTTGCTGGACATGTAATACATACAATTGTCAGTTGAAGTATTTATACAACATAAGACTTTTTCTCTCCAAATATTATCTCCTCTTCAAAATGCATGTTCATAAAATCTATAACAGGAAAATATGTCAAACGACAAACTAAATACGTCAATAACTCGATATCAATCTGGCACCCATGTCAATGTCATAACTGTTTAACCTAGTAAGAGGGCTATATAAAAACAATAAGAGCAAATATTTCATTACAAAGTTTACAACTTGTTTAGAAAAAAGATGAAAAAGAAAATAGTTGAATTTTCTTTATATTACAATTTACTAAAGCAGATTCATCACAATTAAATAACAAAAAAACTTTTTTTTCTATAGTTTAACATTTTTTTTACATAATATTTTTCAAAGCTTTATACGGTCCCTTATTTGAAATAATCTAAAATTGATTGAAATCTAAAACCTGTTAACTGGAAACTACTACAGTTAACTTCCTGACAAATTCACGACACTCAACACAACGACTGCCATATTTGGTCATAAGGTTGATCCATTCATTATAGTCTTTCATCATAGCACGATTACAATATGAAAAACATGACAATTATGTCACAAAGAAGATCACTTTATCAGTTAAATGGTTTTCATAAAAACAAGAAAAAGGTAACGTAACTTACAGAAAATTGTGATGAACATCCCTGTCAAATTTATAGAATTTAAAAACCCAAAACACATCATCCCTAAATTAATGACAATCTGAACTACTCCTAAATTGAAACTTATTTAAAAGAATTATTCATTGTTATTAAAATGAAATATAGATCACTAAGAAAGAGTATCCTAAACAGCTTAACTAAGTGATGTAATGATAAAGGTCAAAACTTTCAGTCAATCATAGGGTAAATATAGCATATTCTTTACATATTTTATGACAATAAATCTTTTTACATTTTCTTTCAAATAAATCCCTGTTGTATGTGAAATGAAAACATACAGTATCAGACACAATTGAGAAAAATCATGTTTAACCAAGTAACTCAAAGATAAACCTCATAAAAGGTAAGTAATGATCATATACAATGTCACCACGAATGTCACTTCCAAAGTCATTACAAATTAAAACAATGTTCCGAAATCCACAAGGAAGACGTCTTTCTTACCTCTATCACAGATAAATCACATGCATAATCTCCTATTGTTTAACCAATTAACTCAAAAGATAAACTATGTAATGATTGTATACAATGTCACCACGAATGTCACTTCCAAAGTCATTACTCATTAAAACAATGTTCCGAAATCCACAAAGACGACATCTTTCTTACCTCTTTCACAGATAAATCACATGCATAATCTCCTATTGTTTCTCCCAAGTCAAGTTGCTCAAGGTAAAACTGATAATGTCCTCAAATTAGATTAAATCGCTGAAATATCCCGGATTATCTCAATAATCTCACTTATACAAAGAGGTTGATAGAGTTTACCTTCTGATGTCTATGAAGATCACATCAGTCTCTTCAGTCAAAAGTTCATAGTGCATGATTTCCTCTTTACACATGATAAGGGCCTACTTATCTTCTTTCTCTGCCCTAAAGCAGTGTACTTACTTTACTATAAATGATAATGCGTCTATCTGTTTCGCTCCACTTCACATTCAACATAACAAAGAACTATATTTATATTTAAATCTATATATACATGTGACCTTCTTCATGTGATTCAGAAATAAATTTGACATGTTGATGAAAAACATGTTTATCTCTTCAGACTAGTGACAAATTTATTTGATATGATAAAGACATCCTTTTTGTCTGATGTCACCTTATTTCATCAATTAATATTCTGGAGCCAAATTATAAAAGCACTCTAAACACTTTCAAAAATCTTATTTACTTAATTTTTATTTCAATTAGTTGTTTTGTTTTCGTTAGAGAAAATATCAGTACTTTGTCAGATAATCAACAGACAAAGAAATAGTATCATATCAAGTTCAAAGAGCATGTGGCAATCTAAGTGTGTGTAAACTCATTGGAATCATTTTTGTTAATGAAATGGATCAGCTTAGCTTAATTGCATTTGTTAACATATTTTCAGAAATTCTTGTATAGCTTCAAATGATTTCAAAATAAAGCATTTCCCCCTAGATTTTTTCAAGTTTATTTCCCTCAAATGCTACTATATGCTATATAGTGCTACTATGCCATTAAGCCAGTAACTACCTAGTAATACAATAGTCATTTAATACTGCAAGATAACTGTAACCTAATCAATGTTTGATTTTTCTGAACTTAAATTAATTCAGTAACCAAATAGATGCTTATAAGCTTATTAGCAGGTAAAAGGTCAAAATCAAAATACACTTCTTCCTTGATGTGAGACGCACATTCTTTTCATTTGGTTTTATTTATCTATATATTCAAGGATCTACAAGAAGGTAAACCACACACCCCTTGGATACACTTCCTCCTTCATTGATGTGTATGTTGAATACTACACTACTAAATCCAATAGAGGGTTGCAATTATTCAGCATAATTTCACCTCTGTGGATATGTTGTTGATTTAGAGACATTTTCTGAGAAACATCATATATATATATATATACATATAAGCTTCCAAACAAGTCAATTCAAGTTAATAATTGCACAAAGTGTGTCGACCCCAAAACAAAAAATAGTGAAAGACGATTTTGACCAAAGAAATATAAATATAAATTTAAATTTAAATGGAAATAAGATTGACTCACAAAATACAAAATCAATTCAGTTATTTGTTATTCTTTATTCAATTTTTTTAATTAATTGAAATTAGAATGAAACAGAAAATGACGGACTAACTTGACATAAATATTCCCAGATAAATCAACTCAAGTGGACATGGCGCCAGCAATGTGATGATGCTGCTGGCCAAAGGCAGTTCCAAATCAGAGCACGAACAAATCTTTATTCCCAATAGTAAACTAGCCTGGCTAACAGTCAGGGATTGAGAAAGACATCATTGACAATGGGCAATTTTCAGGGTTTTGGGTACTTTTCTGAATTTCAAATAGGCCATTGCCCATTTCATCAATAGTAAACTTCTAAATTTAAATGGGCTACTTTTTCATCCAATGTGCAAAATGGCCCATAGCCCCAGCCTTTCCCACATGAATAATCTTGCTGTGGTAAATTATCACTCTAATAAGACAATGTCTGACTGTGTTATACAAAGCTAAATCTTAACATAACCCAAATGTTATCAGGGACATTCTAACCATTGTTTATTCCTGATATATACAAAATAATAACCTAAAACAAAGACGATCTCACAAATTACAAGATCCTCTTCTAAAACTATGCTTTACTCAAAGTCAAGATTGTCTGAATCGAAATACCAAATTTGTCTCAAAAATGCTCAAAACTGATTTCAACAATCCCCTGAGCAACAAATCAATATTGCACGTCTCCTAAAATCTGGACAACAAAGAAACGTGGAACAGAAAATCAAAATGGACTAAGACTGCCTTGGAATTCTTGACTTCATTGCCTTTCTATGTGAAGTATTGTTTTTAAGAGATTTATTTCCAGTCTATAGTGATGCTTATTAGGTTATTTTCCTTCATCGGTCGGCAAATAGACCTAGATCAATAAATTCTTACCTTCGTTCCATTAATGGAATTGGGGCACTTCGATGTTGCAAAGATGTGGTCAATGACCGACTAAAATGAACTAAAATTAGATGACATCGCGGGATTGTCAGACAACTTACTGTTTTAAGAAAAACACTTGTGGAATACTACAGATAAGCACAAAGAATAACAGCAAGTGGAAATGATGACATTATGGCATCAACTCCTATCAACCCTAATTAGAATAAGATCTTATAGAATCCATTTATTGAAAACAAATGTATGAATTTAATATTCTACAAATAACCTTGGCACCCTAACTGTCAGACAGAAACTTCAAATCAAATACTTCAAGAATTTTTGTCATGTCTCAATCAATAGACATTTTTCCTATTGAGTCATGGAAGAAGAAATTTGATATTTAGAAAGTTTGATTACCGTCAGAACTATTTATAGAAATATAAAAGAACAAGGGCTGAACAATGTTATGCTGAACAAAATGTGACAGAGTAATTGGATGCATTGATTGTCTAGGAAAATAATTTGTGATTTTGATACCACAAAGAATATAGAATGTTTTGGTTATAAATTAGACTTTTTTGTTTTCCTTTTTGGAATGTCCTTAAGATCAAAATAAACATGTGTGATAAAATAAAGTGCAGACCAACATTTATAACATTTTTCATGTGCCTTTTAAAAAATTAACATTGAAAACATAAATATTTATCAAAGTAATAATGATAATGATAATGATCTAAGTGATTTAGATATATATTAATTAATACAGGTCCATAATTTGGTTACAGAATAATACAAACTTTAGATTTCAACTTTAAGATTGCAAAGACTGAAATTGTGCTTCTGTGGAATCAACCTGAAGTAATTCCATTTAAAGATTATGTCAAAAAACCTGTCAACAACAGAACTTATTTTCATGATTAAATAATAGCACCAAATTGAAGGATACTGATTTCTCACAAATATGATATCAAAATATGTCATCACCAAACCTAAAAACACTGTATCGAGATTATGGAAATCAGGGCCAAATTTCATGGTGAAATAATGACACAGAATTAACATTACTAATTAATATGTTCATCAAAATCTTTCGCACAGAAACCCAAATATTGAGAAAATGAAGAAAGGACATATATAAATAAAGTATTAAGTTAACAGGTCTGACTGTCATGAAGAAATTCTTACACAGAACTGTGAAAATGAACATGTTTATCCAAATCTGTCATCCGGAATTAAAATATTGAGATATGAAAAGAGGACATATTTAAATATGTGATTATGTTAACAGGACTTATATAAATACTTGATTATGTAAACAGGTCTAACTGTCATGAAGAAATTCTAACACAGAATTGTAGCATCTCATGAATATGTTTATTAAAATTTTTCACAACAATAACATCCACACAAAAAATCACAAATAATCATTTTGACAGGACTTACTTTCATGAAGAAATCCTGACAGAGAATATACGGATCCTCAACTGATTTTTCAACCTCCTGCCACTAATGGACGTAGGAATATTTACAAGCAAGGTGAAGATTGGACTGATCTCGTCAGGGATGCTGGGAGGTGAAGGACTCAACGCAAGGACAAGGCTGATGACGATAGCCAGTTTCGTACAGGAAGTATGGATTTCCCAAACTCAACCAGGAAGCGCTACTCAGCTGATTGAGGGGCCCTCTTAGGGTGCAGATTGGTGATGAGGTTATTGAAGGGGCCAGGTAGATGATAACCGTATTGAGCATTTATAAAGGGTTTTATCCATATGCAAGGTATATGCTCAAAGCAGAAATATTGTCAATATTATTGCTATTGAAAGAGTGAAACTTTTCATTTTCAATTTTGTATTGCTTGATATTGTCTATTTTCCTTACTTGTCTATCTTAACAGTTGAAAGGCACCTGTAAAACCTAAGGTTTCTATTTCCATAATGATATAAGAACTATTTGTGATAAGGTTATCAGCTCAAACTTGTAAATTTATTTCCAATAATTTTCATGAAAGAATTTTCTACGTAATACATTTGAAATGGATAGAATTTAAAATCATGTCCTAAAAGTCCAAAGCACTGATATAAATATCCCACAAATTTAATAAACATCCATCATATAACTTTCTCACTCTTCTTCAACCATGTAACTAGAAAGAAGTTCTTCATCCTTGAGCGTCATCACTTTGTTGTTTACACATAGCCTTCCACAACTACCTGCAGTGGCACATTACCTCAATACTGATGTAAGACTACACTAGAAGTGTCAAATCTTTCTCATTAATTGTTAGATATAATAATAACTAGGGATCGTGAAGCACATCATTTTCATAAAATTTATCAAGAAACGCTTCTATATCTGTTACAGACACATATTTTTGTTGGATAATTGGATTTTGGAACTGGTTTACTACAAGTTTAGCAGAAAATAAATACATTTTCTAGTGATAATCAAATATGTAACATTCACCCTTAAAGTACTGAGCTAATCCACAGTACCATTTGATTTTTGATTTAGTCTAAAGTTGTTGAACTGAAAAATATTATAGACCATTTTATGACCCTTCAATTTGGATATTTAAAATCCACAAAAAGAACCTCTAGTCATGAACTGCAAGGACAATAAACGCTCCACAATCAAGGGCGTGGTGAGGAAACACTGTTTAAACATATCCACGTTAATAAACGGGTGTGAGCTGAAACGATTCGCTTAATCGCATGGCTGGTTTTGTGTGTCACAGTCCAGGTACTTGTTTGATTGCGGCCTGTGGGTCAATTATATCAGGAAGTTTCTTAAATCGTTGATCAGAATCTGGTGACTTGAACCACACCCATTAACCACACATGAATGAACATATCCAGATTGATAGCTTACTTAATTTCTCATTTTGACTTGGAATGAAGCTCTACACACGTGTTTGGGCTAGTTTGGTGATGGCTGACATCACCTTCATCAATGTTTTATTTCATCAAGCTTTATATCAAATGTATGTCATGTGTATTTAGTCAAATCTACACTTGCTTGACTGTTTTGAACGCTCCTACTTCACAGTCATGAGAAGGGACTAGGGTTAACCCTCACCTGTTGATGTACTGAATAAGGTGCAGTCAATGTTGAAATGATTCCTGCCTCATTTCTTTGTATTGTACATAAGGAACATAGATTTGTTTATAGATTTATAGACATTGCCTTCTAAAAATATCGAAAATATAAACAAATCAAAACGTTTAAACATGCTAGTCATGACTGTGATTGGTTAAGATGTTTTCATATGTGTCTTAGGAAACCTTTGGAACAAGGTTCAACTCAGTACCTACTGAGAGTTGGTGTTCAGGGTACATTCTCCAGCCGTAATCTTAACACATACAAATTAATACACCAAACGGATATCAACATCAGTAATCTTTCATCCAGAACCTGGAGCAAAAATATTCAATTGACGACAAACCCAGTCTAAGAAAGTATAGCAAGTCTAAATCATTGAAGTTAAAGCTCCTTTTTTTTTGTAATACATAAATTGTTAAAAGATATTGTCAATATTTCAAAAAAAATATTTCTGAGACTATATGTGTCTATATCATCAGCATTGAGGTCAAATGTGTAACAATAGCAGCAAAAGGATGAGAGGCTATTAAAGAATTCATGCTCAAAGTTCATCAGTTTGGAAACATTCTTTAAGCATTTTAAAGACCATCTTCAAAGAATATGACAAGAATTTTTTCCATTTTGTGCATATCTAGTCCACATCATTGCTCTTATTCGATGAAACAAACAGTTCAAATATTTGACTCAACAGTCATAATATTTAATCTTTGATTTTGTCAAATAATCAGCGAAAGGATTACTGAAATCTCCAATACACTTGATTAAAAACAAAGCCATTGAAATTTTTCTATTTCTCTCTCACCAACATAGAAACAAAACTTCAGACAAATGAATTATAAAGAAATACACTTTCCAACCATGAATATCCATGTTTGTTTGTTTATTTTTTCCCAAAGCAAACAAGCTGTGATAGGTTACACGAAGGAGATCATGATCTCATATTTGAAAACCAAAGGCAAATAATTCAAAGCCAAACAAGGCACAGTGAATGTAACAATACATTATTTGTTAAGTCAATGGAAAAATCTCTACAGCTTATTCTAGAACTTTTACAGGAAGGGAGAAAGAACGAATTTAGTTGACCACTGAAAAAGAATTTGGTCTGTGATACTGTAGCTGAAATCAACCTGTCAATTTTGCACTAATGGTTTGTTGAGTGACATGATTGATTCTATATGTTGTAAATGCGTCTTTGAAGATTATTTTACTTTTTTACCTTATACTATCCATGGAAACTAATTAGATAAAAGCCAGAGCAAGCCTGTTGGATGTCAAGAGAGCTTCAGACAGGATTTTAAAATGGTAGAATCTCAGAAGCGCCTTTTCACTTCAATCAGTTTTAAATTTAGACTTTATCAAAAATAACAAAATAAATTAAATATTTTCAAAATAGGCAACCTTGCTAAGAACCAAGATAAGCAAATATAGAATCTTACGCTCCACTTCAACACATGTTATTGATTGCAGGAGCAGAAAAATCTTATATTCAAACATTGTGATTAGTTATCACCAACAAACCGACTGTCAAGAAAGTCTAGTCACATGTATGAAACGTAACAACAACAAACCTGATTGACCTGTACAATCCAGAAAATCAGAGCCAAGAAATAAGTTCCGCTGACATCAAGCTTCAGTGACCTCCCGCACTGGTCTCATTACCCTCAAATAATTAAGTTAATCCATGTTAGACAAGACGGGATAGTGGGCTTCTGCAAGGAAAACATCTTGCTCCCTTTCTGTTAGTAGAGTTTCAGGCCAAAACACATTTGGGCAAATATTTTCTCAGATATACAAACAGTTGACTTCACAGAACTCTGTTATTGCCTGGCAATCTTTGCCTTTCAGCTGAAACTATCCTGACAGACACATTTGTGTCTCTCCTTGTATCAAAGAGAGCCTGAACAGGCATGTCTCTCAGGGTTCATACATAGACAAATACATCAAGTGTTTGATACAGTTTTATTTTGGCATTAGCTTGATATGTGGATATCAATTGTATTTATTTAAGATTCTTTGAGCAAACTTGCCATAGGCACTATGGATGAAAACATTTCCGTTTTCTCAAAGGGTGTCTTAATAAGACATGCCTTGAAGGGAAGGCTGCCAACTGTATACAATTGGGTAGTATATGTCAATCCTGAACAATCCATCCAAAAGCCCTATCAAATCACTAGGATTCCTATTCTGGATCAAGAAGAGCAGTTGGTGAGGCGGTTTGTGCTCAACACCGTTATAGTGTTTGATTTTTATCATATACATGTTGGGTTGTACTGCATATATATAATTCTTTTTGAAACATAATATATTGTTAAGTTTTTAGGTTGTGTTTTTTAAATGGACTACTGAAAAGCAACATGAAATATTATGTTTTACAAATAGTTTTACTCGCCTAACAGAAAAACCATGAAAAACCTCTACATCACATTCCAAAGCCATGTAAACACACTCCCTAGGTAAAGAATATATACACCAAATAGTAGCTTTTAGGCGCAAATAAGGATAAAAAGAAACACTTAGTTATTCAACTCGGGACATTACTCAAAGCTTTAAGGTAAATACCAAAGTGCTTATAATGCCTGGAGTGACATTTAAACAAACTATTTCCCTACAACTACTAACAATGTGTGACGACAGGTATGTAAATATTACATTTAGAGCAATAAAATATTGAGATTACCTGCCCTTCAGGGTATAAAGGTAAACTGTGCCACATTCAGGTCTAATTGACAAACAGCAGCATAGAACTGGGCTCAAAATGTTGGAATAATTTTAATGGGCTCTGGCCTTGGTTTGGTTTATTTGACAAATACTTTCACACTTCACTTACTCTTGTGATAAATGTTATTTGTAAAGGGTGACATATCCTATCTAGAGGGTTTTACCCCTAAACCCTTCTTTTGTACCTTGTAAAAAAAAAAAATTGACAGCTTAATAATGACTCATGGGATAAGTTGAGAAGCTAATATTGCTTGTATGTTCATTGATTAAACCTGGATAAGATAACTATTGGTACTGCACTGAAGTTAAAGAAAGAGCTGAAGACTCAGAGTACCACCCTGTTACAGACCTATTATGTTTTGTTCTCAAGATCAACAGGTAAATCGTGGACCCACCTCTAGTGATGCTGACCTTAACGAGACAGGTAGAAAGGGGGTTTGTGAGTTGACCCCCCTGATTAAAGTAATTAGCAGAGGTAAACACTGTTTACTAGAGGGATTAGAGGCTTGTAAACAGTACTATGGTAAACTTGTCAGTAAGTGACAAACCACACACGATGCTTGTGCTGCTGTACACTTAAAGAGGTGAGCTGTATAAATTGTTTAGTATTATTGATGTAGCTTGTTATACTTAATTCAAATTTAGAAATATTTCAAGATGTCTCGCAAAAGAGACTGCTTTGTTCCTTAATTTGGGAAGAAATATATTGACCAATGACCATTGGCAAATTTTAAGAAAACTCTTTTAAAATTTCAATGAATTATGGAGGCCTCATTATTATATCAAAATGCAAGAATCATAACACCCTAGCACAAGTAAAGGTCCTTTCCATACTATTGGTGCATGCCATTTTTCCATCTGTACAGATAAGTAAATAACTGAAGTAGTTTAGTAGGTACTGCAGATAGTGTTTAACATGTGCTAGTTTGAATTCAGAGAAAATCCACTAAATATGTTAGTATTGTACAGGCCAGATTCGACACTGATAAACAGATGCTACTGTTTGATTCTAATTATCTATTACAGGCTGACTGGGATCACTTCCAGAACAAACAATCAGACAGCAGATGGACATGACTCTCGTTATCTGGACACTGGTCATCTCTCTCACTTCTATTGGAATTTGGAACACACAACAGGTCCAAGTAATAGCCAATGACATATATGAATTTTAAGCAAAATGTCTTAAGAATGCAAATTTGCCCTTGCAGACAAATCCTTTTTTGTAGGATTTAAAGGAATGCAAAACAGGTACAGAAAAAAACAAAATTAAAAGTCTCAAGTTTCTTTGAAGGTAAAATTTAGAATTTTTTGTTTAGAATACATTGTGAAAAGCACATTTCCATCTTTACAGGATTTTCTTTTTTTTTCCATAAAATTATGCGATGATGCATCTTCATGTTGTTTTGATACTTTTTATTGTTTTTCAATTATGCCAATTTTGGTGCAGAAGGTCAGAAGTATGAGATAATTTCATGATGTATGATTAAAACCTAGTGAGTTGAAAGCACCCTGTGTGATATCCCATCAATTGTGCCACCACAACATGCATCAGACACACAGTAATGAAGGAAGATTACATCTAAATCATAAAATCAATTACTTGTGCTGTGTTCCATCAGCATGTTATCTGGAGGAATTCCTTTATATAATTGCCATTCTCTTCATCAGCAGTCTGATGCCATGTTTCATACACTTACACTGTCAAAAAGTCTATAAATTGTTATTAAAATTTATTTTTTAATTATGTTCATGTTCATAATCATGTAATCATGTTCAAAGACTTGAGTCATTGACAATTTACATCAAAATTCGACATTAGAGGATCAATATTAGATCTTCTATCTATTGAACTTTGCATCATTTAATTTTAGCTCTGTCATGACATGACATGTCATTTCAAGTGTCTCCAGAATGAAACCTTTATTCCCTGTGTACTATACTAGAAGTGGATAACAAAATATTTTTGGAGACTTAGCTAGAGTCTTTCAGTAGTAGGTTTATTTGCTAAGAATCAGAATCAGAATATGATTCACTTTATGTAATGAATATTGAACAGAGGTTAACTTCAAGCATGTTTCCAATCCTTGTCTAGCGAATGAATCATACACAAATGTTTCAGGAAGAGATACTGAAGTCCATTATCGGAACTCTAGCTGAACATGCACTCTATGAAATGGATATTCAATTTTGCGAATTAACTTTAATTTGCCTATTTAAAGCCCATCAACCCATGAAGACAGAATAACTAACATAACTCAAGGTGCACTGATGGGCAAGCGCAGCTCCTGGATAATTTCATGGCTTCAGCAATTTGAGAGTTTGACATATATTAGGAAAACCATAAAAGTTTCTTGTTGTCAGAAGCTGATGGACAGTAGAGTAATGGATCTCAAGATCATACAGGATGATTGAGTCAACCATCAGGAAATGAAATTGTGTGTAAGAGCAAGTCAAACTCAATCAGGAATTTGGGGGAGACATCTTTGACTATTGACTATTTCCAGGCTTTTTATTTATTTCTTTAATCTTAAGACCATTGCCCTCATAGTACACTCCAAAAGTTTTTGTTTTTTTCACCAATTGTGCAAAATGGCCATTTGTCCTTGCCTTTCCCTTCAAAGGAACGCAAAATATATCACAATATTGTCAATAATAACAATTCATATTTAGAGTTGGAAGTCAAAAGAGTTCACTGCCAACAAATTTCAAACTTTCTTCAAGACATATTTTTTCAGTTGAAAAGTGGAAGTACCCAAACCCACTTTTTCAAAATTGATTGATTAAACATAACTGACTCTGCAACAAAATTTCAAATGTCATTTAACTAACAATGACAAAAAAGATCGAAAATTATATGCCCAATTCAGCCAAAAATCTATGAAAGAAAAAGAAAATGGTGGATCTGTTTAGTATCATCCATTCCCAGCCCCCTCAGATCAGAAGTCAAGTACCAGTAATGCTCATGTAATGTTCCACAAGCAGATAACAGAAAAATTACATTCAGTGACGTCCCTCACAGAGCTGGCAGACCCTCATTACACAGCCAGACTATAAACCCTGATCAGAAGCTCAGTACCAGACTTCATAAACCTCTCACACAGTGACATCAGCAACATGTAAAGGTTCCAATCTATCTCTCAGAAGATGGAACAACATTGGCGTGTGTTCATTGGCATGTTACACTTGTTACAGGTTGGATCATACCATTGTTACAGAGCTAGTCTCATATTCTAACAACTTCGATGTAACTTATTTAACATTTAACTGACACCAAGTGAACAGCAGATTTCTTGCAGTGCTTTTATTGCATAATCTTTGCTGGCCTTGTATACAACCCTTTTTTGATAAAAGTTGGGTAATTGGCTACCTGGTATGGGACAATTATAGTATGAATTTGACTGAATATAGACTGACCGGTTGTATTCTCCTCAGGGAGTTTACCAGCAGTTATATGTCACTAAGCACTTTGAGCATGCAATGTGCATGTATATATGCGCTATATAAATGGACTAATATTATTATCATAATTATTAAAAGTTTTATCATACAACTGTAATAATCTCTTTTTGAACCAACGTGAGGGTGTAATACCTTTAAAACCAGCGAATGAGACTATTATTGTTAAATATTAACTCATATTTTCTTATGCAAAACTCCAGAGCTTCAATACTATGACCAATTCTAAAAGAATGTTAAGAATCATGTTTATATTTTGTACATATGTAAAACATCCTGAGATCAAGTCCACCTGTCATTCTGTAATAACATTCCATAACAAGCATGCTTCAATAATAAACTATTGGATGAAAACCATTGCCCAACTTTATACATCTATCAACAGGCTGAGAGTTTACTAAACAATCCACAAGCCATATAGATAACACTTGGTATGAGTCAAGGTTAAACCATTCACTCATCTCAACAATCAGCTCTCTCAGTTTCAAGTGGATACTTCACTGAACTGGGTTAACCCTTAGTCTGCATATTTAACAGTTTGAAGCTGGCGGTGATGCAATACGGCTCTGCTATACAGTCTAATCAGCACCCTGCGTACATTTAGTTCCAGAAAAGCAAAGCATCAAGGGAAATAATGACCATGACATCAAGTTGACAATTCATACAAATCATATGACAAGTACCCTTTTTGTTATCTTTGTGAATATGAGGTAATTGTTGCATCCAATCTGTTGATATTTCCCATCTTAAGATGAGATAGCTCTTCAGGCTATCCGAACTGTGGATAAAGCACTTTTTCAAGCTGGTATATCCAATCTTAGATGAGATAGCTAGATCAGTTTTTCTATTTTAAAATCACAACTGACTTCCATTAGAGGAAGTTGAGCAAAATGGGCATGGATTATCACTGGATAGGTAGTAAGTTTTAAAACAGGTTTTTCTGAGTCTCAATACATAACATGTCTAAACTGGAGACAATAGTGTTGTAATTTCGTGACATAAAAATGGTTTGTGTCTTGTGGTTTAAGTTTATCATTCATAGTTTTTAACACATCAGTGACACTTCACAACAACTTGTCAAATGTTTCCCTGCTCTCATATTGAGTACTAAACTTTGAACACAGGCAATGAATTTCAGATCTATTGTGATAGTGAATTGGAACCATCATCCTGGAAGGAGGCAAATAAAGATGATCTGGTGACAATGACCACAGCACAAAGACTGTCCAGTCTGACAAATTCCTCACATCAAACACCAGCCCTCATTGTCCCCTCACAATAGTACAAGTGTCTGAGGTAAGTGTCAGTAGACAAGAGGAATTGTGTGGAGGCTCGATCAAGTGAATCTTATTCTTACAGCTATTGGCTGAGTGGGAAAGAGGGAAATATAGGAGGAAAAGAAGATATACAGGGAAAGAAAGTGAGAAGTGGTGTTACAACAGCTTTCAGCCTTATTTCTAAATCAGTAATCATAACTTTAGTTTAAGTTCATGATAAATTTCTCTCCACCAAGTTTCATCACGAACAGATGCAAAAAGCTGTTCTAAAAGCATGGCTGCAAATGCTAAACCTGGTACGAAGTCCTTCTCATAATCAAAAAACATAATCAAAAAAACAAAAGTACATTTGAAAAGCTTTTATTGGCACAAGTTTACAAGATATCCCAGTTAAAAATGAATTGGCTTGAATATAAGTTTAAGATCATACACAAATAGGTCATGAAGTTGTCAATTATCATACTTTATCACTGATCATCTACTCATTACAATGAAAAATATAATTCTTCTATTAACAAACCCAACAATTTTGACAGTGACAGCGGCCAAAACAATGACAACTAAGCTGATAAATTAATCATATTCAACTCAACCGTCATAAATGTCATGTCTTACGTCAAATAATTTGATTGCTTATTAATTACTCACACAAATATGATAGACATGGACAAAAAGTCTGGTAACTGCACCACATCACACATGAAAGCGACATCGCTCAGTGGAAACCTTGTTAATAAGATATGATCTTGTTATAAGCTCAACTACCCACACTGAATTAGTTGATTAGATGTAATATGATTGATCAGCAACTGTGAAATGTCAGATAGCGATGCAAGCTCTCTGATCAAATGGTTTGCTTTCCATATTCTCTTCGGACATGATAATGCCACTTATCTTTTTTTACTTTTTGTAGTTTGCATTGATAAGTTCTCTTCTTGCAGGGATTTTTGAATTTTTACTATACAGAAGACTTTCCAATGTTAAATAAAAAGATACCACTAAATGCCTTTTCAAAAAAAACTTTTTATGATAATATCATAAATATATCTTGTTATTGACAGAAATATATTATTTTCATGAAAATTTCTTGTTACCGAGTCTTGATCTTTTAAACGAATCTGTATAACTTCCATTAATCTCACAATAAAAAGTTCTCAAAGCAAGTACAAGGATTCACAACAAACCCTTGCCATTTGTGAACACATGAATACATATAAATCTTGTATTTTGTTATCATAGTCACTCCTCAAACAAATATCAAGACATTCATCACAATGTTTGCAAAAGGGATCAGTAGTGAGCTTAATTTAAAAAGTTCAAATGAAAACTGAATCTTGTTTTTGTGATTCAAATTACCGACAATGATAACACAGGAAGTACAAAGGTATCAACACTGTCTCCACCTAGAGAACATCTATACCACAATCTAGGTTCCACCCAATGAAAACAAAACATGAGAAATGAATCTTTTCAAACATTGAAGTTTCTGGCAATTGTAGATTTTCTTGAGTTATAACAGTCACCATTGACATAGCAAAGTTTTAGATTTGCATTATCAGTTAGGATGAACTCCTACTGGTTAGTGTTTCCTTCCTAACACAATAAAAGTAACCACTGAACCACCCTACCTCCTACTAACAAACAAATAAAGTCGGTGTTACTAATACCTGCAAAATAAAAAACCCTGCCCATTATATCAAAATGTTTGAGCTACTTGGAGCAATTCCTTATATCAAGAAAATAAAATAGCAACTGAACAAGTCTAGCAAGGTGACATCACCCTGTATCATCCCTGCAGTTTGTGGGGTCTTTGCACGCCCTTATCAGTTTTCTTATTTTTGGCGTTCTTTTCAGAATAATTTACATTTGGAGGTAAAACATTCATGATTCATCTACAAAGTATGTTAAGGGCAGTTTATTATCATTTGTAATGTACACGACTTTCATACGCTAGCATCTACTCCTGAAAGTAATATGTTTTACATTCATGCTTCACGAAACACTCCAGAGTGAAATCAAGGCACAGTATAATTTGTTCTGTCATATATGCATAACACAGCAAATTTCTAGCTAGCATTGATATATGACCACCCGTTGTTTGATTCTATAAGGAAAGGAATGTTCAAGGCTTTTTATTCTATTCATTTCCTGAAGCATTTTTCCATAAATGTTAACATTGGCAGACTTCTTTAATGCCTCCTTTATACATGACTTTCTATCAAATTTGTTATCAAGTTTTCAAGTGACATGTTCTGAAATAATCTACATAAATTACTCCTGCACATTTTGGCATGTTTTTTAAAAAACATTATGGAACGTTTATGTGTACAGTAAAATTAGGAAGACTAAATATTCATAAATTCAAAGTAAAGTCTAAAATTCAAAAACAAATAAAGTCCATTGTTTACAATTATCATAATTATTAATTTTTAATTGTTACAGAATTCATTGTTCATCACACCAAACAATGTCATCATTTTTATATCTAACATCAAAATCAAATATTCTTTGTAGAGGACTTGTTCAACATCATCATTACAATATTTTGATTCTGAAACTTTGAAAAATGTCTTGAACCATAGCCAAACTGCCATTTGAAATAAAAAACATACCAAGCATCACACTTGTCATAACAAGTGTCACTTTTCAATGTAAACAGAGAAACATACATCATGTAATGTAACATGGAAATGTAATACTGCCCTTTGACATTAGATGTTTTCAAAATGAATGTGATGATTAAACAAAATGAATGTGATGATTTAACAAAATCTAAAAATTAATAATTCTGTGAAAGTGTTTATGATTACTTGACCAATCATTCTGATTTCTTCATCTGAATATCAAAAAAGATTAGTTCACCTTTTGCATAAAACTACCATAGAGCATAACATAGACTAACATAGATCCCAATAATGTAGGTATATATCACTTGGAGCAGGTACTAGTACCTGGAAATAGCACGAAATAAATATCCTCCTTATTATTATCATTATTAATAAACATAAAGTCTAGCATTATATTTGCTAGACAAAAAAATCTGTTAATATTTTGCTCTAGGGATGATTAACATAACTTTACAATGTTTTAAAAAGACTCTGTGACATACAAAAATAAATTCATCTTTTTACCAATGTTAACAAAAAGTTTCATGTATGCATCTCAGTGCATGAATGCAGCTACATCCCCCTATAGAATCAATCTGACACCAAGGTGATATAAACTATGTAGCATTATGTACACGGTCCTCACATACCATAGTGATGCATCATCACACTTTTTATCCATCTGCAAATAATCATAGACAGACATTTCATTCACATACCAAGAATAAAGTTGAACCCAAATACTGTGAAGTATTTATGAAAAATATCTATGATAATAAAACTGTTGAACTGTGGATCATAATATTATAATAAATTCAAACTTTATGTCAATGAAAAAAATCATTCAACACTGCGGGCAATCAAGTGTGCAAGGAACAGAAAGGGAAACTAGATATATCGTAGAAGAGAACTGAGGGTGCAATACCCGGGGTAGATTGTATTTACTTCCTTGTATCATATCCAAACCATATCTAGATCATGTCCAGGGTAATAATTTTTGTGAAGAGCATCAAAGGGGGCCATTTAACAGATTTTAAACAGAAGAAACCGTCTTTAAAAGTATAGTTTTTGAGTGTATTCTGGAATCTTTGGGTTGAACAGCACTGAATAAATAATCATATTTCGACACTACCCACAATTCTTTCCTGGTAAAGTTGCTGGGGTTTGGGTGAGATAATTTGGGGTCATACGAAGAGTTTAAGTTCAAATATGACAGAATTTGAGCTCAGAAGGTGCAGGTTCATACACATTACAAAATTTTAGTTACATTTGCTGTGTCACTCATGAATGTGTCACTCATGAGTAGTACAAAAACCTACCGTACATCATTTCAAAGTCATATAATACTTTGGGGATTTTTCTTTCTATAACTTACAAGTTCCAAATAATGATCACATATATGTTCTAAGGTACTATTCAAGTATCGCTGCAAGCAGGTTAATTCTTACTTTCAAAAAACAAATCACAAATAGTGGATCTTCAAATATCAAGTTATGATTTGCCAGTGGCCATTATCATTTGAGTTTCAATGTCAGACCCGAGTGAATCTGAGGAATTGGGAGGGACCGATATAACACAGGGGGGGTTCCCTATAAACCTGGATACAGTCCGCCAGGCTTAACGTTACAACCATTAGAATAATTATAAGCATACTGTATCTTCTTGAGGGCATAGATTGATCTTGAATATAACTGAACCTCTTTGAAAATATTTTGCTTAATTATAGCTTCTATTTAAATTCTCAAGATTCATAACTGATGATATAATGCAACCCCAAAGGTATGCTTGGTGTAATTCAAGATAAACATGCAAGAATGTTTATGTTTTTCAGGGTGATGATAACTAAGATTTGTGTGATACTGACAGTGACACATATTTTTTTATATTGACTTTAACCATCCCAACATCATACATGAATGAGAACAAGTTCTTATGGATAGTCAACTTCTTTATTGCGTTTCGGTGAAGATACCGTTATCAAGCAAGTCATCATGAACCAGCTTCTAAATGCCTCTCAAAGAAGTTATCATACATGAATGATATAACCCTATCCTATAGTGCTGTTTTGAACTTGACATGTAACATGTACAAGTGACAATCTGTGTGAGGTCAATTTGACTTGGGTCAGACTTTGATTGGTTTACTGAAGTTGAAGATAGCAGTTTATTGATTCATCAACTCCAGACATTAGACATAATCTGGCTACTTGGCAACTTAGTTTAATTTACAGACTTCTGGCACTGCATACAAACATCTTGAAGTTCGGTGGAATCAGTTCACAATTGTAGAGCTCAGACTGAACATACCGGTAGATAAACCTCATCATCCCAGATGAATAGTATTAGAACTGTTTATCCTCAGAACGCACTCAGTTCAGGGCTCATCAAAGCTCTCAAAGGTAAGAAACAAATAGGTTTGTATGTCTAATTTCTGACTTGTATGGTTGAAAGAGTTTGAGCAAGAGGCTCATCCATAAGTTCTGCTAGAAATTCTAACTGTAATCTGAGAAGGGATCTTGCAACTCACTGACGAAATACATATCACAGAGGGATTGATGTCACTTCTACAAATGAATTTTGCTTCTACAATGAATGTCATGCCATTGTTGTTGCCGAGAAACACAATACATTTTTCATGAATTCAATGTAATATAATCTGTCATAGAGTAGCACAGCAAAGAAGATATTTCAGGAAAAATAAACCATGAATTCAACATAGGTAGTGGTTCTTTTCTGCCTTAAGAATATTTAATACAAATATACATCAACTACCTACCTAGCACAAAAACATATTCAGCATAATCCTCTAATCCAAGTAATAATGATGACACACAAGGAAACTTCCCACAATCCTTTGCCCCAGAGAGTTAAACACATACATATATATATACACATATATCAGAAACTGTCTCACCTTTCTCTTTTGAAAGATGATTCTTTTGAAGAATGCGAAAAATGGATATATATTATTGTCTTCTTTTGTTGTAGGCTCGAAATGACCCAGCGTGACCCACTGTAGGCCTGCATACCACTAACGGATATTGGGTATCATCTTCCCTGTTATGGGTATTCAAATACCTTTCAACGTTCATTTACAGGTGGTCGGACCCACTCATAGCAACAATATTACCCAAATGGTCGCAAAATGAGAAAGGAAAATATTTTTATTTGAACAATAAGTATTTGTTAAACATAATGAGACTTCCCATGTTGTCAGAAATCTATTATGGTGTTTTCATATGTGTACAAAATTATCGCAAATAAGAAATATGAATTTTTATATCAACAATGAGTATTTGTTTATCATAATGAGACGTTCCATGTTTTCAGAAAGAAGTCTGACTTTTTATCTATAAAAAATAATGAACAGATTTGTTTGACGTTTTTACAAAGTGGTGATCATTTTCACTAATGTGGACCCCCTGTTGTGATATGAATACAGGAAATACCTGGGCTTTTTTTATTAGAGAACTTTTGTTCCATTACGATTTTTATGTTTATAATAATAAGATTATTTAGACCCTTCCAACAAATTACATAAAGTTAACTCTATTCAGATATTAGATACTGGTGATTATTAATGTTTTACAATCCTAACAGTAACAATATACAATTGTTCAGTCAAACATGAACAATTTTGTGACTGAAAATCATTATGTTACATGTTTTTGATAAATGAAGAGAACCTGTTTATTTCAACAACACTACCATTACAGTTAAATTAAAAAATTATTCACAATCTAAATGGACAGACTTTTCTAATGAAGCTAAAATTACGGCTTAGACAAATGATAAATGGAATAAGCTGTGGTTGCTATGGCAATGATAAAAAAACAGAAGAAAAGACATTCAAATAGTCATAACTTTCAAAAGAAAGTTACACTAGTCAACTCCTCATTACTCTTGTCTAGCAGATTCCTATTTGAAAATCTCTGCTGTGTCAATGCAAGGAGTGTTATGGCTAATTATATCTCAAGTATGTGCAAAGTGTTTTCAGGGAAGTTCATACTTTCAAATAATTAAATTGAAAATTTAAAAAAATCCAAAAATGAAATATGTAAATCTAAAACTTTTAACACGTACAGCTGACTTGATAAAAAGTACCAGAGGAAAGATAATCTGTTAAATATAAACTACAATTACATTTTCAAATTGAAAAGTTAGGAAAACAAAAACCAACTCATTACATATGATTGCTGAATTCTCATCCTTTTATTTTCTTCTTGTGAGAAATATATTTCACTTTTTATGTTCAACAAGTACAACAAACTTTCTCAAATTAATTAAGATGGTAAAGTATTAAGTTGTTGTACCAAACATGAAATTCAATCAACCAAATTCAAAAGAAAATTTCAAGATAAAATACCAAAATTTAACAATTTTACAGAAAAAATTCAAAAGAAACAGATTATCTAGGATACACAAACCATATCCTGTCAAGAGTATACAGGTTTCAATTAAGATATAGAAAAATAAGCTGAATCATAAAAAACATATGTACAAACACATAGACAATGCACACATCCTGACAGATTCTCTTCAAGTATAAATCAAATAACAAAATGAAAACCATATTCATATAAATCAGTTCCACGAACCTCAAACAGAAACTCTTCCAAATACGGTAAATTATTTTACAGCCAGGTTTTACGGAAACCTGCCTCTGTTTGTTTGAAGCACAGTCTGTCTATCAATCAAATACTACAAACATGAAACACTATGTTCTTACATATCATCACTTAATCTCTTCAAATGTCAATCAAATATCATAAACATGAAACAATATTTACAACAACCAATTCCACCTACCTCAGACAGAAAATATTCAAAAGCAATCAATGTTTTCTTTGCCAAATTTTGTGGAAACTTCTCAGTATTTGATAGAAGTAGTCTTTCTTTAATCTTATGTATATAATCACTAAATCCCTTCAAATATGAACCAAATATCATAAACATTAAACAATATTCACATAAATCATTTCCACCTACCTCAAATAGAGGTTATCCTATATCAAACAATGTTTTTATTGCCAAGTTTTACAGAATCCTGTCTGTGTTTAATAAAAGTACGATCAAGTCAGAATGACCTTAGGAAGTAGATGTGCTAACAGAGAGGTCAAACTTCCTTGAATTACAGAAGACTTGCCGCCAAATTGGCGCAGTTAATCAACATCCTGATACTTGAATAGCGACCTTTTCATTGTTAATGTGCCCTGTCGTCATATCCTAGCATTGTTTCAAAAATATTTTTAGAAATATTCAAACCTTTTTTATCAAAATTTTGGTTGAAAGGATTGGTTGCCAAATAAGTTAATCCACATCCTGATAGTTAGATAACACCTGTTCATTGATTTGTAGTGTTTTGTCTTATTTTGCCATTATTTTTTTAAAATATTTGAGAAATATTGAAACCCTCTTTATTCAAATCTCATTTAACAATAGACTTGCTGCCAAATTACTTAATTACCTTCCTTCTAATTGGTATTGTGCTCTCTTGTTATTTTGTGCCAAAGTTTTAAAAGATATGTAGGAAATTACATAATTCTTATTCAAATCCTACATAGAAAGTAACCATAATCATGAATACATTAAATCAGAATGTGTGACTATTTTTTCAGGAACGAATAACCATAATTCATTGCATTGTGGAAAACAAGTGGAAAACAAATAAATAAACTAATGCTTTTCATGTTATCTAACACACAAAAAAACAATAAAAGAAACCAAATAATTCAAATAACCAATAAAGATATGTCATGAATATTAGTCATATAATATGACCGGATGTTGGGAGCTATTTCAAAAACTGAACTGTTAAGACTTTCTTCTGGAGAGACAAACAGGGCCATTTTCACTAGTATATAACCAGGATGAACAATGAACTTAAACAGAAATTTTCCCAGGAACACCCATCCCGAATCAATATCTAAAGATTTTACTCATAACAGCGATGTCTCTAAAAGTACATGTGACTGTTTTTGTTATATAAATTGATAAATATCAGAACCATAGCCAATCCCATGAAGTAAAACACTAGCCCAATGGGTAAGTGTAAGCTTAGACTGCAAAGAGAATCTGAGTTTTTGCCCAGGTCGAAATGGTTTGTCTAGCCTTTTATTCCCTTCTTAATACACCATTATTGAACGAAATCAAATAACCAGTAAAACAACAATGTCTGTCGAAGCCAGGTGGGTGAGTAGGTAAGCTGCTGGTGTGGGC
The DNA here is from genome assembly GCA_916613615.1 of Steromphala cineraria. Taxonomy (NCBI): domain Eukaryota; kingdom Metazoa; phylum Mollusca; class Gastropoda; order Trochida; family Trochidae; genus Steromphala; species Steromphala cineraria. The sequence continues at coordinate 11,508,210 of OU744726.1, forward strand.
AGTGCTTGCATTTCCTGACCGAGGGAATTGGTTAAATCCTGAAAGTACTTGACAAAGAAAAATATAACATTTCAACAACTGCAGACATTGTGATCAAATATATATATATTATATAACATCTTAGATTTGTTTTTTTGTCAAAATCACATGTATTTCTAATTTAAAAAAAAAAAAGATTGTTATGTTTGATAATAAAAATCCAATTTTTAAACAAAAAATAAGGATTTCTGGTTGAATATGGAAGAAAAATGCCTACCCCTCCATCTTGTCACAATTTTTTTATCTTTTTTTTAAACATTTGAACTGTTTAGAAATGTTGACTCAGCAATACTCAAGCACTCATGAAAATCAAACAAATAACAGATTTTTTTCTGAACATCTTTATTTTTCAAAGAAACTTTTTTCTTGTTTCATTGTCAAGGCTAGGTTGTATTTAGATATGTCAAACATGCTCTGAATTCTGTTTTTACAAACTACATGTTTACACTGACAATAGCTTTATTTAAACTCGGTCTGCTTCTCTAGAAGAGTTAGATAGTCAACCTGAATTAAATGAATGACTTGCTTGTGTAAATGTTTACAAGGATACATTTCCACCTGAGTAAAGGTAAATGAAATCATTTCAATATGATCTACCTAAAATAGTTTTAATATGATCTACTTAGAATAAATTGAGATGAACTACTTAGAATAATTTGATATGAACTACCATATTTGAAATAATGTTTTTATGACCTTCTAAGTCTGGGGTCGAATCTAGTCCCATTGGGGTACTAGCCATTCGGACTAGTACATTCTTGAGAGCACTAGCCTAAAAACATTCTGACAAGCCAAATACAACGATACAATTGTATCTCTTTAAATTCAACTTGTCCTTTTGATTACCAGTCATTGCACTTTTAATACTAGCCCAGCATCTTTTGCACTAGCAATGGGCTACAAGGTTAGTTCTAATTTCGGACCCTGTAAGTCCAAATCAGATTTGATGATTAAATATAAAAGAATAAAATAAACTTATTAAAGGCTACAATGCCTAATCCAGAAATGTCTCTTGAAAGAATTTAATCACGTTACAAAGTGACATGAATACTATTTCTCTACAACTGCTCTAACTTCAACTGAACATTGATATAACCATGATGACTGAACTAGTAGCTATGAACAAATATGTCATAAAAATAATCATAAAACATGTTCTCTCACAATCGTACATGCAGTAAAAGAACAATAACATATTTTTTCCTACAGTAAGCATGTAAATGAGGAACATAAAAACAAATAGCTTGACACTTAGTTGTATTTAGTGGAATAGGAACAAGTATGTCCCTATATTTAAAACAATGTAAGTGAACATCACATGATTTAAGTTTATAAATTTTTCATAAATTTCACAACTGGCCTTATAAATCTTACATAGTTCTTCGTTATATTTTTCTACTACCTTTTCCTCAAGTTGGACAATAATTGAGCATCTCATGATTTAAGTTCATAAATTTCTCATGCTCTTGCTTAACTGTTTGAGGGGCATCCTAAAGGTAGAAGAGGCAAAACTATAAGTATTATTGTGAGGATGGTATCGGTGACATTCCCAGTGAAAATAATGTATCTTAAGAATGCATAACAGCATAAACTAACAACCATGACCCTAATAAGTTTCCTGTAGAGCTAAAATCTTTGGTGTTACAATCCCTTTGAAAAATCTTACAAGATATTTTCAGCGCAAGTCAAAACCCAAATAAATGAATCTTCACACAAAAACATGGGTTATACAGTCCCCATAAAGAATCTTACAAAATGCTTCTCAATGCACATCTTTTTGAAACAAGAACATGGACACGATGTCTTTTTATACAGGAAGAAAATGGGAGATTGAATATCTGGTTTTCAATGCATATCTCTCAAACAAGAAGATATACATGACATCCTCTTATACAAGTAGAGAATGGGAGATTGAAAAGCTGGTTTGTCTCTTAAAGAAGATATATACATGACATCCGTTTATAGAAGTAGAGAATGGGAAATTGAATTGATGCAGTCACGCTCCTTAAGCTAGGAGAAAACAGAGAGAAAATGCACCTTTACTGAGATAAAGGAGAAGAATCTGAGAAATGGAGACTGCACACCCCTCACTTGATGTTAAAATCCTCCACAAATAAAACTTCACGTTCAGCCAACTACAATGAAACTCAAGACCTAACAGCGACCTTAGTTTCCTGTTGAAAATAAAAATGTTTTCCCAGAGAAAAACATTTTCTAGAGTCTAAAATAAAAATGTTTTAATCAAGAAATACAAATCTTCAGAGACATCAGAAATAGAAAGTAAATTGAATTTGTTAGGTGCTGAAATGGCAGCATTACTCATAGATATCACATTGGTTTAATCAATGATTGGTTGTTGTTTTCTTTTTATGATAAATATATTTCATCATTTTTGTTTGAGTATTTAATTTCTATTAATTATAATCCATTGAAGTTATCTGGGGTATATATCTCAAGGGTTCAGCTATCTGCTACAATATTCAGTTATATAAACTTATCATGACATTGTGAAGTTCCGATTCAATCTAATTCATTACAAATCCTCACCTTCTCTTATGTCAATGCAGAATATTACTGTCATTTGGTCAACATAACCTAATCCGTTCCATTTAATCACAATCAAAACATTAAGAAGAAATATATATATCATCCTGCTGATAGGCAATTTATTTTCCAAATGTCAAAGAATAAATTGATGATAAACTTTCATGAAATGTTCCTGAATATCCTGACTTTTTTGCCGAGAAACAATTCTTTATATTTTCCTTCAATCACCAAATGTACAAAAAGCATCACAAAAGTTTTTTCTTGAAAATTACATAGATGACATATTTTGTTGGGCTTCATATTATGCAGCTTTTTATATTTGGGATCTCACTTTGGATGGAGAGGCTGCTTTATGAAAATTAACTATTAGGTGAAAATATATTTAAGGAGACAATAAATATTTAACCATCTAAATGATCTAGTACAGGTAAATAGTAAAGAACGGATTTGTCTTGGCAGCTAATATTAGTCAAGGAAGTTGAATATTTTCATTTGAGATGGTATTCAATGCAATAAGGAAATTGACATTAAGGTGGCCTTCCAAAATGGCATTCTTTGTGTACTTCCATGTATCTATAAGTACACATGTACAACAAAGAATCATACCAGTCAATTATAGGAATCATGATAAACAGGTGGGTTTGGTTTGAGTTCTTATCTCTCCATTTTCCATTCATCATATCCTTGACATACACAACTTACCTACATATAGAATATACCTACATTGTACCTACAGTGCAATTGTGACAAAGAAAAGATCCTACTTCCTCCTACAGGTAAAAAATCCAATCAAAACACCTGCGTACATGTACTTACCTTACAAAACCATCTAGGTAGTAATCCAAAGGTAAAACTTGACCCCAACTCCGAGATTAAAGTTTGAAGACACAGATAGTAAGAACTGCTCAAACAACGGTTTGATTCAACTTACGAACAAGCTTTGTATGTCTGTGTGTCCACAATCGACACTGTCATACGGTCACGCATGGCTGACTCTCTACACCTGTTATCAGAGGCTATGCCTATCTACGGCTGGGCGAATTCTTTACCTGAGGAAAAACGTTGATTAGAGACTCGAGGCAGTATTTGCAGAGTGTGAATAGAGGTTTTAGCTAATATTCTCAATCATTATGTTGATTTGGTTTTGGAGAAGGTCACAGCATGACCATGGCAAAACATTTCATGTGTTGGTTGGTTTTTAGAGACACTTAGTGTTGTGAAAATTAAAAAAGTTGTATACTGTTTCTCATCGATAATGAAAAGCTCATGAATGAACAATATACCAAAGATCATTATTTGACAGATTATGAGCTGCATTTGGTGACCACTAATAGGAGGGAGTTGATAAATGAGAACTCAATAGCTAAGATTTAACATAAAGATTGACAGACTGTCACTTGTGTTTTGACAGTGTTTTGACAGTGTTTGTGAATAGTGTCTTACAATATACAATTACATAAATTAACTGAAGTAAGGTAACAGGAAACTGGCAGGTGCATTGTGATAGTATGTTTAGTTGGTACCTGGACACTGTAGTCTGTATCAGGAAATACATATAACCTTCACAAGCTGTATTTACCAACTTATAAAGATATAACTGCAGGTAAATCTCCTGTTTTGTTGATTAACCCTTATTCTATGAAATACTCATATAAAGAGGTCTTCCTTGAAGGGACATCACTGAATATCTCTTCATAATTATACAGATATACACTTACATGCTAGTTCACAAGTACCTGTCCAGCTAAATACCACCTGACTTTCAAAAGGAAGTGAAGGTTTTAGACAAGCAATTTCTCAGAGTATTTCATATTTTTGTAATAGGAGAAATCTTCAAACCCTGTGATATATATTGTATCAAATTGTTATCTGACAGATGAAACTATTGGCAGTAGAGAAATGAGATAAAGTCTGTATGCACCCTTACATCATGGGAAAAGACTAAACTCGTGCCATGGCCATGGGATTGAAGGCTTAGAACCTATGAGGGTAATAACTAGAGCAAGAAAACCATTTGAAGTGAGTTACAGGTAGCATTGCAGTAAATCTGCATGGAGAAAGCCTCAACCCTGACCGTGGCATTGTTTGGCAGTGAAACCTGTAGATCACATGGATCACTGAAAGTAAATGTAGCATTTTGCCAAACCTAACTGAAGAAGAAGAAACCAAAAACCAAAAAAGACTTTGAGGAATGAAGCACTATCTCAATATTAGAGGATAATAACCGTGTTCGGTGGTAAATGTACTTTTCTCTAATTTTCCTGATATTGTCATGGGAATTATTTACGATGTTTGATTGCATCATACATAATGGCAGGTCACAGACAAAATAATCATGTTGTTTACGTGGGCAACTCCATTACTCCTAGCTAATGACTTACCCCTGAAATACTTAAGAAGACTCTCTTTATTTTGCATAAATCCGTCAAATTTATGTAAAGAATCGCAGGTTTCATGGAGTTTTCTTTGAATCCTAAAATGTTCTGTTTTATTCAAATAATTTTAGAAATTTTGAATCAAAATTTTAATGATTTTAGAGAATAATTTCTTAAGGTTTTCTGTAAAGTCTGCTTACAAATAAACTTATATCATGCGCTGACAGCAAATTTAGAAGATTTAAACTATCTATAACTTGCAACTTTCATCAATATTAAAGAGCCAAAAATTGATTATCAAATTGATTTCTGTTGAAAGTCCACTTCTTGATTGCGACAGATACAAAGAAGAAAGAAGAAATCACACAATAGAAATTATTTTTGAAGTAACCTGTGGTTTAACAATTTTGTTTGTAACAATCTGCAATTAAAGTACATGTAAATTAACAAATATTTAGTGTCTAGGAATTTAAACAAGAGTTTTAATCTTAATGGTTACATGCTAAACAAGCTTAACAATAGCTTTTGTCAGAAGACATCGAAAACACAAATAGTAAATGTAGTCAAATGGTGAAAAAAAACTGTCAGAAACAACTATAAACAAAACAGAGACTAAAACCAGCCAAAACTCTGAAAAACTAACAAAATTCTGTCCATGCCTGACAAATATTTCTACTTGAAGTAAACAAGAGAAACACTATAGACTACACAAACCGCCTTGTTAACATGCCTTTGAAAAGCTTGGGAAAATCGGGCTAACGTGGGTTATAACAAATTGCTAACTAATTAACATTTGTAAACATTAAGGCAAAGGTTGACTTTGCAAATTAACTGTTTCTTTTTGGGTTTTTTCAAGGCAATCTTCTGAGCATTCCATTTACATAAAAACAGGGATTGTTTAAATGTAAGGGTTGACGAGATCATATATTTTTTCTTACATCATATTTTCCCTTCAGGAATTAATTTGAGATCCGTTTTGATTCTTATATATTAGCTATCAGGAATCTCAAATCAAAATAGGAAATTATTAATCACTGGAATTAAGTATTGGTAACAGTTATTAATCATGTTTTATTCATGATAATGTTTTATTTGATGGTAATGACTTCAATCTAGTGAAGGTTATTCCTCAGAGAAATTTAGTCAATCAACGCCAACATATCAGCTCTTTAACAATCATTTTCTCAATAAAAACACACTCATTAACTCCTCTGTCAATAAGACGTATTGTTCTAAAGAATAAGAAGAGTACTGTCTGCAAGAAAAGAGACACAGATAAACAAAGGTAAGTAAAACATCAACACTAACCCTAACAACATTAGATCTAAAAGATAGGTAAAATGTGAAGAACACACAGTAAGATAGGTAAAATACCGAGGAGATCCGACCAAACCGAGATCAAACGAGGAAGGAATGCCAGAGTGACCTACCTTGGGTCTGTGCCGGACCTTCACACACGTTGTGTACTGCTTGGACGTGTTAGACTTGGATCGCGAACTCATCCTGATAGTTTGACGGACTCCGCTAAATGAATTGGCGACTGAGTGTCACTGACAATTAAAGTATGTCGCCGATTTGTCACGACAATGAAGTTGTATGACAACCACTTCGCAGGGGATTGCAAGGTCGCTGGACTGGTCTGGAAGAAGCAATAATGGACAGAGGCTCCACATGAAGTGACGTCTGCTCTTGTTTTACAACTAATGATTTTCCTTCAAGAGTTGTTTTACAGGAAATACAAATCTTCTTGACTCTGAATAACTGTTGTCTTGTGGTTGAGAAATGAAGATTTTCTTTGATTTATATTTGCTTCAAATTAATGTGACATCTGTTATTTCAAGTGAACATGCCATGGAAAAGTACATTCACAAGTGATACACAAATCTTGTTGACAATTGTAAATTCACTCCATCCAGTGACGTCTGCTTTTAAATCTTATTCTTTTTTATACCTAAGCTGCACATGAAAACCATAACACTGGAAAGAGTTCTGTAAACAGAATGAGCAGAATCTGTTGTATCACCGTAATGATAGAAATGGTAGAAATCAAAAGAAAAACAGGTAGGTGATGAATGTCACAAAAACGACTCCAAGATCACACCCTAGTGAAGCCTTGTAACCCTCCCTGTAATCCTTCCACTCTGCAAAAACACCCTAGAACAATGCAGAAACACTCCGAAACAATGAAGACACACTTCAGCACAAATGCAGAAATCCAGAACCTGCTGAAAGTAAGTGGACTGGCTACTTCTGCTCAGTGATGGTCATCAACAGGTTCATGACCAACTGGACACAATCATCACTAGATTACATCCAATACGAGTCTGGTGCAGAACAATGTGTGCAAAATCCCGACAAGGGAAAATGGAGGTCTAATCTATCACACTTGTTTGCAATGATGGGCATACCCACTGAATACAGGCCATTGCAAACAACTCATGTCTGTTTGGAAACAAATATAATCCTAAACAATCATAAGTGTATTGAGGCAAGTGCTCGCACCCTCTAACTTGCTTCTCAAAGTATCCACAATGTCTCAACTGAGTTTGTCCAACAACAAAAACACAGGCCTGTCTCCACGGCAACAATTGGTGAGGCGCATTGAATGATTAAAGTGCAATGTTTTTCATCCAAATTTCAAAACCAAAAAGTTGACGTTAAAGTGTGGCAAGAAATCCAAACAAAGCAGCAGAGGTCACTAACTTCATCGATGAAATTAAGGCAAGAGCAATGACATCAGTATATAGTTGCAATAACAGTAAATGAAGAGGACTTGTGATGCACATAGACCCTCGGCAACAAATGAATACAATGCAAACGGACAGACTATTTTGTCCAAGCAAGGCTCATCAATTGGGTACGCAGTGTCAGTGTTTGCAGGGCTAATGTTGTCGCAGGGCTGGAGTGCCAGGCAATGTTGATCCTCACCTGCCACCTCGCTCGTTACACACATCACCAGATCTCACTACTCAGACAGGTGCGACCATCTTGTTTTTAGAAAATTGACCAGATTACTTCATCCATCTCGGCATCTTAATAATGCTGCAAATTTTCATGGCATCTTGTGACAAATAGATCAGGAATAGATCAGAAATGCATTGCAGATGGATCGGAAGGCATTCAGAATAGATCAGGAATGTGTTAGATTGTATCAGTTTACAATATCTACTATCTTATCCAGTCTGATGATTATTAGTTAATGATGCAAAACCTTCATTGACATTAAATGAAAGAAGCCAGAAATATATTGGAATTGCCACATGAATGAATGTAGATCACAATACACATTAAATGATTTATCAAACCATGCACTACTTGTCTATCAAACAGATGTTCAATAATTCAAGAAAAGAAATACCAACGAACAAAATGTTGATTTGAATTCACTTTAAAGTATACAAGTTATCATTTTCTCTCAAAATATTGTTCATGAAAAACTCCTATAACAGGAAAATCTATGGGATTTGTCAGCAGTAAATATCAAATGTACAAGTTAAACAAAACTCACACAACAAACCTCCTAAAGAAGAAGCCTGATGGAGAAATCTATGAGATTTGTCATCAGCTAACAACAAAGCACAAGCAGTTTCAATCATCATGTTCAGAGAAAGCTTCCTTGTGTAAGGCGAGTGACAAGTTTATGCATTCTTTTAGCACTGAGGCGCAAGTCTGTATTTCTTCACCCTGGAAGCTGACAAGTTGTCGTGGAATCTATTCTTGATGTAACATTTTGAGCAGAGCGAGCACTGTCAACGTCAGAGAAAAGACCTCTGTCTTATTGTCATAGAGACCATGTAGTAGTTAGAGGAACTTGAATCTTTACCTACAGAGCATTGTCCAGGTATCAAAAGAAGAAACTATTATCCTACACTTGGAAATTCATTTAAAAATCTCAGAGAACTAAGAAAATCTAAACCACAGCTTGACTATTAGATAGTGATAACAATTTTAAAAACATTGTAGTGCCTGTTTTGAAATGTGTCCCTGTATTTATAAGTTTCGGAACATTCTTAGGTCTTCTTAATACTAGGTTTCTAGGTTTTCTGTGTATGAAATCATGTGCATAACTAAATAATCAAATTTCGATTTCAGAAAAGAAGCCTACAACAAAGAAACGCCAATGCAGCTAAGCATACTGACATCACAAGCATCGTCAAGAACTGGACAACCAGATGAGATACTGCATGGAATTACCAGTACATTGAATTGGCATTGCAGCTGAAATCGTGTGGTTCAATGTTCTACTGCAAATTAAGTTGAAAAACCATCAAAGGCAATATCAAACCTGCTGATTTGAAGACAAACACTTCATCATTCTGTTCTTGACATGATAATCAAGGAAACCTTACCTTGATTTTCCAAATATGGACGCCATTGTAAGCGTACATCTGGACAAGTTTATCTTAATCCCAAATTGTCTGGCATAAGGCAGGTAAAGTCAAGGCCAAGAAATCTGAGATATTGCTGTAAGATATCTGTGCCTAATGTTTGCCTTATCTATGAGCGTTCCTATCAAATACCTTTTGTCATAGCGGCTGATTAATGAAGCATTACACTGCCAGGTACACTTGATAGGACCAGTGCCCAGAACCTACATATCCATTGTCAGCTTCATACATGTTTTTCTGATTCTTGACTTAGTATCTTTATAAATCTAAATCCTTTACCATTTCATTGACTTTCACATTGAATTACTCAAAACAGAACCTTGCAGCAATTAGATCATTAGAATTTCATTTTGTGAAGGTGAAATTGCATGTATGAAGAATATTTTGCTGACTGTCATGACAATATTGCTGTTGGTCTTGATACAGTACAATCAGTATCAGTGTGCAGAATTGAATAAATTTTGGTTCTTATAATTAATTACAAAGTGTCATAAACCTACATAATACAGATGTGTGACTTTTGTGATATGAATGACTGCATATCAAACAGCCCACAAATTGCCAACCCGTATCTGCTGAGGATTCTAACCAAGAGACCAGATGAGGACGCAAACTACTGTCTAAGCCAAAATCTGGAATAATTATTCCTTAAAAACTGTAGGTTGAACAGATACCCGCTTCAAATTATGTTGCAAACTCATGCTAGGACCAAAACCCTTCATCAAAATTCATGCTTGCTAATCAAAAAAACCTTTAGGGGGAAGTGGAGAGTTGGATTCACCTTTTGAAAAGGAGAGAAAAGATCACCTTTTCCACGGATGATGGAAATTCAAAACAAAAATGTCAAAACAGGTATCTAAACCCCTGGAAATGTCACCTGCCTGAATATTACTCCCTGATCCCTTCAAATCAGAACATATAGATATATTGAAGATAGAAAAATATTAAACCTACCTGAAATAGCAGGAAACTTCGCACTCTAACCAAGCCCAACAATCAATGGTACTTTGTCATGGTATGTGAGCTAGTATCATTCAGAACCTTTCAAACTCTTTCAGGAAAATAGGTTTCCATGGTTACATTACCTACAAATTACGGCTATTACCGTATCCTCGCGGGTATAAGACCAGGGGGCCCGGCAAACAAATATCTTGAAAATAGGGGGGTGGGCTTTAACCCGCGAGAGACCCCAACCAAGAAAATCATTGATGCGAGTTGCATTGAAAATTGACATCGATACTTTTGACTATGTTGGTCAGGTCTTGTTAAACATCAATTGACACTTTTCCAGACGTATATTATTAAAAAGAATCATAAAGAAATTGCAAATGCTAACTTACATTGTTTGTTGTTTGTTTTAATCAGATTACATGATATCATTCTCATGAAAAACGAACGTGAATAATCAGTCGACATCTTTTGCTGCATGTGTGTACGAGTAGAGAGATATTTGTTACAAGCCTTTTCATTGGCCCAGAAAAGTAGGTCAACCAATCAGCAAGTCGATTAGAAAACGATGTGTGAAACTGAAACGTGGTTGTAATAAATTCATGACAACATATTGTCGATACAATATTAAATGTCTAAATATTCAAATATTTGTTAAATATTTTCGATATATTAAATTTTCAAAAAAGAAACATGCAGTTAATTGAAATATTTACGTAAATAAATTTAGAAGAAAAATTTGCAAAAATTATGAAAATGAACGTGAAAGAATATTGATAGTTATTTGTCGTCAAGAAATTACGATTGAGATTCCAAGTACTGTAAAACAACGTGCTTTCGCAAAAGTATATTTGACAAAGATTGCTTTGAACTTCGACGATTAAATATGATAAATAAGTTTGGAAATATGTCATATAAAACATTTAGAATGGATAACAAGCCTCATAAAGCTTTAGTTCTTGATAATGTTTTGGGAATCAAATATTTCAATTCCCGATCGCTGATGCAAGTGAAGCCACATACGATACATCGTGATTTCTGCTGAAATTTAACAGTACGTGAATGATGCGTGAACAATATATTGTTATATTTTTATTAATTTACAAATAGTCATTAAAACAACAACAACAGGACAATGTATTTTTATTTTACAAAAAATGACATCGATGTAAACTTGTGCATTTTGCTTCCGGTGTAAACATCGCTAACTCGATAGTCTGACATCGATCGTGTCACACATCCGAGAATTGGGGGGTGGGCTTTAAACCGAGAATGACCCCAAACTGCTCAACCCTGGGAAAATGGGGGGTGGTCTTTAGCTCGAGGGTGGACTTATACCCGCGAGGATACGGCCGTATCCTCGCGGGTATAAGACCAGGGGGCCCGGCAAACAAATATCTTGAAAATAGGGGGGTGGGCTTTAACCCGCGAGAGACCCCAACCAAGAAAATCATTGATGCGAGTTGCATTGAAAATTGACATCGATACTTTTGACTATGTTGGTCAGGTCTTGTTAAACATCAATTGACACTTTTCCAGACGTATATTATTAAAAAGAATCATAAAGAAATTGCAAATGCTAACTTACATTGTTTGTTGTTTGTTTTAATCAGATTACATGATATCATTCTCATGAAAAACGAACGTGAATAATCAGTCGACATCTTTTGCTGCATGTGTGTACGAGTAGAGAGATATTTGTTACAAGCCTTTTCATTGGCCCAGAAAAGTAGGTCAACCAATCAGCAAGTCGATTAGAAAACGATGTGTGAAACTGAAACGTGGTTGTAATAAATTCATGACAACATATTGTCGATACAATATTAAATGTCTAAATATTCAAATATTTGTTAAATATTTTCGATATATTAAATTTTCAAAAAAGAAACATGCAGTTAATTGAAATATTTACGTAAATAAATTTAGAAGAAAAATTTGCAAAAATTATGAAAATGAACGTGAAAGAATATTGATAGTTATTTGTCGTCAAGAAATTACGATTGAGATTCCAAGTACTGTAAAACAACGTGCTTTCGCAAAAGTATATTTGACAAAGATTGCTTTGAACTTCGACGATTAAATATGATAAATAAGTTTGGAAATATGTCATATAAAACATTTAGAATGGATAACAAGCCTCATAAAGCTTTAGTTCTTGATAATGTTTTGGGAATCAAATATTTCAATTCCCGATCGCTGATGCAAGTGAAGCCACATACGATACATCGTGATTTCTGCTGAAATTTAACAGTACGTGAATGATGCGTGAACAATATATTGTTATATTTTTATTAATTTACAAATAGTCATTAAAACAACAACAACAGGACAATGTATTTTTATTTTACAAAAAATGACATCGATGTAAACTTGTGCATTTTGCTTCCGGTGTAAACATCGCTAACTCGATAGTCTGACATCGATCGTGTCACACATCCGAGAATTGGGGGGTGGGCTTTAAACCGAGAATGACCCCAAACTGCTCAACCCTGGGAAAATGGGGGGTGGTCTTTAGCTCGAGGGTGGACTTATACCCGCGAGGATACGGTATTGTGTAATTATTGTCATCAGATTGTGCCATTGTCATCAGATTGTGCCAGAATCATCGTGGGATCTATAGTTACCTGGCTCTTTATCTATTGATTGCTAACTTCCTGTAATACCTGTCTACCTGTTATTGCAGGTGTCTCTTGACTTGATCAGCTTATGTACTAATTACAAATGTCAAAGGATCATTGGACTCAATACTCATTTGACACAATACATTTTGATATAATCCGAGGTACATACATCATGCACTTATACGATGCATTAAAGAATGAGATTGTCATGTTTTATTGGCATCCACAAATCATCAAAACCAGAAAAAATTTCTCAACCCCTCCCAGAGCAAATAATAAAGGACCAAATTAAGAAATAATGTGATATTTCAAATTTTAGGCTAAAATGGAAAGCTTTCGAAGGATGACTGCTCAACTTTCATTGTCAATGGTATAGCAGAATCTGAGACATGTCACTCCAGAAGAACACCTCACTTTTATGAAAAACACAAGAAGCAAATGGCTGCCCTTGCCACAGACCCCTTGCTTGTCTAAACCATTTCAAGAAGGCCTCTCTCTGTGGTAATCTTGTAAACAATCTGTGAACCGCTGATAAATTGGTGTCACTTATCAGACTCACAGAAACTTGCTTTTTGTCCTTATCTAACATGCCTGGTTAATCATCAACATCTACAAACCTTCCTCCTTATTGCGTGCATGACACTCTTGGTGCATCTTGCATCTTGAATCAGGTCCACATAGGAGTTTTGCTTCTCTACCATAAATCTATTGACATTGTTCTAGACATTTTTAAGAGCATTTTAGAAGAGGCAGGGCTAGATACACGAGAAAGATTTTTTTTAGGGGGGGGGGGGGGAAGGGTGTTAGCAAAGGAGTAGGTAAATGCTAAATGCAAGACGGAATTTTAACAATAAAGGAGTTGTTGTACATGGACTCTTGTTTTCTTGTACATAGTTAAAATATCAGTATCATATTTTATGATTACTTATAAATATAATATATAATTAAATATAAGGTATACATTTTTATTTCACTTTTTCTTAAAAGGTTTGTGCCATACAGTTATAAGAACAAGACAAATATCTTATCAATTGTCAAAAAAAGTTTGTTTTTTTTCGAAATTCTCAGAGACGAGTCCATCTGATAATTTTCTGTGGGAAAGGAAAAGAAAGCAGAAACTGAGACCTCAAAATTTTGTTTTCCCACATTGTTAAAAACTGACAGAATTGAAATAACTGTTTTGGAAAATGCACTTTTAAACACAATGAACAATGGACTGAACACAAAACATTGTTTTGCTTCAAACTACTATGAAATAAATTCTTGAAGAAAAAACAATGAGTAATACTCTAACTACTTTACATAGAAATTGTTTCCTATGAATCATTTAGAACTGTTCTCATTCATAATACCACACATTTCATATCCAATTTCAGAGTAAGTGCAAAAAAAAAGAAATTGACAAGAGTATTTCAATCCTTTTCTTTTCCAAGTTATTCTGCTCTCCAACAAGAACCATGGATTTTCCCCATTGTTAAAGTGTTTTGTGAAACAGGCAGCCAAAATTCTTTGGCACTTTTTCTGCTAGAGATCACTATAGAATCCATAATTCATATCACCTTCTCAATCTTTTTAGATCATAAAGACACAAAATTGAAATCTATCTTTAAAGTTAAATCATCTGACAATGGTCAAGCTGTAAAGAGAGATGGTTGAAAAAGTAGTAGAAAGAGAATGGCCACAGCCAAGAAATGTGTCGTTATTTGGGCCTGGGTCATCCAGTGATAACATTGTAGTAAAAGAGGCCTTAAAAAATCTGCATGCACATCAAAGTATTTCAACAAAACCATTTATTTATAACTGATAAAGAGTTCAATAAGTATGCATGAGTGATAAAAAATTACTCATTCAATTTCTAAACACAAAACATTTTTAAGATAAGCCTGAATGCAACAGCTTGACATCACGATTTTACAACAATGCTGTAGAGAGACACTATGGTACAAGCACGAATCAAGAACAATCACACCCTCAAATCTCAGGGAAACTCTAAATGTGGGGACTCTCGCAGGTAGATGCTATAGGTTCCTCCCTACCTGTAATCAGTGCTGTCTATTGTTAGGGCAGGTGTGCGCAGGTAAACTCGTTAGTTCACAATGGAGTTGTTACCTTTATCAGCTAGGCTGCACTTTATGCAAGACGATGTCTAAAATATTGCACAAACATTGTGCGTTTGGTGAAAATCAAAACTGAATGTGCGAGATTATTTTTTTATCAAGGGATGTTTTGTAGCGAGAACTGCTGGTATCCATATTTGAATTGAAGTATTAGAACTATGACTCCCATTCTGGTGATTTTGAAATTATGCATTTGATAATCTGCAATTGTATTTCTACCTTGTAGAAAAGAATACTAAACATCACTGAGAATTTTTAATTCAGAAATAATCTGACCATATCTCATGAAAAATCTTGAAGAATCTGAAACATGGCACTGATAAACAAACAATAAAGTTTAGTAAACAGCTAGGCTGTAATAATTGCAATCTTTTTGTTCACCTACAAAGGTGTGCACAGGTGAAAGCATGTGTATGAGCCAGCCTGAAATAATATACAAAGACTGCCTGTCTGTAAAATATCAAATAAGAATAGGAGGCATTCTTATCCATATGTAATTCAAATTTTTTTAAACTTTTATGACAGGAATTTAGCCATTGGTACAATAATGCAAAGAAGATTGAAATTGTCGTAGGCTACTTAAACCATCACAGGTGTAGCCAGACAAATATTTTTACATCAAAGAATTTTCCCTTATGTAGGAGGCTTGCAGATGTTGAAATAACTGAATACTTTCAATTACTTGAACATCAAACAGAATGTAGCGCATTTTTCTTGCAACAGGATGTTTCTCACAAGTTTTTATTTTGTGTTAGATAAACTTTGGAAAATTTGACCTTATCAAGAGTACAGGAGTATTCAGATGAGACTGACAAGTAGAGGGTCACCCATCCAGTAAGAAACCATACAAATTGTTGCTGGACCCCTTTATAGAGGGTCAAATGAACACAAGCATTTATTAAACCACAATAGACATACAAGGAAGGGATACATCATAGTTTATAC
This sequence comes from Steromphala cineraria, assembly GCA_916613615.1. Classification (NCBI taxonomy): domain Eukaryota; kingdom Metazoa; phylum Mollusca; class Gastropoda; order Trochida; family Trochidae; genus Steromphala; species Steromphala cineraria. The sequence goes on from OU744726.1 coordinate 11,524,190, forward strand.
AACTATTAAAAGTAAATAAAGAAGTTGTAAAATTTGTTTTTGTTTTGCAGTTGACATTATAAGTATAAGCAAACATGATCCTTGCTGACTATGGCATCAACACACAGGTGCATTTACACACATTTCATCTGCAGACAACTGATTATCATGGGAAGTTATGGCACCAATATTGTCAAGCGAAAAATGATATAAGCAAAATTGTGACAACATATCATTGAAGACACAAAGCAGCTGAACAACAAACTCACATTCAAGTCCTCAGGAGCAGGTACGATCTTTCCAATCTTGCGATCCTCATGCTGAAATACAAAACATGCAACGTAAGCAAATAAATCAAATAATCGAGCCATGCATAACGTGCACAAATTGTCAAGGAGGTGACTTTCAGCAAAATCAATAAAAAACGGATGTCAAGCCGCATCTTGTGTTGTACAGAGATAATCTAATTTGTTTGACTCGGCCAGGGACCAGCGATACAAAATGTTCTATGTTGAAACAGGGAAGATTTGTGAGTTAACCATTTACTTGCAGATCAATTTAACTCTAAGAATGGATCGATCCATTTGAAACTGAAGTGTCTAGATTAGGTTAGTTTGAGTCAAATTACCATTTTAATCCTATTTACAGCATGTTCTAATGCAAGGAGAATATCTGAAACTACACTGCTATGTTGAAAATAATCCCCATAACATTAAGATTATCAGTGGAAAACACAACAAACTCTTTCTTATAAACCCATGAATAATCTGACATAGATTATATATTTCAACCACTGTATTGCCTCGGCTTTCAATTAAGGTAGCTGATTATTGGAGACATATATTCTAAGCCATGTTTTGTGAATGCATTTTGAAAAGAATTGAAACAATACCACCATCATAAGCAGTGTATAAAATAAGGCCCGTCCGACAGCCCGGTACTGGTTACTTTTTTAGCTTTTCCTTAAATTTTACCATTATAATTTACAAAATACCAATTTTGGGCTGGCAACATTTTTAGCTTATTTCAAACACTGTCATAAGAAACATTCAAGGATTAACGATAACATGATTATTTAGGTCTTCTGGTCTCTCTTACTTTGATAAAGCAATCTCATAAAGGAAATCTAGATTTCTTTAGTCAATGCACCAAAGCCTGTTATTTTTTTCTTTTGCTTGTCACAAATTCTATGGCAGTGTCAACAATTAATACAGACAAAATTATAACTGAAATGTGATTTATATTACATAGATTAGTTCATTCTGGTTCAGAGAGATTAAACAAGGAATTACATGCTATATATACCATCTGCAGAAATATAAAATCAATATTGACACATTACATAATTGTATTTCACAACAATCAAAGCTTTCATTTCTTGAACCAATGAACTCAAAATCTCTTAATCACTCACATAAACTTTCCATTCAATGTTGATAATCAACAGGTAACTCTCTGAGCTTCATGTTTATGTATACAGGTAAACCAATATAGGTAAATTCTCCAATCTTATAAGTAAACAGGTAAGAACAGGTAAGTATATTGATCATGGTTTACCTGAATAACTACCTACATAGACTTGGTAATAGTCACATATACTCTATTTATTACTTGCAAAAAGGTTTGGACTGCCAATTCTTATAGAAGAAACCTTTAAAGTAGAAACAGTGTGACTGCCTAATATTAGTGATTGAATTTTCAAAGTAACTAAAGTAGCAGTAGCACATTTTATAAAAAAATTAATTAATCCAATTTTTTCCCAGCATATAATCTTATATACTATATATATATGAATTTATCCCAAAAGTATGACCTTCTTAAAGGGGCAGTAACACATTTTTTGAGAATTTTATATTTTAAAAATTGCACTTATAATTGTAAGTAAATGCCTAATGTATTATATTGACAGTGTCAACAATCACATTACACAAGCCAATCACCCATAATCAGAGGACAAAGTATGAGGATTCACATAAAATCCATTGGCGGCCATTTTTGTGTGAACACCTTTAATTCATTTTCTGTAAGAAAAAGGAATCGCATGGCTAAACTTTACATTTAATATTTGAATTATTACTGCTCCATATAGTTTAAATACACTGTCTTTCAATTGGAACCATTAATTTTCATTTTCCAGACATCACCTTATTTTCCCCCTAAAAACGTGCTACTGCCCCTTTAAATCTCATAACTCAAACCAATTATCCGTAGCTGTAGAAGGAACTAAAGTATACACTTAAAACTGTTGTTGGTCATTTCAATGTGAACACCTTTTTATCATTCTAATATTGCATTGGTTAAAAAAACTCTACACATTTGTTAAATATATCTGTTATCTCTTGAAATTTATTGTCTAACAGTTTGAAATGTTTGTTTGACTTTTCATGAGATAATATTACCATCCATTGATTGACTGACAAATGAGGGCCATTCAAAGATATCGCTATTTAATAAACCAACAAAGTTATAACATTCCACGTTGACCAAATGATGTGACGTCAACATGATGTCTTTATTGTTAAGTATGACTTCACAATGTAATTAAATAAGTCATAAATTAAATAAAATATTAACTTGATCCCGTTTACCGTGGTAATAACATTTTTATGAAACTCATGCATGGTATTGCTTTGACTCCTTAAATACCAAACCATCCACTTGTTTTTTATTTAACAGGAGGTCATTTTGTATTCTCTATCTTTTCCTCTACCCTTAATCCTAATTTTGCAAAAAATGGTATGATTGTGTATAAGATCTACTAAAATTTATTAGTTATGGGGAATTGCCTTTGAAAATTTCATTATGACTTATGCATTATACAATGTCAAGTGTTTTTGTGACTTGATTTCACTGTTAAAAAGCTAAATAATCAGTTCCATACAAAACAAAATCTTAAATAATAAAACACCACAATGTATCTAGTCTCTTTTTTACGCTACTTGCTTGCAAACCAGACAAACCATTAAGAGAAAAAAGAACAAACCATACTCATTAAATAACAAAAGTCCTAATCTATCGATGCTGTTATATATAAAATGATCCAACAATATTATATCTAATGGAGGTAGTGGAGGTTTGAAGACAGTCTATCTTTTGCCAGCTGTTATGTACGTGATATAAGCGCTATCGATACCCCACACAATATCAATCAGGATCTACCATATGTGTAATACACTATTGAGTTCTTGTTCAAGTGTTCACAGTAATCCTCTACCGTTAACACTAGCGTTTACTGATAAATACTCACTTATTGCTAAATAATAACAATTAGAAGTAAACTAAAGTCGTTTTATTTTCAATCTACTTTCAAATAAATATTTGCAAAAAGTTTCAAGCAAGGAAAAAGTTTTGAGGTTGTTGTTAAGATCAATCCAATATAGATAATGGTGTTGATACACTGAAACTTATTTTAAGTGTATATTCATATATGAAGATTTTACCTTCTATTTAAAAACCACCCCAATACCTTGTGACTGCAACAACATTAGGATAAATCATGTCATCATCCTGTGTGCAAAGGCATCAGTTCCTGTATTTAAGACATTCAGGAATGGCTTGACTCTCGGGTAAAAGTCTTACCGGTATTACAATTGGAAAAGCTCTTGTCCTAGGATCAAACTAAAACAATTGATAACAATGCTAATGACACTATTTTTTTAAATAATGTAAGTTAATTTGAAAAGAATTGAAATAATCGCGATCAAATCCATGACAATTTTTGTCTTGTTTAGAAATTTTCTCCAAAATCTTCAAAAATGTTTCCATACACACAACATCTGTTCCTTTGATCTGTATATCAATGTTTGTGTGAATGACAAATCAAGCTGTTCAATACAACACACAATTCATTTAATACACATGCTTTTACAAGACACAGGACAACAACAACCACCCCTTTAAAGGGACCATTCGAGCGGGGTATTTTTTGTGGAAACGAAATTCAGGAGGACTTTCCTGTGTACAATTATATATGATTTTTATATGATAATTTCACACTTAATTTCAAATATAATTGTAAAATTAGCATTTTAGTTGTTATAGATTTGACAATTTGACAAAAAAGAAACTGTATCGCTCAAAAAACAAAAACATCGTGAAATGAAGCCAATCATCGAAGCTAGGATCATGGAATGCATTACTACGACAAAATGCTTTCGCAACTGATAATTTTTATTGTGAATTATTTGTAAATATGCTCTTCTTCTATCAATCAAGTAGTTATTGCTTAATTTTGTAAATAAATAAGCATATTACAGAACATTTGTTTTTCCGCAATGCTAACCTTTCAAAATGGCGGACGAAAGCCGCTCGAGTGGTGCCTTTAAAAGATTGTTAACCCCTTTGGGGCCAGGTCCCTCCAAACTTATAAGGTCAGTTGCACAATAGCTATCATGTTCAGGAAGTTGCAGATTAGATAAGATATTACAAGGAGTTGTGGTCAGGTAATTAAAGCTTTTTGCCACTTCATTATTTTATCATATCATCGTGATTGGTGAATATCACCCTGACTTGGCTTTTTTCTAAAGAAAACGTGAACAACAAACATTTCCTATAGATTAGTGGTCCATAAATGGTACTACATGAAATTATATATCTCGTTGCAATCAATCTTTTCTTCTTGTAGGACAGATCTCTTCTATAAAGTTATTTTTACTTTCTAGGGTCAATGAAACCTACAATGAACTAAACAACTTGGAGACTTGGAGACAGTTTGGAAGCTGTCATATACCGGTATATTATCAGATATAGGTTAAGACACATTGCTCCAGTACTAGATACTAATGTCACTGTAAATACAAGAAATCTATCAGATCTTAGCAACACATCATCAGTGTTGCTGGGATTTAAAGTAAAAGAGATATTAAATATTTATAGCTTTTATTAGATAGTTAATTTCTTACTTGAAAGTTTGAAACTGAAAAAATTCTAAAAAGGTAAAAGATTTTAAGGTAACACAGTCATGGTTTCAAAAGATTTTATATGTATATGCAAAATAATAATTAATCACAAGTCAGCTGATATAAAAATGTAACAATGGGTTTTATGGTTGATCAACTTCTTTATTGTACACCAAAGCAATTTTTCATAATAACTTTTTATTCAATTTTCAATTTATAAAAATCTTTACTGAAAATTTGATATTATCTACTATAAAGAAGTTTATCATGCATAAATCTTGTTGTGTTTCTGATAACTTATATAATGCCACCAAAATACAAATAGTGCTTGACTTTAAAAGGTAAATCCTCTTTGTGAAAATCCATCTGTCAGTCCTGCTCAAAAGCACTTAAAGATGTAAACCCTCCAATATCTAGTTCTCAAGTACAATATAACACAAAGTAATTTATCATGTTTGCACTCAAATAACCTTCTTTCATTAATTACATATATCAAACATTTTCATAACCATTCATAGATACAAAATGATAGATAGTTTTCATAATTGTGATAATACTCTTACATGTACTCAAAAGAAAATGCTGTTAAGAGTATTAAGGAAACATGTATGTCTCAATATATCTCTTGAGAAATATAATATTTCTGAGTTATCAGCTTTATTTGTCTAACAATCTTTAAGGGCTATCTTACAAGTCATCTATCATTGCCAAGGTAAAGAAATCAGTGTTGGCAAGGCTAAACAGGAAACTGAACAAACACGTGAAATGAGGTGACTAAATGTTACAACCAAGCTTGCCATTTGTCACCAGTGTAACGTCCTTCTGTAAACAGGTAATGTTAAACTGTTTTACACCTTGGCGGATTAATTTATTACCTCTCGTTAACATAATGATTTCTACCCTCACAAAGCACTTACAATTCTTATGTGAAATTTTTACATTGTGACCATGTGTTTTATGTTTCATATCTGATAATGTCAATATGGACTGCAAAATGTTTTCTAGCAACACCTTTTAATTTTTCAGCAACTTTGCAAACCTTCTTTCAAATTAATTGTTTGGTGCTATATTTTCATGAAGTGATCAAAAGGACATGTTGTTGCATGCAAATATAAAAAATTCTTTAGTTTGTATAAATTATTTGGCATGTTTAACTGCTTAAGATTGAATTATAGGTATTTGAAAAAATATGAGAAAGAAACTTCATAAAAACTTGTTTTAAATATAGTTTTTTATAAAGAAAATTTGTTTAAGTATATTTTGATTATCATTATATATATGATATTGATCTTACATGTGAAACATATGGAAGTTGATAAACACCTATATAGATATTATGCAAAGTTTGAAAATATTTTTATGTGTCTTGGCAAATATTCATTAGTATCATCTCAATGATCATTATGAATATGTTAATGAACTGACTAATTACATAATATGTGTCATCAAAAAGATCTTACATGCAAATTTTAGGTAAAATCATTCAATACAAAACATTTAACAATTCACAGATCAAATGACTATGTAGAGCTTTAAAATAGACAGTGTCATTGAGAAACAATGCAAACAATCTTCAAGGATTTGTTTATAAATTGGGAGTGGCTCTTTAGTACTTACTGAATGCAAAAAAAATGAATGGTTGTTTCAGGGAAAATTGTATTTCCTTGTTGAATTTTTTTTATCTATCAAACATGAATTGAAAAGTACATGCAAAAAGCACACAACAGCATACGAAAACGATTACCTGTAAATATTTGCACGGTACATAACCGATCGTGTTGTCTTTCAACGATCTTGCCCCCCACCAATCTGTCTGCTTATGACAGTCAAAAATCTCGAATTTGTCTCCTTTCTGAAACGACAGAATATTCTGCGATCCGTCGCTTGCAGGAGGTGTAAAGTCAGAAAGAGCACGGTATATTTCCATTTTGAGATTCCTTGTCGCTGTCAAACCGACATGCTTGTATATATCCACTGCTTATATTCTCGCGGGGCACAAGAGTCATGCATCAACAAAAGAAATGATATAATCCAGAACAGGTGCGCGTTCAAGAGTTACCTCCCTTCCACCACCAACAGGGTCAAAGGTTATGGGCTCTTCGTCGTTTTTCGATTATTCTCGGTTATTTTGACGTTTTCGAATTTTGTTTTAAATAAATGGCTTTGTTTCGGACTGAATATATATTGAATCTTTTTAGTATTGTGAATTAACCAGGTTGCGATTATTGAGAAAACAAATAACGATTTGGGTTTTACTAAAATGTTAATTGCGTAACGAAATCAGAATTCCCCTGAACGAAATTATTAAAGAAAGTATGTCAAGCTGTGCATGATGCGCCTTGAATATTTTATTTACATTCCACAAAACGTAGTAATATGGGATTTATATATATATATGTAGGACTCAAATCCATGGCAGGCCTCAAATCCGTGGCGGATTTCCAAATCCATGGCGGATTTTCAAATGCATGGAAAATTGCCGTAACTATCAAAAGCTGTGCATGGCGGATTTTGAATTGACTGTGATTAGACATTTTTAGAATTGAGTTACCAATATTAAATTTATGTGTTTTCCTACATGTACTTAACTGTTTTCTAGGCCAAAATCTGAAATTGGTAAATAAGTAATGCAATCGGGACAACATGGTACAATATGTTCGTCACTAAATTAATATCTTTAGGAAATTAGCCCTTGGATTCTCGTTAGACTGACTTTTTTAGCAGTTAGATATTCGTTGACTATCTTTTTTTAACCCTTGGACCCGTATCGACAATGTTTTAGGGTTAGTTTGTCTAGTGTAAGGGTCGGTAACGTATATTGGAGATAAAGTCGCGAACGTATTGTACAGTGAACCTAATAACGCTAACCCTAACCCTAACCGTTAAGAAATCCCTTAATATGAATCCAAGGTCTAAAGTAGATATTTAGTATGAATCCAAGGGCTAAAGAAGATAGTTTAAGCAAATTTATGACTATAGAAGACAGTTGCAATGCATTCGAGGGCTACAATGGAGAGCTGATATTTTTCCAAGGCTTAAATAGACAGTATGATGGAAATGAGTAACATAGAGCAATTGCTATTATATGCTATCTCGGACGGGAAAAGCGGCTGAATTCTTTTCTCTCTGTTCGAAAATATCTTGCCATCCCAATGAAAAGCAGCGGTTTCGTCTGGCGACGCGAACAGTTAGCGATTATGATGTCATCCGTCAATGACGTCACTTAACATGACGTCAATAAACAATCAAACAATCAAACTCGCCATAGATTAGGAAATCCGCCATGGATTAGATACCCGCCACAGATCTGAGTCCTACATATATACACACCACATGTTTATAAGTGTGAACTTTACATACAGATTTTGTTTACCGTATTATTGAAGACAAAAATAATAAAAGGTTGATTACAAACGTTATTTCATCTCATAACAAAAACTTGTATTTCACTTACTTTTTTATCTTAATGTTCTTTCTCTTGACATTCTTTTTGGCTGAATAATACGTGTCAAAATTACAAATATTAATTGTGATTCATCCTACAAACAAAATAGACATTACCCTATTTTTATTTTCAACAAATGTTTTATATCTTGATGCGTACCTTAGATGAAGAATTTATACTCCACAACTGCAACACATTTTTAATAAATGATCTACAAACTCACAGCAGCGATAATAGTCAGTTGCGGTCCCGGAAATTGTTGTCGACTTTTTTACAGGAGATTTTCGAAATGAAATATAAGAAGAGGAGATCCGTTTTAAATGTCGATGTTGCTATTTATTTTCTAAATGATAGTCTACTTTAGCAAAAAGTCAGTGTACATTTGATAGGAAAAGTTTATGGCGATCATGAATCATATATAATTAAAAAAGAATTTCAAAGTGATTTTATGATGAGGATGTATTTCATTTGACAATGGTGCCACAGAACTGAGTCCGACCTGTAAAGGAAAGAACGATGTTGCAATTGAATGCAATAAACAATCACCCATGCAACACAAATAAATGAAATAAACAATGCCACCATTATACACTAAAAATCTAAATATTTGTCCAAAACATCAGTTTACGAACAAACCGTTTTATATGTCTACGAACCTACCATGTATACGAACAAAACAAGCAACGAGCCCGTTATGTTTACGAACACTTTAGTAACAGTTTGCTTATTTGACTGCCAAAATCTCTCTGCTGGCACTTCTTGAGTTTACGCAATTCTTAACTTACTTTAACTGAAAAGCCTATTAATTATATATATAATATATAATACCTCACTGAAATAACATGTTTCCAAATATATAATCGTGTTGCGATATGATTTGTATGCCCAGTCTGATTAAAATCGTCTCGATTTTAATCAGAATGCAAAGATGGCAATCAAATAGCGGTAAATCACAGGGAAAGATAGATTCCATTTCTTGATATAGCTTTGAAACACAGAAATGCAATGAGAAAAGATGATAGTTTGTTTTTCTAAAAGGCTTATTCACAAAATTATCTCATAAACCGAAACAACCTTACAACAACACCGACACTGCTGAACAAGTGGGAATTTTCAAGTGAGTCAAGTTTCTTACGAATTAAGGGTTATAAAAGAAAAGGGAAATTTGTAGATATTAACCAGAGGTGTTTTTAGTTTGATAATACGAGGTCAACAAAAGATATAATTTTGTTATCGTAATTTTGTTTACTGTTAGACGTATTTAAAACTTGCGATTAATGGAAAACATAGATTTAATGGAAACGTAAATTGATTAAGCCAATGATAATAGGTTCAACACTAATAGAAGACACTTTGAATTATTCAAATTGTTTAATAATCATATTCTTAACTGAAAATTGTACTGTGAAAACTGACGGTGTTATTTACTTTCGTTTCGTTTGGCAATCCTACTTATTGTACAAACCGTTGTTTACATTTTACTTAGCAGCAATGCGGAAGTGGTTTTGCGGCACGGGGATTCCGCGCCGTTATCGACTGATCGAGCGAAAGTAGTGAAAGAGCCCGTGTAGACAATCATTCCATTTACATGAAACGGTTAGGACAGGTACTGTTCTCTCTGGAGACTCAAATATCGATTTGTGTTCATTTCAGGGATGCTATCGAGTTGTCATAATAAACGAGGCTAGTAACAGAGAAGGCACTATCGCTGTTTTTGTGGGTGAGACTGAGGGGTGAATTCGGTGCAGTGATAAGGAACAGGGTTCACTTGTTCTTTGAGAAACATCATTTTACTGAAATTGTCAACTTAAAAGAACAGCATCGATTTTTTCTTCAACTTGTGAGGATGTCACCTCGGGCAGCATGGCTTGCTCAAAGTAAGTATTTTGATAAGTCTGAAGTCGAGTAGATTTGTTATGACAAAGATTATAAAGAATACAATTTTATCATCTTGAAATTTTGAAAGACGATCTGAATTTGCTTACCGTTAAGTGAAAAAGGAGATTCCTTTAAATATTGATGAAGTGCATGTGTATTGATTTATTGATTTTGATCGCGATTTATAAATATACCTTGCCATTTTAAGAGATCAAAGTAGTTTGTTTTAATTGATTAAAAAAAACTATTTATAATAATTGTTTAAAGTACAGCCATGATTTAATAAATAAATCAGAGAATCAAGACATCAATCATTTAATAATTCTGATTAATTTATTTCAATTTTGCAGGAGAGAGAAAAAGGAAAATGTAAACATTAAAGTTTGATTCCATGCAAAAATAGAATGTCCTTTTTGTAAATGACAATGTGGAAAAATGATAATGAGAAAATCAATAATGTCTGTGACCAGAGCTCGCTGAACATTTCTTTCAGTACAAGAACTGAGGCATTGTTCTCAAGACTTGTATGGATGTGTTGCTATGTAAGAACTCTGGCTTTGTCGGTAGTCAATGTATAACAATGTTCTTCTATCGATTCAGTCTTCCTGAAATCCTGTCTTATGTTCTGTCTGAATTGATTTCAGATTTCCATATCATGTACACGATAAAAGGCTTATCATGATAAATCTTTCCTTTCTTATCCAATGCTTTCACATTGTTTCTGTTAATCCAAATGAAATGTATCAAGCTAAAGGGTATCAAATGTGTGACAATAGACATATTTCAATTATAGACCTTACCATTATTCTATTGCAAATTTCTTTGTAAAATATCAGTAATTTAAGTTAATTTCTATGGAGAATATCGAAACATTAACCCTGAGTGACTAAAGAGGTTAATTGAAGTGCACTTTAAGTCTTAGTAATGACTGTAAATCAAAACATTAGTTAACGACAGAATGTGATTATGAATTTATATGTGAAAGTGGTTGTAAAGTCGTACCCATGTTCATCAATTATTAATTGGGTAGTTTATGGATTTTCATTACTATATGGCACGTTTATTGGATTGTTTTTGGAGGGGAGTGGGGTCTTAGGTTATGAATACCTAAAAACACCTTCTGAAAGCCAAGAATTGAAACATGGTAAACTAGGAAGACCTTAAACATTGTTGTATGCCTGAGAACTTGAGCTCTCTATTCTTTGAGTAATGGTTTTGGGCTATTTTTCTTGCTACTTAAGGGTGATGTTGACATTATCTTTGTATTTTAGAGAAAAACTTTAAGGTAACATTCCTGTTAATTCATATTTATCATAAAAACATTATAATTTCTTAGTCATGGAAAAACTTTTTCATGATTATGTTTTGATTCCATTTGATTTAAAAAATTACCGGAAAGAAGTAGGATTCAAAGTGAAGCCAGTATCAGTGTTAGGAGTGATAAAATATTTCTTTGATATGAAAAGGTTTTTTAAATTCAGACTTAGGATTAATTATCTGTAAATTTGCAGATGTTCTAAAACAATTATACAATTATTTTCAATAATTTGAACAAATATCCCAAGAATTGATTTTTATATTATGATTTACAAAATCGTTGACCCAACTAAGTGTTGCTAGTGTAAAGATTAAGATATAGAAGATGTTTGCTAGTAATGATATCACTGAAAATATGTGTTAATACCTGGTATAATATATTTTGATTTGGAGCACAATGTTCTCACCTCCGTAGTGCAATATGTAGACCAAAGGTTATATGTCTGTAACAGGTTTATGATCTCTTTGCTTTCGACTATCTGTAAAGGATCTGCCCTTTTATATATGTTGTGACCCAGAAAGGAATAGAGAACTTCCTTGTTGGGTTGAGATTCTCACAGGGTGTAACCGACATCATTACCCAAGTTGGAATTGAAAAGGAGGATTCACACTAGCCATTTATGAAATCTCTTCAAAACACTCATAAAAGACGTTTCTCATTTTAGAGATTTATGACATTCTGAGAATGAAGAGCCTTAATTGTATGAATTTCATACTTTATGTGAAGTAATTTTGTATCATATTTATCTGAACTTCTTTCTAATTTGTGAAGCCCAAATTTTTTTTGTTGTTGTTGATATATCTAATCAAGTAAGTGCATTTTCTCAGTTTGATTACACTGAAGCTGGATAAATTCCTACATTACAATATGAAATAAACAATTATTTAGTTGGGTTATAGATACCTTCCTGATATGTCTGTATTCATTCTTTGTGAATTCTTGAGGGATAGTGGGGGAAAATGTCCCTGTAGTTAATATTTTCAAATTTGACCAATTGCCATTTTAAAAAGATGACTTATTCTGAAAAATTCATTTGAGTGATTATCTGCTTACCATTATAGTATTTTTGTCTTAATTGAGCAAATCTTTGAAAATACCTCTTTGAAAAGAAAATTCCAAACATGACACATCTCTGAAAACTAATAGTTCTGCTCAAGTTTCCCAATATAGTATACTGATTTCTTTAATATTGTCCCTTGTCAAATGTTCTCTGTGTATTATGCTATAATTAATAAGTTGTAGATAATTATGAGTCTGCAATTTGACTAACAGGTTACTCAGTACAACAGTGTGTGATTGCCAGTCACCCGGACCCTCTATAGATCTGTAGCCAGGGATTAACTCTGCTCTTTGACCAGATACTTTATCAACAACATATCTCTTCAATGAAAGCCTTGTGATATCAGCTCTTAAAGGGACATTTATATTGAGGGGACATTCCAGTAGATCATTACCTGTTATCAATACATAAATATTTCCAAATAAGTCTCAAATTTTACCAATGACTGACCAATCAAAGCTGATATAATTTCATCTTTAAAGTGACACAGAGTATGTTTCTTAAAATTTTATTTGGTTTTTATAAGCTACAAAATATCTAATATGCTGATTGAAGTTCATATCTCATCACTGGACTTGCAAATATATCCATTTATGCATATTATTATATGAATGGATTATATCCGTCTTTCCGATTGGCCCACTTGGTCACATGACAGCATTGACGTCAAGCAATGTCAACCTGTGTGATGCGCGAGAGGTTGATATAACAATCCAAGCACCTCCCGTGGCTAAAAATAGATTTGAGATTTACATCTCGAACTCCGCACATCACATGTTGCACTGTTAATCAGGCAATAGGCTTCGCTTTGTGACTGTGTTGAATTAGAGTTATGTCCCTTATAGTTTTAGGCATATTAGAGTGATGTCCCTTATTTGCACAGAAGAAAAGTGATTCAAGAACATTTTTCATATAATAAAACAATTATGGACTTCAGATTCGGTTGATCCAATGATTTGTCGACCTTGCACACGTGATATTCACCTCGGCGTTGCCTCGGTGAATATCACGCGTCCAAGGTCGACAAATCATTGGATCAACCTCACTTGAAGTCAATAATTGTATAATATCTCTAAGATGCTTGATATATGGAAAAATCAAGAAAACATCTCAAATACGTTTAATATTAGAAATTATGCATCCAATTAATCAACCTATTAGTTACAATACCTTATAAATACTATCAAATCGAATATATCTTCCGGTCAGCTTATGACAAGGTTTCAAAATTACATTTGGCGAATTTGCTTGTTTGCTTTATTATTTTCAGTAACAGCTAGTGGTTCCCGATGTAATAACATTGATTTCAAAATTTGACATATATGATCCTATCAACATAATCTGTGTCTCTCTAGACTTGATGTTATTCAGTTCTTGCCCCTTGACTATATATATGTTCTTATCGTTACACTCATTACAAAATTTTCATGGTGACTTTTGAAAATGTACCACAAATTATTTTTGAAGATTCTCTTTCAAAGGGATACCTGTGTTTACTGTAACCAATATGTGCCAATGTTTTATCATTGTAAGCTCCTCTAGGCCTCTATCATGTTAAGTTGAAATTCCAAGTCCTTTGGTTGACAAAGGTCCCTGTTTATGTGAATAATGCAATGACAGCTATTATCCCAAAGGTAATATTCTGTTACCCACTTTAAATCTTAATGACATGTGCCCTGGCTGTATGAAAGTACCGGTAGTATCGTTACCACAATTGTATATGTTTACCTCCATCTTAATCTACATTGTTTATGTAAAGAAAAATAGAACAGAATTTGTTTCTTTGGTAACAACCTTTCCTTTGCATTCTTGTCCTTTGTTCTATTTGAAACCAGGGGTATAAACGGTGAGGTGGAAACTTTTCACTTGCAGTTCAAAGTGGGGGAGTGTAGCTTTACCATAATCCATGACAGTCAAATCTTAAGATACACAATGTTTATTTCCATAGTTTTATATGCAGTAGTCTGTAAATACATTGCGATGGACCAATAGCATATCGGCAGACTAAGACATAAGAACTTTAGTTACACATGTTTTTTTATAACAAAGGAATCAAGGGAGATAACCAGTGCAATGAGTAGTATCGAAAGTAGATTTCAATGTTGTTACATGTAGAGAAGTGGTGTTGGTGAGGATTTTTTAACCACCTATTGATTTAACAAGATAAAGAACTCTCTTTTAACTCTCAGTAAAGAATCTAATGTAGCAGGTTACCAATCCAATGATAACCTCTAGTCAGTATTGCTGAACTGCATTAGAATCTGTCCACTGATAATTTCTGTACATAGTTTTTGCTTTGTAGCGCCAAGAGCAGTCTGTCAAGGTGGATTGGACGCATATTATACTTATTATTATTATCTAACGTACAAAAAGTTCAGCTCGTTGCATAACACCAAGTTTGAGGCGGATATCTCCCCATATACCCCGCCTCTAAATGGTACAACTTATATTATACTCGGTGCACTGATAAGGGACAGTGATCACTTGTTCTTTGAGAAACATAATTTTACAGAAATTGTCAACTTAAAACAACAGCATCGATTTTTGTACAGAGTATAAGGGAAGCACCACAAGTATTTCTGCGTGTCCCAAAACCTGAATTTTGTTGATATTTTGCATTTTATGAAAGTCTATTTCCCCAAGTCATTTGAGAAAATTAGATTTTGATTTATAGCAGGATAATGATAATGGTAATGACATTGTGAAACAGTTATGGTAATGAGTTTTCATGTCACAAATAAGCCCTATTTGGAAATCATTTGTGTTCAGAATAGATTAAAATTGACATTACTGAATCTAATGAAAGACTTGAATTACTTAAATATTGTTTGTTGAAACTGATATCATCAATCATTTACATGTCTATTTACAATGATAGAGGGTAATGGACCAAATATTGATGAGATTGATTTATTTAAGGCTGATTACAAGGCTTTAAATATTTACATAGTTGAATTCATTTTATGGTAAACAGGTTAGAACTGTCATGATTAATGTATATGGTGATTGAACTGCTTAAATGAGAGAGTGAGTTAAAATAAATTGGTCGAAATTGCCAAAACTTAAGAGGAAAGTGTTATTTATTGCTATATAAATATTATATATGTATATGATAAGATGTTTGGTGTATTCTAGATCCAAATTATTAACAAACTTGGAAATGAAACAAGGAAACAAGGATTATTATCCCCTGCCATGAAGTGTTTTTTCTCAGAAACTATCTAAGATGTGATAACCAAAGTTGCTGTGTGTCTTCAGAGCTAAAATACCTTGATGGAGTTCGAAAATCAGAACCTCGCAATTATTTTTTGCAGAGTTATTGCCCTTGTTCCCTGTTTTTGGACTCGTTTGAGATTTATGCAATTACATATTACAGAGTTATGGCCAATGTAGGAAAATGTTGAGAGCTTTAATTAAAACCTTTTTGGCGGGGGATGTTGATGACCATGATTTTTTGTTGAAATTATCTTTGATTTACCTACTTTGCTTCTGGAAAGTTAACGGTTCATTCTAATAATAAATCGTCATTGTAGATATGTAGATATATATGTATAACTTTCAAATGATGTACAAATGGAAATAAACCATGGTTTTCCAAAAGGAATTTTGGTTATAAGAAGGTAAATCTAACCACTGAATGATAGTCAGATTATCTACTCTAAACATAGGAATGACACAGACTTATTTTTATGTTTATTGATAACCCTGAGGTAAAAAGTACAATGTTTGAAGAACACTTATACACAACATGCAGAATAATTTAAATGTTAACAGATCAATAAATCACCTGAGGTTTCAACCTAGCCCTATGTATAACACAATCATGGGTACTCTTTACAGTAGTATAATGATATTGTTTTATTATAGACTTTTATAGATGTTTCTACAAAATCTAGATAACTAAGGCAGATAATAAGTTGACATTAATCATCATTAATGTTTTTGCTAAATGTAAACTAATGAAGATGTGTCAAATAACTTTTTACTAACCGTTGATTAGGTGGTAGACTAGATTTTACAATAATGTGTAAAACAATAAAAGACTGTGAATCTACTAAAAACAAAGAAGTTTGTTGTATTTATCAAGGTGAAAATAAATAATCAGTGTTAGGTTTGCTCTATTACTATGTTATAGTTTTGAGACTGTACACAGTCAAGATAATTTTAGCAAATCCATATATCTGTATAATTTTTTAATATTTTTATTATATTTTCTCAATTCAAAGACTTATCCCACATGATTTAAGGTCAGGATGTAAGTAATGGGTAATGATGCTTTGGCTAAGGTCTGGGTTGTTGCAGGGTGTAGGTAATGGGTAATGATGCTTTGGCTAAGGTCTGGGTTGTTGCAGGGTGTAGGTGATGGGTAATGATGCTTTGGCTAAGGTCTGGGTTGTTGTTGCAGGGTGTAGGTGATGGGTAATGATGCTTTGGCTAAGGTCTGGGTTGTTGTTGCAGGGTGTAGGTGATGGGTAATGATGCTTCAGCTAAGGTCATGGTTGTTGTTGCAGGGTGTAGGTGATGGGTAATGATGCTTTGGCTAAGGTCTGGGTTGTTGTTGCAGGGTGTAGGTAATGGGTAATGATGCTTCAGCTAAGGTCATGGTTGTTGTTGCAGGGTGTAGGTGATGGGTAATGATGCTTTGGCTAAGGTCATGGTTGTTGTTGCAGGGTGAAGGTGATGGGTAATGATGCCTCGGCTAAGGTCTGGGTTGTTGTTGCAGGGTGTAGGTGATGGGTAATGATGCTTTGGCTAAGGTCTGGGTTGTTGCAGGGTGTAGGTGATTGGTAATGATGCTTTGGCTAAGGTCTGGGTTGTTGCAGGGTGTAGGTGATGGGTAATGATGCTTTGGCTAAGGTCTGGGTTGTTGCAGGGTGTAAGTGATAGGTAATGATGCTTTGGCTAAGGTCTGGGTTGTTGCAGGGTGTAGGTGATGGGTAATGATGCTTTGGCTAAGAACTGGGTTGTTGCAGGGTGTAGGTGATGGGTAATGATGCTTTGGCTAAGGTCTGGGTTGTTGTTGCAGGGTGTAGGTGATGGGTAATGATGCTTTTTGGCTAAGGTCTGGGTTGTTGTTGCAGGGTGTAGGTGATGGGTAATGATGCTTTGGCTAAGGTCATGGTTGTTGTTGCAGGGTGTAGGTGTTGGGTAATGATGCTTTGGCTAAGGTCATGGTTGTTGTTGCAGGGTGTAGGTGATTGGTAATGATGCTTTGGCTAAGGTCTGGGTTGTTGCAGGGTGTAGGTGATGGGTAATGATGCTTTGGCTAAGGTCTGGGTTGTTGCAGGGTGTAGGTGATTGGTAATGATGCTTTGGCTAAGGTCTGGGTTGTTGCAGGGTGTAGGTGATGGGTAATGATGCTTTGGCTAAGGTCTGGGTTGTTGCAGGGTGTAGGTGATGGGTAATGATGCTTTGGCTAAGGTCTGGGTTGTTGTTGCAGGGTGTAGGTGATGGGTAATGATGCTTTGGCTAAGGTCATGGTTGTTGTTGCAGGGTGTAGGTGATGGGTAATGATGCTTTGGCTAAGGTCTGGGTTGTTGTTGCAGGGTGTAGGTGATGGGTAATGATGCTTTGGCTAAGGTCTGGGTTGTTGTTGCAGGGTGTAGGTGATGGGTAATGATGCTTTGGCTAAGGTCTGGGTTGTTGTTGCAGGGTGTAGGTGATGGGTAATGATGCTTCGGCTAAGGTCTGGTTTGTTGTTGCAGGGTGTAGGTGATGGGTAATGATGCTTTGGCTAAGGTCTGGGTTGTTGTAGGGTGTAGGTGATTGGTAATGATGCTTTGGCTAAGGTCTGGGTTGTTGCAGGGTGTAGGTGATGGGTAATGATGCTTTGGCTAAGGTCATGGTTGTTGTGTCAGGGTGTAGGTGATGGGTAATGATGCTTTGGCTAAGGTCTGGGTTGTTGTTGCAGGGTGTAGGTGATGGGTAATGGTGCTTTGGCTAAGGTCTGGGTTGTTGTTGCAGGGTGTAGGTGATGGGTAATGGTGCTTTGGCTAAGGTCATGGTTGTTGTTGCAGGGTGTAGGTGATGGGTAATGGTGCTTTGGCTAAGGTCATGGTTGTTGTTGCAGGGTGTAGGTGATGGGTAATGGTGCTTCGGCCAAAAACAAACAGCAAACAACACCCAACACTTCTGAAGCAGCGCGTAGACAACCAACAACACCAAGGAGAGGCAACAACTTTCGGGAGGTGGAAGTCCGCCAGTCGGACGACCACAGGACCGAAGACTTCAGACCGTCACCGACCAATCAGACGCAGTCTCCAGCACGGTCTCAGACAGAACCTAACGATATGGCACAACGAGGTGGACAGGACGCCAACTTGGCAGCGGTGAGTTCAGAATTAATTTTTTTCGTTAGAATATTGTTTTGTGGCAGCAAAATTCGTTACATTTCAAGAAATTTGAATTTGTTTTATATTCCCTGGAATGTTATTTTTTGGGGGGAGAAATTTTATCAAAACATTGCAAGGATTTTGAATTGTTTATCTTTTGATGTCTTCAAAAAACGAAGTTTATTCACAACAAGTTTCAGTTTGTAAGAATCATGATTTACCCCCCTTTGTTGTTGGTTTTACAATGCAAAGCATGTTCACGGTTCTAGTCACAATCACAGTCCCAACAACATACATGTGTTCGTGTATTTTTTAACTTCACATATCAAAGGGAAGTAATTTGAATTATTTTCAATTCTTTTTTTTAACCAAGTTTCCTTCATATCCTTTTAAGAGCATGTTCAGGTTGCCAATCACAAATCCCAACAACATGCATGTGTTGTTTTTGTATTTTTGTCACACATTACAGTGAACTATTCAGTCATTATCAAAGAATGTATGCTTAGCCTAAATTAAACTCTTGGCTCCTTATTCTTTATGACCAGTTTTTCTCAATTTTCTCTCATGGAGGTGACCGTTGACATTTTTTGCAATTACCAGTGATAACAATGTTTGACAGTTTTATTCTTTGTCATGAATGGATTCTTAAAATTTTCCAACTATCTGTATCTAGTCCAATTAGCTCACAATAGTCGATTGCAAACACTGAAGTCAAAAAGACTAGTCAACATTTACCCCAAACAATCATATGAATATAATTGGCAAGATGAAACAGGTATCTAGTTTAAGATATGCACTAATCAGTTTGGCAAATACTTGATAAGATAAGTTTACCTCTAGTCCCGATATATATATTTAGGATTTTTTCAGCAAAATGATGCAGTTGATTACTGTTCATAATCAAGCTTTGACAGAAAGGCTTTCTAACTGCAGAGTAGACCCACTTAGTCTTGGCTAATTATTGCATTTCATTGATTAAAATTTGATGTTTGTTTACGTTAACAGTTTTTAGTCCATTACGTTTCTATTTCAGTAAATCAATAAACAGCATCTTGTCATTACAGACTATCATCTCAGTGGTATTCTCTGGAACGTTATCCAGAAATTTACTTTTTGAAAACTAATGATGATTTTATACAAAATACAGTAATAAATATAGAAATAATCACAGTCATAGTGAGTGCTTGAAATCTTATGCCAAAAGCTATTTTTAAGTCATTAGTTTCTTCATTGCTACGTACATAAATCAAGGTGTTTCTTGATTAAGATGAGATACCTTTTGCATAAACAAAACAAGCAATCAGGTACTAAGTGGTATTACTTGTTCTCATTTGATTGTCAATATCATATCAATCATCAAATCATCCAAAAAAAATACTACAATGATTCTCTTAGACCGAAAGGATGTAAATAAACCAATCACAGTAGATATTGATAAGGCAATGATTATTTAATCAGATATAGGAATATATTAAAAACAGGGAGTTTTATCAATTAAGCAATTAATTACCCATTGTTTATATCTTAACCAACAGCGAGTTGGAACGAGAAGAACAGAGGTAAGCTGTTTATATATCTTTATTTTCTTTACTTTTTTTAGCCTTAGAAGTTTTACAATGAATTTCATAATTTTTACAAAAACATGGAATGACAACAAGATATATATCAAAGTGAAATTACTACTACCTTTTGATACACAGAGGCATGTTTGATCAGGGATCTTGGTTTCTTAGTCTTTATGTGACCTTTAAAAATCAGCTTTCAGTTTGAAAAATGTTTTAATATTAGAGTTTTTGAACAATAATTTTGAGGATACATTTAAATATAGCATATGCTTAAGACAAAATTCAGGCATGTTTGAATAACTCAAATAATACTGTTATGTAAAACATTTTATTCTGTTGTGAAGTATGATTATACGGAAGCCTTTTAGGGCCACGCAATTTGTTTTATTAACTTGAAAATTCAAATCTTTTTGTTGAAAATTCAAGAAATTTAGTTGAAAATTCAAATATTTTTGTTGAAAATTCAAATCTTTTTGTTGAAAATTCAAATCTTTTTGTTGAAAATCCACGTATTTCTCACTTGGACTATCAAACCAGGAAATTCTTTGCCTACTTGCTCAGGATCACGGGATTATTCTTAGCATTAGGATTTTCAAGATAATGTCTTGAATTTTCAACAAAATTTCTTGAATTTTCAACAAAATGATTTGAATTTTCAACAAAAAGATTTGAATTTTCAACAAAATTTCTTGAATTTTCAACAAAAAGATTTGAATTTTCAACAAAAAGATTTGGATTTTCAAGATATTTTCTTGAATTTTCAACAAAAAGAATTGAATTTTCAACAAAAAGATTTGAATTTTCAACAAAACAATTTGAATTTTCAACAAAAAGATTTGAATTTTCAAGATATTGTCTTGAATTTTCAACAAAATTACTTGAATTTTCAACAAAATTTCTTGAATTTTCAACAAAATTTCTTGAATTTTCAACAAAATTTCTTGAATTTTCAACAAAAAGATTTGAATTTTCAACAAAATTTCTTGAATTTTCAACAAAAAGATTTGAATTTTCAAGTTAATAAAAAAAATTGCGTTGCCCTAAAAGGCTTCCGTATGATTAAGTAGAATTCTTTTTATATTGGTCAATCATCAAATCAATCAAAAAAGAGGATTCTGATGTGGCTGATTAAGATTGAAATTGTTTCTGGTAATGTCATCCACAGTCTCAGTTTCAAAACACATTTGACTTTTATCTTCAAATGAAGTTTTTTAAGAAACAATTGTACATTTTGAAGCTAATTCCAAAATTTGAAAACAATTCTGTATTCAATGATGTATAAGTAGTATAATTAAATCATTGCCCATCCTCAGTTGACAGATAGTTCCATGACATTAGAACTAATTATGTCATGACATCACTAAAGATCCTGATCAATAAATTTCAATTCATTACAAAGCCATTTTTCATTCCTTAGGGTTTGAAACAAAGTACAATATAAAGTTGTAAATAATGATCAACTATTATATTATAATGAATGTTCACTTGCAAACATATTTTAACACATTTTTGTAATCCCAGAATTTTGTATCAAGTGCAAATTGAATTTGTCAGTGTTGTAGATAAAGAGCATGACATGTTCCGTCTTGTAGTTTCATGTTTAAAGCATGGTAGTGGAATATTTTCTTGCACTAACATTTTATTTGTTCATATGAATAAAGAATACTTTATAATAATTGTTCTAAATTTTCATATAGTTAGAATGATAATTTTGCACCCTTTTTAGCAGTTTTTATGAATTCTTCAATGTCATCTTTATTGAGAATGATGAAGTAAGAAAGCATAAATATTGTATATTTATATACGATGTCAGGGGGAAAAGAAATCACAAAGACTCCAAACATGTATTTCTCTAATTGATTTTATTGAACTGGTTATTCCTTCATGAATAGTTTATTCTTCACTTGAAGAGTACATTTAAAACTTTCAGGCTTATTTTTGGTAACGAAAATCATTTGGCTTCGAGGGAGTTAGAAACCATTTTTGGTTTTAATTTCAAAATTATTTTGGCGAAAATATTGAATCTTAAATTAAGAAAAATATGGGAATGTACAATGCAGGTACAGAAGAATACTCAAAAAGCAAGAGAGTTGAATGCGGTAAGGCATGCCAAACATTTCCTGTACTACCTTCCTCTCAACTTACCCAATGTTTCCAAAATCTTTCTTATCTCCGACACCAAACTGTTGCAAATACTTCCTTTAGAAGTTTATTTAAATACCCAATGTTTCCAAAATCTTTCTTATCTCCAACACCAAACTGTTGCAAATACTTCCATTAGAGGTTTATTTGAATACCCAATGTTTCAAAATCTTTCTTATCTCCAATACCAAACTGTAACAACAAATAATTCCTTTAGAAGTTTATTTAAATACCCAATGTTTCCAAAACCTTTCTTATTTCCGACACCAAACTGTTGCAAAACTTCCTTTAGAGGTTTATTTGAATACCCAATGTTTCCAAAAATCTTTTGCAAATACTTCCTTAGAAGTTATTTAGATACCCAATGTTTGCAAAAATCTTTCTCACCTCGACACCAAACTGTTACAAATACTTTGTTTAGAAGGTTATTTGAATACAAATGTTTCCAAAATCTTTCGTATACCTGACACCAAACTGTTGCCAATATTTCCTTTAGAGGTTTATTTGAGTACCCAATGTTTCAAAAATCTTTCTTATCTCCAACACCAAACTGTTTCATCCTTTAGAAGTTTATTTGAATACCCAATGTTTCCAAAACCTTTCTTATTTCCGACACCAAACTGTCACAAATACTTCCTTTAGAAGTTCATAGTATGTCCATTGTCCAACATTTCAAACCTCTTTATCATATCTGACACCACTACTGTTTAAAAAAAAGTTTAACTGTATCTTGAGTTCTCTGTGAAATATATCTAATTAAAGGTAATTTACAACCAATTTCAAAAATGATGTTTTTGTCCATGACAGTGGTAATACCACCATTCACTATCTATGCAAAACTGTTCATCACCAGGAATGTACCATATTTCTAGACTTTAGATGTCAATTCATTTTATCCTTTTCCCTGATACCTTTCCATCAATTGTATTATATTGTGAATTGTTTTGTTCAACCCTCCAAATATAAATCTATGAAATTTAAGTGTCTGTTAGTCAATTATTTTGTTTTATTTATTTGCATTGTTAGAATGTTCCTATGTACCTCAATCACCTAGAGCTTGAATAGAATGAAATTCTACATTTGTCACATGGGATTTTTCATCTGTAAACTGCCTCTGGAAACTAACCCTTTTTCCCTCCAGGCAGATTTCAGACACAAGACCATATTTGTTAATGTCGAAAGGGTTAATTGTCATGAAAGAAAAAAATCAATTTATAGTCTTTGCGTGAGATATGACATGTCTTAGTAACTCAGGGGTTGACACATCTTACTACTCAGTTGAAAGTTAATGCACCCACATGCAATGTGATTAGCTCAAAAAGAAGATGAAGAAAGATGGTCTTTAGGTTTGCATGTCCCTTTGAAGGGACAGTGTGAATGGCTAAATCAAAACTGGTTGTTGCAATTCAAATTTTCTGATAAAAAGTCCCAAAAGTGAAACAATGTATGTTTAGGGTAGCGTAACAGTCATACCTTTGTGACTCAAGATACTTGACAAATAACTGTAAATTTA
Organism: Steromphala cineraria; assembly: GCA_916613615.1. NCBI lineage: Eukaryota > Metazoa > Mollusca > Gastropoda > Trochida > Trochidae > Steromphala > Steromphala cineraria. Next base: position 11,548,320 of record OU744726.1, read on the forward strand.
ACTTTTATTTTTCAGTTTTAAACAACTTTAAAAATTATTTCTGATATATAGAGGATATCATTTCAAATTTGAGAGATGAATCTTTTATCACCCTTTACGATCACATTTGCACTGTTGAGTGTTTGAACTCTCTATTTTAGCAATTTCTTCAATAAGTGTATCGATTCACCAAGCCTGTGACATTGATTTTTGGTTGTATAGTTTTATATTTTGTTTGTTTTGTTCACTCCCTAGGATGTTTTGTTTTGTTTCCATAGCAGTGAATAAGACCCCGGGTCTAAGTACACAGTAGAAGCATACGTTTGACAGCTTTGACTTTTCTTCTGTCTTGTTACACTGTACGTCTAGAAATGAATCCGACAATTGATCTTGTCTGTCTTAGGCCAAATAATAGATTAAATGTTTCCTGGGCATCATTATATTACATTTCCATGTGATATTTTTTTTATTGTTCTTATTGTCAATTAGAAATGATATTTTTAAATTATGTATATTGTTGGTCCAAATCATCCATTTTCCCACCAATTCATGCATTTGTCAACTAAATCATCCAACTGTCAACCAAATCATCCAATTGTCAACCAAATCATCCAATTGTCAACCAAATCATCCAATTGTCAACCAAATCATCCAATGGTCAACCAAATCATCCAATTGTCAACCAAATCATCCAATTGTCAACCATATCATCCAATTGTCAACCATATCATCCAATTGTCAACCAAATCCAGTATCTGTAAGATTAACTCTTACATTGTTCTGTATACTGGCAACAAACCCAACATTTTCTAATTATATAAATAAAGCGTGTTCCTCACACAGTATGTATGTTTTTAACAGAAAGTAAAGTTGAAGTGCCCTTGTTGCGTTTTGTAGATGTGCCCAAGAAACATTTAAATATTGTTTGACAGCCTTAAGACATTTACTTTGTCTCATTTGAAAATGATTCTGAGTCAATTTCTTACAATGAATCAATTCAATATATTTTTTCAGGGACGGTAATATTCATATTACTTTTATTGTTCACAATATTTATGACTTAGGTGTTTGTTACCTTAGTTACATTAGTGCAATGTAAATTATTTGGAGTTGTACTTACCTAACCATATTTGAAAAGATGAGCTTTTTTTTAAAGCCATGCAACGCCATGAACATGCATTCAATTCATTTTGTTGAAATATCAATGAAGACTTTATATGTATCATGAAATGTTTATATAATTTCCTAAGCTTTGATTTTTTTTACATCACCACTTTTTCAATATAAATAGGTTTTTAACATATGAAGATTAAAGAGAAAGAATTGTAAAGATAACATGTCATCATGATAATGTCATTTTCACAAGTCTATTTCAAATTTTGTGTTAAATCATTATTTCAAGAATTAGTGATTTTCATACTCAATTTCTATATATTTTAAAAGATACACCATTAAAACTTTGTTTATCATTTTTTAGCAAAACCCAGCTATTGGACAGCAGGTGAGAATTATAATCAAAATATTATTTCTTAAAAAAAAACTTTTAAAAGATAATGTCTTCAATTTTATGTCAAATATGTTTTTTATTTTTTATTTATTTATGGATTTTTTTATTTGTATTCGTGTTGACAAATTTCTGTTCAAGTATTGATTATTCTTTTTTTTGAACTTTTGTCAATAATTTGTTTATAAACATGAAAAGATTTTAAAGTGTTCTTTAAGGTCTCATGGGAAATCTCTGATAATTTTTTAAAAATGCTATTAAAAATATTGTATGATACTATTGATAGTTGCAATGTTTCCATGTCATGATAGCTAAAAGCTAATTCACACTGAATTGCCCACGCAGGCATGCTCTCAATTAGGGTGCTTGAAATATTCATTCAAGAGGAACTGTTATTGTTTTGTTTAACGACTCAGTGCACAAACATTGATCAGTTTATGTTGTTAAGCAATTCTTCAATAAAAATATTTTTATTACAATGTAAGTTTTTTGGGTAACTTGATATATTCAAAAAAATCTTGCAAATTGAAAAAAAACCACCGTAATAATACAAGATATTATAAGATAATTTTCTTGATCTTTATAGGATTAAGATCATTGTTACATGCAATTAAAATTCTAACGATCATGATATTTATTACCTACGAGGGCAGTCTTATTGAGGTTCATATCTTTCATATGTTGCCCTAGGGCAAAATATCACTTTTTCATTGTGACGTCACGTTATAAACAATGCTTTGACGTCACGGTTAACCTGTGACGTCACAATCTATACGAGCCGGCGGCAGCTAGTCTGCCTATGCTGAGATGTAGGTTTTGAGTGTTTTGTTTGATTAATGGACTACGGTTATAAACAGAATATTAAATTTGTGTCCATGACATACTATGTTTACGACACTCTTGCCTAAATATCAGTATATCCCTCGCTCTCGCTCGGGAAATACTAATATTTTGCCACTCGTGTCGTAAACATAGTATGTCATGGACACTATATAAGATCCTCTATATATGATATGATCCAGAGGTTTATGCTATATCAGGGTTTAGGGAATCTTCATATCATGAAAGTTTTTTGACATCTAATTCTCAAGATATGTCTAAAATGTCTTGTATACTTTAACACCAATTTCATTATTTCTCTTCTACTTTTTAATCTATTCTTGATGTCTCTCACCAAAAGAATATTGACAAGTTGTAATATATTACGTATATATACTTATGAACAGCTCAAAGTCCAACTAGCCAATCTGAAGGTAAGATCTGCCAGGATACTGAATGAGAAAGTTGTTGTACTTCACTCAAAACTCACTTTCCCTGATAGCTTATACTTAGAAGCATATGACCATTTACCTAGAAATTTGGATGCCAAATAATCTATGAAAAATTTACTTTGAAAATTGTAAAAACTTTAATGTAAAATCCCTTTGATAATAATTCCAAGACTTAACAGATGTAGTGGAGGTTAGATCAACATTTACAACAATACTTATCTATCAAAAAACTGTTTTAAGTTGATATACATGTATCTAAAATATGATATAGAAAAAGTAGATTTATTATAAACCAAAATTTCTAGATATATGTACGATTTTCATTCTCATTTATTTTCAAAACAGATGTTAAAATGTTATTAACAAGGTGAAAAAAAGGATTGTACACATCATCAATTTAATGTTTCAAAGTAAAAAAGGAATTGTTCAAGATCTAAATCCATTATGATCTTTTATTAAAAATTTCCAAACTTCTTCTGACTGTTTGAGTTAAGCTTACACCCACTAAGTGACAAAGACTCAGGGGTTATTATTTGTAATTGTATAACATAACAATGCATTGTATGTTGCCTGGCAACTGATAAACAATATCGCCTCTCATGTCCAAATGTTGCCCAAAACAAAGTACTTTTTCCTTCAAGAGTTTAAAAGATTTAAGACTTCAATTTTCATTCCTCTCTTGTCAAAATATGATTAAAAATGCATTTCCTCACATATTTACACATCCAAGTTTATCACAATTCTGCAATAGTAAATGTGAGAATATCTGCAAGCGTCTTAGGGTTAAACAAAAATATAATCTAATCACACTTGCCAATCATGTAGTTTATAAAAAAAAACTCTCACTGAAATAACTTCTCTCTTAATTTGTTTTTTTCAAACACTATGGACATCCTTTAAGGAATCTCAAAGTATCTAAAAAGCAATCCTTTGCCCTGTAATTGTACATTTTTCTTTTTTATGTACTTTATAATTCAATCTGAGCCAACAATCTGGGATACTGAAGAATTTGAATTTTGTATAGGAAATATTCATGCAGTGAAAATGAGTTTTGAAATTACATGTTTGTCAGAGAATGCAGCTTGTGCTTTCAAATAGGATAATTTTAAAATATTTTTCAGCAGATGATGAATGTTTCTTCACATAGATATTGTGATTCTATTGACTCTCTTTTCAGCAATGTTGTTGCAAACATTCATCTTTTCACTTTTTCACTACTGCTTTACAGAATACATCTTCTTTCTATTGTATTTTCTTTAGAAATAAAAGTTTAATAAAGTTAATTAGATTACCAATTATGAAGTATCCCTGTTTTAGTCAGGGTCACTTTTTTCTTTTTCTTATATATATTAGAAAATGTGCATTGTTTCTTTTTTAAAACTTTAAAAAATTTTTATGCAACCCAAGTTGAATATTTTTAATAGTACTTGAGCTGTGTCCACTATGATCAAAAATTGTGCTGAAGTCGCATTTCATGAGATTATTGATGTGTTCTGTAATCAAATTATTCATTATCCATATGTTAAAGATAAGGATGTAAAATATATTCTATCTGCACATATGCAAATTTATTAACCATATGGTTGAAAATAAGTAGTGACATATTTTCAATATGAGCACTAGTGCACATATCACTTTTGCCTAGCAACGATTGTTGTAGCGCGAGTTCCCGTATTTTTTCGCTTGTGACGTCATAACACCATTGTTCGTGACGTCACTGTTGCCGGCCGCCAAATGGGAAGCGGCCCATTTCTTGGATATTTTTTACGTCGTAAAATGGAATGGAATCGGTAATAAAGAAATTATTATCCTCGGAAGTGTGTCATATGACTTTTACGAAACTCGTGCAAATTTTTGTATAACCCTCGCTCTTGCTCGGGTAATACAAAAATTCACACTCGTTTCGTAAAAGTCATATGACCCACTTCCTTGGGTAATAATCTCTATTTATTACCCATATGGTTGAAAATAAGTAGTGACATATTTTCAATATGAGTACTTATGCACATATGACTTTTGCCTAGCAACGACTGTTGTAGTGTGAGTTTCCGCATTTCTTCACCTGTGACGTCATAACATCATTGTTCATGACATCACTGAAGCCGACCCTCGAAAGGGAAGCGGCCCATTGATCTGATATTTCTTAAAGAGTAAAATCAAATAGAATTGGTGATAAAGAATTATTACTCTCGAAAGCGTGTCATTTGACTTTTATGAAATTCATGCAAATTTTTTATAACCCTCGCTCTCGCTCAGGAAATACAAAAACTCACACCTGTTTCGTTATAGTCATATGACACACTTCCTCGGGTAATAATCTCCATATACATCTTTCATTTGTCTAATCTCATAATTGGTTATCATATCCATCATCAGTTTTGTGTAATCTCACAATTTCACATTTTATCTCACAATTTCAACAGGCCATCAGAACACACTCAAGTTTCACCTTATTAATTATTAATGTCAATGTGGTTGAAAGAAACTACTTGCCAAACACTATTCATTCATAATCGACCAACCAATATTCAATACAAATCCATTACGGTTCCTCAATAATATATTCTCTGATCGAAGGCATCGATTCTTCTATGGGCTATCTTGCATTTATCTACGTGACTCTTTTGTGTATGCGCAACGTGTTTCATGGAAACAACCCAGCCAGTCATGTTGTTATTGATTGTATTGATTTTGTCATGGTCTATCTACAATTAGTGCTAGGTACATGACGACATACAATTGATATAATTGATACATATCATTTCATAAGTATCTAGGTGAAAATACATTGTAATATGGTGAAGAATATTTGATACATGTTATTTCCAAAGTTTCTTGGTGAAATACATTGTAAATGTAAGGTGTACAAAATGGAACAAACTGTGTAATACACAAGTGTATATAAATTCAATATATCTTGACATATAATTGGTTAGAAGTAGGTTAGCAATGCAATTTGGTTTGATGATTTTTTCTTGTTTTTACAAAGATGATAGATGCAAGAATGAATTTCTGGATAAGATGAAAGAATTTTTGATAATATATTTTAATTGTTATAATTAAATATGCTCTTCATGAAAGTTCTGGTTATGAAAATCAATATATTTTATAAAATATCTCTTTGACAGTGTTTGAAATAAGCATCCAAAAACTGCTTGTGAATAAGGACCTGCAGATAGGGAAAACTGTGGGCCCAACTCTGAAACTGTCGGCATTCAATATCAGTAATGATTTGACTTATTCTAAAATAATAATATTATTGGTATCACAATGTTATAACAACACAAAACTGTTATCAGCTTAGAGTGATAGTTATGAAGGTTTGGCATGGAAATATGCCTTACTGAAAGTATTGTTAGAAAGGAACAGTATCATGTTAAAAAAACTGTGAGCCTGTAAGGACCTGCAGATATTGAATACTGTGGGCCCTTGTGAATAACTGTCGGCGTTTGGCCTACGGGCCTACGCTTATTTCAAACACTGCTCTTTGATTATGTTTCTACAACAACAACAAAATCTGTTTGTTTGTCCCTCAACAAGGAGTCATTTCATTCTATTATGACTTCAATGATGTCTTACAATTCTCCTTTGTATATTGTATTATGTTTGGAGATTGATTTTGTAGCTGTTGTGTTTTCTCAAAATCCAATTTTGAATTTCCTAATGGTGAGCAAGCATTCGAACCAAGAAATCATACTACACATTTACAACTTTTCTTTAAATTATTTTTTGACAGTTCTAACATCACTTTGAAATAAATTCTTGATTAATGTTACAGAAGCTTTTTTAAAGTTTGAATGCTTGTAAACTTGGAAACAATTGTGAATGTGTTCCTAGAAAATAATGTGATTTCCCTTGTACGGTGCAGATACTGTTTGTAGGCTCTCAAACCATGTCTTAGACGTTCCCATGTATTGTCAATGTCAATGTTGGTTCCACTTTCAATGTTGCCTTCCCTTGCCAGTAGTTGTATGTAGTGTGATTTGTATTGTTAAATAATTGCCATGCATTAATCAGCTGAAACAAAAATTGCTGTAATTTCGTCAATGTTGCTTTCTCAGGCAAAATGCATTTCTAGTATTTTTGGCCAGGTCTTATTTTAAACAACAATAGGTAATATATCTATTATTTGCTATCAATCAATTTTATTGAAAAATGGAATCTGTTGCATTATTTGTAAACGTAATGTTTTTTGTTACGTTCAAATTTATAAAAGTTTTATGCCATTCCAATCTTTTAAATTTGATTAAAGCTATTCTGTTAAGTTGAAGTTTATTCGATTTAAGAAACTGTTGAGTTGATGTTTAAACTTGGGAATATGCATGCCTTTTTTAAAAAAAAAAAAATAAACAGTAAATTTTGAATTCCATAAGAATGTTTTGGTTTGATCTTATTGATGTGTCTTTTAAGTTTACCTATGTCTATATTTACTAACATTCAACCCAATGGATAAATGTGTAGATCCTAAACAGTAATGTGAACCAATTTAATAGTTTTACTTACCTTTTATAAGTGTATATTTTTGGTATGAGGATAATTTGTTAAGTGATAACAATATCATTTAGAAAATCATGATTTATGACATGCATTTTATATTTTATGCAATAAATATTGTAATTCAGCACAATCCAACCTGTATAGGGAGCCTACCAGTTCACGCCTGCAAATTTCTCTACTACACAGATGAATTATTGTCTTACAGGCCTTTCTTCTCAGGAGAATGATTTCATGACAAAGCTATGTCATCATGGTGCCGTGAATGGTTTCACCAAATATTTTCTAAATCAATCATCATTTGGTGTTTTTTGTTGAAAAGTTGACTCAATCATGGTTTGACTCTTAGAAATATGGTTAAACTGGATTATTCATATTCTTGAATCAATAACTATATTTTATATAAAAGTCACATTGATATTTCATATTGCTCTCAACCCATTAAAAAGTATTCCCCTCAGTTACGTGTTTGGACTTACTTATTGTAACATAATTTATAGTTTCAAATATTTAATGTGCTATTTTTGTGATCAGTCCCGGTTAGTGATCCGGGTTGACAAGCTATTAGCGCAGCGCATCTGCGCTCGAGGCCCAGTCAAAAAGTAAACTTCGATGTAGTTCCGCTGCTGCGGTAGCGTGATTGATTTTCAATGTTTGAACAAATATGTAGGGAAAAAGCCCCGCACAATTTTGTAAGTACATATATTTCATTGCCATATATCCTCAAGAATATTTGTAATTTAATTGCATTATGATAAATGAAGAATTTTGAGTCAATTTGAGGTTTTGTCAAAAGCACATGTTGTGTTGCTGGTTTAAAATCCGGAAAAATCTGTTTTTTGTATATTCTGTAATTATTTCATATTTGAATAATGTAAACAAGTCTAAAGTGTAACAAGTAAAGGTTTATATGTTTTTTGAGATAGAACATTATTATTAGACAGGTTAAATTATAACAAGCTTCTTTTTTCTTTGTACAGCTTGTACCTGTTGACTTCCTGTTGAATCCTAAGGGACAATATCAAGCAAGTTAAACAAATGGATGTATTTAATTGTGAAGCAAGTATTTCACAACAAGCCAAGATCAGGAATAAACTGAGTAAAGAAAATCAATGAGGCTAATTATTTTTTCCGCTACATAAAGTACAAGAAAATTGAGGAACTATATTAAATAATATCAAGATGGCTGAATCAGAAGAGAAGGAAGAAAAGGATGTTCCTCAACTGAAGCGTGAGAGAACCGCTTTACAGTCAGCTTTCACAAGAACAGAAAATAGAATAAGACATTATTTACAAGCGAGAGGAAGTACATTTGAAGAGATAGATGAAGCAATGTCCTCATTGTGTTCTACTCATGACAAGTTAGTCAAGAAAGTTTCTGAAATCCAGTGTAAGATACAAGATGCCCTAGAGTTAGAACACTTGGACAATTATCTTAAAGATGTACAAGAGAAGATGAGACTTCTCAAGAACGACATTGAGTTTTGGCGATGTGACCAAGTGCATGCCAAAGACTCTGCAAGTCAGACATCCAGTAGACAATCAAATAGGTCAAGTAGGTCAAAGGTTGCAGCAAAGAAAGCTGCTTTACTCGTCAAGTCAGAAGCTCTGAAAGAAAAACAAGAACTGAAAATGAAACAATTACAGCTTGAGATGCAAGAAGAGGCCCTGAACTTGAAAGTTGAAATAGCTGCAACCGAAGCAGAAGAAAAGGTGCTGAAGGACAATGATGAACCAGCCAAGAATCGAAGATTCGAAGTCGAAGATAACCAGACTAAGCCCATGGTTTATACTCAACAATATCAAGGAACTAGACCTACACCGAGACACGACTCTACCATTCCTGTTCCTCATACCAACTTCCGTCTCGACCTGAACAGATCAGAGTGGATTCCGACAGCTCAAATGAAAACTCAGGATCCAGTTAACCTTCAGCTCGAGATGTTGCAATTGATGCAACTCCCAAAGACTGAACTTCCCACTTTTGATGGTAATCCCCTTTCTTATTGGAACTTTATGAGGTCTTTCGACAATAATGTTGGTAATTCATCTATAAGCAACAGTGCCAAACTCAACAGATTACTACAGTATTGCACAGGACAGGCCTTGGAGGTTATCAACTGTTGTGTGGTGATGGATCCAGAGCTTGGCTACAGTCGAGCAAGAAGACTTCTTCATGAGAGGTTTGGAGATGAATATGTTATTTCGAAGAGCTGGATTGACAAAGTGACGGAGGGTCCTGCACTTAGAGGCAATGATGGTACTGAGATGAGAAAGTATGCTGATGCGGTGCACAGTTGTGTTGTGTCACTGACTGCCATGGGTCGAATTAGTGAGATTGACAATCAAGTACGCATGAGGAAAATAGTGGAGAAGTTGCCAGTTCATGTACAAGCAAGATGGAGGAAAACGGCGGTTGGTTATCGCAAAGACAGCGGACATTATCCCGGAATAGAAAGCCTTGCTCGCTTTATCGAGGCTGTTGCAGATGAATTAGATGATCCTGTGTTTGGTGTTGGAAATTCATTTGAGCGCGAACCAAGAAGAAAACCTCCTATACATGGAAGCAGCTTCAGAAAGACGGCAACCAACTTCAACATCCAGGAAGGAGGGGGGCCGCAGCCGGACAGGAGTCTCCGAAGGGATGACACTGTTCAGCAAAGGGACTCTGTGTGTAGATACTGTTCAGGGCATCATACCCTCAATCGCTGTAATAGTTTGAGACAGCAAACATTACAGAAAAGACTAGACTTTGTCATGAGGCATAGGTTGTGTTTTAATTGTTTGGCAGGTAACCATATGTCATATAGTTGTACCAAACAAAGCATGTGTGGAGTTGGGGGTTGTGTTAGAATGCATTCATCATTGTTGCATGACCATTCTAGGGTAAGTGGTAATGGTAAGAATAAGATTAAGAAAAGCTCTGCTATGTCTACTCAAACAGATGATACTATGTTAACTCATAACTCTGTGTGTGGAATGCACGGGGCCGGTGGAGTCTCTGGTCGTATTGCTCTCCCGATTGTGCAAGTTTATGTGAGGTCAAGCCAGGGTGACATCAAGACACATGCCTTACTAGATCCAGGCAGTACCAACACTTTCTGTTCGAAAGATTTGGCTGAGCGTTTGGATGTCGACGGAAATACTACTTTGTTATCTATCAATACACTGACAGACAGTGTTCAAACCAAGACAAAGATGACATCATTCACAGTCTATGATACAAGCAAACAATATTCATTGAAGATGTCAAATGTTTTCATTCTTCCAGAGATGCCTTCATTAAAGGATAGCTTTGTTACTCAAAAGGATATTGATAAGTGGGAACATTTTGAGGGGATAACATTGCCAGATGTTGATGGGAAGGTTTCGCTGCTTATCGGACAGGACAACCCGCTAGCTCTTGCACCTAATGACGTCAGGTTTGGTGGACCAAATGAACCCTATGCAACAAGGACAATTTTTGGATGGGCTATTAATGGGCCGTTGAGACTGGGTGTTCAGCAAGAGATAGTATCCAACTTTGTGCAAGCAGACAGCTCTTTACAAGCACAGGTGGAAAAGTTTTGGGAAATGGACCATGAAGTTGATGAAGGGCTACAGATGTCCCCACAGGATAAGAATGTTGTTGAGTTGTGGGATAGGACACTGAAGAAAGAGAATGGTCATTACCATTTACCTATCCCTTTCAAAGATGATCCGCCTAATCTGATGAACAACTATTGTGTAGCAGAATCTCGCTTAGAATCACTAGGTAGGAAGCTCACTAAGAATGATGACATGTTTTCCAGTTACAAGGCAGGGATACAGGACCTAATGGACAAGGGCTACGCAGAGAAGGTTCCAGATCTAGATATTCAAGGCAGTGAGGGACGCACTTGGTACTTGCCACATCACTCTGTGACGAGTGAGAAGAAACCAGGAAAGTTCCGAATTGTTTTTGATTGTTCTGCAAAGTACCGCCAGGAAAGTTTGAATACACAGGTGTTTCAAGGCCCGGACTTAACAAGCTCTTTGTTGGGAGTACTTCTGCGTTTTAGAGAAGAGAAAATTGCCATTACGAGCGATATTGAAGCCATGTTTCATCAGGTAAAAGTCGCAGAAGAACATCGGGATGCATTGCGCTTTCTTTGGTGGAATAATGATGAGATATTTGGCAGACCAGAAATTTACAGAATGACATCGCACTTGTTCGGAGGTATATGGAGTCCAAGCTGTGCCAACTATGCACTCCGAAGGACTGCTCTAGACAACCTTGAAGATTTTGATCAAGACGTGATCAACACTGTGACTGATAACTTTTATGTGGATGACTGCCTAAAATCTGTTCCAACCAATGACCAAGCAATTCACTTAGTCCAGGATCTGGGTCAGTTGCTACAAAGAGGAGGTTTCAAGTTGACGAAATGGCTTAGTAACAGTCGTGAGGTCATAGAATCAATACCGATCCAGGAAAGAGCAAAGAATCTGAAGGATTTGGATCTCAGTTGTAATCAGCTACCTGAAGACAAGGCTCTAGGGGTCAGATGGAACACAGACAGTGATGAACTAGTCTTCAAGTTTACACCTAAGGACAAGCCTGTGACAAGAAGAGGGGTAATTAGTGTGCTCAGCTCATTGTATGACCCTCTAGGATTTCTTAGCCCGGTTGTACTGCAAGCTAAGATAATTTTTCAGGACGAGTGTAGGCTTAAAAAGGACTGGGATTCTACCTTGACCAGTGAAAATTCAGTAAAATGGAGGTTTTGGCTTGACAACTTGCCAGCGATTGAGAGTTTTTCTGTGCCACGATGCATTGTGCCAGACAATTTTGGAGAAGTGAGATCCTACAGTTTGCATCACTTTGGGGATGCTTCAACAAAAGGTTATGGGGCTGTAGCATATTTAAAACTTGTGAATGCATCAGGAAGAGTACATGTTTCCTTTCTTGCAGGAAAATCTAGACTTGCTCCAATCAAGAGTATTACAATTCCTAGACTTGAACTTTCAGCAGCTGTCCTGTGTGTGAAGTTAGACAATATGATTCAAACAGAGCTGAAATTACCTATCGAGAAGTCTACATTTTGGACCGATAGCATGATTGTACTGCATTATGTCAAGAATTCTGCTCAAAGATATCAGACTTTTGTTGCAAACAGGGTTTTTCAGATCTGCAATTCTTCCTCCCCAGAAGATTGGCGTCATGTGCCATCAGAACTTAACCCGGCAGACGATGCCTCCCGTGGAGTTGATGCGGATCAGATTTCCTCGAGAGATACGTGGATACATGGACCAAACTTCCTCTGGCAAAGTGAAGAATTTTGGCCGAAAGTACCAGAGGTATTTGACATCCCCAGTGACAGTCTAGAATTGAAGAAGACAACGGTTAATCTGATTGACACCAAATCCAGAGACAGTTGCACAGACAGACTGATAGAAAAATACTCTTCATGGCATAAGTTGAGAAGTATTGTAGCATGGATACTCAAACTAAAGGAATGTCTTCAAATGAGAGCCAAGGGAGACAAATCTGCTGTTATCTCAACAGAACCTCTCAAAGTACAGGAACTCAAACAAGCAGAGAAAGCTGTAATCAGGTATGTTCAGCTTCAAGAATTTCCAGACGAAACAGACTGTCTTCTCCAAAGAAAACCACTTAAGAGGTCAAGTTCTCTTCAAGCGCTAGATCCTTTCCTTAATTCAGAAGACATTTTGTGTGTGGGTGGAAGGCTTAAGAATGCCCCAATACTTGAGTCAAATAAACATCAAGTGATTCTTCCAAAGAAACACCATATTGTGACTCTCGTCGTGCGATCGACACATGAAAACCTTGGACATTCAGGTAAAGAGCATGTGCTATCCGTTATCCGTGAGCAATTTTGGATAATAAGTGGAAGACAGGCTGTGAAGAAAGTTCTCACAAAGTGCATCACATGTAAGAAAACTACAGCAAAACTGTCAGGTCAAAAGATGGCTGACCTCCCAGCTGACAGGGTGACTCCAAACTTACCACCATTCAGTCATGTTGGGGTTGATTGCTTTGGGCCTTTTTATATCAAGCAAGGACGGAGTCAAGTAAAGCGTTACGGCTGCATGTTTACCTGCTTGTGCACTAGAGCAATTCATTTAGAAAAATTGGACAACATGGACACAGACTCTTTTATCAATGGACTTAGGAGGTTCATTGCACGCAGAGGTAAACCAATACTCGTGAGATCCGACAATGGCACAAACTTCAAGGGAGCTCATAAAGAATTAAAATTGGCTATCAAATCATGGAATAAAGTTAAAATTCAGGCTTTCATGCAACAGAAGAATATCCAGTGGACCTTTAATCCCCCGTCAGCTTCACACATGGGAGGTGTGTGGGAGCGCCAAATTAGAACAGTGCGGAAAGTGCTGAATTCACTGTTGTGTGAACCACAAAGTCTCAGAGATGAAGGACTAAATACCTTATTTTGTGAAATTGAAAGCATTGTAAATAGCAGGCCAATTACAGTCAATTCAGACAGTCCAAGAGATATGGAGGCACTAACACCAAATCACATTTTGATGTTACGTGAAAGTGAATCGTTACCCCCAGGAGAGTTTACTGTACATGACGTGTACAGGAAGCGTTGGAAACATGTACAGTTTCTCGCCGACCAATTTTGGAGACGCTGGACCCGAGAATATTTGCCAAGTCTACAAGCGAGACAAAAATGGACAACACCTGAGATAAATATCTCAGTCGGAGATATCGTATTGTTGATGGACGAGCAATCTCCAAGACTTTCATGGCCTTTAGGACGCATCATTAGGACATTTCCAGGAAACGATGGACTCGTTCGGTGTGTCGAAGTGAAGACGCAATACTCTGTTCTGAAGAGACCGATACACAAGTTGTGTCTCCTTGAATCTGTGACCTGAATTCTAGGTTTTGTATCAGTGATAATTTATTTATTCACTGGCAGGTGGTTTATTGAAAATCAAGCTTTGAGTATTTCTTTCAATGTTCATTATATCAATTAGATATTTCTTTTGATGTTATTATTTGAAGGTTGTTATTGTTAAATGTTTCCATTTAAGGGGCCGGGAAATGTAACATAATTTATAGTTTCAAATATTTAATGTGCTATTTTTGTGATCAGTCCCGGTTAGTGATCCGGGTTGACAAGCTATTAGCGCAGCGCATCTGCGCTCGAGGCCCAGTCAAAAAGTAAACTTCGATGTAGTTCCGCTGCTGCGGTAGCGTGATTGATTTTCAATGTTTGAACAAATATGTAGGGAAAAAGCCCCGCACAATTTTGTAAGTACATATATTTCATTGCCATATATCCTCAAGAATATTTGTAATTTAATTGCATTATGATAAATGAAGAATTTTGAGTCAATTTGAGGTTTTGTCAAAAGCACATGTTGTGTTGCTGGTTTAAAATCCGGAAAAATCTGTTTTTTGTATATTCTGTAATTATTTCATATTTGAATAATGTAAACAAGTCTAAAGTGTAACAAGTAAAGGTTTATATGTTTTTTGAGATAGAACATTATTATTAGACAGGTTAAATTATAACAAGCTTCTTTTTTCTTTGTACAGCTTGTACCTGTTGACTTCCTGTTGAATCCTAAGGGACAATATCAAGCAAGTTAAACAAATGGATGTATTTAATTGTGAAGCAAGTATTTCACAACAAGCCAAGATCAGGAATAAACTGAGTAAAGAAAATCAATGAGGCTAATTATTTTTTCCGCTACACTTATGATATGTAGAAGTATCTTCCATGTGTATGAATTTCTTATCATATGTTGTTCAACCTAAACTTCCCTCATAGAACCCTCCCTTTAAGCCACATATCTCCTTATCCATGACCTTTGAATACTCCCATCACAAGACAGCAAGTTACTGAACCGGCAGTATGTCATATTCATCTGTGGTGCCTGTTATTTCATGTCAAAAGAATACAATCAAAGATTCCAAACTCTTTTTGCCTGTCACTTTCAAATAATATTTTTTATAGAAAATTATAAATTATGTTTTGCCATTGTTGTGGGTTTCAGTCTGGCGAGGACATCGTATTTGAGACGTTTGAACATGAGAACGGACGAGAGTACCAGTGTATCTACACCGGGGGGATGAGATTCTACCTGGATGATTGGCACTCAAAGGTAGGTAGCAAGGTGTTCATCTTTCCAAAACAGATAACAGAGGAAAGGGATATCATACTCATCAGATTCTGGATGGTATCAGACTTGAAAATATCTATATGTTTGTTGTAAAGTGTTATTTCCCTTGTGCCTTCTGATGTAAAAGTCCTAACTAAAAAATATATGAAAATAAATTATTGCATCTAATTAGGGCACCATTTTCATTCTAAAAATAAAGTGGTTTACAATTGATTTGTTATTTTTATTTTCCAGTTAGTATATGGCTTGTTTTTCTCTGCTTCAATTATGACAAGTTCTATTTCTTTGTATGGTGACAGGAGTGGCAGCCCTTCCCCCAGAGATGGTATAAGCAGGGCAAATTGAACTCGAACAGCATCGCCAAGGATTACCAACCGGTAAGATAACTCTCCACTACACTTAGGAAAGATTTTATGGTGAAAGAATATTAGGAAACCCAATAACACTATGTGAGTCCATCTTTTAGGTTTATATATGGTCTTACAATTTTTTCTACCAATTTTTAACACTTCCAAAAGTAGTTTTTTTATATGTCCTACCATAAAATTCAGTTACTATACTTTATAACTAAACTGGATGGACAGTTAATGGTATTGCACCTGCAAATGATAATGCCCTAAGATCCTATCACATGAAACACCAATACTTATATTTCAAGGGTCAGCAACGAGAGGGTGGCAGAGGTCAAGGGTCATCATCAAGGGGAGGTAACTCTGGAGCAGGACAATCAGGCGTTCCTCGTAACCGTGACGACAGAGAAGGTTCTATCAACCATCCCACAAAAGGGAAAATTGATACTTATCTCTTTAACGTAGGTATCTTTTATATGATTTCACTTTCTTCAACCACTATTTGATCATGGTAAGAGACTTTTATCTGATTTCATTTATCAAACTGAAATATTGAAGAGCCGCAATGCTTGTGTCTGTAGGAGAAGCAATACAGCCACTGTTACTTCGACAAGGAGACGGGATCATGGCTGAAGCTGCCTATAGGCTGGGAGCTGCATCATGAACTCATCAAGAACATGGTGGATCAGGTGGAGGTCAGTCCACTGTTTCAGTTTAATTTGTGGAAGTTCTAAGTATCAAGAATAATTAGTTGAATCTTTTAGGGACAATTTGAGAGCAATTCTTCTAACAATTTCAACTCAGTGCTCAGTGAGATGTTGAACACCAAATTCTTATGTTATGTTCCTTTTTAGAGGCATTGAACTTCTTCCTCAACTGTGCTGTGTAGTAAGGGACAAACCATTCCTATTGACAACTTTACAGGAATAAAAGGAACATTACATCATTATTGAGACATAGGACATTTTTTAGCTGATCTGGTATTTTTTATATAACCCAATTCAAAAAAGAAAAACAACTTTGCAGACTTGAATATTTACTCAAGAATGTTTCTAAAAGAACATTTATTAGAATCACACAATTCTAGGTTTATCTTATAGATGCCAATTCTCGCCTAGCCATTACAATGAAAAGAATAGTTTTATTGTATTTTACAATGATAGTTATTTTTTATCCTTTATGTTTAAATGCTATGAAAAAATAAAACTTAGGTTGTCCAAGATAAGCCAATCACTGACAGCAGGTATATTCTCTTGTAACTCCAGGAAGCTCTGCCCCACTGGAAGGACCGACTTGACATCCTTGCGGCGCTGAGAGCGTGTAACTACAGCCCTGATGAGTGTATCTCCATGTACTTTCATCTCGAGGGAGATCGTATGTGCTAGTTGTTTTGTTATTTTGGATTATCTGATAAAATCAGACTCTCTCTATATATTTTGTAGTATGACAGTGGTAGTTTGATATAGAAAATGATCTAAAAAAAATTGTCTATTGAATTTTAACAATTTTTTCCCCGAAATTTACAACAATTAGTAGCATGCACTTTGTTCTAAAGGAAACACATAAATGAAATAGCAGATGTAATGTAGATTTGTAGTGTTTGAGCTTGAAAGTAACCCTAAGATAAATTAAAACTATGAAAAACGATTGTCTTTTTAAACATATGAATGTAATGAAACGTTTACATTGCAGCCTGGATGAAGGTGGCGAGGACATCGAAGGAAGCAGAACAACAGAAGCAGAAGGAAAGCAGACTGGCAGAACTGGAGGCTAAAGTTAAAGCTCTTGTGAGTGAAGGGGTTTCTAACTATGTCTTTCTTTCTGTCTGTTCTCTCATCTCTTTGATACCTTTCTCCCTGATCTAATCTTTTGGATGACAACGTCCATAGCTGCAATATTGCTGACAACATGTTGAATTCTGACTCTCAGCATTTACTAGGAAATTCCACTCACTCACCCATCAAGTACGTTTATGTATTCAAGATATAGTAAGTAAAATAAATATAGTATTCACCTTAGATTCACCCTGGAAGTTTCACCAGACTTTCTCAATGAATTATTTAAATCAACATCACATGGGTATAGAGCGATTCCTCAAGCTGACAAAGTGCAAAGATCTTCATTTTTGTTCTAGTTTAACCAAATGAGCAAACCCATTTTAATGTTTCAGGGGAAAGAACATTATTAGTTAGGAAAATGTAAACAATTCAGGTATTTGTTGCTATAAAATACCACCTGGATTGTAATAGGCAAATCCAGAAACCTCCTTTTTATAATCTTTTAAGAAATTTCTCTTAAAATAGTACAGTTTCTTTTCAATAGAACACCCTAGAGATAGCACAGAAATAATAACAACAGATTTGATATACCAGTATAAGTCGATGAGGAAGATGATAATTAGCTATCTGTTCCCTCTGCAGGAGAAGAAGCTCAACGAGGAGGAGAAGGGACGCAAGGAGGCCGAGGAACAGGTGATTCAATTCATCAGTTAATGAGTTACCAGTATTTGAAAATTCATTACTCCCCAAATGTCAATTTTAAATGTCTAAAATTTCTCAATTAGCATGACATTGGATATATTGTCTCTATCTTATCTTATTCATTGAAAGTGGAAATGAGGGATTGCTAGAAAATAAGGTGTTTTTTTGTGAATGGAGAGTATTTGTTTAGATAAGGAAATCGATTTTACTTTATCTTGAAATCAGTGATTTTCATAAGATGAATAGCGTATATAAAAACACTTCTATATCATAAATGAAAACTACTAAAATGATAAAATAACACCCATTGTAATAATTAGATAAAAAAAAATGGATTCTATGTTCAGTGAAACCTTCATTTTAACTCAGTAAAGAGGTTTTTATCCATTAAAATGTGTTGATTGTCTGTTAAAGCTGAGCAAGCTCGGAGAGAAGTACAGCACCATATCAGCTGAGGCGAGGATCGCTACTACACAGGTGGAGGCTATGCAGTCCTCTCGACCAAAAACTGCTCGACCCAAAACACCAAAGGTAAAGATTACATTTCAAGATATTGTTAAGCTCTGAGTGAAAAAAAAGGGTTTAAAATGGACAATTTGAAAGATGCTTGGTATCAAACAGTTGTCTTCACTTGCATGTGTTTTCCCAGATAGAAATAAACCTTTATCCATGATTTTAGCTGAAGTGATCAAATACTTTTGGTAGTATACTACAAAAATGGGAGAAAACATTTGAGAAAATTAAACTATTTTCTTTTCTCCCCTTTAAGATTTTTTTTGTTACAAACGAGAGACCCTTTATCTGATATTGGAATATCAAATTATCTGCCCATTCACATATCAATCAACAATTCCATAGTTACCTTGTTTTTTGGGTGGTTGGAACTTTTATGGTTTTTACTTCACGCAGAGCCTCCATTGCTTAATTGGGAGTTTAATAGTTATCTCCTGATTCACATATTGATAATAATTCATGAATAACCTCCCCTTGCAGACCAAACAGGCCCCGGCTGGGCTGGGTATCTACAGTGACGACCTTGACGTCCTCAACAACAAGACGAAGGAACTACACAAGTCTCACGTCCATCTCAAGATGGATGTGGAGCGACACCTCGGCTCTCTCGGCAAGATGCTCAAGGAGGTACAGTATATCCTTGATCATATTCAATATAGTTCAGCAGCAGATACAGGGTTTACATTTTAGCCAGTGTCACAAGTACAAAACAATTGGAATTTTATTTCTTTGGATATGTGTGTTAATGTTTGCTGAATTAAGGTCCTGGTGTACATTTTTTTGAGACTTTTTTCATGAATAACAAATCCAACTCCCCCCCATTGACTATATTTGGTGGTCTTTTGGGAGGGATGCACTCGCCTGCAAACCCTCTGGATCCGCAAATATAACTTTAATGTACTTTGTAAACTCTAAACATGTCTTAATGTGCTGTTAATATTTTTGCAGTATACCACTAGCCCTATATTTCGATTAAGATACCTCCGCTAGTTTGAATAATTATGAGTAAGAATTGCTAGAACATTGATTAGGCTAATTTCTATCGCTGAAACACTATGGCCTTTTGTGATAAGAATTCATAATTACATCTTGATCATAACTACATTTTGATTAGCCAGCACATTACCATTTGATCTACCTGAAAATTCATACCCCAAAAATATTCAATATCCATCAGAGCTCATATATTCCTATCTCATCTCTTCCAGGCCCTGACAGTATCGAAGCAGATAAAACAGTCGGAATCTGGTCAGATGAAGGAGTTGGAGGAAATCCGAGCTCTGTATCAGAAAGAGGCTCTCCAACGTAAACTCCTCTACAATCAGGTTAGTAGTCCGCAGTCCTTTACTCTAGCAATCTTGCATCTGTCCAACTAGGCATAGCTCATCGCAGTTTCACACTGGCTTCTTTCAGCCTCACGCCATTTAAGCCTTATGTCAAATGTTTAAACCACTCTTTTTACTTTTGTTAGCCTCGAATGACACCTGGTAATGCCTAAAGCAATCCAGCAGGTTTAGAACATGTTATGTTCATAATCAATTGGATTAATGAATTAAATGTTCAGTGTGACACAAACACTGTGTTGATAACAATTTATGTTTATGGAGAACTGTGTTTTTCTTTTGTTTGGCTTTCTAAAGTTCTCAATGCTTGATTTTACAAATGTTTTATGAAATAATTGAATATCAAAAGAATTTTATGAAATTTCATGAAAGATATTAATTCAATGATGTTCTCCACAGCTACAAGAGCTGAGAGGCAATATCCGAGTGTTCTGTCGAGCACGTAAAGACGACCGCGCCAAGAACTGTTTGAACATGGTATCGGATCAGGATCTCACTATCATCAACAACGATGGCAATAAGAAAATGTTCAGCTTCGATAAAGTGTTCGGCACAGAGACGTCTCAAGATCAGGTGGGTGCAGTGGTACCATATTTCTCAGCGATAGCATAACTTCAAGGATATTGTCAACTGTTGTGAGAACCCTTTACAAGTATATTCATCAACAATGCCCAAATTTGACTTTTATTTTTGTCAGTTGGGTGTATTTAACACTTTGGTCCAATATATATATCATGTAAGAAGGTTTCTTAGACCTTGGTTGAGGACAGATTAAGAACACACATTCATTATGGCCTCAATTTGTTAATGGGTTTCTCGTTACATAGGCATGAAATTGTAAATCAACTGAACTTTGATCATAACACTTGATTGGTCAGTGATCGACAAAAATAGTATTTTTCTATGATATAGATGATAGGCAATAAAAGGCGCCTAGGTCTGGGATGTATGTATTCCTGCCTCTATTTGTTCTAGAATTATTCTGACACTTTGTTTTCCTCCCACTTATTGCTCACAATATTTCCTCCTCAGATCTTTGAGGACACCAAGCCAATCATTTCATCCTGTGTGGACGGCTACAACGTATGTCTGATGGCGTACGGGCAGACAGGTTCTGGCAAGACTTTCACCATGATGGGGCCTGAGAGTAACCCTGGAATCAACATCAGGTTTGTGTTCATATTGATTTTCAATTATCTTGTCAAGCTGGCTTACAGATTTATTTTCTATGACACAATTCGTAAAGGGTCATTTGTGTAAATTGTTAGAAAAAAATAAGTTGGCACCTAACACAATGCATGTTTCTCTAGTTCTAGAGTCTTGATCTACCAGTACTTTTCTTCAACTGATAGGTTTAACAGATTACCTGTTTTCAGTATCTTTCTCAACTGTAGTTGGCAACTACTTGTTTTGCTGGTTTAAGATCACTGACCCTTGAAACAGTAATTTTCTTTTAAAATGTCAGTACTCAAAACAATGAATCTATTGGGTGCATGAAAAAGATATGCTGTTGTCACAAGACAACAGTCTGTTTCGGTCTTGACTTTCAACAAGTCTTTTGTTCTTCTCAGTCTTATTTCATATTTGTTCAAAACGTTCCATTTTTCAGAGCAATCACAGAACTCTTGAAAGTGTGCAATGAAAGAGCAGAGAAGGTCACCTATAATCTCAAGGTGAGGCTCCTTCCTAGCTTCCTGGCTTTACAGGGCCTAGCATCATGTCATATCACCATCGTCATCCACAGGAAATGTTGAAATTTGAGGATATGTTGGTTATTATGTAATAATATTCAAGTTTAAAGACTATAAGCACTGATCTAATATTTTATCTGTCAACATAAGTTCATAGAGGAAAAGGGGAGGGAACTCTGTATATTTTTGAGAAGTTGGATTGGATGCTCATCAATTTGAATACAGTTTGTCAGTAGATAAATAATTCTTATCTTTAATAATTTTATGTGAGTGATAATTGTTTATTTTGGATTTCCGTTAATAATAGGTCTACAAATACTGTCTAGGGCCAATAAGGCTTTTTATCAATAATATCTAAATCCCCTTCTTTAAAGTTCTTTTTCAAAGCACTTCCTTTAATTCTATGACTTATCTATTTGTTTTAAATGATGTTATATCTTGACATTTTTTCATTCAACTTGACCTTTGACCTTGATCCAGGTGTCGCTAGTAGAGATATACAACGAGACAGTTGTCGACCTGTTGACCGCCGATGCTAAGATTGTGGATCTGAAGGTTGCTGGTAACAACATACGCATCCCGAACCTGACGGACTACCCAGTGGCAGAGGTCAAGGACATCAAACACGTGATGACTATGGGAGACAAGAACAGGTCGACCGCAAGCACCAAGATGAACTCTACCAGGTGTGTATATGGTAGATTAATACTTCTCTTTTTATCATTTAGTTTTTAATTTCATTCATAATTGTTGAAATGTTGTTAGAACAGATTAAAGAAGCCTTGTGATATTAAAAAAGGACATTCCACAGTCTGATTGCGGCAAGGTGGATGTAGAGTCCCTTTCTTCGGATCCACTAAAGGATGCCGGATAGTTGAGTAATGTGGTAACATCAGTTAAGTATTTGAGTAGGATAGTTGCAATAATCATAAGTCCTTGCAAAACTATGACAATAATATTGATGACCATATACATTCCAAATTTACAATAATGACAAAATTCATTGTAATTCCTTCTTTGGTGTGGAATATTTGACACTAATGGTTTAAAGTTGAAAAGTTATTGCAACCTAAACTAGTAACCTTTTGAGTCATGATAAGAAATAGTAATCTGTCTTGCAATATAATAAAGTGTGGTCCATCTTAGATATACAAATTTCCATTGCCCAACTTTAAGGAAAAATAGACTTACCCCAGTAGGTATAATTTATGGCTTGATTATCTAATAATACAAACATGTAAAGAATAAAAGCACCCTTACTCTGTGTGTCATGTTAACAGTTCTCGATCTCACCTGGTGTTGATGTTGAACATCGAGGGGACGGACAAAGTGACGGGTGCCGTGTCTCGCGGGGTGCTCACGCTGTGTGATCTTGCTGGGTCGGAGAGGATCTCAAAAACTGAGGCAGAAGGACAGCGATTGGTGGAAGCAGCTGCTATAAATAAATCTCTCTCTGCACTCGGACAGGTGAGGAAATAAAATTTTATTAACCCTTTCACACCTACAAGCCTGGTTTTTTAAGAACTTGAAAAGTTATGTTTGTGTCTGCTTTCTTGATGATTGTTTAAGTGCTATACTGTTCTAAGCAACCAATTGGCAGGATTTAACGACTTAGCAAAACAGTTATCCATGATTTTCAGTGGCAAAAGGTATTCTGCAATGTTTTTGAGTGTAAATCTTCTTTGCTTGTGAGTTGATTAGAGCACAACACAAGAAGAAAGGCTAATATGCTATTTTTTGGGGATCTTGGTGTCAGACATTGACTGAAGCACACATAAAATACTCATGACCTACACTTGATTGGTGACCCGAAACACCATTCACTATGCAGAGCCTAACATGCTATTAGGGGTTTGGCATAAGCAAGATTAAAAAACATCTACCAGTCCTATCTCTATTCCTTAAATTGTAATTTTATTGTGTAATTTAGCAACTGAAGGTGACTTGAACTTTACATAATTCTGTTTATTATCCCCTGCCAAGTAGTGGAGGGGGATATAGCAGTCTGATTAAAATCTACCGTATTCCGAGGAATTTTTTTTTGTCTCTATCGGGGTTTGAATCAGCCAGAAAATCCTCTCCGTCTCGGTCTGAATGCACCCACCACTATCTTATGTTGCTATAACCAGTTTAGCGCAGACAAAACCAGTCACAAGCTATCCAATCACATCCTCGTTTTTAAATAGCGTTTAGCGGCGATTATGTATAACGAATGGCACACTGGAGTTACCTGCCCCTAGCATGATATCGAAAGCTTTTGCTGCGCTCCTTGCTATTGGCTAGATGAGCTTGCGTCAGAACATGCCGGTAATAGGGGTGCCTTCAGACTGTGAATTAGAGGAAAGCCGGACTGGGTGAAGTTCGAACCCAACTAGAGACAATATTTTTTACACTTTTCCTCGAATCACAGACGATTTTAATCAGACTGTGGAATATAGGTTTGGGCTCTGTCCGTGTGTTCGTCCGTTCGTCAGTCGGTCCCAGTTAAAGAGGACAGCTTTTCTCAAAAACTATATAAGATAGGTTAGCCAAATTTGCTGTATATTTTCAGGGTATCAATAAATGTGTTCAAAAATCAGAACCACAAAATTATTTTATAGAGAGTTATTTCATGTTTTTGGAATCTGTTTGAGGGTGTTGTCAACAACTTTTCTCAGAACCTATTCAAGATAGGTTAACCAAACTTGCTGTGTGTCTTCATGGTATCAATTCCTTGATAGAGTTAGGAAATGAGATGTATGCAATTACATATTACAGTTACAGCCCATGTAGGAAAATTTTGGGAGCTTTAATGAAAACATATTTGACGGAGGATGTTGATAACCATGTCTTCTTGTTTGATTTTAAGGTTTTCTCTGCCCTGAGAACCAGTCAGCTTCATGTGCCGTACCGAAACTCCAAACTGACTCAGATCCTTAAACCATCACTTGGAGGGGACGCAAAGGTCAGATAGATAGGCTGAACATTTGATTACTATCGTGGCTCACAAGTAGCATCTAAAGCACCTTTAAGAGAATGAATTGTAAATGAATATATATGTGTTAGTGAAATGTTGATTTAAATGTCTGAAAAGCATATATTAATTTACAATTTCCTGAACAAGTGATAATTTTGAACTTTGTTTGTATTTGTATTTTTGATTTCTTGTTTTTTCATTTTAACTTTCAGATTTCTAATGTTTATGAATATTCTTTCAGGCTTGTCTGTTTGTGAACGTGAGCCCAGATGTCAAAAACTACCCAGAGAGCGTCAACACTCTAGACTTTGGCGCCAACGCAAGACAGGTTGCCCTTGGTCAGGCCAAGCAAAACATTGTTCGAAAGGGGCAATAATTGATTGTTCATGGAAAGTCAATCGAAGTCATTTGATGATTAAAATTATTATTTAAAACAGTATAAGATTTGTTGACAATGTCAATTTTAGTTTTTTGAAAGTAACACTGAAGTCATAATCACTTTTGTCTGTGCAGAAGAATTTTTTCACTTGACAGGTGATTATATATTTAAAATAATGTACTTAAAAAAGAGGGAGATAACCATCATCAACCCATGAAGCCAGCTGCCTCAAGAACAGGATGGGCGGAATTTTGCAGTTACATTTTTCGGGGGGTTAGACTCATGACTCATATGTACTTCATTCTGTGAAGGACAGCTTTAATGTTAACTCTTTGAAAGTTTTCTTTGATATTCTTATCAAGAAAGGAGAAATATTTTTGTTTCAAAATTTACATTTTGAGCAATTGTGATACTTTTTATTTTTTACTATGTTTTACAATATTATTCTATCGTTTTCTTTTATTTTCTGTAGAATTCTTACAGCAACACAAGCAAAATGTGATTTTTACACAATATGTCTTTTCTGTTTGTCTATTTATTTCCTGAATACATGTGTTTTGTAGTTAGTGCCTGCTAGAAAAATCTTCATGTATGGTGATCATTCATAATTTCATTCATACATTATTCATATTCTGTAGTACATATATGTATCAATTTTGTTAACCTTACGACAACTGAGTCAACAACATTGTGTCGCTGAAGGCTGAATTATTTCCCAAGCAGTGTTAAACTCAGACTTTCTCACTCCACAACATGACAGAAATCTATAATGGTGATTTTTTTTAATCAATTTATGATAAACAAGTCATTCTTCTAAGTAAAAATGATTAATATGTTATTCAATTAAAATCAAATACCCATGCAGTAGTAAAGAAATTTTATCATCAGCATCAGTTTGTAATTTTACAATTTAATGATTAAAACAAGTCAATATTCAAGGTAAATGGAACAAATCAAGTGATGATTGTATGAAAAATTCAAATTGTAGATCATGTATGTATATGCTTTATCTCCAAAAGTTACTGTCTCTTGATATTTACTTTAATTACATTTTGGATGGTCCTTTTACTGGTTATCAATATTATCAAAATTCTTAAAAGTCTCCAAAACATTTACCAATTAGACTTCAATATCATAGTGTTTTTCTGAACTACAAACCTCAGATCTCAACATTGCACAGAGTGAAAGAAATCTTTGAAAATCATACATATAAAATGGATAAAAAAATTCTATTTAGGAGGTAGATGACCTAAAAAAAACTTTCCTTGTAAGTTGTTACGTATCCGAATTTTTTTTATGGCAAGTTGAGGGAATGAAGAAGCAAGTTTAAACTTATATTTTCTGTAAAAACAATATTTCAACTTTTATATTCTCATGTTGGCATTTCCTTTATTTGATTATATGCTCTCATTTTAGCATGGCTTGATTGACAACAACGTAAGAATATATGTTTTGAATATTGCATTTCACAGGATAATGAGGTATTTTACAAAAAGATTATTTTTTTCATCTGGTTTTTAAGCTTTCATTTCTTGTAGGTTTGTGAAAGAATTGGATTTTCAAATAATTTGTGTTTCCCTTGTAAATTACACAAAGGGAGTAAATACATGGATACAATGTTATTATTTTAAATATTTATTGAAATGACATATTTGCCATTTACATGTTTGTTTAGTGATTATGTTTTAGATTAAAAACAAAAACAAAATATTATGCTGGCAGATGCATAATTGATTGTAATGCCATAGTATTTGTTGTTAACAAGGAATCACAAATTCTGTTTTGTGTAAATTTATGAAAAGTTTTATGAAATGCACGATATTTGAGAAATGTCTAATGTGTGTTATGTTCTCAGGTACCTGTGACTGTATCTGTTTCAATGTTCAACAGTGTGATAGATATGTTTGTCTTTGAAAAATGTGTGTTTAATTGTATTGTTTTAGCAAATGTATGTCTCATTGATATTACAGAAATCTGACAGAAAAAAAATATTTGTGTGTTTATAAGTATTACCAAAAAAAGCAATCATAACTAGATTCATATACCATATGAAACAATTCTCTTTGTATATTCACATGTGTTTATTTATCATTTGGGGGGGGGGGGGGGGATTTATTATTTATTTTATTTACAGAATCTTCTCACATGATTTTGGCTTATTGGAAAGCCAGATCCCCCTTCCCCCTTCTCTCGAAAAAAAAGCCCTAAAAAAACTTTGTGTCAACCTGAAAGTCTGGAACATTACTTAAAATGTGTTTTGCCTTGTTCAGACGTTTCCCCTCCCAACACAAAAATGTAAATCAATTAATTAATTTTCTCAGGCATTGTTACATCATAAAGCATAAAATAGTGCTTCTGCTTCTTGCTATCTCTTTTTATGTAGCAGTTTTGTATATGGTATTGGTTACATATATTGCAATGAATTGTCTTTGATATAAAATAGTTAACATCATCGAGATGAAAATTCAAATAAATGTTTACACAAGGATATTAAGAGCTTGTTTGATTTAAACATTATATTCAATCAAAAAAAGGAATTAGTAAAAAAATTCAACTTACCGATAACCTTCTCCCAAAAAATTTGTTTACTTATCGGGTAGATGCATTTTATTATCAACGACTTCACCCCTGGATTCACTAGAAATTTACACATATTGATATTGATAAATCATAATATTTTTGTATGTACATTGATGTGTTATAATGTCTTTTTTTGTCTTATTTTCTAATAAGTTCTGTCACAGCACTGATGAACTTTCACAATTCTATGAAATGTTAGATGTTTACTGACTGAAAAAATTAAGTTAATTGGATGATAACCTGAATGAATATTTATATCAGTTGGAAATTTAATGTCAGTTTTACTGTAGTTTTATTTTAGGAGAAGAAAAAAATAATAGATAATATTTCCATGCTCAAGCTACCATGATTGAACATCAGAGTTTCTTCAATCTGACAATTACATCAGAAAAAGTTATTTTTATGTATAAATTTGAAAACAAAGAGCCAAAAGTATTTTTTACTTCTGCTGAGATTATAGAATAGTGGAATTTTTATCTCTCTTGATCTATTTGATGAAAACGATTTAGAGAACAAAAAGGGTCTCGAAATATAAGCATTTTCTTACAGGATGCAAAGTGATCAATCCGATATAAATTCCTTTAACCTAGTCACTTGTTTGTAAATTATTTAATCAAAACTCTTTTTTTGTATACACAGCTTTCAAGTAGATTCTTGCCAGTTTTTGTAGAAAACCAAAAGGTGCACTTTGAAGTCAATCTCATTGTTTAAAAGATATTATTGAAAATTCAAAAGTTTGTTTAATTGTAAAAAATAGATATGAAATCCTTTCCTCAAAATCACATATTTAAATATTGATATTTCACTGTAACAAATTTGAAGTCTCACAAACCCTGACACCCTTTGTGATAGTTGAAGTCATGTAGAAGTGAAGTGTCCAGCTATTGTCTGTCTAGCATCAACAAATTGTCAGGTGATAAAGTAATTTTCATTAACCTTGAAAGTTTTTGTTACAAATACTTGTGTTAATTATTGTAAATTTTCCACATGACTCATTTATGATTTTTTGCCTGACAAAGTATTTTTATACTTTAAAAAAAGAAGCTGTGTTCTATTAATATTTTTGCTTTCCGGTAGTAAGATTTGAATATCTTTGCTCAGGTGTCCGTCCTCATAATATCTCATCTGTGATATATATATATATATTTATGTTGATGTATATGTAATAAATAGCTCTCTATCCTGACTATGGTTTTGTTTTTTATCAGGAACCAGTCGAGTTATCATTTTCAGGTTTAAATGATCTGCATACTGCTGATCAATGTATTTATATTTGCAGAATTACTACAATATTTCTACAAATTTGAATTCAATATGGTAGCTTATACATAGTCTGTAAATCAGGATTCAGTTTGATTTAGCATTTCTCAACAATATGATGTTACGAATTTATTATTCATGTTGTTATCTAAATCATTTAATGTACTAAAATTCAAACATCATGATTTGAAGATTGAAGCAGTCTGACATATTAGAAATATATAAGAACATAAGTTGGGAAGCTTTAACTTCATCAATTCAACTCAACTGAAACTTGAGAGGATAACAATTGATAAGTTTCAGAGAATGTACCAAACGAAAGTTAATGACTACACATAGAGTCTGTGAATGTTATGCAGTGTATTTCCTGGAAAAACGGTGACTAAGCTCAGTTGGCATATTGTCTGCTTGTCACCTGAAATACCAGGGTTTGTTTCTTGGTTTCATCATACCAATAGACAATTAATGATGGGAGATGAATCTTCCTTGACGCTCAGCTTATTTTCAGAATTTCCAATATGTACATGCACTGAGGACAAAGGGTTATAAATAAAGGACTTTTCGTACTGGATATTTTGACAAGTCGGACAGTATCTTACATACTCCTTACTCTAAAGTTAACAAACATAGATTCATCACTTGAGAAGGGACAGAATTATTATTTCCCATTGAGAGATATCTTTCAGCAATCCCTTTGGGATATTTGTGAATTGGCAAGCCTTATATTTTACTTGTCCAGAATATTACATCCCAAAAGTTAGATATGAAGCAAATCCCTCTATTTCTACAAAAGTAAAACCTCTCAGAAACATGTGATTGGACTATTCTGATTGGCTCTGTGGAACACGGATATAACGAACTCCAAGGGACCAAAGAATTTAGTTTGCTATATCCGGTGTTCGCTATACACATATAATTTTAATGATATTATATAGGGACGGGACTTGAAAATTTGTTCACTATATCTGATTGTTAGCTATATCCGAGTTTGCTATATCTGTGTTCTACTGTACTGTGAAAAGGAATCATGCCAATTTACATGAACCCACTGATTCATTTGTAAATTTGACAGATTATCATAATAATATTCTAGAAATGTTAACATAACATATAATATGAAAATGCAGTAAAATACCAACCAAAGCAGTCCAAATTTATTGGCATTGAATATCATATATAACATATAACATTAACTGTTGACATCAATGACATTACATAAACTTCATTCACAAATTCCTAAATTCTACCTTTATAGATAACAGGTGAAAAGAAATTTGTTTTTCAAAGTTTTTATTTGTTCCCACAATTACATATTGAAACAGAACCATGTCATATCAGTGACAAGACATATGGTCATGATGATATACATAAACATCTCTATGAAATGTCAGAAAAACAATATGTAATTACATGTTAGATCAAAGATAAGGGATGAAAGGAAACCATTTAGGTGAAAAGAAATTGACAACACTATCATATTGACACTGTGTAATGCACAAATAAAACTATGTTGAAAGATTTAGTGAAGCCTTAATCCTCATGTTTTATTTCTATAAATTCTGTATATACCATTTGTATCGAAGAAGAATTTCCCAGATTCTTGTCTGAAAGAAATGTATCATAGAATTGCAGGATATTACCCTGAATATCTAATAAACTTCTCATAAATCTGTACCATCATTGCTGTAATTCTTCTATGAAATAATATAGAGACTACAGATGTTTGTGAAAATAAATCACAGAGGTTTTTCATAAGCAAGAAATCCAATAAACCATTTTATGCCTATAAGCCAAAAACAGGCTAAAAAACCTGTTACTGATTACTAAGGGGTGAAAGGCAAACTCAAAAGTTTACTAACCGTGAATCAAATCAGGTCATTTTGTTTTCAATCAATTTGTTTCTGGTACTGAAAGGTCACAGGCCCATGGTACAATACATTTACATAATACCATGTACATGCATATATAATTGGCATGAATATGACAATAATTAAGCAGTGTATGAAATAAGACCCGTCCGACAGCCCGAAACGGGTAAATTCTGGTCTGGGCTGGTAACTTTTTAATGTTTTTGTTGAATTTGACCATGAAATTAAGTAAAATGATTCTTTCGGGCTGGTAACTTCTCAGGCTTATTTCATACACTGAATTAAGTTTAACTTACATTATGTTTTGAGATATATTCTGATCTGAACAACATGGCATAGTATACAAACATGGTTATTTAATGATTCTACAAATTTAAACATGTTTGGATAGACAAAATAATCAATTGAATGTTATCCTTCTAAAGAAACCTCACATCACACAAAAGCATATATATATATATTCAACGCTAGCTAAAGTTTATGGCAGGGTGGATAGATCTGGACGAAATATGTTAGACAAAGAATTTATCCTATTTAAAATAGTATTTCGTTGTGGTATAACATCACTGTATGTCTCAAAATGGACAATGACCGTTATTTGTTGAACGTATGCGAACTTATTTTGATTACGAATCCATGGCATGTACGAGTTATTTTCCTTACAGGTATTTCGCCGCATACGCTCTTAGTATGTAGGCCCAGTGTATTTGAGACGGATGACCAGTTCGGTGGCTTTAGTTTAGTATAATAATGTTTCGATTTTGATTCAAACAAATCATCAGAAAATACAATTCAAAGAATAGGAGAAATCAATAGACTAATCAATAGATAGATTTTTGTCTAGATGATAAAAATACGAAACTGTCATCAGCGGTTATCATACAAAGCTAATAACGGCATGGCGTCGTTCGTGAAAAGTTGAGATTCGATGGTGCAAGAAATCGTTGCAATTTGATTTACCGGATTTCAACTCGTTCCAGTCTTGCACCAGTTTGGTGCCTGGCTGATCAAAGTTTACTAATGATCTAATAATCTGTGCATAAGCGTCATATTATTCTTACTATTGAACACTCCACCCTTCTGTTTTTGTTTTGATTTTGAAATCATTTTATGTGGTTGACATTTCAAAACAATGGCAACACAAGAATCACGACATGCAGAATTCATAGGGATTCTTGATGAATGGAATCGGGATCATGGTGGTCAAGCTATGAATCAACTTCCTCGTCTGAAAAGGTCAATATAAAACTTATCAAAAGAATCATGTCAATGAAAAATTATCAAGTGGTATGAAGTTATAATCAACATACTCACGCTTTTTTCTGTATTCATATTTTCAATAAACTCTTTTGAAGAAAGGCTCTTGCTATAATTATAATGTCGAAAAAAAGTATTTCTTAGTAGCCAATCTGACGTTTCACTTCATAACAAATGTAATATATTTCTTTTAAGAAGTCAAATATTGTTAAAAGCAAAAATAAGGATATCAAATTTATTGCAATATCTTTTTATTCCATAAGTCAATGACAAGATATTTTTAGGCAAAAGTTTGAACAAAGGGCGGTCAGTGGACCCTGCCTTTGACAAAATATGTTAATTTTATTTGTCTAGTGACAACATGAAAGCAGCTACCTATAATTACCTCAATTTTCAAACAGACTTTTGTATAATGCAAATTTCACACATGGCTTACAAGGATGTTAGTCACATTTCGTTCCAACAAGCACCTAATGTGTAAAAATCAACAACTTTTGTTATATTTTTGCTCTTTGTGTTGGTTTATTCAATAAGAAGTTCACTTCAGTTGCATTGTTTTACAATGAATATTATGAATACATTTCACAGATAAAAAAGAAGAACTCCTCAAACACTTTGACTTTTCACAATACTGTTATAACTTTTAGGTAGGTTTAGCAACATCACAAATATTATATTCCTTTTCACATCAGACTTGCTGAGCTTGTAGAGCAGGAAACTGAAGCCTATCACAAGATGGATCCAGATCCTTTTGATGACAGACATCCAGGTTTGTTGTGTACTCCTAGAGCAATGACAAGTTTAGAGGATTTTCTTTATTTAAATTAATCATTAACATTGAAAACTAAGGAAATGAACGATGACAGTGCTTTAAAAATTGACAAACCTTTATTTGAAGACTTCTTTTGTAATGATAGAATCAGGGATTGCGAAAGACAATAGGCAATTTTCAGGGGTATTATTCTGAATTCAAAATGGGCCGTTGCCCTTTAATATCAATAGTAAACTTCGAAATTTTAATGGGCCATATTTTCATCCAATTTGCAAAATTACATGTGACCCCTGTGCAAATCACTGTAATACGATAAGTACAGTATTTATTATTCACAATGTTTTGTAATGTATGCCTGTTATTGAAGAAGTTACCAGTTAAATTGGAACCGCAAAATTAACCTTGTAGAGCAGGAAACTGAAGTTTACAATAGAAATCTCCCTTTCTTATGACTTATGATTCTTTTCCCACAGGAAGAGCAAATCCAAACTGTGGACTCGGTCAGTTGATGAAAACTTTGTTTAAGAATGAGGAATTTATGAATGAGGTAAAGCTACTTGTCTTTGCATTTAATTGGATTATTAAAAATAGATTTTTAGCTCACCTTTACAAAGTAAATGTGAGCTTATGTCATGGCGCTTCGTCCGTCGTCCGTCTGTCTGTCCGTCTGTCCGTCTGTCCGTCCGTCCGTCTGTCCGTCCGTAAACTTTCAGGAAAAAGACTACTCCTCCTAAACGAATCCAGATATCATTCTGAAATTGTAGTATGTTATACCCATGGTGATTCCTCACAGAAAGGTAGACGTTTCAGTTTTGAGAATCCAAGATGGCCGCCATGGCAGCCATATTGAATTTTCAATTAGATTTCACGAAAAAGACTACTTCTCCTAAACGAATGCAGATATCATTCGGAAATTGTAGTATTTTATACCCATGGTGATTCCTCACAGAAAGGTAGACGTTTCAGTTTTGAGAATATAAGATGGCCGCCATGGCAGCCATATTGAATTTTCAATTAGATTTTACGAAAAAGACTACTCCTCCTAAACGAATGCAGATATCATTCTGAAATTGTAGTATGTTATACCCATGGTGATTCCTCACAGAAAGGTAGACGTTTCAGTTTTGAGAATCCAAGATGGCCGCCATGGCAGCCATATTAAATTTTCAATTAGATTTCATGAAAAGACTACTCTTTCTAAACCAATCTAGATATCATGCTGAAATTGTAGTATGTTATACCTATGGTGATTCCTCACAGAAAGGTTGACGTTTCAGTTTTGAGAATCCAAGATGGCCGCCATGGCAGCCATATTGAATTTTCAATTAGATTTCATAAAAATGACTACTTCTCCTAAACCAATCTAGATATCATTTTCATATTGTAGTATGTTATACCTATAGTGATTAATCCAACAAAGGTAGCCGTTTCAGTTTTGAGAATCCAAGATGGCCGCGATAGCAGCCATATTGACTTTTCAGCTGCAGATGACACATCATTATTACTAAATTTTAAGCTTTCATCAAGTGATCACTCGCACTATATAAATTCACTAATTTGAACTTACTAATCATAATATTATCTTGAATATGAAATATTTAAGATTGTCATGTAAGTTGTTCTATATTTTTAAGTGTTTCTAAAACATTAAGATGAAAGACAAACATAATTAATTAATTTGTTTAAAATATTTATGGCTGCATAAACTAGCTGCAAAAATCCAATGACATTAAACATCATGTTGAATTTTAAACAATGGTATCTCCCTTATATTCCTTTAAATACCACACAAAAGGGGTCAACCAGAGTTCAGATATTCCTATGCTTTTCTAATACACATCCCAATACAGGCTGCTAGCATCACAGTGGCAGCTGCTAGTCTGTTGCATAATCAACCTGACCTGATATGGTAGAGCATTATGCTATATGGCCATGTGTATGCAATAAGAGTTATGGAAATTAGACTTGTATTCTCATGACAGTGATATGTTCTTTTTAAGAATAACAACTTTCACAAAACTTGTCAACAATAAGCTTTGTGTTTAGCAATCTACATGATAAGTTGATGTGGAAAGAGTTATTTTGCATCAGGTTCCAGTTCCTGTGTTTTACTCATATTTGTACCATTTCTATATCTAACAGAAGTTCTTCTTGACACAAAATCAATTTAGGACATAAGCTAACTATATTTTGTGAAATTATATATATTTTTCACAACAATTCATGTTCTCTCATGTCAAGTCTTTTAATACCACACATAAGGGCTTAGCCAGAGTTCAGGTTTACATGCTCAGCACACTAGGATGCTTCTCCAAATATACGTACACAAAGCCAAATACACAAATTGCTACACTCTCCTTAAGGATCTGGGGCTAGCAGCCCTGCCTGCTTGTATATTGCATAGTAATCATGACCTAATTGATAAATAGAACATAATGGACTTTATGGAAAGTATATAAATTGTCTTTATGAAAAGTATACTTGTATTCTATTAAAAGTAATACTTTTTACAAATAACAATTTAAACAAGTCAAGAATCAGCTTTTGTGTACAACAATCTGCACGATGAGTTAATATTAACAAGTCAAGAATCTGCTTTTATGTACAGTAATCTACATGATAAGTTAATAATAGAGGTATTTTGTATCAGGTTCCAGTTCCAATACCATGTGTTTGATAAATACCTTTAAAACTAAATGATAATTGTATCATGCTGAAGGGGTTCTGGGAACAACATGTCATCATAGAAGTCATTATTTTTCAATTAGATTTCAGGCCAAGTACTACTCCTATTAAATCAATTAAGATATCATTCTGAAAAGTGAGTATTTTTATGCCCCCGAATCGAAGATTCCGGGGGTATATTGTTTTTCACCTGTCCGTCTGTCCGTCCGTCTGTCTGTCTGTCCGTCTGTCTGTCTGTCCGTCTGTCCGTTTGTCCACAAAAACTTTAACCTTGGTCATAACTTTTGATTGGTCGGAGCTAGGTCTTTGATACTTGACATATGCATCCGGGGGCATTCGTGTTTCACAAACACATCTTGTTTTATATAGTGATTCCTGACAAAGACGCATTTATTTTATTATCAAGAATGCAAGATGATCAATATGTCAATTATATTGAATTTTCAATTAGATTTCATGAAATTCATTGAAAAGAATACATTTCCTGATCAATCAAATCAATGTCATTATATTTGTATTGATACGCTTGTTGTAATATTTATCAACACTATAAATACAGTTACAAAAAACTGTATGAATCATCTTTATCTGCGAACAGCCTGAAGCATGACTGTTTTAATAAATCCTTTTTAATAAAACATAAAATGATAAAAGTTGTTCACTCCATCAGTGGGTTACATAATTCCTGACACTTCATATATGGCAAATAACATAGCCAGTGAGGGATAAATATACATTTTTTAATCATCTATATCTGATTACGGTCTGAACAATGATTATCTAGATAATTATAATGATCATTCAATTCAAACAAATCCTTTTCAAAAGCATTTAAAATGATTAAATTTGTTCACTCCCAACACTAACTGTTAGGTTTTTTACTCCTTTGTTCCCATGCAATTAATTTATTCCAAATTGAAAATTTTGGTTAATGAATAACAAATTATCTTTTATTTTTTTTGATATGCTAATAAAAGATATCATTTAATATTCATCTTCAAAACTAATTGAACAGCTGTCTGAACAATTCTTTTTTTACAAAGTCTTTCTCACCAATTCTCTCTGTTAGTTAAGATACTTCAATAAACATATTACTGAGTTGACCTCCAGATTATTTCCATTGCAAACCTCTCTTCTACCCCCACCCCTTCTATCCCCCCTTTCCCACCTCCCTTTTTTTTCTCCTGTCCTTCCATTGCAAACCTCTCTTCTATCCTCCCCAACCATCCTCCCCCCCCCCCCCCCCCCCTTTCCCCTCCTATCCTTCCAGCCCCTCTCCTGCAACTCTCCTCTAAAGAGTATCTGTATTGCATATTGAAATGAGGGGAGAACACTCACTATATGGAATAACAGTAACTTACATAAGAGGATAAGTTACATAAGCTACATGCAGGTGCAAGAGGTCATCATAGGTCATCATATCTAGTAATTAGCATAAACCCCCAAGTTGCTAGCCTATTCTGACCAATCAGATTGCACTAACATAGGTCAAGATTTAAGATATTCAGAAATCTTCAGTTAGAATTACATGAGACATATCACTAGCTGAATTTGTGATTTGTGTCAGAGGGATATATTCCAAATGTTTATGTGCATCATCTTTTTAGTTCTTTGGAAGTTGAGAGTGTGACTAAATGAATACTCCTAAACCAATCAAGATATCATAATGAAATTAATACAGATGCCCACATAAAAGTAGCATTTTGAAGATTAAAAAGTCCAAGATAGTCACCAATTCAGCCATAGATATACAACAAAGTTATACAAAAACCTACTGCTTGTTAACAAATCATGATTATATCATTCTTGTATTAATGTTTGTTCAAGCTCTAGTGGTTTCCAACAGAAGAATAGCATTTTAAAAGATAAAAAAATCATGATGGCAGCCATAATCAATTATCATATAAAAGATGGTTACACAAACCATTTTACCACATCATTCATTTTAAGGTGAGCTTCTGTACCCTCGGTACTTTTATTTTTCTTCAGCATTGACTATTAAAAGTAATGACTGATGGTTTGTTAAAAAAGCCTATTAGAATAGAATTGCATTGAAATTTGTCAAGACATTTCCTGGTAAAAATATTTCTTAGTCAAAAACTTTGTAAAGAACAACCTGTGTTAATTAAATCACTTCCCTCTTTTATCATTATCTGAAAATATAAATTGGTTAAAGAAAAGTCTGAATCATATATTCAAACCGATTTGTAACTTGTTCATTATTTCAATATGCAAATATTTAAAAAAATTGAAAAAAAAGTTTGAAAGGTGTGAAAATGTGCGTTTCAATTTGTTTGTTCCTATTGATGAATACTTTATTGTTAATGAAAGGTGCTAAGAAGAACAATTTGTTAAAGAGTTTTGAGAATCTGTGTGTTTTAGTTGGTAGGTTCGTACCTGATGAGTACGAGAGATGTGTTGGAGCTCCACACTGCTGCCTGTCGACTCCTCCTGGACGTGATGCCTGGAATGGAGACCTCCATCGTCTTCCAGGATACTGTATGTACAGTTTCATGCTATGACAGGGTTGAATTGTACACTTAAGTTCCTGTTCAGTAATGAACATTTGTTTCTATTCAAGATAAAAAAAATAACAAGACACTGTTTTTTGAAAATAGAGTCAACTGAATAAACAAAAATTACAGAAACTTTTTCATGTAAACAATTATTAAGGATATGTCTTTCAGGTTACAGTAAGATGCACGTTACATGGAGCTGAAAGTAAAAAAAAAAATTCAAAGTAATATATTGATGAACCATAGTACCCTTGCAATTGTGTATGGCAGTGACCCTTCCAACCTATGTCAACTAGAGCTTTTTGAAAATGTCATAGAATTGAAATATAAAAAGTTTCACTTTATGTGATCTTTTGAACCTGAAGCTGTCTCGAGTAAGATTGTATGAGTATGACTGTATATACAGGAAGGCCTAGTGGACCGACTGTTCAACTGGGCCGAGAACTCACCGGAACCTCTGCGACACTATGCGACCGGTCTACTGGCTGGGGCCATGGAGTCTCAGGATCAGGCCGCTACTGCAAAGGAGAAAAACTCTGTCATGGTATGTAAATTGGCTTCATTTTTGTTTGTGCCAATGCACTGTGAACGGTAGTTAAGAATCTTTTCATATCACTACAGTGATAAGTTTTCATACAATCCTCTGATGTAGGCTGCTTATACCTGAAAGGAATGATTTAAAAAGATACAGCTTTGGTCTCATGAAGGTGAAACAAGTATGTAGCAAACAATTACTATCTTACAGCCACTAGGTAGTACCGGTAAGTCATGTTAGATTGAAAACTGAGTACCAAGCTAACATTGACAAGGACAGTTAACTATTGTCAATTTATAAATTGGCTGCTATGTCAACAGTTGACAGCTTTGACAGTAACAGTTTGATAACAAAAAGTTTTTAATTTAGAATAACACGACAAACTATTTTTTGCGGCAGGTTCCCCTGATGTTGAAGCGACTACACGAGCTGCGAGCCCAGCAGATTCAGGAGGAGTTAGAGAACATCCAGTCTAGTCACGTCTCAGAGCGACCTTTCTCTGCATTTGGACAGAGCACTCCTGAGAAGGAACCCTCTGCCACATCTGTTGCCTCACTGGACTCTGACAAGTCCGAGAAATCTGAGGAAGACATCGAACGAGAGAAAAAGGATGAGAGAAGGCGGAAAATGAAACGTGCCTTGTCACCGAGCTACTACAGCGACGATATATACAGGCTCACTTCAACTCACAAGAGGAGCCGCTACTCCGCCTACGGAAGTATGATTTATTTTATGACATTAGAAAAGCTTAACCTTTGAATTTTAGCTTTCAATAATGACTTTGTATGCCATTCTTAGTTAGAACATCAAAATGTATGAAAATTTGAATCATTCAATTATGTACTGATAAGTAAAAGTATGTCAATTTCAAGCATGCAGATTTGTATTTATTATATATAAAAGAATTTAAAAATATGGCATAAAGAAGCAGAGGTACCTGTGTTATTGCTAAATTTCTTATCCTGGGTTCATCAATGCTTCTTTGGATTTTTATCTCTCTTAGATAACAAACTTGTTGCACGAAGCAAAATCGTTAAGTCTTATACATGAACCTAGTCAGTACGTAGATTAAATAAAATTAAATTCAAATTAAAACCAAACACATAGAAAGATTGGTAGCTACAGGAGGAAGACTTGTAGATTATATATGATGAAATGATGCAGGTGCAGACCCCGAGTGCAGCAACAACAGCTGGGCGGAGATGGAACCGTATGTGATCGGCTCGTTCGCCATGTCTCCCCTCACCACCGGTATGAAGCAGAGACTCATCCTCTCATACCTCATACCCATGGGCGAGTATCAGGAGGTAAGCACTGCAGGCATACCAACACATTAAACCTGCATGGTTGGGTTGAGTCAAACAAACTGAAATTATCTAACTCCTGCTCCTCATTAGCAGCCCCGTCTAAGGACGGGGCTGCTATCAGTTTTTGTGAAGTTTCCATCGCCGCCGCCGCACTCGTACTACTAGCTATAACTTTTTTCCCCTAAGCTTTCCAGAACTCTTATTCATACCTTACTCCTCATACCTCGGGGGAACGATTTTGACATGTTCACTTTCAAGGTCAAAGGTCAAGGTCACGAGCTATGTATTCACACTAAGAATTCCTTGTAAACGCGATAACTTGAAAAGTTTTTGTGCTATAAAGCTCTAACTTGGTATATATCATCCTTGGAAAAGTAAAAAAATTTGAAAAGGTTTTGGCTACAATCCGTCAAAGGTCAAGGTCACAGCAAGGTCATGACGTAAGCATGTTTTAGCGAAAATGCTTTATTTTAACTATGAACACTTTTAATCAATACATGATTGTTATACTCAAAAAAAAGTGTTCAATGATTGTGTGACCTTGAAGGTCAAAGGTCAAGGTCATGAGATATGAGTTATTACAAAATGCACTAAATTGGGGTATAACTTTATCCCATTTAGCTTTTCAGAACTCATGAACATGTCTAAATGTTAATACTTCCAGGGAATCATTATGACATGTTCACTTTCAAGTTCAAAGGTCAAGGTCACGAGTTATAAAATCACCACAAAATTCTTTGTAAACACGGTAACTTGAAAAGTTTTTGTGCTATGAAGCTCTAACTTGGTATATATCATCCTTGGAAAAGTAAAAAAATTTGAAAAGGTTTCGGCTACAATCTGTCAAAGGTCAAGGTCACAGCAAGGTCATGACTTAAGCATGGTTTAGCTAAAATGCTTAATTTTAACTATGATCACTTTTAATCAATACATGATTGTTATACTCAATAAAAAGTGTTCAATTATTGTGTGACCTTGAAGGTCAAAGGTCAAGGTCATGAGAAATGAGTTATTGCAATTCCTTCTAAACACAATAACTTGAAAAGTTTTTGTGCTATGAAGTTTAGATTTTGTATATATTATCTCTTGAGAAGTTCAACATTTTCAAAAAGTTTTGGGTACTAACTGTCGAAGGTCAAGGTCACAGCAAGGTCAACATATATGGAGAAAATGGATTAATTGTATTTTTAACACTTTATTTCATTACAATAATGTTATACTCAATGAAATGTGTTCATTGATTGTGTGACCTTGAGTGTCAAAGGTCAAGGTCACGAGAAAATTCCCAATTTGGTGAGGCCTGTAAAAGGCGGAACAGGGTAAGGCGAAACCCAAAGTTCCGGGGCTGCTCTGCTTTTGCGGTATCCCGCAAACGCTAATCTAGTTTTATAAGGATTGTACGAACCTAAAAGGACCTTTGTCTTCATGGATTTGCAAAATTGGTAACACTGTTGGTCTGAAGAAAAAAATTACAGTACCTATAACTACATGTTTTGTTGTATGACATCTGAAAGACTTAATGAAATTTCATAAGAATCTGTTGCATACATGAAGATACCCCCAATTCATACAAAAATAATTTGAGTTCAAATGAAAAGGATTAGTAAGAATAATGAACTATTGTTTATTGGTATTAATTTGATACTTTTTACGGGTTCAATTTGTACAAGACATTCTGATGTCATCCTTACCTTGCAGCTCCTTGGAGCAGCTCTAGAGCACCATGCTATGGATCTCATCCTCTTCTACATCAACCTTAGGGAGAACAGGGATGTAAGGCTCGCATTCAACGCTCTCAAGGTACAGAACACTTCTCAATTTGGACACATTAGAATATTTTTAATTGTTTTGACATTGACATGTTTGGAAGTAGTTATGGTGTTAAGTTTTAACGTCACTGAAAGTATAATGGCTGTTTGGAATTTGCTCACAGACATTTTGTAATGCGATAGATATATGTAATGCAACATTCAGGTAAGAAAGTTCCCAAATTACATACTCACAAATGATTTAGGAAATATTGTCATGTTGTTATTTTCTGCTGGATCAAAGCTTGAGTTAGGCTACAACGGTCAGCTTTATTCAAAATTGATAGTTTATATAAATACTGTATAAACTGTATTACAGGTAAGTTGAACCCTGATGGGTAATCCAACAATTCTGTTGTAGTATCTAGCGACACTGCTGTGCCACAAGAAGTTTGCGATCGAGTTCCTGTCAGTTGGGGGTGTCTGTAAACTGCTGGAGGTGTATCGTCCCTCCATTGCTGCGACGGGGGTCTCCCTGTGTCTCTACTACCTCTCGTACTTTGAGGATGCCATGGAGAGAGTGAGTTGACTACATGATACAGATTGTATAGGAAGATTCTAAATGACTAAATGATACTAAATGTGACTTTTGATGTGCTAAAATGCCTTCAAGTCGAAATGTTTTATGGAGGTAATTTGAACCCTTAAGGATATATCAATCAATTCTAATACATGGTATGAAGGAAACTGAATAACCTAAATAATAATACTGAAA
Source organism: Steromphala cineraria (assembly GCA_916613615.1). Classification (NCBI taxonomy): domain Eukaryota; kingdom Metazoa; phylum Mollusca; class Gastropoda; order Trochida; family Trochidae; genus Steromphala; species Steromphala cineraria. Next base: position 11,590,725 of record OU744726.1, read on the forward strand.
GTTCGGTATCAAATGAGCGATGGCAGTATGAAATTGTATCATTTTCCTTTTGCCTATTAAAATTTTCCCTGTTGATTTGATAAATGTCAAACAAGAAAAAGTAGTCATTTGATAGAAGGAACCTGAAATAACTTTATTGGACACAATGGTAATTTGACCAAAAGAGTTGATGATTTACTGTACGAATTCTTGAGAAAACGCCTCCTTGATAGACATTGTCACATCTATTTGGATGATGATTCTGAATTCTCTTTTCTGCCAGGTATGTCTCCTCCCTGAACATGTGCTGTCAGATCTGGTCGGGTCAGTCTTCATTTTGTGATGCTTTGTTGTTAATTTCAAATATTTCAAGAGAACTTTCTTTGAAAACTGATTATGTATAATCCTTTGTGTGGTTGAGTTTATTATCTATTTGTGAATTATAGACTGTTTGTTAATTTAAAAACTCGGTGAATGTAAAAATAATTCTCTATTGGGTAATAAAGTATTATCTAACTACATCAGTAGGCTATTAACATCACCTTGCCCACATTCATGTCATGGAAAATAACTTACAAACCATGCTTGTTAAATCAGTTATTTAAACTGTTAAATCAAAATCATTAACTATCAAATGGTTTTATAATCATATGATAATCTTTATTTTCCAGGTATGTCATGTGGCTGATGGAATGTTCTCATGATTCAAGTCGATGTCATGCAGCCATGTTCTTCAGCCAAGCCTTTGCTTTTAGAGTCATCCTCGATCTGTTTGATCAGAAAGATGGTCTTCGGAGACTTTTCAATGTGGTAAGTTCATCATTTTCATCAATGGTTGAAATAGTAGCTTTTGTTACAACATAAGTCGTTAAGAAATTCAATTATTCAATGCAATAAACACTCACAAACTATAAGCATATTATTGACTCAAGTAATAATTAGCAACCACTTCTCAAAACCTACCTTGTGCGATAAATCTACACAGACAGATTCTTCTCTTTCTTGATCGTAAGCCGTTTCATTATCCCCCGCCGCGCGATTAGCGCGAAGCGGGGGATATAGTATTCGGCAGCGTCCGTCCGTACGTCCCTCCGTACGTACGAAATGGAATAACATAAGTACTATTCTCTACACCCTTCTCATATTTTGCATATAGGTTCACCTCAGTGAGAGTAATTGTCCAAATGGGTTTCGTGACCTTGACCTTCATTTCAAGGTCACAAGGACACTTTGTCATTTTACCCTTGTTGGCGCGATATCTCAAGATCTGTTTACTGGATTCTCTTCATATCTTACATATAGCTTCTCCTGATGAAGACCTTGGGCTGATTAGATTTTGGTGACCTTGACATTATTCTCAAGGTCACAGGAGGACTTTGAATTTTTGGACATGTGAACTTGCATGTTTACCCTTGTTGGCGCGATATCTCAAGAACTGTTTACTGGATTCTCTTCATATCTTACATATAGCTTACCCTGGGGAAGACCTTGGGCTGATTAGATTTTGGTGACCTTGACATTATTCTCAAGGTCACAGCGGAACTTTGAATTTTTGGACATGTGAACTTGCATGTTTACCCTTGTTAGCGCGATATCTCAAGAACTGTTGACTGGATTCTCTTCATATCTTACATATGTAAAGAACTGTTGACCCGATTCTCTTCATATCTTACATATAGCTTCCCCTGGGGAAGACCTTGACCTTCATTTCAAGGTCATTACGAGACTTTGACATTTTACCCTTGTCAGAGGGATATCTCAAGAACCATTCACTGGATTCTCTTCATAGCTTACACAATGCATCTTATTGGGAAGACGCCGGGTCCAGTCGATTTTGAAAACCTTCACATTATTTTCAAGGTCACAGTTTATAGATTTCGTGACCCTCTGACAACAAATAAGAGGTCACAGCCAATAATTGATTGATAATTTGCGGCGGGGGATTATGTCACCTCAGTGACAAACACTTGTTTTAAGTGTCCAAAGCTCTTAAAAAGTTGAATATGGTATATAAATGACTTTCTTTCAACAGATCAGCACCCTAGAGATCCTGAATGTTGAGGACCAATCAGAGAGTCTGACAGAGGACCAGATCTTCACCATGAGACAGGCCGCCAGACACGTGTGTGCCGCCCTCAAGCGATACTTCGAGGCTCATCTTGTACTGAAGGCTGACGAGATCAGGAGGTCACATCTCCGCAATGATGGCAGCTCTTCTCTCCAGGAGACACCAGCCTACAAGGTAAGTGCTATGGGGATAAAAAATTTTTCAGTTTATATACAATGGGGTTTAGAAAGTTACTTGACTGCCAGGTAAACTGTTAATCAAAAAAATAAGTAAGCAGGATGTTTTTGTTTACATTGTAGTTAAAGTTGTGAAATATTATCAATATCTTATCACAATAAAGTCAGATTCATTAAAAGATAAGAGAATATTCAACTTATTTTGCATAATTCTAAATGAGCCTCCAGCTTCTTGTATCATCAATATGTTTGAACTGCTTTGTCTGATGATTGAATAAATATAACATTAAAAGAACCCCATTTAGGGAACTTCAACTTCCTTATTTTGCATCATATTATATAAGCCTCGACAAATATCACACAGAGCAAGTTATTAAGAAATTATTGCTCCTGCCTTTTGCAGCAACTTAAGTTGACACCAGAGGTGATTCAAGAGAGTACAGAGCTGTTGATGGAGTTACTTCCCCTGCGCTCCCACTGGGTCCCCGAGGCAACATTTCATCGGTTAGGGGGCATACAGCTCCTCATTCAGCTGGTCGCCATGGCGCCTGATTGGAACAACTATCCTGGAAAGTAAGGAAAAATTCTAATGTTGATTGTAGTCTTTCAGAAAAAATATTGTTAACTGTTTACTGTTGATTCGAGGTTCCTGATTTCTGATCCTACTGCTTACTTTTTCAGACCAGAGACAATAAAGAGTGCTCTAGACGTGATAGCCTTGTGTATGGTGACACCCAAGTCCCAGCTGATTCTTCTTGATTCCATAGCTCTGCCTGACAACATGTCCACACCTGCCATCAGGTAGGGTACTCATACAACCTTTTCAAATTATTTAATGTAAGTGTATAAAGTTTCGATTTTATGCTGCACTTTTGCTGCATTATTTATTAGCTTCAAAGTTAATGTGGTATTGGATATGGGTTATCGATGACCATCCTGCAATATTATTACATAAGCTGATAAAAAAATAAAAGAATGCAAATGCTCGGGAAAAAAACTTACCACACTTATAGAAATAAAATTATGTAGACTGAGGCAATAAACAGCAATAGGCTGGGTAAACAATATTCCCCAAATAATCAGAACCTTAAGGTAAGAGATTTATGAACTGTGACAGTTTTCTCTCTCAAATCGTTGGACCCACAGTTGCCACTTGAATTGTTTGGACAAAAATGCAACAACAGTTTACATTGTTTTAAAGATATTAAATGGTTACTCTGTTCTGTGTTTAGTGTTGTGATTGGGCTGGCGGAAGGAGAAGTGCTGGCGGATCCAGAGGTACAGAAGGGAGCTCTCGGAGTGCTGGTCAACTGTGTGTGTGGACCCATTGAGAGGGTATGTCTTCCACCTTCTTTGCCTTATTCCTGAGTAGGCTTTCTTTGGCTTTCTTATATTGACTCATCATTATATCTGGGACATGGCTTCTTGCTTATTGTCCAGCAATGCCAAACAATTACTCTAAATTAGACTTTGATAGTGTTGATTAGGAAGACTGGATTCCAGTCAGTGTCAAAGTTATGCCTGCATTTTGCCATTAATACTCCTATGATTTGTATCTTTGAAATGATAATGAAGTCACAGCTGGACTTTTGTTCAGCTGGATGACCATTATAACTTATAAAGCTGATTTAATCATGTGATTTTTATAAAGACATTATCTAATCTTCCAATTTTGATTTCCTCTGCATGTATTAGTCATAAGATCACCTGTTACAGCTCGGAGGTGGAGTGGGCAGATTCATGGGTGCAGGGTCGAAGAAGAAGGTCAACTGGAAACATGGCGAGGACACGATGAGTCGCATGTGGAATGGAATTCGCTCTAACAATGGGATCATGGTTAGTTATCAGTTCACCAACTTATCATTTAGTATTGTTAAATTTCATAGTAGTTGATATAGTTTGGGCACTTGTACCTGGCTGCTTAATGGTTTCACATTTGCTGAATATAGAGCGTCTTAGCTCATGAACTATGATAATTAATCTAGTTTTTTTGGACAATATTAAAATCAATGGGTTTGATCGATTTGAAAATCTTCGATAGTAAGATATTTCTATAATGATTGAGAGAATTGATCTTGTTATTGATAAGCATTTGTATTTCAGGTGCTGCTGAAACTGCTGTCAATCAAAACACCCATCACGGATGCCGACGCCATCAGAGCCTTATCCTGTAGGGTAGGTGTTGCTTGTAGAAATAGGATAGTGATTTATTAACATCTCATTTATGACACATCATATCAACATTTTATGAGATATATAACTTAATTCATGTAAATTGGTATTGATAATTTGTTTGAAGAATGTATTTGTAAATGTTGTTGTATATAATTTTCAAAGTACAAAATAATATTGCAATATTTTTTCTATGTTTCCAGATCCTTGTTGGATTGTCAAGATCAGAGACTGTTCGACAGATTATCAGCAAACTACCTCTCTTTAACAGTGGAACTCTGCAGTGTAAGTGATGATATAGTGTTAAGCTAGGATTGATACGGATTGGAAAGTTAATCCTAATTCCTACAGTAAGAGGCATTTTCCTAAATGTTTGTCGCAAGTAAGGCTTGCAGCGAGCTACATCTTAAATCCTAAATTTGATAGCTTGGCTGTCACATCGTTGTCTGACCTTTTTCACCTTTTCTGTATCCAAAATTCTTATATAAAAAAACTGTTATGTTATGATGTATACTTAAAATAAGAAAAATATGATCATAAGTAAATAAATTATTAGTTATGTTTTTCAGGTATATTTGTGGATGCTAATAATTCCTTTCTCTCTCACTCACAGCCCTAATGAAGGAACCAGTTCTACAGGACAAGAGACAGGAACACATCAAGTTCTGCCGCTACGCCAGCGACCTTCTGGAGAGAGTGTCAGGCAAACACTCCAACCCTCTTGACGCTTCTCTTGAGGATATCAGGAAGGTGTGTACTGTTATCAAGCCTTTCACCCCTACAGGCAAGATTTCTGGCTCTAAGATGTGTTTGTTATTTGTTTCTTTCGGATGAAAGGGTGAATAAAATTGTGCATCAATTGTTTCTGCAAGGACATTATTAATAAAAAAACATGATCACTTGTCATACAGAAATTAGATATTATTGCTTTCTCTCTTGGTTATTTAGGAATTTATTTAAATTATTAAATAGAAGTATCTCTTTCATTCTATCAATAAGATGTTTTATTGATGTAGCCGAAAACTTATTTTGTTCACCTATTGATCATGTGTCTGTGTTTATTTCAGGCTGATATTGTAGCACAAACCAAGATTATTTACAATGAACGGGAACTCATTCAACTTATCCATGATCATCTCAATGCAAAAGGTATTTACAACAGATTTTCAAATAAGTGATAATTTTTTTATTCATTTTCTTGATTTGCAAAACTGTCAGAATGCAATCTTATTAAGCATGACATCTCAATTCTTGATATTTTCCAATGACAAAGATTTATTTAACAACATCCATCCTTGATCTTTTTTCCATCTTTAGCAATGCAATTATATAAAGCATGACATCTCGTATCTTGATATTTTTCCAATGTCATCATTCTTTGATTAACAACACCCATCTATGATCTTTATCTCCATCTTTAGCAATGTACATGTGACTTGATTATGATGATAATCTGACTGTGTGTCCATGTTACAGGTTACACAGAAACAGCATCACTGCTGCAGAAGGAGGCTGGACTACCAAGATGTTCCACACCTCCTCTGATCGTTCCAACCAGCTCTAACCTTTTTTCCTCTCCATCGACACCTCGCATTGTGAGCTGCAGTTTATTATACTTGTTTTTTCATTATGTTTAGACCCTTACGTTTCATGCTTTTGTTTCAAATTTTCATTATTTTGGTTGTCTTGAAATATGTAACGAAAAACAGTCTTTCAAGTTATCAATACTCAGAAATTATTTCTTGTTTAATTGTAACAGGAGATTTGAATTGAACTAAGCATGAACTGTGAAACATCCTCAAGACTTTAATGACAATGAAGTTCTATTTAAAAAAAAACAGCAATAAAGATTTGTTCAAGTATTTATTTATTATATAAAAATTACAAGATTGTTGTTTTGTCAGTGATTACAACTTTGGACAATTTAGAGAAGATTATGTCAATGTTATAGAAATTTTAACAATTTGTTGACAGAGCCGACAACTCAGCCAGACCCACTCTGTACACAACGTGACCCCGACAGCATCAAGCCACAGCCAGACCTCCGTCCCAGGGGACAGTCCCCCCTCCACATCAACCACCAACACCCCCGGACCCATCCGCTTCTCTCTCAACAGACAACCTCAAACACCCTCCTCCTCTACGTCCGGTCATAGGGTGAGAGCACCGATATTAGACAATGTTATCTGGTTATAGAATAGAATATTCCATTCTCTTTCATATATGTTCAAACTGTGATAAGGATAGATAATGTTTATTATTTGACCTTTTCATCCCTACAATCCAGAAATCTGGCTCAAAAACTGGTCTCTTGGGGGTGAAGGGGATACAGTGATAGATGGTTTGACATTTATTATAAAATGAACATCAAAATGTTAGGATTAATCAGTGAAATATACTGTCTGTTAAGCTTCAAGGAGATTAATTTTATTTTCTCTCTGAGCAGTAGCATTGTATTATAATGCTCCTTTAGATAAATTTAATTTACTCATTACGTTCAATAAAATAAATATTTTCAATAATTTACAGCATTTATGCAACACCCTATTTGAGACGTTTGAGCAATAAATCACTCTAAAGGCCTCCCCACACCAACACAGCGCTCAAGCAGCGCAGCGCGCCCGCAGCAAAAAAATGCTCATGTTGATTTATGATTGATAACCCACACCAACGCAGCGCGCCGACACCAAAATTTCTGAATCGCAAAAAAGTGATTTTTGCTGCGTGGCGCTTCGACGCGTCGGGGAATCCCCTACTTCTGACTTCGATTATTCTCCATATTTTTGTCTTTACTGCAGAATAGTATGCACCAAAGAAGTTACCGTTGTTGTTTACGTCTTCAGTAGACGTACATCAATGTTTTCTTTTCCCGATCCATTTCGTATTGTTCAGTCGGTACCGATTATATGAATTTGACAGTCATTCTCTGGTCACTCATTCATACGCGAGGACGATTGTAATGTTTTTGAATTCGAACTGGACCTTTCATGTACGGGTCGATTTTGCCCAAAAGCTTAGCATGTCTTCTCCACAGTAAGGACAGAAATCGAATAATAACAATAGGTCTTCAAGACAAACCTAACAATATCTCATTGGTCACTTGTTCCTCATATTATATCGCTGCATTGTTGCTCTGCTCTTAGAAACGCGTGATACGCGCTGCGCTGTTGGCGCGCTGTGTTAGTGTGGGGAGGCCTTTAGGCGCTTAACAATCGGGTGTTGAGTCTACTGAACATATTTGCACTGGAAAAGATGTGTTTTGATGTTCTTTATGAAATTGCTGATAGATGTTGACGATATTTTTTTGACTTGAATGCTTTTCCATAAATCTGGAATCGTCTATGTACTACCTGCACTAGAAGGACGATACCGAATCAAATGACTCATCTCCATAGGCTTTTATCGATTTTATCTTGTTTTTGCTATTAATCTAGAATTTTCACAACATTAAATTGGTCAAGAAGAATTTTAAGTTAATGTTTGCCATTTTGTTATGGTATCTAACTTGTTTGATTTCAGACAGTAAAAAGCAACAAATTCCTTCGAGAAAAGGAAGGCACACTTGTAAATTCTGTAAGAATGAAAACGGCAGCAAAATCTGGTGGGGAGTACAACATATGCCTCAACAAGATCGTCACCGAATACCTCAGGAAGCAGCATGCGCTGTGTCGGAACCCAGTCGTCACATGTCCGCCCATGTCTCTCTTCTCGTGAGTACCATGTATGGTTTATGATATTTGACAGTTTGGAAGCTGATGTTGTGGAGGAGAATAATTTCTATAGACTATCACCTTCATTTTGCAAATAATCAACATTTCCGTTCAGATACTAGCACCTCTTACAAGTAAAGGATGGTCAGATTATATTAGATACTATTTTAAAATCTGTACTGCAACTTTGCCATAGAATTTGTTTCTTTCAAGATTCGATTAGCTTAGCAGAAAGTTAATGTCAATTCATGTGCATTGATAACAATCTGATATGCATGCATGGAAACATCAATTTTCTCTAAGAATTTTGGTTTGGAATATTTCTACTTCTGTAATTGTAATTATGTAAATGTATAGTTTTTGCAGGTGTCTGACAAGCATGAGAGCATTATAAAATCCTTTTGCTATAATAACACTATCTGCAAATTCCTGAATTATAATTTTTAAGTCCGATTAATTGTACTTAATGATATTAAGAATATGAAATGGTTGCCCTGTGTTATATCAAGTTTTGTTTTGTTTACTGGCCAATTTGCTCTATAATTTATGACAAGTAAAATCGAGAATGACTGCCAATGTCCTTCAAAATTTGTGGCTGATTCCATGAATTAATTTATTAGATATCTATTATCAAGACTTCATCTTCAAAAAAAAAATAAGGAGAAAATGAGAATAAAAGTTTGTACCTGCATGTCTGATTTGAAACATTCTGAAAAGAAGTGAATTTGTTTTAGACCTCATCGCTGTCCAGAACCCAAGGGACGAACCAGTGCACCATACTCTGTCACATCCCGTCTCAGGAAACGAGAGGTGAACTATCTTGAAAGATTAATTAGTTCTCAATTATGAAACAATTAAAATTATTTAGTGACGTATTCTATAAAACTAAGACTGTTGAATTCATTTGTTGTTCTATATAATTTGTTACAAAGTTAAAAAAAATTAATTCACTGAATTCTTATTCTCAAAACATTTAGGAAATGACCTCAATTATATTAAAAGGCTTCTCGTAAGTTTGTCTGTTACAGCATTTATGTCATCAATGTTTTAATATTTTCAGATTTGTCCGAGGTTTGGTGGTATGGATGGAGCACGGTGCAATAGGAAATATATCTACAGCAGGTAGGTGGGGTTACTTTACTCAACCTGTTTACTGGGATTCACTGGAATATGTTTCATGGGGGAAACAAGTGATTGTCTTTAGGAGATTAACAATTTACCTTTGTTTCAGGTTCCGTCCTGTGCGGACATACAGAGATGGAGATGAAGATGGGTTTGCTTGTTGTGCATTCAGTGTAAGTTTTTCTTCAAGACCAATGATAAATCCTCTTGAGTACTGCTGTTCATAAAGTTCAGTGTTTGAGAAAGCAATAGGCTGCACTTGTGAGATTGAGATTGATCTTAGGCTCTTCAAGTGCAAGAACTTAAAGAATTAAACTGATATGATTGTGTAATTTAGTTTGCAACATTTGAATGTGTTTAACTATGTTATGTATGAGATTTTTACATGCTCCTGTTCTGTTCATCCAGTCAGACGAGCAGTATCTGTTACTGGGAACATTTTCAGGAGACATCAAACTTACAAGTGTTTCATCAGGGGAGGTAAGTACAGATGACTAGCTTCAATTCTAGCTGAATGAAAGAAATTTGTGGCTCAGCTGTCAACTGCATTCTACTTTCTCTTCATCTAGTTAAACTTTTAAGATATAAATATCAATAACGTCTCAGTTGGGATTCATATTGTGAAATATATTCATCGTTCATTCATTTGATTAAAACATTGAGATGAAGTGAGAATGATAAATGTGACTAATGATTGTGTATTACAGCAAGTGGGAACCTGGTCGTGTCACTCGTCTCCTATCATTCATCTGGAGCCTTCACGGGTACGTTCCAACCTTATCTAACGTCTCATCACTCATAGGAATGCTCTGATACTGATTGATTCACCATCTTGATGAATAGTCTTGATCTAAGGAAACAGGACTATTCTGTGTATGTCAACTTTTGATGCCTCAGCTTAATGTAATACTTAATCATTCACAATGTTGGACTTTGCTTAGCTCTTGAGTGAAATGTTAAAGTTTGTTTAGAATTGGTTTCTTGAAGTAATTTACAAATTGTTTCATTGTATTGTATTTCAATTGCTTGAAAACGATACAAGAAGCTGTATCGAAACGTCGTGTACTCAGAATAAAGAAGTTGTTATCCATAAAATATTCGTCCTGAAATTGTTTCATTGTTCCATAATACATATTTTGGTACCTACATTGTTTTAGTAGAATAAGCTTCTCAGTTTAAGGAATTAGATATATGTAGATTACCCCTATATTCAAATCAGCATGAAATATGAATTGTTTGTTATTTGGAGTGAGATTCATTATAATAGAAGAGTTTGCCAGATTTTTTTATGATGTTTTGAGCTTATGTTTGGTAATTACTGTGATCACCAGGATGGCAAGCTACTGTTGACATCGACCTGGGGGACGTTACAAGACTCGTCACTCTGGGGCTGTGAGGATACCATGGTCAACAAGTCAGTACTCTATCCCAATACTGTTGTAACTATCTATACTTTTATCATCTGTATTGTCTATATTTAATTTCAATGAAGGGCAACTGTTGATGTGCAAATCTTTTTGCAAAATTAACCTTTGAAATCATCATTTGCTTGAATTGTTATCATTGTTGCTATTATGCCTCTGTGGATCCAAAGGTTGAAATTGTTTGAATTTTATTTTGTCTCTAGATTTACCTTTGATGACCACTATGTAGAATTCAGCAAAGTTTTACAAGACCGGATCATTGGAACAAAAGACGAAACTGCTCATGTAAGTTCATTACAAAAAAAATCTAAATTTTTAATAATAAACACCATTTGAAAACCTATTCTTTTTATTGTCTTTCCTCCATCATTATGTCCTACGTCTTCTCGCATTCATCTGACCAAATTGTTTCCTCCCCAATCCAGATCTACGACACCCTCACAGGGCAGCAGATCGTGACACTGTACGACGCAGACAAGGCCAACAACTACAAGGCCAATGTGGCGACCTTTAACCCCACAGACGACCTTGTCCTCAATGATGGGGTGTTGTGGGACGTGAGGAGTAGCCGTGCCATCCACAAGTTTGACAAGTTTAACTCTTACATCAGCGGAGTCTTCCATCCCATGGGCCTAGAGATCATCATCAACTCAGAAGTTGTATCCTACGTAGAAGGAATTTAATGATCTTACGAAGTATAATTGCTAATGCTAACAATGCCTTTAAATGGATGACAGTTTAATCTCTTAACAGATGTGATGATAATGTATGATCAAAAGTGATACACTTAACAACAGTATGTGGATTGATGTATGCTGTTAATGTGGCCATATTCTTCGTAAAAGAGACTGCTATTGAAATTTGTATTATATCTATACAGAGTATTCTGAGGCTTTCAACCTGCTATATGCGTTCCTTAACCCCTGCCCAGTGGGATATCCGCACATTTCAACTGCTGAACACCGTCCCTGCACTGGACCAGTGCCAGATCAAGTTCAACCACGCAGGGGACATCATGTATGGTAGGTTCACCAAAACAAATTATAAAATTTGTTAGGAAGCCTTATCACCCTATGATCTAAATGAAAATTTGAGAGTACATGTTCTGTTGGACATGTTCTCTATGATAGATTTTGTAATTATGATATGTTACAGATAAATAAAATTAAAGTTTGCCATTTTGATAAAAATTATATCATGTATCCCCCCCAAGAAAACAATGTTGCTGAAAGTTACCACCAAACTATAAGATATGAACACTTACATATATTTTTTTATTCCGGAAACATTTCAGGAAAAAATCTTCAACACTAGAGAAAACCAGCCTTAACCCCCTCCTTTTCTTTTGCCACTTGCCTTCAGACATATTTTTAACCCCCTCCAAATCTGTTAGTTAATAAATTATTTTGTCTGAGGAGTAAACAAAAAATCATATATATATTTCAAATTCACGATAAGTTTTAACAATGTTTAAACCATGGCTTGAAGTGTGTTGACCTGTGTATTGCAGCAACTCGTGTAGACGAGGATATGGAGAGCCCCGAGGACCGGTACCGCAGTCCATACGGCTCTACACTCAGGACATTCGATGCAACAGACTACAGCAGCATAGGTACTTATACTCAAGTGCCATTGACTGTTTGAACATAGAATTTGCCATGATAACTTGCCCTTGTCTGAAATAAAATAAGGTTATCAATGGTGTCATATTCAATTGTTACATTCTAATAGTATTTATGTAAGTATGTAAATAATTAGCAGCCCCGTCTAAGGACGGGGCTGCTATCAGTTTTTGTGAAGTTTCCATCGCCGCCGCCGCCGCCGCCGCCGCCGCGTCCGCCGCCGCCGCCGCCGCACTCGTACTACTAGCTATAACTTTTTTCCCCTAAGCTTTCCAGAACTCTTATTCATACCTTACTCCTCATACCTCGGGGGAACGATTTTGACACGTTCACTTTCAAGGTCAAAGGTCAAGGTCACGAGCTATGTATTCACACTAAGAATTCCTTGTAAACGCGATAACTTGAAAAGTTTTTGTGCTATGAAGCTCTAACTTGGTATATATCATCCTTGGAAAAGTTAAAAATTTTGAAAAGGTTTTGGCTACAATCCGTCAAAGGTCAAGGTCACAGCAAGGTCATGACGTAAGCATGTTTTAGCGAAAATGCTTTATTTTAACTATGAACACTTTTAATCAATACATGATTGTTATACTCAAAAAAAAGTGTTCAATGATTGTGTGACCTTGAAGGTCAAAGGTCAAGGTCATGAGATATGAGTTATTACAAAATGCACTAAATTGGGGTATAACTTTATCCCATTTAGCTTTTCAGAACTCATGAACATGTCTAAATGTTAATACTTCCAGGGAATCATTATGACATGTTCACTTTCAAGTTCAAAGGTCAAGGTCACGAGTTATAAAATCACCACAAAATTCTTTGTAAACACGGTAACTTGAAAAGTTTTTGTGCTATGAAGCTCTAACTTGGTATATATCATCCTTGGAAAAGTAAAAAATTTTGAAAAGGTTTCGGCTACAATCTATCAAAGGTCAAGGTCACAACAAGGTCATGACTTAAGCATGGTTTAGCGAAAATGCTTAATTTTAACTATGATCACTTTTAATCAATACATGATTGTTATACTCAATAAAAAGTGTTCAATTATTGTGTGACCTTGAAGGTCAAAGGTCAAGGTCATGAGATATGAGTTATTGCAATTCCTTGTAAACACAATAACTTGAAAAGTTTTTGTGCTATGAAGTTTAGATTTTGTATATATTATCTCTTGAGAAGTACAACATTTTCAAAAAGTTTTGGGTACTAACTGTCGAAGGTCAAGGTCACAGCAAGGTTAACATATATGGAGAAAATGGATTAATTGTATTTTTAACACTTTATTTCATTACAATAATGTTATACTCAATGAAATGTGTTCATTGATTGTGTGACCTTGAGTGTCAAAGGTCAAGGTCACGAGAAAATTTCCCAATTTGGTGAGGCCTGTAAAAGGCGGAACAGGGTAAGGCGAAACCCAAAGTTCCGGGGCTGCTCTGCTTTTGCGGTATCCCGCAAACGCTAATCTAGTTTACATAGGTGTCCAGTGTGAACTTCCAGAGATTTTAGAAAAAAATAAGTTACTCACAACAATTCCTCTCCTAAAATAAAGAAAATGAACAAAATCTTTATAAAATCATAAGCTGCCATACCAGATTGTTCAATGATTATCTGCCAACTCTGAAATATGAAACTATATCAATTGGGAGGCATGTATATTCGACGACAATAACAAAAACAAGTTTTTCAGAATCCTAGTAAATGGGTATGATAATGAAAACTTATGTCAAATAATATCAATAGAGGTGTGAACGTACTGACTTTTATCTTGACTTTATTTTAACAGGATCCAAGTTTCTTGTGAAGAGTAAATATTCTGTGCTGTTTTGATTTAGTTTTACTTTTGGAATGATCATGTTTACTTTTCGAATTATCATGTTTGTTGTTCTCTTTTTTCGTATTTCTGAAAATCAATTGACATGTTTCCGAGTTGAAGTTTGAATTCAAATGCTCAATGTTTTATTCAAACCATAAGTTCTTAGCCTGAAAACCCATCATTTTTGTTATTTATGCTTTCTCATTCATGCTGTGAATGGTTTCATAAAGTAAAGCCTAAGCATATATATACACTTTGGAAGTATTATATTTTTTAAAATATAAAAATTGTGATCGAGAAATCTTATTCTTCTTTCGAAAGTATTTTTTATCATGTTGTCATTTAGTCATGGTCTTTTGTTACCAACAAAGAATGTCTACAGGTCTTTATTTTATTATTCTTTTTGATAACATACAATCCTCCAGAGTCAAAAGGAAAGTGGCATCTACTCTTTGTTTGATACTAGTTTAATAATAGAAATTCTAAGTCAATGCAATCATACATGATTTATGAATTTGAATGACAAGATTGTCCAGAAGATTTCCATGAAGAGTCAACTCATACCGAAAAAGTTTTCAGCTTATTGACGCCTGTTGCAAAACGGAATGGGGGAAATAGTATTCAGTGGCATCGATCTGTGTGTCTGTCCGTCCATACATCCCAATTATTGTAAACGAGATATCTCCTGAAACGCAGCACTGAAAGTCTTCAAATTTGGTCTCAGCTGACTTTCGGGGATGACACCTGTCACTTAAGTGACCTTGGCTTTATTTTCAAGGTCAATACGGCACTTCAACCATTTTGAAACTCTTGTTACGCGATATTTCATGAACAGTTTAACCTTATACCTACAGATTTGGTCTTGTCTTCATTGTGGGATTTCACAGACACCAGTAACTAAGGGTGACAATTGTCATATTTTCAAGGTCGTCATGGAACTATGACCATTTTGAATTGTTTTTATGAGATATCTTATGAACTGTCGCACTCATTGTCTTAAAATTTTGTCAGAGCCTATATCAGCTATAACGCAAGCAGCAGTCACTTTGGGTGACAGGACCTTATGTTATCTCGGTGTATTGTTTAACCTTCTGCCTGCTGGATTGTTTCCAAATGCGGCCTGCAGCAGGAAGAAGTTTAAGAACACTAGTAAGGTTATTCATCACAAATGAATAATCTTAATGAATATGAACCCAGACCCTTAACCCAGTTTACAATGTAAACCAATGATAATGGCAAGTATTCTACTTTGACAAGCTTTCCTGATAATTCATTCACAGAGTATGACATATGTATAATATGTTTCAGGTACGATGGATCTGAAGACCAAAAGTATATTTGATCTGTGTACAGACCGGTCAGATTGCTACCTTGCAGTTGTTGAAGTAAGATATCTCAATATTCTATGGACACCGGTTTTCTTCACATTACCTGTTTGTTTGAGCTTTTGCTTGTGATGATTTATCTGGTGCAGGCACAGATTTCGGATGTTAACCAGGTTTGGAGACATCTGTTGCATTGTTTATCTTTGTTTGCTATTATAAATGAAATAAAGTCTGTCCCCTCTGTGAAGCTTGGTGAAAGGCAGTTTGATTTGATTCATTCTTAATTTGGCAGTTTCTTAATGTGTTGTTGTGTCATGGTAATTGGACAGTTCTTTTCCATTGATGAGTGAGTGCGTTTATGTGTTGAGTTGCTTTTCGTCCCTCACATTGTTCATTTATGAAATAAAATGCTGAACAGTTCATTGACGTTGGAACTGTTCTACATGCAGTAAGGTTTTGGTGCATTGCTACACTGAATTTCAGTGCAGTACCAAAACAATTGATAGTCTCAATAGTATGGCAGGCTTTCTCCCTGCAATTCCAGCAACCTTAAGCAGTGAAAAAGTCCAAATCACCTCACCTCATTGATGTGGATTTATGCAAGTTGTCAGTAATGTGACATTGACTTGGACAAAATTACAGATATCCATTTTAATTTTATCTACAATTTCACAAAGCGAGTGATGGTCACCTATACTAAAATTGAGATGTTGAGCTCCACTGACTGAATGGATGTCCTTTTAGGAATCTCAGTTGACAATAATTTAATAGTTTCACTGCATACTTGAAGACATTAATTTCTTCTAACGTAATCATATATTATATCAATTTTGTATGATAGGAACAGCAGTCATTATTCAGTGACCGAACTAGTTAATCAAGCAAACATATAAATATCTTTATGCAGCAGTTCACAAGAAATAAGTAATAAGACAAAAGATATAAGTGATGGCAGCTAGATATATTTTAGTAATTGCTTTATCACTCCCCAAATTGAAAATAAACTAAATTTTAGATAGTCGAGATTGACTGTACACAAAGAAGGATGTGAGACATAATGAGTACAGGACTAGACTAGACTAGACCTGACTAGACCATGTAGTGAGTGTGCTGTATGTTGCAGTGCTGTGCTGTGTTGCAGAACCAACAGTTCTCTGAGGCTGGCGGGGAGGAGAGCGTCTGTCGTCTGTACGAGGTGGGCAAACTCAGGGACGAGGAGGATGATCAGGTATGTACCTCAGCTCCTCAACAACGGGAAGAAGATGGGTGTCTTCATAAAAAGATCTTTGCAAATATAGTTTGTAATGATTCTCAGCTCCAGAACATGTATACTCACCAGAGCTTTGATTAAGAGACTTCTCATGCTATGCACATTTTCTGCCTTTACCAACTTTTAAAGCATTAATGGTATGGGAGTTACAGAATGGTGGTCTCCGTCATTGTTATCTCAACTATGACTTTCAGGCAGATGTTATCTTGATAAGTAATCGCTGAAACGATACCTAATTTGAACATATACACAATTCCTGCAAAAACTGAAATTTTCAGTTAATCATTGTTGACTATTTGTAGCATGAGGTGGACTCCCATGAGCTTTGCAATAGTCTTTGTGATATTCAAACCTGAAATTGTACATGAAATTCTCTTGAAAATTCTGTTTGACTTTTATCTTTCTGTACCCGGCTCTTCAACTTGTGCTGTATTGTTCAATCTGTGACCTTGTGCCTGCAGGAGGACGAGGAGGAGGAAGCTGCAGAGGAGGATGATGACGATGATGACGGTGATGACGACGATGACATTGAGATTGATCTAGTTGACCTTGCCTCTGAAGAAGGTGAGTGCCTTCTCATAAGGCTTATAGACACCAAGAGCACAGTTTAAAGTGCATTTTACTTCACTGTGTGACAGTATGTTATGATTTAATTATTGTTGAAAAACAAGCAATTACATGAGATATGTGTGAGCAGGATGCTTGAAATGCTGTTCTCTGTCTAAATCAAATCACTGCATTTGATACCATGGAGAGATTTTACCTATTCTTAATCTTGGGTTTAGCCTGTATGTCATGTACCAAGCTGATTGATTTCTATGCTGAAAAAAAGTAAGGCATAACTGTTATAAAATTAGTGGGTCTTAACCTGCTGACTTGCATCACTAAAAACTCACGCCTGATGTTCCAGATGAAGTTGGTGGAGAGGAGGAAGGGGAGGGGGAGGAAGAAGGAGAAGAAGATGAGGAAGCAGAGATAGTTGACGAGTACAGTCTCGGTAGTGATGACGATGATGACATCGAAGATGATGATGCCGACGGGGACATTGATGATGATGTCTTGTTTGAACTTGTGTAGTCAGTCTGGATGAGTCAACTGGCATTGTGATATAATAGAGAGATGTATATTTATAGTTTAATATAAACATATCAGACAATCTAAAGTTGATAGATGCATTTATCATTATTGGATAGGACCTGGTAGTCATTCAAAGGCATGTTTTGTATGACAAATTTAATTACAATTTCCCATGGGATAATTCTGCTTGAGGTATGTGCATGATTGAAATCAAAATTCAAAGGTTCAGATGAAAGGCTACACAACACAAGTCATTGATTCTCAATTGCATTTATCCTTTTACTTATATTAGTCAGGTAATTTGGGCAAATCGGTGCAATTTGGTTTTGTGAAATGCAAACTTCATGACCATTCTCTGATGACCGTCACCATAATGAAAATGTAAATCGTTTACAAACTTCTAAAACTTACAGTTGTGTAAACTCAGAACAAGAGTAAAGATAGATTGCACACAAGAAAGGCTGTCTAGCATTACAGCTTCGCCAATTCATGAAGGCTGTTGTCTGTTACACCAAGATGTCACAGATGTTTCAAAATCAAAAATTAACATTCAGGGGAGGTAACCTTTTTTGGAAGATGTCAAATTCATATTTGTCTTTCAAAAATGATGATTTAAAAGCTAATATGGAAAGGTTGAGCAAGCCTCTTTGATACCACTGCCAGATGAGTCACTTGCAATTGATGAGGTTTGCTTAACTTCTGTTCCACTAAGCTCCTACGATAAGTCTACAATCTACTACTTTGGTGTATTTGACTCAGTCATAGAAGTTTAAGTTCTCAGAGAAATGTGGCTCTGAATATTAATGACCTGAAGAAATAAAAGAAATAAAAAAATATTTCTTTTGAAACAGTAGATGACTGTTTTCTTTAGTTTCAACAAAAAAATTTGGTTGATACTAGTAGATTTTTTTGGCTTTTCATCAACAGTGATTTTATGATCCTCCTATCACGGATGGGTTTATATTTCAAATGATTAAAATTGTTCTGAAATACGTAAACAAGTTGTTTGTTCAATCATTACTAACCTTTCACACATGTGTGACATGTGTGATTTCACAGATATATCTTGAACTTTCTTTGGTTTCTTCAGATTTGTTCATCTTCTGACTTGATAGATCGTCATATGAATTCCCCCTACTACCGGTATATACTGCAAGATAATTATTGCGAAAACGGTTACCTCTAAACCAACATTGACTTATTTCTCTCTTTCAGAGAGATCGTACAGAGTGTGAGAATAAAAATATTTTTTAGTGGTATTCTTGTTGTTCTTCCCGATTATCTCCCCTTGAGTTACTTCCCTTGAAATTCAAACTCAGCTGTCATTCTTTTCTCTGTACGCCTAGGGTTAGGTCGTACTTGTGTGAGAGAAATTCTTCTTGAGTTTACTCAAGCTTTGGATACGTTTTTCACTCTTCTGGATTATCACTGTGTTATTCCTACGGATTATTGTGTTCACCTGGATTACTGTGTGATTCCTGTGGATTATCTGTGCTAATCAGTGTCTCCAGTCTTGAGTGAGTTTTCCTTACGTTTTCCTTTGTCTTCCCGTAATGGCTGCCTTGCAAAAGAAGTGTCTTGAGTGTCAACGCTTTCTGAGCAAAGGAGATCCTCATTCTCTTTGTTATGGATGTAGTGACAAGTTACCATGCACTTATGATGATCGTTGTCTCATGTGTCACCACCTATCTCTTGATGAATGGCAATTGATGCATAACAATCGCACTAAACCCAAGACACCCAAGCGTAAGGCCGCTCCTAAATCTACCCCTGCCAAGAAGATCAAACAATCTCCCCCTGAGAAGACTCCTTCTAAGCCGTCGGAATTAGAAGAAATTAAACAAATGCTCATGTCCCTATCTTCAAACATGGCGTCCTTGAAGAAAGACACTAATAAGCGCTTCTCAGCGCTAGAGACCCCTAAGGGAGACCCCGCGGCGATAGGCTGCACGGGCGACCCGTCCTCTGACTCATCGAGCCGTATGCGGTCGGCCTCCCTGATCCACGTATCAAGGGAGGAGGCGGTCGGCTCTGCTCCTCTGTCTAGCCAAGGAAACACGGGTCACGGGCCCAGTGTTCTCCACGGCGGGCACGGGCAAACCAGCTCTACTGCCTCTGGCACACTGTCGAATGCCACGGCGCCCAGCGGCGCACGGGCTTCACAGGGAGTCCATGGCAAGCAGACCGATCCCGTTAAGCCTACCGTTAGCACGGACGGCCCGGGACTTACGGCTGCGGCTGGGAGTGAGGCGGGTTCCCGCGTGCCGGCTCGTGCGGCTGGTGGCTCCCAAGCTGATTTTATTAGCATTGACAATCCACCGTTGATTCCCGTGCTTCATGACCCAAGCGGACTGGGAGCTTTGAGTAACTCAGCCACAGACACGGACTCGTTGGATTTTACTGTAGCCTCGCATGAAGGACAAGTTGTGATCCTACCGGACTCTTATTCATCTCCGCTTGATCCGGAGTGGAATTATTCTGACAAATTGGAGTATCTTCATCGTTTGAAGCCCTGCACTGTTCCTCTACACTCGGATGATACGGCCTCTCCTAGGCCTCAGGAGTTAGGGGATTCGGGGTCCCTACCCCCCTCCCGTCCGTCTAAATTGTCTTTGCCTCATTCTTCAGTTGTCAAGTCATCTTGTAATGATATCAATGAGAAACTCTCCAATCAGACTGGGCAGCTGTTTGTTCCCAAGTTCAGGTCAGGAGCTGCCTATTTGATCCATAATAGATTTATTTCTCAGGAGTTGCCTCCCTTGGACAAGGACTTCTCTAGGCTCAACCCTCGTACCACGACTGCCAATCAAGTTAACATTTCCAGAACGGACTTGATGGAGATCGATCGCAATGCACGGCTTTCACAGGACATTCTTTCTTACATCAATTGGTTCTGCGCTGGTGTTAGAGAAATGCTCCCAGTCAAGTTTACATCTTATGACAACATTGCTCCTGATGCACTCCAAACCATGAGAGCTGATGATGTGGCTATGGCCCATGGTTTTCTGAACTCTGTTTTCGTGGCCTCCCAAGAATTAGCAGCAGCTTCTTCAAATTCCATGGCCCGAGTTTTACTAGCGGAAAGGCAACAGCACTTGTCTAGAGTTAGAGACCTTCCGTTGAATGTCAAGGACTCCCTGCTTACACAACCTGTCCAGGCTCCAACTCTATTTAATGGATCTTGCACCCAAGCCAGCGAGTCGCAAGATGCTATGTCAACCAAGTCTCTCAATCTTAAGCTTACGCAAGCCTTATTATCAAAGGGATCCTTCCAAGGCCAGCGCCGTGGCAACTCGAATCCAAGGCCAAGTAACCAGAGCAAGCTAGCCAATCAGTTGCCTCCGCCTCAATCACAGTTCCGAGGTGGTCCCCGCGGCCGCAGGGATTTCCACCCCCCTCAATCCAGGGATCAATCTAGAGCTTCAGGGAAATTCCAAGGCAAGTCTTTTCGTGGAGCGAGAGGTGGATTTAAACGATGACTGCCACGTTCGTCTGTCTCCTTCCCCTCAAACCTGTCGACCGCTTCCGTCCCCCGACTTGGATTTGATGACTCCCTTCACCCAGCCGACTTCCCCCTCGCCCGTGGGGGGTCGCCTGGGGCGATACCTTCAGAATTGGAAGATAGTAACCACCGACACCTGGATCCTATCTATCATAGCCTCGGGATACATGCTCCAGTGGGATCAATCTCCGCCTTTGACCGTCCACCCTCAGGGAAGAAGATTCTTCCTCCAAGGTCCAAAGCTCCAAGCAGCGCTCTTAGCCGTCGAGCAACTGTTAGAAAAAGACGCCATCTCGGAGTTAGATCCCGCCGATGCTTCTCCAGGTTTTTATTCACCCGTTTTCCTAGTGCCCAAGAAGGATACGCCAGAAATGAGGATGATAATAGATCTGAAAATCCTCAACAAGTCCTTTCTGAGCAGGCCTCCCAAATTCACAATGGAATCGCTAAACAACATCCGCAAGCTGATCCTTCCTCTATCTCTGTTTGCCAGTCTAGACTTAAAGGACGCTTACCTACATGTACCCATCCATCTCAAATCCCGGAAGTTCCTTCGTTTTGCAATCAACGGCCGTCGATTTCAGTTCAAGGTCCTTCCCTTCGGCATCTCTATCGCCCCTTGGCTGTTCACAAAGATCACCGTTCCGATGCTTCACTTCCTTCATCTCCATCACGTATACATTCACAGTTACCTGGACGATTTTCTGCTTCGTCATCAGGACAACAACATCTTGCTCAAGCATCTACAACTTGTCAATCACGTGTTCACCCATCTGGGTTGGATAGTTCATCCAGACAAATCAGAGTTTATCCCGTCGCCACGGATCAAATTCTTGGGAGCCATATTGGACTCGACCTCTTCCACCATCGCCCCGTCAGAGAGCCGTTGGGTTTCCATCCAAGCTGCCATCCATCTGCTTACGGACAACAGCAAGCTCCATTCACTCAGGGTGTGGATGTCCCTACTAGGGTCGCTTACGTCAATCCAGGCCTTTACCACACGCGGCCGTCTGAATCTGCGCCATATCCAGACATGGGTCAACACCTGCCGCCATCTACCTCTAGATTCCAAGGTCACTCCTACAAGAGTAGTTTGCCGAGAGCTCCAATGGTGGACTTTACGTTCGCATGTCATGACAGGCTGCCCTTTTATACTACCACAGCCCCAACATACGATCTACACAGACGCTTCGAACGCGGGTTGGGGAGCACACTGGAATCAGCACATGTTGAGCGGGACCTGGAGTCATGCAGAAGCCAGTTTGCACATCAACTCGTTGGAAATGAAGGCGGTACTCCTAGCCATTGCCAACTGGAAGACCCTACTACAAGCTTCAAGCGTTATGATTGCGACAGACAATTCCACTGTTGTAGCGTACATCAACAAACTAGGCGGCACCAGATCAGCCCCACTGATGCAGCTCACAAGGGACCTGTACACCTTATCAGACGCTTGGACGATATCCATACAGGCCAGGCACATCCCAGGAAAGTTGAACTTCCTAGCGGACTCCTTATCCAGAAAGAGGCTCATTGTCTCATCAGAATGGACGATTCATCCACAAGTGATGAAGCTGATCGCCGAAAAATGGGAAACACCTCAAGTGGATCTGTTTGCAACGGCATTAAACTACAGACTTCCGTGTTACGTCAGCCCAGTACCGGATCCACAAGCCCTAGCGGTCGATGCTCTCTCAATATCCTGGGAGAATCTAATAGCTTATGCCTTTCCTCCTTTCAAGTTGATTCCGGATGTTCTCAACAAGGTGAGACAACACAAGTGCGTAGTCTATCTACTAGCTCCGGCGTGGCCCACGAGGGCTTGGTTCCCATCGTTATTGAACCTTCTCATGGAACCCCCCTTGAAGCTTCCCCAGTGGTGGAACCTACTGCAGCAGCCAACCTGGCAGCCGGACATGGTGAACCTCCAGACATTCAACCTTCACGTCTGGAAAATATCCAGAGAACACTCCGAGGAAGAGGATATGCACAAGAAACTTCAGATGCTATTGCAAGATCCATTAGACCTAGCACTTCCGCACTCTACGATAGCAAGTGGATTAGATTCCAACAGTGGAGAGCAGACAGAGGATTAGCCAAAGACCCCTTGTCTATGCCCATCATAGCAGACTTTCTGAACCACCTTCGGCTAGAGCGCAAGTTGAAGGCGGGAACGATCGAAGGCTACAGATCTGCGATAGCCTCAGTTGCGGAATTGGAAGGGTTAAATGTTGGCTCGGAAGTAACCCTCACTAGACTCATTAAATCCTTCAAACTGCAGGACATTAGATCACCAAATATTTTCCCCAAATGGGATCTGCTTCTGGTACTTCAATCCCTACAACGGCCACCTTATGAACCATTGAGCACCACTTCACTAAAGTTCCTTGCTTGGAAGACAGCGTTTCTGATAGCTTTTGCTTCTGCCGCCAGAGTTTCGGAACTACACGCCATTGACGTCTCCTCAATCGATTTTGCCCACAAATATACGTCGGTTTCGTTCAGAGCTCTCCCTGAATTCTTGGCCAAAAATCAGTCCACGGCTTCTGGTCCCCTGGGGGCTAGAGTATATTCGTTCCCGGCCCTACCTGCGCCTAAAGATTCTAAGGACAAATCTCGATCTCTGTGCCCAGTAAGAGCGCTTCGTTGGTATCTGGTCAGAACACACCCTATCAGACAAGGTAGAAGGCGACTTTTCTTACCATGTATACCCGCCTTATCCTCGGAAATCACCAAGAATACCATTGCTTCGTGGCTACGTAAGACTATTACTTTGGCCTACTCCACAGCTGACCAAGAAACGGTAGATGCCAAGTTCTCTCCTCACGAAATTCGAGCCTTGTCCACTTCCTTAGCTGCCTGGAAGTCAGTTTCCATTGGTCAGATAGTAGCCTCATGTCAGTGGAAATCTTCAAGTGCCTTTACCAGAGCCTATCTCCGAGACATCGCCTCTCTGCTGGGGGGCCTGTCGTCACTAGGTCCTTTGGTGGCGGCTCAGCACCTCTCTGCCTGACCCACTCCTTCAGGAGAAGGGGGGGGGGGGGGGACGTCCCGGGAGTGAGTGGATTCCAGTCCCGACCTATCAACAAGATGGTGGACTACAACCATAAGTTTAGGTGGGCATATTTCCATAGTACTTCCCGCACAATACTAAGGGCTGGGTAAAATTATGTTCATCCCTAACCTTTCGTTTGTTGTTGGTGAATTGTGACGTGGTATAATCACAACGGGATTCTCTAACTACTAGTTCGAGTTCAGCACTAATTCTCCCCAGCACATCCCTACCTTAACATTATTAAGGAGTGGAGAGAATGTTTGTTTGAGAAGAAATTACCATTCTAGAATCAAACTCGATATCTATATTTTCTTCCCGAATTTATCTCGAATTACGTTTTATTCGTATTATACACTAAATATCGGGAAAATTCCATGATTTTCACGTACATCCTTAATATTTTGGTGTTTTCCCGCCAAAAATACGATCTTTTTGGGTAATTAATTCGTTAAGATTCCCAAATAATGAAGGTCTATCTAGAAAATTCGTTCAGTTTAACCGTTATTCGGATCAAATTGGGACGAAAATTTCGAAATTTTTACCGTTATTCTTACGATTATCTCCTCTGAGGTCGTAATTTTAATATTAAAATCCGTTATCTAGAGAGTGAATTTCTCTATCTGGGTTTTAAATTGTAAGGACTGGATACCCTCCTCCTTACGTGGTATTCTGTCAATGTTGGTTTAGAGGTAACCGTTTTCGCAATAATTATGAAACAATCACAATTATTGTTAGTAATTATAAGAAAACTTACCTCTAAACCAACGAATTACGCCCACCCTCCTCCCCGTTATCCAGCTTCTGTCTTCGAAAAGAATGACAGCTGAGTTTGAATTTCAAGGGAAGTAACTCAAGGGGAGATAATCGGGAAGAACAACAAGAATACCACTAAAAAATATTTTTATTCTCACACTCTGTACGATCTCTCTGAAAGAGAGAAATAAGTCAATGTTGGTTTAGAGGTAAGTTTTCTTATAATTACTAACAATAATTGTGATTGTTTCATAATGCAACATACAGAAGAGATCTCAAACATATCTTTTATGGTTTGAAAAAAATAGTTTGCCAGAGTACATCTCTGAAAACATTATTGAGAAGATAAACATTATTTTTCTACATATAGTAATGCATGTGTAATGAACTATTTTCAATGTGTTTGTGAGATGTAAAATGTTTATATGTGTTTTATAATGTTCATGTGTACATATTGTTTTCAGACTAGCCTACAGTTTTAAATGAGATATTTTGTACTTGCATGTTGAAACTTACAGAAAAAACGTTGTCCATATTTATGTTGAGAAATTGTACTATGTTGGTGTAATGTTATGTATATTGTGTAGATTTTATGATAAAAGTGCTATATCAATATTGCTGTTATATTCTTGTCTATCAGGGTCATAATTGTTTACAAAACTTTCAAGATATGTTTGTAGATATTACTATTATTCTCTTATTAAAGAAGTTTAATTCAGAAAAATTAGAACTTCTGAATAACAACTTCTTTTTTGTGAAAGACACAATGTTTTGAAGGAAAGTGATTACTCTGTCATCTAATTGTTTAAAAAGTATGCATTAACCACCGTAAGTTTTGTCTTGTGAAAATAAATCTACAAAATTACATTTTCTTTTGTACGTTATTGCTGAAATCCCTTTAAAAGACAAGTTTATTGTATTTAACACTGTTAACAATGCACAACTTTCAAGATGCTAAAAAAAAAAAAAAAATTATCTGGGTTTTTTTTCTATTTTGATTTGAATTTGTCTCTTTTTTGGATATTTGCTGACTGAATAAATATGTAGTCAATACCTGTGTAGACAAGTTCTATTTAAACACTTATTTGAAAGGTACTGAAGTTAGTTTAATAATGAGTTTATTCTTTTATTGGAATATTATTGTCTCATTGCAATATTTTCAACACAAATTTTTATTATCGTGGATATGATGCTGGTAATAGCTTTTTTTTGCAGTTTGTTTGTTGTTTAGATTTTGCTAGCATTTTGTATTGAGAGGGCATAATATAGTATAGAGTCTGTCTTCCTAGTTTCTGTTGAGGGGCCAATGGTTATATTTTCTAGTCGTTTATCAATTTATCCTTTCTTAACCATTACCTATTGCAGAAATTTTGAATTTGGTCCATGATATGTATCTTTTAGAATGTGCATCAATTATTAGAAAAAGACTTGCATACTGGGTGTCTCTATAGAAGTTGTATTGGTAATAGGTAAATAGATGCTATGGATATTTAACTTCATTAGTCACCAACTGCTTTTATAGAACCGGTTTGTAAATCATGCACGTTTTACCTATAAAAAATGAACTTTGGAAATAGTATGGCACCCTTTACATCATATTCTTATAAAGATAATCAAGTTAAATTGCAACTTTTATTATATGATTGAGGGTGAGATACTCTGTTCTATCAGTGAAATAAACCCTCTATCTGGCTACAGTGGCGATAGCCTTTATTGTCACTCTACCGAGTGGTGATAAACTTTATCACCACTCGAGTGAGGTCAAGTTCAAGAGTTTGACGTCGTGTAATAATGGTCTGACGTCATGAATTCTAATATGACGTCACACTATAACCGCGGTGACGGGCTCTTCCAACCGGCCACTCAACATGAAATTGGCCTTTTTTGACGTAATTAGAAGGATTTCATCATATAAAATAAATAGAATATCTGTCAATTCTTGACAAATACCATGTTTATCTCATCTCGTGAGGTAGAAAAGTTAAATATTTTCACTTGTGGCTGCGCCACTCATGAAAATATAAACTTTCTACCTCACTGGATGAGATAAACATGGTATTTGTCAAGAAAAGACAGATATCCTCTATTGATTAGGTTAAGATATATTCATCCTTTAAAATAGTCAACGATTGAGTCATTAAATTAAACTGCAAATAAATTTGTTTGCAAAAAGTAAACAACATATTTTTCACATCAAAAAAAGTTTATTTTAAAGAAGGGCTGCATAACCTTTTTTAAATATATTTTTCAAAAGATATTGGTCAAATAACTATATAACATAAATATTAGGCCAAAACAGCAACGATACACAGTTTCTCAATGAAGCTACAGCTAAGTAAACATTGCGTAACAAGGCGTCTGCTTGTCGCCGTCCAGCGACAAACCATAACAAGGCTGAGAGGCCACGGGCAGGGGATACCGGAAGTGACGTGGCAGTAGGCGAAGCGTTCGTCTGCTCATATGGAAAATGATAGGCGAAATCCGCAGTTCTGCCTTTTCAAAGCGATTAACAGTATGTTATATCATTGTGTTGCTGTCAACTGTCCTAGAATATCTCCTGATGAAGTCTCCGTAGACAAATTCCCATCATATTGATGGTTTCACGCCAAATTGACCCGCTGTGTTAGGTCAAACAGAGCAATGTGACAATCTACATCGAATTCACGTGTTCCGATCACTACACCGATTTTCTGCTTCGAGCTCGCATTTTCACTGAATGAACAGTTTGGCATGCAGAGAAAAGGGAGATTAGTAAAATATAAAACATAGCACAAAGTTTTGGGCTGATTTATGGTAATAATCCGAATATACAATGCTCACATTTAGATTTGAACGTTGTGTAAAAAGGTTGAATAAACAATGACATTGGTCTGCAGGTGTTACTTACTTTCTTTAGATCAGATACTCACTTATTACACAATTACTTTGCTGTCTATCGTATTTCCTGTCTGTTTCCTAATTAGATGATATCAAATGATGACTATAGCAGGTAGGTTATATAATGCACAATCATCAACACCTGGCTATTTTATGACATCAGCTAATTAGGTAACATCAAATAGCAATTGTATTCCTTTAACATCCCTTTTTTCTCCGATTGGTAAATCATAACCTATTAACCTGAAATTAGGAATACCGTTTTTGCTCTATCTGATAATTATTTTGGATAAGGTTCATTTAATAAATCTTCATTCTGTTTGGCCATGTATCGGGTATTGTTGTGGAAAATATCTCCTCTATGTACAAGAGTGAACACATTAAGATTTTCAGTGAAATGCCCTATTAAAATAATGTTTTAAACAAGACATCAGTGATCATCCAATACATGTCTTTCATTGAGAATTGTAAAATTGTCCATCACTAAATGAAATAACTAAGAAAAACGTATATATTTTTTATCCTGTTACAAAATGAAGTCAAAGGCAATTCTAAAAAAATGGTTTAAATGTAAAAAAAAAATAGTATTGTATAATTTCATTCTTTCTGCTGTGCTACTAAAGTAATATTCAATAACAACCAACAACTGTGCACGAAGATAAAACAGTTCACACGGGAGCAATTGTTTACATAAACATCCGGGTTCTCACGTGCAGTCTTGTGACAACATTGCGCAAAGCGAGACCATCTAGGCCTACATGCTGTAGCATTATGCGCACAACTTCGTTTTTAATCAGGGTCTTACGTTTTCATCAATACAAATTGCCAGTTGAATAAATAAACTACCGATTTATTGAAGGTTTGAGATGTGTGGATGTTGTTTAGGGTGTTTAATCGACGGTTAAACATCGAGCTGTACTGTTAGCTTGTGTTGTTTTACATAACGAGGGCACACAAGGGGGTATCACATCGCCTACTAACACGTCACGAGGCAGGCACGCTTCAGTGCGTTTTATTCTGTTCGCCGGCCTAATTAGGCGGTGTTCTTTATACAGTCGTAATTAAGCCGTTTCTAGGTCGATTTCAGAAATTTAAAGTTGAGTCCATGTGAAATTGTTATCACTATTTCATGAATCCCGAAAGTTGCCATATAGCATTTCAGTCCCTCTTTAATAAAACACAAAATAAATATACACTAAAAACACGTTTTAAAGTTAAATGTTACTAACTGTACAAAGTTTTATCCGTTTTTCTAAATGGTTTGAAAGGTCGATTGTGTGTGTGTCTCTTCATTTATTTTGTTGTTTAGTGTCCGATTCAAATTTGTCACAAATCAAATTTCTCTTTTCATTCTTTTTTTCTGATTGAAGCATACAAAATCTTCTTGCAATGTCCATTGTTTAATCTAAGTTTCTGTGTAAGATAGATGAGCGTGAGATGTGTGTGAGGATATTGTCTGTCATTCTCTATTGTGTAATTTACTCTTTGTAAGTTATAAATAAATTTGAATTTGGTGCTAATTAAATGTTTGTTGTTTCTTGTAATTAGTTCATCAATTGTTGGTACATTAAGTCATAATAAGGCTTACCAATTGTTTACGAACAAGTGAGCTCTTCAGCTTGAAGATATAACTATCTGAGCGAGCCTATTAGAGGCAAATATGACCAATGACATACGTTTTCGTCTTCACGACATCAATCCAGATGTCTGTTAGGAGACAAGTCTGGAGAGAAGGGAGGTTGAAAACCCCGATATCCGGCAAACGACTTTATATGAAGATGATGTATACCTGAAGATTGGTAATGTAGTTTCAGAGTTATGCCCCGGAAACGAATGACAACTCGGCCAAAACCAATATGTCCCCCAACCCTTCTTGGGTAGACATGATAAAATGAAACCTGCCTGCTCGGTATCTTCCCGTTATGATTACTCTCAAATTGACTACTCATTGACACACGCATGTTGGGACACCCCTACACTAGATAATGAACTGTCTTACTCCCAGTTTGCTTTGTCTGAAACCTTGTAGTATTATTCATCAGAAGGAAATTGATCTCACTATTGTATACACTCAACACCTAGTGCAACAAGTACCTTTTACAAATGAAGGCTAAGTTTCAACTGAATCAGCAGAAAAAACTTTCATAAGCATATACACAGCAAATAACATTACATGGTAACAATGTCTGTGTTGCATGTACTAAACTTAACTTATGTCGAAAACAATGTTTTATTTATCTATTTTTATTTATGGGGGATTTTAGTACATGTGATCTGTAAATATGAACATTAAATGTCAATTTTCATTGATATTATGGACGTAAGGAAAAGCACATTATTTTATTTAAGTGTCACACAGCATAAGTCATACGACTAGGTTAAAAAAAGGAAATTAAAAAGCAATTGAAGAACAGACGTGGCTCACGAGACTCTTTTGAAACGCTTTTTTGTTGAAATGGAATAAATGAATCAAACTATTTTTTTCAGGAGAAGTGAAGCTAGTTGATTTATGTTAACTTCATTTGTCATTAAATAAATCATTTTGTCTACTCGTAGTAGTCACAGTCACAGAGAGATGTATCTGAAACAGATACACTGAAACAAAACTCATATTTGAAGTCAGAATATAAATTACAGCAAACTTGAAAATATCTATTTGTAAAGGTTAAGTGCCATTACAGAATACATCATACACACCGCTTTGTTGCCTGTTCCCTGTAGTAATAAGATACGTTTCAACAACAAAATATTCATAAAAAGACAAATTATGACATTGACAACACCTGGAAATGATCATACATATTTATACCCCCGCCTTACAGCGTAAGCGGGGGTATATAGCGTTCATTCTTTCCGTCCGTCCGTCCCAAAACTTTGTGCGGAGCAGATCTCCAAAACTATGCATGCTAGTCTCATCAAACTTCATACACATGTCAACCATGATCCCTAGTTGTGCCTTTTGAGGGTTAAAACTATTTCTGAATTTTCATTTTTGCGGTTTCCATGGAAACGTGACTAAAAAGTGACTCTTTGAGGAAGTCGTTTTGTGCGGAGCATATCTCCAAAACTATGCATGCTAGCTTCATCAAACTTCATACAGATGTCAACCATGATCCCTAGTTGTGCCTTTTGAGGGTTAGAACTATTTCTGACTTTTCATTGTTGCGGTTTCCATGGAAACGTGACTAAAAAGTGACTCTTTGAGGAAGTCGTTTTGTGCGGAGCATATCTCCAAAACTATGCATGCTAGCTTCATCAAACTTCATACACATGTCAACCATGATCCCTAGTTGTGCCATTTGAGGGTCAGACCATCACATTCTTTTAATTTTTGGCGGTTTCCATGGAAACATGACTTAAATAGTGACTCTATGACCAAGTTCTTTGTGCGGAGCATATCTCCCAAACTATTCATTCTAGCTTCACCAAACTTCATACACTTATCAACCATGATCCCTAGATGTGCCATTTGAGGATTAGACCATCACGTTTTTTTAGCTCACCTTTACGAAGTAAATGTGAGCTTATGTCATGGCGCTTCGTCCGTCGTCCGTCTGTCTGTCCGTCCGTCCGTCCGTCCGTCTGTCCGTCCGTCCGTAAACTTTCACGAAAAAGACTACTCCTCCTAAACGAATACAGATATCATTCTGAAATTGTAGTATGTTATACCCATGGTGATTCCTCACAGAAAGGTAGACGTTTCAGTTTTGAGAATCCAAGATGGCCGCCATGGCAGCCATATTGAATTTTCAATTAGATTTCATGAAAAAGACTACTCCTTCTAAACGAATACAGATATCATTCTGAAATTGTAGTATGTTATACCCATGGTGATTCCGCACAGAAAGGTAGACGTTTCAGTTTTGAGAATCCAATATGGCCGCCATGGCAGCCATATTGGATTTTCAATTAGATTTCATGACAAAGACTATTTCTCCTAAACCAATCTAGATATCATTTTTATATTGTAGTATGTTATACCTATGGTGATTCCGCACAGAAAGGTAGACGTTTCAGTTTTGAGAATCCAAGATGGCCGCAATAGCAGCCATATTGACTTTTCAGCTGCAAATAACACATCATTATTATTAAATTTTAAGCTTTCATCAAGTGATCACTGGCACCATATAAATTCTCTAATTTGAACTTACTAATCATAATATTATCTTAAATATGGAATATTTAAGATTGTCGTGCAAGTTGTTCTATATTTTTAAGTGTTTCTAAAAAAAATTAAGATGAAAGACAAACATAATTGATTAATTTGTTTAAAATCTTTATGGCAACTAGCTGCAAAAACCAAATCACATTAAACATGTTAAATTTTAAACAATGGTTTCTCCCTTATATTCCTTTAAATACCACACATAAGGGGTCAACCAGAGTTCAGATATTCCACTATGCTGTCAAATACACATCCATAGGCAGGCTGCTAGCATCACAGTGTCAGCTGCTAGTCTGTTGCATAATCAACCTGACCCAATTGATATGGTAGAGCATTATGCTATATGGCCATGGCCCATGTGTATGCAATAAAAGTTATGGACTTGTATTCTCATGACAGTGATATGTTCTTTCTAAGAATAACAACTTACACAAAACTTGTCTACAATAAGCTTTGTGTTTAGCAATCTACATGATGAGTTGATGTGGAATAAATATGCAGATGAAAATCGAAAAGGGTTTAGTAAGAAAAGTAAGGAAATTTGATTTGTCATATCTCTCTGTTGATTTGACAATGCAAAAATGTTTACCATTATAGTACTGTACGAGTGTTAAATAAATTGATACTTTAATGAAAGACATCTCATGGTCACTTGACATGTAAATATTACCGGGTATGTGAACAAAATAAACGTGTCTTATGCATTGCTGTGTTTATGACTTTCCTCTCAATCAGTCATTCATTTTCCTTGAAAAATCTGTACCTTTGGGATTCTCAATATCCCATGCAGCATAACCATCAGTGAAATAATCTTGAACTCATATTAATGATTCACTACAAAACAAATGTAAGTGGCCACCATCCTGTAAGTAATGAATGACATTTAAATGGATACACCTAAACCAATCAAGATATCATAATGAAATTAATACGGATGCCCACATAAAAGTAGCATTTTGAAGATTAAAAAGTACAAGATGGTCACCAATTCAGCCATAGATATACAAAAAAGTTATACAAAAATCTACTGCTTGTTAACTTATCATGATAATATCATTCGTGTATTAATGTTTGTTCAAGCTCTAGTCGTTTCCAAAAGAAGACTAGTATTTTAAAAGATAAAAAAATCATGATGGCAGCCATAATCAATTATATAAAAGATGGTTACATGTATAATTAAACCATTTTACCACATCATTCATTTTAAGGTGACCTTCTGTACCCTCGGTACTTTTATTAATTTTTGGAAACATGATTAAAACAGTGATTCTATGATAAATTAGTTTGTCCTGAACATATTTCATTAAATATATATACATCTCAGCTTCACCAAATTTGCTACATATGTCAATCGTGATTGCTGGATATGCCTTGTGAGAGTTAAACGATATATATGGATTTTCTTCTCTGTGGTTTCTTTGGAAAACATAACTTACAAAGTGACTCAACAAAAATAATTTTGTCCTCAGTGCATCTCGTAGAATATTCATGATAACTACGTCAAATTTGAAACAAAGATCAACCATTATCTCTAGATGTACCCTTTTAATTGTAAAACCTATTAATGAATTCGGTATTTTGGTTTCAGTTGAAAGTAGACTTACACAATGACTTACTGTACACTCAACTATCATACTTTAACCAATATTAATCAGTTTTACTATTTGAAATTCTTTGAACAAAGTGGGGAGCGGGGGTATGTGAGCTTTGCTCGCTTCTTCACTTGTTTAAATCGGTAACTGTAATGCTTCATATTGTTATTGTGGTATTATACCATCATTTATTAAATCTTAATTTTTGTTTATGGCCATTGTTCAGGAAGCTTTCATCGTTGATTCATCTTTGGAACATTGCCATCTGAGCTTTCGGTTGTCCTTGACCCAATATATGATATATCTCAAGCTCCTTAGAAGTTTAAAGATACAATTCAAGTGATGAGAACAATAGTTATAAACAAGGATATTTTATCGGTAACAACGTAGGTCTATTCAATTAAATCACAGTCGTTATTTGAAAATAAAGAACAACAAACAATTTTGCATGACAATATTGGTACTGACGTCGTGGACCATTTTCCGTTTGTCACTCATAGACAGAACTTTCAGAACAGATAAAGGATTAGCAGTCTTGTAACAACCCCAATGACCACTATACTGTTATCTTGTCAAATATCATGATTTGAAATTTATTATCTGATCAGTTTTATGTTTATCCACTTTCAATAGTTAATATTCTAAAGAATAGCAACTCCATGAATTAAGTTTCTTCATTCGAATGATCCTAATTTTGACAGAAATCCTTGCATTATTTGTTTACACTGTTCATGCATGGCATTTAGTATCTATCATTACATGATACTCGACTTAATCAAAGTCTACAGACCTAATTAATCGAGTACTGCTAGATCTGCAGATGGCTCGTATACTTCCGTGACGGTGGTGGGTCGGACCGCGACTTGATCGAGGAAATACTCGGGGTAAAGTGCTCACGTTGTTTGTAAACAAACAAAATATGACCGGCATATTTCATAGAATAATCTCAAATTGCATAGTTATAATTCAGTTACTTCATGTCATCTTTGGTAATTATTTTGTTTATCAGCCCAAGCGTATTTGGACTTACTTTTCTTGCTATTTAGAAAGCTCCTGATACATACGTTCGAAAGAACAGGGGCATGCATTCCTTAGAAACAGCGCCAGAAAGACATATGATAACACTACCCTTCAAGATTACAAGATGGTCATTTGTAGTATAATAAACATTATAGAAGTAGCTAGGGTAGGTTGACTGGGGTCAATAGGTTTTACTTACGCTGTTTTATTTGCCCGTGAAAGAAAGTGTCTAGTTTAAGAGTTGTGAAACCCACACTCTGGATTATCTCAGCATATCTAGAGTCATCTTGAACTCTCTATAATATAATATATAATATCCCCTGTTGACTACACTTTTTATATTTTCAGCCTTTTCCGTTAATTTGTTTATTTTTAAACCGTATGTTTATAGCGATATTTCATCTGCCAAACTCCAATGCAAAAGGTTTATGGTTAAGGCTCTCTATCTATCATAATCAAATGCAATATGCGATTGAAATTTAACAATTTACGTGCATTTAATTCTAAATGGTGTAATGCATGATGTTAAAACAAGCGGATACCAGATATTGCATTTAAAAAGATATTATTAGTCAGATTTCACATCTCAACAACAAAAAAGTGACGAAGCGCTGTATAATCATCATAACGTCCGACCTGGTGTTTTCGCCAACTGTAAAGGGATTTCACATTTTTAGGAATAAAATGCAGTCTTGTAAAGTTACTTAAGTTTTTTGTTTCTATTTGTTTTGTTCTGTGTACATGTCTAACTGTTGATACTACTAATTGTCGAATATAATTTTGCATACGATTTATTTCAAGTACAAATGTTTCATCCAAAATGTTTGCTCGATGGACTTGATCATTGTAGACAATCAGTGTAATCTTTTCAGTGAGAGAAACCACATAAATAGTTTTATCTTTTTAGGAACTATGCAATGACCCCATGTTTTGATAAATATAAATCCTTCAACAAAGCAATTCATATTTGTGTTTTGAAATTATATATTGAATATTCGTTTCACATGAATTGTTCTTAAGTAAGATGTAATATGTTTTTAATATTTCACATTAAAGATAATGTTTCAAGCATATTTGTCATTCTCATCGAGATTTAATGACACAAAGCACTATGTTGGGAAAGGTATTTGAGTTGTACGACTTGAAGGCTTTAAAAATCCATTTTAGAAAAGAGATTTCTTCACACATAATCGG
Organism: Steromphala cineraria; assembly: GCA_916613615.1. Lineage (NCBI taxonomy): Eukaryota > Metazoa > Mollusca > Gastropoda > Trochida > Trochidae > Steromphala > Steromphala cineraria. Next base: position 11,626,641 of record OU744726.1, read on the forward strand.
CAGGGGGTACATTTCGGAAATTATTTTAGCAGAAGTCCTTTATCCAAAACATTCTACCCTTTGACGAAAGGGCCCATTAGTTCAGGTAAACATTTACCCCGGGAGAAATCCCACTGTTTCCTGTTATTCACGTGGAACGTCAATTTCGTGATTTTCTAAGAATCGAAAAAATTGCATTTGTGAATCCATTATAAAAATTGTTATCATACGACATGGGTAGGGGCTAAGGGTTTGCCTCATTGTTTATGTTGGTTTCCAGAACAGTGAGTTTTAGTTGGGTGAATCTGTCAATGAAATGTAAAGTTTAACAGAAACTGCTTAACCTGAATTGAAATCATAAAAAATAAAACATAATAAATTTCTATGAATGACCAGCTTTATATCTAACAGTGTACCTAATATGCCAAAAAAGTACTGACAAAATCATCATCAAACAACATCACCCCATACTAAACCATGCAAAATCACACAAAATCGTATCATTTGCATCTGTTCCACTCAAAACAATGTCTACACAATACTCTTAAATATCGTTACATACCACATTTCCCTTCTATACCACACCGAACACCATCCTTACATACCATACCAAACACTCTCCTACAAAACCATACCAAACAACATCCTTCTATACCAAACCAAACACCATCGTTCCATACCAAACATCACCCTTCTATACCATACCAAACAACATCCTTATATACCATACCAAACAACATCCTTATATACCATACCAAACACTTTCCTTCCATATACCACACCAAACATCACCCTTCTATACCAAACCAAACACCATCGTTCCATACCACACCAAACATCATCATCCCATACCATACCAAACAACATCATCCCATTCCATACCAAACAACATCACCCCACACCATGCCAAACAACATCATCCCATACCATACCAAACATCATCCCATACCATACCAAACAACATCATCCCATACCATACCAAACAACATCATCCCATCCCATACCAAACAACATCATCCCATATCATACCAAACAACATCATCCCATACCATACCAAACAACATCATCCCATACCATACCAAACAACATCATCCCATACCATACCAAACAACATCATCCCATACCAAACAACATCATCCCATACCATACCAAACATCATCCAATACCAAACCAAACAACATCATCCCATACCATACCAAACAACATCATCCCATTCCATACCAAACAACATCACGCCACACCATGCCAAACAACATCATCCCATACCATACCAAACATCATCCCATACCATACCAAACAACATCATCCCATACCATACCAAACAACATCATCCCATCCCATACCAAACAACATCATCCCATACCAAACAACATCATCCCATACCATACCAAACATCATCCCATACCAAACCAAACAACATCATCCCATACCATACCAAACAACATCATCCCATTCCATACTAAACAACATCACCCCACACCATGCCAAACAACATCATCCCATACCATACCAGACATCATCCCATACCATACCAAACAACATCATCCCATACCATACCAAACAACATCATCCCATCCCATACCAAACAAAATCATCCCATATCGTACCAAACAACATCATCCCATACCATACCAAACATCAGCCCATACCATACCAAACAACATCATCCCATACCATACCAAACAACATCATCCCATTCCATACTAAACAACATCACCCCACACCATGCCAAACAACATCATCCCATACCATACCAAACATCATCCCATACCATACCAAACAACATCATCCCATACCATACCAAACAACATCATCCCATCCCATACCAAACAACATCATCCCATATCATACCAAACAACATCATCCCATACCATACCAAACATCAGCCCATACCATACCAAACAACATCATCCCATACCATACCAAACAACATCATCCCATACCAAACAACATCATCCCATACCATACCAAACAACATCATACCACACTTAACACTTAACAAAATCCTTCAATACAATACCAAACATTCTTATTTACCATACCAAACATCACCCTTCTATACCATACCAAACACACTCCTTCAATATAATGCCAAACATCATACTTCCATACAATACAAACATTCGTATATACCATTTCAATTACGATCCTTTTATACCAAACCAAACATCATCCTTCAATACCATACCAAACATCACCCTTCAATACAAAGATCCTTCTATACCATATCAATTACCATCCTTTTATACCATACCAAACATAATCCTTCTATTCCATACAAAACATCACCCTCCTATTCCATACCACACTTAGCAAAACCCTTCCATATAATCTACCATACCAAACACAATCCTTCCATACAATACCAAACATTCTTATATAACATACCAAATAAAATCCTCATATACCATACAAAACACAATCCTTCCTTATCATAACAAACACAATTTTTCTCTACAATACCAAACATACTTAAATACACCGTCCTTCCATACACTACCAAATTACAACATATCCCACATCATACCATACCACAAAACAATGTCTATGCAATACTCTTAAATATTTATTTACCAAACATCATATTTCTATTCCATACCAAACACAATCCTTCCATATCACACCAAACAGTCTTATATACCATACCAAACTCCATTCTTCTATACCATACCAAACATCATCCTTCTATACCATACCAAACATCATCCTACTATACCATACCACCCATCATCCTTCCATACCAAACCAAACATCACCCTTCTATACCATACCAAACATCATCCTACTATACCATACCAAACATCACCCTTCCATACCAAACCAAACATCACCCTTCCATTTCATACCAAACAACATCATCCCATACCATACCATACCATACCAAACCACACAAAATCGCATCATTTCCATCTATTCCACACAAAACAATGTCACAATACTCTACGCACAACAGCTGTTCATAATAATCAACGAAGCAAGTTTTTACAAATCTACGCAAGCATGGACTTTCAGAGGCGTGAGGCATTTTCATAAGTGACAAAATGTATGCATACTCAGTATTAACGCGTTATTGGTAGTTCAAAGAAGAAAATTGCCTTATCATTATCAAGAGAGTACAAACGTCCAACATCATACCAATCACACCCGATTGCGTTTCCCACTTAGTTTTTTAACTGCTTTTATCGGACGTTTATGATTTAAAGAAAATAGATGACACTGAATAAAGTTATCGTTTGGTGACTGAACACCATTTTCAACGAACAATCACAATAAGCTTAAGTGTTTAAGTTTACCAAGATCGCAAATCAGAACATTCCTGTTTATATCTGATACATATTTCTTGGATATCTTACGGAAGTAAGAGTTAACCAAATAACAAGATTTTTAGTTAAAGCAAGCAGAAAAACTATGAAATTTTAATATTATTATTAATTGATTTACTATATTACTAAACTTATACAACGCCGTCAAGATTCGAATATTACGGAATTAGGTTACATTTCACCAAAATACAGAAAAGTGGACAATGACTCAATTTGCATATGATGTAGCATACCGGTAAACAGATAGACAGAAACTAAGCAATACCAGGCAAAACAAAATTATGTTACCGAAAGACAGGATGTTGGTTTTGTTCACCTTACAAAACCAATTTATCTTGTTGACCATGCAAGCAAATAATGAAAACAAGCAGATTGCTTATTTTCACTTGAGTCGTTATAATTCTACCTTAAACATCAAAGGAGCAGTGTGCATGAACGTCTGGCGTGTCCTCTTCTATCAAGCATCATGAATGAATGTTTTTAATAATTTGGATCAAATTTTAGTCTTATATTACAGTGTATATCTTTAATAGTTCTAGTCTGGATACAAAACGTGTTTACACTCGTCTCGACGGCATTCCAGACGGTCAATGACTTTAATATGTGTCAACGTCGGCATTTATCATTTTATTCATGCGCTATAAACAAACAAGAGCTAGACCGTCTTTCAAAAAAAAACCTGCTACAAGTGACACATTTGTCAAGTTAAAGTTGTAAATTACGATGGTTGTTGGTCTTCCTTCCTTCCGTTGAATTTATCAGTAAGGACTAATGTACAAAAGCAGAGTGTACGCAGTATGTAATGTGCAACTTATAATATATTTGATTTTCCCAAGAGAACATGCATACAGAGATCTTAATTGTTTTTATCATATCTCAGTTATATATAAATGCTAGTATTATCTCGACAATACACATGAAAAAAATCATACTTCACAGTTTTTCTCTTTTTGATTCCTATCAAAGGATTTTATGCGAAAACGTCAATGCTTATTTCAGTCTGCAATTCGTTCGGCAATCAAAACAGGCACTAAAGATTATGAAGCTAAGGAAAGATACAGATAAGTGAAGGTAAGCTGTATCAGTGAGGGAAGTGTATGATGCATGTTATGCATTTTCTTCAATACGAAACTTTGACCATGCCCATTTTTGATAATTATTTCATTCTGTTTGAAACACGTAAACCTCGTTCTTCGCTATGTTTCTGTTTCTGAGCACAGCTCCAAGGAAATCGTGTTTATAATCCAGTAAATCAGTGACGAGACTAGATAGTCATCGACGCGGTTGATATATTAGCGGGCTTTAGGGTCCCGATGCCTAAAACACCAAGGTGACCTTTTGTCACTAAAGTAGCCATAGCCCAATATTTAAGACGGCGCTAAGGTTAACCTTAGTGTTAGGTCGCACAACGGGTCTGTGATTGTTTGAATGTTTGCGTAAGGTGACTTACAGGGTCGCCTGACAAGACCTCAACACGATTCAGAAATACAGCTAAGTATAGGTTGTTTCATTTCAACCATTTTGTCTTCGAGTGCACATTTTTTAGTGAGGTGTGATTCGATAATTCATGTCAAGACAATTTGTAATAGTTTCTCTTGGCTACGGCTGGGGACCTTCTCATCGGTGATGCTGAATTGAAATTGATGCACCTACCACCTAGGATTCCTCGATATGTCTTAATAGCCATTTACTCGATGGCAGAGTTACCATTTTGATAGGTCATATTTTTTCACATGTTCAACCTTAAAAGCTCAACAAATAACGCTTTCAAAAATAGATTCGTAGGTTGCTTATGATACATTTCCATGTCGATTATTGTTGATTTCGGAAAAGGAGTGACACATTCATTGGAAGTCGGCAAAAAATTCCAGCCTCTTACAATGGCCTCTTCCGTTCACTAATTCTCTTCTCGTTGGAATCCCTACGGCTCAGAAGATTTTTCAGAATGTTTAAAACGACTTTATCTTATAGAAATAATGTTTTTTATTGTAGGGTGAGACTTTCACATCTAGCGGTTAGTCGCATTTTTTATTCCATTCTAATTGCCAAAAGTAATTAGAGCTTAGATCATGATTCCTCGAAAGAGTAGCTAGGTGAGTGCTTCCGGAGGGAAAGGACATGCACAGTTCTAATACCATTGAATCAGGTCGAATCTTGAAAAATACTCTTATCAGAAAAGCAGTGAGGTACGATTGATTGGTTTGATATGCTTACAATGACATTGGTTTACCTCTCTTTCAACTGTTTTAGGCTTTAAACTAAAGACATTGCACTCTGTCTATAATTATTCTGTAAAACGATATGTGTTATTTATTAAAAGCGGCTTGAAAGCAGACGTGCTAAAAGTATTTCAATGTATGTTTTGACGTAACGTGTTAAAGCATAACCTTTGTCAACAGTTGATCTGCATTAAAAACCTTAACAATCTAAACAACCCTTTTGTGTAAACATGTTTCGCTTTTTGTATCATGAACTAAAATCTGTTGTTTATTACCAAACGAAACGTTAATGGTTTCTACTGATGATTTAAACACACACAGCAACGTGCCGCAGAAACGACCACGTGTCAACTTCCGGTTCCATTGCGGCTGTTCTTTTAACCTCCCCAAAGACCACCTAGTCGGTGGTAGTGCGAGTTGGATAACCCCCCTCCACATAGATCACGGTGAGGTCTAAAGTCACACATCTCGCCCGTACATCGCCGACTTTCACACGCCGAACCGGAAACACTCGTATCTGTTGTAAGCCGCGACGATATAGGAGCTCGTCTGCACGCCTCGCTTACAACTCGAGCAGACGTCGGAGCAGACGACATCCTTATTAACACATTTACAAGTCAAGATATCAGTCTTTAATAAACCTAACCAACATTTCATTCCAAAAGTCGAATACAACTCTCCAAGGCTTATTTCAGTGTGTCTTAGAAGAGGTTATATTCGTCATCTCGAGTCAAGCCAGAATGAACTCTCCAAGGTCACTAGGAATATATAAGGGACAGCATTCCATACATTATTAAAATGTTCTAAGCGAACAATACATCGTGAGAGCTGGTCGAGTCCCGACACTGGGATCCTCGCGACCCGCCGCAGTTATCAAGTCCTTTGTATAAACTAAACGAAGCTAGCATCAGATATATTTATTTTCAGGTGTTGTGTTTCCTAGTAACCTGACTGGATTACCTGCCTTGAGTTATGCGTCTCCCCGAGTTTAATCCGTGGATAAAGTTGTATAGTTCGAGACTCGTCCCTCTACTTCAGGGGAATAACCTCGGCCACGCGGGCTAGGGGAGGGGGTTGTTTGGAACAGCCTCGGCGATCGAGAAATTGTCACTACTGTAAAGTCACGGTGAATAAGCGTGTGAACCTTTTTGACAATATTTGTGCATGCTATTTGATTATATCTTGAGACAAAAAAGATCTTTTATATACAAGAAAATTTACCCTAACATAAGATTTTGTTGAGCAAATTAATTTGGAATAAAATTGACAATCGATAGTTCATCGCATTTGTTAAGTGAAAAAGAGATTTAGAACATGTACCTTCAAATTTAAATTTAAAATAATTTAAGATGTGCTGATGTATTGTTCTTGAGAAGTATTGACATATATAAAAATCTAACATTAATCTTGTATGCAAATGAGCTGGGAATATCAGTTAACTTTTACCACAATTTGGTTTCATTTTGATATGTTGATATGATATGCCGTTCAAGTTTCTTAACCGAATTAGATCCCGAACAAAGCTTGTTTTCATATCTGAAATTGAAATCGTCAGGATCATCTTTCATATAAAAGTCGAAGAAGTAGGAAAATACCTGAATATCGGGGAAAATAAGAAGACTCAAGAGGTTTCAGTTAATTTCGTTTTTAATTTTGATGTTTCCCTTCATCCAAGTTCAAACCCTGATACAACGTTATTGACACTGTTTTCCATGTATATATGAAATTATGAAAATTCAGCTGTTTTATTTGTTTGTTGACTGTTTAAAGTTGAACAAACGTAAAATATTGTTAACGACTTTGTATGTTTTTACGTTCATCGATACCATATCCGAAGACGTCAAAATATGCTATTGTGAAAGCTGCTTCTACCTTGCTTACCGCTCAGCATTAATGAATGAGACCAAACAAAGCAGTTGGAGCCAGAAGACCGAAAAATGCCAACTGTAGGAATATACTGAGGACAATAAAGAGATATTAGTTTATGATATGTCATAATAGACTTTTGCTTCAGTGATGAGTTCAGCGGCCGTCATGATATTTGAGTCGATTGTCGGGCAACTTTGTTTTTTCGTTTTAAAAAAAACACCTAAATTGTTATCTGTCTGCAAATTGTAGGTGCCACTCCAGGGCAGGACGCGGGTGAGGCGTACAGAAACACACTTCTAAAGTTCATGTTGTGACAGAAAGGCCGGTATGCCTCTGTAGAACAGACTTGTATAGCTGACAAATTGTCGTCTCTGAAATACCAACGGCTGATGACTAAGGGGCAATTTTATTCATGTTTTAAAACAAAATTGGTTTCACTATATATGACATCATATCCTTTCACATTCATTTTCGATATGATATGTTCCAACCTATTAAGGAGGAAAATAAGTTGACGATCTTTTGGAATAAAACATTTTCGTATCCATTGTTAATATTTGCAAAATTAGAAATTAGAAATTCTTGAACAATTGTAGGTCGAGGCTCATGCGGAATTGGAACCCATGCCTTCACAGTCAGTAACGACCAGCACTGACCATTCAAACGGCTTACCAACCCGTCCACCTCATCATGTCAGTCTCTACTAGGTGACTTCTTTGAGAGGCATTTTAAAAGTTTAGTGACAATTTAGCAGAGGAATATATGGATGACAATTTCTTTGTTCATTGTATGCGACGTTTCGACGTTTTCGAGTTTAGTGACAATTTAGCAGGGGAATATATGGATGACAATTTCTTGTTCATTGTATGCGACGTTTCGACGTTTACGAGTTTAGTGACAATTTAGCAGAGGAATATATGGATGACAATTTCTTTGTTCATTGTATGCGACGTTTCGACGTTTTCGAGTTTAGTGACAATTTAGCAGAGGAATATATAAATGACAATTTTTTGTTCATTGTATGCGACGTTTCGACGTTTACGAGTTTAGTGACAATTTAGCAGAGGAATATATGGATGACAATTTCTTGTTCATTGTATGCGACGTTTCGACGTTTACGAGTTTAGTGACAATTTAGCAGAGGAATATATGGATGACAATTTCTTGTTCATTGTATGCGACGTTTCGACGTTTACGAGTTTAGTGACAATTTAGCAGAGGAATATATGGATGACAATTTCTTTGTTCATTGTATGCGACGTTTCGACGTTTCGACGTTTCGACGTTTTGACGTTTCGAAGTTGTTATTCATATATTCATCTGCATTACTCTACTAGGCGGGTTGGTAATTGAGTTATGGGACAATCATTCACTCTCTCATATAATCATTTTTCATTTGTTTGAAAAACATCTTCAATGGTGAGGGGGCAATGATGAATTTACACCTGAGATCTGCATCAAATTCTCACAAACTCTTGCAAGGACCTATAAACCTGTGACTGTGAGTAGCAGGATGCAAAGTTTACGTGATAATATTGCTTTGTTATTAAACCACTCATTGAAATCTGTTAGGACTAAACATTTTGGTAGCGAGTCACTGAACTCAGCAGGTCATGTTTGTAGATTGATCACTGTGAGGGTTAAAATATTCTCATCGAAACCGTACTATATTGCGATGTTTATTTACGAACGTCTTCCATCATGCTTCCTTTAAAAGAATATACATTGGGACCTTTTGTGGTGAACCATCCTAGCTTCATATGTGTGTTAATATACAGTGGTACGTCACTCTTGTGGACTCTACATGTAAATCAATCAAAAATTTGTTTCTAATTCACATTACAAACGTTTTTTAAACAAATTACATACCTGCATGCTCGACTACGGTGTGTATATTGACACTCGAATATTGCACTTATAATGAATTTGTTTATGATAATCAATATAATCTCGATTTTCCTCGAGCACTGTGTCTTCATATGTTTTGGTAATCTTTTTTGATTTGTAGCCACATTGCACATGCTCATCACTCAAGGATAGGAGTGCTAAAGTGCTAAAGGCTACAAGAAAAACCTCTTCGTCGCTTACCATAAATTCCTCACTTACAAGCAGGAGCTTCCATAAACAGCTGCACACATTGTTAAGCAACTGTACACTTCAAAAATGCATATTTAACACCTTGTCATAACCGCGAATATAATTCAAGCGTGAGACCTACACTTTCTCAGATTTATGAACTCGTTAAGGCGGAAGTAATAGCAAGGACGACAATCAAATTCAACTTCAATTCCTGCAAAACACATTTTATTGGCATAGTGTAAAACCAGGCCGCTGGCGTTTGGAGTTTGGCTTTTGGCGTTTGGCGTTTGGCTTTTGGCGTTTGGCGTTTGGCTGCTGGCGTTTGGCGTTTGGCTTTTGGCGATAGGCTTTTGGCGACTGGCTGCTGCTATAAATCTTTAGACTACATTAATAAATCTTGGCCACTGGTATCTGTCAGCTGTACAATGTCCAATGTTTGTGTTTGAATGCTGTTTCAAGATTTTTTATAGACTTACACTTTGTTCTTGAAAGTATTATTATTTATTTTAAGGAAATTTCTACAATTAAATACATTTATTTGAATAGCATAATAAGGGGAACATAAGTCTAACATAAAATGATATTTTTCATTTTGTTTTCATGCTTATTTGTCAAGTGATCAAGTCAAGTGTTTCAATAATGCAAATCTAAATACATGAGATATTTCGGTGATATATCTTCTTACACTCAACATTTTTCTATATTTTATGATACGAAGATTTACCCAATGCTTCTATCGGTCTGAGATATAGGGATAAGGACAATATAGAAGTATAGAACGAGTCCATTAGTATGCATGCAAAAGATGTTTGTGGGCAGTGTGAAACAGAGCACTTGCTGTCTTATGATTTATGGAAATACAGTAGATATCCTTTAATTATGTATTCCTCTAATAAAGCAATACAGTACTGGTTAAAACTATTGAAACTGTCATGTCATAAGATTCCCTAGAATGTGATAAGAAATGATGATTTGTACAACGAAAATATGAAACAAAATTTTAGTGACGGGTATATTAGATTTGTTAGAGGTTATGGGTTGATATTATTACAATACTCAGTTTTCTGCAGAGTTTATGTCATCATTGCATATTGCATCACATAGATATGCTTTAAGCAAGCATTCGTTTAAATTCCTTTACATACAGACCCAATCCTATTAAACAATGTATATCCTCACTCATATCATCAGTAATGTGTCAGCCTAAAGGAGGTCCTTTCAGGCTAAACAGAAACTGTATGGGTTTAAAATTTTGTTTGTTTTCAGAGTAACAGTTTGAAATTGCAATAACTAACTTGCTGAATACCATAGTGAAGAGAAGGGAAATGAGCAATAAATTTTAAGTTGTGAAACCAAATCTGGTCATTTTTAACTCGAAACCAAAACAAACCAAATAAACCTTATGTGTTTCTCAGCGGCAGTCAGTAGCCTGTCGTAAATCAGTAGAGCATTGCTAAAATACATTCACCAAACACCAGCAGACAAACGCCAACAGCCAGCAGCCAGCAGCCAACCGCCAACCGCCAGTCGCCAAACACCAAACGCCAACGGCCTGGTTTTACACTATGCCCATTTTATTTCCCTTAAGAAACAAACTGCAATTCAAACTTCTATTTTGCCCACGCGTGGAATGAACGAAATGCGAGGCAAGCTTTAAAGTGTCCGCAAACATTTGTTATGTATACAAAACAGCTGCCTTCCTTAAACAGATATAGTTGCAAGTCAACAACATATATCAAAATATCGTGAGAACCTCGAAGTAAATTTCATTTTTTAAATTTGATATTTCCGCCAATGATTGTAAAGATGTCCTCACTTCCGTTTCCGCTTCAACCACCCCCGCACGGCCTTCACCTTGTCGCTATTTGATGCCAATTTCACATGTTGAGTGACTGGCGCCCGATTTCTCAGTGCTTCAAGGTTGACGACTGTCTGTGCCCAATGTCTAGAAATAGATTTTTCACGAATATCCCATGCAGAAAATGAAAATGTTTATTTTGCCGGCAGAAGGGCGGTCAATGTTCGCACCTAAAACTCGTTCGGGGAATACCATTATGTGGGCGGCAGTTTATATTTTGGCTGCTGAGGAATTTCACGAAAACAGGAACTTGCAAGCTTATAGAACTGTTTTATTGTTACGTTATGGAAGCTCTCTGTTTGAGAATGAACGTTAGTGAGAAAAAAACCCATAAATGACAACGTCATGTATCCAATTCATGAATTGTTTGTTTATTCAATACTATCTGTACAAGAATTCTTATATCTATTGTTATTTTGAAATATTGAAACCAAATAATTTTGGTACCCGACGTTCCACTACAGTTTGACCCAAACCGCTTTTTTAAAACATATTGATACTAATGTTTCATAATTATGGTATTTTTTACATTTTTTGCTTTGGTTTGAAAGCGATGAACTCAGCACCGAAATCGAATAAAAAATATTGTGAATTTTGAAATATGCTGCTGTCTAGCTTGGGATAATGACAATGCATACAAAATTATTCATAACTAACTTCAACGTTGCCGTCGTGTTGACAAAATTTCGAAAAAATTGAAAAGGTGAATGTCCTATCGCCCTATGACCACTCGAGATTTACAATAAAATACATGTCAGATTGTAAGAAGGTGAAACATTTCAAACAATTGAAATATAAAGTAAAACTGGACAGTCTCTGAAAGGTACTGTAAAAACAGTACTGTAAGAAAAGAAATGGATTACAATAATATTCAACTCCAAACAAATCACGTACTTTATGAAATTACTTTAAAGTAAAAATTAAAATCATATATTTAGGGAGATTTGGTGGCATTTCTATGAGAATTGACCTATTGTAAATTACACTTTATCATTTACCCGGCACGTGAGAAACTTACCCATAAATAATCCTTTAAGTGGACATGCCTTAAACAAAATGTCACAAGTCAAAGTGAAATACTTACAGTCTTTCTTGAAGAACTAATCGGGCACTCTTGTGGAATAATGGCGAACAGGGCAGCCTTGTTTGAAGTCTCGTGACCTCTCGTTAGACGAGCTTGTGATGTCTCGCAGACTGAAGGTTCAGTGACCAATCAGATTTAACCTCGATATTCGAGCGGAAGTCGGTCAGTCGTAAGTTCATCGAGTGCGCGCTTTGAAACAGTGTTGTCGCATTCTTTTCCAAAGAAAAAATGCCTCAAGGTAAAAACTATCAAACACGTTTTATGGTTTTATGTTGATTATTGTTATCGCAGAAATATCTTGCATAACAAACATTTCTTAAAACAAAATGAGGAATTCTTTTATTGGTAAACAACTTCTTTCGACACCTAAGAATCTATGAAATTGTTCATTTCTCATCACATAAAATACTTTTATTTAAAGAAATAATTCACAGCTCTTTAAACTCGTTGTTCGTGGCTTTTCATTCCTCCGTTATTTCATAGCATCAAAATAATTTTATGATTATATAGATTTTTGCATTTGATAGCTAACAGATAGAAACTGAACAGCACCATTATAAATGTGCAGAAGTTAATGAAAACTAGTAATTAAAAACTAATTTATAATTTTTAACTGTATTGTTTAATGCAATCTTTGATTCAGCATACTTCCCTTGCTCCTGGTCAGCAGTTCAGTCATATATGATCTCAGGTGATGTTGAGAACCCGGATAACTATAAGGGGTTACAATATCAGGTGTTTTCAGAAAATGGTTTATATCTGTGTTGAATGCTAGGTTGCAACTCTGGTCAGATGCATATGACAGGTTGGTGAGTTTCAGGTTGGGTTAAGAACACTATTGATCTGAGAAGGGACGTAAAATCTGTCCCCTATTTTTGGACTTCTCTAAGGATTTTGATTCTATAGATAGGCAAAGTTAGTGGCAGTTCTGAAAGCAAATGAGATATCTCCTCAAATGTATAACTGTATTCAATCTATTTATAAGAGTTTGTATGCTTGTGTAAAATTTGATAATAATTTTTCAATGCAATTCTGGTCTGGTCTTGGGTTGAGACAGGGGTGTATTTTAAGTCCATTACTCTTAAATCTATTCATTAATGATTTGGCTGTAGCTATTGAGATATAAAGGATATGGCTATGGCATACAGTTCCATCCTGATGTAATTCAAGTATTTCTACTCTTGTTTGCTGATGATTTTGTTCTTATTTCTGATACTCGAATTCCAAAGCGCATAGATATTCTTGAGGAATATTGTGCTAATTATTCTTTGGAAATCAATATGGCTAAAACAAATGGAAAAGTGGTTTTATAAGGGTGTGCAAAATGTATCCTATAAGTATCTAGGTGTAGTATTTTCCAAAACTTAATCTTCGACAAGACACAAGAGATGATATGGTTTTGCCAACAAAAAGGCCTCTTTTGGTATCCTACGCTCCTTTTGCCATATCAAACCTCAAAAGTCCACCAATGTTGTTGTGTGGTGCTAAAATATAGGGACTATCTCAGGCTTGTAAAGCCATTGTAACGGTGCATGCTCAAGCATGTAAACGTGTCTTTGGTGTAAAATCATCTACGTCTAACGAGATCGTGCGAGGTGAATGTGGCAGGTATTCTCTCTATATTACAGTCTTAAATTCTGGTTAGAATAAATCAAATTGAAAAAATTGTCGTTTCCCTAGAAAGTGTTACGATGTGCTGGGGTGCGAGGTGAATGTGGCAGGTATTCTCTCTATATTACAGTCTTAAATTCTGGTTAGAATAAATCAAATTGAAAAAATTATCGTTTCCCTAGAAAGTGTTACGATGTGCTATTTCTGTTGTGAAAGAATGGTAAATAAAGCTTCTTCTTTATAGTCATGGTTTTGGCTACGTATATGAAAAACAAGATGTCGTTGGAGTTCTTCCTTTATTTCCGAGTTTTCCGATAGACTTTAGTGTTGTTATGAACAGGAATGACATGATGAAATAATTAATAGTCGTAAAATCTTTACCAATTCTATGTATAAGAATGTTTTCCAACCCGTATTTAAACCTACCGTTAAAACTATTAATAAATTTATAATTGCACTTGCACAGTTCCGCTGTAGTTCACATAATTTAGAAATTGAAACTGGCAGATATTATAATATTCCGAAGGATGACAGACTATGTAATGTTTGTAACAGTGGGCAAGTTAAATCTGAGTACCACTTTCTGCTCATCTGTGATGCTTATCATAATCTTCGTCAGCAATATATACCCTCTAACTATTACGAGTACCCGTCTCAGTCGCAGATTATCATTTACATACCTTAAATTGAGACAACCGCGAAATGCATAAGACAATTCACAATCATGACTTAACCACATAACATGAAACGAAAAGTGCACAACATTCACTTTTCACATTTAGTTTCACCTCTAGATCAGCACCAGTCACAAAAGTGCACTGTAAGAACCATGACATCATTATAAACACGAGGAAAACTAGCCAACTATTGAGTAACAGTTAGATCTATCATAACATAAATGTAAAGATTCAACATGTCATAATTGATAAACGATCAATTACAAAATATAAAAAAAAATTCCGAAATTGTACTTTAGGCAGGTAAATGCTCTCACTTTACAAATGGTGAAACTTTATAGTCTTGATCTTGGATAAAAAGTATTTTGTGTATGCTTCGTTTTAACTGTATGTCTAGTACGATTATTCTGGCATTTAATATATCCTTAGTCTTTTTGTTGTTGTCTGTTTTGCTTCGTTCTTCATTTGATAAAGGAAATATCCAAAGCATGTTAAAACAAAGACATGAAGATCACGATATAAGTTGTAGCTTTTAAAATATAAAGTGGTCCCTTAGAGCAGTCAGTCATAAATATTCTGAATTGTGTATTTTGTGAGAATTTTGTATTAACATAAAATAACATATAAGATATACTTTTTTCTGCATGTAATTGGATATACTCAAAACATGTTTTGGTCACTATTACTGCAGTATGTAAATGAAATGACATAAAAAGGAAAAAAACTCTTTCTTAAAGCCTTATGGACACGCCAACAAAGTATAAAAGGCTTTGGACAGTTAATAATGTTCTGAAAGTTATCATACTTGATTTCTTTCTCAGGAAAGAGGTATTTAAATCATTTCTTCACATTTTTACTTCAGCATGAAAGAATGACGAGGCCATTTTCTCGAGAAACTTACGAAATTCTCCAATATCCAACAAACGTATTTATTTGATTTTAGTAAATCGTAAAAAAAAATCATCTATGCATGAGTTTAGCTGACAAAAAAGGGTGTGGCCATGCAACTTAATTTCCTGAGAAAGTATCAGCTTATTATTACAAATAGTGCACTGCACCGCACATGTAAAACTATATCCTTTCTTCTGTTACCCACTGTACTGTAGTGTGATGATGGATGCACAAGGTGTATCCTATTGTACTCTACGTGTCCTGAATGAATGCATTACTGGCACATTTTTTCTGTACTTCAGATTTTATCTTAGGACTGTGTTAAAAGAGATTTCCAGTTGACATGCAAAATCATTGTTACATCAAGAAATCTTTTTCTCAAAGGCTTTTGATTTGAGCTCATGGATAGAAACTCCAAAATTTGATATTTCGATTTCATTTGTAGACTAATTATATTAGTTTATGTAGTTTTACTATATGAAATTATTTCCTGGCATAACAATTATCTGTAAAAGGATTAATATATTCTAACAAGTGTCAAATGATACATAAATTCATCGTTTTCAAATTAGAATAAAATTGTAATGAAATCCTTGCCATGGATAATGTTTTATTCAATTATCAGGCAACACTGTTTCTACAAGTCTAATCATAAATCTTTTATTTTAATAAGTGCTGACAATTAATGTGGTAGCTGTAGCAAATTTAACAGGAAAGCTTTATCAACGTTTATGTATCGGTATCGGTTTCTTCCTTTTTTACCACAAAAACATTATTTTGATTTACTTTTACAAAATACTCTATAAAGCATGATGATAAATGTATGATAATTTTGATAATGCACATTATCAATCCTCTTGTTGTTACTATGAGGAACATTTGGAAATACATAAATTTGAAGTTATTGTTAATTAAATTCGATTTCTTTTTTTCATTGTATTTCATTTATTTTCTTTTCATTTTTTTCATTGATCTTTAGTTTAGTTTAGTTCATGTTTTCATTGATCTTTAGTTTAGTTTAGTTCTTTTTAATGTACTCAAAGATGTATAGGAACAATACTTATTTGAAAGAATTTCTATTTCCTGAATATTTTACACGACAAAAGCTCAATAGGGTAATCTCGTCATCATATTCATGTTTTCATCAACCAACGCCTTGACTTTTTAAGTTCGTCATGTATATACAAATTACTCCTTGATATATAAATTCGTTTTTCTTATACCATGAACTCCTTCATACTTAAGAATTGTCATTTGTATCCTATCGTCTCTTTTATATTTAATCTTCGTCATTCGAAACCATAAACTCTTTTATATTCAAAGCTAGTAATCTTTATACCATCGACCCATTCATACTTAAACTTGTTCATACCATCAACTTCTTCATAATCAAGTATCGTCAATTTATACAAATAACGCCTTGATAATCAAAGTTAGAATTTTTGACACCAATAACCCCTAATAAATGCATAATTTCATAATATTATACTGTCAACCTTTTCAAACTAAAGCATCGTAGTTTTGTAACAACAAATTCTTGATGTTTCGGAAGTCTGTCATTATCATACCATTAACTCTTTGATACATAACCCTGTAATGTTTATACCAGAACATTTTATAAACTAACTTCTTGTTTTTATATACCATCACCTGTTTGAAAGTTTGAATCATCATACTATGCCAATTTAATTTTCATACATGCGATCCAATATCGTATTTGACATATATTTTCAGAGAAGAGTTGCAATATCATATTTAGTTTCGCCTTCAGAAATCAAATTATTACAATGAAATGACTTTGAAGGGCTTTTTGGATACACGCTACAAATAGAAAATCTATGACCATTAACCTATGAAACTTATCTCTTTAACTGAAAATGGAGAGAATTTGTTACGGGTTTGAATGCAATTATTGAATAACATTGAATAAAAATACTAAATGTACCTTCAAACCTACATTTTTATTTTTTTACAATATATAGAGTAATGTGAAGGTTAATTACAATATCGATGATATTTATATAAAAAAATGGATTAATTGTTTCATCACATTAAAAAAAATTTCCAAGAAGAAATGTCACACGAAATGAAAGTCACCACAGGTATAGATAAACTATTAGATTCCAAATACAAATTTTCCATCTATTCTCCTTATTCAAAAGCCGGAATCCACTCAGGCCCGTTTACACAGTTTACACAGCAAGCCGCCTATCATTACACACAAGTACACACCGTTACGCCACACTCGCTGTTCGCCTACTGTGGGGCAATGATGTGTAGCCATATCACAACTCTCGTAAAGTCTCGCTCTTTCTCGCTACTTGCATGTTTGAAATACCTGTACCGCCTAACAGTCAACTGGTTGACCCGTCACTTCCTGTGTGCTCAACAGCTAGACTTTCTTCTCATCTCTTGAATAACATACGAAGGTCAACATGTAATAAGAACAGCAATTTTTGTTATAACAACTTCTTTATTAGAGGTAAATGCAATTTAGATAATGAACAATGTTATATTTTGGATCACACTATCTTGAAGAGAAAAGTACAAGAATCTGTACATTCGAGACCCGAAATATAACATTGTTACAACTTCTTTATTATGCATATGCTTACTCTTTCATTAGGTCGGATGTGAGAGTTAACAAATTGTAAATTTCACATAAAGAGGTTGCTATACAGAAAACATTGCTGTTCATATGTATACATACTCTTCAAAGAGTCATCATACAATGACGTGACATTAAACTACTTACAACTACATCTATAAATTATATTCAACTCATTTAATCGATGATAAATAGCACGAAGCATTCACCTGTAAGCACAAGATCATTCTTTCAGATTGTTCATTGTGCATTACTGAGATAACTACACGAGAAATGGTTTTATACAGTTTTACGAAACAATTGGGTGTTTTACGTTTCCAACGTACGTGATTTAAAAATATATTGATCCAATACTTTTGAGAATTATAGAGACTTATTATCTAATTGATTCTTGTGGTTTGTCAAGTATATTCCGTTTTTATTACGACCCGAATTTTCGATCGAAATTCGTGATTGTTCGTAAACATAAGGCAACTTATGTGAAAAGCGATAACATTTCTTCGAAACGTTTACAAAAGAATTCAAACCAAAATACTACAAATTATGTACGATTCAACTACAAAAGATAAGAAGTAAATAAGTTACGAATTAGAGATTTTCCAAGAACTGTCTACGAACTTGTTACGGAATTTACGTATCATTTACGAAGGCTTTACGAAACTTCTGCGATACTGCAGTTCGTTCATGATTTGTTTTTCACGAATGTCGGGAATTGGAGGAATGTTTCAGAATCAACTGCGACTCATATGCGGACTCAAAGAAGTACATACGAATTTTCAAACTGATGTTCACGAATGTTAAATGTTTCCCTTTCGCGCATAATTCGATTCGTGAAAGCGGGACTTAAAGTAGCCTGCATGCGAGAGAATGTTATCTAAACTCCCTGTCAGTAAGTGTAACACTATTTTCTCCGTCGACCCTTACTTGCATAAAACTAAGGGCACTCGCACTAGTACACATATACTCTTCATCATCGTGATTATGTTTAACTTTTGGGATATCAAGTATAATCAATACAGTACACAGTTGCCCATCTCATGAAATAATGTTCAAAGGGCTAAATAGTAACGAGAAATGTAGATATATCAAAATAAGAGCATATTTGAAGCCTTAGATAATTTGAAAATTATCAGTTTAAAAATGTTTATGTAATCTATATATATTCCATAACCTTTAAAATACAATAGCAACAAGGAATCAAAACGAAACTGGAAATTGTGATGAAACCCAAAGGCTATAAAATATTCCGATTAGACGATTAGCTCTATCATTCGTCATGGTACATGGCAGGTGCTCTCGGGAGGGCAGGACATGTCGCACACGTTTTTTCTACCAGGGCAATATTGAAGTCTTTGGCAAGCATTTCGTCCCGTATCAGTACTCGATATACAGACTCATTTTATAAAACATGCACTATTAAAAAAGAAAACGGATTTCAAGCTAGTTTTTGTCAGTATAAATCGAAATTAAGAATAAACACCAAAACATTTCTTGAACTTACATAAAATCAAGACACGTGAGAAATATAGTACACGTGTAAATTTCGAATGATCCAGTGGTAGATTAATCCTGAGAATATTCCGACGAAAACACGTTTCAATTTCCTTGTCTCAATAAAAAGTAACGATAGCGATACTGCACCATTCATATGTCTTGCTTTTCCTATCACTTACACACAGGTATGTGTGAATACAACACAATCAAGAAAATTGCGCACTTATAGCTCATGATAAATTCCAGAAGAATTTATATGTTTTTGGGTTAAAAACAGGGTTTCTCACATGTAAATAGCCCGAGCAATTACACAGACTGTTAATTAGACGTGTCACTCTTTATAGTTACGCCTACGGCTTGAAGGAGCGCTGAGGTATGCTGTAGTGGAAGTACAGGTGAAAATAGACTTAATAAGTCTTTTGAATACAAATATGAAATATGATTATATATATTTAAATGTTATATAAAGAAATTAAATGTCTTTAATGAGATTATCTTATTGATAAAGTTTTTTTGTTATTACAACGAAAGCATCGACAATGTAGTTGATTTGATTAAAACGTGAAATAAGCTGCTACTGAAGATGAAAATATTTTAAAGAATGTGTCGATGATAAATGATTGGATCACATCATGTCGACACATTCAGTATTAAAATCATAACAGCTTTACAATGGTTGAGGTAACATATCCGGAGAAGATTGGTATTCTTGTCTCTCAAGGATGTTTACAACTCGATTTTAAGAACAAGAGTATATAATAGGTATAATGGTATATGACACATGATATTAAGCCATTATTATACTGATCATGATGTAAAATCATTGAATTTCACTTATGGCTAAACTAAACAAAATATACAAACATTCCTTCCTTGTATTCTTGCCCCTGAAAAGTAAATAAAAAGTCTGCGGCATCTTGACATGTGTTCACAATACTAATGTATAATATTATTCATGTACTAATAAATGACCATACTTCGATCTAATCAACGCGGTAGGGAGGCCCACATTAGAGATAATTTTGCTCTGTTTCATTGGTTCGCATGCCGTAAACATGCAGTATATAAGTGTATATATATACATGTTGTAGCCGCATAACAGATGCAGTGGAGTTGACACAATTCAACTCACTCCTCATAAAAATTCCTAAGGGATTGTTTCAAAAACAATTTTCTTACACGTTTCTGAAACATCAACAGTTTGTTGCTTAAGTGCACTGCCCCTACTTCCTATCACGTATAATTCAGACCAAAATTCTATTATAGGCTTATCTACAGACCATTAACGTGCTATTGGTTAACATGTTAACCTAACATTCGAGGCCCATTACCCTGTTTAGAGAGACCAAGTGAGAACACAGCTTTCTTGCAAGTGGTCTGGCCTTGTATATTTTTGCAACCTGTCGCTCCGTGGCCTAAATCCGCCCCATTTCTAATGGAGTCTAAGCCTTACTAGGTGAAGTCTATTTTGACTGGCGCGCCATCTAACGGGGTCATACTGAACCAACTTACATCGGGGGGCACCCTCATTCATAGCTGGTTGGATTGTGGGCTGTCAAGATCCCATACAAGACCCAGCCACCCACCACCGCCTCACACCCACGGGATTAGTCAGGGATCCGCTCTACCTCCAGCTTTTTCTATCGTCTGCTCTCTCAGAAAAGCAGACGACAACTTTCTTCGTTTGACAGCTGACTCGCCGTCAAGTGATTCCGACTGGGATCCGTGCGGGCTACTGTATAGGTGAGGGATAGTGGTCAAGGATAGTGGTCAAGGGTCACAGGCTGGACACACGTACTGACCACAACATGGCGGATCTGGACGCACCCACACCAACCCAAGGCGAGGAAGAAGGTGTACCCAAGAAAAAGAGAGGAAGGCCGAGAAAACCTAAACCCCCCGAGGTAAGAAGATTCCATATGCAACAAGTGTTTACCTTTATATGTAGATATATACGGAATACAGGTATAAATCATGAATTGTGATAAAACTGTATTTATGCTGTATTTCTAGTTCTATCCCTTTAGAAGAAAAGTGTTTCTATTCTATGAAGAAATAAGATCGAGAAGTAAGGTGATGACACATTTAAAAAGTGTTTATGATCAGATAAAAAAATTCCCTGTCAATCAAAAGTAACGAAGAAGCATAATAAACAATCATGTAAGTGAAAATTGTGCCCTGTGTTATCTTATTGATATTAGAGAAGTTGACAATTCATATTAAATCGTATGACTTTATACGTTTCCCGTAGTTAAGGCAACATGAGACAATGGATAGTTACATAAATATTGAACATAATAAATTATAGAACGAAATCATATTTTTGAAATTGATTTGTCTTTGATGTTAATTATGCGAAGTGTTAATATAACTAGTTACAGTAACGATCGTTTACAAATACAAAGGCTCTTGATCAATTACCAATTGTTATTAAAAACGAAATAGTCAGTCAGCTGATGTTACACAACTTCTCAATAGCTTGCAAAGACCATTTTTATATACAATCCTGTTTGGTGATTCTTTGTATGAATGTATTGCTGACATGTTAATATTGGAACGAATAAAATTATTTTTTAAATGATCTTTCTATAACTATATTGTATTGACTTGATTTAACTCGTTAATCACGTTTTTTTTAAATTGCGGTATTATACCTGAGCTATATTATCTTTTTAAATAACTGGTATATCATGTTTTTTTAATTATTAAAAATCAAGAGTTTCAATAACTCGGTCACGTCTCCTGGGGAAGACACTCTAGTACATTTCTTCCATGCATATGAATATTAAAGTCAGTGTAGGTGGATAGATTGCGCAATGCGTTTATGATGGATAGATGATGTAATAGGTACTTGACGATAAGTAGTATTTGTTCCTTTCACAGCCAGACGTTCCCAAAATTAAAAGACCTCGTGGTAGACCAAAGGGAAGCAAAAACAAGAAACCAGCAAAATCCTTATTGGTAAGTTACCTATCTGAATTATGTACCGTTATCATTAATTTGTTTACATCATTGACGAAAGGTTTGGAAAAAGTGAACGATACTGTCCGCAAAATATGGATATTTTGCATAAAGAATGAATGATGAATCTATGTTTTGCATAAAGAATGAATGATGAATCTATGATTATCAATCAAGCTATGCATATGTAGCCAGATGCATTGCAATTATCGACGCACTAAAGCAACACAATCCAAGGCCGACAAGGAGATGGCATGCGCGGTGTGTTATGCAATCGTTTATTTGTAAGCAAAATGACTTTCATGTTTTCCCATTGCAGTTGACCCAGTCAACAAATGCACTATACAAACTTTATTCAATGCGCATAAAAGTTCAACGACCGACTAAAGCGGCATTTCTCCCGAAAATGTAACGTTTCAGCAGCAAGTGTTTGACATGGTTTGGGTGTTTGTCGCTCCAAACTACGTTTGTTTTGGGATCAACTCGGTACATCATTTCTACCTCCAATTCCAGCTCGTTTAACCCATGTTAGCCCAGTCAGTATACCTTTGTCCCATATACACGCCCACAGCGCTCATGGAGTTAAAGTTAGCCATTCATCTGTGTGCTATACCCTCCAGTTGATCTTGTCAATGGCATCTTGTATTGCAGATAAAGCTAGTTCAGCGTGTTTTCATGGCTTGTATTATTTCTCTTGGTGGGGGAGTGGGAGGCTGAGTGATTGTTGACAGTGGTGGTAAAAGTTTGGGGGTTAGGGCAAGGGGGGAGGAGTTAGGACCCCACGTGTTGGCGGGTGTATGGGTGGCCAGGGTTCAGTAGGGGGACGAGCTAACACGTGTTGGTCAATTTTGAGGGTAAGGCGATGTTGTCCAAGAGGTCATCTTGGTAGGGGTAGAACATAGACGTAGAGTGACAGGTAACTATAGTAACTTGCACGAAGGGTCAGAAGGTTTATGGTGTACTTTAGGTAGAAATATGTTAGTTGTATTTGGGAAATATATACCCTAGGAAGGCGTTGGTCAGCTTACTCTGGGTCCAGAGTGGGTTAGTTTACTTTGGAATGGTGAACTTCAGATAGAAATAATACAGTTGTAGTTTAGAAATATACTCTAGGGATGCGTTGGCCGGCTACTTGGGTCCAGGGTGGGTTAATTTACTCTTGGAAAGAGGTGCTTAGTTTGCTGTTGGTCTCTTGGTTGGTCACACGACTAATGATAGAAGACGGTGCGAACGTCATAAGGACCATCTTAAATATGTGGGATAAGGAGTTGATCATACTTTGGGTGGGAGCAGGGTAGATCCTATGGTCAAGATGAGAGGGAAGACCTTGTACTTGGAGTTAGATTTTATAGTGCTCGGTTAACTAGTTGAGTGAAAAATGAACTACATGTGTTTGTAAGACGACGAGGTCTTAGACCTACCTACTGGTACCTTGGTTAGAATACGGCAGATATCATAGGGATATTTGATAGCTACGACTTTGATGACTAGTCATGTACTATGTATTGAATATAGTCTTGACTATAGTGTGGATACCATATATATCTATCATTTGTTTGCTTTTGTACTTTATATTGTCTGCATCGCAAATATTTCAATAAAAAAGAAAATTCTAAAATCTCATAAAACAATCACAAGTTATAGAAACACATCCTCTTATCTTAGGCCTAATCAATGGTCCTATTATAGACCTATATACTATCAAAATGTCAGTTACATAAGAATGGCTGATAGCTAATCGTTCCTTAAAGTCGTACCTTTTGCATTATAATTTGCTTCCACGCTACAATAAAAACATAAATCGTATGTAAATGAGCATCTCAACTGAGATCTGAAACGGAAAAGAGTTACATGAAAAGTTGAATTTCTATACACTCAGGAACACAGAAATGAAAGGTAGCCTCTATGACCGTGCCTCAAGGTTGTAAAGTCACGTATCATCATGTGATAGTGTTTCAGCTGAACATAAGCAGTATGTATGGACGTTATTGGAAATAAATATATTTTCATATGTCATACCTGATGCATATAATACTATGAAGAAATAACGTATGTCAGGTACATATAACTCAGCAAGTCATGTTTTGCAACATTTAAAATCTATTCGCGACTTTCCCAAGAGATCCTCGAGAACAAGCTTTACCAGTTTGGAGAAATCAAGTAAAAAAAACTTTAGGCATTGTTTTATAACTAAAGTAAGTGACTGGTCAAAGGAATGACTTTATTGGGTAGGGCCTACCCGCAAATGAAAACCTATCAATGTATTCATTAAAATTGCATACATAGATTTTTTCATCAATATCGGCGATTGCAGGATGTATGTGCATAATCACGTCCATGTGCACTTACGTGTGCATTTTATAACGCTGATTATGGGTGTAAAGTTGTAGAACATCAACAGTTAAAGCTATCATTGAGTGTTCCTCGAATTTCGTTTCCTAAAAAAACACCGGTCGAACTGTCTCTTTAAGATGACACAGGGGTACTGTGGGGGCGGTGTCATGTGCATTTATACTAAGATAATCCATCACCTAATGCATGTGACAAGGCGTGGAGGACAGTGTATATAAGTGAAAGATATCACATAGTTGTGGTCTACTGTATCTTGCCTGTGGGGGTGTGAAGGTATTCGAACCTCATGACAGTCACAAGACCTGAGTGAAAATACAGAAATCCCAATTCCCCACCCACGCAAATAACTGACGAGAACGAGGACACAAATCGCAATGAGCACTGTAGCACATTGCAGCGGGCTGCTCCACTTGAAGGTGTAAATCGCCCTTTGATCATGTAGCTGATCTCAGTCGGCCACCTCAAGTTATGAATGAAAGAGCGTGAATGAACTGATTAAATGTCGACTCAGCAGTTTCGGGTGTCTAGTTACGACCTCTTACGTTTCTCCCATCCGCTGTTAACTTTATGAATGTGGGGTTGCATTCCAAAAGTTTGTGAACTCCTTTTCAAAAAGTTTAAATACGATCATTTAGAAATTAAGATCTCATGTTTCTCGAATATAACCTTAGGGAAAGCCTCATTACATATAGTCTTATTTAAGCTAATGAATATTTACAATATATTTTGATTATATTGGCTTTAGAACATACTTCGGAAGACTGAGATTATCATCTTGATTACAGTTTTAAACGTTTTTACCTCTTTCGCTATAACCAATTTATCAAAAGCCAACTATTAAACTCGATGATGGGTTATAAATGTGACTCCCTCGACGCTATACAATTTGAATCGCACTGATTCAATGAAGTCTCACACGAGTGTAACACTAGAATACAACAAACTTTTGGGATGCAGCTTGGCTCCTGAACTGGTTACTTGACATGTTACGTGTGTTTGTATTGCGTAATAAGTAGGTACAAAGTACTTGCATACGGGGTAGTTCTATTTTACACGTATAATGTTCCCAGTATCAGTATGTCACCCGAGGTAGTGAACAAACTGTTTCGTTTCCTTGATTTTTAAGTTGAAGATTGATATAGAGTTAAGTTGTATTTAATATTCTTGTTTGATAATGTGCATACAATGAACAAAGAAGTTGTCATCAATATATTCTTCTGCATTATTCTTTAGCATAGTTCATCTGATGTGCTTCAAAAGTTAAATGCTTTATATGTTTAGGACATAATCATCCTAGCTTTTATGTGAATTTTCGTCATAACTTTCTATCTGTGTTATCAACAGACAATGTGATTGTGAAGATTTCAAAATGCAAGTTCAGCAATTTGTGATTGATAGAATATGGATATTAGCACATCTTTGTTGTTAAAGAATATATATTTTTACCTGAAAATAGTTTTGTGAATGCAGACTATTCGAAGACTTTCAAGTGGTTAATATTCTTGTTTGATAATTTGCATACAATGAACAAAGAAGTTGTCTTCCATATATTCTTCTGCATTATTCTTTAGCATAGTTCATCTGATGTGCTTAAAAATTTAAATGCTTTATGTATGGTGCACATAATCATGTGAATTTTCGTCATAACTGAATGTGAAAAATTCAAAATGCAATTTCTGTTTTAATTTTATACCTATTAGATTTAGGGGTATTTGCGTATCTTTGTTGTTAAAGAATATAATTTTGTACCAAAAATAGCTTTGTAAATACAGAATATTACTTAAAACAATTCCAAGAGCTTAATATTCAAAATGGTTTTGAAGACCTAAATATATGAAATGTTTGATATTTAGAATTTACAAAACCAATTGCCGTTTTTAACGAAAATAATTCTTTATCTTTATTGGATCATTTTTGAAAGTTAACGTGATGCAGAGTTAATGAATTCTTCGCATTTGTTGTACATGATGATAATTGCACATTTAGTTGCAAATGAAAATCTACTATTGCACAGACAGTTACAGAAAAATAACTTACATAAAGTTTTCTAAATATTTTTATTAAGTAATATCTTTAACAAGACTGCCATTGATAATCATGTTTAAAAATAAGTTTTTCCACAATTCTTTAGTAAATCTCAATTTACAATACAAATGAAAATCGTGATATTGGTCATATGCACACACCTAATTCTGTTTTGCAAGGTTTTTGTCGCACATGAAATATATATAGCAAAATCTATATCGAGTATATACACGATTGCATAACAAATGATAGAAAGTTTTCAAAATCAAATTTATAGACATAGTCTATATTTGTATTCATCTTTCGCAAATCAAAGTAAGGGATCTTCGAATTTGCAGCTGCGTACTTTAACTTTGTTCTCTTGCTTGTGTATCTAAATTCAAATATAATGTATTTTTGATTTCGTTTTATCGTCAACCAAATAACTCCAAGAGCACTGACACAGGGTCACCAATTTTCCACGTGTAAAATAACCATGTATAAATTTGTTTATCCATGATGGAGGCTTTGGTATAGAAATTTTGACACCTGATCACTTCAATGACCTTCCAAAATTGTTACAGTTATCTGTTAGGTATGGCATACGAATATTTTAAAGCACATTGGATCTTACCTAAAGAAGTGAAATTTCAACACTATCCGTTTCGTTTTTGCAATGCCAGGATGCCCCAAATACGTTCACAATTATATGATGTTAATACGTCGGTAAGTGAACAAAGTTACGGAACGCAGCTGTAGTTTACCTTCTACTATTCATTTCTACAACATATTGTTATGTAAAAGGAAAGAGAGTAACTTGATACCATTACCTTTATTGATTATGGCAATACTTATCGTTTTTTAAAGTTAAAATTGTATATGTACTATATGCAGACTTCTATTCGGAACGTTGTGTTCTTGCAATAAAAATGTAATGTCTGGAATAAACCAAGGAACTTGTTCCATTTTCTCTGTGTTCTTGAGAAATCGATGTACACTCAGGGGCAAAAGAAAACAAACTTTTCAAAAGAGTAAAAAACAAAAATCCTGTTGTAAATGAAATGCGACTACGAACCCATGTGATAGGCACATCAGTTGTGAAGAAGTACTCACAATATCAAACATCAAAGTATGATGCTTATAATTGTATGGCTGTTCAAACACACGAGGGGTCTGAAAACAGTATTTTCAATGTTAGTTTGGTCATAATCTTTAGAATTGGAATAAAAAATATGAATTTGATAAATTTGATAAAGTAAATTTTTTTATCAGTATCAAAAACCTTGATAGAAATTAATTTGTTCATGTATTTTGTCTGTAGGTTGGTTAAAAAATGTTCACTGTCCTATCTCGTCCAGTGAAGGAGATTTTTTAACAGCGTTTTTTTTAGAGGCGTGTTTTTCAAAAGCGTTAAATTTGTAGCTTTGAAATAAAAAGGAGGTTCAGTTGAAGACATGAAATAACCCTATTTCAGTCGTAAATATCACACGTTGCTTAACCTATCATGCATAGTACATGTTGTATCATTTATTTTGCCCCTGAGTGTAGACATCAAGAATTCTCTCTTTCTCATCTTTACATAATGCCTTTCAGAAACATTTCTTCTTAAGATGACCCCAATACACTGTACTAGAACATCGTCAAGTACATCCAATATCAATACACGTTATGTACATTTTAATGACATAGAACTTCAACTGTTTATTTTTTCATTTTTAGGATTTAAACAAACCAAAGAGACCAAGAGGGCGTCCAAGGAAACATGTAAGTATTTTAGCTATTTATATACTGTATTTATAAGTTGTTCGTGTGACTTCCGGTGACTGACTGATTATCTTCCTGTTCACGTGAAGAGACACGTCATTCGTGTCATGTGACTTATAAATATATGTATTATATTTATGGTATCCATTTATACTGCATCCTATGACGTATCTATCCGTCTTTAGTTCTGTTGTACTTGTTGTGTACGGTTTGGTGAATGGAAAGATTAGAAAACGGATGAAAATGCCATGTAACTTACCAATATGTTATAGTTTTTCGCGAAATAATACCATGACATCTTAATTTTAAGCAATGGGATCACAGATTGATTCATCGTGTTGACAAGATGAGAACTCCTTGAAATCTAGTTGGGTAGCGATATTTCATTTAATTTTAAAGCATGGGCATCGTTTTAATGGATGTTGATGTCCGTCAGTCTTAATTCAATACCAGATCTCTAAACATTATTGTACATTACATATTCACTTACCCATACCTTACGATTGGTCACACTGGCTTTATAATGAAATGGAATATAAGGATATAAACGTTTAATTCATTGTTTGCAACGTTACGACAAATGTTCTTGTGTCGTTCTCATCTCTGCTTGAACAAGAAACAAAATGTTGCATAGATAAACCACTTGGTATACATATATTCCTCTTCGTCATCGTGATTCCAACTAGCGATGGTCCTAGCTCTCATCACATGTCTGGTCATATGAGATTCGAACCGCGACCTTCTAGGCGAGAGTCGTCGATCTACCTATAGGGCTATGGTGATCCAGACCACTGCAACATTATTTCCTATATATACGTACTATCTATAGACACATGGTAGGTACTAATGTTTGATAATATGGGATTCGAATAACGACTTTCTAGGCCAGAGCCGACGAACTACCTATGGGGTTTTATGGTGATCCAGACCACTGCAACATCACTTCCTATATATACGTATCTATAGACACATGGCAGGAAGTATTGTTTGATCATATGGGATTCGAACAGCGACCTTCTAGACGAGAGCTGTCGATCTACCTCCAGGGTCCTACGGTGATCCAGACCACTGCAACATCACTTCCTATAATACGTATCAATAAACACATGTCAGGAAGAAATGTCTGGTCATATATCGGATTCGAACCGCGACCTTCTAGAAGTTCTAGGCGAGAGCCGTCAATCTACCTCCAGGGTCCTACGGTGATCCAGACCACTGCAACATCACTTCCTATATATACGTATCTATAGACACATGGCAGGAAGTAACGGTGACATTTGAAATGTCGTTAACTGTTCCGCAATGCTAAGAATCCCAGGGTCAATAAAGGCTGTTTATTGAGTCGTCGAATGACTTTAACCACCAGAGGTATGTAGCGAGTTATTTCGAAATGGATCTATTATATAAAGTGAGTCACCATACCGGGATGAAAGTACAGTAGGAGATGGTGTAGGTTTTATTGCCGACCATGGCACTCTGTGTTGTTACTGTTACCGCTGTGTAACCAAAGGTTAAATCTCAGTTGAAGAGATTACCGATTAAACAAAGCGTTGTGAAATCATCCAGAGAGAATGTATTGTATTTAAGGAATGCGCTGACAACTCACACATTACAATAATCTGTCTTATGATAAATGTGGAGGGGTGTAGACTGTATATAGTCCTTTGAAATATTATATATGTCTTTCATTTATCGATGTATAGCTTGAAAAGGAAGTCTATTTTTTCAAATTTCTTATGAAGTTCTCACCTTAAC
Organism: Steromphala cineraria; assembly: GCA_916613615.1. Taxonomy (NCBI): domain Eukaryota; kingdom Metazoa; phylum Mollusca; class Gastropoda; order Trochida; family Trochidae; genus Steromphala; species Steromphala cineraria. The sequence continues at coordinate 11,657,169 of OU744726.1, forward strand.
CCTTTTAGAAAACTCCCAAATGCTGAAAATCATAACAACATGTACATATATGTGACAATTCATAAGGAAAACGGTCGTGAATCATTGAGTATCATCGCAAATGTTGAAAGTGTTCTTGGATATAATAAGCGTGTCAAGCCTTGTCGATAGCGCCGATCATTTACATGAAATCTTGAAATAGGAAAATACAAGTTAAAAACCGAGGTCAAAAGGCGACGATGTACTCAAAGATAATTCATTCATAGGAGAGTCAGTGTGGGTGTTTTGAAATTGAAAAAATCATGGACTTTAAACATGTGTATTGTTTAAAAACTAAGCGCATAGGAATGTTCATTTGTAGGCGTTTGGTAAAGTCGTAAATCTCATGACCGTTAAACTCGTTTGAAATAAACGTACTTGAAAAGAATGCGTAACCACATCTTAGAAAAATCAACTTGAATCTCGTGATCGTTGTATGTCATTAAACAAATAAAGTTTCTATGCCTCTTTCAGTGAAGAAAAGTAAAATCTCTTTTTCGAAGTTAAATATATAAATTAATATTGATGAACGTGTGTATCGTCGGAGATAGTTCTTGTTATATCGATTTACATGGTAGTTCGTCATAGATAAGTTCATCAGTCAAGTTTAGTGTACATTCCACAAATTGTCGCTGCACAGGTAGCACGTGCAATTGCATGTAATGAAATCCAAACCTGTGTGGACTTCAGGAGTTGTGCGTGCAATATGACATTGCAAACGTAAGAATGTACGAACATATCGGGCGATTACGTCGTTGAAGAGTAAAACCTCATCCTGTCTCAGGGTAAAACGTATGTATACGCCGACGCTCAACGTTCATATGAAGCATCTGCGTATACGTTGTACCCTGAGACAGGATGGTAAACCCTGGGAGTCAATGTCATATTCTAGAAGTTAAAGAGACACAGAGTATGTTGATAGGATCACATATGTCAAATTTTGAAATCGATGTCATTACATCGGGAACCACTAACTGTTACTGAAAATAACAAGTTAAAGGTCAATCAGTACAGTAGATCGAAAATACGGCCATTCAAAGTCGGGATTTTGATCGAAAACCGGACATTGTGGCTCGAGTGGCGCGCGCAAATTCGCCAAACGTAATTTTGAAACCTTGTCATAAGCTGACAGGAAGATATATTCGATTCGATGGTGTTAATTAGGTATTGTTACTAATTAGGTAGATTAATTGGATGCATAATTTCGAATATTAAACGTATTTGAGATGTTTTCTTGATTTTCCATCAAATCAAGAATTTTAGAGATGTTATGCATAAATGGATATATTTGCAAGTCCAGTGATGAGATATGAGATATATTAGATATTTTGTAGCTTATCAAACCAAATACAATTTTTAAGAAAGATACTCTGTGTCACTTTAATTTTATAGAAAAGACAAATGGTTAAGCAAATTCTTTCTCTCTCATAATGATGACAGTTTCAGTTTATATACTTTTACCATGTTTATGTATAAAAATGTCATACACATAATTTGTTTCTTTCCATACACTCATGGCAAAAATGGTTGTCACCCCCAGACTGAGAACGCTACGTCAAGTTTAACTGAGTGTTGACAAATAATCAAACATGCAATAACTGTCAGAATGATTTGTGTGATTGGGAAAAACATTCGTAAAACATACCAGCTTGTATTTTGGTCTTGTGCTGGCCAATTTAAGAAATTCTACTAGGATATGTATGGTCCCTGTGAAAAAGGGCAATTTTTTACAGTATCCATATAGTATCAATTGGATGGGTATCAATAAAACAAATTACATTTTCAAGTTCAATTGTCGGTTTTATTTCATTCTGCAGTCATGTAAGAGTATATTTACAAGCCTAATATCGGGTAGCACCGCCTCTGGAATTTTCAAGGGCGATAATTCGGGCAGGCATACTGTCTATCAGTGTGTTGATGTTTGCAACAGCCAAATTGTTCCATTCATTCACAAGAGCAGCCCGCAATTGCTGTAAATTTGCAGGAGCAGGGTCCAGTCTTCTAAGTGCACGGTCAAGCTGATCCCAAGCATGTTCTATCGGATTCATATCCGGACTTTTTGAAGGCCAGGGCAATCTTGTTACTCCTTGTGCCTGAATGAAAGCGTTCACTGTACGTGCACGATGGGCTGGTGCATTATCGTCCTGCAACAGGAAGTTGTTGCCATACACTCTTCTTGCATGTGGGAGGCAAACGGTTTCAAGAAGACGTCTGTACGACCTCTGGTTGACGTTTCCTTGAAGGACGACAAGATCCGTTTTACCGTTATGGTGTATTCCTGCCCATACGTGTACAGAACCGCCACCGTGGGCAACCTGATGCTGCAGACAGTCGTCATTGAGCCTTTCCCCACGTAAACGTCGCACTCTCATTCTCCTGTCCACCTTATGCAGTAGGAAACGAGACTCGTCAGTAAATATGACGTGACGCCAATGTCCAAGTTGGATTCTGCGGTGCTGCTGCGCCCAAGCAAGCCGTGCCCTGCGGTTGGCCAGTGTCCAGAATGGTTTGATGGCAGGTCTTCTTGCCTTATATCCATGCTGGAGCAACCTGTTCACTACAGTTCTCCGGCAAATGGGCGTATTAATATGAGCCCCCCATCTCTGTGCAAGAGTCAAAGACGAAAGACGTCTATGACGTCGGGTCAAACGAAGAAGAATTCTATCCTGACGAACCGTAGTTTTCTTGGGACGGCCTGAAGACTTATTCGGAACAACATTTCCCTGTATGGCGTGCAGTCTTTTAATCCTTTGAACAGTTCTAACACTGACGTTACATGCTGCAGCAATGACACGATTCGAAGCGCCACCACGACTCATGCCAATGATTTCATGTCTGATTCCTGGTGGAGTGGGACCAGGCATGGTCTATGCTTTTCAGAAACTATAGTCGTGAAGCTGTATCTTATGAAAGAGGTCTATAGTAATCGATGGAAATGACAAACCTAAGGAGACAAATTTCCATCATTTCAATGAAATGCACGTGGTCTACATGAAACCGCTGACACTGTTCATTGTAAAGTGTGAGTTAATGTAACTTCATGCCTGTAATGACATTTCCATGGAAAACCAACATTGCCATGCATACAATGTGATATAAACTCCAATTTAATTAAATATTAGGGGGTGACAACAATTTTTGCCATGAGTGTATGTAAAAAGGTGATATGACAAATTCATTTTCAATCCAATGAACTAATCATACATCTAAATCAAACATTCAATCTGTTATATGTTATATATAATGGTAACACCAAACAACAAACATAATTGGAAAACGCCTAAATTGATATTTGCTATAGGATGAAACGAACCGAATGGCAATGACGCCGCTGATGGCTGAAATATTGCCCAAGCGGAGTTAAACAATAACTCCCTCACTCACGAATGGCAATGAACGAATCTACCAAATGATATCTCATTCTGAGATAACAAGAGGTAATAGTAGCCAAGAAACGCAGTTATAAAATCATTTAAAAAAAATCAACATTATTGTTAAAATGTATTATTTCACAAACTTTCAAAACAAAATGTATAGGGATCTTTTCTTTGAATTTCTCGTCTATCACGTATTTCGATTTGACAGTTAATCTCTATTAACAGAGAAAAAGAAAGAAAAATATCTCTCTTCCTTCGACTCCCCCCTCCCCCTTCCCCCTCTCTCTTTCGATCTCTATCTCTATCTCTCTATCTCTATGAATATTTCTGCTAAAAGCAGTGCAATGCTTCAGTGTCACCCAGCTTCTACACACGACGTAAATCGTACCAGCCTCGGTGTTATGAGTATGTCCAGTCGGCTTGTGGGTCGGCCTACGTGACTGCCTTCTCTTGACCTTTACGTTGACCAGGGTCAGTGGGTCAGGGGGTTGAGTAACAGGTGTTTGGCTGTCACACTTCCTCGATATAACGCGCAGTCTCGTAAACAGTCTGGCGATGAGCTGTTTTGGTTTGGTTTTGAGACGTGAATTGTGTTCTGTATCAAAATAATATTGATTGAATTATGGAAGACTTTATATTCGTTTAATTTACAATCACTTTTAAGATTTCAAAAAAAGATGCTTCAAATAAGAAGTTGCGAGTTAACATATAAAAAGAGGATGTTATATCTATTTAATAAAGTCCTATAGAATTTGATCATAAGGCTCTAAGTTAATGTGTTGGCAAACCCAATTTAAAGATCAGTGTCTTTCAAATAGTTAAAATCTTAAGTACTTAAATTACAACAAAAAAAACCCAGCAATTACAGAGAAAGAAATAGAAAATTATTTTATTTAAGTTTCACATGTTACATTTTAATACAATAGTCTTTAATTACAATAGTCCTTGTTGTAATTTCAAAGGCGGACTTCGCGTGTGTTTGAAGTTTGAAAAACTCATTTCCAGTTTTGCTCGTCGGGTTCACCGCAATGCTTACGAGGGTGTTCTTAATCCTGTAACGATAAAATGCGAAGTAAGATGTTGCTACCTTTGATAGTGAATATCTCAAATCATCCAACATAAACATGAATTTTTTAAACAGTATTTGTGTCAAAATGAAAGGTTTCATAACTTAAAGATACAAAGACCCAAGTACAAACCAATTTAACCAGTGTTCTTCACAACATGCCTTGCATTGGAAACGAAGTTTTTTCTCATGACATTCAAGGGTATACACCCATTAAGTCCTGCTTCATGACCCTGACTAAAATAGGAGCCATCGATACAGTCTACTTGCTCATATCATAAATTTTAAATTGTTAAATTAAATTTTAAAATTAAACTGTTTTCTAAAAAATATTGCAAAGACTTACTTTAAGCCTACGTCTATTGGCTCTTATTGCAATCCTGAAATCGCCAGGAACCGGCCGTCAAGTGAATGTAAAATACAGAAGCCTGTTTCAAGGCTAGATCTGCAATAACTTACGACTCTGCTGTAGACCAGAAGATTTGTTGTTGTGGTTCCATAATTAAGGACTTGATGGCAGGTTTATTGCAAGATGCTAGTGCAACAATAGCGGAAAGTATTTGATGTAGAAAGTTGTTGATAAACCGTGCTCCTTTGTTTATGAGTTGTCGGACAGCCGTTTGTTGTGTCGGGTTATTGGTATGGCGATGTCTTGCTTGTCCTTGTTGAATTATTTATGGAGCAAATTGGAACCATATTCAGACTATCTTTACGTCGTAATAAGTTACTATCCCACCGGTATATTATACCACTGCATGGTACATCGATCCGTCTGATTTCCAGGGCAGAAATCCGATAGAGATAATAGTAGTTTTAACGATTATTTGTCTAACATAACTTTATAAGGTACCGAAGTAAGATAGAAAGAGTGTTTGCCCATGAACTTTCTCTTTTTGATAATTTCATTCATTTTTTATTATATAGAAAACATGTTGAAACTTTAACCTCTTGCAATTTAAGATTGATACATCAGGATATGGAAGATATAAGATAAACTTTTGAAAAAGAAACATTTTCTTCCTATTATATAAGTAAGTGTATGACAGTTTCCGTGAATGTGTTAAAAGTTTCATTGAAAACAAGTATACATCATAATAATAATGAATTTTGCCATTTACGTTTGTTTGAGAGGAAAATAATATAGATGTGATGAAAGTTACGGAGTGGCTCTTTACGAAATTTGTGTATACAACGTTTTAACTCTAAGGACATTTTTCGCACTAAACCACCTATCAAAATTCCACAGTTGTCATTCCAGCTCATATTTCAGATTTTTTAGACGTTTTATGTTATAATTAGACACTTACACACACTTAATGTTCATCATGTTCTTTAACGGAATTTGTCAGTTTCATTTTTGTGAGAAATTTGTCAGGCTTTATTTCATTTGTTCCATTATTATGTGAGAGAAATTAATGGTCATGAATTTGTTATTTCAATGATTTCTTTTTTTCGGTAAAGACAATGTCGATTCCGAAGTATTAAAAAAACTGGTTTATTTTTTTCATTCTACATTGGAATCTAAGAAGTAAGAAGTTCTTGGTCTTCGACTCCAGATGATTTCATATATTGTTTTTTGATATTTCCCTTATTTGATTTTAATTTCACCTAAATATTAAAAATCATTTAAATGTTAGGAAACAAATCTACTGTGTTGAATTTTTGTGTGATTCGAACGTAGATTCGACGATTAAATAAACCAATCAAATACAAGGATTTTAAAATATCATTTTAGAATATATATCCTTAATACCTTTCAATATTCAATATTTCACATTCAATAATTTAACCGCCGCTAATTCCAATATGGCTGAAATATTTCCCAAGCGGCGTTAAAGTTCATATTACCACAAACATATTTCACTATTTTCTTTTAATTATATTAAAGTCTGATTACAATAGTGTATAGTGCGCCAAAGGTCTCTACTCAAATATGTTCAGTTTGGTAATGAAAGCCGTTTTTGAATGCCACTTATGATGGACCGCTTAGATCTATCTGGCCACAAACCAGTGAATGCATGACTGCCCGTCACTGGTTACACCCCCTTTTTGTGACGTCATAAGCAGAAGTAGTCTCGTTATATCTATAATCTATCATAACAATACCACAGAAAAAACCCCAACAATAAACGATTTTCAGAAAATGTTTTCAACCCAGTTAGATAAATCATTTTACGATGTAACACTAAAAAGCATTTGGTGTAAAAAAGATATCCACATCAATGGTAATTAAACAATTATTTAGGCAGTATTTCAGTTCAAATAATGATACGTTAATCTGTGTAGTCTGTTTATTACGTCACACACGCGCGAGTTTTATGGCCCCTGACCCAGGTGGGGTTTTTCACAGCCGATAATTACGCTGTCTCAATGAAAGGCTAATTAAAGGTGTTTATTGGACAAATTAACAAAAATCAAGCCCAGTTTTAATTTTTTTGAAATATCTTTGAACAAAAATCGAGAAGTGGTAAAGTCGAGGTTAGTTGATGTTTAAGCATTAACTCAATATTATAAATGGAAGCAGTGTCGCAGATCGCCATGGATCCAAAACCCCATACAACGATGTGGCTGCTCGTGTATCACGTGGATTGGTGTCAATATCACGCCAAATTATTGTATACTGCACGAGATTCACGTGCAATATTACCTTTAACGCAGATGAACATTTTGGACGCGTTCAGTCGTGCCGTTCTTATATATGACTGCATGTACTTCGTGAAAATGCGCGCGATATCTTTCAGGGAGCAATTAAAAGGACGATGTTTTATGTCGTTCTCAACCTTGTGATTAAGAAATGGTCTATCAATAATAATTGTTTTATTATTTGAAACATGAACGACAATCCAAAATGAAATTAAGAAAATAGTTCTCATGACTTCTCACGTTCAGCCTTTAATGCGTAAAAAATGATTATAAAGATATCACGACACAAACAAGGTTAACAAACAATAAAAGGCTCGAAATAAATACAGTTTCAAAAGTTAGACCATTGGCGTACCCAGAACAGAGCATCATTAAATCATATCGAAATGACCGGTATGACGAGACTGCTTTACACTTTACCAAATAAGTTTAACACGTTTTCATAATCAAGTTGTAAAACATATTAAGCTTCTTAAGATGGTACTTAAAATGTGATTTGAATCGAGAGTTTTGATTTACTGAATGCTGAATCTTGTAAAGCTTTATCAAAAGATTACATGAAGTCTTGAAAATCTGAAAAAAAATAGATTGACAGTTTCATATTGTTTAACACAACAGGGTGAACTAATAAACACTGTTGATCTCAATTTATGTATTTATTGACCTGCAGTGAAATTCATGTGAAAATTGGGATTTTAAAGGCGCTTTATCAAATGATAAATCATTCAGGTGATGGTTCATCGTTATCTTTTCTAGAATTAGCCTTCATGATCTATTACCTATTTGATGATTTTGAATTAATATCGTTTGAAACAATCTACATTGAATAATTCTAAACAAATACAAACGGTTCATATACTTATGCAGCTTTTTCATCCCTCAATAATTTGTATAAACTAATTTCAGATTTGTTTCTTGAAACAGATAGAAGAATCAGGCGGACCGTCGGAAGCACAAAGTGGAGACTCGACACAGGAGGCGATGGGCGGGGCCGAGTGAAGAGGGGCGTGGCTGTGGAATGGGCGTGGCTTAGGAAGGGCGGGGCAAGGAAATTTGATTGGTCTGGTGTTAGGCCTGGGCGGGGATATAAACTTGTCGATACTATGAAGAACTCAAGAAGTAAAATTAGGAAAAATGTTATTCAAAACATTATAAAGTTTAGATAAAAAAAATGTCCTTTAATTAATGATGCAATTGATGAAGAGATACATCATTAATAATTACTTCAGGTTGGGGTGGGGGGTGCGGTGATTTTCATTTAACATTCTTTTTATGATCTCTGGTTGATAATTGCAATATACTTGACATCAAGATGCTTGAACATAAAGGGTGAAGTTTAAGGAAAAAACGACATCGGAGTTTACTCAGTTTAAAAGCCCTGATATAGAAATGAATTGATTATGTACAGACTTGAAGTTGATAAATTTAATACATTCAAATATTACTGATCTTCAACGTCACTATGTTGACGATCTGACAAAGATGCAATTATGTGTAGAATAACAACGTCTTTGCTAATGTCTCACATTTGGACAGTATTTTTTACAAATATTGGTCTTATCAGTGAAATGTACTGGAAACAACACTGCCATATATGAAAGGAGATTTGGTGCTCACAAAAATCTAACTGCCTTAAAATTGTGTTCACTTTAATTTTTCTCTAGAAAAATGTTATGTATTAGTACAGTGTTTATCATTTTAGCAAATTGAACATATGTAGGATTTGTAATCTTTAGATCATTTTCTTGAGTATATTCAATGAAACATAATTTTGATAACACTATATTTAACTTTACAATATTTCATTTCAAATTTCATTTCAGGTAGTTAAATATCTTTTTACAAATCTAATTATGGACTTTATGATTTAATCATCGGTTGGGTTTGCAGCCCCCTTAGTTTCAAAGAAACAGGTTTTCTTAACAAATCTTAGTTCATGCATAGATAAGAAGCAAAACGTACAACCTTTCAATGTTATGATTCTCAGTTGAATAAGTTAATCTATGTTTGATGGGCAACCTTCAGAATTGATTGTTGATTCAGTACATATGCAAATTGTTGATCATTCTGTTCTACCTCACTTAGGGTTCATATCGATATGGAATCATTTGTGGTCAAAGGGAGATAATCTCTTTACAAGGGAGATGACTCATATATGTAGACACATTTTTTATATAGTTCTAATCAAGACTTGGTTACACTGTAAATCGTCATTTGAAGGGAATAATTCAGATGTATATCACAACGTTTATCACCTTAATATTGTTAATGAAATGTCAATAAATATACTTTTATCAGAGACTATATATACTGGATATATAGTCTCTGCTTTTATTTAGGAATATGGTAATTCTGTTCAGAACTTTCAGAAAAAAAACTAATTTGATTAAAATGAATACTAGTAAGTCATATGAATTAATGCAAATCAGAATTCTCTATATCATTAGACGAACATAAACAAATTGAAAACAAGTTAAGGTAGTTAAGATTTTTAAAAGGCATTTAGGCAAATGTTTTTAGAGAACTCTAGGCAAAATTTAATCTATGAAACAATATTCAAGTTAATACTAATGCATTACCTCTCAATGTTTGTTTGGAATTTTTGTTAAGCAAAACTACCTGGTAATATTCACTTTAGTTGAAGTCAGATCACTTTTTGCTTTATGTTTGCAGGAAAACACCCCTCATAAGTAATGCCATGATGCATCTTAGGCTAAAATGAATTAAGCCAAACTATTCTTAAAATTTATTCGTTTATTTTAAGCTCAAAAACTAAAAAAGTTCCTCTTGTTTACCCGTAGTATTGGAGGTGGTCGTTTCATAAACAAATGATGCAAGTTTTGGAAGCTTTGACCAAAATATTTCTGTGGAGATGAAATTGTTAGGGAACAACACATTTAATACAAATGACAAAAGCATCATCTAATCTCATATCTTACTCCAAATATTTTATCCATGCACTGAAGGCATGAAAAAGCTCTATCCTTTGAATTTTATAATCACTAAACTAAGCATATTCTGTTTCTAGTTATTTTAACATTTATGAATACCAAGGCATTTATTTAAATGACAAGCTAAGTGTTAAGGTATGAGCTAAAGATTTGGTCTGATTTCATTAAAATGAGAAGTTTTCTACCTCAGTATATAAAAGTTACAAACCAATGTTACCTTTTTCATATTTCTGAATCTTTTAAGATTTGTACTGTTATAACAGTTTGTGTTAGGACACTGTACCGTATGCTGTACTGTAATGCATAGATGTTTGTGTGAAATAAGTATACTGGTATGCTTATATATGGGAACAATGTCATGTCTGGGAATTTGTGTTCAAAGAGTTATCATTTTTAGATAAGCATTTTAAGGTCTAAAGGTCCATTTCAGAGTATAAAGATAAAAAGGGAAGTAATATCAAGTGAACAATGTGATTTTTTAAAAGATTTTTAACTGTATGGTCAAATTTTTAAATTAGTATTGCTTTAAAAAAAGTTTACCGTAATTGTGGTGAACCAAAAAGACTTTTTCATTAGACTAGTAATTTGATATCCTATGATAGATTTTACAAAGTACTATCATAAACAAGATGGATAAATTTATGTTTTTATGATTTGAAGGTACATCTTTATCCAGTATATGCTTTATAGAATCTATATAAAAGGCCATTGTCTTGAATTGGATGTTATGTGTTCATTTATGGTTCAATGTCTCCAGTTATAGTTGAATCAATACACATACTTGTACTTATATAATTTTATTATTCTTAGATATATTTGCATATGGTTTTTCCTTTAGTGTTTTTAGTTTCGTTGATTGTGGAAGGAATTATTTCAACTAAGTTTAGGATAAAATATTTGAAAAAAATTGAAAATGATATTGTTATGATAATTTTTCTTCTATATTGGCAAACATATGCTAATTCATTTGTAAAGTTTGATGTCATGAGAAGATTTTCAGATTTAGTAACTTTATTTTCTTATAATTAAACATGTGAAATTTTCAACATCAGGGTTGCAGGACAACTCAAATTTAAGTGATGTAATAGTTAATTTTTTACAAAATGTTTGGTCTTATAGAAAATCTTTTTAATTAGAGAATCAGAAAATATTTGCTAAAATATCCCAATCCTTGCAATATTTGCAAGGTAAAATCTTGTATATATATGTAGGTTTTGTGGTTTGTAAATAATAGCACAAAAGACATTTATTGAAAATTATGTAATCTCATACCCCAAATTATATTTGTTGACATATTCTGTTGATTTTATATGTGTTTGTTATGAATATGTATCAAGATAAATATAAATAAAAAATGTGAAAAAAGTTATGAAAAAGAAATATATTTGCATAAAAAAGGTAACCCGGTATTCATAAAACCATCGGATAACATAATAATTTACCCATACCTTTGGGCAACAATGCCATGCATTATTGAGATCTTTTTTTTTTTCAAATATTTTGATCATGAAGGAAAATTAAAGATTTGTTCAGATCAGCAAGTTATATGGATTGACAACATTAAACATTGACAATTCATAAAAATGTTTTCTCCATGAAATTTTACACACACAAATGTTTTGGTGAAAATTACCCTTAAAAAACTATGTGATGTTTTTGTATGTTTCCTCACGGTCTTGGTGATGAAGTATGGTAACATATGGACCAATCAGAGACTATTGCCAATGCTAACAATGCATATACTTCTTGTAGCTGCTTATGTGTGTAGACTTCCTTTTGATATGCTTTTGTTTTCTCCATCTACTAACTCCAACCTTTTGCAGAAGTAACATGCTGACTTTATATATTATTGCACTGATAATTTTACTTTTATGAATTAGAAATTATAATGGTAATAATACCTATTTTAATGTTCATAATCTTTTTTTTGGGTTCAAGCTTATAAATGTATTGATTTCTTAGTTTGGAAAAATAATGTTATATTTTTCATTATTTTCTATAAAGATTAAATTGTTTGAAAGAAAGTTTTTCCTCAAAGGATGAATAAGCATAATAAGCTTAAATAGAAATAAATCGAATTTTGTGTTCATATTTGAAGAAAAAATGTACAATTTTACAATATGTATCTTTCCAATCAATCTTTTGATAAATAGTTTATGTGAAATTATTATAATTTTCAATAAACTTTATGTGACCAAGAAATTTTGTAAAATGAAAGGAAAAGAGTTTCAACTGTTTATAAGATTAAAATGAAACAATATTATTTCCTCAACTTGCTTTGTTTCTGAAGTTACAATTATTGAAGTTCACACATCAGAACTGTTAAAAAATTGTTTCTTGATTACTGCTGAAAAAATAAATGGCATTGGCTTTGCGGATTTACACAGTTTGCACAGTGTTTTAAGTTTATACCTCCATGAACTTTATAAACTTTGAAGTATATTCTTAGTTAACATTAAATCAATATATCAATCTTATGCTGGCTTCTTTCAACAATTGTCATGAATATGATTCTACGCTTGTGTACACATGATCAGTCTTGGCAAAATTAATAATCAAGTTAATTATAAAAGTATAGAGCCCTTACAATATTGGCGCCACTTGATAACTTTCCATTTGCAATTAACCAATGGTTATTATAGGCAAACATGTCTCTCCCATGATTATCAGTATCATTCCTAGACTAAATAAAAACAATTTGAAATCAATTTTATTTTATTTTGGAGATTTATAAAATCCTAGTAAGTGAAATAATAATGTTAATTTTTTTTCAAAGATTGCAAACTAAAGCTTTTATCCTAAAAATGTATATAACCAAGGCTCATGTAAAAATTATTTCACATTTCAAAAATCTCCAAAGGACTCCAAAGGACTATACTACATCAGATTTTCAGTTGATTGAAGCAAACACTGGGTCAATATGTTGATTAATAATGATGATGTGTAGATTACAAGTATGAAGTGTTCTTGCAGATTTCATATATTTTTGTACATGTATGATAATGCAGGTTTCTACTGGAGTGATTGATCTAGACTGGTGTTAAATGTCGAGTGTCGGATGAATACATGAATCTTAACATGAATAAATCCTGTTATGTTTATAATATATTTGTTTTTGTGTTGATTGATTTTACTTTCTTTACAGAATTCCTTTCTGTTGATAGACCAAGCAATCCCAATCCCTTTTGGAATTTCTTTCAAAACTCTTTTCAATAGATAACCCCCACCCCTTTTTATAATTACTGGAACCTCTAATGTAGGTAAGCGCATTTTCTCCCCACAGAGGTAGATCAAATCATAAAATGTTGATCTTACCTCTGTTAGGGTTATACCAAATCTGCGGTTTTTGGCAGTTGGCCCTCGTGGAAAAAAATTGCACCAAAATCCATTGAACTTTTTTTAGCAAATGACAATACTTTTCACATGGTGGTTCATTTTACAATGCTTTTGCCATGATTCAGTAGCCAAAATGATGATATAGGACAGCATCGCTGATTGCACAACTAACTTTGATTGCTTCTAATCAGGCATCTCTCATTGTGGCCCACAAAGTCGGCTAGTTTGAACAGTGGCAAGATCAACATTTCATGACTTGATCGGCCTCTGTAGGGAGAGAATGCTGCTAACCTGTAAATAAATATAATGGTGCATAATAGGCCATTTGAAGCTGTATTAAAACTTGACTGTCGTAGTGCAAATGGGTTCAGAAGTCTATAAAATAGCTCCTACACAACTTTTAACAAAAACAGGTAACAAATAATCTATACCACTATTTTTTGTTTTCAATGAATAAAAGCATCCTTTAGCAGCAAACATTAAAATCATTCTCTGATATGGCATCAAGGACATTTTTTCCTTTAAACAAATATGAATGATAAAACAAACAAGAAATTGGAATTTCAAAAATAGTTTTAATTCGCACAAAACATGCACATCCAGGTTGAAAATTGTCAATCAAAAAGAAAGAGACTAGATCTTTCAGTCATGCAAAAAAGCACACACAAAAAGTAATTATGTAAACAACTGAAGATAAATAACAAAACTTGGATTTGAGTTTAACAATAAATAACAAATATTATAAGTGAATTAATTAAGATAACTCTCAAAAGAAAGAAAAATAAATAAATATATCATTTCAAATAAGGTCGGATGATTTGAAAAAAACATGAGCAAATATAAATAAATAAAATAAAGTAAAAGTTGAAAATTGTGACTCATACGACAACAAAACATCTCAATTGGTCCCTTGCTGAAATAATATATAACAGATCTTTTACAATTGTTAACAATTTAATATTTCATTGATTGTAAAGGAAAAGATGTTTTCTATTACATGAAATGGAAATATAAAAAAAATCAACATAAATTATGAGATATGAAAAGATTACCGGTAGTAACATATGAAATGAAAATTATCAATATCCACAATGAAGTGATTAGTAACTTGAAAAAAAGAGCCCAAGAAAGTTTCAAGATGTTGTCCCTCTCATATTTATCTTTATCCTATTAGAGAATGAAGTACTCATATGTGCTTATTTCTTGCACTGTAATTGATGATTTTTGAAGTTTTATGTTGTTATTATTTTTAAGCAAAAAGTAAGAATTGAAAAATGATTCAATATGTGAAAACATGGCTTATAAAATTTGCCAATAGCTAGTTTCATTCTCCTTTCTTTTCTTTTACGAGTGGGACAAAACTAACAAATTAGGAAAAGATAAAAAAAAAATTGTCAATGAAACATGACAATGGCAAAGTACCTTGTTTTATTATGCAATTTTAGTTGACTGAAGTGAAAACAATATATGGAATAAATCTTTCTGCACAACTTACACTTCTCTGAACATGTTATATATCACAGAAACTGTAACAGATTTTTTAACACAACAGAATGTAGCTATAACAAAACAGAATGAATATATATCACAACAGAATGTATATATAAATACTGAAAATAACAATAGGTATCACAGAACAATTGTGCACAAATATCGGTACATGTTCTATACATACCATAACAAATGGTACTAATAAGTGGGAACTGTTACATGATACAGAGGGCTATGTCATATTACAAGGGTATGGACCATTGAGTTGTGACAATACAGGCATTCTCCCGTTCTCTCCCCTCAGAGGCAGATCAAGTCAAGAAATGTTGATACAGCCTCTGTTCTATTACGCCGAAATCCAGCAGTTTCCCCTAGCGGACAAAATTTGCACCACAATCCATTTGAATTTCTTTGTCAAATGACAACGCTTCTCGCATGGAAAGGGTGGTTCATGTCACAATGCCTTTGTTATCATTTAGTAGCCAAAATGATGATTTAAGAACAGCGTAGCTGACTGCACAAATAATTTTGATTGCCTCAAATCAGGTGTCTCCCATTCTATCCCACAAAGTTGGTGTAATATAACAGAGGCTGTATCAACATTTCTTGAATGATCTGCCTTTGTGGGGAGAGAATGGCATTTTCCATATATTCCAATATGTGTAACAGAATTGAATAATAATTTTTTGTATGATACATGTCACAATATAAGTTTTTAAATAAAAAAAATCAAGTAAAATATGACAGATAGCCTTTTTTCAAAATGATATGAACAATCTTGAATGTCCAGTCATGTATTATGATACAGAAGACATACACATACATAGTCTGATAAGTACCCTAATTCTTTCTACTAGAATAAAATATCACAACTCGAGAATGTTAACAAAAACAAATTGGTTCTCTTTGAGACTTTCTTTAAAATTCTTTTAACTCTTAGGTTTTCTTAAACATACTTTAAATATTTCTAAAAGCATGATTTTTAACCTTTCATAAATATTGACATTATAATATATATTATTACAACACAATATTATGAGCACACATTGCACAAGCTTCACAAGGACATACTAAAAACAATCATACTTTTATCATGAGATTTCCTTACAAATAACAAATAGCAATATAAAACCTTTGGGGCACACATTAAATCAATATTGTTATGCAAAACTCCTAACTATCCCTCTCTTGTCTGAGTACATAGCTAATTTCATCACACAATATTCTAAAATTCATTTTTAAATCCAAAGACTTACATCGTTGTTAGACTTGGTGCACACTATTTTTAACTTTCTTGCGATGCATCATGAAAAGTACCCTACATGTCCATACTATGCAATCTGATACTTTGAAAATAGGTGCTGCACCTAATTTTGACAAATTGCAAACAAAACTGAATTGGGAGTCCTTTCTGATGTCTTATTTTCCATTTCCATGGAGGTTAAGCGTTATTCTGACATCATTTTGAGCAATAAATCCAAGATCTTCTATTTGATATCGTATAGAAACATTTTTTGATATTACTGCTGCAAATATCTAGGTGTAGACATTCCTTCTTTTCATGATTCAAAATGTTCAGAAAATTTTATCCTTATCTTCCTCTTCCAACAACAGCATAACTATGTAGTCTTCTATTTCTGGCCTATGTCAAATAGACATTTTCATTAAAATCCTATGATTAATGTGAAGTGTATGCATAAAAAACCAAATGCAATGCATCACCTGACTCATAGTAAGGAAAATTCGACTAGTTTGCATTTAAACTTTCGTAATGAAAAATAATACAAATGAACAATGTTTGTGTAGGTTGATAATATACATAACTATCAGTGTAAATATTCTTTGATTTACAATAATAGAGTGGTGAAAATTTGAAAATTGGTTATATGCAACAAGACTTATTTCATAATGAATATAAATGAATTGTGACCAACTTATAAGAAAAACACAGATTCTTCTGTAAAAATTAAGATGTGACCATATATCTATAAAAACCAAACCAAATATTCAATGTGATTTGCTAACCTTTCAATGGGATGCTCATTGGAAACAAAGTAGATGAAATGTCATTTTCTTATCGAAATGTCTTTAACAGGAGATATGTCTCCACTGTATTATATAAACATCTTTTATTTTGAAAGTGAAGCAAATTATTGTTTATAGGTGCACATCATTTGACTGTCTGGTGATGTCTTAGATGCTGTTTAAAGGCATTTGGTTAATCAGTGAAATAAGACGTAGGATAAGGATATTGTAACCCATGTCAGTGTTGAGATTATTGCACATCTGTCCCTGAGTGGGAGAACACTGTAGGCAGAGTGTGATAGTATTCATAGCAAATATAAACAAAAAACATGTCACAAAATTCACATTAAATACTTCATAAGAACTTCATGATAATATCTTGATTCTCAATTGGAATTTCAAACAATCATTAATATTTTTTTCTTAGTTCCTGAATGCTCAACTTTTAGTAATTTTGGAGACACTTAAAATTTTCAGTTATCTTTTTCGATCCATGTAAAATTTCTTCATTATGTTAACATAACATAACAGTAAGAACATAAATGTTGCAGTTAGGCTCAACAAATTGCCTCAGTACTACCGTCAGTCCAGAGCATGACTTTCAATGGATTTGATGCTCTAAATGCAGTGTCATAAATTATTCTGTTACTGGTACAAATTAAAGGCTGAATAAGACACAAACAGATCTTGCTAAATAAATTATGCATATAAAATGATGGCGCAAAAATACTTGAGGATGTATAAGTTTCACTTGCAATTAAAACTTGATGCCAATCAATCAAAGATCATTATTTCACCTAAAAAAACAATCAATTGAAAAATATATATTGACGACTTATAGTCTGAAAAACAATGGTTCTCTTTTCAAAGAGTAAGACCACTTTTTGACTTAGTTATTCAAACATCAATGGACCATCTGTATTGATTTGCTTCTTAATCATCAAGTGCCAATGATGTTAAGTGGCCAATTCTTAGAAATATAACACTGAATAAAACAGGGAATGATAAAGAATGGGTCAAAACCTTAACGTAGTCTATCTATCTGGACCTGCAGTTGTCCACCTTGGTAAATGTAAATTTTTCTAGCCATTTAGAAATAATATATTAATATATTGTTCAATGACAACAATGATTAAAAACTGAGGAAAAAAATTAATAAGCCTTGTTCCATGTATGGAATCCTCTTGCAAATGATATACAGATTTACAATTTTTTTAACCCTCTGACCTATCAGAAGAAGTGTTACATAATCTGGAATCTTCTGGCCAATCAAATGAAGTGTAAGATCAAGGCGAGTGATTGGACAGATTGTGAGAGCTGCTGTTTGAGATGTAGACTGGGAGATCATCACAACTCAGAGTGCATGGAAGTGAGGCGGTGACTCGGGGAGTCTGGAGGGCTCGGACTCTGAAATGAAGAGGAGGTGTATTAAGATACAGGTAAAAGATAAAAAGATTATCAAAATAGATAATCAAAGCTCTTATGAGCAGCAAATTTCCAAGAAAACAAATAAAATTTTAAGTGACCAATCACATATTCTTTTTTCGGAATATTCTTGGCTACCTTCAGGACGCAGACTGCGCATGCCGACTGGGAGAACAAACAGGTTTCGCTACTCTTTTATTCCAAACAGTGTTCGTTCCTACAATGAGCAGTTATTGATTAATGTCATATTTCTGTTTTAGTCAGTGAATGTGAGTGTGACTAAATCGGATGTGTTCATGTTTATTTAGACAAATCTTATGCATAATAATATTATCATGTACATTTAGTTTGCTTTGTTTGTAACTGGAGAACTGTATATATGATGTAAAACAAATTTCCCTTGGAACAATAAAGACATTATCTTATCTTATCTTATCTTAAGTACCTAAAACCAGTCATCGATTCTAATTTGTCATCTGGGGGGTCATTTATGCCAATTAGGAAAAGAACTGACCAGAAACAAAGGGAAAAGTATTCTACTGAAATATGCATAGTTTGAAAGGCATTCCAAGAAGCAAAGATGTATTTATGTCTTTGCAAGAACCAACAAGAAAGTAATACGGAATCTTGACATTAGGTTCCTCCATCTGAAGCCTGAATATGAAGCCTCATATGCTCCTGACATGACAAAGTAAAATAGAAGTGAGATAGTGCGGTACCTCCATGCGGAGTCTCATCTGCTGCTCACGCTCCTCCTCCAGTAGTTCAGACTCCCAGTCCCCGTCCTCGTCTCCAGGGTCGAAGCTATACAGCGGCATCAGGTGGTGGCGCAGTCGGTCTAGTCTATAACACGATCATGGCCTTCACTTAAACATTACCTTAAGTGTTATATGAAACATTTTTTCATTATTGAATCATGCTAGGTTCTGCTTTAGTGTTATCTCTCAACTTAGATAATAATCCCCATTTGTTAAATACATGACAATACAGTAGAACACGGATATAGTGAACTCGGATATAGCAAACAATTTGGATATAGTGAAAAGTTTTTTAAGTCCCGTCAAAAGCCTCATGCATGGCGTCCAAACGTGAGTAGCGAACACTAGATATAGCGGACTAAATTCTCTGGTCCCTTGGAGTTTGTTGTATCCGAGTTCTACTGTATATTTTAGAAATGCACTAACCTATTTTTCTTGAGCACAAACACAATCTGAAAAAGAAAAACTTACCATATAACATTAATTTGTTTAGCATATCAAAATCAAATCTTTATTTCAAAGTGACCTCCTCATTTGCTTGCTTCCTTTCATAGGACAAGTGAAATGTTTAGTTAATAAGGACGAATGTTGATGGATGTCAAGCTCTTTTTTCCGAAAACACGACATTTCCATTATGCTTGTAAACAATACAAGAAGCTGTATGAAAACATTGTGTTCTCAGAATGGAGATGTTATCATCAATAAACATTTGTCCTTATTTGACTTTAACCTTGCAGATGTCACTCAAAGAATGTAAATAGTTAGCTAAACTATGTTCTAGTCATTTGAATAATAAAGATGATCTGAAACAATAACTTATGTGTGCAAATACATTAAGCAAACTTTTTTTATTTTCATTCCCTTTGCAAGATTTTTGAACAACTCATGGACAAGAATTTGCTACTACTTTACCATTATAATGACAAGCCCTATGAAAATTACAGATCCTATAGGAATAAGGACATAGGCCAGGACTTTTCCTGTTGACTTTTCATCGTCCGAGTCTGTGGGTGAAGTGGTCACTTCTGTTGTAATGTTCACTGTGGTCACCATTGTTGCTCGACCTTCCTTCTATGAAACTGGTGTCATTTCTTGTTGAACTGTTTCACAATTCATTTTGAATGATCCTATGCCGAAGTTCTAAAATATGAAATATCATTTTGTTGAAAAAACAATCATAAAAAAAGTACATTGTTTACACACAAATTGGAACTGCTTTTTGAGAGGCATCTAAGAAAACTTTCAGAGAAAAAATGATTATGAATAGTCAATATCTTATTGTTAACTACTTAATTGCAGATATTAGTAAAGCTAGAGCCAATATCCAGATGAAACATACAAAGCTGATTTTATAAAATTGTAACAATATACATCTTATACCTATGGCTTGTGTATTATATTTACTTTTCACCACTGATTTTAAATGTTTTGCAATATGAAATATGTAAAGACATATAATCAGTGGTGGAAAATAAATATTTGCAAGAATGAAGATATGTGTCATGATTGACTGTTATCATCATTGACATGGTCAACAACTGAAATGTATTCATGAATAAATAGAAAATACATGAAATACCTTAGGTTCCAAGATTTCATTTATGTTTCCCCCATTTTGTTTGAAGGTGGTAGCAACTGCGGCAACTGCAAATAATGTGTTGGTCTACATTAACATGAATAAAAGATGTCTACAGCGTTACCTGATCACAATGACATTGATCTTAGAGAACTAATAACCAGTCATGCTTGCAATTAAATGATCCAGAACTTTTTATTGAAGGATTGATCAAATTGCTGAATATCTTGCTCATTATCAGCACAGTTCATCGTTGAATCTGAAACTGACATTTCTGTTTCAATATAAATTGCTTTTGCTATTTTCACTCTGAATTTGATCAACTAGCAGACACAACTTGAATATTTGACCTTTACTGCCTTAGCAAGTATTCATTATGGTAAATTATAAGGATAAAATACAATCTACTGAGGGCATTACTATATACAATGGCACTGTGCCAGCAACTGTTCAGATGTCATAAATCGCGTCGTCTAGATCGAATAATTAATATTCCATATTTCTGGTTCTAGCAGTTTTAGTAACATTGGGTTTGGAACAAGTTCAAATTGTCAAAAGCGGTTCATAATATATTTGAAGCATTCAAATGGAATGATAAACACGATAAAAGATACCACGATGCGACAAATTACACTACAAACGATCTTACCCCAAGCAAACAGGAGTAAGCGAGAGAATGATGTTTGCCTAGCAGACAGCTTGTAAACAGGAAATGATAGGAACCGGAAATGGCCTCTCCCATGATGCAACGGGCAATATGTCAGCGCCCATGCGGCATGTAAACAATCGGAATGATAAAATTCAAATCTTCTGCTTAGTGATATAATCTATGTTGTCATGATAGCTTTTACTCTTATTATTCCTCATATCTAAATATATAAAAAAATTAGAAGTAATATTACGCACGGTGACTCAGTTGAACTATTCTAATCTTAGTTTCAGATAGACACTTGTCAACTTGACTTCAACTGAGTCAGTGAATGTGTGGTAGTGATATCATCAACTCTACTTAATCTACACTATTTTCAATCCAATGTCAGGGTCTTTAAAATTGACCACTATATCAAAATTCACAATAAATAACATTCTTTAAATGATGAATAGTAAATGTGTACCAGTAAAATACTTTTGTGTGTGTGCAGAGAGCGATACTAGTTCAGATAATCTAAACTTTGCTTTATGTGCGATAACTGCGTCGACGTAGGAAGACGTGTAGCATGCTGGACTAAGAGCGATTCCGTAGATTGGATATTATCTGATAATACTTTTAACTGATAGGATGAGTTCTCTGAGACTTATAACAAGACTCATACCTGTTCATAGGTGTTATTTCTACACTTGTGTTCTCCAAATTGAGAAATTTTGGACACATGCACAAACAACCCCTGTTGTAAAGAAAGCATCATCCAACTTGAATGACATCGGCTCAACACTCATAAAGGGATTTTGCAGTTTTGCAGAGGAAAAAGAACATAATTTACTCAGTGTGAATGCTGTTGTTGACAAATATGCCGGTATTCTGGCTGACCAGTCAATACCAGAAGCCTGGGAATCTGTTGAATTATTTGTTGCTCATGTAATGGGAAAATCAACTGTAAGTTTATCAGAGTGCATTCAATAATTTGGCAGTTATATTGGTTGTCTTGAAAATTCATTTACTTATGTGACCATATATTTTATTCTTATCCTAAAATGAATCTTTCAATTCTTAAACTGCTTTAAAAGTTTAAAATATCTCAGGCATTGTAAGTTGAGTGAATGAAAAATATTGAATAAATTGTTGACAAAACAAAAATTACTAAGAGCTAGGAACTATGTTTTCAACTAGTTTTGAACTCCAATGTTTTACCTTGCATATTTCTTTTGAAGTTGCATGGAGTGTCTACACACCAAGAACTATCTTTGAGTCAAGTGGACAAAGTTAAAGTGATGGTGAGACAGCGTTTAGAAAGGTAGAAAAGAATTACCGTTACTGTTATGTTATGAGTTGCTCTGAAATGAATTACGGTAGTTGTGTATGACTCATCCATAAAAGGAAAGGCAGTGGAACATTTTTTTTTGAAAACTAGTGTATATCTAAATTAATTTAAGGAAGCTGTAATCCATGCTATACTCCATATCTGATCTTGTGCTTCATTTATGTCTATTGTATACCTTTTGCCTCTGCATCTAAAGTAGATACATATGTCATTCTATATCCCCTACAATTCAAATCTTGAACACATGGGATTTTAATGTTTATGTATGTTCTATCAATTTTAGCTCATCTGGCCTGTAAGGCCCGATGGGCTTATGGCATGGCGTCCGGCGTCCGTCCGTCCTTCCGTCCATCCGTCCGTAAACTTTGTGGAATTTCGACTTCTTCTCCAGAACCATAAGGCTTAGAAAGCTGAAACTTTGTGTACAGACTCCTTGGCTAGTGAGGATTATAAATTGTAGCTTTGGTGGCCCTGTGACCCCTAATAAGGGCCACAGATGCCACGCCCTAAACACCTATTTTCATCTTCTTCTCCAGAAGCATAAGGCCTAGAAGGCTGAAACTTTGTGTACAGACTCCTTGACTAGTGAGGATTATGAATTGTAGCTTTGGTGACCCTGTTGCCCCTAATAAAAGCAACATGAACGTCCTTAAAATCTATTTTCATCTTCTACTCTTGAAGTATCAGGCCTAGAAAACTGAAACTTGACACCTATATACTTAATTTTATGATTGGTGACCTCGGGCCCCTACAAAGGTGGAATCACATTGGCCACACTCTACAGCATAATTGATAATGAAGCCTGATGAGCTACAGAGCCTTTTTCATAACAATTCATTGAAGGAATGGGGTTTCAGATTTTGTTTTGCATGAATAGAAGATTACAGATCTACTTCAATAGATTTTGTGAATTAACTTTCTTTATAGGGAACCAGTGCAGTATATCATTGGAGAATGGGATTTCTGTGATCTTGTTCTCAAAATGAGACAACCAGTCTTCATTCCAAGACCAGAAACTGAGGTATACTGCTATAGTTTTGCAACTCAAAAACAGACTTCATTGAAATGTGGTATGTTCAACAATCATTCATTATGTATTTTCATGCCTTCTACCGAGTTTTAGATTGTTTCCATCAAAACACATGTTACAATACAGTTTCCAGAGCAATTTAACTAAGGATTAAAAAAAACAAATTAGTTTGGATAATTCATTCGTAGGACAGCTTTGGGCTGTTCTTGACTTGACTATATTCATCTATTGCGTAATATTTTAACACTTTCCTAAAAGGTGGGGGGTCTCTACTTTTTGTTATTGATATAAATATTTTGTTAAAACAATTTTTTTCAGGAGCTTGTTGGTTTCATTAAGTCACATCTAAAGAAGAAGGGGTTGCAGAAATGTCGCATATTGGAGGTTGGCTGTGGATCAGGGGCAATAACTCTTGCACTTCTAAAAGAATTCCCTATGGTAAACATGTTAAAAATTCTTTTCATGTCTTTATACATCTCTCAGCAGTATTTCACAAATATTTCATATATTGTTAACTCGCCAACCCTCAAACTATAGTTTCATCATATTTGACCCTATTTACCACTAACCTGAAAGGTAATTTAGAGAAATGTGTATCATTGCTATGAAGCGAAAAGCTTATCTATTCATTTCCAAAGTAATAGTAAAACCACCATCTGATTTGGATGAACTTTGTGAAATGTACCATACGACTCTCTCAGGCCTTCTGGATGAACATCCACCATCAGTCTCCAAAACTGTGAGAGTAAAATCATCCTTCCCATGGTACTCTAGCAGAGTACGCTCAGCCAAGAGGGAACGGCGTATTGCAGAACGGAAGTGGAGGCAATCAAAACTAGAGGTTCACCGACAAATATATAGGTCCTGCAGAAACCAAGTTACAAAACTCATCCGAAAATCAAAAACAGAATATTGTGTGAAAAAGATCACTGGTTTGGAAAGTAGATCTGAAGCTATGCACAAGTTTCTGTCGTCGCTTCTAGGAAAGAAGAATAGTAACTGTCTACCAAAAGCAGAGAGTTTACCAGATCTTGCAAACAGCTTTAGTCAATATTTTACTGAGAAAATATCTAACATTCAAAATCAGATTAGAAGTGAGACTGAAGAAGATCCAAACTCGTCAACGCATAAGTTTGATGGTTCTGTCTTTGAACCATTCACAGAAGGGGAAGTAATCAAACTTGTCAAGGATAGTAAGCCAACAACATGTGACTTGGATCCTATTCCGACCAAACTTCTGTTGGAATTTACTGATGTCCTTATCACCCCAATAACTAAACTTGTAAATTTGAGTATTACCTCAGGCGCTGTTTCTACACCCCTGAAAGAAGCAGTCATCCGACCATTGGTCAAGAAGACAGGATGTGATGAAAATGACTTAAAAAATTACCGTCCCATCTCCAACTTACCCTTTCTATCAAAACTTGTTGAAAGGGCTGTGAAAGTGAGACTAAACTCCCATGTGACAGAACAAAAACTGATGGAAAAATTCCAGTCTGCTTACAGACCACGTCATAGCACGGAAAAGGCACTCATTCGTGTTATGAATGACTTACTTTGTTCCGTTGACAGTGGAAAGATTGCCTTACTGGTACTTCTTGACCTCTCGGCCGCTTTCGACACTCTTGATCACCAAATACTTCTGAAACATCTTGAAGTGTCATTTGGAGTCACAGGAAGGGCACTGTCATGGTTTGCTTCATACCTCAGCGGTCGACAGCAGGCAGTTATCATCAGAGATCAAAAGTCACGGAAAACTCCTTTATCCTGTGGAGTACCCCAAGGGTCAGTTCTGGGACCAGTGTTGTTTACACTTTACACCAGAGATCTTGGCGATGTCATCAGTACCCACGAAGTCAGTCACCACTTTTACGCAGATGACACCCAGTTGTCCGATTCATGCACTCCAAATACCGCAGATCTCATGTGCAAGCGAATATCAGATTGTACAGGTGATGTCAAAGCTTGGATGACATCGCATTTGCTCAAACTGAATGAGACGAAGACTGAGGCGTTGCTGGTTGGCACGAAGAGGAATCTGAATCAAGTCATGACAAGCTCCATTACAGTGTGTAACACTGTCATTCCTTTTTCAAAATCTGTCAAAAATCTTGGACTTCACTTGGACTCGGATCTCTCCTTGAAGACTCATATAGATAAAGTCTGCAAATCATGTTATTTCCACTTACGAAACATCAGCAGCATGCCCTTGTCCGCTCTCTAGTTCTTTCCAAGTTAGACTACTGTAATGCAACATTCTATGGACTTCCCGAAAATCTGCTAACAAAACTTCAAAAAGTGCAAAATTCTGCTGCTTGAATAGTAAACAAAGTTCCCTCCGGAGTCCACATAACGCCGGTTCTTCAAACTCTGCACTGGCTACCAGTCAGGGGCAGAATCGAATTCAAAGTCCTGAGTCTGGCCTACCAGTGTTACCACCATACTGCTCCAGAGTACCTAGTTGAGCTTGTCAGTAAGCATAATCCAACCAGAGCGCTCCAATCGGCAGATCAACACCTTCTGAACATTCCCAGGCAGAAACTCAAAGCTTTTGGATTCCGATCTTTTAACTACGGTGCTCCTCAGCTGTGGAACCAATTGCCCACTGAACTAAAACTGTCACCCTCAATTGACTCATTTAAAAGCTCCCTGAAAACCAACCTGTTCAGAAAGTATTTCAACTGAGAGCACTAAGTTCATTGACTCTCACTGTTCCAATAACTTTTAAATACTTGCTTTTATCTTATATATATTTATCATGTAGCGCTTTGAGCAGACTTCATTGTCTGGAATTCAGCGCATTATAAATACACATATTATTATTATTATTATTATTAATACAGCTATCTATGTTTTTCCCTTGTATATGCACTTTAGCACATTCATGTAGTGATTTTTCACTTATACCTTAATTTCATGCACACTTTTAATGTTGTGGTACTGACCACTTACATTCACCTTTTCATGTGTTGACCTCATACATGTACTATGCTCGGCTCTCATTAATGGCTTTTCTACATCTTCATTAACTGCTCCTCTTTAGTTTTCCAAATGTTTTCCATGTGTCAGGGCCACTACCTCACCCAACTGTGACATTTCCTCTCAGGGGTAGTGACCAGCAAACTTTCTGTCCAAATTTGTACCGGCAGTTATGTTTCATTTAGTCATTTTACTGAATAAAGCTTTATTAAAAAAAGAAAATAAAGGTAATACAGCTATCTAGCATGCAATTATTTTCATTTCGCTACCAAGCTTTTTAATGATTAAGTTATATTCCCAGTTGCACGCAGTTGCTATAGACAAGACAGAAACAGCCTGTCAGCTTACAGATGTGAATGCAAGAAAATGTGGACTTTTAAGCAGACTAGATATTTTCCACAGAGACTTGAATGAAGGTACTTGGGTTGTTTCTCTCCACAACAATTTAGTCTTTTCTATTCTTTGAATATATGGTTAATTGTTATGATTGACTGTTTTGAAAAAGATGTTCAGTTTTCATATATAATCAAATTTAGCAATGAAATCAGTTGCTGTACATATTAGATGTCAAATCTCTTTGAAGCACTCCTAAAATCATTCAATTCTCCCCATAGTTGCACTACTGATATGTCTGTCGAACTGTTAAGAAATTCATTGAACCGAGTTCCAAAAGAATTCTCCCTGGAAGTCTTATCTAACTACTGGCCATTCGGACTACCGTGTAAACTTATTTTATATTTTTGAGCTAGGCAAAAAAGTTGATGTTATCATATTTTCTGTTAAATGTAGTTTTTTTTATTACAAATGGGTAATCCTATTAATAGTAATATTTCAGCATATTGACTACAGTTTCCCTTAGGCAATGAAAATAGTGCTAATTCTTGGCCAGAGAGGTAGAAGAGAAAAGATATTCTGCTGGTGGCCAGTGCATATGGGCTTGTTTTATTACCCAATATGTGATACTATATCCTCCCTATATTCTTCACTCCTAAAATTTCAAGTCAAATGTATTTATGTTTATCAATATCAGTATATTATATATATTATATATTTAGAAAATTAAAATCATACCTGTATTGGCAAGATTAGGTAGTTATTAATTCATATATCATATTTTTTTCAGATGTAAGTGACCTGGGTCAGTTTGATCTGATAGTTAGTAATCCTCCTTACATCAGCACTACAGACATTGGTCAGCTTGACCGACAGGTCAGCAGGTATGGATATTTTTGGCAGTATATATGAGTTGAGTTAAGAAAATTGTCTTCATTGTTATCTTTTTAAGACATGCCTTTGATTACATAAGACAATTGAAATATTACACATCATAATTAGTTTCCAAATAGCAAACTATAATGAGTCACTGAAACACAAACTCAAGATTTTGCCTAAAAGATAAGAATAAAGATAAGGTTTATTGTTGCATGTAAAAGGTTAACAATGTCTGCAGGTATGAAGACCGAGGAGCCCTGGATGGCGGAGAGGATGGTCTGGATGTGGTAAGGATCCTCCTGGACAAGTCCTCAGCACTCCTCAAACCTCATGGGTGAGTGGTGGAGTCTCCTAGACTCAAGCTTGTTAGTTTAGTTGATAACTGAGATAGTGTCAATCTCATTGAAACCAGATGGATTACTTCATTGTGTGTTTGTTCTTGATTGTGATACAAACATTACTATGTTCAGTTTCTATCTGATATTACATCAAAGAAAGGGATTTTGGGAAATATTCCTGTCTTGTCCTAAAACAACTTCTCTGATGCATTGCTGTTGTATTGAAGAAGCTAGTATTAGATAACTATTGTGTTGCAGTACACTATGGCTGGAAGTGGACACTGTCCACCCTGCTATGATCCAGCAGATGGTCTCACATGGTCACTACCCGGGGCTGCAGTACAGGTGCTCATTACAGGACTTCACCTCCAGGTAGGTAGCTTGCACAGAACCTTCTTTCTTTGTTCATAATAAAATGACTCGGACTATGCTTGATTTCAGGGTTATAGTCATCAAAATGAAATCAAACCTTACACCCCTATTATTTTCTGATACACAATACTGTACACATGGTTAATAAGCAACCAACATTCTAGACTATGATGCTGAGGTTATAAGTACATATAATTGCAAGTCCATGACTTGTAGAAAGAAGTGATGATTAAAGAAAACAGATGAGGTCACTTGACAGGACAATGCTCATATCATAAACACAAAGAGGTGTAAGTTACACAACTACATTTCAATTCGATTTTCTTTTTGTTCCTTTATCCTAATGGAACAACTGTTTAGTGTATTATCATCAATTTTATTTAAATGTATGAAGCATAATTTTAAGATTTGTCTTTTGAGGCCACCACACTTCTATATAAACCTTATGGCCTATAGTATGTTAACAAGTTGTCATGTGTAGGTTTCCATTTTGTGCTTTCAACTTCTTTAGATTTATCTCTTGAATGTAAGGTATATTTGTTCTGACAACAGATTATTGTCTTTTGTTTTATGTCATTCACAAGAGATTGTGTTGAAAAGGTGTTCAATTGTTAAATAAAGTATCTCGAACATTTCTTTACAGACCAAGATTCTGTGTGCTTCAAGTATCAGAGGGACCCACATGAAAACCAATCAAATCATTGAATTGACTTCAAATGGAAACTCTCAAACTCTGGAGAGATGAAGATTTGTTCAAAAGAAAATTACTGAAGTTATAAGCGGGGTCACTCAGCTTCGTATCAAGAATAATACAGGTTTTACTGGACAGATGGTACTACAAACAGGCAGAAAAAATGTTAAAAGGCGACGAAAGTCCAATGGTTAAACAAACAAGGCAAATGTGGCATAATGCAAAGCAAATATATTGCAAATGAATTGTAAAGAGTTACTAGTGCCTGGCACAAACAACAGCAAGGTTCTGATTGTCAATAAAACATGCCAAGATTCATCTTATTGATAGAGAGACGAGTATGCACATCAGACCAATCTAATTAAAACTAGCAGTCATATAATACATCAAGAATATCCTGTAGCACTTGTGAGATATAGATATTACAGCTAGTTTTCACTAGATTGCATAAGACAGTTACCCTATTGTGATGTGTTTCCATGAAGATGCAAACACGCAATGCTCTTATTGTTGCTTCTTGTTATCAGAATCGGTAGTTTACCCTGGACCATTAGTTTGAATAGGACATTTTGTCATCAAAGAAAGTATGTATTTATTTTCACTGAAACCAAAATAAATTCTTAAAATATCCATTATATGTAAAATTTGACTTTTCTTAACAGCATTCTTGAATAGATATGCCACTAGAGGATTAAGTGCACTAGAAAAAAACCCACAGTCCATAAAACCATTCAAATTGTTGTTTATAGTATTTAAGAATTGTAATTCATTGTATCCCCTGACAGTTATTTAAAAAAAAGTGAGTTAAAAACAAAAGTTAAGAATTTCAAACTTTAGACATTTAAACCTTAGGGATAAGCAGCTCTTTTCTATGCTTTTTATGTCTCTATATCTTGAAATATTTTGAATTCATTGTTATTTAGAAACTAAAACAGTTTAGCAGTTTTTAGAATATTTAATTCAAATGGGAATATCATACTTCAATTTCTAAAAAGTCACAACTCTTAAAACTATAAATTTAGGAGTTCTAGAAAAATTTTTTTTTTTAGTAAAATGGGTATCTTATTTTGAATTATTATTTTTAAATGAAACTCTCTATTTGATAAATTATTCACAATAAATTGATATTGATCAGATATCACTATTTTCTTTACAGCAAAAAGCGTCGAAAGTTTGATAATCAAACTTAGTTTTCTTACTGTAATAGTTTGAAAAAAAAAAACATTGTAAAAGTATCTCTCACATTATTGAATTTATGAAGTTAACAATAAATTTATAAGTTTTGTTTGGTGTCCAGGAAGCACCAGTTTAAGGTTTTTAAGTAAAATAAAAAACATCAAAACTGTCAAATTGTATCTGTTGTGACATTTGTTTGAGGTTAACCGTCTGTGTCCTAATTGTTTGGATAATATGAAAGTTTAGAGTCATGTTAATGATAGAAACGGATGATTACATGGAGCCCTCAGTAATCTTATATACTTTATACAGGATGCTATCTAAAGCGGTCCAAAATTAAAGTCGGTAGTTGTTTTATTGGTGATATATCTAGATAAACGTAAATTAAACATACTGGTTTCAGTGTGACATATGAAAGGCTCTCGTAAAAAGTTTCGTTAAAAACAAGTAGTTATCAATATTTGTACTTAGAGGATGACTATGTAAAATGTTTGAAATTTTGATCATCACATGTGGCATTTATGTTCGTATCATCAAAGCCAAACATGTGAAAATCATTAAGTGACTCTTTAATTCTCTTCAAATAATCCTTTCTAGTTCTATATTTCTTTAAAATCGCTATTCAAGTTTCTGCAATTTCCACATATAGTCACCATCACAAAGAACATTTCATCAAAATCGTGATATTCCTTTAAGGAGCCACTTGTTTGTCCAGATTTTCTCCACCACTTCTTGGAGTTATATGCATTCCATTCTGAAAGACCATGCTTCAAACACTGCAATCTCCAACAGAGCAAACAACAAAGAAGCATCAGGCAAATAACTGATATCAACAAAGGAACATTGACACCACACACGATCACAAACAAGATTTTTTAGACAGCAGCTGCTTGATTAACTCTTTGTAACGGTTTTGTTGTTTAGCATATGTCACGTTCCAGAGATTCTTGATGGAGCTCATTCAAGAGGCTTCATTTCAAATGGCTTTCTTCCTGGACACTCTCTGAACAAAGATTTGTAAGATCAATTAGATATCCTAGCTTGGGAATAAATCTTGCAGAATGTTGGAAAATTTCTTATATTTTTTTTCATTTCCCATTGAAGCTTCTACAGAACATTTTTGAAAACTTCATTTCATTTTTTAGAAGGACCAAACACGATAAATTTATGCAGTGTTCATTAACTGAATTATATAAGGCCTTGCCATGATTAGGTTGGTTAAACGATAACTTTTAAACAGCTCCGTTGACTGACTGCACGGCATACCGCAACCAATCGGGCTTCTCCCTTTCTAGCCTGCAAACTCTGCTTATTGTAACATAGGTTAGATAACACTCTGATTAGATAACTTAACGACTCTGCGGGGAGAGCATGGTGTTCAATAAACTAAAACATCTTTTCTATTTGAATATTAAACATCGAGCCGCTGATCTGATTACTCTGACATAATGACTTTTTTACTTTTAGGCACCAAAGAACATTTGTATGACAGCGACATTAAATGTTTTAGACGAAAACAAAAGTTTTTGGAAATCTGCCTCAAAATAGCTTAAAATGTTAAATTCAGTATTCTATACACGTCCTTCGTTTAACTGATTATTGGCATTATAGTTAATGTGCAGTGTGATAAGATTGAAACGTCATGGGGATGACCAGGCACTCATTTCAGCATTATTTGTATGATTATTGGGAAAGGCAGCCAATGATTGAGATCATGTAAATACTATGAAAAATGAAGCGCTCTGCTAGAAATAATTACCGTTATCAAAAACAATATCTTATTTCATTGGAAAATTTTGATTATCTGTTATGTGTTATCAAGAGTTATTTAGTAAAGTATTTGATTTTGCAAGATAGTATGCCTAAATCAATAATCGTCAACCAAAAGACAACACTTATGAAAGCAATTTTACTCATTTTTTTCTTATAGTTTCTTAAAGAGACCTGGTCAGTTGTAAACTTTACCGAACAGGCTAAGTTAGTGATATTATTTTTTATAAAATTATTTCATCTTGTGGTCTTATAGAAATCATCCATTATGAATTATTTGAAAGTGTTCAAATGTCCTTAATTTTTATTGTCCACTATATTACAATAAAATCGAAGAAAATCTTTCATGGTGAAACATCCAAAACAAAACTGGTCATTGCTGGCAGTGTTCCCTGACTCGGAGGGTATGGTTTGAATCCCGCATGGGACTCTGGCAGAAAAAGGACAAGAATCTTTAAATTTGTGACAATATTTAGCAAAATTAATTTTACCTTCCAAAAACGTAACTTGAAATATATGCCTAAATGAGATGCACTGAGAATAAAACCAAACAATTCCACATCATTTTCAATTTTAAATAACCTTATTTTTGTATCCCCCTGGCACTAGTTTAAATAAGTGAGTTAAAAACACTTTTAAAATTCTGACACTAAGGCCTTAGGGATGAACAGTTTTTAGCTCACCTTTACAAAGTAAATGTGAGCTTATGGCATGGCGCTTCGTCCGTCGTCCGTCTGTCTGTCCGTCCGTCCGTCCGTATGTCCGTCCGTCCGTCCGTAAACTTTCACGAAAAAGACTACTACTCCTAAACGAATTCAGATATCATTCTGAAATTGTAGTATGTTATACCCATGGTGATTCCCCACAGAAAGGTAGACGTTTCAGTTTTGAGAATCCAAGATGGCCGCCATGACAGCCATATTGAATTTTCAATTAGATTTCATGAAAAAGACTACTCCTTCTAAACGAATACAGATATCATTCTGAAATTGTAGTATGTTATACCCATGGTGATTCCTCACAGAAAGGTAGACGTTAAAGTTTTGAGAATCCAATATGGCCGCCATGGCAGCCATATTGAATTTTCAATTAGATTTCATGACAAAGACTATTTCTCCTAAACCAATCTAGATATCATTTTTATATTGTAGTATGTTATACCTTTAGTGATTCCGCACAGAAAGGTAGACGTTTCAGTTTTGAGAATCCAAGATGGCCGCAATAGCAGCCATATTGACTTTTCAGCTGCAGATGACACGTCATTATTATTAAATTTTAAGCTTTCATCAAGTGATCACTGGCACCATATAAATTCTCTAATTTGAACTTACTAATCATAATATTATCTTAAATATGGAATATTTAAGATTGTCGTGCAAGTTGTTCTTTATTTTTAAGTGTTTCTAAAAAAAATTAAGATGAAAGACAAACATAATTGATTAATTTGTTTAAAATCTTTATGGCAACTAGCTGCAAAAACCAAATCACATTAAACATGTTAAATTTTAAACAATGGTATCTCCCTTATATTCCTTTAAATACCACACATAAGGGGTCAACCAGAGTTCAGATATTCCACTATGCTGTCTAATACACATCCCAAGGCAGGCTGCTAGCATCACAGTGTCAGCTGCTAGTCTGTTGCATAATCAACCTGACCCAATTGATATGGTAGAGCATTATGCTATATGGCCATTGCCCATGTGTATGCAATAAAGTTATGGACTTGTATTCTCATGACAGTGATATGTTCTTTCTAAGAATAACAACTTACACAAAACTTGTCTACAATAAGCTTTGTGTTTAGCAATCTTCATGATAAGTTGATGTGGAATAAATATGCAGATGAAAATCGAAAAGGATTTAGTAAGAAAAGTAAGGAAATTTGATTTGTCATATCTCTCTGTTGATTTGACAATGCAAAAATGTTGACCATTATAGTACTGTATGAGTGTTAAATAAATTGATACTTTAATGAAAGACATCTCATTGTCACTTGACATGTAAATTTTATGTGAACAAAATAAACGTGTCTTATGCATTGCTGTGTTTATGACTTTCCTCTCAATCAGTCATTCATTTTCCCTGAAAAATCTGTACTTTTGGGATTCTCAATATCCCATGCAGCATAACCATCAGTGAAATAATCTTGAAATCATATTAATGATTCACTACAAAACAAATGTAAGTGCCCACCATCCTGTAAGTAATGAATGACATTTAAATGGATACACCTAAACCAATCAAGATATCTTAATGAAATTAATATGGATGCCCACATAAAAGTAGCATTTTGAAGATTAAAAAGTCCAAAATAGTCACCAATTCAGCCATAGATATACAAAAAAGTTATACAAAAACCTACTGCTTGTTAACAAATCATGATTATATCATTCTTGTATTAATGTTTGTTCAAGCGCTAGTTGTTTCCAACAGAAGAATAGCATTTTAAAAGATTACAAATACCACATCATTCATTTTAAGGTGAGCTTCTGTACCCTCGGTATTTTTATTGTACCTGTTTTGCTGTGTAACATTTCAGAGATATCAGATTGAGCTCTTTTTGAGGATCCTTATAAAAAAGCTCTTTCTGGACTCTCTATGAAAAAGGTTTGTTTGATCGATGAAATATCCATATTTGTTAAGAAATTTTGCTTTGAGCATTACAAAACTTTCATTTGTGTATCAAAATGTCTTCTAAAATAAGGGTATATATGTTTTTATACTTAAAGATTATTTCTTTTCTTTGCATGGCGACACATTAAAGATAAAATATGTAATTGAGTTTAAATATTTGCACAATTTTAACAATGCTGACTTTAATTTATACGAGGCAGGTTCACATAAATACAATGCACGGAAATATAATGTTAGTCATGCATTTAAATACTTTTGTAGAGCATGCTTTCTTATCTTTCTCACACTGATATCAAATGTTGAAACTATGACGGACGAAAATAGCGCTATAGTGCCTCGAAATAACTCAACCAAGAGCGTAATTCTGAGATGCTATATGCTCTTTTCTATATGCTATATGCTCTATTTTAAATGCTATATGCTATATGCTATATGCTATATGCTATATGCTATATATTTCATTTTGTTTTCATATTGGCAGTGAAAGATGGTCTTGTCGGGTTCTCAAAAGGTTTTATCACAGTATTATGTTCAACCAAAGACTGGTAGTGATATTCGTTAATGACATAAGCACAACTAATGATTATTACGTAGATTAGATTGGAATGCCATAGGGTTGGCCAACCACTAGGCATTTATTTCACCATTATTCGTATGATTAAAGGAATAAGAATATCACTGATTTAGGTCAAATAAAGTCTTGCAAAGATGATAAGGTGTTTTGTAGAGGAGTAATCGTTATTATATAGAACAAGATTTCATCTCATTTGAATTATGCATTAAGCTGTTACCAAGTATTATTTGGTAAATGTCTTTTCTTGGTTTAGTTAGGACGTGGACCAGAACCAGTTATCATAAACCAACTGAGAAAAAAAATATTCAAGAACGAGTTTAATCTGCAAGTAAAGATCTCCATGAAATGAACGTTAATGTCCTGTCATGATAAACATCTTAATATTACGTTAACATATGATAAGCATTTCTTCATGATCATATATCATCATCAACAACTCATTGGACTAATTACCTTACCAGAACGATGCAAATGGTAACGAAGAATTGATTGTTTTTCACTGTACTGCAAAATTACAGAGTGTTTTTTTTATATCATCGCACTTAAAAATGTATCAATTTTATATCATGCAACATTAGGCTTTGGTAAAAACAATTAAAAAAAACCCCTAAATGCTCACTGAAGTTAGATGCTTCTTAAAGTCTTCTTATCATCATCAACACATTAGACTAATTACCTTGGTGGAATTGATAATAGATCTTGTTCAACGTCATGTAAAACAGTAATGTGAATTTTATAGTTAATAATAGAGATCCAAACGAGAGAGTTTTTATATTGGAACTTACATAAACACCACATTTACACCCAAAAAACGGAGTAACACTGAAAAGGAAATGCATCAGATGAGACAAGGAAGACCTTCAAAACGCACCTAAAGGCGTAATGGTTAACAATTGGTGAAAAAGCAGCATAAGAAACTCACAGTTCTTAGAGGTTCATGCTGTAAACATTGTCTTGCAGAAAAATTGTGGACAAATTCACTTGGCAAAACCTTGAAATGTTTGGTTCAGTTAGATTTACATAGACAAGACACAAATACATTCACGTTCCTTCCATTATTTTTATCAGTTCGCTGTTTATTGATTACAATTACGACTCAATTGGACTACAACTCGATTTACAATGCAAGATATATATTTATATTTAATCCAATAACAATATACTGACATAGAACGTAGAATATCCGACCTGTTTCACCATGGAAGTACGGAAACACAATAACACATTAACTTGTCACAGTGCTCAAGATTTATTGCCAGACGCGTTTAAATAGACTCTGTTCCTGCAATTTCTCCACTCAGCTCAGTTGACCGCTATCAGTGTAGTTCAGCAACATCTGGCGTGGCTCGCCGGATGGGTGGGTTACCCGATTCATAGCTGAAGGAACTGAGAGTTTGAAGGGTAATTCCCTGCCCCACACTGAGACACGAGTTGTATAACTTGTGGTGTCGCCTTAGGCAAGAGACTTTATTCGAAATGTGCCTCTGTTCACCCAGCAGGAAATGGGTAATAATAATAATAATAATAATAATAATAATAATAATACTTTATTACCCATGAGGGAATTTGTTTTACATGATGAACATCTGACAACAATGAATTACAGCATATTAAAAAGACACACACACACACACACACATATGTAACATAACACACACTCACACACATAACATGATCCTAAAGGATGTACAAAAATACGTTTATAAAATAAATAATATTGCGAAAAACGCACGGTAGTTAAAATTTATGATTTAATACGATAGATAAGATTACACTCAAAAGGAGATAATATTATATTGATACAAATGTTTTAAAACTTAAAATAACGATACTTTAGGACAACAAGCTAGAACCTGATAAAAAGGATAATAAAATCTAAGATCTGTTAAATTTGTTTAAAATAACAATACTAGAGGGAACAAATGAGTTCGAGGCTCTCTTAGTTCTAAAACGGGGAATTTAATAGCGGCGACCTGAAGGCAAAAGTTGATATTCTTTATGTAGAAAGTGATTTGGGTCCGAAATGATTTTCACAGATAGGTTTTCTATTTGCCGCTGACCTAAAGTTGTAACATCTTCAAGAGTTACTCCGCAAATTTTGCTTGCCACATTTACATTTTTGAATAATTTGTATTTGTTTTTGACCGAGAGAGCCCCGAACCACGTCTGGATAGAGAAACAAAGAACACTTTGAATAAAATTTTTGTAAAAGAGAACAAGTGTATATGAATTGACGTTAAAAAATCTCAGTCGTCTTAGGAAATAGAGTCTTTGCTGACATTTAGTGTATACTCTGTTGGTGTTTGAGTTCCAGTTCAGTTTCTCATCAATCACAGTTCCAAGGTACTTGTATTCAGGCACAGTTTCTATATCACAATCATCTACACTAACTGGCACTTTAACTTGCTTCTTTATCCTAAAATCTACAATCAACTCTTTTGTCTTATTAGTATTTAGCACAAGGAAGTTGTCGTTGCACCATTTACAGAAAGCGGATATGTCACTGCGGTAGTTTGTTTCGTCACACTTAGTTATCAATCCAGCAATTGCAGCATCATCGGCGAATTTCACAAGCAGAGTACTGGTGTCATTAGTTCTACAGTCATTCGTATATGTAGTGAAGAGCACTGGAGACAGGACACATCCTTGTGGTGCTCCAGTACTTACAGTTCGATGTGAGGATAAACTTGAGTTGACTTTGACAAACTGTACCCTTTCCACCAGAAAGTCCTT
Source organism: Steromphala cineraria (assembly GCA_916613615.1). Lineage (NCBI taxonomy): Eukaryota > Metazoa > Mollusca > Gastropoda > Trochida > Trochidae > Steromphala > Steromphala cineraria. Next base: position 11,695,326 of record OU744726.1, read on the forward strand.
AATCCACATGATCACATTTCTATTTACCCCCATATCATGTAATTTCTGAATCATTAGATGGGGCTGGATGGTGTTGAATGCTGAACTAAAGTCTACAAATAGTATACAGACATAGGTGTTTGCTGAATCCGTGTGCTTGTAAACTGCATTCAATAACTTTGTTGTTGCATCCTCTACACCGCGTCGTGCCTTGTATGCAAACTGTAGTGGATCGAGAAGGTTGCTGACATCATGCAGTAATCGTCAGCAACCTTCTCGATCCACTACAGTTTGCATACAAGGCACGACGCGGTGTAGAGGATTCAACAACCTGGTGAAAGTTGTGTTGGAGGTAACCCATCAAGCGCTTAATCGGCAGCTTGGGTTAGACCAGGGTAATAATTCAGGGAGCGCCTAGAGCATGCATTCGGTGTGGATATGTGCGCTATATAAATACCCTAATTATTATTATTATTATTATCTCTGAAGCAATATCTGGATCTCCAAGTAATAAAATGGTTTTTATCCAACAACCTATATTTATCTAATCAATTGCTCATTTGGTAGACTGGTTATTATTTATCATGTATCCAGTTATCTAGTACTGTCTGAGGAAAAAAACAGTTACAGTATGTCATTATTCAATGCCTTGTCATGCAATCTCCTGTTTGAAAACTATTTATAACAGATCACCTTTATTTCATTAGTTCACATAGTTACTTCTAATATGTACACGTAATCACAACCATTCTGGTCATAAATCCGAGATACCTTTGAGGTGAAAGTTCATTCAACGTAATAAAATCATACACTGGAGCAATATTGATTCATGTTGAATTTTTTTTACAAAGTTCCTCTTTACAAACAACATTTTGATAAAAGTAAATTCAAACTTCAGACAACTGGTATAGCGAAGATAATTTTGAACTCAAATGTGTATTTTGGGGTTTCTTATTTAACATTGAAATAGAGTTATTTTGGAGTTACATAGAAGCAGAACAGATAAAAAGATATCATCAAACATTGAAGAAAATACCATTATGTTTTATATAAATTTATTTCTGTTCTTTGAAAGACTTTATTTGTACACATTAAATACAATTTTTTTAATACTAAATCATTATTCTGTTCTGACAGAATGTGAGAGAATGCATAGTGCACTAGAAAATACCAACACAGTCCATAAAATCGTTCAAATTGTTGTTTAGAGTATTGGAGAATTGTAATTCATTGTATCCCCGACAGTTATTTCAAGAACGTGAGTTAAAAACGAAACTTAAGAATTTCAAACTTCAGACATTTAAACCTTAGGGATAAGCAGCTCTTTTCTATGCTTTTTATGTCTGTGTATCTTGAAATATTTTGAATTCATTGTTTTTTAGAAAATCAAAAAGTTTGGCAGTTTATCAGAATGTTCAAATCCAATGGGAATAACAGACTTCAATTTCTAAAAAGTCACAACTCTTAAAACTATAAATTTAGGAGTTCTAGAAAAATACAAAATTTTAGTAAAATGGGTATCTTATTTTGAATTATTTTTTTAATGAAACTCTCTATTTGATAAATTTTTCACAATATATTGATATTGATAAGATATTACTAATTTCTTTACAGAAAAAAGTGTCGAAAGTTTGATAATCAAACTTAGTTTTCTTACTGTAATAGTTTTAAAAAAACCATTGTAAAACTATATCTCACATTATTGAATTTATGAAGTTAACAATAAATTTATAAGTTTTGTTTGGTGACCAGGAAGCACTAGTTTACGGGTTTTAAGTAAAATAAAAAAACATCGAAACTGTCAAATTGTATCTGTTGTGTCCTAATTGTTTGGATAATATGTAAGTTTAGAGTCATGATAATGATAGAAACGGATGATTACATGGACACGTCAGTAGTCTCATATACTTTATACAGGATGCTATCTAAAGCGGTCCAAAATGAAAGTCGGTAGTTGTTTTATTGGTTATACATTTATATAAATGTAAATTCAACATACTGGTTTCAGTGTATATGAAAGGCTCTCGTAAAAAGTTTCGTTAAAAACAAGTAGTTATCAATATTTGTACTTGCTTATGTAAAATGTTTGAAAATTTGATCATCACATGTGGAATTTATGTTCGTATCATCAAAGCCAAATAATATGTGAAATAATATGTGAAAATCATTAAGTGACTCTTAAATTTCTCTTCAAATAATCCTTTCTAGTGTTTTTGTTTCTTTAAAATTGCGATACAAGTTTCTGCAGTTTCCAAATATGGTTGCCATCACATAGAACATCTCATCAAAATCGTGATATTCCTTTAAGGAGCCACTTGTTTGTCCAGATTTTCTCCACCACTTCTGGGAGTTATATGAATTCCGTTCTGAAAGACCATGCTTCAAACACTGCAATCTTCAACAGAACAAACAACAAAGAAGCATCAGGCAAGTAACTGATATCAACAAAGGAACATTGACACCACACACGATCACAAACAAGATTTTTTAGACAGCTGCTGCTTGATTAACTCTTTGTACCGGTTTCCTTGTTTAGCATATGTCACGTTCCAGAGATTTTTGATGGAGCTTATTTAAGAGGCTTCATTGCAAATGGCTTTCTTCCTGGACACTCTCTGAAAAAAAGATTTGTAAGATCAATAAGATATTCTAGCTTGGGAATAAATCTTGCAGAATGTTGGAAAATTTCATTTCATTTTCTTTTTTCATTTCCCAATGAAACTTCTACAGAACGTTTTCTGAAAACTTTTTTTCATTTTTTAGAAGTACCAAACACGATAAATTTATGCAGTGTTCATTAACTGTCTTAAAAAATTCTGTCATGTTTTTAGCTCACCTTTACAAAGTAAATGTAAATGCGCTTCGTCCGTCGTCCGTCTGTCTGTCCGTCCGTCTGTCCGTCCGTCCGTCCGTCCGTCCGTAAACTTTCACGAAAAAGACTACTCCTCCTAAACGAATTCAGATATCATTCTGAAATTGTAGTATGTTATACCCATGGTGATTCCTCACAGAAAGGTAGACGTTTCAGTTTTGAGAATCCAAGATGGCCACCATGACAGCCATATTGAATTTTCAATTAGATTTCACGAAAAAGACTACTCCTCCTAAACGAATTCAGATATCATTCTGAAATTGTAGTATGTTATAACCATGGTGATTCCTTACAGAAAGGTAGACGTTTCAGTTTTGAGAATCCAAGATGGCCGCCATGACAGCCATATTGAATTTTCAATTAGATTTCATGACAAAGACTATTTCTCCTAAACCAATCTAGATATCATTTTTATATTGTAGTATGTTATACCTATAGTGATTCCGCACAGAAAGGTAGAGGTTTCAGTTTTTAGAAACCAAGATGGCCGCAATTGCAGCCATATTGACTGACACATCATTATTATTAAATTTTAAGCTTTCATCAAGTGATCACTGGCACCATATAAATTCTCTAATTTGAACTTACTAATCATAATATTATCTTAAATATGGAATATTTAAGATTGTCGTGCAAGTTGTTCTATATTTTTAAGTGTTTCTAAAAAAAATTAAGATGAAAGACAAACATAATTGATTAATTTGTTTAAAATCTTTATGGCAACTAGCTGCAAAAACCAAATCACATTAAACATGTTAAATTTTAAACAATGGTATCTCCCTTATATTCCTTTAAATACCACACATAAGGGGTCAACCAGAGTTCAGATATTCCACTATGCTGTCTAATACACATCCCAAGGCAGGCTGCTAGCATCACAGTGTCAGCTGCTAGTCTGTTGCATAATCAACCTGACCCAATTGATATGGTAGAGCATTATGCTATATGGCCATGGCCCATGTGTATGCAATAAAAGTTATGGACTTGTATTCTCATGACAGTGATATGTTCTTTCTAAGAATAAAAACTTACACAAAACTTGTCTACAATAACCTTTGTGTTTAGCAATCTACATGATAAGTTGATGTGGAATAAATATGCAGATGAAAATCAAAAAGGGTTTTGTAAGAAAAGTAAGGAAATTTGATTAGTCATATCTCTCTGTTGATTTGACAATGCAATTTTTTTTACCATTATAGTACTGTATGAGTGTTAAATAAATTGATACTTTAATGAAAGACATCTCATGGTCACTTGACATGTAAATATTATGTGAACAAAATAAACGTGTCTTATGCATTGCTGTGTTTATGACTTTCCTCTCAATCAGTCATTAATTTTCCTTGAAAAATCTGTACTCTTGGGATTCTCAATATCCCATGCAGCATAACCATCAGTGAAATAATCTTGAAATCATATTAATGATTCACTACAAAACAAATGTAAGTGGCCACCATCCTGTAAGTAATGAATGACATTCAAATGGATACACCTAAACCAATCAAGATATCATATTGAAATTAATACGGATGCCCACATAAAAGTAGCATTTTAAAGATTAAAAAGTACAAGATCGTCACCAATTCAGCCATAGATATAGAAAAAGTTAATACAAAACCCTACTGCTTGTCAACTTATCATGATTATATCATTCGTGTATTAATGTTTGTTCAAGCTCTAGTCATTTCCAAAAGAAGACTAGTATTTTAAAAGATAAAAAATCATGATGGCAGCCATTATCAATTATATAAAAGATGGTTACATGTATAATTAAACCATTTTTCCACATCATTCATTTTGAGGTGAGCTTCTGTACCCTCGGTACTTTTATTATTTATTGAATTATATAAGGCCTTGCCATGATTAGGTTGGTTAAACGATAACTTTTGAACAGCTCCGTTGACTGACTGCACGGCATAACTGCAACCAATCGGGCTTCTCCCTTTCTAGCCTGCAAACTCTGCTTATTGCTTGTTGCCCAAAGGCACCAAGGAGTTATGATTTGATTTTTCTAAAACTTTTCAGAATTCTCTCTATATTACTCTTGATATTTTCAAAGGGAAGCCGCGCCAATCACATGTGTTGTATCCAACTCAAATGACCAATGAACAGAGCTGTAGCAAAAAATGCATTACGTCACCATGTGGGTAATACAAAATATTTGGCACATTAAACTTTGGAATATGATTTCGCTTAAATGTCATATTAAAAGAGAAACAATATTTTCTATTCGAAACGCTGATAAATGTTAACAGACTCAATAAAAAATATCTTTATTTGAAGAAGAGTCTGCATTTGTTCCAGATAAGAGCATTATGTCGCATTCAATAATCGCAGAATCCACTTTTTTTAGAACCCACGCAATTTAATTTCACGTTGGGCTTGCCTGGCGAATTAAAAGTAATGTTTCTGTCAGTACGATGGTGACATCGAAATAAGACTAATGTTTACTGTATAGGTAGATCATAATACGACCACGTTACAAGTCATACTTAACGATGTCACTAAATGTTTACATTGAAAACATGTATTTATAATCAGAGCTACTGAAAATTACTCGTGCTATATTTAGAATATGACATATATCGTTGGTTCCATATAATACTATAAGGCTGGCTTAGCTCGGCGGATAACGGACCTGGGTTAAAATCCCTTCAGATCATCTGAAAGTATTTTGTTTATGTGTAATACTACTGTTAATAATTAACCATCATGACTAGGAGATATCGTTTTGGCAGTACGTTTTACACAATTTCCTGTCATTGTCAACGCTACATGGCAACACAGTGCTTTTACGTCATCAAGTAACTGACAATGCCAAAACATTATATAAACATGGTGACACTATGCAATGACATCACTGTCTTGAAAATCTAGTCCTGTTGTATTCAGAGATTTAATTTTTTTCTCTAAGATGTCAAAAAGAGTGAATTTGGATGATAAATTGAAATATCACCCTCTTGTCTTTTGATACGAAATATACCAACAATCGTTGATAAATGTAAAAATAATCATAACTTTCATTAACTCGTGTTGATAGAAATTAATTTTGTGAAATTAACTTTGATTAATACTCTCGTTAATATTAGTGCTGTTATCCAGTGTTGTATGTTTCACTAGTCACCCAAATTGGTCGACAAATCACAATCCCCTTCATCTGCCTATGTGGCACCAAGCATGCCTTTTTAAAGGCCATTCTTGTTGTAACATAGGTTAGATAACATTTAACTTCTCTGTGATGAGAGCATGGTGTTCAATAAACTAAAACATCTTTTCTATTTGAATATAAAATGTCGAGCCGCTGATCTGATTACTCTGACATAATGACTGTTCTACTTTTAGGCACCAAAGAACATTTAGAAAACAGCGATATTAAATGTTTTAGCCAAGACGAAAACAATTTTTTTTGGAAAAGTGCCTCAAAATAGCTTAAAATGTTAAATTCAGTATTCTATACACGCCCTTGGTTCAACTGATTATTAGGTCTTCAGACGAAAGTCTGGAAGACCTACTGTTATTACCGGGATTATTATTATTATTATTTACACAATTTTGTGGAAGCTCTAGCGCAATAACTACTAAAGCTAGTTGCATGAAACTTACAGCACTGATAGCCCATCACCTGAAATTGATACAGATGAAAAATTCTGACATATCTACTTCCGTTTCCGGTCTACAGCCATTACAAATTCGAAAATTTAACATGGGAAATTTTTTCAAAATGCACTTACAGACTTGAAATTTCACATGAAGATGCGCATTGACCTGCTGAACAAAAAAGTCAATCATGAAAAATCTCTCAGTCACGTGACTTGGTCGCCATCTTGTTTTTAGTGCATTTTTGACCATTTCGGACCCCTACCACCTTTGAAAATCTTCTCTTCTAAAGATACTTGCACTAGAGAGCTGAAATTTGCACAGTTTGTAGCTTAAGCAATGTTCTTTAAAAATTCCTAGCATTATTAGTTAGGTCACTGTGACCTTTCAAAGTTGACCGAAAACGAAAAATCGCAAACTTCAAGGGCTCATAGCTCAAAAACCTAGCCGTGGAATTTCATCATTTTTGCATGAGAGCTAGACATGAATAAGGTCTACAAGAATCAAGAATAAAATAGATCGCGAACAGTCATTTCCGGTTTTTACAGGGCTTCAAAAATTGAAATTTCGGATTCGGAAAATTTTAACATGGGCAAAATTTTCAAGATGCACTTAGAGACTTGAAATTTCACATGAAGATGCGCATTGACCAGAGGAAGAAAAAAGGCAATCATGACGACTTCGTAGGTCATGTGGTTTAAGCGCCATTTTGAATTTACTGTACGACCTTGCACATTTTAAACGGAAATGGACTTCCAGAGACATGTAGATTGCACTTAGAGACTTGAAATTTCACATGAAGATGCGCTTTGACGTGCTGAAGAAAAAAGTCCATCAAGAAAAATATTTAGGTCACGTGACTTGGCCGCCATCTTGCTTTTAGTGCATTTTTTACCATTTCTGACCCCTACCGCCTTTGAAAATCTTCTCCTCTGATGATACTTACACTAGAGAGCTGAAATTTACACATTACGTAGCAGAAGGATAGTTCTTTACAGGATACTCAAAACAAAGTCCTAACCCTAATACTTAGGTCACTGTGACCATTCAAATTTGACCAAAAACAAAAAAGAATTTACTGTACGACCTTGCACATTTTGACCGGAAATGGACCCCCAGAGACATGCAGATTGCTCCAGACGATGCATAATGACATTCCAGCATTGTGATACATTGAAATGCACCTTACGAATTGAACAGCGGTCTGAAGACCGTCAGAGTTGCCTGGGCAACCCTAGTTGGCATTATAGTTAATGTGCAGTGTGATCAGATTGCAACGTCATGGGGATGACCATGCACTCATTCCAGGCAATCATTTTATTTCAGCGTTGTTTGTATGATTAAAGGGAAAGACAGCCAATGGTTGAGATCATGTAAATACTATGAAAAATGAAGCGCTCTGCTAGAAATAATTACCATTATCAAAAACAATATCTTATTTCATTGGACAATTTTGATAATCTGTTATATGTTATCAAGAGTTATTTAGTCAAGTATTTGATTTTGCAAGATCGTATCCCTAAATCAATAATCCTCAACCAAAAGACAACACATATGAAAGCAATTTTACTCTGCGAAGATCACCTTGATAAAACTTTGATGTCCTGTCATGATATACATCCGTATTTTCGGTTATCTTTTGATAACCTTGTTCATGTATCATCATCACTAACTCATTGGACTAATTACTTTTCGAGAATCGACGAATTTCATCTGCAACTGCAAATGTTAAATGAGGAGTTGATAGTTGTGTTCTTACTACGAAAGGCCACATTGTTTTTAGCTATTATGGAAATTAAAATGTATGAATTGTGATTTCCACCAACATTTAGCTTTGGTAAATCATTGTAAATAAAAAAAGATACACTCTTGATAATAAGTCTTGCTTTCACAAGGTGAACATATTTACATCTTATATTACCATTACCAACACATTAGACCAACTACGTTGCTGGAATCGATGAGGCCGATCCTGTACAAAGCGATCAAAATACCAAATGTTACTTTTATAGTTCTTTATAGAGAACCCAGCGAGAAACTGTGTATTCTATTTGTAAGGATGGTTAAGGGTTTTAAGCAATATGCTGTTCCAATTTCCCCATGTTGTTTTCTTATAGAGTCTTAAAGAGAAGCTGTAAACTTTACTGAACAGGCTAAGTAAGTGATTTTTTAAATTAAATTATTTCATCTTATGGTCTTATAGAAATCATCCATTATTTATTATTTGAAACTGTTCAAATGTCCTTAATTATTGTTATTGTCCACTATATTACAATAAAATCGAAGAAAATTTTACATGGTGAAACATCAAAAACAAAACATAAAAAATTAACACCCTCAACAAGCGGTAGTTAAGCTGTTGTTACATTCATTACCCCTCTGATAGAGGTTAATTGGCACAATTCACACAGCTGGTCATTGCTGGTGGTGTTCCCTGACTTTGAGGGTGTGGGTTTGAATCCTGCATGGGACTCGGCCTAAAAAAATGCAAAAATCTTTGTGACATATTTGGTAAAATTAATATAACTTTCCAAAAAACTGAACTTGAGATATATGCCTAAATTGGTTGCTGCTAGATAAGTGTGATGCACTGAGAAAAAAAATAAAATTCCACATCATTTTCAATTTAAGATAACCTTATTTTTGTATCCCCCTGGCACTTGTTTAAAAAAAGGGAGTTAAAAACATTACTTTTAAACTTCTGACATTTACGCCTTAGGGATGAAAAGTTTTTTTGCTGTTATAATGTATCACTTTCATAAGATAATGGTTATATAAAAACAGTTTGACACTTACTGGAAAGCTCAACAATGCGAATATTAGCTTTATGTTTGTAATTGGAAGGTTTTCATTTCATAAATACTTCTGATGAAGAAAATGTCTGAAATATTTACTAAGTATCAGATAAAGACTGATGTCACTAATTGTTTATTCTTATTTATCTTGCATCTCCTGTTACCGTAACAATTTGCTTTTATGTAGATAACACATTGTAGTATTCGTTTCATTTGCTTTGGTACAGGTTACTCAGGAAAAAAGGAAAACATTTACATTAAAGATATATACTGCTATTATAATTTCAAACTCAAAGGTTTAGAAATAATTTAAGAAACTCATATTTTCTAAGTCAAAACATTAGGAAGTTTCAGATCACAACTATGATGTTTGCAAAAAATCTTTGTACAATAATTGGAATATCTCTTTTATAGTTCACAATTTGCAAGAAACTTCCTCCTGATGTTTACTACGTTGTTTACTATGCTAGTACGTTTACAATTTAAGTATACTCACCACACCAACTCATTTCAATGAAGGCAGCAATGCTATAGATTTTTGGAAGGCCTCCGGGAGACACAAGTAAAATAGCATATTTTCTTTGAGCTTATCGTTTTGAACAGAAACAGTTTTAGTGAAATAAGTCATAATTAAAAACCGGACAATAATGTAATGTTTCTAAAGCATTGAAAATGACAGAAAACCAGAAACATGAATAGTTGAGCGAAGATTTTGGCTCTGGCACATATGTAAGTCTGTACAAGAGTTTTATTGAAACCCAGAAGTAACCATTTAATTGGTTACTTAAATGAAAATAGACATTCATTTCCCTATATATTGCATTTAGGCTCGATTAAAACCAAACAATATGTCCTTAAAGGGGCAGTAGCACGTTTTTTGATAATTTTATATTTTAAATATTTCACTTATAATTGTAAGTTAATGCTGAATGTATTATATTGACAGTGTCAAAAATCACATTACACAAGCCAATCATCCATTGTCAGAGGACAAAGAATGAAGATTTACACAAAATCCATTGGCGGCCATTTTTGTGTGAACACCTTTAATTAATTTTTTGTAAGAAAAAGGAATCGCATGGCTAAACTTAACGTTATATATTGGAATTATTACTGCTGTATTTAGTTTAAATACATCGTCTTTCAATTGAAACCATTAATTTTCATTTTCCTTACATCACCCTATATTCCCCCTATAAACGTGCTACTGCCCCTTTAAAGACGTAGTGGTCCTTAATTGCTCTTCATACAATGAAACAATACTTTCTGGATATCTATGTCATGAAGATCACGATTCAGGCCTCTGTGATTACCAAATAAAGCTGCAATGACAATAGATCACAAATCCAAAACGTGTTATCTCTTTAAATTTCAAGACGTTTTATGAATCTTATTCGTTGTGATCATACTTCAAACTTCATCAGGACAAACGACTGAAACAGGCTAATTGTTAATTTATACATAAAAATACAGACGCACCACAAACACACAAACAAGATCTTTTGACAGATTTTGCTTACTTGAGTCTTTGTACCGGTTTTGCTGTGTAACATTTGTCAAATTTATCACATTTCAGATATACCAAAGGAACTCTTTTTCAGGATCTCTTTCTAGACACTCAATTAAACAATTAAAAAAAACTATTACCTGTGTATCAATTTGTCTTCTAAAATAAGGGTTTATATTTAATGATTTTATTTACATGTTCCTTTCAGTTTATTTCTTTCCTTTGCATATAGTGATAATTATTAGTGATGTGCAGTATACTTAGATTTAAACGCCATGGGGTTGGCCAAGCAGTAGCAATTTATTTCACCATTATTCGTACGATTAAAGTTATAAGACTGTCAGTGATTGGGGTCAAGTAAGGGTTTGCATAGATGATATTGCAGAGGAGTAATCATCGTTAACATAAAGAACATTTCATTTCCCTTGAAATATGTATTAAGCTGCTACTAAGTAGTATTTGGTAAATGTCTATTTTTGGTTTAGTTAGGACGTGAACCAGAACCAGTTATCATAAACCAACTGAGAAAAAACATTTTAGGAACGATTTGTATCTGCAAGTAAAGATCTCCATGATAAAAACGTGAATGTCCTGTCATGATAAACATCTGAATTTTACGTTAACATATGATAAGTATTTCTTCATGATCGTATATCATCATCAACATCACATTGGACTAATTACCTTCCCAGAATCAATGAGTTCCATCTTGTGCAAAACAGTGCAAATGGCAAACGAAGGGTTGATGGTTATTCACTGTACTACAAAATTACAGAGTGTTTTTTTTATATCATCGTACTTAAAAATGTATCAATTTTATTTAATGCAACATTAGGCTTTGGCAAATACATTTTAAAAAACCCAAATGCTCACTTAAGTTAGAGTTAGGATTTTCCTGCTTCTTAAAGGTTTCTTCATGTTGATATCAGCATCATCACATTAGACTAATTACCTTGATGGAATTGATAATCGATCTTGTTCAACGCAATGTAAAAGCGTATTGTGAATTTTATAGTTATTTATAGAGATCCAAACGAGAGAGTATTTATATTTTAACTCACATAAATACCACATTTACACTAGAAAACCGAGGCAACACATCGAAAAGATATGCATCAAATGTGACAAGGAAGACCTTCAAAACGCATCTAAAGGCGTAATGGTTCTGAGAGGTTCATGCTGTAAACATTGTCTGGCAGATAAACTGTGGACAAATTCACTTGTCAAAACCTTGAAATGTTTGGTTCAGTTAGATTTACATAGACAAGACACAAATACATTCACGTTCCTTCCATTAATTTTATCAGTTCACTGTTTATTGATTACAGTTCCGACTCTATTGGACTACAACCCGATTTACAATGCAAGATATATATTTATATTTGATCTAATAACAATATACTGACAAAGAACATAGAATATCCAGGCTGTTTGACCCTGGAAGAAAGGAAACACAATAACACATTAACTTGATACAGTGCTCAAGATTTATGGCCAGACTGGCTTAAATAGACTCTGTTCCTGCAATTTTCTTCACTGAGACAAGCGCCATCAAATCAAGATCCAAGGACTATAATTCTCTTATTATTGCTGAAATATCACTTCTTCCAATCTCTGAAACAATATCTGGATCTCCGAGTAATAGACTTGTAAATACTTATAAAAAGGCAAACGAGGCATTTGACTTTTTTGATTTCAGGATGTGGTTGGATTTAGGCGGAAAATTTGCACGGATGAGCCTCCAAGAAACTCTGTTATTTGTTTAGTGGGTTGTATCGATCAAAAGATGAAACAAAATACCAAATTTGAACATCCCCTACCTCTCTGAATGACATATTCCATGATGTGTCTGATAGGCTGTAATCAAGTGACATTAATATGCAACTTTCTTCAATTTGACAAGATCGTGAACCAAAAACAAATTATCATCAACAAATGGAGAAATATACCAGTAAGGGTATGATAACATTAACAGACAACTTTCCATTGATCAGTATTTTACAATGTCCATATATCATCATCAACAGCACATTAGACTTATTACCTTCCTGGGATCAGTAAGGCCGATCTTGTAAAGAGCAGTGAAGAGTTGTTCACCTAATTAGCAGGTGACAGATTGTATTGTAATGACATTGAACTTCAAATGCTTGTCAGTTATTTTTTGTGTGTGTGGATAAAATTGTGAACATTTCTTCGAGGTCAAATATCATAATCAAGGACGAATACTAACCTTGCACAAAACATGTCCACTGTCAAGTGATTCAAATGCGTAATGCTGAGAATCTAGTGGTTTATAAAAATCAAAGCGAGATTTTTATATTAGCAGTTGAAGATTGTTTGTCCTTGTTTCATTTGAGAAAAGATCTAGATTTCTAGCATTTATTTGAATAGGATTAATATTATCTTGTCGCATAATTGCTTTAAACATTAAACAGAGCACATGGAATAATGGAGACCATAAGACTTCCAAGATGATTAGTAGACAAGTAGTATGTATTTAGCATTTGTATTTTTGCACTAGTGCCTGAAAAATTTGATCAGTCAGTTTGTAACTTACATTTTAGACAAGATCGTTCAGTCTAATAACATTAAAAAAAAGGAAAGAATTGTAATGAACATTGTCTTTGGTAGTACTGAGACAGTATAAGATATGAAAAAATTGCCTGAGCAAACCCTTGAAATTGATGGCCAGACACTTTTACATAGTCAAGTATAGTCACTTTCCCTCTTGGGATACCCTGTCTAAGTCTTTTCGATTTAATCTTTTTTCATTCATTGACTTATCTATAAATCTCTATCACTATATATAGCATTTAAGCTCGTATCAAACCAAACAATGAGTCACGAAATAGTTCTCTAATGCCTCTTCATAACATCATTAATGAGCTATTGTGTGTAGATAATGATTCAAGCCTGCTTAAGATTCAAATCTAGCTGCCATTATAAAACACTAATACAAAACGTGACATCTCTAAGATGAAGCCATGTTCTTTCACCAGGTTTTCTCTACCATTTCTAGGAGTTCTATCAATCTCCACCATAGAGACCGTGCTTCAAACGCTGCAAACTTCAACAAAGCAAACAACAAAGGAACACTGACACCACACACGAACACAAACAAGACAGCTGCTGCTTGATTAACTCTTTGTACCGGTTTTGCTGTTTACCATATGGCACGTTTCAGATTAATGTGATTGAGTTCTCACTTGAAGACTTTTCAAAAGACTTCCTTTTTGGACACTTTTTGACAAAATGTTCGATGAAATATCTTAAAATATTTCATCGAACATTTTGTCAAATGGATATTTTTCCATTGTCATAACAACACATTTTTATGCAACTTGTCCAGCTGTTTAACTGGCGTAGATTGGTATGTATTCATGTTCTTCTAAGATAAAGGTCAATTTTCCACAGTGTAAAATATATGTTTTATAAATATGTAATAACAACAAATTACTTTGTGGGAATGGATGAGTGTTCCACCTTACAAACAAATGGCCAAATTGGTGTGTTGTAATATCACTGAACTTCATACAAAAGACAAAAGGATAGATGTTATCCTCTTTTCACAAGGTTAACATTTCTTCATGTTCATATATCACCATCAACAACCCATTAGACAAATTACCCTCCGGTAATCAATAAAACAGATTCCGACAAAATATGTAAATGCGTAATGACGAGTTGAATGATTTACAGCAAACCAAGAATGAGTGTGCCTATTGATGTTGGATTTAAAAGATGGTAAAAACCCGACTGTCAAGAGGGTCTGAAATATTCAGTTACAATGTTTCCAATTAAAAGTCATAACAGTTGTTAAAAGAGACATGGTCAGTCAAACACTTTCATAAATGTATCGAAAATATCAGAAATGTTCTTGTGTGAAACATCGAAACAAAACACACCAAACACAAACACAACAAATCATATAAGAACTTTGCAGACTTTCAGGTTGTATATAACAATTCTAAGTTTCTGGCTTCAAATTTGATTTAAGTCGCAATATATGTATAATTCATGTTTGTTATAGTGTGTCTGAACTCACAGAAAACGTAGAATATGGTAGGACTCCGAAACACAATAACAAATTAACTTGGTGAACAGTTTAAGATTGATTCCCAGACAGGCTTACATAGCTTCAATCCTGCAATTTCCTCCACTTTGACAGGTACCATCAAATCAAAACCCAACGGCCACACTGCTCTTGTTGTTCCTAAGGATTCTACTTGACCGATCTCTCAAGCGATCCTGATCTAAAATCAATGGAAGTTGCTTTTTCCAACATCATTTATTCAACTTAATGAAAATCTATTTGGTTGAATAGGTATTTGAAAGTGTTTATTTACTAGCTTTATTTAAACGTTATAAAGCTACAATCTCCTTATAGACTCTGCGGTTACTTAGTTTTCCTTGAAACTGAGTTTGAAAAGGTAGAAAAGATATTGCCAACTAAAGGTATCAATCATTATATTCAGACTTAAGTAGAACTTCACATAGGTATGTTATGACGATGAAATGCCTTGTCAGTGAGACAGATATACAATAGTCTACTCAATTTTCTGTGTAACCAGATCTGTTGGAAACCTACAAGTATGTTCCTGACAAAATAATCCCGCACTAATACATAAATTCATATTTGATGCAGAGTTGTTGTTGGAGAGATCTTTTCTAAATGTCCTTTATTTGAATATTGTTATCATGCCTGTATAACATTTATATTTGCATTTGTGAATTAACAATGGAGTGATAATCATTAGAACGGTATATAAAATGACAAGGTTTGGTCAACCATATGCCCGGAAGTGGATAATTTTACAAAGGAATGGGATAAGAAGACAAAGATGGCAAGGGTATCTTAACCAGAAAACAAGTAATATTTCCACTCATGGGGTTGTTTTACCTTTATAAAGATATGTAACACGATGATAATAATAATAAAGGATCTGGTGCCTGTGAAAGTTTGGTCGTGTTGATTTGTAGACAACCATAAAAGGACTCTTACATAGATTATAGAAAATGCAATCTAGAGCGTAATAATTAAGATAAAATTCATCTAGTATCTACATCTACAGCAGAGTTCGATGTATGTAACTACACTCAGGGGCAAAAGAAACGATACCATATCAAATGCATGATATGTTAATCTACGATTGATAGTTACGGCTGAAACAGGGTTAATTCATGTATTCAAGAACTAACTGAACTAAGTTTTTAATTTCAGAGCTACATCTGTTAACGCTTTTGAAATACAAGCCTTTCAAAAACCGCTGTTAAAAATCTCCTTAACTAGACGAGATAGGATAGTGAAAATGGTCCTTTTTCTTGTTTATAAACCAAAATACAGGCAAAATGCGTGAACAAATTAACTTCTACAAGGGTTATTTATATTGATAACATCTTAGATTTTATAGATTTTTAAATTTCATAATTATTTTATTCCAATTCCAAATATTATGACCAAAAATAACATAGAAAAAGCTGTTTTTTGAGCCCTCGTGTATTTGAACAGTCATACAATTATAAGTATTATACTTTGATGTTTGAAATTGTGAGTACTTCTTCACAACTGATGTGCCTATCGCAGGGGTTCGTAGTCGCATTTCATTTACAACAGGATTTTGTTTTGTACTCTTTTGAAAAGTTGGTATCGTGTCTTTTGCCCCTGAGTGTATGTATATCAATTGATATCTGAGAACGTCTCTTTTGATTTTAAACAGTGAAATTCAAGTGAGTATGTAATTGATATTTTAATATTTGTTTTTGGTGATATATGAACAGTGACATGTAGACCAAACAAGTCTGTGAAGAAAGCTCAAAGTCACAACAACAGAAATCATTCAATTCAACACAACAGTTGACAAGCAAGATTCCTGTGACTGATGGAGAGACAGGCTTACACTGACTCCAGGCCTGAAATTTCCTCTACTGTGACAGGTTCAACTGATTAATATTTACTGACTTCGATGACCTTAGATATATTCTGAATAAGGTCAAAGTAGCAATATCTGTGTCTCAATCTAATGAAATGTCAGCATAAGACTTTATCATGTGGCGTGCACCAACTGCTGTGAGATTGCATTCGTCTGTTTGAAGTCTTAGATTTGTTGCTTTGATTTTAATTAAATTTAATTTGAGAAAAAAGTCAGTTACTGACCATCGGGAACATCGTATAGAATAAAGTTGTTCTATTTTTTAAATAATGACGTATGATTTTGAAAAGATATCATCCATCTACAAAATGGGAAAACTATACTGTCGTTTAAGACAAGAGACAATATCACGACTATAACTCTATAAAACTCTAGCAAAGAATATGTGATACTATTCTGTAAGTATTGTTTGCTTTGTCCAATGAAATAAGTAAGCTTTCAATCATTTCAGAGGATTGCTATCAGTTTGAAATTATCCTTTTATGCCAAATTAGAATAATTGTTACTTCGATTTTATAATTATACACGGCGAGAGACCTTTAAAACACAAGAAAATCTGTTGCTAATAAAGATACTGATTAAACTATCAGTTTAATATTTGTTTGATTTTTATTTTTTACACCCGAATAAAAATCAACGTCTTTTTGAACTTAATTACAACTTAAAATCATGAGATTTGTTTTCTTTCAAATTCAGGATTTGTTGAAATAGATTGTTTTAAGAAGAAGTTTGTTAAATGCTTAATATCAGTTGTGTGCCTGAAAATCAAAACAGACAAGAAAACCATAAATTTAAAATTCAACAAAGAGTCACTGGAAGGAAGAGCGCAATTTGAAACAGTTTATCAGTAAAAAAGGGGTATAGCAATTATTTCTATTATTTTCTTGAAATAGAATTCTACAGTACAGCAATATTCAAACTGACAACAACGGAACGATAATTTAGCCCAGGAAGTAACATCGCCAAAGGAATACAGATAATAGCTTGTAGCAGCCAAATCTTCATCGCATGATTTCCTTTATCTAATCTATGATTTTGAAAATGTGTCACGCTTCTTAATGTAAATGTCAACCTTATGGAGAGTGTTTTAAATAAGTGGTAAGAATAAAACGAGGTTCTGAATTGCAGATCTGGCACAACAAACTTGCCAATATTTAAATACTTTTTTGAGAGTCAATCTGCTCTTTAAAGCAAAATCAATTGGGCAAATAAACATTTTCTAATTGTTCATATTTCTAGCAACTCTTTAAGAATGTTTCAATGAAAATTTAGACATGTTGTTTCCAATGTCAAAGCTTTGAAACATTAGAAAAAATAGAAACATTGTGTTTGTAATAAATAAAGTTATGATCTTTGAAATCTCACATGAAAAATCATCATTTACAAGAATTTTTTGAAGTAGGTTACGACTCATGATTAAAAGTACATGCACGTTAAAAAGAGATCCATAAGGGTTGACTTCACCATCTAGAAATTGAAGTTGCAGCTAAATTCATCCCTCAAACGTAGTTCTATATCACAAAACGTCAATATTTACATATATAGCTTTGTTTTGTGATCGAGGAAACACGAAGAGGTATCTTCTAATAATTCAAATTATTTGTTTCTTGTCGTTTGATGATTGAAACACGTTCCAGGACACTGCTATTCTAAAAAGAATCTCCGTTCACAAAGCAGCAACAGCCGAAGACGTGATATCAAGAATGAGTTTAAGGAGAATATCTAGAAACGAGCTTCATTTTCAGTCTTGACTTTCTCTACAATTTCAATGAGTTTTTCAATTGAATTCTCATACAGCGTGCATGCTTCAAACAGCAGGAAAGAAATATTCGGCTCTATTTTGATGTGAACAAAAGAATTCAAACGTAACACAAACTCACCACAAAATACAGCTGGATTATCTCGATTAGTTCTTTGAAAAGGGTATTTCATGTTGAATTAGTTTTACAGAGTTCCTTTTACAAACCAACCTTTGATAAAAGTAAATTCAAACTTAAGACGACTGGTATAGCGAAGATAATAATAATATAATAATAAACTCAAATGTGGATTTTGGGGTTTCTTATTTAACATTGAAGTAGTTATTTGGGAGTTACATAGAAGTGGAAGAGATAAAAGGTGCAAAGAATATTTTTTTTAAAGAATGATGATATCATCAATATCATTTATATCAGTTTATATATATTAAGAACTTATCTTTATCCCTTGAAAGACTTCATTTGTACACATCAATTCAAATTTGATACCAAATTATTTTATTTTTTTTACAGAATGTGAGGATATGCTTCCATATCACAAAACTTGAAATATTTACATGTATGTCTAGAGCATTATTTAAATGTTTTATCACTTCTCCTATTGAATCAATATTGCTCTAGCATATGATTTTATTCTTTGAAATTAACTGAAATAGTCCTTGGGTTCATAAAAATCAAAAAGGCATTTCACTCTGATGCATTCTGATGCAGATAAACAGGTTAAGCTTCTCTAAGAACCTCAATTCGTCATATTGAAATTGTTTGGAGTAGCCTATTATTTTGTAATTATTTTATAATCATGTTGTACATCTTAAAAATTCTCACAAAAGAAAGAAAGTATAATTTTCAAAGATCTCTTAATAGACATGCATAATATCGGTATAGAGAACCAATAACAAAATGCATGATATCTGAAAGTGCATCTTTGATGATAATGAAAACAGATTTCATCAATTGATCAAAAGTTAACTTTGGTTCTATATGACAACGTAATGTTTAAAAGCAATATTACAATGTGTTTGGTGTTCAAGATAGCACAAATATATTATAAAAATATTGATAATAAATACCTTCTGATTTGTTCAAAGAACCTTTTTGATTAATTTATTTTCTTGAAGACATTGAACAATTGAAGAACCTAGCTACTGTTATCTATACCTGTGATCACAAAAATTATCAGATTAAAAATAGATCACTTAAAACGAGCTACATTTTGTGGTCCAGACATTCCTTACCAATTCACGGAATTCTATCAATCAAATGCTGAGAAATTACACAACATACACGACGGATTTCAACGGAACAAACACCAGAAAGAAACTTCAGACAAATAGATAATTTTAACAAAGAAATACAGTCACAGCCGATCGTTAATACGCTGTTCTTTACTCGTGTTGCTGTATTGGATATGCCACGTTTCAGAGATATTGAAGGAGTTCTTTCTTGAGGTTTCTTAATCTTATGGGTATTCTTGTTTTTATACTTCCTGACAGTTTTATGCAATCGATAAAACATCCTTACTTTTGATGGAATTAAGCATTTTTGTAAAATTTAGAAAATTAGTTTTATTTACGAAATACTCAAGGCAACTTTTAAAGGATTTTCCATTGAAATTCCAAAGTATCGGCATATTTGTTTCAGTCAAGCTCCAGCCCTACCATGATATAGTTCAAGGAAATTGAACATATCCAGCTCAACAATAGCGGCTATTGCCCGGTAGAATGAATTCATGGTTTTTTTATGTTTAGCTGTAGGCTCTTCAAATAACATTATTGACCGAAAACAATATCAGACCACCTTTAGTCATAAAAAGGCAATTGTTATGAAGCATTTGGCTTGTTTGATATCAGAGTAAGGTTGGATTTAGGCATAAAGGATGCTCGGGTGAGGCTTCAAGAAACTATTGTTAGTTTAGTTGGATTGTATCATTCAATTCAAATATGACAAGATACCAAACGTTTGTTTTACGATTTTCCAGTAGTGTGTTCTAAATTTGAATATCCCCTTCCTCTCTGAATGATTTATTCCATGAAGTTTCCGATAGGCTGTAATCTAGTGACATTAAGATACAACTTTCTTCAATTTGACAAAATCTTGAACAAAATATCATCAACAAATGAAGAAATAAATCAGTAAGTGCATGATGGCATTAACATATAACTGTCCTGCTTACCATTGATCAGTATTTCACAATGTCCATATATCATCATCAACAGCACATTAAACTTATTACCTTCTTGGGATCAGTAAGGCCGATCTGGTAAAGAGCAGTGAAGAGTTGTTCACCTAATTACCAGGTGACAGATTGTATTGTAATGACATTGAAGTTCAAAACCTTTGCAATCATTTTGTTTTTTGATAAAATCGAATACCAAAAGAAACTTTCCAGATAGAGATAGAATATTCTTAATTTTAAAGCATGAACATTTCTTTGTGTTCAAATATCATAATAAAGGACGAATACTAACCTTGCACTAACATGTCCACTGTCAGGTGATTCAAAAGCGTAATGATGAGAAGTTTGTGGTTTATAAAGAACAATGCAAGATTGTTTATATTGGCAGTTGAAGATTGTTTTGTCCTTGTTTCATTTTTGATTTCTTCTAGATTTCTAGCAGTTATTTGAATAGGATTAATGTTATCCTGTTGAATAATTGCTTTAAACATTAAACAGAGCACATGGAATAACGGAGACCATAAGACTTCCAAGATGAATCTAAAGGTAGTAGACAAGTGGTATGTATTTAGCATTTGATTTAAAGCACTAGTATCTGTAACATTTGATCAGTCAGTTTGTGACTTACATTTTAGACAAGACCTTTATTGATCGTTCAGTCTGATAACATTTAAAAAGAAAGAATTGTAATAAACATTGTCTTTGGAAGTAATGAGACAGTATAAGATATGAAAAAATTGCCTGGGCAAACCCTTGAAATTGATGGCCAGACACTTTTACAGTCAAATATAGTCGCTTTCCCTCTTGGAATTCTCTGTCTACAACTCTTCGATTTAATCATTTTTCATTCATTGAAATATCTATAAATCTCTTTCACTATATATAGCATTTAGGCTCTTATCAAACCAAACAATGAGTCAGAAAAATCACGACATGGTTCTCTAATGCCTCCTTATAACTTCATTGATGAGTTATTTTGTGTAGCTAATGATTCAAGCCTGGGTAAGCTTCAAATCTAGCTGCCATTATAAACAAACTAATACAATACGTGTCATCTCTAAGATGAGACAATGCTCTTTGTCCAGGTTTTCTCTACCATTTCTAGGAGTTCTATCAATCTCTTCCATAGAGACCATGCTTCAAACGCTGCAAACTTCAACAAAGCAAACAACAAAGGAACAATGACACCACACACGAACACAAACAAGACAGCTGCTGCTTGATTAACTCTTTGTACCGGTTTTGCTATTTACCATATGTCACGTTTCAGATTTATGTGATTGAGTTCCTTCTTAAAGACTTTTCAAAAGAGTTTCTTTTTGGTCACTATCTGACAAAATGTTCGATGAATTATCTTAGATTGTTAATAAAAAAACTGCATTTGAACATTTCCCTGTAGCAAGGGGTTCTGATTAAAGCTTCTAAATTGTCATACTTTTCGGAAAATCTTGTATAATTTCAGATCAAAGACGGCTAATATATGCTTTGACTACGTTAATCTTATATTACAAAATGTGATAAAAACTTTTGATTTCAATGCGATAAGACTTTGTAGAAAAAATTCCCCGATAAAACTATGTTATACAAAGAAAGTAGAAAAGAAAGAGAAATGGATTTGTTCCATTGTCGTAACAACACATTTTTATGCAACTTGTCAAGCTGTTTATCTGGCGTAGATTGGTATGTATTTATGTTCTCCAAAGATAAAGGTCAAATTTCCACAGTGTAAAATACATGTTTTATAGATATGTAATAACAACAAATTACTTTGTGGGAATGGATGAGTGTTCCACCTTACAAACAAATGGCCAAATGGGTGTGTTGTATTATCACTGAACTTCATACAAAAGACAAAATAATAGATGTTATCCTCTTTTAACAAGGTGAACATTTCTTCATGTTCATATATCACCATCAACAACCCATTACACAAATTACCCTCCGGTAATCAATAAAACAGACACAATATGTAAATGCGTTATGATGAGGTAATAGTGATTTACAGAAAACCAAGAAAGAGTGTGCCTATCATTATTGGAATTAAAAGATGGTAAAAACCTGACTGTCAAGAGGGTTTTAAATATTCAGTTACAATGTTTCCAATTAAAATTCCTAACAGTTGTTAAAAGAGACATGGTCAGTCTTCAACTTTCATTAATATATCGAAAATATCAGAATTGTTCTTGTGTGAAACATCAAAAACAAAACACACCAAACACAAACACAACAAATCATATAAGAACTTTGCAGACTTTCAGGATGTATATAACAATTCTAAGTTTCTGGCTTCAAATTTGATTTAAGTCGCAATATATGTATAGTTCATGTTTGATATAGTGTGTCTGAACTCAAAGAAAACGTAGAATATGGTAGGACTCCAAAACACAATAACAAATTTACTTGGTGAACAGTTTAAGATTGATTTCCAGACAGGCTTACATAGCTTCAATCTTGCAATTTCCTCCACTTTGACAGGTACCATCAAATCAAAATCAACCGGCCACACTGCTCTTGTTGTTCCTAAGGATACTACTTGACGGAACTCTCAAGCGATCCAGATCTAAAATCAATGAAAATTGCTTTTTCCAACAGAATTTATTCAACTTACTGAAAATCTATTCGGCTGAATAGGTATTTGATAGTATTTATTGTACTAGCTTTATTGCTTTATTTATAATCAATCATTATATTCAGGCTTTTTATTTGATATAAGTAGAACATCTCATAGATGGGTTATGACAATGAAATGCCTTGTCAGTGAGACAGGTATACAATAGTCTACTAAATTTCTGTGTATCGAGATCTGTTGGAAATATTGATAGGAAACCTATAAGTATGTTCCTGACAAAATAATGAGTTGTTGTTGGAGAGTTCTTTTCTAAATGTCCTTTATTTGAATATTGTAATCATGCCTGTATAACCTTTATATTTGCATTTATGAATTATCAATGGAGTGATAATCATTAACATGGTATATAAAATGACAAGGTTTAGTCAACCATATGCCCGGAAGTGGATAATTTTACAAAGGAATGGGATAACAAGACAGAGATTACAAAGGTATCTTACTCAGAAAACAAGTAATATTTCCACTCATGGGGTTGTTTAACCTTTATAAAGATATGTGAGGTAAGGTGATATGAGGTTTATCGCTTTCAAGAGTATTTCACTTATATCGCGGCTGCTAGTATTATTGCAGGGAGAAAGCCCGCTACACCATTATGCCTATGTATTTCGGTGAAACCTGCGAGCATCGGTTGGAACTAGCGAACCATGGGTGGTACTGCGCTGAAATACAGTGTAGCATTGCACTAGAACCTGAATGCGTGGAGAACAGTGAAGATATGTAACACGATAATAATACTTATAAAGGATCTGTGAAAGTTTGGTCTTGTAGATTTGTAGACAACCATAAAAGGACTCTTACATAGATTACAGAAAAGGCAATCTAGAGCGTAATAATTAAGTTGAGATTCTTGCAGTATTTACAGTAGATTTCAAAGAAAAATTAACAATGTATATCAATTGAAATCTGAGAACATCTCTTTTGACTTTTGATTCTAAACAGTGAAATTCAAGTTATTATGTAATTGATATCATATCGTTTTTGTACGGCGATGTATGAACAGTGAGATGTAGATCAAACAAGTCTGTATAGAACTCTCAAAGTCACATCAACAGAAAACACTCAAATCAACACAACAATTGACAAGCAAGATTCCTGTGACAGATGGAGAGACAGGCTTACACTGACTCCAGGCCTGCAATTTCCTCTACTGTGACAGGTACCACTGATCAATATTTACTGACTTCGATGATCTTAGCATTATTCTGAATACCGTCAAAGTAGCAATATCCGTGTCTCGATCTAATGAAATGTCAGCTTAAGACTTTATCATGTGACGTGCACCAAGTGCTGCGAGATTGTGTTCGTCTCTTTGACGTCTTTGAATTTTTGGCTTTGATTTTATTGAAATCAAATTTTAGAAAAAAGTCAGGTAGTGACGATCGGGAACATTGTATAGAATATGGTTGTTTCATTTTTAAAATAATGACGTATGTTTTGTGAAAAGAGATACCAGAGAAACCTTGTATCAATACAAAGGGCATCTAAATAGTATTAATATACTGTCATTAAAGTCAAAAGACAATATCAAGACTCTAAAAGAACTATAGCAAAGAATACGTGATTACTTTCTGTAAGTATTGTTTGCATTGCCTAATGAAATAAGTATATAAAATAGTAATGCAATTAAAGTTTTCATTCATTTTAGGTGATTGCTATCAGTTTGAACTTTCCTTTTATGCAAAATTTGAATCTGATTTTATTTTTATACTTCATAACGAGAGAACTTAAGAACACAAGAAAACCTGTTCATAATAAACAAAGATATTGATTAAAATATCAGTTTGATTTCGATTTTTGCACCGAATAAAAATCAACATCATTTTGAAGATATACACAATTATGAGATTTGTTTTCTTGTTGAAATCGATTATTTTAACAAGAGGTTTCTCAAATGCCTAATATCATTTGTGTGTCTGAAAATCACAACAGACAAGAAAATAACCAATTTAAGATTCAACAAAGGGCTCGGGAAGGAAAAGCGCAATTTGAAACAAATTATCTGTCCAAAAGAGTAAAACAATTATGTCTATTATTTTCTTGAAATAGAACTCAATACAGCAATATTCAAACTGATAACAACGGAAGGATATTTTAGCCCAGGAAGTAACATCGACAAAGGAAAAACAGATTCTTCGCATGATTTCCGTAAACTTATCTATACTTTTGAAAATGTGTCACGCTTCTTAATGTCAATGTAAACATTATGGAGAGTGTTTTTGAATAAAATAACTTTAAACCAAACCAATAAGTTGTAAGAATAAAAACGGGGTTATAAATTGCAGATCCGGCACAACACAGTTGTTAATATTTAAATACCTTCTTGAGAGACGACTTTCGTCAATTTGCTCTTTTCCCAATGTTCTGTTTAAAGCAAAATCAATTGGGCAATTTAACTCAATCTAGTTGTTTCAAAATATTGCAAGAAACTCTTAAAGAATATTTCATTGCAAGTTTAAACATGCTGTTTCCAACGTCCAAACTTGTGTTATTGGAAACATAGTGCTTGTAATAAATCGGGTTCTAATCTTTGAAATATCCTAGGAAAAATCATCATTTACGAGGATTTCTTGAAGAAAGTAAACGTTACTTCTCATCATTAAAAGTACATGCTCGTAACAAGTAATCCGTAATGTTGAGATTACCATCTGCAAAAACTGGTTAAAGCTAAATTCTGCCATCAAAACGTAGTTCTATTTTACAGCACGTGCAATTATAAAAGCAACATTACAATCATAGTTTTGTTTTGTGATCGAGTAAATACGAAGAGGTTTCTTAAGATCCTTTAAAGTATTTGTTGTCGTTGAGTATTGAAACATGTTCCAGGACAATGTTATATTTTTATAAAAAGCTTCTTTCACAAAGCAGCAACAGCCATAGACGTGCTATCAAGAGTGGGCTTAAGGAAAATATCTAGAAACGAGCTTCGTTTTCAGTCTCGACTTTCTCTACAGTTTCAATGAATTTTTCAATTGAATTCTCACGTAGTATGCATTCTTCAAACAGCAGAAATAAACATTCGGCTCTTTATTGATATGAACAAAATAAATCAAACGTAACACTAACTAACCACAAAATAACATCCTCAATACAGCTATTTCTCGATTAGTGCTTTGTACAGGGTATTTTCTGCGACATATGTCACGTTTAAGAGACACCTTATAGAGATCTGTCCTGTCCTGCCAGTTTTTTTAAAACAGATTACCTACTTGCACATTCTGTCACAAATGGGTCTATAAAATTATTCGCTTACAAAGCAAATCTATTTAAATTCAAAACTATTTGAACTTAATCGTTAAAACTTTGTATGTGGAGTCATCATGTGAAGATTTGCATTTTGAATATTCAACTTCTTCGTATTTTTTGTTTTGGTAAACCTTGAATTTCGTTTGTAAAGCATAACTTAAAACTGGAAGACTCATGAAACAGTGAACCGTAGTATTTGGATCAATCGGTATGTGTAGATTTGGGAATATCAGCTTCTTTGGAGTTATATTTAAATTTGTCCACAATAAGAAAATAACAGGTATCTGTTTCACAGTTTTCTCAGTGTATGGTGATTTAAATCACTTTTCCCTCTTTGTATTCGTGGGTTATTGAAGGGAAGAAAATCTGATTTATTTGGGACCGTTGGGATATATCATCTTCTGATGATTCTTGTTAAATAAACGGTAACCTTGACTTTGGGGGAGTTCTTACACAATCCAAAAATAAACATTCACAAGACGACCAATATACATTGTAGCTTCCTTACACTGGTACATTGAAGTTTGTAACATTATTCACGCACTCATCACTTGTTTTGATAAATTGACATACTATTATATTATTTAAAGGGGCAGTAGCACGTTTTTAAATAATTTTTATATTTTAAATATTTCACTTTTAAATGTAGGTTAATGCTGAATGTATTATATTGACAGTGTCAACAATCTCATTACACAAGCCAATCACCCATAATGAGAGGACAAAGTATGAGGATTCACATCAAATCCATTGGCGGGCATTTTTTGTGAACACCTTTAATTCATTTTGTGTAAGAAAAAGGAATTGCATGGCTAAACTTTACGTTATTTATTTTAATTATTACTGCTTCATTTAGTTTAAATACATTGTCTTTCAATTGGAACCATTATTTTTCATGTTCCTGACATCACCTTATATTTCCCCGAAAAACGTGCTACTGCCCCTTTAAAGTGATAGTAATTCTATGAATAAGGTCAACGCAGAGCAACTTTCTAGTGTCACATTACAACATTTACTATCAACTACAGCGAATTTTACAACAATGATATACATAAAATTAAGGGTACTTGTTTAACAACCTTCGGTTCGGTAGGAAAGCTCATTAATTCAAAGAATTTTGATTAACTAATATACTGTTGTATTATCAATAATCTTGTTTCTATCATAAAGTCACAATGTAAATTTTTCTTGGCAACTATCCATCAAAAGCAACTTTAAAAAGCGTGTTTCACATAGTTCAAAGCATATACTTCCCCCCAAGTTTTTTTAGTACTTTCAAAAGCAATAAAGCCTCAAAATGTGCACTGGCAAGATATGACTTCTACTTTGTACTTTGTAATGTATGATGGAACTGTGTTGTGGGATCTATCACTTGGCGAATGAAACACACTACTTGTCAATCTTAATAGTTGAAGAAACATAATCTAAAGTCAATTTGACTCACTTAAAGAATTGAACGTAAACAATGGCAAAACTGAAAGCCAAAGGACATAGATAATCTTGTCAGGTTAAACATCAATAACTTCCAGCTTGCAGGTAATTGGAATTTCTTCATGTTCATTTATCATCATTAACAACACATTAGCCTTTTCTGGAATCGATGAGACATTCTAGTACAAAGCGATGCAAATGTAAAGTTGGTACTTGTGATAAGGTTACAATGTGACAGAAGGTGCTTTTCTCAAGGACTTCAAAGAATGTTACGTCATATTTCCAATATACATGTAGTTATATGTGCTATTAAAACATTTGATCGATATGATTTGTATTGAACATAGCATGAATACTGAAACGTTTGCAATAGCTGAATACATTGTAATCACAGGACTCAAATATAATAATACAGCGGTCTATTAGCATGAATCAGGTCTTTGAAATGTATTAGCTGCAGAATATTCAAATTAGGAATTACTGTAAAGCTAATACACGGACGAATATGAACAAGATTTGAAATCTATGTCAGACATAAATAATAATAATAATGAACATTTTTAAGCCTAATATCCAGTGCAAGCACTGCTCATTGGCTGTACATTATTTCCCTGAAAGAAGTACTTTCAAAGCCGCTACTAAGCCGTATTCAGGTACCCACTTGTACAGCTGGGTAGACGGAGTACAATGTGGATGAAGTGCCTAGCCCAAGGACACAACACGGTGTAAAGCCCAGGTCACAAATCTTTGGTGTCTCCACCTGTATTCGAACCCGGGTCTTTGGCGTGATAGGCCAGCACGTTAACCACTACACCACCGCGCTCCACATCTTTACACAATCACGATGGTAATGGCTCTGTTAAACTCACCTTTTATGACATTTTTGTAAACTAATTTTGACCATTGCAGATTTAAATTATCGTACTGTGCTTTAAATATACAGGTACATATTATCAAGTATTGGCAATTTTATCAACACTTGTTTATCTGATTATCATTTCTAAAGGATTGTTAAAGAGAGATTCCATTTTCGTATGTACCATCTATGAACAAATATATCATCTTGCTGGTTGATTAGAAGTTTTATTATTTAGTTGTTTTAAATTTGAGAAGATTTTGGATTAATTATCTTTCAAATTGTAAAATTCAGGCTTATGAGATACTGTTGCACCATAGGGCATGAGGAACAATAGTCATCTTATAGTCATCAAATATTCATCAAAGGCATGTAGTTACAACAAACGCTTGATATCACTCGTCAAAACAGCCAAGAAAACCGTCAAGTGAAAATGTTGATTCAACACAGAGACACAGGAAAGAAAAATGTAGTTATCAAGTTATCTGTTAAGAAGATAAAGGTTATCATCTCTATTTAATTCTTGAAATGGAGGTTCAAAGCACAACAATGCTGAAAAGACAAATGGCGGAAACAAACATAAGCCAAGAGAGAAACATCCAGAGAGGAAACCGAAAATTATTTTGATGTCCTCATTAGTTGATTTACGTTTTCTTTGATGTTGCTCATATGTCAAGCTGCAACTAATTTGATAAAGTTTATTTCAATGATATGTCACTGAGATAAATTTTGCTTTGTGATTATTTCTTATACGGTATGTGGAATTAAATAAAAGCTCATTTGTCAAGATTTGCTCATGTCTTTCTGTGACATGTATTGCCAGATGTCACTTTATGTTTCATGGAATTTCAAGAAATGAAGGCAATTATAGTGTTTTGCAAGGTCTACGTCTTGCATCTAATGCATAAAGTACGAAACAACCCCCTTTTTTCAAAATATATCAAATTTCAATTTTAAACATTTTCCCTCCAAAATGTTTTCTTTGAGATTACATCTATTAGGAAATAATTATCATTTCAAATATCTCATTTCTTAACACTAGATTCTTGAATCATGTTTCAAGAAACCGTTTGTTTACAAAATACAAAGTGAAAGCAACAATCCAAAGCATGATTGCTTACAGGAACCTCCCTTAAACAATCAACATTTTTCATCAAAATATTCTTTTCTGTTTGAAGGAGTTAACAATCTATTTCTTCAAAAGACACATAATGTAAAGAAACATTTAACTGTTTATTGATACGTACAAAGGAACCCACACACACCATTTGGTGTGGAGAGGTTCTTTCATATCATCTCCCTGTACGGGTTTTTATTTTAGGTATATGGCACGTTTCAGAGAAACTATATGAATGCCATTTCTTCTGATACATTTTTTGATAAGAGGTCATAACATGCATGCACTAAATCCTTCAACCTATTGCTATACTTATTATTAGTCCTCTTTTGAAGCCCTTTCTTTCCTCACGTCATATCATATCAATTTAAAACGTGAAAAGATTAAATAGATACTTTAAAAAGACAAATATAACTGAGTTCGTGGTCAAAACACAATGCAATTTTATTCTTCTTTCTTTGATCAAGGTTGTAAAGAAACAGTCAAAGCTAAATGTATATGATCAGAAATCAATATTTTGAAAAATGCCAATTATTGTATTAGTTATTTAAAAACCTGAATTGAACGTTACTTGAATTAGTATAAACAAGTGTGAATATGGATTGCTTGTATTATTTTGTAATCATCATGCCTTTCTTTAAAGCAAAAGTTCAGTTTTTTTGACAAATCTGTAAACTTTGAAAACAATTTTGTTATAAAAGGAATTTTTTTATTGATAACATATATCATGTATGGAAATAAAAGACGTCGATAAGATGTTTATGCTTAGTATTTCATCATGTGTTGGAAAATGCCTAAAACATATATAACAATAGGATTAATGAAAGTGTAGACATGAATTTTTATGGCCTTTTACCATATATAATTCTTCTTTTCTTATGTAAGCCACTTCTAGTACCATTCAAAGACTTTATCTGCGTTCATTTTACTGAGATATTATTAATTTATACCCTGTGTATGAAATTTGTATTATGACGTTCTTGAGTTGATTAAGTAAGTACTCTTAGTTTCAGTGCTTTATAATCTATGGGAAGACGAATTGTTTGTGATTGCCTTTGAAGCAAACTATAGGTCATGCTGTCCCTATACATTTTTGTTGCTAAAGGTTTCATTAAAATATGAAAATAGATTCCATTAATTTGAATGAATAAGTCCAAAGGGAGATAATCAGAATGCTGTCCTAAATATCACTTAATGAAAATTCTTAATATCTGGCTCGATTTAAGTTGCAATAATATGATAGTGTGTCTGAACAGAAAGAGATATATGAATATCTGAAGTAATATTCAGCTCTTAGATAAATCTAAATTGCTTTATCCAACAACATTTACAACTTTTTGAAAATATATAGTTGACTGTAATTTGTTAGTGTTCTTTTTACTCGCCTTTTATAAGCATATTAAAGCTACAATCTCTTTATAGACTCTAAGCGTTTTTACAAAAGTAGAAACGATATTTTTAACTAAAGGTATCAATCCTTAAATTAAGAGACTTTATGTTATATATGTAGAACTTCTCAGATAGATATATCTTAACAATAAACTATTCTTGCAGTAACACAGGTATAACGTTTGTTAATCAAATGTCTTATCCATTTTCTGTGTACACTGACCTGTAGAAATTGTTGTAAGGGAAATAGTAATCATGCATCTTGACAAAATAATCCCGCAATTATACATGCAAAGTTATTATTTGTTTTTGCTAGAAGGAGAAAAACGCCTAAATTATTTAAATGGAACTTGTATTCATGCTTGTATAATTATGTTTGTGTTTTTGAATTAACAATTGACTGATAAACATTACAAGTTTGTTTTTATTTTGAGATTTATCTAGTATTTACAGAATGAATTTCAACAATGTATATCAAATGCAATCTGAGAACAATTCTTTTGATTTAAATCAGGGAGATTTTAGTTGCAATCTAATGGATATCATAATCTTTTTTGTATGGCGATATACATGTATGAACAGTTACATGTAGATCAAACAAGTCAGTTTGGAAAGCTTAAAGTCACAACACTAAAAACATATACAATTCAACACAACAATT
The DNA here is from genome assembly GCA_916613615.1 of Steromphala cineraria. NCBI lineage: Eukaryota > Metazoa > Mollusca > Gastropoda > Trochida > Trochidae > Steromphala > Steromphala cineraria. Next base: position 11,727,265 of record OU744726.1, read on the forward strand.
GATAACAAGATTCCTGAAACTGATTGAGAGAGAGCATACTGACGTCTGGCATGCAGATACCACAGATACACAGCACAGACACCATTGATTAATATTTACTGACTTTGATGATCTTACTGTTGCCAAGAATTATTCTTAATACAGTCTAAGTAACAATATCTCAATCTAATGACATGTCAGCTTAAGACTTTATAATGTGAGTTGTTTTCAGGGCTTAGATTATTTTCTCCTGTTTAACTCGAAAAATTTATGATTTCATTTTATTGAAATTATTGATTTAGAAAAAAGGTCAGTTACTGACCATTTGGAACATTGTATAGAATATTGGTGTTTCATTTTTAAAACTACGACGGATATCTTCCATCTACAGAAAGTACAATGTATTAATATAAAAAGCAAGTAAACAGTATCATTATATTGTCATTAGGGTCAAGTGAAAATATCAAAACTCCTTGAGAACTATATCAAAGTATACATGATAAATTTCTAAGGTATTGTTTGTTTTGGGTTATGAAATAAGTACATTCCTTGTCATGCAATCAAAGTTTTTATTCGTTTTAGGTGATTTCCATCAGTTTAAAATTTTCCCTTTTTGCAATACTTGAATACATGTTAAATCGATGTAAAATTTATCCTTCAAGAGGAGAGAACTTAAGAACACAAGAAATAAAATTGTTATTATAAACAAAGATATTAATTTGAATAAAAGTTATTATATATTTTTAAATTTCTCTCATTCGCAACAGCTTTTAAAACTTACACATAAAACTTTCCAATTATGAGATTTGTTTTCTTTAAAATTCAGGAAAGAAAGATTATCTTTACAAGAAGTTTGTCGACTGCTTAACATCATTTGTGTGATTGAAAATCAAACAGACAAGAAAACCATCAGTTTAAGATGCAACAAAGAACTACAGGAAGGAAAAGCGCATTTTGAAACAAATTACCTGTCCAAAAGAGTATAACAATTATCTCTATTATATTCTTGAAATAGAACTCCACAGTAGAGCAATACTCAAACTGACAACAACAGAACGATATGTTTTTGATAATGTATCACAGAACAAAATTCACTTCTTAAATTTTTTAAATGTCAACCTTTGGCATTTTAATCACCGATATATATCGAGAGAGATGACTTAGAAGCAGAGACATTTCATGCCATACCAATTTCCAATAACAATGACAACTTTACATTCAATTATTGATCAAAGGACTTTTCCCTAATGCTTTGAATTGGATTGAAAGGCGCTTTTGAATAAGTGTTAAGAATAAAAACGAGGTTCTAAATTGTTGATCCAATTTGAAATTGTTGAAAACACAGTTGCCAATATATCAAATACTGCTCTAATTTGCCCTTTTCCTTCTGTTACTTTTAAAGCAAAATCCATTGTCCCTAGAAAACATAGGCGATTAAAGGGGCAGTAGCACGTTTTTTGATAACTTTATATTTGAAAATTTTCACTGATAATTGTAATTTAATGTTAAATGTATTATATTGACAGTGTCAGCAATCTCATTAAACAAGTCAATCATCCATAGTCAGAGGACAAAGTTTGAAGATTCCCATGAAATCCATTTTTGTGTGAACACCTTTAATTCATTTTGAGTAAAAAAAGGGAATCGCATGGCTAAACTTTACAATATATATTTGAATTATTACTGCTCCATTTAGTTTAAATACATTGTCTTTCAATTGGAACCATTAATTTTCCTTTTCCTGACAACACCTTATATTCCCCCTAAAAACGTGCTACTGCCCCTTTAAACACACTCTAATTGTTTTAAGGTATTCCAAGAAACTTCTTTAAATTTAAAAATATTCAATAAATGTTTATAAATTCTGTTTCCAATGTCAAATATTTTGCATAAAAACATTGTGGAGTAAATTAAGTTATAATCTTTGAAATTGTTTCACGAAAGACCATTATTTACGAGGATCTTTTTTTGATGAAGGAAACTTCCCATGATTAAAAGTACATGCACGTAACAAGTGATCCGAAATGTTGAGCTCACCATCTGCAAAAAGAGGTTACAGCCAAATTCACCACTCAAACGTAGTTCTATTTTACAGTACGTCCTATTATGAAAGCAACATTTCAATTATAGTTTTGTTTTGTGATCGAATAAACACGAAGAGGTTTATTAAGATCATTTAAAGTATTTGTTTCTTGTCGTTTGATTATTGAAACATGTCATAGACGTGTTATCAAGAATGAACGTAAGGAGAATATCTAGAAACGAGCTTCATTTTCAGTCTTAACTTCTACTTTCTCTACCATTTCAATGAGTTTTTTTCAATTGAATATCTCATAGAGCATGCATGCTTCAAACAGCAGAAGGAAACATTCGGCTCTTTGTGGATATGAAATGGAAAGGAAATCAAACCTAACACAAACACACCACAAAATTCTTCTTCAATACAGCTGTTCTTTGTACAGATATTTTTTCACATTTGTCACGTTTCAAAGAAACCCAATAGAGATTTGCCTTCAGGTTTTGTAAACAGATTTTTTTCTTGCTCATTCGGTCAGAAATGGGTCTGTAAAATTATTCGTTTACAAAGCTTAAATATTAAAATCCTAAACTATTTGGCCTCATTAAACTTTGAATGTGGAGTCATCATCATGTGAAGATTTGCATTTTGGATATTCAACTTCTTTGGATAATTTTTTTGGCGGTTTCTTCGATACTAAACTTTGAATTTCGTTTTGAAGATTGATGAAACAATGAAACCTAGTATTCGGATCAGTCAATATGTGTAGGTATGCATTTTGGGAATATCAGCTGCGTTAGAGATACATTTTATGTTTTCCAAAATAACAAAACAACAGACCTCTGTTTCACAGTTGTCTCAGTGGTTGGTTACTTTTCCCTTTTGTATTCATGGGCTATTTTGGGCTCATTGGGATATATCATCTTCTTATGATTCTTGTTCATTAAATGGCAGCCATGATTTTCTGGAATTTCTTAAACAATATCAAATAACTTTAAAATAAAACATCCGCAAGACGACCAATATACATAGCTTCCTTACACTGGTACAATGAAAAGTGTTATGTGTTTAATTCACATTATTTGTAACATAACTTCTTTGAGAGGCATTTTAGAAGTTGAAATGACAAAAATGCTGAGGAAAATATGGATGACAACTTCTTTGTTCATACAATTGTATGTGACGTTTGGATAATTTTTTGTCGGTTTCTGCTTGAGAACGACACAAGAATCTGTGTCGAAACGTCGCATACAATGAACAAATAAGTTGGCACCCATATATCCCCCCCCCCCCCTCCCCCCTCCCCCAATCCATCTCATCATCCTTATCTCATAACTTCTTGTCTTTGTTTGTAGAATAATATTTTTTATTCCAAAAAGTATGTAACCGTTTAAGACTTTTTAATATCTAACCCGATTACTGATATGTATGTGGAATATAACCCCACCGACCCCTAGTCACGTAAGTCATGTAAGGGGTTTCCTGTATGAAATCGTGACGGGTTTGCTTCTCGTAATAAAAAACCCCAAAAAAAACCCAAACAAACATTGTAACATTGTTCATATACTCATTACATTTTGTTTGAGTAATTGACACTCTATTAAATGACTCAAAGGGATAGAATTATAATTTTAATGATTTTGATTAACCAATATTTTGTAGTATTATCTATATATAATGATCTATTCACAATGTCACTTTTTCTTGCGTCTATCCATCAAAAGCAGCATTCTAAAAGCTCGCTCCACATCGTTAAATGCATATATTTTACCCAAGGCTTTTAACTACTTTAATACGAAATTCCATGATCATTTAAGCCTCAAAATATGCATTGCCAATGTATTCTGAACTGTGTTGTGAGAGCTATCACTTGTCAGTCTTAAAAGTTAGAGAAATGGTCGTTAATTTGGACATTTTGGACAGTGTTAGTTGAAACTTTTCGAACAAGCGAGTTACTGTGAATCTGCTTAAATAGCAACAAATATGAACAGGATTTAAGAGAGAAAGATACAGTCATTGTAAATCAATAAGGAAATGGATCTGTCAAACACATGGCATTTTTGTATTATGATTTGTAGAATAGTTTGACAATACAGATTAAAGAAACAATATAGTTTGCAGTAAAATAACAAATATTCGCAATCTTGTCAACAGTGAAAGTTTCACCATACACTATCTAGGTAATATCAGTATCAGAGTTTCTTTTTAAACTTTCCATGAAAAGCTATTCATAACTCCTGAAACATTAAAAAAGCTGCAATTCTCAGGTTTGTATACATGGGTTCATAGAAAAGTTATAGAAATTATTTTGTCAAACGATATAAATCCTTACTTTCCATCTTGTGGAATGAATTCTTGAATGCTGCATGTCAAACGTTTTAGCTTTAGGTACATTATACTGTTTTCGTAATAAACTATTTGTCCAGGTAGGAATGTGTCATGTTGAAATTATACTAAGCTTTGGTCAATTTTGAGGCCAAATATTTTTCTCGTCTATTAATTTCGAAATAAACAAATAAAGTTCATAAGTTTTTGAAAAAATATTCCTAATAATCATGTTGTCTTTCAAATTACTAACTAGTTAACATTTCATATGAATTCAAAAAATGAGATTTTCTTGCAAAATTCAATAACGGTTTCAATTCCTATCGTATTTCAAAATAGTAACAACACACTGACAGAGAATTGTGAATTCAATTTCTGTGTAAGCCCTTGAAGGTTAACAGAAGGCCATTGTGTCTGTGCAACATTCTTAAGATTGAAGTCAGACAGGCTTGCTTAGAACGACATCACTGCATCAAGTTTCTACACTTTGACGATTGCCATCAATCAAGATCTTACAAATACGTTGTTCCGATTGTTCCCGATTGACTTCTCCTCTTTTCCGAAAAAATATCCAGGTATCAAATAAAGAAAAAAACTTTTAACCAAAAACATTTATTCAATTGATTTATTGCTTGTGTGAAATTTACAGGCTATTCAGTTACTGAGCCTTCTGCAAAAAATGCAAGGTTTGTTTTCATCCAATTCTAATCCCTGTTATGAATGAGTTAAACTTTTAAAAAACATCCTGCTACATTAACGCATGTGCATATTCACAGCTCCATTGTTTATATCTATCGAGGCAAATGTTTTGTAGATAGCAGTAGGTGAGGCAGCTAAGTACTAATTCGTTGACATTGACATTCAGGCTGGTTATAACTGAGAGGCTTTTGTTCTAAAGTTAAATCAGCTTCAAAATATCAACTTGAAAAAAATTACCTTTTATTATTTTTTATAATTCAATTATATTTCTTAAAGTGTTTCATATAATCGTAGCACTGAAGCTTTATTCCAAAAGTGTAAGTAAAATTCAGGAACCTTGGAAAGCATATCTGATCATAAACAAATTAACCTGAAATTGAGTTAACCACACATACGTCTATAACCTTTATTTATCTTGACAATTATAAAAATATTACAATTTAAGGTAGTAATTAATTCATCAGATGTTCATTGGACTGAGTGTATGCCAAAAGCATTTTGATAAATAGAATATTTAAATATTTTTCTTACGTAGATACAAGATTTGTATTTACCAAGAGATTCTTCAAGTGCTAACACCAACATAGGTCAAAGAAACATAAACAAATTAACGATATGAAGTTTGAGATCACGAAACAAATTTGGATTAGCATTTGAAGACACTGACATTTACATCTGATATGGTTAACATGAACAGAGTACTTGTGTAATAGGCGTGTGTACAGCAGAGAGCATAAATAATAAAAGCAAAACAACTTTAACATTACACAATATTGGATAAATGAGAAACTGGAGACTGATTGGGAGACAAGCTCACAGACTGCAAACATGCAATTTCTCCACTGTTACAAGCACCACCAAATCAAGATTGATCGGTTTTTATAATTATAATGTTGCTAAAATTGTTCTACATACGACATAAGTAGCAATGAAAGTGTAGCAAAAAACTAGTAAGGGGATATTTAAATCTAAGTCAAATATTTGATTCTACCTCTGAATTCTTGCATCCTCAGAAAAAAACCAGCTCTTTGGATTGGGAATATTTAAGCGGTATTATCTTTCAAATTTCTTTTGAGATACTGTTGCACACGAAAAATCGAGGCTCAATAGTCTTCTTAGCAAATATTCATCAAAGGCATGTAGTTAAAACATTTCATCAAAAGCTTGTTATCACTGGTCAAAACAGAAAAGAAACCCAACAATTTAAGATGCTTATTCAACAGAAAAACACAGGAAGGAAAAATGTTTTTTGGATCAAGTCACCTGTTAAGAAGATAAAGGTTATCATCTCTATTATATCTTGAAATAGAGCTTCAAAGCACAACAATGTTGAAAAAGATAAACACCGGAAGGAAACATAAGCCCAGGAAGTAACATCCACAGAGGAAAACAGTTAAGTGGTTTTGTCTGCAAGGGTTGATTTACGTTTTTCTTTTATGTTGCTCAAATGTCAAGCTAATACAAATTTGATTGTTTATTTCATATTTTTATAAAGTTTATTTCATTAATTTGTCAATGAGTGTATTGTGTTTATTTCTAATATATTAACAAGAAGAGAAATTATTAGTCATACGAATGATACACAAAATCACATTTGTCAAAATTTGCTCATGTATTTCTGTGACGTCTATTATTAGATGTCACTTCAAATAAACATAAGAAACTTAATGTTCCAAGGAATTTAAAGAAATTAAGGAAATTGCAAGGTCCAACTTCTTGCATTTACTGCATAACGTAAGAAACACAACCAATTTAAACAAATATATCGAATTTGAAATTTGAACAATTTTTCCTCCAAAAAGATTGCGTTGAAATAACCCCTCTTAGGAAACACTTATCATTCCAAATATCTTTATTAATACCAGGTTCTTGAATAATGTTTCAAGAAACCACCTATATACAAAATAACTGAATAAGAAGAAGCAACAATCCAAAGGACGATGGCTGTAGGAACCTACCTCAAACCAGCAACATTTTCGTCGAAATGTTTTTTCTATTTGAAGGAATTAATAAATCTCTTTCTTCAAAAGACACAGACTAAGCCATTTTGATGCGAAATTATTCTTGATCAACTATCTGTATTTGTTTTGATCCTTGGCATATAAGAAAAAAATATATGAAGCTCTTTTTTGAAGTTCTTTTCTGAATGATACATCTGAGAGCCTTTTTGATAAATAATATAACTTAATATAACTTATGACATTTCCCTATTTGTGAAGGAATGACATGCATGTAAAACCTATATTATAAGCGTCCTCGCATCCAATCATTTCGTCTAACTATTTTAATGTTTAAAATACTTAAGAGAACTCATACATAATTCCCTTGCACTGTTTGAATTATCAGCTTTAACTTGCTTTCACCATATTAATTAAGTTAATGGTATTTCCGTTATTCATAACCTAGGTTCCCATGTTATACTATATTTTGCTAATTCTAATATTCAAGGAACTAGTTCTTATTGTAATCTTCACTTCCTTAGTTCATTGAAAAGTCGAACCAAGCACAAAACACAAGCAAGCTCAAATATTCAAACTGAGATGTTTTTCAGATTTCATATTAAGCAGTGACATGTTTTGTAACATAGAACGTGATAGTCACTCAAATACTAATTAGAGAATTACTTTCCTGTGAAATTATTTGTACAAAACAGAAAATATATATATATATCAACATAATCTTAAGATTGTGAAAAGTACAGTCGTTGTCAGCTATATATACGAATTTGCTTTGTATCAGTAAATCAGTTAACGATATCAGACGATTTTGCAATGTTTTGCAATGTTGTATATTGTTGATCCCTAACTGTCTTACGAATCAACTTTAGTTTATTATCGATTTTATTCAGGCTTGTCTATATAGTAGTAAAGGATTGTTTTGCATTAAAAAAGCTCATTGTCAAAAACAAATATATCATCATGCCAGTTGGTTTTTCTTCTCCACTAGATCTGCTTGGTAAAATGTTTTTCTCAACCACGGATATTGTTTGAATTTGAAACTGCAAAGGGGCACTGAACTGAAAGAAAACTTTAATTAAATTTGATAAATCGATTGCAAAGAGAAACAATTGAATTAATGTTGAGTGTTATAAACTGGGCTTTTCAACGAGAAACTTGATATTCTTAACCTGAGGTAAGTGTTTTTTTATTTTTAATTCTTTACTGTATTCAAAGTAAGATGGTTTTACATTCAAATACTGACTGCCGATTGAAATGTCGATTTTACATTTATCAAATATTACACTTACTTACTTTCTCCTAAAAATACCTAACAAAAAATCCTAAGAAAGGTGTTTTCCCAAATGACAAGGCTGACGTAAAGGATTCGAGTTGAATTTTCTCTTCTTGTATTGAATTGAACAGAAGAATAGCCAGGTTAAATGTAATAAAACAAAGAGATACACAATCAATGCCAACATTTTTTTGGACAAATTGTCCAACCAAGGATTTCTAAAATATATAAAAGCAGCACAATGTTTGGAAAGGCTATCAACGGTTTTGCTTTTTTTGCTAAGGATGTGTCAACTTCCAGGAAGACTGCGTTTACGGCCGATTTTGAGGACAAATGTATATGATTGCCTCCCATCTTAGAAATATATATCAAATCAAAGATAAAGAATCACCTGTAATCGGAATTCCTATCTTCTGGCATGAAGTGCAACATATTTGGTTCATATTTCAACCATTTGATAACATAGTAATTTTCAAAGTTATTGTTTAGTCAATATCTAATATGTACATGTAACGAAATAGAGAATCTAACCCAAGTGTCCACTGATATCGCACATAGCCAACACAAGATGGTAATCAAGATCCCGAGGATATTTTACTTACAACGGGTGTTGGTATATTTGATATGAGAAGACACGATGGTTGAATTCTATTTATCACCCAAACTCATCTCTGATCACTTCAGGGGTGCTGTCCCCGTGTTTATGACGTTATAACATAGTGATAATGTCTTGTTTTGGACGAAAAGCATTGTGACATCATTACATGATATTACAAAACGTTTTGATGTCGCATACTTGCTGAGTACAGGGCATTAGCCAACATCTGCTATCAAAACATATCTCTAAGGAAATTATTCAGAAACAAATTTGGAAACACTGATGAGATTGGATTGGTAATGACTGGGTGTTGTTTGAGCTAAACTGCTTAGAGCAACATGCAAGACTGTTGGCTGCAGTCAGACCGTGCTGTTAGAGTATCCCCTATCATAATGTTCAAACCTTGGTAAAGACTACATTTGTACAATTTTGTTCCTCGGAGCACAATGGATTTAAATCAGACCGTTGTGAACGTATATTTATACAATAAAGCAAAGAGCAAAACATCCAAACAACATTTAAAAACCTACAATAATTAATGTGATCTTTTTTGGGCAAGTAGTTCTTTTCTCTAAACCCCTGACATTTACTTAGATTAATTTCTATCATACATATTTCTTTAGGTATTCCCGTTGAAACTATAAATGACATTGAAATATCAACCTAATATTTCAAGATAGAAGTGTTTTGTCTCACATATAGCATTGTTGCAAACATAGACCAACTTCCTTTCATTAAATTACTCAAACATGAGTTTTTGTATACCTTCAATATTACAAAGGTTGATATAAGTAAGAATATTAGCCTTGGTACGCAGTTGCATTCATGTGACAAAAGCATGTGTATCAAAGCATTATGGATATTCGTCTTCAAAAGAACAAATTGAACAAAGTTATTATTTGACCAATAAGAAAGGTTTGTTTCAAATGTTAAGATGAATTTATTAAATGTATTTGAGTTTATTTACTGAAATGATTAGTCTCTAAAAGAAATCTTTATCACAACCAGACATTTTTGAGAAAATGTTATTCAGATATACCTTTCGTTTGTTACATTCATAGGAATAAAATGATGATCTTTTGAAACAGTAAAAACAATATATTATTGCAATGTGGGCCGATCTCGTGTTTGAATAATTATTTAATGTATCCTTGCGGAATAATGAGCATAATCTTTAAGTGTGTATTGAAATTATCATTGTCCTACATCTAACCAGATTTATAACCAAGCCAAGCCATGCGAATCTAGTAATGTAGTCTTTATCACTTTATTCGAATGTAAATTGTTCAGCACCGGCACCTCGAGAATTGACCCAAAGGTTATATAAATAACAATTTGCTTAAACCATCTGCCTTCTACTCTGTATACAACAGCAGCCAAGCTGAAATACACAATCAGTCAGGATTGAAATATTCCTTATATTAATGAAAATAAAGCTTACACAGACTCCAGACATGCAATTTCCTCTACTGTGACAGGTAACACCTAAATGAAGATTCACTGACAGCAATGCTCTTATTGTTGGTAAGAGTTATTCTTAATTCAAGTGAGTTGCAATGTCCGCATCTGAATTGGAATTTGAAGGAATCTCACACGTTCCCTTCAACATGAGACTGGCGATCCCCTTTTTATCCTTTGATACTTATTTATCTTATGAATTGTATAATTTTAACAATATTTAGTGACCATATCAAACGATGCTTACAACTGATATATTGCAACTGTTTGTTCCATAAACAATTACTTATTTTATATATATATATATAAATGCATAGCAGGTAACATGTGCGTCAAACAGCGTTATCAGCCGTCATAAAAATGATTAAATGAACATGTGATTACTATCCATATATGATTTTGCTTAAAAAGAGTCAAATACTACTGCATCAGCAAATAAGCGTCCATGTTGTACATTTGTACATTTCATACAATGTTGTTTATGAAAATATATCTCGTGTTTCCTCATTTATTAAAAAAACGGACAGTTCTGTGGTCCAAATAATCTGATATCAATATATCAAAGCATATGTCTCATTTGTTTCCTTCGAATCAGGCTTCAATGCAAAACAAGATTCATACCGAGAAACAAACATCAACAAGAAATAAACATCGAGAGCAGAACACACAGGTACTTGTTGGAGCAGATCTTTTAGTTTTAATGATTAACTATTGACTATTAACTATATATATTATTTAACCTATAAATTCGTTTAAAACAGTGGTAAATCCTTGAGGTTTGTCGAGCAGTAATATTTTTATTATTGTTTCCATGTGATGTTCCCCTTGTCAACTTAGATATATCTACATGTACAAATGTACTACAAAACTTTCATAATTTGGTAAATAGTGTATAAAAAAAATTGTGCAAAATTGATGTTGTACTCATTACAAACCGAAGACGTTGTGGTCATATCAATTTTGCGAAGTGCAGCAAAAGGAAAAAAAATATCAAAAGTTTGATCAAATTGTTCATTTGATACTAATTCATGATATCTCCAGACATTTATTTCCAAAGAAATGAGAAAAGTTTGACAACTTCATCTTCAAATTTCAAACAAATAATCCTCTTTTTCCGCATTTACTTTTTTTTTTATCTTCAAATATTTTCCATTTATCATTTTCATAAAAGTAGAGGGTTAGCTTAATCTGAATGCTCAATTCAAATGAGAATTCAAATCTCGAATTTCTTGATAGCGACAATAGAAAATAGTTTCTTTATGTAAAAGCTCAATTTGAAAGAAGAAATTTAAATTCCACTTTCTTGATACAGCAACGAGAAAGATTATTGACTTTGAAAAGATAATATTCCAGAGTGTATTTCGTATATTTCCGGAGATAAAATATAATTTCTCCAAAGAGGATTAACTGTATCACATAACCTGTAACCTGCTGGATTCTTAATACATCAATGACAAGTTACATTTTATGTCAAAGAAAATAATTTCATGGTCTAAAATATTCCCGAAGCCGGTCGTTATGGCTTTCCTGAAGCATATTTGTTACAGTTGAATTCTCTCGAGGCAAAGGTGATTGACATACCAATTCTGTTTTACAACATCAAAGAAAATACTGCTAAGCCAAATGCATATTATAAATCTTAGCATCTCAGTTTCTAATTTTGAAACTGAAATTGTGAAAGATGTCTGACTAATTGACTGTACGTTTTCACATTGAATCTATTGCACTGAATTGTTACCTGTATTATAAACAAGCAATTCTCGTTCCACGGATAAAATTCTGTATCCTTAAGCTATCTGGATGCTTATTGACCACAGATTTAAATTCTCTCTCATCATCTAAAGCCATGCAGTTGTCTTATTAGTTATGTTATTATAAACAAAAGTATTTTATTGAACCGTCACATGTAAAGTAAAACTAGATAGTTGATGATTCTAGCCAGTTTTCCACATTAAAAGTACGACAGACAGAGACATATCGTGATATATATTGTGCTAGGTTAAACGGGAATGCCAATTATTTGAGTGTATGCTTATCAAATAACTTGTTTGCCAACCATCTTGTCATAGATCATATGTAAGAAGGGTGTTATGTTAACTGTTAGGTACGATATTAACTGATGTGTGTACATGTATGTGTAGATCTGCGCATGAATATGACCTATCATTTGTAGCTTTAGCCAAGTTGGAAATTGTTCCAAATGTTTAACATTTCTTTTTAGGTGTTTGATTTTTGGTTTGCTAATTACGATGTGAACGGGACTAAACTTTACTTGAATAATTGTTAACGCAAAACAGTCAGAACAAAATTCGCACCAACTTAAAAGATCATTTTATTTCTGACAAACAATGTTTTACGTTATCATACCTAACAATTATAGATATAGAAAGTTTGAGGAAAAAGAAAACAAATCCAAAACCCTGATCCCACAAATAGTAAATTATTGATAGGATTTCAATTTATTGTTTCCCTCGACATTTATTTCCAGAAAATGAGAAAACTTTGAGAACAGTTATTGTCACAGTTTAAATTTATCCTCTCTGAAGTAACAGACACTTTTTTGTATCTTTATCTCGAATTTTGTTCAATGCATCATTTTCATAAAAATAGCTTGACAGGTGATCTAAATGGTCATTTCAAATGGAAATTGAAACCCCGTATTTCTTCACACTCTCACAAAAAAGAACTTTTAAAAATTCGAAATTTAAAAGTTATCAAAAAAGTTGGAAATTGATTGATTCCAAAAGATAATCGAGATAATTATAGAAATATCACTAACCCAAATGAATGCTGAGGACCAAGATTACCAAATTAAAGAAGATGTGTTTGTTAAACGCTGATGCCCCTGGATATAAGTAAATTGTAAATGTATTTTTCTTGTCAATGCGTACCCGATACATTTCAGAATTATCAAACTTCAGTTTATATTAAGAAATGTTTTATAAACGATCAAACATTCATGTTTAGGTTGCTGATATGGATCTTTACCCAGACAACTCATGTTGTAATTGTTCATCTACTTCGAAAAGAATATAAATGCTTAACAATTTGTGGGTTAATCCATATTTACAAGTAGTAGCTGGCAGACTGGCAACAAAGAAAAGACGAACATTAAATACTTCTTGCTAAGCTATGAACTAATTTTGGTTCTCAGACAAAGCATTAAGGAGATGTGGAGATTGGATTTTAGATGCAACGTGTCTGGTTCCCGTATGTTTGAATAGAATCTGAGGAATTAGTTATACCTTGAGTAAATAGTCCTTCACTACAAGGATGAGTAATAATGTATAATCCTTAAGATAAATATGTCAATCGCATTCGTCATCTATCACACTGTGATGGGTTTGGATCAATTTCTTGTAACTTAATTGTTGTCAAAATGATTCGATGGTGTAGACGTAAAAGAACTAAGATGAAATAAATTTCAGAATTAAAACTTTATGAGGGTCTCACAGTCCCTTGGTCCTTTTAAAACACTGTTAGTTAATGGAACATACCATGAAAACAGAAAATATATAGGGAACTGATGCAGTCGAACCTCATTTCGTTTTACCTCTGAAAACAGGAAACCTCGCTTTCAGGACGCTTTTATACCCAATGCTACAAAGCCTAAATACGTCCAAAATTGCATGATATTTGCACTAAGCTCTGGAGACCAGATCTATGGGGATTTTCGTCACATCAAAATTTGTGCTGACAGAACTCTTCACAGCTTTCATGACAGTACTGTCAATTATCATTGATAATCATCTGTGATGCTCTTAGTTATCATCTGCAATTATATTTCAAAATCCTAATTTTTTTTTATGACTGTTCGATTGTCTTCATTTAAACGTTTTTCATTTTTTTTTGTTGAAAGTTAGATAAGTGTTACAAACAACTGAATAACAGCTATGAAAACAATAAATTTGTTTTTTTTGTACTAGTTTTTTTACATGTAACTTATAACTGAATAACATACATAAACGGAGATAATTTTAAACTATTAATCTTCAAGCAGAAAAAAGATGAAGATACAAAAACAAATCTTTGTTGCGTTAGATTAGCATTTCTTCACATCCATCTTTCATCATTTACAACTCATTTTACTAATTACATTTCCAAATCAATGAAACCAATCATCTACATCAAAGTGCGCAATGAAGAATTGATGGTTGTTTGTTGGAGGACGAGTTGACAGTTTCTCTGTTGTAGATTGAACTTAAAAGAACAGTGCCTCGGACTTCATTCGTATGGACTAAGAATCCTACGGCATGACTCTAGCATAGTAATACAAAGCACACGTTGCCCATGTTCTAAACCTCTTCTTTGTTCAACAGAAAATCATATCCAGATCCCAACATCCCAACATGTTTGAGATGAAATGAAGAGAAGATTGTCAGCCTGTAACCTTGAACGAAGTGAAGCAAACCTTGGAAACATTTGAATGAGATTTGACCTTTTCACTAGCCTGATATCATCAAGGATGTGTAAATGTCATTCCTGTGTTGATCATCGCACTGGTCACTTTCGATATTCCTTTGTGAACATAAATGTGTGAACCTATCGTCCAAAAGCAGTGTTGTGTATTTCCGTTTCGTTTGCTGAGAGTAAGTTGTTGCAACTGAACTAAATGACACTGATATCATTTGATAAACTATAGGCTTTGTTTACAACACTTTTTATACATTGCACAGTTACCTTTTCCTCCCAGTACATATTGCAGGAGATCAAAAGACCAATGCTTTCGTTTAGGGTTTTGCATTAATATGATATGTTAGCCTACCAGAAATAGTCGATTACAATATTGTTATTATCGACAAGTTCATTCTTTAATCTGTCAACTTTCAAATCATTCCCCAACTACTTTATGACTGGTTCATTTCAAAATGTGACATGAGTATAACATTTATTACCTGTTTCTTTTTTAACATTATTTACTTTGATGTTGTAAAATAAGAGTGTTATTATGTCAATCATCTTTGCCACAAGGATTTCTGTTGTAATAATTATACTTCATATCAGCTACAACGGGTGGCATGGGAATAGTTTCGGCAATGAAATGCTTTATCTTTGAAATAAATTGTAGTTTATTCTCAAGGCGACGCTCTTGATTATTTTGAGCAAATGGGATTCACAAGATGACAACCATGATTCACGAACATAGCAAAGAGAAATTTAATGAAAGTTGATAACCCTTATTGGAAGACCTTGTAACATCTAAAATTTAATTTATGATCTGACACAAATCCTGAATAGAGAATAAATGTAAGGTATCGCACTTCCCTGAATTACATATTGAGGATAGTCCATTTGTTAACCCAACTGAATTATCCATGTAAAAAGATTATAAAAAAGAACTAGAAATGTTCAATCAACTTTGCCACAAGGGAATTCTGTTGTAATAAATATGCTTCACATCTAAAATTTTATTTATGATATGACACAAATCCTGAATAGAGAATAAATGTAAGGTATCGCACTTCCCTGAATTACATATTGAGGATAGTCCATTTGTTAACCCAACTGAATTATCCATGTAAAAAGAACTAGAAATTTTTCATTAAGTTTTCGTACTGACGAAAAATGATGAAATTAATAATAGCTCCTTTGTTATTTTATAATGCAGAGTTTAAGCATATTTGAACCCAAGAAAAGCCCGAAACGGACTGAAAACACAAAAGTATTATTATTCTTAATCGGAACATATCTTTTTCAAGCAGTGTTTGTGTTAGTGTTTGTTATCGTAGAATTCCATTTTAACCAAGATTGATTGTAAGATTTGCATAATATTACATGCGATTTAAATTTAATTGGAAACATATACATTCATCATTGTTAAGCCTGTTTATGGAAAATCTGCTAAATACTTTCTTCATGGAATTGATGACTTTCCTTCAGTCATCACACAATTACCCAAATTTATTAGAAATCTATGATCATTAAAGACTACAACATGTATTTATCTAACTAAAACATAGCAACCAGAAGAATCCCATTATATATTTGTTTCAATTATGCCCAATTATGTGAAATCTCATCAGCTCTGAAAAGCAATCTGAAGTGACTGATCTGTGTTGAACACCAGTATCATCTTCTCTCATCCTCTTATCATTAAGGTCAACTTTTTGATCGTTTCAGGACTTTGCGATATCTTGTAACATGTTCTTTGATATGGAAAACGTTATTTCATTAGTAACAATATTCGAAGTAATTATGTCCCATGATGTCTAATAAGTGCATGTCAACTTGACAAATGAGGATAAATTTCTACAAAAATGACAGCCGAACACTCCAATGATTGGTTTCATAATGGAAGATTTATGCAGTCATCCGAGTTAAACTCTTTTTGGCCTTGTTCTTTGAGGATTAGTGTATTCAAATTATATCCTTTTGAAATATTTTATAAAATCTCCTAAAATACAAATCAAAGTAATTATGAAAGCTTAAAATCCTAACGCGCATGGTAATGGCATAGTGTCATGTGGCTACACATTTTAAAGAAATTTGTCAAATTAAGATGAAGGGTTACTTTCATTGATTCAAGCAAAATCATTAACAGATAATTTCAAGTATTATTTTTGTGAGGAAGGTTGATGTATAATCGTTATGAAGCAATTTATTATGCTTTTGAATTTCCTTTGTTCTACATGTGTATTTGTGTCAAGATAAAGACCAATTCATTTCCTTTTTAATTACATAGTACATCGACACATTATTTGTGGACAACAAATGTAAGGGCAACCAAACAGTCAACTGTACACAGAGTTGATTGATATTCAATTAAATAATTAAGTTGAAATGTTAAACAATATGTTATAATAGTTGTTAATTTTTTTTAAAAGATTTTAATAGTGCTCTTTCTACGATAATTTTATGTTGGAAATATTTTGAATAATTATGCTGGTAGAGCACATTTCATGATTTTATGAATATAGAGGAAAAGGGAAATAGAATAAAATCCCAAAACAAATCTGTGATTGATAAAAAAAGAACATGGATAATAGTGACAGATCTTTTTATAATCTGATTGAATTCATCGAAAAGATCAAAATGATACATCAAGATGATGTTCAGGTCCTACTTAGATAAAACAAAACAGTACAAAACTTAAAATTTGCTTGTTTAAAATGAACCAAAAGCAGAAATGAAAATATCTTTATATACTAATATTCCATATTAATTATATTCATTAAAATCGACCTTGACAAATGTAAATCATGTTAAATCTCAAGGCTTGGAAATGTACAACAATGATACAGCATTGTATGTTTAAGGAGGAACACCAGGAAATATAGATAAGGAAAGGTTATGCCATCTCCAATTTGTTGGATGAAATAAATTGCGGCTTTAATTGTGGTTATAAAATATTCCATCAATGAAATAATAACTAACTGTAACGTTAATGATATAAACAAGGACATGAAGGGATAACTCAAGAGATATCAACAATAAATACAGAAAGAATACAATCATCAATCAAAGAGGTTCCCTTTTGTTTTTTCATTGTTTTGAAATTGCATGTTTCAGAAGTACTTGATAAATTATACCCTTGTGGACCTGTCTTATTTACAACCATAGCAGCTTCACTTTTCCTGTCCATTTTTGTCTATGAAATTTGTGTACAATTCACACAATGATGCATAACAGTTGTCTAAGCTATCAACTACAATAAATTGTCTTTGTAAACGTAAAAGAATACCTTAGAAAACAAAATTAAAAGTATGAAATCGTTATGATTTGTTTTATCAGTGACCTAAACAACGATAACAGATTAAAAAATTAAGCTGTGAGGCAATTTTTCAATAAATGATTAAAAAGTTAAAAAACACGATGGTGATTAGAAAGAAATTTGTTCAGGAGACACTTATAAACGCTATGGATTAAGCATTCTCTTCTATAAGGTAGATCAGATAATAAAATACCGTATTTCCTTGAATACAACCCCGGGGTTCTATTTCGTTCAGTACCCACTTACCCCCCGGGTTCTATTCGAGGCCTGGGTTATAATGGAGGCCGGGTTGTATTTCTTCAGGTCTGAATTGACGTTTCAAAATCTTCTAGGAATGGCGTTTTCATGGAAAATTATTGATCTAGTTCTACATATCTCGTGACATTTCTGTTGATATTCATTCTTTATCAAAATCTGTATCAATCCCTGCAATATACGGTTTCTGTGAAGTATATACTATCGACATATTATACCAGTATTTATGTTAGACCCGGGTTCTATTCGAGACCCCGGGTTCTATTCGAGACCCGGGTTGTATTAATGTCAGCACCCCCTTACCCCCTGGGTTAAATTCGAGGCCCGGGTTGTAATGGAGGCCCGGGTTGTATTAGAGGAAATACGGTACTGCTCAAAACACTGTTAAAATAAGCACAGTTTTCAGGTTCCAATCATTTTTAAAGGCAATATTTGCAAAACAATCCATTTGATAGCATTCAGCCAATAATCATACATTTCATTCAGAGAAAGTTGTTCTTGTCATAAAGGAATTTGTGATGATACAGTCGCCAAAAAGATGTATTTTTAGCAGTGTCGTGTATTGCACAACTAAGTTTGAATGCTCAGGGTTCTCTTAATTCTATCATGCAAACTAAGATTATTCAAACAAAGGTGTGTTCAACATTTCATGACTTAAGCTGTCCATATACCTCTGTGGGGAGAGCATGTTGGTTGAGAATAATCTAATTAAGGCTGACGTGTGATTTGATTTAACTGCAGTGTGTAGAACACCAATATCTTCTTTCCTTTTGAGCTAACTCTTTGATCAGGTATTGACATGAAGAGCGACAAGAATAAAAGCCCTTTTATCTTGAGACCTTTCTATCAATGGTATTAAATCAATGTTGAAAGTGTTAATGAAGTATTTGAATGCAAATGAGCTTTTTTTAATTAAAACACTACCGTACAAGTACAATTTGTTTAAAAACGTTTCATCAGATGTTACGGATATTTTAGGTTAACTCATCAGCTTAAATGGTGAAGAAAATAGGATAAAAACGGAAAATCCAAATCCAAATTCTGAAATTACTCAAGGAAGTTCTGTGATCAAAGGTTTTTTCTTTTTAAAATCTGCCTTAGTTCCATCTGAAACATGAACATGAAACATCAAAAGGTTCATGAGAACTACTAGGATATCCAACTGATAGTTACAGGCGATAACACCTGATTAGCTTTAGGTTTCGCTTAATTCTAGTAACACTGAATGTAGGACAATAATAAACAAAGGTCAAAATTTACAAAATGTGTATTTATCTGATACATTAACAGACTCGATGTGAGTCATATACGTGCCTTACATTATTGTAAAGATTTTAAGCTTGATATATAATGCACAGTTGATCAGCTTTTCTTTGATATGTTTTGCTGTAAATTAATGACTATATTAACATGTTTCTTAATGAATAAGTGAGAAAAATCACCAAAACAATAAATGTGAGGTAAGATTGAAGTCTTTTACACCCAACATACATAATGACACAACAAAAACAAAATCATTAATTAGTATGCAAGTTATATTCAGATTTAAACCTGGTCCATATGTCGAAAGCAATCACCTTTCTACACGAATGAATGAAGGAAAGATTCACTATCAAAACACTGCATAAAACATTAAATTCTGGTCTTCTATAAGACACCATATCTCCAAAAGGACGACCCACCACAAACTGACACCAAACGAAAACATGCAAATCTCAAAATGAATTGCAGAAAAATTATACAAAAGGATACTGTGGGCATTTTGGTCCAGGTTTTCAAAGAAATCTCAAACTTGAAGATCAAGCTTGAAAAGCCGAATCTTCAAAAGGACGTTAACAGGAGGTAATAACGCGCCAATTGATTTCAGCACAGGAATATAGTAACACATTACAAAGGAACCATTTTAAAATTCTGCTTGTTATCTCTTTGTGCTGATTCTGCTGTTTTGCATATTTCACGAAGAAACATTCTGTGATGCCTGTATAACGCCTCGTGGGAGGAGGCCATCTTCTTTGAAATATGTTTTAAAGGGGTTAACACAGTTGCTTCGATGAACTGTTTCACTTTTCGATTTAAACTATGATATCTGCTAAAGGTCCGATGACAACAAAATCATTTACATAGGACAACGAGAACCCCTTTATACACTCTATAAGAAAGTCACACAATATATATCTATGGTTGATAAAACTTATTTATCAAAGAATCCTCGGTTGCTTTAACATATTCACAACATTACAGAAACATTTACAAAATACTTTTTAGAATGGCATAATTTCAAAGAAAATACAGCGACGGGTCAGCTAACAAGCAAGCACTTTTTAAACTGTTTCATTCTTACAAATGAGTCTTTCAGTGATATGAGTTACCACCATTTGTATCAACTAAATTACCTTGTGATGATGAATATTGGCAATGAAGCCATCCTACTTTACAGCGTCACAGAGATTTATGTAAATAAAGAGACAAGTAATTTATCTGGTTCCCTTATCTTGAGATGTTGAAAAGTTAATCAGTACAGACGTTTGAAGATGTTTTTTTCATCGTTCCAAACAGTTAATATAGTAAATGACATTTGCAGTAAAGAATTATATTCTTATTTCGCCATTTATATAAACTAAATACCCTTTTCATGATGAAAGTTGGCAATGAAACCATCCCACTTCACAACGTTAGGAAGATTTATGTAAAGAAAGAGAAAAGTCATTAATCTAGATGGCAAAACCTCGATCAGTAGATACGTTTGACGTTTCAAAAGTTCCCTGTTTGCTAGTGTCCATCGTTCAAAACAGCAAATCAAGTAAATTGCATTTTCAGCAAAGAGTACCTCCTTATTTCACCTTAGTTGAGTCAATATCTCCTCTGTAAAATGTCATGAATATGAATATCTGATTGAATGAATAACTGTCGTTGGTTGAAGAAAATGACAGGTATGTTTCAAAATGCCTAAGATAAGTTGACAAAAGTACCATTCATAACTTGCAATGTATCACAGAGATAACCAAGTACATCTTTAATCTGTGAGAAATTATATGATAAAGAAACAACGTTTTTGCACAATTCTTCACATAATGACCATAAGAGAATTTTCTGTATCTTTTTCAAGAAGAAACCCATTCATTTCAACAGGGGATATTCTTTGAGGTGGTTTCATTTCCATCCGGTTTTAGTAACCTTAAGTGACGTCACCATACTGTTCTTTGAGTTCCATATATATCCAAATTTCTATCTAACTAACGTGGCAATAATGTACCTTGGATGCAGGTTATTATCAACATATTCGCTCTTTGCGACAGGACATTACTATGATATAACCCATTTTAAATACTTATGTGAACCACGGGAGTGATGATTTTTTGTGTTAAAGTCGAAGTGTTGCCTGACTATCTCGTTAGAAGTATAATTTAGTTTTGTAACCTGCAAATATTTAGCAATTTGCTGTCTCGAACACGTTGGGCCCTCTTGTGAACATTTTTGTTTGAGTTTGTGAGGTTTGATATTCTACGGTTGCTTCTGTTCTTTCCTATCTTTTCACGTTATCAGTCAAGTAAATATAGTAATAACTTATTACCCGTTTTAGATTAGACTTGGTCTGTAGACATACTTAAGACTAAAGGATGTTTTCCCTTGTGATTTGTCCGCTGGTAGATACACATATCTTATCAATAACAAATGTGCCAATTGAGTTATTTTCAATCTGTAAACATAAACTGAAGCACTTACGGCTCATTGATTGAAAACCTTTTGGCTCAAGCTATTCTTTCCTTTTATCTGTTTTGATTAAGTTCCGGGACTAGCTTAGTGATTGATATGATATAAAACAGACATTCGCTATAAATTATCAATCAATTCTTCATTGGAGAACATAAAATGTTTCATTGTCACTAAACCTCAAAAGCCGCCCTTCCATACCTGTGATGAAGCATATTTATTTCAAGGGAATAACTTTGTAAAAAGAAGATTGACAATATATCATGAAACATTACAACATCAAAGAGAATCATATTGAAACACAAAGTCGTCTGACTGAAAATGTAACGTCATGAAAAAATAATACACCTCATGCCATGAACAAGAAAATACTATGTGATTAAATTAATACAATTATATTTGAGATCATCATTTGATATCATGCATGAATATGAGATTAATTAATTCGTTAATTTATGATTATAAATATTAATCTAAAGGTAAAGTTTTCTCTATAGGAATTATTAACAACACGTACACATTAACTCTTGTTTTGTAAAAGGCATCCTCTGGAAAACTTTATACTGACTTGAAAATGATAATTGTTTACATAAAATGTAAATAAGTTTCCAAAATTACGTTTGACTGTGCGTCAGTGTCCAGTTTTCAAACATTATCTTCAACCTTCGATACATCGTAAACTGGCTCGATAATGATGCGTTCCTACAACAGTCGATATTTCTCTATCAAAAGAAACCATTTGGTATTTATCGTGTTTGGCATATATAACTTAATAATATACTAGCAAAATTACAGCTCATGCTTTCTTACAAACACAAGTCTATTATTTGGACAGAACAGTATGATAGTCGGCACAAGAGGACAACGTCATCATGATAGATTAATCCAGTATATTAGTTCTTCTCTTTTGGCTATTTTTAATCTTTTTGTTTCTATATATTTCCTAATGAATAATAAAACAGTTATTTATGGGTATATAATGCATATTAAATGATAAATTTGTCTTCTGTGCTGTTGATCATCAATGTAATCAAAAGTAATAGGATGAACTTTTCAAGAGTTATATTGTTCTTGAATAAGAGATCTTCACTGCCCTTTTCAGATTGACCATAAACTAATATCATGACTCAAAAGTGGTATTGGCAAATACTATACTATTGGTGCTTCATTAATGTATCAAAAGACCATCCAAATTAAGGATTTTTGGAGAACAGAGAATCGATTATTCATTCTGCAGTTCTTTTGTGGTCACAGATTACATACTCTTCTTAATGATGGAATAGAAAGAGTTACAACATATAGTAAGTATAGGTTAAATTTACAACATAGAAACAAAGAAATTGCGATTTTCCTATCGATTGAGAAGAAATCCAATCAGTGTTGAAGTGTAATCCCCTATGACTGCAGCGTGTTGAGCACCAACATCAATCAAGCCTATCTCCGCATGTCTTTAAAGTCAGCACCTTGATCATTTACATCATAGAGAATTCCACCAGTTGTGATCTTTGATCTTAAAACTCTAATCTTTTCTATCCAAGCACTGAAAATAAATCTATTCTTTAAGTGCTTGCAAGTGTAAATACAAGTCATTGTTACTGCACTACTACAATACACATCTAAAATTAGAAACAATTTACCATACTGCACTAGAAGATTATATCTGTGTCTATAGAGACCTTTTGAACTCTGGTCAAAGAACGGTCAACTGAAATCTGAAATAGTTTATGTTTAATGTTTGACTGTGCTTGATATCTTAGTCTAAGCAAAAGTAAGGGCTTTTGGTAAACTGTTTTTGTCTGTAGATAAAACCAGGTGGATCATGTTTATGACTCAGGACTGTTCAGGTATTGCAACAAAACAAAGGGTGTTCCGAAAATCAAAGATCAAAATTGACTTTGAGTGTTTATTAAATCTTGTTCTTATATATATACTAATTTTCTTAATCTTATATTTTGCAATTTGTAAGTGAAAAACGTGATTTGATGTTTTCAATTCATTCAATGAAGGAAATGTACCCCAACTATACCTTCAAAACAAGAGTGAGTGCACATTTAAGTAGTAAACAAATAGGAAATTATCAGAAAACGATGTTGAATATGATAACCAATTAGTAGCATTTGTAGTTTAATTGTCATAAAACTTAACCGATTATTGCTTAAAGCACTTTTTAAAGTTGAAAAATAATGCCCAATGTATGAAAATTAACATGACATTCTGAAATTATTTGAAGTGCAACATATATAAACGAAAAGCCAAAATAACCAGTTACCTAACCAAAACAGTCTGAAAGATAATCACTGTTGGTATCGACAAGTATATATATATAAGAAGTTCTTGAATAAACAAATGCAAACACTGAAATTAAAAGTATTTATATAAAAAACTCTCTTATAAAGGACAAGTTTCTTATGTAATGAAGGAGTGGTATTCCTTGTCAAGATGATCACTGTTGCGCTTCAGCAGGATAAAAAATGCTTCACAGGATGAGAGGAAAACAATCAATGTGAATTTTTTATCAGTATCTTCTATCCTAGGCATAGTCAGGTCTTTGATCCCTTCATGCCATGGAAAGCTTGATAGATTATGTACTTTTCTTTGAACCATAATTTTACCCATCCTGACAATAGTATTCAAGTACTGCTACAACTGTCTACAACTGGCTGCAAGTGTAAATATGAAAACTTGCAGATGCAGATATGATTTCTGAAAAGCATAGGTAATAACATTTTATGTTCACTCATACTTTTGTCTTACATGATGATTAGATATCAGTTCAACAAAAGAAATATCATCTGAAACACAAATTACCCTAAAACATATCAACATGTCATCATGTATTTTGATTGATCAAAGTGTGCTGTGGTCACTGCTCTTACATTCTGGCTTTCCGAGTTAAGCTTGATAAAGTAAAAGGAAATTCATTCCTTACTAAACTGGATAGAGCTAGATGGAAACGAGAATATAGAGAATTCTTTTGGGAATTTTTATAGAGAGATAAACAACAACATTTAAAACTAACCTAAATCTAAATCTTAGTTCGAAGGAGTTTCGAGTATGATAGGACACAACAGCGTTGAAAATATGTTCAGGCTAAAAGGAGAGCATCTCGAGTTTACTCTGACTGTATTTCAAATTGTACAATTGATTCGTTGCTTAAAACATTTCAGTAGTAACTAAAAACAATATTCATAGTTCATAGAGTTTTGGCTGAATTTAAAAATTATGCTTAATATTAGGTTTCAAGAAATTTTGCATTTTAAAATGACGAAAGAATTTAATATATAGCTTATGTATCACTAATGATTCGCAAGATCAAGCCTTTAATCACAGGTGGAGCATCCGAGAAACACCAAATCATCTCACTTCATCTTATTCTCCTTTTCTATTCTTATATTAAAAAGTCAAAGAAAAGGTTGCAGTTAGTTTTTTTAACACGCTATGTTGACTATATTGTTCAATCTTATGGAAATGAAGGATAAACTAATTTTTTTTTAACAAACAAAATATACATACCAGCAAAAATACATGTATGCTCTCTGCAATCGAAAGTGAAACATTTTTATGATAATAGATATACAAAGCTATTTTTAATGAAAAGATTACTTTATATACTGTTCACCTATCTATCTTTAATGTAGCGACAATTGATTTGGACGTTTGATATGCTTAAAAGTTAGGTATAAGACACATCTTGAGGCATACTCGAACTAATTCGCCAATTTGACAAAATAAATGAAGTGTTGAGTGTAAACTCACCTCAAATATCTTATGAATAGATACATTTGACAGCTGAAACGTTTCTGTTTTATGCAAGCTGACACCAACACGGCACAGTATTGAATAACCTGTCATTTCTTGGTGATGTACATATCAATATTGACAAGAAGCTCTTAACAGGAATTCTTTTTACCAAAATAGCTTCTGAAATCATACAGGAGATCACGTAAATAGTTTACATGAGAACTCTGTGATATATCAGAAAGTCAGAAATAATTCTTGTTGCAGATGCCAATTCTAATTGATAAATGTATATAAGATACTCACGGCATTAAAACAATGGCGGACAATGGGACCGACGATGTGCCGATACAACTATGCGCGAGATTAATTACGTCATTTCAGTTATTAGAACATTACTTTTCAAATGACGTCTTATTGGACAAGTCAATTGTTCAAACTTGAGGAGGCATCTATTGTCAATCGTGGTTGACTCCACGTCTGTCGAATCATAACCAAATCCCATGTCATTGACATTGAGATAATAGATATTTTGTGTAAATATTAAGTTGTACATGTTCAATAAATAAAATTCACATTGATTGTTCAATCAATTTGATTTTGTTATTATTGGAGCATAATGATAAATGCTACTGAATATGTTCTAGGAAGGGAGGCATAATTATTTTCAAAATACCAAAATTTTCAACTGTTTTTATATAAAAAGCCAGTAATTCTTAAGGGTATCTCAATAAAAAAATAGAAGACGAGTTGGTGTGCATCTGTTGTTGAATAAAACATAGCAGGGAGCATAAAACAGGGAGGGCGCAGGGATGTTTATGAAACCGACTGTTACGAATAATCATCATAGTTTATTTGTGAGATATTTAACGAATTTAATAAAAAGAAATACATGGTTGCAGGAAATAATTTTGAAATGAAAACTTGTAACCTAATTAAATGTTCATTAAGTAAATATAAACCAAAATTTACATTTGGAATAATACATGTTTCTCCATAAAAATGCTAAATTTTTCTTGAATTTGTCCCTTCTTACCGGAAATGTAGCATAGTTGGTAGAGTGTACGCTCATTACCTACAAAACCGGCGTTCGATTCTCGGTCACATCATACGAAACGTCCTTAAAAGGTGGGAGTTACTTCCTTCCTGGCTTTACTCTCGGCACTATAAGGACAGAACATCGTTTGATTTGGCGCTGCACTGTGGCTTCCAAGCACAAAATGCCCAAAATTGATTTCCAATGTACCATGTAATGAGTACAATAAATTTGAAGTTATCATGAATGTGTTGAAATTCTGTCAATACAACAAAGTTTATTTTCAATAACAAACTCCATTGAGAAAATTACAGTTTCGTTATGAAATTTTACCAAACGAACAAGATTGTAGACCAGAAGCCAATAGAACAAGGCATATACCAAATAATTGTGTCTTGATTGCGAGACTGAAACAGAGAAACATTGACAAACACTTTCTATAGTTAAGAATTCGATTGTAAGAAGATGAGGAATCCGTTTGCGCTACATACTTGCCAAATTGCTGTATATCGTGCAAGAAGAACTAATTTGAGTTGTTAAGATAATACCGAGAGAATAATACTCACTAATATCAATAAATCAGCTAAATAAATTTTCTAGAGATGAGTGGAAATATCTGTAAATTTTAAGATCTTGTTTGCAGTTCAATGTTGATCAAACAGAAGTCAATGTTGTGTTATCAGTCATATTGCTATCACTTACTTCTAGGTTTGGTAAAATGTGTATAATTTGCCTCATACAAATGTCCTGATCCATACCTCTTAACGATTAAGTCTTCATAGGTACATTTTGGTGAGCTTTATGCAATGCGGATGAAGTGTTTTGTCTAGAAACACATCACAAGGCCAATATGGGCCAGATAAAAATGTATATTGTCTCAGTATAGAATGGCTTGTAAATGAGCCTTTAGAAATAAACAGAAATTTAAAGAGAAATTGAAAAATATCTCATCTTGTTTCTTATGTTACATGTACTTCTTGTCAAAAATACCACTTGTCTCATCAACATAAAATATAGTTTGAATAATCTGTTGAGTGTCTTTGATAGCAATTTCATGACAATTTCAACTGCTTTTAAAGAAAATATTCTATAAACCAACGCAATCAATAAGATAAAGAAAAACATCACACGAATGGCAGTTTCACTTATTAAAAGAGAATTATAATCTTGTCAATGTCACTGTAACTGTTAAGCAGGATGTACCGATGAGAGAAATCCTATCAATATGATTGCAGAATGTTTACAGTATCATCTTTCCACTCTTTTTATCATTTCTGTAAGTCAACTCTTTGATCACTCCACGGTTTGGAAAGCTTCATCAGTTAAATGCTTTGATGTCTTGGACTCAATCTTCTACCCATCAGGATAATAGGTTCATTTTATGCCACAGCGGGCCGAAATGTAAATATGATGACTTTGATATACATATAAAAGAGTTGTTCATAACATTAATTGTTTCACAATACTTTCATCTTACATGCATGTGGGATATCTTGAGAAAGAAACAGAATAACACCTGAAATATAAAAATTGTCATGGACTCAAATCAATGATTGTCAAGGTATGACTGTCCATACATTAAGACTCTAACGATAAAACAGTGATCAAGCATAATCAAAAGAAAGTAAATATATATTTCCTTTGAGTGGATACATAACAAAAATTCATAACCATAAACGTAGCAAGGGGGAAGAATATTTGAATTTCCATAAATTTAGTTCACTTTTTGTATTTTGAGTTTTGAGTGACAGGATACAGCACCTATTGAAAAAGATCAGGTTGCCGGGAAAACTTCCTAGGTTTACAATGATATCAGTCTAAGTAAACCTAGCCTCAAAATTATCCGTTTCACTCCTTAATGAGTCTAGAAAGGCCTAGTAGAGGGTCGCGTCAGCCCACGTACCGAATTGACCAATCAGAACTCATCTTACCAAGCCACAATATTCTGCCTTCGCACGTATAACGTAGGAGGGTCATAGGTCGCAGAAAGGTCGGCTGACGTGAACTTTAACTAGACCTTTCTAGACTCAGTATAGGATATATAGTTTTCAATTCATTGTATCCATCGACATTTATTTCCAAAAAGTGCAGAAACTTTCATAACTTTATTATCAAAGTTAAGACTTATCCTCTCTGAAGTAAAATACACTTTTTGTATATTTATCTCGAATTTTGTTCCATCCATCATTTTCATAAAATTAGCTTGGCAGGTGATCTAAATGGTCATTTCAAATGGAAATTGAAGCCCCAATTTTCTTCACGCTCTCACAAAAAAAGCACCTTTTAAACATCGAAATTTAAAAATTATTTTAAAAAGTTGGAAATTGATTGATTCCAGATGATAATTCAGATAAACCCAAATGAATGCTGAGGACCAAGATTACCAAATTAAACAAAATGTGTTTGTTAAACGCTGATGCCCACGGGTATCAATAAGTTGTATTGTAATTTTTTGTGTCAATATGTACCTGAGACTTTTCTGAAATATTAAATGTATATATCTATCCAATTAGAAGTTATGGCCAAGATTCAAGTTTTGGAAAAAATTTTGCTGCGCCAAGGTCAAGGTCACGAGTTAACAATTATGACCCCATCTGAAGTCTCATCATCACAGATGCATATGTGAAAAATCAAGTCTACCCCCAAGCAATTACAAGGTAAACAAAATATTTTTGTGACAAACAGACAGAAGGACAGGGCAAAAACAATTTACCCCCGGAATCCCCGAATCGCGGGCATAAATACACTAGAAGTAGAATATTTCAGCTATTTAAGGTGTGTTATTTTTTGTACCTGCATAGTAATGTTTATGCTGTTAGTTATCAACTGCGATTATATTTGAAAAATCCCTGCTAAATTTTTGTAAAGACTGTTCGATTGTCTATATCTGGAACATTTTTTTGTTTTTGTTTTTGTGTGCAAGATACATAATTGTTACAAACAACTGAATATAACAGCTATAATAACAATGAATTTGTTTTTTGTACTAGTTTTTTAGATGTAGCTTATAACTGAATAACAGAAATAAACAGAGATAATATGAACCTATTAATCTTCAAGCAATGACATTTCAAATTGGTTGTGTTTTTCTCCACGTTGAAGATATAAAAACAATTTTTTGTTGCATTAGATTAACATTTCTTCACATTCATCTTTCATCATTAACAACTCATTTTACTAATTACATTTCTAAATCAATGAAACCAATCATCTTCACCAAAGTGTGTAATGAAGAATTGATGGTTGTTTGTTAGAGGACGAGTTGACAGTTTCTCTGTTGTAGATTGAGCTTAAAAGAACAGTGCCTTGAACTTCATTCGTATGGACTCGATATAAAAGGCTTTTAGATCAGGCAAACTAAGAATCCTACGACATGACTCAGACGTAATACTAGCATGGCAATACAAAGCACACCTTGCTTATGTTGTAAACATCTTCTTTGTGCAGCAGAAAATCATATCCAGATCCCAACACTATTGAACATGTTTGGGATGAAATGAAGAGCAGATTGTCAGCTTGTAATCTTTAACGAAGTGAAGCAAACCTTGGAAAACATTGGAATGAGATTTGACCTTTTCACTAACCTGATATCATCAAGGATGTGAAAATGTCATTTCTGTGTTGATCATCGCAGTGGTCACTTTCGATATTCTTTTTTATGAACATAAATGTGTGAACCTATTGTGCACAAGCAGTGTTGTGCATTTCCGTTTACAGTTGCTGAGAGTTTGTTGTTGGCAATGATCCAAATGACACTGATATCGTTTGAGAGACTAAAGGCTTTGTATACAACACTTTTTATACATTGCACAGTTACCTTTTCCTCCAAGTATATATTGCAAGAGATCAAAACACCAATGTTTTCGTTTATGGTTTTGCATTAATATGACATGTTAGCCTGCCAGAAATAGTCGATTACAATATTGTTACTATCGACAAGTTCATTCTTTAATCTGTCAACTTTCAAATCATTCCCCAACTACTTTATGACTGGTTTATTTCAAAATATAACATGAGTATAAAATTTATTACCTGTTTCGTTTTAACATTATTTACTTTGATGTTTTAAAATAAGAGTTTTATTATGTCAATCAACTTTTCCACAAGGGAATTCTGTTGTAATAAATATGCTTCATATCAGCTACAACGGGTGGCATGGGAATAGTTTCCGCAATGAAATGCTTTATCTTTGAAATAAATTGTAGTTTATTCTCAAGGCGACGCTCTTGATTATTTTGAGCAAATTGGATTCACAAGATGACAACCACGATTCACGACCATAGCAAAAAGAAACTTAATAAAAGTTCATAACGCTTATTGGAAGACCTTGTAACATCTAAAAGGTTTTGAAATAAAAAAATATATCGTGAATCCCGATTTTTACATTAATCATATGAATCATTAACGTTGCATTACATTAATCGAACTTATATTTAGTACGTTTTGTACTACTATAATATAAAAATACCAAAAGACAATAATGATTGTGAATG
Source organism: Steromphala cineraria (assembly GCA_916613615.1). Lineage (NCBI taxonomy): Eukaryota > Metazoa > Mollusca > Gastropoda > Trochida > Trochidae > Steromphala > Steromphala cineraria. Next base: position 11,758,516 of record OU744726.1, read on the forward strand.
TTGTTGAATTCGATGTGATTCGATGTTTAAACAAAACAAAATTCTTAATGAAAGTAACTGGTAGAAGTTCATTTTAGGTGCAATGCATGACACAGGAATTCTGTAATTGTCAATTTTACAGATCAGCCATAAGATAAAAAAAATCACAGGTAATTAGGATACCTTTAACAGAATGGGAAACGAGAATCGTCTTAAAAGATACATTGTAAATCATAGCCTTCAATATTAGTTTTTGATATGACACAAATCCTGGAAAGAGAATAAATGTAAAGTATCGCACTACCCTGAATTACACATTGAGGATAGTCCACCTGAATTATGTAAAAGGTTATAGCAAAGAACAAGAAATTTTCATCAAGTTTTCGTTTTAATTATGAAATTAATAGCCCCCTGTTATTTTTTATGCAGGGTTTAAGCATTTTTGTTGCAATTAAATAAATTTTGGACACAACAACATAACAAGCTACTGTCATAGAATAGAAAAACATTAAACATGGTCGTATGACAAAAACATTTGAATCCATTGAACAAGAAAATCCCGAAATGGATCATAACCTTTTATCGTTCTCATGGTTGAATATTTTGCTTTAAAGGGGCAGTAGCACGTTTTAATGGGGAATATCAGGTGATGTCAGGAAAATGAAAATTAATGGTTCCAATTGAATGAAAATGTATTAAAACTAAATGAAGCAGTACTGAATTAAATATATAACGTAAAGTTTAGCCATGCGATTCCTTTTTCTTACACAAAATGAATTAAAGGTGTTCACACAAAAATGGCCGCCAATGGATTTCATGTGAATCTCCATACTTTGTCCTCTGACTATGGCTGATTGGCTTGTGTAATGTGATTTTTTACACTGTCAAATTAATACATTTAGCATTACCTTACAACTATCAGTGAAATATTTAAAATATAAAATTATCAAAAAACGTGCTACTGCCCCTTTAAACTGAATAGAAATTTTGAATCGAATTTGAGTTGGTATGTTTATGATTGTTCTTTTCCTAAAATCCAGACTAGATAAATCAGTCGACCCACTGAAAACCATATATTGATAAAAATGCCGAATCGTAGCATATCTTTTTCAAGCAGCTCACTTTGAAAATAAATTAGTGTTGTCGTTGAATAAAATTTCCACAAAGATCAATTGCAAGAATTGCATAAAATAAGATACAATCGAAGTTTAATGGGAAACATCTAATTCATCATTGTTAGGCCTGTTTATGGAAAATCTGCTAAATGCTTTCTTTGTACATGTGGAATTGATGACCTTCCTTCAGTCATGCCTTTTTCAATTTCTTGAAAAAAATCACAAAATTACCCAAAATAATTAGGATTCTATGATCATTGAAGACGACTACATGTATTTACCTACCCTAAATTGAAACAACCAAAAAGAAACTTCAAGCATCCCATTATCATTTCGTTTCAGTTATACCCAATTATGTAAAATCCAATCAGCTCTGCAAAGCAATCTGAAGTGACTGATCTGTGTTTCACACTGATCATTTTCTCCTATCCTCTTATCATTAAGGTCAACTCTTTGATCATTTTAAGAATTTGCGATATCTTGTAACATGTTCTTTGATAAGAAAAACGTTATTTCATTAGTAACAATATTCGAAGTAATTACGTCCCATGATGTCTAATAAGTGCATGTCAACTTGGCAAATTAGGATACAAAAATGACAGCCGAACACTCCAATGATTGGTTTCATCATGGAAGATTTATGCAGTCATCCGAGTTAAAATCTTTTTGGCCTTGTTCTTTGAGGATTAGTGCATTCAAATTATATCCTTTTGAAATATTTTTTTAAGTTCCTAAAATACAAATCAAAGTTATTATTAAAGCTTAAAATCCTAACGCGCATGGTAATGGTATAGTGTCATGTGGCTACACATTTTGAAGAAATTTGTCAAATTAAGATGAAGGGTTACTTTCATTGATTAAAGCAAAATCATTAACAGATAATTTCAAGTATGATTTTTGTGTGGAAGGTTGATGTATAATCGTTATGAACAAATTTGTTATGCTTTTGAATTTCCTTTGTTCAACATGTGTAATTGTTTTAATAACTAAGTACACCACATTTTTTGTGTACAACAAATGTAAGGGCAACAAAACAGTTAAGTGTATTTAGAGTTGGTTAATATTCAATTAAATAATTAAGTTGAAATGTCAAACAAAGGGTATGATAGTTGTTTGAAATGTTTAAATATTGTAATAGTGCTTTTTCTACGATTGTTTTATCAAAAAGACATATGTTATGTTGGAAATCCAACGAGTAACAGTTTATACTGGTAGAGCACATGAATATAAAGGAAAAAGGAAATAGAATAAGATCCCAAAACAAATCTGGGATTGATCAAAGAAGTACATGGAAAAAAGTGACTGATCCTTTTATAATCTGATTGAATTCATCGAAACGTTCATAATGATACATCAAGATGATGTCCAAGTCTTTCTAAGAGGCGATAACATTTGATTAACGTTTGATTTGGCTGATTATAAATTACAGATTTGAGGTTTCAAAACGCCACTTTTTAAAATTGTAATTGCTAAAAGTAGATAAAACAAAACTTAAAAATGCTTGTTTGAAATGAACCAAAAGCAGAAATGAAAATATCTTAATATACTAATATTCCATATAATTAACATTAAAATTGACCATGACAAATGTAAATATTAAATCTCAAGGCTAGGGTATTAACAACCATGATATAGCATTGTGTGTCAAGAAGAAATAACCTGAAATTTAGATATGGAAAGGTTATGCCACCAATGAAAGTAAGCAAGAAAATGAAGGAATAACAGAAGAGAAATTGCATGTTTCAGAAGTACTTGATAAATTATACCCTTGAGACCTGCCTTATTTTACAACCATAGCAGCTTCACTTTTCCTGTCATTTTTTTTATATGATATTTGTGTACAATTTACACAATGATGCATAACAGTTGTCTAAGCTATCAACTTCAATAAATTGTCTTTGTAAACGTAAAAGGATACCTTAGAAAACTAAATTAAAAGTATGAAATCTGTATATGTTTTATCAGTGACCTAAACAACGATAAGAGATAAAGTATTTAGCTATGAGACACTTTTTCAATAAATGATGATTAGAAAGTTAAAAAACACCATGATGATTAGAAAATTAAAAAACACGCAAGATAACTATACACTCTGAGTCATAAGAGAACGATCTTTTTAGGCTCATGTTTTGAGGATTAGCTTCCATTGAAATTCAATCTATTTAACAATAATAAGACAGTTATCAAAGATTTTATGAACATTGAAAAGAAGAATTTCAACTCCTATCTTTATGGTAAATGGAAATGCGATGATGTGTCCTCTTTAAATAATATGTAATATTGCCATTCGGCCAATTATAACACATTTCATTCAGAGAAAGTTGTTTTTGTCTCAAACCACAGTCAGCAAAAAGATGAATTTTTAGCAGCGTCGTGTACTGCAAAAGTAAGTTTGATTGCTCAGGGTTCTCTTAATTCTGGCATGCAAACTAAGATTATTCAAACAGAGGTTTGTTCAACGTTTCATGACTTGAGCTACATATATCTCTGTTCCAGTGTGGGGAGAGGATGTTGATTGAAAGTTATCTAATTAGGGCTGACGTATGATTTGGTTTAACTGCAGTGTGTAGAACACCGATATCTTCATTCCCTTTGAGCTAACTCTTTGATCAGGTATTGACATGGAGAGCGGCAAGAATTTAAGCCCTTTGATCTTGAGGCCTTTCTATCTGAACAATGGTATTTAATCAATGCTTAAAGTATTTGAATGCAAATGAGCTTTTAAATTAAAACACTACTGTACAAGTACAATTTAAAAAAAACCTTTCTTCAGATGTAACAGATATTTTTGGTTAACTCATCAGCTAAAATGGTGAAGAAAATAGGATAAAAACGGAAAATAAAAAAACAAATTCTGAAATTACTCATGGCAGTTCAGTGATGAAAGGGATAAATCTGCCTTAGTTTCATCTGGTAGATGATCTAGAAACATCAGAAGGGTTATGCGAACTGTTAAGATATTCAACTAATAGTTAAAGCAATAACAACTGATTAGTTTAAGGTTTGGCTGAATTCTAGTAACACATTAAGCAACTGAATGTAGGACAATAATAAACAAAGGTCAAAATTTGCAAAATGAGTATTATTGATCTGATATATTCACAGACAAGTCGATGTGAGTCATACACGTGCCTTAAATCATTATACAACATTTTATGCTTGATATTAATTGTGCAGTTGATCCGTTGATCAAAAAATATTAAAGGCATGTTTGTAAATGAACCTGTGAGAAGTCACTCCGAAATAATAAATGTGAGGTGAGATTAAAATGTCTGATTTCAAAATGGATCTTTTACACACCACATCAAAAATGGCACAACAAAACAATAAATTGTTCAATAAAATACGAGTTATATTCAGATTGAAATGGACCCTGTAACGTGGTCCCTATGAAAGAATGAAAGAAAATATGATTCTGGAAGATTCTTCTCTAAGACACTTTATCTCCAAAAAGAGAAACACCACATACCAAACCAAAACATGAAAAACTCAAAGGGATTGCAACAAAATGACACAGAAGGAAACTTTGGGCCTTTTTATCCAGGTTTTCAAAGAGTTCTAGAAATCTCGATCTAGAAAATCAAGCTTGAAAAGTCGAATCTCCAAAAGTACGACCCGCCACACTCTAACACAAAACCAAAACATGCCAAACCTAAAGCGATTGCAGAAAAAAAGATACAAAAGTAAACTTTAGGAATATTTTTTCAGGATTTAAAAAACTCAGAAAATCTCAATCTTGAAGATCAAGCTTGAAATGCCGGATCTTCAAAAGGACGTAAACAGGAGGTAATTAAGCGCCAATTGATTTCAACAAAGGAATATACACTCAGGGGCAAAAGAAACGATACCAACTTTTCAAAAGAGTACAAAACAAAATCCTGTTGTAAATGAAATGCGACTACGAGCCCTCGTGATAGGTACATCAGTTGTGAAGAAGTACTCACAATTTCAAACATCAAAGTATAATACTTATAATTGTATGACTGTTCAAATACACGAGGGGTCAAAACAGCTTTTTCGATGTTATTTTTGGTCATAATCTTTGGAATTGGAATAAAATAATTATGAAATTTAAAAATCTATAAAATCTAAGATGTTATGAATATAAATAACCCTTGTAGAAGTTAATTTGTTCAGGCATTTTGCCTGTATTTTGGTTTAAAAACAAGACAAAGGGCCATTTTCACTATCCTATCTCGTCTAATTAAGGAGATTTTTTAACAGCGATTTTTGAAAGGCTTGTATTTCAAAAGCGTTAACAGATATAGCTCTGAAAAACTTAGTTCAGTTAGCTCTTGAATACTTGAATTAACTCTGTTTCAGCGGTGACTATCAATCGTAGATTAACCTATCATGCATTTTATATGGTGTCGTTTCTTTTGCCCCTGAGTGTAATTACACATTACAAACGAACCATTTAAAACTTTTCCTTGTTAAGTCTTTGTGCTGACTCTGCTGTTGTGCATAGTTCCCGAAGAAACATTCTGTGATGCTTGCATAACGTCTCTTGGGGGGAGACTATCTTCTTAATATTTTTATAAAGAGTTTAACACAGTTGCTTCGATGACCTATGTCACTTTTCAATCTCAAATATATGAGACATCTATGCTGGCTAAAACTTATTAATCAAAGAATTATCGGTTGCCATGTTCACAACATTACAGAAACATTTACATAATACTTTATAAATAAGAATGGTATAATTTCAAAGAAAATACAGCGACAGGTCAGCTTACAAGCAACCACTTTCAAAATGCCTAGATAAGTTGACAAAAGTACCATTCATAACTTGCAATGTATCACAGAGATAACCAAATACATCTTTAATCTGTGATGAATTATATGATAAAGACAAAACGTTTTTGCACAATTCTTCACATAATCACCCTAAGATAAATTTCTGTATCTTTATTAAGAAGACACCAATTCATTTCAAAAGGGGATATTTTTTACGGTCGTTATCCGTTTTTATAAACATTAAGTGATGTCCCTATACTGTTCTTTGAGGTCTTTATATTTCTTAATTTCTTTCTGACTAACATGGCAATAATGTACCTTGGATTCAGGTTATTATCAACATATTCGCCCTTCGCGGCAGGACATTACAATGATATATCCCTTTCAAATGATTATTTGAACAACAGGAATGATGAATGTTTTTGTTAAAGTCAAAGTGTTGCCTGCTTGTCTCGTTTAAAGTAAAATTTAGTTTTGTAACCTGCAAACATTTAGCAATTTGCCATCTCGAACATGTTGAAAACAAATGTCTGAGTTTGTGAGGTATGATATTTTACGGTCGCTCCTATCCTTTTCGTTATCAGTCAAGTAAATGTAGTAATGACTAGTTGGCAGTTTATAATTAGATTTGGTCTGTAGGCATAATTAGGACTAAAGGATGTTTTGTCCGTAGGGAGATACACATATCTTATCAATAACAATTGTGCCAATTGAGTTTAGTTATCCTCAATCTGTAAACATAAACTGAAGCACTTATTACTGATTGAAAACCTTTTGGCTCAAGCTATCCTTTCCTTCTATCTGTTTTTATTAAGTTTCGTGACTAGCTTAGTGGTTGATATGATATAAAACAGACATTCGCTATAAATTATCAATCAGTTCTTCATTGGAGAACATAAAATGTTTCATTGTTACAAAACCTCAAAAGCCGCCCTTTCATAGCTGTAATGAAGCATATTTATGACAAGGGAATAACTTCGTAAAAAGAAGATTGACAATATATCATGAACTATTACAACATCAAAGAGAATAATATTGAAACACAAAGTCGTCTGACTGAAAATGTAACATCATGAAAAGATAATACACCTCATGCCATGAACAAGAAAATACTATGTGATTAAATTCATACAATTATATTTGAGATCATCATTCGATATCATGTATGAATATGAGATTAATTAATTCGTTAATTGTAAATAAGTTTCCAAAATTATGTTTGACTGCGCGTCAGTGTCCAGTTTTCAAACATTATCTTCAACCTTCAATAAAACATCAACTGGCTCTATAATGAGGCGTTCCTACAACAGTCGATATTTCTCGATCAAATGAAACCATTTGATATTTATAGCGTTTGGCATATATAACTTTATAATATACTAGCAAAATTACAGCTCATGCTTTCTTACAAACACAAGTCTATTATTTGGACAGATCAGTATGATAGTCGGCACAAGAGGACAACGTCATCATGATAGATTAATCCAGTATATTAGTTCTTCTCTTTTGGCTATTTTTAATCTTTTTGTTTCAATATATTTCCTTATGAATAATAAAACAGTTATCTATGGATATATAATGCATATTAAATGAAAAACTGGCCTTCTGTGCTGTTGATCATCAATGTACAATCTTAAAAGTTATAGGATGAACTTTTCAAGGGTTATATCGTTCTTGATTAAGAGATCTTCACTGCCCTTTTCAGATTGACCGTAAACTAATATCATGACTCAAAAGTGGTATTGGCAAATAATATACTATCGGTGCTTCATTAGTGTATCAAAAGACCATCCAAACTAAGGATTTTTGAGAACAGAGAATCGATTATTCATTCTGCAGCTTTTTTTGTGGTCACAGATTACATACTCTTCTTAATGATTGAATAGAAAGAGTTACAACATATAGTCAGTATAGGTTACATTTACAACATAGAAACAAAGACTTTACCATTATCCTATCCATGGAAAAGAAATCCAATCAGTGTTGAGGTGTAATCCCCTATGACTGCAGAGTGTTGAGCACCAACATCAATCAAGCCTATCTCCGCATGTCTTTTAAGTCCGCACCTTGATCATTTACATCATAGAATTTTTCACCAGTTGTGATCTTTGATCTTGAAACTCTAATCTTTCCTAACCAAGCAATGAAAATGAATCTATTCTTCAAGTGCTTGCAAGTGTAAATACAAGTCATTGTTACTATACCTCTACAATACACATCTGATATTAGAAACAATTTACCATACTGCACTAGAAGATTATATCTGTGTCCATAGAGACCTTTTGAACTCTGGTCAAAGAAAGGTAAACTGAAAGGTAAATTGCAGAAATCTGAAATATTTTATGTTTAATGTTTACTTTTGCTTGATATTTAAGTCTAAGCAAAAGTAATGGCTTTTGATGAACGTTTGTGTCTGTAGATAAAACCAGGTGGAGCATGTTAATGACTTAGAGCTGTTCAGGTATTATTGCAACCAAACAAAGGGTGTTCCGAAAATCAAATATAAAAATTGACTAAGAGTGTTTATTTATTTGCTCTGATTATTAACAAAATGAAACCCTACATATACTCAGGTTTTAAAGGGGAAGTAGCACGTTTTAGGGGAAATATAAGGTGATGTCAGTAAAATGAAAATGAATGGTTCCAAATAAACAATGTCTTTAAACTAAATGGAGCAGTAATAATTCAAATATGTAACGTAAAGTTAAGCCATGTGATTCCTTTTTCTTACACAAAATGTATTAAAGGTGTTCACACAAAATAGCCGCAAATACATTTTATGGGAATCCTCATACTTTGTCCTCTGGCTATGAATGATTGACTTGTGTCAAAACAAGAAAAATCTTTAAAAAAGTCATGGTTGGTGCCACAGATGAAGGTTGTGATTAGTAGATCAATTTGGTTGATAAGTGAACAGTAACAACACTGGGAAACAGCACATATATTAGCACGAGTATTGATCAATCAATCAAAGAAAATTTCACATAATGAACTCTTATCAACATGAGTTTATGAAATTATGATTTTTTTTACATTTATCAGTGGGACAGCATTGACAATGACAGGATATTGTGCAAAATGTACTGCCAAAAACGATATCTCCTAGGCGCTATCGCTTGATCTCTCAGAAGCCATGATGGTTAATTATTAACAGGAGTATTACAGATACTAAAAAACAAAATACTCTCCGTTCATCTGACGAGAATCGAAAGCGTTATCCACTGAGCTAAGCAGGCCTGATAATTATGGTTTGGAACTAACGATATATGTCATATTCTAAATATAGCAGGCGTCGTTTCCATTGGCTCTGATGATAAATACATGTTCTCAGCGTAACCTTTTAGTGCCATCGTTAATTATAACTTGTAACGTGGTAATAAATGCTCCACCTATTAGTAAACATTAGTCTTATTTCAATGTCACCAGCGTACTTACAGAAACATTCCTTTTAATTCGCCAGGTGAGCCAAATTAGTGAAATCGCGTCGGTTACAAAAAAGTGGATTTTGCGAATATAGACAATTGTAGACTCTTCTTCATATGAAATTGATTTTGATTGACTCTGTTAACATTTATCAGCCTTTTGAATAGAAAATATTATTACTCTTTTGAAATGACATTTATAGTAAAATCATAATCCACAGTTTGATGTGCCAAATATTTTGCATTACCAACATGGTGACGTAAATGCATTTTTTTGCTACAGCTTTGTTCATTGGTCGTTTGATTTGGATACAGCACATATGATTGGCACAGCTTCCCTTTGAAAATATCAACAGTAATATAAGGATGGTGCCTTTGGGCACCAACCAATTATACATTTAGCATACGAAAATATAAAATTATCATAAAACGTCATACTGTACCTTTAAAATCTTATATTGTGCAATTTGTAAAGTGAAAAACTTGATTTGTTGTTTTCACTTCGATTCAATGAATTACATGTAAATGTACCAAATAAACCTTCAAAACAAGAGTGATTACACTAATAAGTAGTGAGAAATTGAGAAATTATCGGAGAAATATGTTGATTATGATAACCCATTGAAGCATTAGTCCTCTAATGGTCACAAAAACTAATGGATTATTGATTTATGCACCAATGTCCAATGTATCCAAATTAAGTTAATTCTGACATTATCTAAAGTGAAATATAAATCAACGAAAAGGCGAAAAAAACAGTTAGCTAACCACAAGAGACTGAAAGATAAAGAATGTTGGCAAAGACAAGTATATATACAAGAAGTTTTTGAATAAACAAATGCAAACACTGAAATAAAAAAACATAATATATACAACTCTTTTAATAAAAGATATTCTTGTATGATGAAAGACTGGTATTCCTTGTCAATAGATGGTCATTGTTGCGCTTCAGCGTTATGCAATGCGGATTAAGTGTTTTGTCTAGAAACACATCACAAGGCCAATATGGGCCAGGTAAAGAATGTATGGTGTCTCAGTATAGGATGGCTTGTAAATGAGCCTTTAGAAATAAACAGAAATTGAAAGAGAAATTGAAAAATATCTCATCTTTTTTCTTATGTTACATGTACTTCTTGTCAAAAATACCAAATCAAAAATATTTCTTGCATTCGCTCTCATCAACATAGAATATATATAGTTTGAATAATCTGTTAAGAGTCTTTGATAACAATTTCATGACAATTTCAACTGCTTGTAAAGAAAATATTCTATAAACCAACGCAATCAATTAGATAAAGAAAAACATTTCACAAATGACAGTTCCACTTATGGAAAAAAAACTATAATATTGGTCAATGTACAATGTGTCAATTTAAAGAATGACAGGAATTTCAATATCAATATGATTGCAGAATGTTTACAGTATCATCTTTCCACTCTTTTTATCATTTCTGTAAGTCAACTCTTTGATCACTCCACGGTTTGGAAAGCTTCATCAGTTAAATGCTTTGATGTCTTGGACTCAATCTTCTACCCATCAGGATAATAGGTTCATTTTATGCCACAGCGGACCATAATGTAAATATGATGACTTTGATATACATATGAAAGAGTTGTTCATAACATTAATTGTTTCACAATACTTTCATCTTACATGCATTTGGGATAGAAACAAAATTACACCTGAAATATACAAGTTGTCATGGACTCACATCAATAAAATTGTCAAGTTTTGACTGTTCGTACATTCAGACTCTAACGATCAATGCATAATCCAAAGAAAATAAATGTATATTTCCTTAGAGTGGATACTTATAATGAAAAAAAAATCCATAACCATAAAGGTAGCTAGGGGCATCAATGTTATAACTTCCTTAAATTTGGTTAAATTTGTGTATCTTTGAGTTTTGAGTGACAGGATACAGCACCTATTGAAAAAGATCAAATTGCCAGGGAAAATTCTTAAGTTTACAATGATATCGTACAATGGCCATTTATGACAATGAAATCTATGAATTCATATTTTTGTTAAGGAAAACATTACAATGATGAATAATAGTTTGAAACAGTTGCTACTGTTCAGTGTTTTATTCAAATGAATATAAGTTTAGTAATGTCTTCCATCACAGCACGTAAGAAACCAGGAAGGTCAATTCTAAAATCTTCTAAATGCTTATGCAAGTTTATTACTGCAATTAATGGGCAAAGATTTACTTGAATATGTTGATTTGAGTTGTTTTGCGGCTGGTGTTGTCTTAACTAATGGGGATGCCTGACTCTGAGGCTGTTGGTTAGAATACCGGAAGATTCTTAGCATGGACAGATGCAAAAAAATGTAATATTGCAAATATAACAGTGTTAAGTTGCTAAATGACTTGTGTACATATTTGATTTTATTACTTACGAGGAAAGTCAAATTGAGGTTCATATTTTCATATGTTGCCATAGGGCAAAATATCACTTTTTCGTTTTGACGTCACACTACACTATGGGACTATGGTAAATAACAGAATATAATATTCTCATAAACATAGTATGTCATGGACACTCATATAATATCCTATATGTATTTAATGTTCATTCACCTCTCTCTTTACCATATACTTCCATAACAAACCACCAACCAAAGTAATCACCTCAGACTGACATTAACCAACATGAGTGTCTTGCTTTTACTCAATTGTAGACCTATATACAGGTCATAATTCCTGTCATAAAGCCAGCGTCTATAATACTTTACTTCACACGACGGCCCCTAAAGCAGTATCATCAATAATTTTCACAATAACCCTGTCTGTATGGAGCTAAAAATGTCTGAAAGATAGATTAGACTAAAACAAAATTAAAAGAAATGCTTAATGTGATTAATCAACATTATTCAACTATTTTATTCTTCATAAATTAGTCATTTATTTCATGTTATGAAATGTTTATTGGTTATGTAAAAGAATCAACTTACCTAACCAATTATTTGAGTTTCAGGTTTGAGTTCATCTGATTTAAGCTTCCATGTCTTGAATGCATGCAACCTTACACATGTGTTTCCATGTGAAGTTCCCCTTCTCAGCTTAGATATATCTACATGTACAATGTACTACACATCTTTCATAATTTGGTAAATAGTGTATACAAAAATCTGTGCACAATTGAAGTTGTACTCATTAAAAACTGAAAACGCTGTGGTCATATACATTTTGCGAAGTGCAGCAAAAGGAAATAAATTCAAAACTTTGATCAAATTGTTCATTTGATACTAATTTGTGATATCCCAAGACATTTATTTCCAAAGAAATGAGAAAAGTTTGACAACTTTATGCTCAAATTTCAAACAACTAATCCTCTTTGGAAAAAGCATTTACTATTTTTTGTTTATCTTCAAATATTTTTCATTTATCATTTTCATAAAAATAAAGGGTTAGCTTAATCTGAATGCTCAATTCAAATGGGAATTCAAATCTCGAATTCTTGATAGCGACAGGAAATAGTTTCTTTATGTAAATGCTCTATTTGAAAGAAGAAATTCAAATTCCACTCTCTTGATACAGCAACGAGAAAGATTATTGACTTTGAAAAGATAATATTCCCGAGTGTATTTCGAATATTTCCGGAGATAAAATATAATTTCTCCAAAAAGGATTAACTGTATCACATAACCTGTAACCTGCTGGATTCTTATTACATCAATGACAAGTTATATTTTATGCCAAAGAAAAACATATCATGGTTTAAAATATTCCCGAAGCCGATCGTGGCTGATATGAAGCATATGTGTCACAGTTGAATACTCTCGAGGCAAAGGTGATTGACATTCCAATTCTGTTTAACAACATCAAAGAAAATACTGCTAAGCCAAAGGCATGTTCTAAATCTTAGCATCTCAATTTCTAATTTTGAAACTAAAATTGGCGGAACTGAAATTGTGAAAGATGTCTGACTAATTGACTGTACTTTTTCACATTGAATCTATTGGACTAAATTGATACCTGTATCACAAACAAGCAATTCTCATTCTATAAATAAAATTCTGTATCCTTAAAGGGGCAGTAGCACGTTTTTTGATAATTTTATATTCTAAATATTTCACTTAAATTTGTAAGTAAATGCTAAATGTATTATATTGACAGTGTCAACAATATCATTACAAAAGCCAATCACCCATAGTCAGAGAACAAAGTATGAGGATTCACATAAAATCCATTGGCGGCCATTTTTTGTGAACACCTTTAATTCATTTTGTGTAAGAAAAAGGAAAATGCATGGCTAAACTTTACGTTATATATTTGAATTATCACCTTATATTCCCCCTAAAAACGTGCTACTGCCCCTTTAAGTCATCTGGGTGTTTTATTGAACCTGAAGTCACATGTAAAGTAAAACTTGATAGTTAATGATTCTAGCCAGTTTTCCACATTTAAAGTACGACAGACAGACAGAGATATATCGTGATATATTTGTACTAGATTAAAGGGGAATGCCAATTATGTGAGTGTATGCTAATCAAATACCTTTTTTTGCCAACCATCTGGTCATAGATCATACGTAAGAAGGGTGTTATGTTTACTGTTAGGTACAATATTAACTCATAATGTGTGTATGTGTAGATCTGCGCATGAATTTGACTTATCATTTGTAACTTTAGCCAAGTTTGAAATAGTTCCAATGTTAAACATGCGTTTTTAGGTCTATGATGTTTGGTTTAATAATTACGATGTAAACGGGACTAACCATTACTTGAACAATGGTTAACGCAAAACAGTCAGAACAAAATTCGCCCTAACTTATAAGATCATTTTATTTCTGACAAATAATGTTTTCATAATGTATCATGCTTAACGAATATGGATATAGAAAGTTTGAGGAAAAAGAAAACAAATCAAAAAGCCTTATTCCCACAAAGAGTAAATTATTGATAGGATTTCAATTCATTGTATCCCTCGACATTTATTTCCAGAAAATGAGAAAACTTTGAGAACTTTATTATTGCAGTTTTAATTTATCCTCTCGGAAATAAAAGACACTTTTTTGTATCTTTATCTCATAAAAATAGCGTGGCAGGTGATCTAAAGGGTAATTTCAAATGGAAATTGAAACCCCGAATTTCTTCACGCTCTCTCAAAAAAAGAACCATTTATACTTCGAAATTAAACAGTTGTTAATAGAATTGGAATTATATTGATTCCATAAGGTAATCCAACTTATTATTGCAATATCACTATCCAAAATGAATGCTGAGGACCAAGATTACCAAGTTTTTGAAACGCTGATGCCCCCTGATACCAGTAAATTGTAAATGCAATTTTTTTTGTATCAATATGTACTTGAGACATTTCTGAAATATCAAAAATATATTTATACAATCAGAAATTATGCCCAAGATTCAGTTTTTCGAAAAATGCTTGCTGCGCCAAGGTCAAGGTCACAAGGTCAAAAGTATGACCTCATCTGAAAAGTCATATCACATATGCACATGTGAAATATCAAAAGTCTACCCCCAAACAATTAAACGTTAGGAGCAAGGTTATTGTTTATTTTTGTGACAAACAGACAGACAGAATAGAAAATAAAAATCACTAGAAGTATGTCAGCAATATTTCAGCTATTTAACGTGTGTTAGTTTATTATGTTTTGTGATTATTTATCTGTATTCTAATGTTAATGCTCTTAGTTATCCTCTGCGATTATATTTGAAAATCCCTGCTAAGTTAATTAAATACTGCTCTATTGTCTATGTGTGAAATTTTGTGTGTTTTGTTTTGTGCAAGTTACACAATAATTTCGTTTTTTTTGTACTACTTAATACATGTAGCTAATAACTGAATAACAGATATAAACAGAGATAATATTAAACTATTAATCTCCAAGAAATGACATTGCAAAAAAAATATCTTTGTTGCATTAGATTAGCATTTCTTCATATTCATCTGTCATCATTAACTACTCATTTTACTAATTACATTTCTAAATCAATGAAACCAAACATCTACATCAAAGTGTGTTATGAAGAATTGATGGTTGTTTGTTAGAGGACGAGTTGACAGTTTCTTTGTTGTAGATTGAACTTAAAAGAACAGTGCCTTGAACTTCATTCATATGGACTCGATATAAAAGGCTTTTAGATCAGGCCAACTAAGAATCCTACGACATGACTCAGACGAAATACTAGTATGGCAATACAAAGCACACGTTGCTTATGTTGTAAACGACTTCTATGTTCAGCAGAAAAATCATATCCAGATCCAAACACTATTGAACATGTTTGGGATGAAATGAAGAGCAGATTGTCAGCCTGTAACCTTGAACGAAGTGAAGCAAACCTTGGAAAACATTGGAATGAGATTTGACCTTTTCACTAACCTGATATCATCAAGGATGTGTATATGTCATTCCTGTGTTGATCATCGCACTGGTCACTCTCGATATTCTCTGGTGAACGTAAATGTGTGAACCTGTCGTCCAAAAGCAGTATTGTGCATTTCCGTTTACATTTGCTGAGAGTTAGTTGTTGCAACTGAACAAAATGACACTGATATCGTTTGGGAAACTATAGGCTTTGTATAAAACACGTTTAATACATTGCACAGTTACCTTTCCCCAGTATATATATTGAAAATATCAAAACACCCATGTTTTCGTTTTTGGCAATGCATTAATGTGATATGTTAGCCTGCCAGAAATAATCGATCAAAATATGGTTAATATTGACAAATTCATTCTTTAATCTGTCAACTTTCAAATTTTTCTCCAACTACTTTATGACTGTTTTTTTTCAAAATATAACATGAGTATAAAATTATTACCTGTTTCGTTTTTAACATTATTTTCTTTGATGTTTTAAAATAAGAGTGTTATTATGTCAATCAACTTTGCCACAAGGGAATTCTGTTGTAATAAATATGCTTCATATCAGCTACAACGGGCGGCATAGGAATAGTTTCGGCAATGAAATGCTTTCTCTTTGACATAAATTATAGTTTATTCTCAAGGCGACGCTCTTGATTATTTTGAGCAAATGGGATTCACAAGATGACAACCATGATTAACGAACATAGCAAAGAGAAATTTAATAAAAGTTGATAACCCTTATTGGAAGACCTTGTAACATCTAAAATTTAATTCATGATATGACACAAATCCTGAATAGAGAATAAATGTAAGGTATCGCACTTCCCTGAATTACATATTGAGGATAGTCCATTTGTTAACCCAACTGAATTATCCATGTAAAAAGATTATAAAAAAGAACTAGAAATTTTTCATTAAGTTTTCGTTCTGACGAAAAAAGATGAAATTAATAAAAGCTCCTATGTTATTTTATAATGCATAGTTTAAGCATATTTTTTGCAATAAAATATTTTTTGGACACACAATCAGCATCATAACAAGCTACTATCACGGAATAGAAAAAAATCCAACATTGTCGACTGATCCCGAAATCCCGAAACGGAC
Organism: Steromphala cineraria; assembly: GCA_916613615.1. NCBI lineage: Eukaryota > Metazoa > Mollusca > Gastropoda > Trochida > Trochidae > Steromphala > Steromphala cineraria. The sequence goes on from OU744726.1 coordinate 11,775,215, forward strand.
TGAAAACACAAAAGTCAGTCATCACAAAATTACCAAAATTTATTAGAAATCTATGATCATTGAAGACTACTACATGTATTTATCTAACTAAAACATAGCAACCAGAAGAATCCCATTATATATTTGTTTCAATTATGCCCAATTATGTGAAATCTCATCAGCTCTGAAAAGCAATCTGAAGTGACTGATCTGTGTTGAACACCAGTATCATCTTCTATCATCCTCTTATCATTAAGGTCAACTCTTTGATCATTTCAGGACTTTACGATATCTTGTAACATGTTCTTTGATAAGGAAAACGTTATTTCATTAGCAACAATATTCGAAGTTATTACGTCCCATGATGTCTAATAAGTGCATGTCAACTTGACAAATGAGGATAAAATTCTACAAAAATGACAGCCGAACATTCCAACGATTGGTTTCATCATGGAAGATTTATGCAGTGAAATATTTTTTAAAGCTCCTAAAATACAAATCAATGTAATTATGAAAGCGTAAAATTCTAACGCGCATGGTAATGGCACAGTGTCATGTGACTACACATTTTGAAGGCAATATTTGCAAAACAATCCATTTGATAGCATTCAGGCAAATGTCATACATTTCATTCAGAGAAAGTTGTTCTTGTCAAAAAGGAATTTGTGATGATACAGTCGTCAAAAAGATGTATTTTTAGCAGTGTCGTGTACTGCACAACTTCGTTTGATTGCTCAGGGTTCTCTAAATTCTATCATGCAAACAAAGATTATTCAAACAGAGGTTTGTTCAACATTTCATGACTTAAGCTGTCCATTTACCTCTGTGGGGAGAGGATGTTGGTTGAGAATAATCTAATTAAGGCTGACGTGTGATTTGATTTAACTGCAGTGTGTAGAACACCGATGTCTTCTTTCCTTTTGAGCTAACTCTTTGATCAGGTATTGACATGAAGAGCGACAAGAATGAAAGCCATTTTATCTTGAGATCTTTCTATCTGAACAATGGTATTTAATCAATGCTGAAAGTGTTAATGAAGTATTTTAATGAGCTTTTTTGGAATTACAACACTACTGTACAAGTACAAATTAAAAAAAACCCGTTTCATCAGATGTTACGGATATTTTAGGTTAACTCATCAGCTTAAATGGTGAAGAAAATAGGATAAAAACGGAAAATCCAAATACAAATTCTGAAATTACTTAAGGAAGTTCTGTGATCAAAGGTTTTTTCTTTTTAAAATCTGCCTTAGTTCCATCTGATAGATGAACTAGAAACATCACAAGGTTGATGAGAACTATTAGGATATCCAACTGATAGTTACAGGCGATAACAACTGATTAGGTTTAGGTTTGGCTTAATTCTAGTAAAACTGAATGTAGGACAATATTAAATAAAGGTCATAATTTACAAAATGTGTATTGATCTGATACATTAACAGACTCGATGTTAGTCATACACGTGCCTTACATTATTGTAAAGATTTTAAGCTTGATATATAATGCACAGATGATCAGCTTTTCTTTGATATGTTTTGCTGTAAATTAATAATAAATAATAAAACATGTTTGTTAATGAACAAGTGAGAAGTAACACCGAAACAATAAATGTGATTAGGATTTTACACCCCACATACATAATGACACAACAAAAACGAAACTCATTAATTAGTGTACAAGTTATATTCAAATTGAAACCTGGGTGCCGTTTCACTAAACGATCGTAACTAAGAACGTTCGTAAGCAGTTACGACTGATATTACGAATTTTTCATAAATAGATAAGAGCGTTTCACTAAACGTTCGTAAACCGATCGTAAATTAAACCTTATTACGATAAAATCGTATCTCAAAGTGGAGCTCTTTTAGAGGTGAAGATAAAAAGGTATACAGATTATAAAGAATTTTTGCGGCAGGTGCGCGAACACGTGAGAACTACTGGCTTGTGTTTTATCTTAAAATCTAATTCATATATGTTTTTCTACTTCTTTATTTCGAATTGAAATTTAAAAACAAGACATAGTGCATTTACATTGCCTGTGTATTTTATTTCAATAAATTGTGTTTACAAATATGTAACACAAAGTTCCAATTTTAACATTTTGTTTAGTTAAGGGTCAAGGACAAATTCCAGGGAATCCCTCTTCATGACGTCATGTGATCATGGGGTTCCCGTTCCAACCGGTGTTCAAAGTGACCGTTCAATGCGGCAAACGAGGAAAATCTCAGTAATTTTATACTGATTTTTTGGCTGGCGTAATAAAGCCGTTTTTACAGTGACTAACTGTAAATTTGATATCATTGCCATTGCCAGTCAATCGTTTTAGTTGACCTAAGGAAATGACACTCGAAAGTATATATATTTAGTACCATTACCGGGATTCGATACCGATGGCGATGGATGTCAAAATACCAAGACACCGTTCCAAAACTTCTCATGTCAAGGATAAAAAACGAATTTAAAGCAAATCATTCAGGGAAGATTCAATCTCACTAGTGTCACTTGTGTGTGTCATGTATGGAATCTGGATACCGGTACCGACCAAAGGCAAAGGGAAACTATTCAAACTAAGACAGGTTGGTGAAAAGTATTGTAAACAACTTGAGAAATTAAAATAAAGTTGATCTTGTGTAATTACTTATGCGTATAGGCCCTCACCATGAACAAAAACATTATTGTTATGAAAATAAAAATTATATTTTATACTTGAACACCACATACCGGTAACTTAATGATATGGATCACTTTTATGATTCTTCAAATAAATATACTACATGTAACTCCAAAAATTTAGAATTATAATAAATTTATACCTACTATTACCTAGCATGTCATAATTTTGTATACAATTTTATCATGAAATGAAACTTGCGTGTTAGAAAAAACAGTAACAAAAATTATTTTAAACCGATGAAGTTTTGTATAATTTAAATAATGAGCAAAAAGTTTTCATGAAAATTTTATAAAAAGGGTCTGATCACCAATCACTATTCAACTTCCAAATCTTCATGCAAAAATTAAATTGATCAAAGCTTTGAATTTTATATCAAAAATATTTTTCATTTAAGAGAAGTTGAGAAACAATTTCATTTCCAAAACCCTTCTGTACCTCATAAAAAATATTGGAAATCAAAGGAAGTAAATTATTCTTCCAAGAATAGGGCTGTTTAAATGTTTTCAAAATGGTGACACATACTATACTGTATTGATTATGTGTGTATGATTTTAACTTTTTATTCTCAGTTAAAATCTAAGAAAATTATGAGACTTAGCTAGGTTTGTTTATTACATAATGTCAGGAAATCCTAAATTATGATTGAGTTTAATTGTGAGTGAAATAAAGATTCAAACATGTGATATGGTATCAGTTTGGATCTAAATAAATCTTACAAGGTACAAAAAGCTGAGAAATAACCATCAGAAATACCACTTCATATATTACAAATCTAAAAGGTAACATAATTTGCCCTTAATAGTTGGTTATACAAATCTTCATTATAAACCATGCACCTGTGTGCTCAATATTATCTGTATTAGTCAATTTGAAGAAATATGTTTGGATACACATGTAGGTGTTACTGTTTTTAGCAGTAGGGGGAGTATTCAGATGACATCTTAAGATTTATAACAAAATATCAATAGCATAAAAACTAAACTTGTGATTAAAGTGTTTAGGTTTTTAATAATTCAATAATTCAATGGACAATCATCTTAGTTAGAATTTAAGAACATTGGCTTATATGTCCCAAACATCAGCTAAATTCATTTCAACAATACTTCTTTCACGTTTTAATCAGAGAAAACATGACTGATATGAAATATCATTATGTAATTGTTATATCTGTAAAGCTACAGACAAATTGTACTTCAAACAATTGATTTCAGTTGAAGGCTCCCCTATGAACCAAACTATAAGTCTATGAGCTTAAATGATTTCTATATAAAGGCACAGTTCTATCAGGGTATTTCGCGTGGAAACAAAATTCTAGAGTACTTCCATGTTTATACTTGTATATGATTATTTCATGATAATATCAAACTTATTTTTCAAATATATAAGGGGGGTTAACATTTTAATTGTTCTTGATTTTACAATTCGACAAATAATAGAATGCATTATTGCATCCTTTAGAATTTCGTTTCCACACTAAAATATCCCGAAAGTACTGTCCCTTTAAGTGCAGTATCAAACATGGTTCGTTAATTCCAGCCGATACTCTCAGGTTTCACCACAATGCGTAGCCACTAAAATGTTGCCAGCTTTCTCCCTGCAATAACTCAAGCATCGATGATATCAGTGAAATACTGTTGAAAGCAGCATTGAAGCCCAAAACACCCTTTTTATTTCTACAAAGTGGGGAATTCTTGAGATGAAAAGAATGGCAGATATACAGTGTGACTGATTTTTTCAATTTGACACACATAAATGAGAATAAAAACTTACTCAACACAAGAAAAGCCATATAAGATTGGCATTTTAAAAATACAAAGTATAACACTATTTTTCTAATCAGATTTTCATTTCAAAATGTCATGTATAGATACATGTAGTGATTTTGTGACATTGACTCCTAAATCATCACTAGCAATATATAATATTATACATGTTTAAAGTATAAAGGAACACAAATTGCATCAACAACTGACACAAGTAGTATTAGAGTTTACTGACACACAAATTTGTTTTTAAATAATTTCAATCTTCTCAAATGTGTAAGGGAAACCATTTGGATATATATGGGATTCAATCTACCTTAAATTCTTATTAGTGGTCCAAACACTGATTTATATAAATAATTTGTGTTTTCAGTACATGCAGTCCTGTTCAAAACAATCAAAAGTGTTTGACTTGTATCTATGATACACTCTTAGATTTAAACAAAGATATATATGATATGTGTTGAAATGACTTTGTGTTTGTTGATTTGTGGTTTGAGCTGAATGTTTTCTTTCCTTCACAAACTTTGTTTACAATAATGTTTACTTTGGATACATTATATTACTGATATAGGGGAGGGTATGTCATTAAATATATTTTGTATGAGCTTGAATGATGGTTTTGTTTTTAATTTCCATGCTTAACTCGAAATAAGCCAAGTGTATAATTTATGGATTTATAAGATAATATACAAATTAATAGCTTTAATTAACCTGCTTCATAACTGTTAATTAGATAGAAGCCTTTTTGTAAGTCATCATTCAGCAAGTCAGACTTGATTCACATCATGAAATGTAAGACTGAAAAATATATAGTAACATAAAAGGAGGTACACTTATTAGTTAATACTGATAATGTTTCAAAGACTAAATTTTAATCTTAAAAAAACACTGTTGATATTTATCTTTAATATTTTTTTATAGATGGCCCCTAATTATTAATATAACTATTTTCTAGTAAATATGAACAATATACTCAGGTTTTCAATAATCTAAGTAATCTGTAAAAATAATCTTTGCAACACAAACATGTTTTTCAATTGTCAGATAATTCAAGTGTTTCGGCTGTTTCAGTAATGAAAAAAGTATCAACAGTCCTTGCTATTTGTACCTCTTGATCCAGCCGTGTTGACATTTTGTACAGCAGCCATTGCCTGGAATGAATCAAGGAGGTCTTTTCTTGGGTTGAAAGTGGTGTATTTTATCGAGAAAATTCAAACTGGGGTTTGAAACATTAAATGAAGACTGTTATTGATAAAACAAATCGCAACCTTGCATAAATGTATGAAAATACACGTAGGTGCCCGCCTCATCGCTTCGGATGAAGGGAATGCGGCTTCACGGTATTGCACCGAGTGACACGGGTGCAACCCTGCTTGGTCTCGGTCATCTGATGCTTTGTTGCCTGACTGAACTGACAGAGCGAACTTTACCAGTAGTAAAGTTGAGAAATTAGGTACTGGCTGCAGTCGCTGTTCCTCGACTGCCGCCATCTTTGTTACATTTACGAACGAAATTTCAAGTTGCGACACCTCCTTTGCTGTCGTAATTTGTGACGTAACTTACGAATATTTTGTGCTACGATTTTTTAGTGAAACGCAAATGATCAAAATCGTAACGCTAAGTTCGGTTTTACGAAAATCGTTAGGATACGAACGTTTAGTGAAACGGGGCCCTGGTCCATATGTCGAAAGCAATCACTTCTCAACACGGACGAATGAAGGAAAGTTCATTATTAAAACACTGCATAAAACATTAAATTCTCGAAGATCTTCTTTAAGACACCATATCTCCAAAAGGACGACCCACCAAACCAAAACTTGCAAATCTCAAAGGAATTGCAGAAAAGTGATACAAAAGGAAAATTTGGGCATTTTGGTCCAGGTTTTCACAGAGTTCTAGAAATCTCAAACTTGAAGATCAAGCTTGAAAAGCCGAATCTTCAAAAGGACGTACACAGGAGTTACTTAAGCGCCAATTGGAATATAGTTACACATTACAAACGAACCATTTAAAACTTTTACTTGTTAATTCTTTGTGCCGACTCTGCTGTTTTGCATATTTCAGGAAGACACATTCAGTGATGCTTGTATAACGTCTCGTAGGAGGAGGCTGTCTTCTTAATATTTTTAAAAAGAGGTTAACACAGTTGCTTCGATGACCTATGTCACTTTTCAATCTAAAATATATGAGACATCTATGCTTGGTAAAACTTATTAATCAAAGAATTATCGGTTGCCTTAACATTTTCACAACATTACAGAAACATTTACATAATACTTTATAAGAATGGCATAATTTCAAAAAAAATACAGCGACAGGTCAGCTTACAAGGAACCACTTTTTAAACGGTTTCACAAAATAAATCTTTATTCTTACAAATAAGCCTTTCAGTGATTTCACCAATTATATCAACTAAATAACCTTGTAATGATGAAAATTGGCAATGAAGCCATCCTACTTCACAACGTCACAGAGATTAATAAAAATAGGAAGACAAGTAATCAATCTGTTTCTCTTATCTTTAGATGTTGAAAAGTTAATCAGTAGAGACGTTTGAAGATGTTTTTTCATCGTTCCAAACAGTTAATATAGTAAATGACATTCGCAGTAAAGAATTGTATCCTTATTTCGCCATTTATATCAACTAAATTACCATGTGATGATGACAGTTGGCAATGAAACAATCCTACTTCACAACGTCAGGGGGATTAATGTAAAGAAAGAGGTAAGTCATTAATCAAGATGTCAAAAACTCGATCAGTAGATACGTTTAAAGTTTTAAAAGTTCCCTGTTTGCAAGTGTTCATTGTTTAACACAGCAAATCAAGCAAATTGCATTTACAGCAAAGAATTCATCCTTATTTCACCTTGGTTTACTCAATATGTCTTCTGTAAAATGGCATTAATATGAGTAACTGTTTTAATTTTTAACTGTCACTGGTTGAAGAAAATGGCAGGGATGTGTCAAAATGACTAAGATAAGTTTACAAAAATACCATTCATAACTTGCAGAGTATCATAGAGAAAATCTTTGAGAAAACATATAACAAAGACAAACGTTTATGCACAATTCTTCACAAAATGACCGCAAGATATGGGGATATTCTTTAAGGTGGTTTCATTTCTATCCGGTTTGATAAACCTTATTTTTTTTTTTTTTACTAAGATGACAATAGTGTACCTTGGATGCAGGTTATTATCAAGATATTCGTCCTTTGCGACAGGACATTACTATGATATAACCCCTTTTAAATACTTATGTGAACCACGGGAGTGACGATTTTTTGTGTTAAAGTCAAGTGTTGCCTGACTATCTCGTTAGAAGTATAATTTAGTTTTGTAACCTGCAAATATTTAGCAATTTGCTGTCTCGAACACGTTACGCCCTCTTGTGAACATTTTTGTCTGAGTTTGTGAGGTTTGATATTCCACGGTTGCTTCTGTTCTTTCCTATCTTTTCACGTTATCAGTCAAGTAAATATAGTAATGACTTATTGGCGGTTTTAAATTAGACTTGGTCTTGGACATAATTAAGACTAAAGGATGATTTCCCTTGTGATTTGACTGCGGGTAGATACACATATCTTATCAATAACAAATGTGCCAATTGAGTTATTTTCAATCTGTTAACATAAACTGAAGCACTTACGGCTCATTGATTGAAAACCTTTTGGCTCAAGCTATCCTTTCCTTCTATCAGTTTTTATTAAGTTCCGGGACTAGCTTAGTGATTGATATGATATAAAACAGACATTCGCTATAAATTATCAATCAATTCTTCATTGGAGAACATAAAATGTTTCATTGTTACTAAACCTCAAAAGCCGCCCTTTCATAGCTGTAATGAAGCATATTTATGACAAGGGAATAACTTCGTAAAAAGAAGATTGACAATATATCATGAACTATTACAACATCAAAGAGAATAATATTGAAACACAAAGTCGTCTGACTGAAAATGTAACGTCATGAAAAAATAATACACCTCATGCCATGAACAAGAAAATACTATGTGATTAAATTCATACAATTATATTTGAGATCATCATTCGATATCATGTATGAATATGAGATTAATTAATTCGTTAATTTATAATGATAAATATTTATCTAAAGGTAAAGTTTTCTCTATATTAATTATGAACAACATGTACACATTAACTCTTGTTTTGTAAAAGGCATCCACTGGAAAACGTCATACTGACTAGGAAATGATGATTAAGTTTCTAGAATTACGTTTGACTGCGCGTCAGTGTCCAGTTTTCAAACATTATCTTCAACCTTTGATACAACGTCGACTGGTTCTATAATGATGCGTTCCTATAACAGTCGATATTTCTCTATCAAAAGAAACCATTTGGTATTTGTAGTATTTGGCATATATAACTTAATAATATACTAGCAAAGTTACAGCTCATGCTTTCTTACAAACACAAGTCTATTATTTGGACAGATGAGTATGATAGTCATCACAAGAGGACACCATCATCATGATAGATTAATCCAGTATGTTAGTTCGTCTCTTTTGGCTATTTTTTTATCTTCTTGTTTCAATATATTTCCTTATGAATAATAAAACAGTTATTTATGGGTATATAATGTATATTAAATGAAAAAAATGGTCTTCTGTGCTGTTGATCATCAATGTACAATCTTAAAAGTAATAGGATGAACTTTTCAAGAGTTACGTCGTTCTTGATTAAGAGATCTTCACTGCCCTTTTCAGATTGACCGTAAACTAATATCATGAATCAAAAGTGGTTTTGGCAAATAATATACCTTTGGTGCTTGTATTACTTACCATTAGCCCATCCAAATACATAATTTTAGGAGAATTGAGGATCGATTATTCATTCTGCAGGTTCTTTTGTGGTCACAGATTACATACTCTTCTTAATGTTGGAATAGAAAGAGTTACAACATATAGTAAGTATAGGTTAAATTTACAACATAGAAACAAAGAAATTGCGATTTTCCTATCGATTGGTAAGAAATCCAATCAGTGTTGAAGTGTAATCCCCTATGACTGCAGAGTGTTGAGCACCAACATCAATCAAGCCTATCTCCGCATGTCTTTTAGGTCAGCACCTTGATCATTTACATCATAGAGAATTCCACCAGTTGTGATCTTTGATCTTAAAACTCTAATCTTTTCTATCCAAGCACTGAAAATAAATCTATTCTTCAAGTGCTTGCAAGTGTAAATACAAGTCATTGTTACTGCACTACTACAATACACATTTAAAATTAGAAACAATGTACGATACTGAACTAGAAGATTATATCAATACTGGACTAGAAGATTATATCGGTGATTATAGAGATCTTGTGAACTCTATGAAATGTAAATTGAAAGATAAATTGCAGAAATGTGCGATAGTTATGTTTTATGTTTACATTTGCTTCATATTTAAGTCTAAGCAAAAGTAATGGCTTTTGATGAACTTTTTTGTCTGTAGATAAAACCAGGTGGAGCATGTTTATGACTCAGAGCTGTTCAGGTATTATTGCAACCAAACAAAGGGTGTTCCGAAAATTTAATAACAAATAAACCTTCAAAACAAGAGTTATTACACCAATAAGTAGTGAAAAAATGAGAAATTATCAGAGAAATATGTTGATTATGATAACCCATTGAAGCATTAGTCGTCACAAAAACTAATGGATTATTGCTTTATGCACTTTCTGATGTCCAATGTATCCAAATTAAGTTAATTCAGACATTATATAAAGAGAAATATAAAAATCAACGAAAAGGCAAAAACATCAGTTACCTAACCACAAGAGACTGAATGATAATGAATGTTGGCAATGACAAGTATATACATGTATACAAGAAGTAAACAAATGCAAACACTGAAATAAAAAAATATAATATATACAATTCTTAAAAAAAACCCATATTCTTGTATGATGAAAGATTGGTATTTTGGTTGTCAATATATGGTCATTGTTGCCCTTCAGCAGGAGAAAAGATGCTTTATGCCCGTATCACACATAGCCGGAGCTAACATCCCGGACATCATACGAAGGTCAATAATTTCAATTTTTTCCGACTTCGGCTCTAAATCGCGATGTCCGTGTGACCTACGTGAGCCATTGTATGATCATCTTGGGTCTTTTTGGGGGTCCGGGAACTACTTCGTGTATGAGCCAAAAATCTTTTGCATGTCAAAGAATTGGCCGATTTTCACACGAACTTATCCCTTCGTGTGCCTTTCGTGTTGACATCGTGACCATCGTATGGTCATCGTGTAGCCATCTCATAGCGTTCGTATAATCTTCGTCTCAAACTTCACGCAACGCTTTCCCGAAGCTCACGCGAAGGCTCGCTATGGTCTACCAGATGACCACACGAGGTCGTGTGACCTTCGGGTTGTGCTCGTGTTGACCATTTTTGCCATCGTGTTGACCGTTTTTGCCATGGTGTTGACCATTTTAGCTAACACGGAGTGTACTCGATTCCAACACACGACGGCGTAGCCAAATCTTTTACAATAGCTTTCCCTATCCTTTTGAACCAATGAGAGTCAATATTTAAACTCTAAATTATTTATTTTAAATTAATTGGCATGTATTGATGCAACTTATAACAATAAAGTAACATTTTATAACAATTCAATTTTTAAAAAAATAAAAAAAACCCCAAAAAAAACCCAAACAATTATTACACAGCTTGGTTAGTGGTAACTATTTTTAGATTTAAAGATATTTTGTTCTAGGGAACAATCTATATACTTAACATGTAAGAAAAGATATGCACTAATATGTGTTGGGCTGTATGAAAAGATATAGAAAACATTACTTGAGATATATGTGATCAAAACTTATTTTTAAATTCTTTTTCTAGTTCTGGTCTGGGAAGATCTGTAAGCCATTTTATCAATTAAATCTAAATCATGCATAGAGTAGTATCCGTTGTATGGTTCAGTCAATATATTGTTATATTACAGCAATCCATCAGCTGCATTTTGCAATTTATTGCACTACAAAAAAATTTCAAATATCCAACCCTTTTGACTAGTGCATTTTATATCCAGTCCTCATTCAATAGAAGATTTGTCTTTAATTGAAAAAAATCTTAGTGATACATTGCGCATATCATATTGTGGTTTTGATACCATACGTAAAAACATGGTATTGCGCGAAGGCCATATTTAGGGTCATGCATCTAAACACTTAACAAAGAAAGTAAACTCACAGTGTTACAGACATTTCATTTACATTTCTGTCGAATAGCCTAGACGGTTTCTCTCAGATTATATTTGACTCTGATTATCATAAAAGAACCTATATTACATTGAGGTTCGTTTACTCGTTTAAGGAAAAAGCAGATGAATCAGTCCTTTGACCAGTCAAAATGGTTTAGAGCACCTGCCTTGTGCATTTAAAAATCCTTTTCGCTTTTACAAATCTGTTGATAGACGTCTACGCCTATTTGAAAAAAATCCCTTTCAGATGTAAAGACAACATTGGCTGAACTGAAACTGCCTAATAGAATAAAGAATTGTAATAAAGCCCGTTACAATTTGAATAAGCAGTAATAAGATGCATAAGGTTGATTCGAACCCTATAAACTCTTGAACCTGAACCAGATATACAACAACACTCTAATTGGCCATGCAGAAGGTTATGATTTTTTTATATTCAGGTTCACAATTTTGTGGTTCAAAAATCAAAAGCCACTTACACTTTAGTACAAGGTTTTATAAATAATAACAATAAATCATTGATACATTATTGATAAATTCTAAATATCTTAATGCAATGTCAACCTATTTGTACTTTTGTCATTGTCATGTTGTCATTTATAACACCTAAGGATTCGATGAATGCCTTGCACTACACTGTTTGCATAGCTGATTACAATGACTCACTCAACTCGGTTTTGAAATAACGATAGCGAAATTATCAAAGACTGATAAATAGAAAACGACGTTAAGGTTGATTCGATGCACACAGATAAGCAGAACATTCGTTTTATTGAAATGCATACATACATACATCCTATAGAAAGTGCCAAAGCTTGCGGTTTTTAATTCATTGTTAATGATTGTTAATGATAGGATAAACCATTACATTCGATTCGAAAATACACATTCAGCTTTTTAAAAATTCCGAACATATTTTCTCTCTTTTTCTTGACAAAGACTCAATAAGAGGCTGAGAATAATATGGCAGACCAAAACAAATATTAATCAAACGACAAGAATGATGCGAAAATTTTACAAACAATAGATATTCACAGTTGTGATTATTGGATCACTATATATTTTCGAATATAATAAGGACAATTGGACATGTATAGAATTCTTCTATATATAGTTGAATCTTCTTCGTCTGAGAACATGAGGTTCTGTCGGATTATATAGTCTTAATTACCAGATAGGAGGGTATATGGGTTTGAAGTAAATTTACACCCTAGACGGTTCATAATTTGGAGAAAACACTACTTCTGTGTAAACATTATAGCCAGTTCGGCTGGCCTTCGAGTAATGACATACGAATGTCACACGAAGCTTGCGCGACGTCGTGAAGACTTCCTATAACATTCGTGTGACCATGAAGTGCCATTTTCGATAAAAATGTTGCGTTTCGTGTAAACTTCGTGTTATCATCGTGACCTTCGGGTAGACTTCGTATATTGTCTGAGTATCCTTCGTGACGCCGTCGGCTCTACCTTCCGCTGGTATCACCATCGGAACACCACCGGCAGTAAATTTGAATTTTGACATTCGTATGATGTTCGGGATATTTGGTCCGGGAATGTGTGACACGGCCATTACCGGATGAGAGGAATCCTAAGCATAGTCGGATCTTTGATCCCTCCATGCCATGTAGAGCTTGATAGATTATGTTATTTTCTTTGAACTATAATCTTTCTCCTTTTCTATTCTTATATCAAATCAACCAAAAGATTGCCGTAAGTTTTCTTGGAAAACGCGATATTGACTATATTGTTCAATCTTATGGAAATGAAGGATAAACTAATTTTTTTTAACAAACAAAATATACATACCAGCAAAAATATTCTCTTTGCAATGGAAAGTGAAAACATTGTTATGTTAATAGATATACAAAGCTATTTTTAATGAAAAGATTACTTTATATATTGTTCACCTATCTATCTTTAATGTAGCGACAATTGATTTGGACGTTTGATATGCTTAAAAGTTGGGTATAAGACATAAGGCATACTCGAACTAATTCGCCAATTTGACAAAATAAATGAAGTGTTGAGTGTAAACTCACCTCAAATATCTTATGAATAGATACATTTGACAGCTGAAACGTTTCTGTTTTATGCAAGCTGACACCAAAACGGCACAGTATTGAATAACCTGTCATTTCTTGGTGATGTACATATCAATATTGACAACCAGCTCTTAACAGGAATTCTTTTTACCAAAATAGCTTCTGAAATCTTACAGGAGATCACGTAAATAGTTTACATGAGAGCTCTGTGATATATCAGAAAGTCAGAAATAATTCTTGTTGCAGATGCCAATTCTAATTGATAAATGTATATAAGATACTCACGGCATTAAAACAATGGCGGACAATGGAACCGACGATGTGCCGATACAACTATGCGCGAGAATAATTACGTCATTTCAGTTATTAGAACATTACTCTTCAAATGACGTCTTATTGGTCAAGCCCATTGTTCAAACTTGAGGAGGCATCTATTGTCAATCATGGTTGACTCCACGTCTGTCGAATTATAACCAAATCACATGTCATTGACATTGAGATAATAAATATTTTGTGTAAATATTTAATTGTACATTTTCAATAAATAAAATTCACATTGATTGTTCAATTCATTTGATGATGATCATAATGATCGACTCGCCCATCGAATATGTTCTAGGACGGGAGGCATCATTATTATCCTCCGCCACGAAGTGGAAGGGGGATATAGGTTTGGGCTCCGTCCGTGCGTCCGCCCGTCCGTCCGAGTTAAAGGGGACAGCTTTTCTCAAAAACTATTTAAGATAGGGCAACCAAATTTGCTGTGTGTCTTCAGGATATCAAAACCTTGATGGAGTTCGAAAATCAGAACCGCAACGTTATGTTTTACTGAGTTATTGCCCTTTTTTGTGTTTTTCGACTCTGTTCGAGGGAGCTGTTAAAGGGGACAACTTTTCTCAGAAACTATTTAGGATAGGTTCACCGAACTTGCTGTGTGTCTGCATTGTATCAATACCTTGATGGAGTTCGAAAATCAGAACCGCGAATTTGTTTTATACAGAGTTATTGCCCTTTTTTCATGTTCTTGGACTGTTGAGGGAGTCCTCGAAGGGACAACTTTTCTTAAAAACTATTTTAAATAGGTTAACCAAACTTGCTGTGTGTCTTTATTGTATCAATACCTTGATGGAGTGCAAAAATGAGGTAAATGCAATTACTTATGTCGGAGTTACATCCCATTTAGGAAAATATAGGGTTTAAATGAAAACTTTTTTTTTTGGCGGGGGATGTTGATGACCATGTCTTCTTGTTTTCAAAATGTATTTGTTAAAAATTCCACAATTTTCAACTGTTTTATATAAAAATAAAAAAATAGAAGACGAGTTGGTGTGCATCTATTGTTGAATAAAACATAGCAGGGAGCATAAAACACGGAGGGCGCAGAGATGTATATGAAACCGACTGTTACGAATAATCACCATAGTTTATTTTTGAGATGTTTAGCGAATTTCATAAAAAGAAATACATGGTTGCAGGAAATAATTTTTAAATGAAAACTTGTAACTAAATTAAATGTAGATTAAGTAAATATAAACCAAAATTTACATTTGGAATAATGCATGTTTCTCCATAAAAAAGCTACATTTTTCTTGAATTTGTCCCTTCTCACCGGAGATGTAGCATAGTTGGTAGAGTGTACGCTCATTACCTACAAAACGCTTCACCTATGACGTCAAAATCTATACGGGCCGGCAGCAGCTAGTCCACCTATGCTGAGAAGTAGGTTTTGAGCATATTGGGACCCTGGTAAATAACAGAATATTATTATATTATATTCTCGCTCTCGCTCGGGAAATACTAATATTTAGCCACTCGTGTCGTAAACATAGTATGTCATAGACACTCATATAATATCCTATACCGTGATTATTGTTCATTCGCCTTCTCTTTACCAAATACTTCCATAACAAACCATCAACCAAAGTAATCACCTCAGACTGACATTAACCAACATGAGCGTCTTGCTTTTACTCAATTGTAGGCCTATTTAAAAGTCAGACAGGGTCATAATTCCTGTCATAAAGCCAGCGTCTATAATACTTTACTTCACACGACGGCACCAAAAGCAGTATCATCAATAATTTTCACAATAACCCTGTCTGTATTGAGCTAAAAATGTCTGAAAGATAGATTAGACTAAAACGAAATCGATAGAAATGCTCAATGTAAGGCGAAATGTGATTATAATCAACAGTATTCAATTATTTTATTCTTCATACATTAGTCATAAATTTCATGTTATAAAGTCTTTAGATGTTTTGTAAAAGAATCAACTTACCTAACCAGTTTATTGAGTTTCAGGTTTGAGCTCATCTGCTTTAGGGTTAGGTTAGCTTCCATATCTTGCATGCAACCTTATACACGTGTCTAAAACATTCCATCAATTGAACAGTATAAAAAGCTTACTTACATGATAAACATACATATCATGGAATGTTTACTAACATAAATTCATTTGCAATTAGATAAGGGATTTCGTCATTGTGTTTGAGATATTTAGAGAGTTTAACCCCATAATAATTTCTATACCAGGCCACATATAGCCACACTGTTTTTGCAATCACCAGAAACATAATGAGATTGCAAAGCATTTCAAAGTGAATATTCAAGAACTGACTGAACTTTTAAACCTCTGATCAAACTTGGTTTATCTGGGTGAATATATAAAACATTTCAGGAATCGATTATTTGTTTCTCGCTCAGAGAGGAGAAATTGTACGAGGTGAGATTGATAAGATTACTTTAGAGCCCTTTGATAAAAATTCTGAAGTTTAAAGATGACATTTTTTAATGTTTATCTATCATCAAATGAAACTGTTACATCAAATAGCCAATATAGGATTCGCTTATGAAAAGAGAACGTTATCCCTTGTCATGTGACTGTCATAGTTTTAAAAACTTTTCAGTAGAACAAGATGGGATGAATTAAACATGATCGGTTTTGACTGCAGAGCTTTAAGAGTGTCATCTTTCCGCCCCTTCTTAAAGCCAGCTCTTTGATCACTCCATTTCATGGAAAGCTTTATCAGTTGTATCCTTTGGTCTTGCAGGCAGTGGAACTAAGACATTTTAAGTGTACATTTATTATGAAAATTGTTTATCATAACTCAACATGAACATATGTATCATTTGAGAAACAAAAATCTGAAACATAAAAATAACAAAACTTGTGCTTAGATATTTCATGAATTGTCGATGTCAGCCATGTTTGTTTACAAACAGATAGCGCTGATTGTGCCTTGGAAAAAAGTAATCTTGAGATTGCAGTGAAACTAAACATGTAGATGAATTGTCAAATAATCGTGGGTATAAATATCAACCTGTAAGAAATATGATGTATAGTAGGCCTACTATGTATGCATCTAAGATTTGATATTTAACCTAATCGACATATGTGAGTTCAGCATGTTCTATTTATTATTGAAACGTGGAAATAGTCCAATTGACCAATCGTCTTTCATTTGCTTGGGAACCGACCAATCAACGTTGAGAATCAGTAAAATGCACACATGCTAGTATACATGTATATAAAAAATATCCACTCGTGTATCCTGGCACTTATGAGCAATATTACATTTATTGTAATTAGATTTCTTAGTATTCTTTATCCTTAAAAACAACCTTATCTCACCTTTCCCACTACAGCCACCACTAAACCAACCAACCCCAATTATCATTTGAACCGACATAAACCGAAATATCATAATATTTCTCAAATGTATGGCTATTTGCAAGTCAGACAGGGTCAAAACCACTGTCATAAAATGTCAACGTCTATAATAATTCACTTCATTCAATATCACAAAGGGCACTATCGATCATTTATAAACTTTGTACAAACCCGGTCTTTATGGACATACATTTGTCTGAATGATAGATTAAAAAAACCTCGAAAATACGCGTTAGGTTAAATCAGATGAGAACTTGATAATTATCACTACTTTGCAATGATATATTTTTTATCGATTCATAAGTCCATCTTTGAAATTGTCAAAGTTTATGAACAAAAACCATTTAATTCTTTCCCTACTTTATCCAACTGTTGAAGTAACCTTTCATAAATTGTACTGTACATGAAGAAGAATTTGAAATGCTTATTCAAAGAATGTTAAAGCATGCAGATAAGGGATTCGTCGTTATGTTGTTGATATACATATGTAATTAAATTGATTAATTGAGTGGATGAGTTATTGTTTTTCGCCTCTTTGGCAATATTTCATTCATTAGCTGAGTGACATATGATTCAACAGGCCTGGATGTTTTAAAGGACAAACATAAGTTCTGTCCATAACATTTGTCTTGTATAAGTTCTGTGGACAAAATAAACCGTAAAAAATATGACCAAGACAATATTTGTCACAGAAATGGGATGTTTACTTTTAACTCATTATTCTCACAAACAATTGTTCAAGATATTGTCAGAACTTGTGTTTGATTTACATCATTTATGACATTTATTCTTCTACCAAAACCACCTAACATGCCTAACATTTTACCAAAGAGATGTTTGTTTTGCAAGTTCAGGCCAATCTTTTCAAAGTGATTTATTATTGTAAAAATGATTAAATTACAATGATGGTTACAACTGAGAAGAGAAACTTAAAAGTACAATGAATAAAGAAAACAATTTGTTTCAGGATTTCATGCAATGTTTCTAACCTCCGAGTTTCTTTGACAGCCAATTGATTATCTAAGACGGTTTACAAAAATTGAACAGTTCAAAGCTTTTTTTTGTAAGCTTTTAAGTTCATAAGAGACGTTTCATTGAATTGTGCAAAACATTTGTCATATCTTATAAGTTGCTTGTCACATTAGATTTTTGTAATTTTTAATTTGTAAGAAAATGGAAGCAATTCCTTCAGAACTGTCAAGGCAAAAAAATTCATCATCATTATTTTAGATGAAAGAATACCTGAGCTGTAAATCATTTTGTTCTTGCAAATGAATCAAGCAAAAATGTAATTTTGAACGTTCTACATGAATTTTTAATCATTTGAAAGATATGTATGAGTTTTGTATGAGTATCTCTTGAATGTAGAAATGTAAATTCAAACTTAATGTCTCGACAGAATAGCTCATTTTAACTACATGCCACAATGTTTTAAATGATATTGTAATCTCCTCGCAGAAAAATTATTTAAACAATGAAGAGTTTTGCAATGGATTAAATGTGTATGTTCGACGTAAAATTGTTTTTATAGCAAACACATACGTATCCCTGAAGTGTGTTTGTTCCTTCGTCCATATGAAGTAAATACAAATTTAAAGAGTCATCACGATAATGGTAATGATAACAAAACTTATTTCTACACTTCATTTTCTATCAATGTTTGATATTTAAGATTATTAATGTGCTATGTTCAATTAATTTTAAGAACGTTAAAAAAAAGGATTTTGTTATATCATTGATAAAATTTATCAATTGTCTCAATTGATTTCAACAACTTGTCTCGAAGTATACAATGTTAATCATCATTCAAACTGACTTTGACACGTATGGCAGAATGTTTGAGAATATAAAAGCATATTTCGATCCGATGTCTTCACTACATATTATCAAAACAAGATGTCAATCTTAACAAATTTGATAATTAAAGTATTTAGTGTTGACACCATAATCATTTTCGAAAGGAAACTATATGTACATGTACATATCTGACAGCTTTAATTCTCTCATTTTCTTGACACCACCTGTCATTCATGAGTATTTTATGAACAAAAATCTAAGAGCTGTCAAAAGCATTTGATAATAAAAAGCCATTGTCTACCACCAGAAATTAAGAAATTATTTTCTAAATCTCTTTGGTTTAAAGCCACGTCAAGCAACAATTGCTTTATTCTGTAAAACAATCCCATCCATTTACAATATCAATTGGAAATAAAGTGGAAAAAAAATCAAAATTGAGTTGTACTTTAATTGTAATGTATTTGTTCATAAGGGTACTTTAATTATTACCGATTCAGAAGTCCATCTTTTGTTAAAATTATTGCACAACATTCACATGTCATGTCAAACCAAATGATCTTGTTGACAGAAAAAATATTCTTTTCTTAACAAAATGACAGAGTGAACCAAAATATGACTTTACCACAATATTATTCAATTTCATATTTAATTTCCATTGGTTTCTTCAAATTTTGTTTTCTCAAAAATGCCAGATTGGACTTTACAAGTGTTATTCATTGAAAACAACCAGCTGTTGTTACAACATTGAGTTCAAAAGTATACAATGATTACATTTTTACATCACCAATGTTTCATTCTTTTAATAATTGTTAATTTATTATTTATCAGTTGAAGTTCATTACAAAATGGGTGATTTATGAAATGTCTTATTTCCGTTCTTCGTTTTTTGATGGATGTAGCAAATTAATCAATTTGACTCAATTTGATTTCCACCTAAGAAACGAATCAATATTTTTTCCAGCAATTGCATATTTCATACAGATACTTCCTCATATCAATGAAAGAAGTTGTATGATTTATCGTTTTTGTAACCATCAAATAATGATACTCATAAACTCTGGAGTGTCTTCCAAGCAACGATATGTAACTGTATGGAAAATCACGAGACAATGCATCATGACCTAAATAGTGTAGTGAACAGAGATCCACACATGCTTGTTACTTAAATAATTTCCTCATACTAATTGGTTTGATTCAAATCAGTTAACAACAAAACAAGCTTAAGAATATATGTCTTGCTTTGAATCAGTTTGAACCTTGATTCCGAAGATAGGCAAAGAATAAAAGCCAACTATCCAAGGCCTTATAAGCCCACATGAGGACAATTCTGTCTTCGTGAGTGCCTTTCAACGTTTAAAAGTAGTGTTGAGTGGTGTTTATTGAACAAACAATCATTTATCTCAGTGGAGAAAGTTGAATATGTTTAATTGTAGATTATTGCAGACTGCAAATGCTTCGAGCCAAAAATTAACTTAATGAAATTTGAATACACGTATAAACTTAATTTTGCTTTATTTGGAAAAGAATTAACGTGTTACTTTCAATCATCAATAGAAAAATAAAAAAGGACAACTTGTAAAAAAACTTTCTGTTAGAAAAACATTTCCTCATATAAAGCAATTGTTCAGGCAATATTTTAATCTGCTTAGCACCTTTTGATAAGAATATCCCAAAAGCAAAGGAAATGTCATTTTATGATAAGAAAGCTGTATCCTGTGTGAAAAAACAGTCGTGATAATTGTTCAACAGGATGAAGCACTGCGATTGAGGATGACAGGAATATAATCAATACGATCCCATGTAACTTAAGAGTGTTTACATGATCATCTTTCCGCCCTTTCTTTCATTTCTGTAAGTCAACTCTTTTATCACTCTACGCCTTGGTTGGCTCGATAAGTTATATGCTTTGATCTTTGAGGCTTAATCTTTTATCCATCAATTTTAATTTTACGCTACAACTGGCTGCAATTATTATTATGAAGACCTCATTGTTGGTGTATATTCTGAAGTGTCAATGAAGATGTGAATTCCTGCAAGCAACTTTTAATGTTTTACGTGTAATGTTTTTACTTCAGTCTACATCCGGACTTGATATCATGAAAAAGAACAGAAAACAATATGAGACTGACATCGATTCAAGTGTGCTGTGATAATTATTATTACATCTCAGGATTAAACTTGGTAAACAAAGGGAAATTCATATTTCTCGACTTAAATAGGAAGATGAAAACGAGAACAACGCCTTAGTTTTACTTGAATTCCAAGTTTCAAGTATGATAGAACACAATGATATGTCTTAATCTAAAAACTTAAGAAAGTAAGAGGATTACTTCAAAGCTATTATTTATCTTAATACCATTGTCATCATACATTCAAATATATCTGAATTTGAAATAGAGGGTTCTAAACCAGATTAATATTTAATGAAACAAGCCCAATTTGAACAAAACCACATCATCGGTATATCCTAAACCTTCTTTTTAAAAGATGACTTACTTAAATCTGTCTTACATATATGAACTTGTGTTTAAATTGTTCTATGTCTGGTCACTGAACAAATCTGATTACTTCGATTTAACGTTTTTATCTTTAGTTATAGCTATTTATGAAAAGCATTTGCAACTTACAACCTTTTCGATTCATACTTTAACCCAATATGCCTCTATAGTTGTGATAATATTATAATAATTGTATCTAATAATATCAACTCATCCTTTTTCGCATTAGGCAAAAGATGTTTCAAATGTAAAATGAAGGAAATCTCTATACTATTTCAAAAGGAAGGTTTGTAGAAGGTTCACAGTAATAATTCGATTTCCTGATACTCTATGTTCCTTGACACCTCAAAAACAGACCAAACTAACATCTCACACTGACATAAACAGAAATGTGATTCATTATATTTCGCAATTTTATGACTATTTGCAAGTCAGACAGGGTCAAAACCCCTTTCATAAAGCTAATGTCTATGATAATTCACTTCATTCAAAATCACCTTGGGCAATACCATCGACACTCTTCATACAGACTCCGTCTATATGGAGATACAAATGTCTAAATGACAGATGAGAATAAAACGAAATAAATGGTAATGTTCATTGTGATGAGAATTTTATTATTATCAATAGTTCGATTAGTCTATATTTATTGATACATCCGACCATATATTTCTGTAATCTAAGCCACTGAGTTTACGCTGGCAATCCTCTAAGGTCATAAATACAACAATAATAAGGATTTGGTCAATCAATTGCAAAAGAAGCTTCCATTATGTAATTGTACACATACTTAACATAACTGTCTAATAAACACTTCTTTTATTATATCCACAACATGATCACTAAACGACATCATGGCAAAAGAATATAAAATCAATTAGTTGGTTTGTTGAGAAACATAAAGAGTCATTTTACAAAAAATGTAAGAGATTTATTTTTGAAGAAAAATAAACATTATTCTGTGACAAAATGTTTACAAATAAATTCGTTGCAGTCCTATATTTGACCAGCTATTCCCTTGTTATTTCATTTAGCAGAAGATTGCTTGGGATTCCTGCATAGTTGATTAGGAGTTAATGCATGAAGTTAACCATTGCTATTTGCAAAATCATGTATGCATCATGGACACAACAATACAGATTATAAACTCTCCAATTACCAAATAAGAAACCCTAATCTTTCAACGAATATTTTGCTTCACCTTTCCAACATTTTCAATGGTAGCAAAGGGGAATTAGATGTTCATAGACAAAGAGTTAGCCGACATAACAACACTAGAATGAGCCATGTTTCCATGTTATGTAATCCATTAGATTTCGTTGAAGTTAGTATCATTTGCTGGTGCCATTTTCAAGAATTATTGCTTGGAATCCCTTGGAAATGAATGGAAAAGTTGACGAAGTCCCTTTAACGCAATTCTTCCCAACTCTTCCTTCAATGCAATGGCAGGTCGTTGAGTGTTTTGTGACGTTGACGTACACATTTATTGATTTACACCCTTGATGTTCTATTTAATATTAACATCTTTTAGGCTTTAATAAAGATAAAGTAATTCGCCGTCAGACGTTCTGTAAGTGAACCCAAGTTATCATGTTTGAAACACTCACTCTATCGGTCTTTAAACTGATAAAGTGACGTTCAAGGACGTTGTTTTTGTTTGCCTCTCAAATTCTTCAGAACCACCAATTTAAACTGACCGAGGTTCGGACACCATCCGAGGTCGCCCGAACGTCGGACACTTTTGATTAGGAATTGACGTAATTATGTGTGTAATTTCTGCAAGCCTTTTTTATTCAAAACGATTATTTTCAATCGTGTTTGTTACCCTTTTCTATCAAATAACATTTTGTCATCGGACATATTAATCAATCAACTTTTTAAAATGAGGACAATGTACCGATTCACTGAAGAAATTGGCAAAATATTAGTTTTTATGTAAATGTTTACACAAAATCCAGGGAATGAAGGGAGCGCCAAAACATCTAGATTATGTTTATTCTAAAGAGAAACTACTGTATAATCAAACCCCTGTTGATATTTGCAATTTTAACGTGTATTTTGGAGTAATTATCGAGATTTTCGAAAAATATTTAAATGACATTTCGTTCGGACGGATCTGACCATGGTTCGGACACTCCTGAATTATCTTTATAGGTGTCTGTAATATTGAAACTATGCTCAACAAGTTCTAAGGGAACAAAACGAAACATTCAAGCAAGATTTATGACAAACATTTTACTTTGAAAACAAAAGTTTGGCTTGTATAATGATTTTGCGCCAGAGCTTGCAAATGCTATTGTGACGTCATCAAATTCAAGCGACGCATGCGGAATTTTCCGGAATTTTAACATCGGAAAGAATTACTTGTGTTATTACCATATTGATTCATATTCGCGAAATGCTGTTTTTATAGTTTTCATAGATGACTTAATGCATGTTTGGTGATAATAGGAACCATTTTGATGACTATATTAAACCTGTGTGTACACGAGCAAATAGAGTGGTATACTGTCCGAACCTCGAGCGAGGTGCTATACATTACTAAAACCGTTTTTTTTAGGTAACCTACAATCAATTTTGCAAGTTTTGATCATAAACTTGAAGTAAACATTATTGTTGATAAAAACGTTTGCTTAAAATAATTATCTTCAGATAATATTTGACAAAACAATCGTTGAAAATATTTGGATCGGAACACTGTCCGAATCTCGGTTTACCCCATGTGCTGGATATTGCACCTCACATCATCACAGTGTCTCAACCGAATATGTTGACACAAATAGAACATAAAAAGCATTATTTTTTTCCGTCAGTAAACAATTCAGAGACACGAGACTTTCAACTTCTTGGTTTTATCTTTCATTACTAAAGCAAACTCTTATACCATTCCTAAGAATATTGCTACTTTACACGATTGTTTGCATGGTTCTGCATGGTTCGGTAAGATTTCGTTGAATGTTTACGCATTGGTTGCAACTATTTGATGTACACTTTTGGGCGCAGATGGTCTGCAGGAACCAATCAGAAAGGCTCACTATGGTGATACGATGAACATTCTGATCCTAGACTACTGCGCAGCATAAATATTTGGTTTCAATTTGATTTTCGGCCACGTTTTTTCCCAAAACTTTGTTGCAGTATGATTATAGTTTTTATTCCATTTGAAATTAAATAAACTATTCGAAACAATGTGAGCCTATTATTGCTAATCGGTACCACAGGATCTAGCGCTTTGCTATTTGCTTTATATGTTTTCTAAATGACGTTTTTGAAACAACACCTTCCACTGCTTCTTAATTAAACAAAAAGTTTCAAAATTATTGCCTTTGCAGACTGAAGCTGTCGTCATCACACATCAATGACGTTTTGGGAGGACATATCAGAGGAGTTATTGTTTTAATAATTTATACACCAGCCAAAAATATAAGAAATGTTTGCGTTTTAACATTCTACTACAACTATTGCCTCAGAAAAAATTAAATTTGGAAACTTCATCCAATTTTATTTTATCAAAACTCAATTTGACATTCATAAATGTAACAAATTATATAATGGATCAACTACTCAAGTCACATTATTGTCTCGAGAATTCATTAACCATCTTTGTCAAATTGCAAAATAGAGCTTTGTTGTCATGGTAAATTCTTAAAGCATTGGTTTAACCTATTAAATGAAAGATTTAGTCAATGATGATTTCTTGGAGACAAATGAATGTACCATTAAAATTTCTCGTACAAAACAGTAATGAAGTCAGGTTTATCTATTAATGGTTAAAGGGAAAATAATATGAATAATTCGTCTTCCTAATGGATATCTTAATTTTTAATATAACATTTCTGAAGTCAATATGAATTATGTGTGTTGTTGTTGATGCATAGAGGTAAATGTATTTGAAAAGAGTTATTTACAGTTTTATAGTTGAACGATTTTTTAAATGGCGTAAGTATATATACATATATATATGTGGAAAAACATATTAAAATGCAGCACGTATGATTTTAAAATAGATCTATGGACAATATAAAGAGGAAACAATAACAGAGACAATATGTGTCGGATGAAAGAATGTTCAATTTTTAACTTATCTCAATATTCTCAGTAAAAAATGTGTTTGATAATGTTAGAATTTTCTTTGAACGCCCTCTGACATCGAATCTTCTTAAATGATCGATCCTTGTTAATGTGTTCAACATTTTACCAGACATTTTATCTTTAATCCAATATTTTGTTCAAATTGTATTATCTTCATCTATTTAATATCCGCTATGCAAAGATGGAACAGGTCAAAGGTTTGATTTATACTATTAAAAAATTCCTTTAAAGAGCCATTTAATTTGAAAAAGAATTATCTTATAAATTGGTTATCAAATGGACTTTTTTTGCAAAAGCTTGATTGATCACATAATAATACCGTTTTTCATTCGATTTAAACAGGACTGTCAAGACAAAACAATAAATCATCATTATTGAAAATAAAAATACACTTGTGCTTTAAATCATTTGTTCTTGCAAATGTAACAATGACAACACTGAAAGAACCGTAATTCATAACTTTATTCATGATTTTTAATTATTTTATAGATATGAACTCTGTAACTCTGTCTTCATTAAAACTTAAATATTTGATAGACAGAAACAAGTTTATTGTAATGACAACACCACAGAAACCTTATTTCGAATTTTGTACTGAAATTGTTAATCATATGACAGATATGTATTTATGTTTAACCAAACAAAGAGGATCTAGCGACTGTCTAAACAGTTTTATTGCAGGAAGAAACCTGCAATAGTCTTTATATTTTTCTTATCAAACTATGTTTGTTCAATGTAGGAAGGGCGTAAAATTGCACTTACATCACCCTCATCATGATTGAAATTTTGTCAATTTGTAAAGAATCGGGTTCATTTATAGATGTTTAATTACACATTTTCTTTGATGTCAATAAACAGATATATTTGTTCTTATTTGTTCCCAATATTCAATTTTGATATAATGATTAACTATTTTATCAACTAACTTATATAAACTAAGTTTTAACTTACAAAGAATGATGTTTCAACTGTATTAATCCTCTGAATTGTAACTAGTATTGTGAAAAAGATTAGTACCAGTGAATATTAGATAAAGTGAATTCTTTCACTTTCATTCTAGATGCATTTGGCACTAGTAAAATGTACTGACGTACTTATTTTGCCTACCTTTTAATCACTCAACAGTTCGACTTGCTATTTGTGCGTTTAACTATCCGGGGAGCTTCTACCACATTTTTCCCCAGGCAAATGTCTCGTATATTCTATAAGCTGCCAATAGAATTTGCAGGCATAGCCGTGCAAAGATAAAATAAAGCAGGGGTTCGATAAATTTTGTTTTATGATAATTTATAAAATGCATGCAAAATATAGTCACCAATAAACTCATTGTCAATTAAAAGAGATTGTTTCAACTACTGTAAATTATTCCAAATTTAAATTTTGTGGTATTATTTTTCAAATGATTACTCGTGTTTTTCAAACTTGTCATAGAGTCGGAAATATATGAAATTACCTCAGTCCGTAACAGCTCATGTGATTGAACTGCTTCTAAAATCATAAGATTGTTGTCCAACCGAATGAAATAGTCCCGTGTGTTTATGCAATGTTATAAGCACAATAACATTATTTCATAATACATATACGTATATACATTCGAAACATTGATTGGCATAGAAGTGGAAGATTAAAAAACAGCCTTTTGAATCAACGTCCGGCGTCCGTCCATCCGTCCATCCGTCCATCCGTAAACTTTTCACTTTTTCGACTTCTTCTCCAGAACCAATGACTCCAGAGAGCTACAATTTGATGTGCAGACTCCTTGGCCAATTGGGATTCTGAATTGTAGATTTCGTGACCCCATGACCCCAACTGGGGTCACAGGGGTCAAAACCTTAAAAATCTCTTTTAATCTTCTTCTCCTGATCCAAAAGGTCTAGAGAGCTGAAAAGTTGTGTGTAGATTCCTTTGCCAATGAGGATTCTCAATTGTAGGTTTGGTGACCACTTGACCCCAAATGGGGTCACAGGGGTCAAAACCCTAAAAACCTATTTCATCTTCTTCTCCAGATCCAAAAGGTCTAGAGAGCTGAAAAGTTGTGTGTAGATTCCTTTGCCAATGAGGATTCTAAATTGTAGGTTTGGTGACCACTTGACCCCAAATGGGGTCACGAGGGTCAAAACCATAAAAACCTATTTTCATCTTCTCCTCCAGTTCCAAAAGGTCTAGAGAGCTGAAAGGTTGTGTGTGGACTCCTTTGCCAATGAGGAATATAAATTGTAGGTTTGGTGACCACTTGACCCCAAATGGGGTCACAGGGGTCAAAACCCTAAAAACCTATTATCTTCTTCTTCTCCAGTTCCAAAAGGCCTAGAGAGTTCAATAGTTGTGTGTAGACTCCTTGGCAAATGAGGATTCTAAATTGTAGGTTTGGTGACCACTTTACCCCAAATGGGGTCACAGGGGTCAAAACCGTAAAAACCTATTTCATCTTCTCCTCCAGTTCCAAAAGGTCTAGAGAGCTGAAAAGTTGTGTGTGGACCCCTTTGCCAATGAGGATTATAAATTGTAGGTTTGGTGACCACTTGACCCCAAATGGGGTCACAGGGGTCAAAACCCTAAAAACCTATTTCATCTTCTTTTGCAGTTCCAAAAGGTCTAGAGAGCTGAAAGTTGTGTGTGGACTCCTTGGCCAATGAGGATTCTAAATTGTAGGTTTGGTGACCACTTGACCCCAAATTGGGTCCCAGGGGTGAAAACCTTGAAAACCTATTATCTTCTTCTTCTCCAGTTCCAAAAGGTCTAGTGAGCTGAAAAGTTGTGTGTGGACTCCTTGGCCAATGAGGATTATAAATTGTAGGTTTGGTGACCACTTGACCCCAAAAAGGGTCACAGGGGTCAAAACCTTAAAAAAACTATTTTTATCGTCTCCTACAGTTCTAAAAGATTGAGAGACCTGAAAATGTGTGTGTAGACTCAAAATTGTAGTTTTTGTGACCCCATGCCCCCAAATGGGGTCACAGGGGTCAAGACCCAAAAACCTACTTCCATCAAAAGTCTGATGAGCTACAGAGCCCATGGCTCTATTTTTTATTTATGTATTGTACTTAACCTAAAAAATTGTCATATTCTAATATTCAAATAGTTAAAGGAGAATAAATAATGTGTTTCAAGTTGTAAATATTGAGAGAGAAGCGCTTAGCAGGCGGCAGGCTTTCTCATAGCTCTCACTTTTCAAGCAAAACACCTGGTTTATGCTTGCCCCACAGTTCCATATTTTTGCACACTTGTATATAAGAGTTGTTGCTATGACATTTGTGAAATTTGGACATGAGAACAAATGTTTAGAAAAATGAACTTTCTGTGGCCATTTCTATTGTTTGCGGTTGTAAATTCAAACACCAGGGTGAACTTTGAGCTCGAGTTCACCATGACCCCAAGCATGGATGGGGACAACAATCAAGAAAACAATGGGACACTGATTACCTACAGCAGGGACAAGCTTGTATCAATTGGACATGAATGCTTGGGGGACTCACTGAATTCGCAACTGCTGCCACTGTTTCACAGCTTCAACACAAGTTTGATGTCATACCAATCAAGACCAGCAGGATTGCGTAAGAAGACCAGACGAGGATCTCGGGGTGGCAGAAGAAAACAAAAGCAATCAATCAAGCTGAATAGAAAATGGAGTCACTCTCTCAGTGAAAAGAAAAAGCTTGTGTTTACAGAAGGAACACAGCCCAAATCAAATTCCTCATCTTTGAACAATATTAATGTGTGTATTTGGAATTCAAGAAGTGCTTGTAATAAATCAACTGAAATTTGTGATCTTATTCAGGACAGAGACCTGGACATGTTGTTTCTAACAGAATCCTGGATTAAAGACACCGATGATGTGGTTAAGGCTGAACTCACACCTCCAGGTTACAGGTTAGTGAACAGAGCTAGACCCTCTGGAAGAAAAGGGGGTGGAATTGCAGTCATCTACAGATCCTTTTTGGACGTCGACTTTATAACTGATACAAACTACCTTTCCTTTGAGCATATTGAAGTAGTAATCAAATCTCACGCTGGCGTTGTAAGATGTGCATGTGTCTATAGACCACCAATGTCAACTAAAAACAAGCTGCAACTATCAAAATCTTTTGATGAATTTGAAAGCATGTTACATGTTCTGAATAACAAACCAGGAAAGCTTACTGTATTTGGAGACATTAACTTTCACTTTGAGGACAAAGACAATGCAAGCACAAGCAAACTTGTTAGCTTATTAGACTCCATGAATCTGGAACAACTTGTTAGTGAACCAACACATAAACATGGGCATACCTTGGATTTGGTTATATCAAGAAGCAATGAACATGCCATTCAACTGCTCAGCATAGAAGATCTTCAAATGTCTGACCATTTCCCATTGTTTTGCTGTGTGAATTCCCAGATTGAGAAATGTAGACCCCACAAACAGTGCTACAGAAATCTAAAAAAGCTGGATCGAGAGCTTTTCAAAAGTGATATTCGAGATTCAGTTCTGCAATCTATCTCTATTGAAGATCTGGAAACATCTGCAGATATGTATCATAATGTGCTACATGATCTTTTGGACAAGCATGCACCTTCACGTGAAAAATACATTTCTGATAAGATTCCATCTCCCTGGTATAATGATGCCATCAAGCAAGAGAAAAAACAGCGACGTTTCCTTGAAAAACGCTGGAAGAAATCCAATCTTGAAATTGACCGGCAGTTATACACAGCACAAAAGAATAAAGTTAACTATATGATTCGCAGTGCGAAGGTGACTTTTTACAATCAAGAAATTCTCAACACTGAAACTGATTCTAAAAAGCTGTTTAGAATATCCTCTAACCTCATGAACAAAAATCAAACTCAAATTTTACCTAACTGTGGAACTGATGCAGACATTGCAGATACCTTTGGGAGGCATTTCAAAGATAAGGTAGAGAACATTCGTCTGAAATTGGAGGATGAAAATCGTTATGTGAACGCAAATGTTTGCCACAAAGATCCAGGCAGATTTCTGATACCTTTATATGAGCTTCATATGTTCTGGATCCCATACCTACTGCGCTAGCTGAAGAATGTATGGATGTTTTGCTGCCAACCATCACTGATATTGTGAACAAGTCCCTTGAAGAAAGTACAGTTCCTACAGCATTTAAGCAAGCGATTGTCAAGCCACTGATCAAGAAAGACAACCTAGATCAAAATGAGCTAAGGAATTATAGGCCTGTTTCGAACTTGTCTTTCATATCCAAGGTTCTAGAGAAATGTGTTTCTGTGAGGTTACAACAACATCTAAAAAACAACAGTTTGTATGAAAAATTTCAATCTGCCTACAGATGTGGTCACAGCACGGAGACTGCACTGATCCGAGTAACAAATGATATCATCACATCTGTTGATGAAGGCAAAGTGGTAATCTTGGTATTACTAGATTTATCATCAGCATTTGACACTGTAGACCACACTGTTCTCCTGGAAATCCTTGAAGAGGAGCTTGGCGTCACAGAATCTGCTCTTTCATGGTTCAAGTCCTATTTAGCTGGCCGACATCAATCTGTGGTCGTAAACAACTCAACATCAGATTCATGTGCACTCAACTGTGGAGTTCCTCAAGGTTCCATACTGGGGCCTATCTTGTTTACACTGTACACCCGATCTCTTAGCAAGATTGCAGACAAGCATGGTCTCAAACAACATCAGTATGCTGACGATAATCAGTTATACATTGGATTTACCATTTGAAATGCAGATACAAGTGTGAGGAAGATAGAGCAATGTTGCGATGATATCAAGCAATGGATGTTGTGTCATCTATTAAAGTTGAACCAAGACAAAACAGAGTTCATGGTAATAGGCACCAAAAGGCAACTCCAACAGTGCAAAGAAATCCCCCAAATTGTCATTGGTGATTCTGTCATTACTCCGTCAACAAAAATGAAGAACCTTGGTGTACTGTTTGATCAACAGCTGAGCATGAACCATCATGTTACTCGTGTCTGCCAGACAACTAACTACCATCTCAGAAATATTGGTAAGATCCGCCCATACCTCACCAAACCTGCTGCTCAAAAACTCACTGTATCCCTTATTTTATCCAGATTGGACTACTGTAATTGTCTCCTTGTGAACACCACTAAAGAACAGATCAAAAGACTTCAAACCCTCCAGAACACTGCTGCAGGAATCACCTCCAGATCACCAAAATTCGATCACATTTCCCCAGTCCTAAAAGAACTCCATTGGTTACCTGTCACATTTCGTATTGACTACAAAGTTCTTCTGTATGCCTACAAATGCTTTCACAGCATTGCTCCACCTTACCTCAATGAACTTGTCACCATATACCGTCCTCCGAGACCTCTGAGATCCCAACAAAAAAAGCTTTTCATTGTTCCGAAAATTCAAACTTCAACTTTCGGCAAAAGAACCTTCAAATATACAGCTGCACAAAAATGGAACTGTCTACCTGAAACTCTCAAATCTGCCTGTTCGCTTGATTCATTCAAGGCGCAACTCAAAACATTTCTATTCTCTCAAGCTTTCTCCTGCTGAGCGCACAGAGTATAGGACTGTGAATGATGCGCTATAGAAATTCATGAATTATTATTATTATTATTATTAACCAAATGAATTTGTTTTACAGAATTATAAAGTAAACAAAATATTCTATGAGAACCATTATATTATCCATTTATATATTGTTTTAATTCCTATGAAATGTGAATTCTTAAAATTCAAGATTGGAAATATCACGTTTTATTGGTGTTGATTCCAATCTATTTTAACAATATTGAGTACACAAATATGTAATGATTGTCAAATATCTTGTGGTTTTTTTTATAATTATCAAAATGCAACAAAAACTAGTCAAGAAATTTAGATGAAGCAAATTAACAAAATATATGATTAATGAGATAATTGGTTATACTTCGTATTTTATTATTAATGTGACAAATTAATCAATCTGACGCTATTTTATTTCTCCTTTAGAAACAAAACGAAACTTGTACTCTACTAATTGGATATTACAACATGTTACTTCCTGATATTCAGAAAGAAGTATTTGATTGATTGTAATCTGAAATGATGTAATCATTAAAACATGATTTTTTAAGTTTTGGATAGTCTTCTTTAGTCTTCCTTGTAGAAAACTAGTGTTTTCACTATTGCGTCAGGGTTGCCTGTAAGTAGTGAATAAGTGATGTTAATGAATTGATGCCTTTGAAGCACTGCATCTAACCCTAAGATAGTGTTTCAAACAAACCTCACTTTAACCACATTGCTGAATAACTTGTTATCCATCAGATTGAAATTTGAAATCTAAGGATGGTAATGAATAAAAGGTAAAATTCCTAACCTGATCTCCAAAGATAAAAATGAACAAAGAATTTGGAACTCTAGTTTCTCATACTCAGACAAACCTCAGATTAGCGTGTTATTTCCGAAATATTAAAGGTTACGAAGAAAGGAAAAACTAGATGAATTCATTAAGAGCTATACTGTAGATAACTTGTACCATTATCTAAAATGTATTGAAAGCAATAAATAAGAATATGTATTTCTACAAGATGTGATGTCATGTGACAGTTCTGTTGTGTGATTGTAAGGATTGAAGGTGTTTTGAACATATTGAATTTGATTGTAGGAAAATTATAGAAGTTGTGCAAATTGTTAACACAGCACGCAAAGTTATTGTCACATTTTCAGTAAAAAAACACCAATCAGGCAATGTTACGGGCATCAAATTATAACAAATTGCATACAATTTGAAATGTTCAGGTTTTTGTCATTTTTCAAAACTTCTCCCATCATGACGTCAAGATGTTGATAGCTAAAAAAAAACATATCGGTACTTCTCTGTACAGGCCGATATTGAATTAACTTGTTGATAACAGTTCATGTGTAGTAATTGTTTTTAGACCCTTATCGCTATAATTCAATTACTATATTATTCATTTGTTCGCTATCTTAGTCCTTGTTTGACTGCCATTTATTATGATTAAATGATTGTCCTGCTGTTGTTCGATGACCTTCTTTTCCATATACATGTAGTTATCAGCTTGAGTATATTTGGGTAATGTTCTTAGTAGGCCTTTGTACACTAAATAACCTCGTTTCTGATATATACATTGAACGAAACTCGAATCATGATGATGATAGATAGAACATAATGAATATATCCAATAAGTTTGCGTTTCAATGAACTGAGACTTGAGGTAAGAAAATGGTAGTGTAGCCAGTTCATTCCTCCCTTTGTGAGACAACGCATTATATGTGCAACGTCGGATTAGTTTCATTCTTGATTAGGTGAATAGGCTCTCACTAGAGGTGATCCAAATTGCTACTCAGGGAATAAATGTCAAGATTGCTTCACATGTCATAAAATCCTTAGAACGAGAGGTAAACAATGAATTGTCTGGCCGTCTTCTTAACTTTTCGGGACAGAACTCTTTTATCTGATGTCTGGTTGGAAATAACCTTGATCAAGAATGAAACAAAAGTCAAGTAAATCTGCAAATATTAAACACTGCGCCATATTCATCAATTCAAGAGTTTACGACTAAACATATTTTTTGAGACTATTCGAATTCCAGATGCCTATCTAATAGCAGCGCAAATAGTAAGCAAATGGATATTATACTCTTTGTTGACATTTTGTCATCGTTTCTGTTTAGCTTCAGTATGAATAATGATCTCAATAAACGTTAAAGTCAATATCATCATTAAATCTCTTATAAACTCTAAACCATTTCTTCTACATACCCGAAAGCAACTTTGAAATACATGACACATATACATTTAAGTATGTCTGAAAAAAAAAACACGACAAGAACAAAATGACGGAAATGGGTCGGACACAATGAATAATTTCACATTAGAGTGCAATAAGTTGCTATTGGAATTTGCATTTAGACAACGTTGGAAATGTTTTATGAACTTTAACATTTTGGTCTGATTACCATTTTTTTAAATTTAAGGGTTATTTATCAGATCAGACTTCAACGCTGATCTCTTGCATGATTTGTTTTCCATCTGTGTATCTCCATAACATGGGTTTGGAATCTCTGATTTGATCTATTAAAGAACAAAGAGTACATAAAATCTAGATTTGGACACTCATATATTGCTTTATTGCAAAAGTTAACAGATTGGTATACATGTATTTAGGTGTAATCGGAAATAATGAACATTTTTGAGATAATGTAGACCTGTTACACAGAAAACATTTAACAACAGTTTTAGTTTTCTGCTAGCGGTTTTCTTATTTGTGAGTCATTCAGTTGAAAGTTGAAATTGAATAGTTGAATTATTTTCACTTACAAACCTTTTTTATATTTTGTGACATATATTCGAAATTTGAACGAAATTGACGAAGACATGAATATGAATAATGATAACGTAGAACAGTCTGCTGTTATTGTCCTCCATGGACTAACTGACTTTGATAAATGCTATTTCGCTGTGCCCACGCAATGTTACCTAGGATCTGTCAATTTGAGTATTTGATTCAATGACTTGTTCCCATTAAAAGACTATGAGATAGTAATTTCTATATATACTATTATACTACTAGGAAAGGAATCGAAATTCAATGCACTCCCATAAGATGCAACCTTGAATGTACTTGAGTGGTATTGTGCTTGTGACATTTCTGCCTAGACAACAGACAGTGACAATTTCCCGAATGATAATAGTTAAATTTACATTCAGACGACTTTCCTGATGCTTAATTTCCTGTCCTTGTGTAAAAACAAACTCTATTCTATCGTATTCATACAATCCAATCTAAATAAATCATTGTACATGTGCTTCAGTGGTTAAATCTAGTTTGAAATATCGTTCTCCTTTAAATGTATTGCAGGTATATTGTAATCTATATCTGTAAAATGAAGTTGTTTGGCCTCGAAACAGGACACTGAGTTTATGAGAAATGTTCAAGGTTGAAGGCCGAATTCATCCTTGTATTTCCAAATACAGCTCGAAAGATTGTCATTAACGAACTTATGTATCCTTCAACCAGATGGAGTAAGAATATAAAAATATATCGAAATAGATAATCTATATTTCATACCTTTTCATTCTCTCTCAACAGAGGCAGATCAAGTCACGAAAAGTTAATCGAGCCTCTGTCCTAATAAGCCGTGTTTGAGGGCTAGAATGGGAGATGCCTTATTTAAAGTTTGTTTTGCATTCAGTGACTCTGTCCTGTAATCAACATTTTGGCTACTGAATATGGCAAAGTCTTTCCATGTGACACACAATGTATAGTAATTCTATACAAAAGAGGCACAAACATATAAAGCAATCCTTGCAATTATCCTTATAATTAACAAGTTTTTCTTAATAATTTTCGAAAATCTAACATCAATGTCGTGAGACTGTGGTATGTTAAGCGAAACAATACTTGTACATAGTTGCATTTGAATAAAGAACGCATCGGAATATATAAAACGGCAGAAGATTTGATATGTTTAACAACCATTGATGACAATTCAATCACAATTCGTCTTTACCCGAATCCGTATTTTCGGAATTACCCTCATTAGCACGCACGCGGCATTCAAAATGCGCGACGCTCGGAGCGTACAAGCTGTTATTAAAATGCACTCTTTCCGGGGAAGGTAGGATTTACTTTTTAGAAACGCAGGAGTGAAGTAATGTGATATGTTTTCTGTCTTTGCAACAGAACATAACTCCAATTATCAAATTGATTGTCAGTTGATTGTGACGTCACAAGGAATGAATTTACAGGGTATGGTTGCACATGGTTTTGAGAGCTCTCGACCAATCAGAATGGCCAAAAAAATGTAACAAAACAATTTTGTAATTCTATTCAAATACGATACTTGATATGATGAATTGACAAAAATGTGAAGTGTTGAGTTAGAACGTTCCTTGATCAATAACTAAATGGCCATTTTATGCATATAAATGGCAGTCCAAATCCTATCTGTTTTATATAAGTTGTCAATAATTTGGCACATGGTTGGTTTACCATTATTATGGAAGGGTTTTGCATTTCAATATTAACACAAATAGATTTATCTCTGAATATAAACTGTACTTTAAATTGAGCATATAATTAAAAGCAATTGATGGATTAAAAGCTTAATTAGATGAGATCTTTGTGCTCTATCTATAATAAACTTTCATATCTAATACAAATTACCTACCTAAAAACGAACTTGTTTTACTGAAAACCTCTTAAAGAAGCTATGATTTTGATTAAGATTGACCAATATTGTTATAATATTTCTTGCCTAAGGAATAATTTGAACCTTTACTTTGCTTTTGAATTTCTAAGAAGGAAAATGCAAACAATGATCCTTCCATTATTCAAAATATATATATATATTAATTTACATTTTTATTGAACTTATTTCCTCAACATAGGAACATAACATAACAAAGGAAGATAACGTTGCTATCAACATCCAATTTGGATTGTGTTATAGCTCACAACATTTTCTACAAGTCCAAAATCAAAGATGAAGGACCATTATTCTGTTAAAAAAGTAACTGTGCTGTTCTGATTTTTTCAGTCCGTCAAGAAATTTATAACCCTGTAGACGCACAGTAAATTTGGTTATCTTATCTTAGTTTGAGACAATTTGTCCCCATTGAGGATACCCTTGAACAGAATCCAAAAAGACGGCTCAAGGGCGATAACTAAAAAATTCTTTTCAAGCTTCTGATTTTCGAACTCCATCAAGGCATCCCAAAAGACACACAGCAAATTTCGTTATCTTATCTTTGTTGCGGGGGATAATATGGATAGAATACATGTGCAACTTTTAATCTAATATACAAAATAAGATAGATTATCATCGAAATTTATTTTTACAATATCGTTCAGCAAATACATCAGAGAAGCCTCATCTGTTCAACATAAATTTATACTTAGAAACTAGTAAAATGTTTTGATGATTTGTGTGTGAGTATAAAACAAACTAATGTAATGTTTATATTGTCAACAAGCATGTGGTTGTTACACTGAAAATGCATATGAACACTCCTAATTGATTGATTTTATACATAACCTAATTTTGCAACCAAAATATATGAATCATTAGACTTAACCTTTGCAAGACAACATTCCTTTGTCTGCTGGTTGGTGATAAGAAAGACTGTGATCGGGAATGAACATTTAAGTAACGGAACAAAAGGTCAAACCCTTCAAGCACTCTATCAATTAGAAAGTTTCCAGACAGAGGGTATTAGTAAGACAATTTTAGAAGGAAATTCAACGAACGAATATCAAATAAGGCTTAAGCTTAAGAACACTCAAAGGTTACAAATGTTAAAGTACTTTCTCGTATCCATCCCATCCCCTTCGTAAATTAGCTGTCTATTTGTCAAACCCTTTATTACATATCGAGTGAGCAATGATTGGCCTGCCGTCATAATCACTATGACATCACAATGTTGTGTTCAGAGGCATTTCACATATTAGGGAGTTCGGTTTCTTTTAATATTTGATAATAAAATTTCATTTGTGATAGATTGACTGTATTTTGAAATTTATCTCAAATTTGCAGAATTCATTGATTCCTTTCTTGGTTTTCTTCGTTGAAAACAAAACCACTTCAATTGTTTTTACGGGTAGTTGTTAAGAATGGTCTATATAATTATTCCTATAATCAATAAACCATACTTAATTTATGTAAGTGTAAATGAGCAGAAATAGTGGGAGGAACATAAACTGCAAAAAAATTAACAAATTAAACAAGTTGAATGTTGATTCAAATTTTAGATATACAATATATATTCCTTATTACTGGCTAGTACATTCAGTTCAATTTACGAGCCTCTTCAAACTACAACATAAAATTATGTATATCATAATCATAAAATGTCTTCAC
The DNA here is from genome assembly GCA_916613615.1 of Steromphala cineraria. NCBI lineage: Eukaryota > Metazoa > Mollusca > Gastropoda > Trochida > Trochidae > Steromphala > Steromphala cineraria. Next base: position 11,813,772 of record OU744726.1, read on the forward strand.
TGTTGTTTTACACTGAAAAAGATTTAGCTTTAATGATCATAATCCTAATGTTAACTTCTTGAATGAAGAATATTTCGAAAGTACTGCACTGCACTCTAAACATATATATCCTTAAACAAAAAAACAGTTCTTAGACTTCTCGAAGACAGAATTGCGGTAACTGCCTTGCTGTCAGTAACATCTTTTTCATCGCAGGTATCCTTTACTTCTTTTAACATTGATTTTTCGGATGCGCTGGAGAACATCCTGAACTCAAGGCTCATATCTTGTGTAACTAAAACTGCAACCACGGATGGACCTATAAACATATTAAGGGCTCAAGCTGCAGGTACTTCATATATACAAGCTCATACACTGTGGTTAAAAGGATTAGCTTATCATCCTGAGGAAAATTTCATTTCAATGGTTAACATTTACAAAAAGATCCAAACCCTGTATCAAACATATAACAATTCAACTGGCACAAAATCATTAGAAATAAATTGGTTGATTTTGGCACTTTTGTGCCGAAACTGTGTTAACGAATTCCAAAGAACTAATCCAGAGATTTTCTAGGATTTCACCCAACCTGTTTACAAAACATGTAATTGATGTCAACGAATTAATCTAATCAGGGGCTTTAGAAAACTCCTTGCAAGCTATCGCCTCACGTCTTTGAAACTCTATCAAGACTGAGATAACTGAATGAATAACGATTAATGGGCACATTTCAGGGTCTTCTGTTGGGTAAAATGAAGCTGTAAGAGCTGGCCATCTTATTGCAGCCTTAAGTGAAATTTGATACATAAACAGCACATGAAACTACCATTTGAATCTTATATGGATCTTCGAAGTCTTATTTACAATACAAAACTCACATTTCACACGAATTGGCTTATCTATAAACACACATATATATATATTCAAACGTTATTCATATATTATCTTTCTTTGCTCCATTTAAGGTTCAGAATATAAGATATAAAGACCATTCGAATTCAATTAAACATTGCTGCACGCATAAGTATTACATGAATATATTACTTTACTTCATTTATTTGATTTTTGATGAATAAAACATGTTGAAATCATATTACTTTACAATTATGAAGTTACAGCCTTTGTTCCTGGATTAACATTGCAGTACTCAAAAGTATGAAAGGAATGACTATTGATTGTCTGCTCGTATGATGTTCAATGTCTACTCTGTAATTGAAAGTCTAGAAAGCTTTTTGTTGAACTTAACATTACAAATATCAAGGGGGTAATTAATTGCTTAAGGCTAACCTTCACTTCTATGTCTTGTTTAAGGCACGGGATTTACTAAATATTGTATCCTATTTTTTCAGCCCAGCACACATATCTCAATCCACTACTGGAAGGGTTTACGAAAATGGAGATATATTGATTGAACAGAGTACATTAGAATGTTTAACCCACTTTTTCTTGCATGACCTGGCCATCCATGTTTCGTTTTGAGTCTCATCTTCAAACAGGTGCAGGGGGTAGCGGTCATTTGGTCTTTCAGGATAGTCCAAAGTCTTCACTGAAGAATCCATTTAACAAGAAGGCAAAATAACCTTCATTTATTGCTTTCACTAGACATTTTCATTATGCTTTGCCTAGTAATGTTCAGTTAACATGCATTTAAGAGTGTCTTGAATTTTGAAGCAATACAGGAAAGGTCCCCACTGACAATGATTCATTTCTCTTCACCAGTTACAGCTGTTAAAACTTAAGGTAGGATGAAGGCTGTCTCAAATGACATTATTTTCCTGTCCAACTTGACAATTACTTTATCCGCTACTACAATTCCACAATGTGCTTCCAATTTTAAAGATTCAGAAAGGGATTTGGTTCCCTCAAGTGAATTATACAACACGCATCAATACAATCATAGGTTCGTACATTTTATATTTCTACCAACACTTCCTCCATAGAAGTAGTTCAATTTACATTCCTGCGACTCTATCGATGTTCTGTTTCCGGCCTTTGCATATAAAATCACCAGTCGATCAGAATGAATGTGACAATAAGGTCTTCTACGCTGTCTCAATGCGAATAATGTGTCAATCATTAAACTACATTAAAGGTTAAATGTAACATGAAACAATGTCAGGTGAAGTCAAATAAATGTTTATTATACGATTTTCAATTTTTATCTTCAGTATATCATTAATGCATGTAGTATCATGGTGATTTACAATGTGCATTTCGATAACTTCAATTTATTTTAAAAACAGCATTTTCCGAATTAAGTGTTAAGTGGAGTCATATATTAAAGTTTCCTTTTGGAACAAAAAATTATATTCTTATCTCAGTTATAACAAAAAATCATTTTCTTTCGTTTGTTATGGAACTGTCAACAATGATTGTGAACTGTTATGCAGACGCATGTTTCTTTAAATCCAAAACTACTGTACAGTGTCAAAACATTCTCTCCACATTGAGGCAGATCAAATAATTAAATGTTGATCAAGCCTCTGTTCCAATAAGATGAGTTTGTTGGATCGAATGGATGCAATAAAAGGTATTTCTCAATCAGCAACACTGCTCTAAATTTTGGCTATGCAATCCTTTCCCTGCGAGAGGGGTTGTCATTTGTTACTAAAATTCAAATGGATGGTGGTACAATGTTTTTCCGCCCGGGGAAACCACGGACTTGGTCTAATTTGAACAGAGGTAGGATCAACATTCCATGACTTGATGTGCCTCTGAAAGGAGAGATGCTGTCAAGACTGATCAAGCTCAAATAAATTTTGTCAAAGCCTTGCCTGTTAATGTATCGAAATTATAAATTAATAATTCATTCAATGTTATGTGTTAAATATTCTTTAAAAATAACAAACTGAAGTTTGGTCTTCATATTAGTTCATTATCAACCGGTTTCACAACATAGTGATCTTCAGGGTAACTTATACATTCTGTTGCTAATGGTATACCGTTAACAATGGCAAGTAAACTGTGGCGCAATCTTTACATCAGCTCATTAAAAATTATTGCTAAAACATGATTGGTTCATGATTGGTAACAGCATGCTTGTAAAATGTGGCACACTGAAAGCGTAAAAAGTGTTATTGTGTCGGAATTTTAAATGTAGACTTGTTAACTATAAATTCAATATTCTTTAGGAACTTTTTCTGTCTCCATTTCTCACTCAAGCTATCGGATATTTAAAAATGATGTCTGTTCAAATGCAAATTTGGCATTATGATATTAAGACTCACGCGAAGAGCTGCATAAAATGTTTTCTGTAATGTATTTGGTTTTAATACCATTATTATTCATGTTACATCAACTGAGTTGAAACAAACTTTTAAAATACAGTTCCCATTTCGACAAAATATTCTGATGGTTTTCCTTTGTTTGAAGACCCTATCCCCTATTCAATTTGATCGTATTAAGAAACTTTCTTTTGATTGCAAAGTAACAATAGTTTTATATTAACTGTCAACCTGTGTGTTCCAATTTGAAACAAATCTGCACTCATTACAATCAGTCAGAATATTCAATATTCTTGCTTGATTTATTAATATCTTAAAATTGTATCAAATCCTTGTGTTTGATTGTGTGTTTTGCAACAGTGTGTTAATATTTGCAAAATTGTTTTTCAAGACAGACCTGGAAAAGTACCTTTCTGGTATAACGACAATCGAGAGCAAATATTCGACAATCGAGAGTAAATACTTGGCAAGGGTTCTAGCATATAGTACACAAGTTTTAGGAAATGATTAGTGTTATATGAGACTTACATTTTCTATTTTTGCTCTGCTTTTTAAAATATATACAATAATAGTAAAGGGATAAAAACAAATTAAATGGAAAATGTGTTAATTTAACAAGACGGATTTAAATTTCTAAATGAGAATGATTACGATGCATTTTGTCGTCATGTCACATTTCTTACATTAAAATGTATTATGAACAAAACGCGTGTCCAGATATCTAGTACTTTGTTTGAAAACATTTTTAATCATTGTTTTGGTTTTACAAATTAAGTACATGTTTATATGGAGGGTTCAATATGGAGTGTTCAAACTAACAACATTTCAACCTTTCAAAACGAAAACCCCTAATATTTCATTTATGAACTCCACAATGACAAATAATTAAGAGTTGGAGCAAATTTGTCTAAAATCAAAGAACTAAAGCATCTAAAACGAAATGGAATGCATTTGATAGCAGGTTATTGTTGCATGTAGTAAATAGTGTCTTGGAGTGTCCAAGAAAGTAAAAGAAAGCAAATCATGTTTTGGTATATTAAAATCAAATAGTTGAGTCGACGTTAAGGCACTTATATAATTACTCGCAAATCAGTGATAGAAAACCTTCTTACATGTCAACAAGAGACATTCATTAAGTATTTTTTTCAAAAGGAACCCACCATCTCATATGGGCAATATTTTAGCCATTAGCGGCAGCATTTCATATAGACATCTCTTTTATTGTAAATGTGTGTAAATGATATGGTACCTAATATGTATTTTAGTTCGAGAGAACACTTTGTTGATACCAGTTATATGTATTATTAAGTCAAATTGATATAAAAAGGCATACATTTATTATGAATATGAAATGGTGATATCTGGTATGTGAAATTATAGATCGAAATGTTGAAAATTGTGATTTTATCCTCATCAGAACAGACAAGCTTCTTTAGTAATCAAAGGATACCCGTCTAAGGTATTTCGTTATTAGATCATTCTAATCTTATCCAGTTGGAATGACATCAATCTGAAAAGTTTAATTTTTCTTTTTTTTATTAAGGAACGGAAAAGGGTAAGGTCAGACTTTATAATCTTAGGTATCGTTATGGATAATTACGAATAAGGAATTCATTTTGTACTTCCGTTCAGTCTATATATTTCTATCTTGTAAATCTTATTACAGAATTCCCTGCATGAATAATGATTCACAATTGCAATATTGTGTACTCCGCTATTTGAACGTTTCTGAACCCTGTCTGTTCTCAGAAAAAACATTAACTACCATCAGTCGTTTTTGATTATGCATAATTTGCCTTTCGTTATAAGTCGTATTGAAGTAGACAGTTCTGTAAAAAGATAACGAAATATCAAATTGATGAGCCATTACGTACTCTCAATTTCACTTGAGTCAATTAATACTGACATCCAATTAGCGATGACATCATGTCAAGTTTGACAGCAGGATATCTAACACTTATGTTAACATCTCCTATCCTTCCATCCCATGAAATCTCATAAATCAAAATGAATAACCTTTGATATCCCTTTACCTCTCTTCATCTCATAATCAACCAAAATGATTTTAAATTTGAAACAATTGCTTCGTCTTGTCCGCTATGGAAGAAGTTTCTGTCGGTGTATTTTGTTAGGTGGCAAATTCTTTCTTTTCACATGGCATGTCTTTAAGAGCCACTTCATTAGCTGTTCGATTTGACAAGATTTGGTAATCCTAAAATGTCATAATGGTAAATGCATGTGTAAGCTAATATGCATATCATAATTGATGCTTTGAAAACATAAACATGGTGTACAGATGTGAAGACAATTACATTAGCCACGTTTTATAATATTTAACTTGAGCAAATAAGAGTAATATCGGTCATGCAAGTACTGGTAGGAGAGGGTTCCATTTGTGATTTAAATCTTCTGCAATCGTTCTTTTTCGAGATATATATTCTAACCAAAACTTTGTTTCAGAGTTATTAGATATAAGTTTAGTTCGGGAATTTTATCTTTCATACTGCAGAAGTGAATGTGTCTCTTTGCAAAGATAATGATGTGATTAAGAAGTCTATTTTGATATAGGGTACCAAACCAGACCAATATTGGATGAGGATATAATAAATCGTTATGCTAAATTTGTATCTCATTCCAAAAAGTTTGAGTCTCCTGGCAATCCAATGCACAGACTTTCATTGTCAAAATGACAAAAACAACACAAACTATTATCAACCTTTTTCAGTTTACGAGACGCACCTTATTAACTATTTCACTTCAGGCACACTCAAAAACTTACTCTACGGCGCTTAACAATGCAAACATATAAACTTACTTAAGACATTTAAGACATTTCAGATAATTTCATCCAAATTGAGTTATTGACCCTCCTGAACTTCTAACTGCCCAAAGAAGAAAAATCAAGAAACCCAAGTTGTTAACTTTTAAGACAAACTGTAAATGTAAATTCTTTTGATATTAGTTGCAAGGTGCAAAATCTCGATAGCAATAGCAAACAATTTCTTATCGAGTAAAGCCATTCTACTCCCACAGAGGTCTTAAAATATTGATCCAACCTCTGTTCTAATAGGACCAAGTTCCTGGTTTCCGATAGTGTGCGGGAAAAAGGTGCACCACAAACGATTTGAAAAAATTTAACCAATGAAAACACTTCTCGCATCGAAAGGGTTGTTCTCGCCACAAGGCCTCTGACTGATTCAATAACCCAAAAAATGACCTTTGAACAACAACGCTGATTACACAAGTAACTTAATTGCATCCAATATCTATCAAGACCTTAAAACTCGGCTAATTCAAACAGAGGTTGAATCAGCAATTTATATCTTTTTCTTGTTCTGTGTAGATATTTAACTGGGTGTGACTTTTGTTTACATGTACATCCCTTACAATAACATCAACATTTAATCTAAACTTAAGGAGACACTGATTATCTTTCTTAAAATTTTAAATGTTACAAAATATTAATGTACTGATTGAAGTTTATATCTGATCACTGGACTTGCAAATCTATACATTTTGTTAAGGTTAATATCTCAAGAATGCTAGATATTATCAAAATTCGAATAAACACCTAAAATATGTGTAAAAGTCGAAATGATGCATCCAATTAACCTACATACTTCAAATATTCACTTAGAAAAAGGTAAACGTTAAAACCGTCAGATAAGTATAAACAGACTTAACTCTCTTCGACAAATAAACTTTCCCTTTTAAGTCTTATGCATAGATTCATTACACCATAAAATCAGTACTCTTTTCATGTATTTGGCCATGAGACCAAAACACAATGGTCAAAGGTTTATGACATATATACATATTCATTTAGATATACATTAAAAATGTAACTATCGTCAAACGTGTATTACATAAGCATTCGGAATATAGACACCAATATCCCATCCGATACCAATATACTTATAAGGACCAACCGACGCTTTATTGCAGTATTTCCTCTCTACTTATACCCAAGACTGCCTTGACAAACATTTATTGAAAATAAAGGAAACATTAAAATGCTTATTTATATCTTGATCAAGTTGTTAACACATGTGCTATACGTTTAAGATGACTAGTTTTGTGAATTTGACACTGTGATTTATCCACGAAGCTATCTCTTATTAGCACTTTGACAGATTAGGTCGATGACAATCGAAAGCAAAATCGGTGAAGAACAACTTTGAAGGCCCTCCATCAGAGACTTCTATAGCGATCAGAACTGTGTTAACTAATTCCAAAGAACTAATCCACTGATTTTCTATGATTTCCTCAAACCTGTTCACCAAACATGTAATTGATGTCAACGAGCTAATCAGATCAGAGCTTCGGAATGCCCCTTGCAAGCTATAGGCTTCCGTCTCAATCAAACGCTATCAAGATCGAGATAACTGAATGAACATGGATTAAAGGACACATTTCTGGACTTTCTGTAAGCTTCATAAGTGCATTGAGAAATTGTAAAGGTTGACCCACTTCTTTAAACAAGGTTTAGTGGGATTATTAGATTCACAACACAAGAATGGAACATTTCTTTGAAATCTTGTTTTATATGTAAATAAACCACATTCTACACAAATTTGCTACTGCTTTAAACTCATACAATGTAGGTCATGATCAATATTCGATCTCGTTTTTTGAGCTCAACAAACTTCAGTTGTATTGAATATTCAAAAAAAAATAATTTAAAGCTTGATTTATGTATTTATCGATATTATTAACTAACATTGTCTTACTCATATTGACAGTGCTCAGAGGGATAATTTAGTAAAAACATGACTCCTGGAATTAGAACTCATTCCATCACGTGATTTTCTGATTGGGTGAGGTAAATACCCCAGGAGAGTCAATACTTTCTTTTTCATTCCTGAGGACACAGTTTTTATCAGATTACAATGAACCTCTTCCAAAATCTTTTAAATAGTGACATTAATTAGACACAAAGACAATTTTGATACAACCTTTAAATATTGCTATTTTCCCTTCCTCTTATACGAAAGAATAAGCATAATCGATGCGAAGCCACAGATTGGTGATGTCATGATCATTTATCTACATTAATCATATATATTGTAAAAGCAATTTGTAGATATGTTAACCGAATAAGCTACTGTTATGTGACATTAATGATGTTTAATTGTTGCTTGAAAAGAAATGAAATCTACAGGCACGCATCGATTTAACTGAATTATGCACCTGTTGTTCTGTGATGGTGCTGCATGGTAACGTCATACAGACCCCATTGTAATGACATTATGGTTTGAAACCAGTCGGGGATATAAATCATTTCCAGGCTCATGTTTTCATTAATAGAACTATTTTTGTGTTCTCTAATGATATACCTGAAGTATCTAAATCAAGGCTTAAATTACCAACGATTTTAAATATATATATCTAATTAATGAATCACAACATATGGTATTTTGTTCCAATAAATATTAAACACAGTCTGAATGTCTGGGATTTATTGATCGATACAGGAACAGTCTCGTATCATGGTTCAAACATGTCCTAACTGACAATGATACATTCCTATACACTCTAAACAGGGCAACATATTTGTCGACAACAGCTGTTTAAGTATAAGAAAGGCTGACTGTTGTCGCAAATGACATCGTTTTTCCCCTAAGGTGTCCCACTTGACTACCATTGCTAGATTCCTTGCTACAACTTCAGAGTTCTCAACACGTTAAATGTTGAAATGGAACTTCACGTGAAACAGTGAGCAACAGCACAATATTTGTGAAGGGTTATCGTGATTCTTACATTCTAACAAGACATTTCTTTCAAGACAGCAACACTTTCTCGATGGTAGTCCAGACGAGTTTGTTGATCTTCTATTTCCTGTTTTTGGATATTTAGTTATCTTCACTCCATCTGAATCAATTTGACAATTTACTATCAATGATCTTGTATCTATCTTGTCTTATTGATAATAATTTGTCAATTATTGAACAACTTAAAGGTTAAATCTACATAAGACAATGAGTTTAGTTCAAACATTTGAACTACTTGATTCTTGTACCATCACTATTATTATCATAATTTTGATTGGACAATCAACGTTCCATCCTGTTCCCTTCTACATCTGAACGTTATTTGTAAAACCCAAATTTGGATGACTGACCTTTGAAATGAATACTGACAGAATATATTTTCATTACTCATTACAACGATTATTTTCTTTACCAAAATTATTATTAAAAATGCTTGCCATAGAAGACATTGTACAACATGTTTTCCCAAATTTAAGTATAAACTTGCCAGAGCTAAGGATAATCAAATGTAACACATCAAATATCCTTACAATCCATGGTTGTACTCACTGCTCTAAAACTAGGAATGACTTTACTTTAAAAATCCTGTATGTCAAATGGCGCTCAAAACACCAGAATCAAGAATCCCTGTTTATACATAAAATGTTGTTTTGATTTTGTATTCAATGATAGCGCAAAAACCTTTGCAAATGGCTTTGTGTTGACTTGCGTTTTTGAGCAGTGTATACCATTCGCATATAATTTTCAGGTAATAACGATAATTTCTTATTATTGTTCATATCCCCAAGACTTTAATTTTTATAGATGGACGATAAAGGTACTAAAAGGCTATATCCATTAGCGTTACACAATACATTATTACAAATAGTATTTACATTAAAAGTCCCAATAAACACAGTAACATTCAAACTACATAAAATATATGAAATCATATAATCATCATCGTCATAACTTCATAGGGGATGAAGATAATAATCTCTCATATATGCAAAGGGGATGAAGATAATAATCTCTCATATATGCATGGGGGATGATGATAATACATCTCTCCCATAAGAATATATCTGATTTTATTTTATAAAGCACATTTATTGCAGAATAAAGATATTTTGTGTGAGTAATGTGGTACTCTGGATTACTCTGAATTATTGTGTCAGAATCTGAAATGATAAATATAGATGTGTTCAAAATATATCCATTAGTGTTTAGTAAAACGATCTTTTCTGTCTCCATAATCCATTCGAGCTGTCATATATGTAAATTTTGGGTGAATTCTTATTTATATTGAGCACAATGATGTAAGAGTCGCGAATTGTGCTGCAAAATAATCATACACGTTCAATTAAATTCATTTTTAAGCCTCGTTCTATCTGCAAGTACATAAGACTTTCATCTAAAGCATTCAATCAACGTCTTCAAATACAACCAAACGTGAAAATTGAAACATAACTGTTTCATTGAAGTCTGTCATTTGGTTATTAAAGAGTGTTGCATTAATTGGAAAATAAACCAATTATGTTCAAAGTTTCCTAACGACCTGAAATCAGTTTCATTCGTGAAAGAGAAATGCTTGGTGGCATGAGTCAATATAACACATATTAAAGCTAAGATATAAAGTTTAATAAGAATAGCAGAAATATTTAAAGTATAAAAAGAAAAAGAATGCGTTATAAAGAACTATACCTAAAAGTCGTAATTCTGTGAATAAAGAAGTTGAATATCAATCAAATCTCATTAACATAATTATCATAATATTTTAATACCATTTGTGTAACTTATCGAAGATGCAATTCAGAACGTTTCAAACTAGAAATATTTGCATAAGATGCACTGTTATGTACCCCACCCCAACATTTAGTCAAAATAAAGGAAGAATACCCGGAATAGAACCGGAAACAGACCCTACCTAAGTTCAAATCGTTCCCATGGAAACCAGAAAACAAAATAAAGCCCCATTCCAGCTATAGACCTAACCACAAACCAAGTTTATCAAAATATATATTTAAAAGTTTTTTTAGATATGGCCCAGAAACGGACCCTACCCCATATATACACTTAGTTCACTTTGTTTCCATGGACAGAAAATGAGAATAACCAACATATCAAAAGGCACCACTCCACCTCCAGATCTAACCACATTAAATTTTCGTGAAAATGTATTGAACAGGTTTTGAGATATACCCCGGAAACAAATAAAAAAACATTTCGGACTAACGAAATAATGGGGCCACGGACGGGAGGATATACTAACATTTCTAGTGAATGTATTTTTTGTAAAACTGCATATCATTGATGATAATGTGAAAGGGGACAAGAAATAATATTTCATCTTTTCTGGAAGGGAAGAATAGGCATAGTAGATGACAACTGTCCCCACGAGTTGCAACATACACACATTCATGTATATGCATGTATTTTTAATCCTTGTGCTTATTCATCTACATATTAAACTAATGTTACAACTGATTGAATGCGAGTCATGCTATTAACGATCCAATTATTGACCAAAATAATCAATCACTTATTTAAAAGAATCCATTTCTCTGCAACTTAACTTCAACTATTTTTTAAATTGGAAAATGCTAATCAGAAATAAATTGTGACATCCATTGCTATGCAACTTAACTTCAACTATTTTTGGAATTCGGATAATTGTGCACGTGTTGTATTGACTTCACGTGTTGTATCGTCCCCCAGGAGTCGAGATGGTAAATGAAGTGTGATGAAGACTGATATCCAGTGATCGAGGGAAAGCCAGAGCGCCTTTGAGCAGCGCTCTCTGAGCTGGATATTGGCGCCTTACAAATGATTAGTAGTATAATATAGTATATTGCTAATTGTCTACCCATTTCTCTCCCGTTCACAGGAAGTGCAAGGTTTTACCATACACAAGTACCTGCCATCTCCACGTCATTAAATGAAAATGAACCTTAAATGTTTCAAAATATAGATGTTATTGATATAGTTAATGTAATAAGTAAAGCTAGTAAATGGGAAATACATAATTGGTAACATTAACATAAGATAATTTTCAGTGACACATTACATGCCGTTTTTATACTGTGATGCATTTTTCTACAACTAATTCTGACAGAGCTTCGTTTTATTTCTTGTGAGCTCCCTATACTTTTATTGACACTCAGTCGCCAGACACGTACGTACAGAACATTATTCACCGTCCACAGGTCAACCCGTTTTAAGTGACCATAAAACTGCATCGCTGATAGAAGTACAAGCCAATGTAACGATTCATCGAATCTTACAGTACTATTTACTCCCTTATTTCAGGACATTTCTGGGAAGACAGCAATCAATAAGAGTCATACTGTACCTCTTCATTCCATATACACACTGCTTCTACTGTTAATGTTCGTCTTACGAGGCCTTTGAATTGGTATAATTATTGTCTAGAGTGTCATTTTGACTGGCATTCTGAGTTAAAGAATGAATGAGAACTGGCCACTATCTATCTAATAAACATTGTCTGCACTCTTTATTGTCGTCTTATAGCCTTGGATTTTCTTTGTGGTATATCATAGTCTGAAATAGATACATAGTAGATAGTACTTTCTTTAGGACCGTCTGATACCACTTTCTTCCGTATGCCCTTTGAAAAGGCGAAAATGTCACTATATTTTAGTTCAAGTCATTGTATTTAGATATATACTTGCCACACAATCACCAGACTATCACCATACCTGAACCAAAGTAACCTCCATACTGAGACTATTTATCACTTCGATTATCTTACTGTATAGTGAATCACGCATACGTGTCTAGAGACACTACATAATAGACATTAGCAATAAAATGATTCGTATTATTTATCATTTTATATAAGACAGAAACTGATAACATCAATACACAAAAAAATCGATTCATAAAATCGACAAAATCGATTTAAAGGTGTTTATTGTTTTCGACATGTGTATGCAATTTTCTTGCTATTAGAAAGGCGTTGAAAAGCATATGAGCGGTTTCCAAGTAACCTTTATGACTCTGAAATATGATCTGATATTATTATTATTAGAAAGATTTACGAGACGAATTCTAATTAACTTTATCGCTTACGGCAAATCAAGTAAATTAGTCTACTCAGACTTTAAGAGCCTAACATTACCATGAAAGGCAGTTTCATTATTGAAGTTATTGACCCTACACAAAATTTACTGCTAGAAGACGAAGTTAGTTGCTAACTGTTTAAAAAAAAATGCAAATATGAAATCTTTTCCTTCTTTTGTTTCTGTTAGTGTCTGTTTCTACAGAAAATGTTATTCCAAGAAGAAGAAATATATTTTTGTGATATCATCTGTCACTGTTTTCTGAGGTTTGAAGTCTGTCATGCATAAATGACTATTTCCGATCCCTATGTTTAATTTTTGTAGATAGCCTTTATAGAAAAGGAATAACAACTTTTAGAACTTCAATTTTAGACCCATACTTTATGTTTGTCTTTCCAGTTCCTTAGTTATGAACTTTTTAAAAATGAAGTGTAATAAAGCAAATGTTTTTACACATTAATAACACATGTAATCAATTTAAGGATAGCTAAATTAGTAAAAGTATTGATGATGTTTAAAATATGCGCAAAATGGTTATTTTCGGAAAATAGTAAGGACCTAGAATTTTCTTTCTGTTGTTATTTTTTTATGTTTACCATGTTCATCTCATTTACAGAAAAAATGAAGTTTTTGTCTGTACAAGTCATGAAACAAAAATTCATAAAGCAAAATAACCCTCGAAAAATGGAAAAGTTATAAATCCAGTTTGAGTACTGATCATCAAATTTTATATGATATTGATCTGAATTGGGAATATTTACTAAAAATTGGGAATAATAATCAATAATAACTAAATAATCAATGACCACCAGTTGACACACATTGCACAAAGATTATTGATATAAATGACAATTCAATCATTGGCATTTTACAATAAATATAATCTAGTTTAACTGGTATTATTGCATTCAGTTGTAGGCACATATTCACAATTATTTATTAACTTTGTCTTTGTATCTCATCTCTATTACTTATTTTCATTTATTTTAATCAGAAACTTTGATATATGCCTTCGACTGAAAATTTATCCGTGAGCACTGCATACGCGGTTGTTTTTGCCCTTGATGTAATTTGGTACAAGCACATGAATCACAAACTTCGTGTTCATGCTCTGTGATCCCTCCACTTTAGAAGTCAATCACACTTTAGACATGTGACAAAATGGTCTGTATGTACTAACTGAACACTATTCTCTGTTCACAAGTCAACAGCTATATATGGTGATGAAGCCATGTGGTCGATAGAAATAAAAGACATTGCACTGGTGTTACAATTCTACGATGCTTTAGTGCCCTTCGCGGGGAAGACAGCAATCAATATGGTTTAAAGGTACCACTTTATTCCCTTTATCCATCGCCTCCAGTGACAATGCTCGTCCTATGAGGTTTGTCGTTGCTCTTGATTATGGTGTTTTATACTATGAAGACTGGGACCCGAAGACAGCAATTACTTCAATTGTACTGTGCATCTATAACCCTCAAGTGCGAAAGTTCTGATGTATCTATGACAATGACATCTTCGTTGAGGTCTTGGTTTTATTTCCATCAACTGGGAAAATAGAAGTAAATTCGAGTCCTTAAGTAGCACTTCACTCCCTACATACATTTAATGCATTGGTATCAATTATGGTGAATTGTACAACGTGAAGTGGGATTTAGTCAGCACCAAACGAGAATTTAACAGCGCAATTTCAAACTTTAGTAAAGTGTCTCTTCTGGATATTGTCTTCTTGGAGAAACGAAACATCACCAATGTGAGATGTTTCAATCCACGAGAGACAAATATGACTTACAAATGATTTCCATCATGTCAATGGAAGCAAACTGAACTTAATTGCAACTTCTAGAGAATATCTGGTTCTGTTTTAGAAAACGATGTATCTTAATGTATCGTAACTTATCGTTTTTTTAAATATTCCTATCTAGATGACATGGATAGATGTGTCAAAGATATCTATTTGGCTTTTTTGCTGTATTTTGGCTTTTGGTGCTTTTGGCAATGAGGCCTTTTATCGAACAAAATTGTCACTTGTCACATGTTTATAGTAAAGGAGCATAAGGTAGATACATTGGATAGTTCTTTCAATAAGCGATATTGATTGTCATTACAGATTTGTTGTAGATCAAATGTGATCTTTTCAAGTCCTGAAATCATTTTGTTATCTTACTAACTTATAGTTGATTAAATGAATGCACTTCCTCTAAACATCCTAGTAACAAACAAAATTAAATGATCGATAACATCAATGAATGAAGACATCCTTAAGTTATTCGAGACACCATATGAGACAGATACCATCGGTCAACATGAGACAACTGCTTATTGTCTGTACTGCTTAAAGCAGACTCAAGACAATTAGACTACTCGGACTTAAACAGCTTAAAATAACTATGAAATGAAGACTGATCAATTTGCTAGAAGCTGTTTTAACCCATTGCACTTAGTGAATATCTCCAAGTACTAATGTTCACACATATCCAAGCTAACTTATGCCTGTGTGCCACGTTTGAAAATGAAAATTTACCTTATACTTAGTTTACCTATCAGTAGTTTATAATATTTCAAAGACTGTATTGTATTTTATCAGTATTGTAACAATCAACCAATAACAGACATTACTTAAATCAATTTCATACGCTCTGGAGTTTAATATTTTACAAATCTAAAATTAATCACTACCCTATTGTCTCATGATACATCACATAAATCCACTTTCATAAAAAGTCTAACGTTTCAAAGCAACAGTGTTCTCAATGGATTTTCAGAAAAAGTACAAACAAAGTTTTCTAGTAAGATACTTTTTTTCTGTTATCAACTATACTTGATACTGACGGAATAATGTTATCAGTCGAGAATATATAAATGTATATATTTGGGATACTGTGCCATTTCTTACCACAAACGCTTGTAATTTCAAATCCTTCGACTACATATATAGTTTTTATGACTGTGCCACGATTCACTAACAGTGTCTATGTCGATGTTAATCAAAGACAATAATGGGTATCCTAGAATGAACAGATTTGCACAGATTTCGGACCTGGTCAATAAGTCCTTCATCAAGCAAACACCCTGAGTCCACAAGCAAGAGGCTCAATCGATCTGACAGATGAAGTATTTGAGAGAGCATTGAAGTGGGCAATTGGGTACAGACTCTATTCAGCGAGCAGAATGCATAGGACAATTTCCAGGCCTAGAGAATTCGGTGTGTTTGCTTTTATCTGGCTTTTGTGATAGTTGGCCACGATTCCCTCTAAGATGTTAAGACTGACAAAAGAAGCCTCAAAGTTATTTGATTGCCTTCCTATATTGAATTAAAACTGTAATGCACAATTGTAAAGGAAATGATGGATTAACGAAAAAATAACAATTATAACATAGATCTTTTTAAACCATTTCAACATTACAGTTTGACTATTAATCTTTTCGCAGTGTAGCATTTCAATTGTCAAAAATAAGAGTAAATATTTAACGGATGTATCTGCTTTGTTCCTTATTTTTTTTAGGGATTAACAACTTTACCTGATATTGACCTTTAGGTACCAATGTGAAACAAAAAGGCTTCAAAGACTTTCTTTGAATGAATAAATGAATAAATGATTTATTTTTATTCGTATTCCAGCCTCATCCGAAAAAGAACAAAATCGTTACATCGTAATTGTATATAACAAAGGTGTTTTTTAAGTATTTTACATTTATTAAAGCAAATTAAGTTTTCGATTATTGGATAGGTACGAACATGGCTTGCTATTGGTATATGGTAACTGATTACAGTAGCATCTTATATACATAAATAAAAAATTAGAATTCATCTTGAATAAAGTCATAATTACATTTGGTACATTTTGGCATATCAATCACATTTATGTCGTATCGATATTGCTGTATATGAAGTTTGTGACTCATGTGTCTAAACGTATACAGAGAAGGTGGCAAATATTTATCTGAAATAAGTTTTAAAATGTTAAATACTCTTTTATGAATACTTACTATGAAAATATGATGATGAACATACTTTACTACGCAATATTTGATACTGAATACTTTTACATTACTCATTATTCTCAACATTGCATAAAAGCCATAGTGTCATAACAGTATTGGGATATCCATACACATAAAAACAGTTTCCATTTACAAGGTATAACAACGTGACATCCAACTGATACCACCCTAATTGTCATAAGATTGAAGCATAAGATAGAAGGCGTTTTTATGTTGAAAAGCCTTGTGCAATATTCAATATATTTTTGAAAATAGTTTATAGATGGCATTTGCCCACAAACGTCACCAAGTGTAGGCTAGTTTAAAACAAGGAAACCTGGTTATTGCTTGAAGAAAAAACGTTTGACTTGTTCATCTTTATCTCTCATAGAATTTCCCAATATATGAAGCCTCAATCATTTTTATATTCGTAACGTAAAATATTTATGATATCCACTATGCACTTCTTGATAGAACAACTGTACGCAATACGACATAATCATCACATAAGACTGAATGGCAACATATTAGCTCTCCATGCAAGAAGTAGTTTCATTTGTTGGAATATTTTAGAGAGATTCTTTTATCGCCTGATTAATTTGAATGGAAAACTAAGAACAGAAGTTAGATCAAAATTGTATTACTTGGGCTGCCGTTGTGGTAAGGGAAAATCCTTGGGGCTATTTCTGAGTCCATTTTATGTGTGACATTCACGATTATATTAGAAAAAGGGATCATGTAAAGTAAAGGCCCGTGTCAACAAGTCAATAATCAAGCCTTGTAGGCAATTTGATTTTCTAACCATACCGATCGATAACAATTAGTTTTCAAAAATGAGGATTGATTAACAAATGCTTAAATCATCTCCATCAACATATCCTGCAGCTTTCGTGCTTATTTGTTATATTCGCGTCGCCTGCTGTTTATTAAGTATCTAAATATACAATTGGTAACCATTGTCGTTCTGAACATTTCAAACATGTCAAGCATGTTCATGATAAAAACAAATCATGTTGGAATTGAGGTAATGGAATATTGATGAACATATAGCAAACAAGCTATTTAGTTTAAGTTCCAATCTTTCCCTCTTTGTACAAAGGTTTGTTCTGCTTAAAGGTACTAATTACATCGAAGCCTCGAAAAAGTATCATCTAATTATTGAAATAATAGCCTAAAGGTAAAACAGTGTAACATCACCCTGTTATGTGAAATTGAAAAATACATCTTAAACTTTTTACTTTCACTTCATTACCTCAAGTTATCCGAGTTGATAAAATCAATATCCATTTCCTATGGCAAAGTTATGTGTTGTTTAGGTTATAAAGTATGATACGTGGCATCGGTATATTGGTGGATTGAGGGTTCGCATATGAATTTGTGCATCGTTCTTCGATAGACCTGTATTTTCATGAGGGAAATGCCTTCCTCTGAACACATATCCAATACTTTTATGTTTATTTAAAACGTTATTTCCAAGACGTCATGTATTGTATTGTAGTACAAAAAGTTGATATTTCATGTTATGTAGGGTTAAAAAAACACAAGAACTGTCCTTTAAAAGACGTTTTGTGATTGTGATATTTAATACATTTCATGTTTCTTCATTATATTAGATACTTAATTAGAAGAATTCCAACCATGCTAATGGAGCACCCTTTGCCATTTAGCCGCTACGAAAACGAATATGATTAGGAGATAAACCTACTGTGTTTTTTAATTTTCGTGGTCTAACGTAGATTCGATACCTGTTGATGTCATTCGGAGTCAATCGCGTTAGCGTGAGGTTTCGAATGTAACATCAACGGTATCGAATCTACGTTAGACCACGAAAATTAAAAAACACAGTAGGTTAATCTCCATTCTACTATGACAAGTTTTTTTAGCGTTTTAAATGTCATTTTATTTTCTACCGCGTAACGTCAGTTGTGCTTCGGTCAACACTGTGACGTCACAATGTCTTGCGCTTATGACGTCAATGTTGACATCGCTCAAACCAAAACCGATTGCGGTAGCTTATTGATCTAAATTCAGCCTTTCGCTTTAAATTACACTATTTCCTGGATATAAACATGCGCGATATTGATGCAAACCAAACTCTACTTATATAAAAGTACGGGTAGTACAATGATAAAAGACTTTTAGTTAGTATTCAGACGAAACAACTGCCGAAGCGTACTGTGACGGTATGCATGTCGACTCGTTCGTTTCAATGCCAGTGTGTATCAAACCGCGGTGAATCGCCCGTCATAAAAATTGTGTTCGAACGTATGTTCGACCATAGAAATAAACCAATGAAATTCGAGGATTATGAAATGTCATGGTAGAATTGTCATTTATGCTCACAGTATTCCCTATATGTTAAGAGTGTAATTTCAGTTCCCTTTCAAACATTTAGGTGACCTCTGAATCATACATTTATATAAGACTATTATCACATGAAAGAAATGAAAATAAAAAATGTATAAATATGAAATTCATTTGTATAGGCAGCAACAAAATCCAATTTTCAGAATACATGATTTTTTCTATAAAGAAGGACATATGATTTAAACAGCAAACCAAACCAAACAAGACAACAAGTGAATTAAATAAATCAAGTAATATTTCGAAAAATGATCAATAATCAGGCATCTAGTAATTAATATTTCAAAAATACAAAAGTTGAATTTTATATCGGTCTTTCAGAAAAAATAACACTTTATTAATTCTAAAAAGAACATTTTGTATCTCAGAGTCTTCCCAATGCATTTCAATTACATCCTGGGCGGTAAAACCCGTTATACTTTTGGAAACCCATTACATGTAGGATTTCATTGTAAGAGTAGGGGACTAAAGTATATAGCATAATGAGATAATGAGATGTATATCGGCAGCTCGGAAAATTTAATGGAAATTAATCCGCTCAGCTACAGGAAATTTAAATCTAAAGGTGCAATGGAAATAGATGACTAAAATGTACCATGAAGCTAGGTTTTTGAGAAAATTGCATGGTCTTTATTCTTTTATCATTTGCTATTGAAGCCGTATAATCTCTTATATTTTGCTATTGAAACTGTACAATGTCTTACTAGTTATTGAAAGAAATTCGTAACACTGAGTCGTTCATCTGTATCATAATTAATTCAGCAACGTCAAAAGCAGTCAATCCTGAGAATAACTTCTTTCAATTCAGAATTATGATGGAACATTTTGAGATAAATAAAACTAAACAATCATTTATTTTCTTACTGAATTTATATATATACACCCATTAATTAATTAAGCACCCCCTATTTCGTAAAATTATGTGTTGTTGGAATAATTTGATTAACTTGATGCATTGGTCACTCCAGATACAACAATTGCTTTGCATTGACTATTCTTTTACTACATAGTCATCATTTCAGCCAAGAGAATAATAATTATCACATTGCAGTAAGCAATATTGATTTTTATTTTTCAGTTACAAGGTCACTTGCATTATGACTAAAACATACTAAGCCATTCTAAAAGCAGCAAAATAGTGAAACGTAACTTAAGTGAAGCTTTCTTTCAATACTGCTAGATGATCATTCGATCAAAAATCCCTAATTGTTTGTCTGAAAATGTTTTTTGTTTATATTCAACACCGTTTTTCTGTTACAAAAATGGGGGGTACTTAATTAAGTTTGTGTATACATTATTGACGTTTTCCTTATGAACACACCATTGCAGCTAGTGTCTTACGAAAGTAAACTTCTAAAGAACAGCAAATAGTATCAGTAAAGTTTTACTTCATTGAATATCACGAAAATAAGTACCACCGCCAATGGACTCTGACAGCCTCGTAAATGGTGATATAGACAGGACCATTGTCAATGATATAGCTGCGTAGTGTACTTACAGAGGAATACTTGACATCCTTAGGAACGTCATATACAAGTTCAGGTCAATAAGGATGAGACGAATCGACTGGAAGGAGACAGGACAGCAATCGACGTGACTATTACCAAGAAAGTTCCAGTCCCTCCTCACTGACATTTATGTCTTGATAGTATATAACATCTCTGATGGTTCGTTTTCTTAAGTGGGATTTTGTTTTATGTCCTTTTGTTTCTAAACTATGGGAGAAAATAGTATCGTAAAACAACAACACTATAGTTATAGGATAAATGAACTGCATCTTTTTAAACACCCTACATTGATTTGAATAAGAAAACAATAAATAGATATCAAAATGAAACTGTCGAGATTTTCAACACTTCAAGAAAGGCCCAGCAATAACGAGGAATCTATTAAACGAAACTTAACGTATCACTGCTGGTTCGTTATTCATGGCTACGTTTGGAATGAAAGATTTCAGCCCCTGACATTTCACTTATGGAAAGAAAGATCAGTCTCAATTGTCTCCTGTGGTTAGACAAGAAAAGCCTTTAAAAAGGTCACATAGGCAGATGAAGGAGATTGTGATTTGTCGAACAATTTGGGTGATAAGTGAAATATACAACACTGGATAACAGCACTAATATTAAAACGAGTATTAATCAAAGTTATTTCACAAAATTAATTTCTATCAACAGGAGTTGATGAAAGTTATGAATGTTTTTTACATTCATCATCGATTGTTGGTTTATTTCATATCAAAAGACACGAGGGTGATATTCTATTTATCATCCAAATTCACTCTTTTTGACATCTCAGAGAAAAAAAGTAAAACTCTGAACACAACAACACTAGATTTTCAAGACAGTGATGTCATTGCATAGTGAGGTCACTATGTTTATGATGTTATGGCATTGTGATGTAGTTACTTGAAGTAAAAGAAATGTGTTGCCATGTAGCGTTGACAATGACAGGAAATTGTGGAAAACGTACTGCCAAAACGATATCTCCTTGTCATGATGGTTAATTATTAACAAATAATTTTCGATGATCTCACAGGATATTAACCCAGGTTTCTTATCCGCTGAGCTAAGCCGGCCTTATAGTAATCATATGGAACCAGCGATGTAGGTCATATTCTAAATATAACACGAGTCAATTTCAGTAGATCTGATAATAAATACATGTTTTCAACGTAAACATTTAGTGACATCGTTAAGTATGACTTGTCACATGGTCGTAAATGATCTACCTATTAGTAAACATAAGTCTTATTTCGATGTCACCAGCGTACTTACAGAAACATTACTTTGAATTCGCCAGGCGCGGCCAGCGTGAAATTAAATCGCGTGGGTTATAAAAAAGTGGATTCTGCGGTTATTGAATGCGAAATAATGCTCTTATCTGGCACAAATGCAGACTCTTCTTCAAATGAAGATGTTTTTGATTGAGTCTGTTAACATTTATCAGCGTCTTTTATAGAAAATATTGTTTCTCTTTTAACATGACATTTAAAGCGAAATCATATTCCACAGTTTAATGTGCCAAATATTTTGTATTACCCACATGGTGACGTAATGCATTTTTTACTACAGCTCTGTTCATTGGTCTTTTGATTTGGATACAACACATATGATTGGCGCGGCTTCCCTTTGAAAATATCAAGAGTGATATAGAGAGAATTCAGAAAAGTTTTAGAAAAATCAAATCATAATGCTTGGTGCCTTTTGGCACCAAGCAAGAAGCATTATAACGTGCAACTTCGGATTAGTTTCATTCTTGATTAGTGATTAGGCCCTGACCTAGGGTGATCCCAATTGCTAACCAGGGAATAAATGTTAAGATTGCTTCTCATGAGAATCCTTAGAAAGAAAGGTAAACAATGAATTGTCTGGCCGTCCTCTTGACTTTTTCTAGACAGAACCCTTTTATCTGATGTCTGGTTGGAAATAACCTTGATCAAGAATGAAACAAAAGTCAAGTAAATCTACAAATATTAAACACTGCACCATATTCATCAATTTTTTAGTTCACGACTAAACATATTTTGTGAAACTATTCCAGAAGCCTATGTAATACAAGCGCAAATAGTAAGCAAATGGGTATTATTCTTTCCTTGACACTTTGTCATTGTGTTTGCTTTAGCAACAGTATAAATAATTATCTCAATAGACATTAAGGTCAATTTTCTGTTTCGAATTTTCACATTAAAAAGTTCTTAAATTTAGACGATAAATGTTAATACACTCATCAACTCTAAACCATGTTTTCTACATTATCGAACACATACATTTAAGTATGTGTGAAAAAAAACAAGACAAGAACAACATGACGAAAATTGGTCGGACACAATAAAAAGATTTCACATTAGAGTGCAATAAGTTGCTATTGGAACAGGAGCAATTTGCATTTAGATAACGTTCGAAATGTTTTATGAACTTTAACATTTTTGTCTGGTTACCCTTTTTAAAAATTAAAGTGTTGTTTATCAGACTTCAACACTGATCTCTCGCATGGTTTGTTTTCCGTCAGTGTATCTCAATAACAAGGGTTGGAATCTCGAATTTGACCTAATTTAGAAAACAAAGCACATTAAATCTAGATTTGTACACTCATACAATGTATATCGCTTTCAAATGTTAATAAATTGTAAATTTGAGTGAAATTATTGAGAAAATAAAGATAAAGTTTTGAGATAAGGTAGACCTGTTATATAGAAAACACTTCTATATAACAAATATTTCTGCTTTCCTATCCTAACATGTATGGATATAAGCCGAATTTATGGGTTTCTGGCATGTTGTTTAAGCTTCACAGTTTGCGCTTCGAGTCGTTTGTAACCCTGAAGCAATTGCAAAGACGTAGACTTTTTGTCATGAAAATGGTTTTTGTCACTGAGTCTTTTACATAATTCAATCGTAAAAATGATGACTATTTAACAGTGTTGCTGATTATACTATTCAACATCCTTAAAGTGACACATAGTATCTTTCTTAAAACTTTATTTGGTTTTGATAAGTTTCAAAATATCTAACATGCTGATTGAAGTTTATATCTCATCGCTGGACTTGCAAATATATTCATTTATGCATAATATCTCTAAAATGCTTGATTTTATGGAAAAATCAAGAAAACATCTCAAATACGTTTAATATTCAAAATTATGCATCAAGTTAATCTACCTATTAGAAACAATACCTAATAAACACTATTGAATCGAATATATCTTCCTGTCAGCCTATGACAAGGTTTAAAAATTACATTTGGCGAATTTGCGAGCGCCACTCGAGCAACATTGTCCGGTTTTCGATCAAAATCCCGACTTTGAATGGCCGTATTTTCGCTCTAATGTACTGATTGACCTTTAACTTGTTATTTTCAGTAACAATTAGTGGTTCCCGGTTTTAATAACATCGATTTCAAAATTTGACATATGTGATCCTATCAACATACTCTGTGTCTCTTTAATCCAACAGGGGTTGGATCAAAAACTTGTTCTACCTCTGTTGGCAGAGAATGTGACATACAACATCCACTCTCCGAAAGATATAATTGCTATTGTATTTAAAAGTCAATCAACAGTGAGATAAATTCTTACTTCTGTTCAGATGAACCCTTCTTGTTGGTCTGAATGAATTGATGTAAATCAAGTGGTGTCAATGAACTTTTTTGTTTCCGTATTTGTGAGTCAATCAGGTTTGATAAAATCTGAATGAACAAGGACGATAAATACATTGCATGGGGTTATGAATGGTTAACCACATTGAAAGACAGTTTTATGGCAATGTATTTCATTAACTTAATAAGAATAACAATTCAATGGAGTAGATGAAGTTCTTGATCTTCTACTTGTAGGTCTATACCTTGGTAGAATGGAAACATATCAACATGAAATAATGCATGTTTCATTCTTCGTTGGCAATATTAACTGAATAAACCAGTTTTCCAATCTAATTCTTTGCACATATAAGTCGTTTTAATATATTGTGATTAAGAAAACATTGAACCGTTTGAATGGAGAATAGAACATAGTTCAGAGCATCCGCCGGACATGTTCTAACAGAAGATTTTGGTTTTCAAAAGTGAGACGTCAGAAAAATGTTGATGTAAGGGTATATCAGCCATTCAAACCTCTTTGACAAAAAGTATATGTGAAGTAACACTGATGATAAACCTCATATATTTGGGAAGTTTTGGGTAGGAGGGATGAGGTTGGTTTTAACTACAGTAAACATTGGATATAAAGCCCCTGGTTATAATGTCAAATTTGAAGTAATGCCATATTTTTGCCAGAACGGATTTCCTGCCCTTATTTCACCGGTTAAAATTCCAAACTGGAAATAGTGCCATTTGCCAATGCTTTCTGGAACAAAAGTAACTTTTCCCTGACTATAATGCCAATGAAGACACACCGTTTATGATATTTTTTCAACTAATTTAGGTTAATTGGCATTGCTCAAATCAGTTGACACTGGGTGCATGATGCATGAATACTTCAATTAGTGGTTAATAGGCAATAACTACCTGAGTAACATTCTATTTGCCTCAAACTGATCGACAGAATTAATCACTTCTTAAGTAGTAGCTTTTTTTCCAACATGTTTCTAAATGCCTTACCTGGGTGTAATGGCAACCTGGATATAGCGTCATTTTTTCTCTTGGACAAATGGTGGCATTTTAACCAGGTTTTACTGTTTCTACCGACTTCTGCTATTTTGAACACAACACTAACAACTCTTCATCTGAATATTATTAATCAATGCAAGGATAGTCTGCTGTACATGTCCTACATGTCCTAATTGACTTTGATATTCGTTGTTTTCACTGTGCACACGCATTGTCTCCTTGCATCTGTCTTTCAACTTGTATACGATTCAATGACTCGAGAAGCAACCTTGAATTTACTTGAGTGCTATAGTGTGCTTGTGACATTTTGGCCTAGACAAGAGCCAGCAACAATTTCCCGAATGATAATAGTTAAATTTACAATCAGACGACTTTCCTGATGCGTAATTCCCTGTCCTTGCATAAAAAGGACCTCAATTTGATCATATTAATGCATCTGTTACATTGACAATCTAATCTAAATATGTTATTGTGCTTCAATTCAATTTGAAATAGTTTCTCCGTTTAAAGGCATTGCAGGTAAACTATGTAAGATGAAGTTATGGAAATTGAAAAGGAAAGAAAACAATTAGATAATGTATATTTCACACCTTTTGTGCCCGTACACTGATGAATTCAGTCGGAAGAACTAGGCATTAACAAATCATTGATTTATCAATGGATTACATGCAATACAACTTTTCAACGACTCGGATTTACTTGAATGACTGTAAAATTATAAAAATGCTAATATGATATATAACCTTGCTAAACATCTTATACATACACATGACTGAAAGTGTGTGTTTTAAATCAATTAAATCATTCATTATCATGGAAAATGAAAACGATAAACGTTTCCACAGGGATATGTTGTCTTCAAAATAAGATTATTTTGTAAAGAACCAACTGGAGGAAATATTCTATCAAGAATTATTATCAGCCTTTAAAACAGGATCGTTTTATGTTTCTATTATTTTGCTGTCCTACCTTAATAGATTACATCTAATTATATGTTGGTCGTTCCCAAGTTTAGATTATGATGAGTAACGATTATGATATCACGTACCTGAATAAACAGTTTCACCTCTCATTTATTTATGTTATAACATAACTTTTATCACATGGGAATTTCACTTAATTTGAAAAATGAATAGCTACGTCCTATCAATTGCTTATTACTTGAGGCATTGAGGCAATACAAAACATTGGTAATGTGGTCATTTCTAGTATAAAGTCATTCGTGCGGAGATGTGCTTTTTTAAGGGTATTACGAAATGTGAAAGTTGATGAAATCGTCAGAGCACATGATAGCCTGTATTGAGTTGTAGAAATCATAATTACACTATGTAGGGTAACAGTACCAAGGGATTATACCAGGTGCAATTGTGTTAAAAATGTTCCAACAAGTAGTTCCTCTGTGAATTTTGATCAGATTTCAGTCTTATCCTTAATAACAAAAAAAGCATAATTATAGGAGATATAAAACAGTTTAATTGCTTTGTTATTCTTCAATTCTTACTATCATACATGTAATTGTTGATTTAGTGCATTGTCTCATTATAACTCTCTTTTAGACTTCCGATTACCACAAACAGTTCAAGCTTTGCAGCAGAAGTCTCATAATCTCAATGCCCTTTAAATATTCAAAACGATACTTTATATGTTCCAATTTGACAAAAATATGAAGTGTTGAGTTAGAACGTGCCTTGATCAATAGCTATTTGACGCTTTATTTACATAAATGACAGCCCAAATCATATCTGTTTTATATAAGCTGCCACTAATGGCACATGTTTGGTTAACCTATTTTTTGTGTTTTGCATTTCAATATTGACACACACAATATTTAATCTCTTAATAAAAACTGCAATACAAATTAAGCAATTTATTAATTTACCGAAAAATTCTTAAACAAGCTATTGATATAATGAAGTTTGACCAATATTGTTCTAATATATCTTGCTATCTAGGATTAATTTGTACAATACCGCAAAGCTTGACATAATTGGATGAACTTGGATAAAGACCAATTCTGTTCTAGCTACATTAATCCACATCGACAACCATTTAGTGTTTCCAGTTGCCTGTCCACTTTCGTAAGTAGGAGATATTGCTGTTCACAGAAACATCAATAAAAGCGACCTTTTAAGAAAAAGTTATCTCATGTATTCTTCCAGAGTGCTGAGATCGATATAGAATTTGCTTTTGAATTTCTAAGAATGAAAAATGCAAACAATTATCCTTCCTTTATTTAACAAAAATATATATTAGTTTACTTAACATATTTCCTTCGCATAACAAAGCGAAAAGACATTTCTATCTACATCCTCCGCCAATTGGGATTGAGTTATAGCTCCCAACATTTCTCACGAGTCCAAAATAAAAGAAGAACCATTATTCTGTAAAAAAAAGTAACTGTGTGGTTCTGACTTTTTCACTCATATGGATACCCTGTAGACGCACAGTAAATTTGGTTATCTTTTTTAAAATAGTTTCTGAGACAATTCGTTTCCATTGAGGATACCCTTAAACAGAATCCAAAAAGACGGCTCAAGGGTGATAACTGTAAAACATCTTTTCAAGTTTCTGATTTTCGAACTCCATCAAGGCACCAAAAGACACACAGCAAATGTCTCTGATACAAGAAGATTATCGTTGAAAATTATTTATATAATATCATTTAAAAACTACACAAACATAAATATATGAATCATTAGTAAACTCAACCTTGCAAAACAACATTCCTTTGTCTGTTGGTTGGTGCTAAGAATAACTGTGATCAGGAATGAACATTTAAGTAACGGAACAAAAGGTCAAACCCTTCAAGCACTTTATCAATTAGAAAGTTTCCAGACAGAGGGTATTAGTAAGACAATTTTAGGAGGAAATTCAACGAACGAATATCAAATAAGGCTTAAGAACACTGAAAGGTTACAAATATAATTTAAAGTAATTTCTCGTATCCATCCCTTCTGCTTCGTCATTAGCTGTCTTTTTATCAAACCATTTGTACGAAAACGGTATAAAAATCTATACCGAAACGTCGCTACTGTCCAATAAAGAAGTTCTTCATCCATAGAATTACTTTTGTTTTTGAAATGTTTAAGGCTTCATTTGAATTTGAATTTTTTTCGAAGAGATTAATTGTTTTACTCTTAATGGTTCCAATTCGATATTTGAAATGAAAGCATTAGGGAATAAATGAACATGAAAATGATGGAAGTAACTAACCATTCAATCTTAAGAGGTATTGTAATCCTAAAACAATGGCCTTATTGAGTTGGCAAATCAGTGACAAAGGTCTGCACGAATGTGGATAGTAACCTTATATACATTAGTCAATGTCAATTACCAACAGTAGTGGTGCATCATGGATAGACTTAAATATTGAGCGATGGGATGATATAGATATTGTTTTACAATAATTACATTTATAGTAAGTACGATGTTTGCTGTAAGTTTTATGGTGATTGTTCAAAGACAAACCACTTCTACTTCTAACACAGTGAATGTGTTAAATTCACATTGATCTTGTCATGTCTTTCAACAAATAACTGCAGATTGTATTAAGTATTGATCAAATAAACTAACTTGTATTCACAACTGAGAGCATCCATGCAGTACACTTTTGTGCCGAAACTGTGTTAACGAATTCCAAAGAACTAATCCACAGATTTTCTAGGATTTCTCCCAACCTGTTTACCAAACATGTAATTGATGTCAACGAATTATTCTAATCAGGGGCTTTAGAAAACTCCTTGCAAGCTATCGCCTCACGTCTTTGAAACTCAATCAAGATTGAGATAACTGAATGAATAAGGATAAAAGGGCACATTTCAGGGTCTTTTGTTGGGTAAAATGAAGCTGTTAGAGCTGGCCAACTTTATGCAGCCTTAAGTGAAATTTGATACATAAACAGCACATGAAACTACCATTTGAATCTGATATGGGTCTTCGAAGTCTTATTTACAATACAAAACTCACATTTCACACGAATTGGCTTATCTATAAACACACATATATATATATTCAATCAATCTTTATTTCGGTACTTATAAGGCCACAGGCCTGTAGTACATTCAAGAGTAGATCACATTACAGATTTTGTTCTGGTACAATGGTTTTTCTGTATAACATTGCATAGTGAATAAACATTGCAAGGTTCTGTAGTACTCGAGTATTAGTATTTGCTAACAATGATAATAGTTTTGCTACACTAGGGTACATGTAATAGTATGATTTAATGTATTTCGTCCGAAGACTTTTATAGATTGGGCAGATTAACAAGAAATGTAGCTCATCTTCGACAGCATTCAAATTACAAACTTGACATATTCTGTTATTTCTTGAAATGCCTACATATCTGCCAGTTTCAATAAACAATTCATGGGATGAGCAACGAAAACGAGCTAAGGCAGTACGAAACTTTTTTACATCAACTTTTAAAAGATAACTTTCAAGACATATTTCATATTTCCATTGTCTATAATATAGACATTTAGTTGATAGTGACATGGATTCTGACCAGGATTGCAGGTATATATCTTTCATTCTTTGTGTAAATGAACTAATAAACTGTGGTTGTAAATCTACACTTTGGCTGTGCCAAATATGCCCATATCCTGTTTTGTTGAGTATCTCTCTAATATCGGTCACCCAATTACTTTTACCATTATTATCATACAGTTTCATCATATCATAACATTTCTTGGGAAATCTGTGACAGGGCATATTCAATAATCTTATCCAATATTTAATAGCTCTAATAGAGGAATAAATGAACAATGGAAATCTGCCTAATTCTCCGTAAACCATCGTGTTACATGTGCTTGTTTTAACACCAAGGAACTTTTTACATGCATATAAATGTATCCTTTCAATGTTATCATATTGTTTTAATCCCCATATTTCAGATCCATACAAAAGTATTGGGCTTATCTTCATATCAAATATTTTGAAAAAGGTGCTAAATGACATGTCACCTAAAGATCGCATGAATCTGTAGATACCTATAAGAATTTTCAAGGCTTGTGTTGATGCCTGTTTCGTGTGGTGGGACCAAGAGAGGTGATTAGAAAAGTATACCCCTAGATACTTATAAGCACTGGTAGTTTGGAGGGATTCTCCTTTATAAAACCATTTCTCGAGTTTTGACAGTTTTCCCCCATTCTTAAAAACAATAATTTTGGTTTTTTTCTCTGTTGACACACAATTTGAATTGCTCGGAAAAGTTGTCTAATTCATCGATTTGTTTCTGTAAACCGCTAATGGTACTTGAAAACAGTACAATGTCATCTGCAAAAAGTAAAAGAAATAATTGCACTGTGTCCGGGTGGAGTTGGATCCCATTCGTACACGTGTTACATATTTGCTGAGCTAATTCATTAATGAAAAAACTAAACAGGAAGGGGCTTAAAATACAGCCTTGTCTAACGCCAAGTTGACTAATGAATGGTTCAGATATTTCTTGGTTATTTCTAACACGTACCTTAACATGTTGATATATACTTTTCAGCATGTTATTCATTTTACTACTAAATCCGTGCGTTTGGAGAATATCCCAGAGTTTATTTCTCTCTACCGAGTCAAAAGCTTTTGCAAAGTCTACAAATAAAGCATAAAACTTTCCACCCTTTGAGCTCAAGTATCTTTGTATGAGGCTGTGTAGAATAAAGATATTGTCTGTTGTTGTGTATTTTTCCCGGAAGCCCGCTTGTCCTTCATATATTTTGTCCATAACGTCCGCCCAAGTCACTAAGCGTTTATTGATAATATGAGTAAATAATTTGCCAAATATACTTAGCACAGTAATTCCACGGTAGTTATTAGTATCGTTTCGGTCACCTTGTTTATATATTGGGACAATAATTCCAACCGACCAGGATTCTGGGAAGTCCCCAGTATTAAGTATAACGTTGAATAATAATTCAAGATATGGAAGTAGAAGATCTGACGAATGTTTAAAAAAAAAAATATATATATATTCAAACGTTATTCATATATTATCTTTCTTTGCTCCATTTAAGGTTC
Organism: Steromphala cineraria; assembly: GCA_916613615.1. Classification (NCBI taxonomy): domain Eukaryota; kingdom Metazoa; phylum Mollusca; class Gastropoda; order Trochida; family Trochidae; genus Steromphala; species Steromphala cineraria. Next base: position 11,845,269 of record OU744726.1, read on the forward strand.
AGAATATAAGATATAAAGACCATTCGAATTCAATTAAACATTGCTGCACGCATGAGTATTACATGATATTACTTTACTTCATGTATTTGATTTTTGATGAATAAACATGTTTAAATCATATTACTTTACAATTATGAAGTTACAGCCTTTGTTCCTGGATTAACATTGCAGTACTCAAAAGTATGAAAGGAATGACTTTATTGATTGTCTGCTCGTATGATGTTCAATGTCTACTCTGTAATTGAAATTAGCAAGCACATCGCAATCCACTACTGGAAGGGTTTAGAAAATGGAGATATATTGATTGAACTGAGTACATTAGTATGTTTAATCCACTTTTTCTTGCATTACCTGGCCATCCATGTTTCTTTGTGAGTCCAATCTTCAAACCGGTGCAGATGAGTAGCGGTCATTTAGTCTTTACTAAAAAGTCATCACTGAAGAATCCATTTAACAAGACCTATTCATACATCAATATTGAACGCGAAAGGCAAAAGAACCCAAATAACCTTCAGTTATTGCTTTTGAGGGACCAATGTTGTGTTGGCGGTTTGGAGTTAGGAAACAAATACGGACGGTTTACATATTTGAAGTATCCTATATATGTTCTGGTTGTTACTTCTTGATTTATTTGAGGTTTGCTTATTACAGCTTTCAATAGTGATTTTGATAATGCTTTGCCAAGTAATGTTTTGTTTTCTAACATCATCAAGTAACATGCATTAAAGCGTGTCTTGAATTATGAAGCAATACAGGTAAGGTCTTCTGTCCCCACTGACAATGATTCATTTCTCTTCACCAACTACAGCTGTTAATACTTAAGGTAGGATGAAGGCTGTCTCAAATGAGATTATTTTCCTGTCCAACTTAACAATTACTTTATCCGCTACTGCAATCCCAAAATGTGCTTCCAGTGTTGAAGATAAAAATGGGATTTGGTTCCCTCAAGTGAATAATTCAACGTGCATCAATACAATCATAGGTTCATAACTTTTATGTTTCTACCAAGACGCCTTCCCCTTTGCATAAAGCAACACTTCCTCCATAGAAGTACTTCAATTTACATTCCTGCGACTCTATCGATGTTCTGTTTTCGGCGTTTGCATATAAAATGACAAGTCGATCAGAATGAATGTGACAATAAGGTCTTCTACGCTGTCTCTATGCTAATAGAGTGTCAATAATTAAACTACGTTAGAGGTTAAATGTAACATGAAACAATGTCAGGTAAAGTCAAATAAATGTTTATTATACGATTTTCACTTTTTATCTTCAGTATATCAATAATGCATGTACAATGTAGTATCATGGTGATTTACAATGTGCATTTCGATAATTTCAATTTATTTTGAAAACAGTATTTATCGAATTAAGTGTCATATATTAAAGTTTCCTTTTTGAACAAAATATTTTTTGCTTATCTCGGTTATAACGTAAAACACTTTTCTTTCGTTTGTTTTTGAATTGTCAACAATTATTGTCAACTGTTATGCAGACGCATGTTCTTTTAATTACAAAACCACTGTAAAGTGTCAAAAACGTCTCTCCACATAGAGGCAGATCAAATTATGAAATGTTGATCAAGCCTCTGTTCCAATAAGGTGAGTTTGTTGGATAGAATGGCAACTGCCTGATTGGATGCAATCAAAGTTATTTGTGCAATTAGCAACACTGCTTTAAATTTTGGCTATGCCATCCTACATTTTGGCTACTGAATAATAGCAAAGGCATTGTGATATATACACCCACCCTTTCCATGTGAGAAGTGTTGTTATTTGCTTTAAAAAATTCAAATGGTTTGTGGTGCAATGTTTTCCACCCGGGGGAACCATGGATTTGGTCTCATTCGAAACAATCTACATTTTATGACTTGATGTACTTCTATGAGGAGAGAGAGTGACAAAGCTCAAATAAATAATTGATTTTTGTCAAAATCTTGCCTGCTGTAAGTTTTTGAGGACTTGTTCTTATGTAAAGGGGCGTTCTCACGGTGCGATCTGTAGTGACAACATGTAGCTTGCGATTTGTAGTGAGACTAAAATCGCGAGTATAGGTAATCTTTACAATCGTAACAACTATTATCTCTCGAGAATATCGCGACTCTGATGGATTCGTCAGGCGATGAAGAGACGCTAGCTGCACTTTGTGCATACGCGTATGTGGTCGGTCTACGTAAGAAAAGAACAACACGGAAGAGGAAATCTGTGTGAGTCCGTGGTTGGATCAGCAGAAGGGGCGCATCAGGCGCATACAATGCTCTACTCAAGGAGCTCGTTCATTGAAGAATTTCCTCAGAATGGATATGGCAAATTTCAACTTTCTGCTGGACAAGGTCAGATCCATCATAGAAAGAAGATGCACCCCGATGAGAGACAGCATCCCCGCAGGAGAGAAGCTAGCGCTTACCTTACGGTACTTAGCGAGTGGTAAGTATGCACATTTATTGTTCATCTGATACCTATTTTGAATGTTTGTTCAAAAGTTTGCAACATTTCTACCATAGCGTAACTTAGAGGCACGAGAAAAATGATTTATGACCAACAACACTTCAGCGCACAAAACCGGAAGTAAAAACAGTAAACAAAATCTTGTCCCAACGTATTACCAAGGGAGTTAATGAAGCGAAATAAAATATCCAAAATAACATAAGCAATGACTCTTTTTTCATAATGATTTCAAACTATTTCTTTAGGTGACAATCATTGGAGTTTCTGTACAGAATTCCGAAGAACACCATATGCCAGTTTGTTTCAGAAGTCTGTGCTGCGATATCCACAGTCCTTCACAAAGACTATGTCCAGATAAGTTATTTAGAGCCTACACTATATATTCACAGTTATTAATTCAATTCCTATTCAAAATTAATGAATGATGATTGAAATAATTATTCATTGAAAAATTACAAAAGTGTCAATATACATGTGAATTACCAATTTAATTTTAGAATATGAATATATGAATATTTTATGATTTAATGTACCCGGTATGCTAGTCCTTTTTAATTCTATTTCTTAGTTATTAATATAATTATCTTCTTACTTTTCTATATGCTTTGAACATACACCTTGTGTATGGATTTATAAATTATCATTGTTATTTTTATGAAAAGGGTATATATAGATTTGATGTATTCCACAGGTACCAAGCACTGAAGTCTGGTGGGACAAAATCAGGGAAAACTTTGAGAGGAAGTGGCAGTTTCCCAACTGCATTGGAGCCATAGATGGAAAGCACTTTGCCGTTCGAGCACCTAACAACAGTGGATCTGCGTATTACAATTACAAGAAGTGTTTTTAGCATAATTATGTTAGCACCTGTAGATCCCAGCTGCAGATTTATTTTTGATGATGTTGGGGCCAACGGCAGAGCAGGTGATGCAGCTGTATATGCCAATTCTGATTTGTCACACGCCGTTGAGTCCAACTCTCTGCACCTGCCCTTCCCCACCCATCTACCTGGACGAGACCCAGTCCCTTGTGTGGTTGTGGGCGATGATGCTTTCCCACTCAAAACTTACCTTATGAAACCCTTCCGTCTGTGAGATCTATCCTATTCTAAGAGAATTTTTAATTACAGGCTGTCACGGGCAAGAAGAGTTTCCGAAAATGCTTTTGGTATTCTTGTCAGCCGCTTTTGCATTTTCAGAAAGCCATTACAGCTATCTCCAGAGGTTGGTGAAAAGGTAATCATAGCTGCAATTTCCCTCCACAACTTCCTGAAGACCAGCAATGATGCTGTCTACCATCAGCCTGACACTGTAGAGGTTGCTGATGGAGTACTGGCCAACATACCTGGTATTGCCCAGCAGGGGCGTAACAGGTATGCTACCAGTGCACTGGACATTCATGATGAAATGTCTGATTATTTCATCACGAATGGACAGGTCTCATGGCAATGGGACATGGTTGTGTAAAGATATGGATTGGTATGTCATTGAAAGTTGAAAATATATACCAGTAGACACCAATAGACACATGGGAAAGTTCATATCTCTTGTTCAATGTTTTTGTGCATAAGAAAAAAATCATTAAGACCAGTGTATGACTGAACAAATAATTTAAGAAAACACTGTATTACATGGATGAAAAAAGATAAAAAAGAAAGAGAAACTTGAATAACAGTATTTTATTTCATATTTAATAATTTATTAAATTGTTATAAACTGTACATAACAGACTGTACATTTCAGTATCTGGCCGAGACAAGAACAAACTTTATTAAAAGTGACAAATATAAGGACATTTCAAGCTTATTACATTTCAAGTTACATCAACATTGATAAATCAGCCATTTTCCAGGACTTTTCAAGGGCACTATAAAAGATTCTAACACTGTTCCACGTCTTTGTGATTTGTGATAAATGTCAAATCCAAGCCCTTTTAATTAGACACAGGTAAAATTTGTATGAACCCTGTTAGATAATTGCAGGTGAATACTGTGGTATATCAGTGAAATATACTGTCACTGTTACCAGTGACTGATTTAATTTGATGTCATCAAACAATGGTCTGGCGTAACAAATTCTTTTGTGACGTCACATTGTTACTGTGCCACTCATGAAAATATAACATTTCTTACCTCACTCGATGAGATAAACGTCAAGAAAAAACAGATATCCTTGATGTAATTATAGCTTTATGTGAAATTAATCATGTAAAATAAATTATTATGTGCAAGTGGAAAATAATGCGGAATACAATCCAGATTTTAAATAATCTTTATGAGAAAAATGTCATGGTACCAATTTTGTTCCATGTCAACAATTACAACCACTCATTGCATGTACCACTTCTTTGACTTTTCAACAAGTTAATGAACATTTATAACTACTGCTCATTTTCATAGGTAAATTCATAAACCAATTGTTGAATTTTCAGTTTAAGTAACTGTTTTTTCCTGTCATCATGTATTTGTTCAATTTCTAAAGCGATCTGTTGACCAAACAGGTAGTCGGCATTACTTAGCCGGTCAGTCTTTGTTTTGTTCTTCTCCTCCATTGCTTTAAGGGATCTGACCAAAACATTTTCAATGTCTGCGCCTGCTTCCACTTTTCGCTTCTTGGTATTGGGTTGAATAGAGGCATTTCCGATTTCTTGACTGGGTTCCTGAAATAGTATATTTTTCAATATTTAAATATATTTGAAATGAATCAAATTTACAAATTCCTTATCCATGTAACAAATAATGGAAATTAGCTTTTTCATACTAATGGTTCCCAGGAAAAGCTGGGGTTGCTGTTATTTAACCAATATTTAAGTTGAGGGGGCTATATTAGCAACTTATAACCAGTTACCCAAACTCCCTCCATATAGTAACTGTAACTATTATGTTAACAAAATTGATGAGTTAAAAATGTAATATTAATTCATATCTTTGATGAATTCTTAGATTTTGATATACCAATATGACTGAAACTTGTAATTTTATATAGTAATGCAATTGCATAAGTATTGTGGAGTAGGTTGTAATAAAAACATTGAATATGAGTTGATTACTGTTGTTATTTTTAAAAATTTAATTATCAAATGACTCCAAAAAAGGAGATTTACATGCAGACTGTTATACAGGGGTTAACAAATCTTTTCAATGCCAGTGATGCAGGCTTTTGCAATATTTCACAGAGCTATTTATGAAAATCTATCTAATTTTGTGGTTAATTTGTTCAACAACAATAAAAGCAAATCAAAGGTGAATTTTGGCGGTGACCTTGGATTTACTGAATTTTTAACCCCCGAGACAACTTTGTCTTATTGAAAAGTGATGTAAATTATTAAAATCTAAATATTTTAGATATTTGTAAATACTTACCTTGCTCTACATATGCATCTTCAATTACCTTAACGAGAAGTTGAAAGCGCTAGTCTTCTGAAATGAGAGTTCGACTCACAGTCTGTAGTAACCCCAGTACTACCGGTATGCATGTGCATCCGGTCCGTGACGTCAGCATACCAATCCCTCACTTTCAGTTGTCAGAGAGAGACAGCAGAAGCTGGCGCCCGGAGCCAAGGGGAAGGCAGGGCGGGATAAAGACTTGTAGAGCAAGGTAAGTATTTACAAATATCTAAAATATTTAGATTTTAATAACTTCTTTAATACTTACCTTGCTCTACATAAGCATCCTTATCGGACAGTTTCGGGTCGGAGGGGGTGACGGGCGCCCCATCATCCTGCAATCAACCCAAAGAGACAAAATTAGGACCAGAGGTTAACCTACCGTTTAAGGTAACATAGACTTTTTTAACATAGTCACATAAGACGTATTAAGGCAATCGGCGTGACAGTGCGACCAAAACTTAAAGTCTTGAACAGAAAACCACCAGGTGAGAAAAAGAATGAGAACATGTCAGAACTCACCTAACACCGAGGTTTGGTTAACCGTTGTGCCACCACTAGGGGACCAAAGGACTGCAAGCCCTCCACGTCCTCCACGGACAAGTCCCTGAGGTCATGGGAGGCGAACACAGACGTCGACCTCCAAAAACAGCCCTCCATGATGGCATTCACCGAACAGTTCCGGTGAAGAGCCAACGTAGAGGCTAAAGCCCTAATCATGTGTGGATAATGAGCTGCCGGAGGGTCCAATCCTTTGGCTTTGTAAGCCTCTAGGATAACGGTTCTCAACCAAAGAATCAGAGCATTTTTGTTGACCTCCTTGTCTGAGATCGTCGAGAGCGGTAGAAACAAACGCTTCCTGGTACGTCGCTTGAGTTTGGACCTGGCGATGTAAACCTTCAAGGCTCTGACAGGACACAACAACAACTCCTCCTCATCCTCCGACCCCACAATCGAAGATAAGGGGGAGATGGTGAACTCCCTGTCAGGCTGGCCGTCCCAGGCCAATCCAAGGTGGACTGCACCATGCTTCCCCTTCTCAAAGCGGATTCTAGTAACATCCAAAGCATGCATCTCGCTAACCCTAGCTGCCGTAGCTAAAGAAAGCAAAAACGCAGTCTTCCTAGGGGCGTTTTGAAGCGGTTCATACGGTGCCCCCCTGAGGTGGTCAAGGACAACATTCAGATCCCATGCAGGAGGTCTAAACTTCATCTTCTGGTCTTTAAGCATAGAAACCAACTCCGGCGTCTTAGATATCTTCTTGCTACACTTAACAGCCAGGACCGAGTTAATGGCTGCCAAGTAAGTAGCTATTGTGCCACCCTTAAGGTGACGCACCTCTCTCAAGTAAATAAAGAATTCAGCCACGAACTGAGGGGAGACCTCCAAGGGGTCCCTCTTCCTCTCCACACAAAAAGATTGAAAAGATGACCACTTGTCATCGTAAAGCCCCCTAGTAGAAGGTCTATGTGCGTTAGCAATGACCCGTGCCGCCTGCAAAAGATAACCCTTAGCCTTTAGGGCTCCCTGCATATGAGCCATGCGTGCAGACGAAACCTGAGCGGGTCCGGATGAGGAAGTCTCGTGCATGGATGGAGAAGTAAGTCGGTTCTTTCTGGCAAAGGCCAAGGATTTCCGCTTACCAGCTCTCCTCCCACGACAGCGACAGAGCGTTCACTGCCCAAGCTGCTGGGTCGGGGACTGGAGACACGAAGATTGTAAGTCGTCTGTTGAGAGACGTCGCAAACAGATCGAGAAGAGGACGAAACATCCTTTTTACCAGAACTTCGAAGACGCCTCGGTGAAGCATCCACTTGGTCGGGGCTGGCCTGCTTGGTCTGGACAGAGTGTCCGCGAGGACGTTTGTACAGCCTGGAATGTGACGAAGCGACACTTCCAACTGAAGGTTGTCTAGTAGATCGAAGAACTCAAAGGTCTGATCGAGAAGGCGCTGTGACACGGTCGACCCCTGATTCTTGATGTACCAGACGACAGTCGAGTTGTCAGTTGCCACCAACACGTGCTTCTGATGAAGATCTGCTGCCCAGTGACGGACTGCTAAGATCAGAGCCTGAAACTCCAAACTGTTGATGTGCCATTGTTTCTGCGTCTGAGACCAGACTCCTGAGACCGTCCTGCCGCTCATGTACGCTCCCAAGCCCTCCTGAGAGGCATCTACAAACAACTCCAGTTGGTGCCTTAGTACACCGAGAGAGACGCCCACGCAAACGTTCTCTCTCACCAACCACCAACTGAGATACTGGTGAAGCGACACTGGAAGAGGCCAACGTGAAACCAGATCGTCTGACCTGATGAGAGGATTTACAAACCTCTGAAGAGGTCTCAACATCAACCTCCCTCGACACGTAAGATCCTGAGCCGATGTCAACAACCCCAGGAGGGTCTGCCACTTGCGAAGCGAAAGGGGCTTGCTTAGACCGAGAGAGCTTGCCTCTAGAATCTTCAACCATCTCTCCTCCGGGACCGCTAGTTTGCCGATCGAAGTCAGAAACCGGCCCCCGATGAACTGCAAATCCTGAGAAGGGGACAGGTGAGATTTGTCGAACTTGATCAACCACCCGAGCTGCTGCAAAATCTTGATCGTAAACTGCAGCTGAGTCTCCAGAACCGTATTCCTCCAAGGTGGAGGAACCTCACAATTGGTGCCGTAATTCTGGTGAATAACCACGGGGCCCAGGAAATTCCAAATGGGAGAACCGCCCACTGGTAGTGGACCCCATTGAAAACGAAACGGAGGAACTTCCTGTGCTACGGGGCAATCGGGACGTGCAGGTAGGCATCGTGGATGTCCAGGGAAACAAGCCAGTCGTTCCTGGCCACCTCCAAACGTAGTTGTGGGAGCGTAACCATGCGGAAATGAGGTGGCTTCTCGAGGAACTGCTGATTGAATGCTGCCAAATTGTGGATCATCCTCAATTTGTCTGTCCCCTTCTTTTTGACCAGAAAAATGGTTGAATAGAAGCCTGGAGAACCGACAGGTGCCCTCTCCACAGCTCTCTTTTGAATGAGGATGTTTATATTCTCCTGTAGAGGGGCCTTCTGTTCTGCAGGATAAGCCTGCTCCAGGGGTGAAATTGTCAAAGGGGGTGAGCCTGTTATCGGTAGGGAGTATTCGTTCCTCAGAATGCCTGTAATATAGGGATCGTCTTAACAGGCCCAATTTTCCCAAAGTACCCCCAGTTTCCCGCCTACTGGGCTGTCCATAACCGTCACGACTGAAGGCGGGAGGTCCCAGTCTGACGTCAGGGGCGCCTCATTGGCGCTTGCCCCCCCTCTTGAACCGGGCGGGGACGTCCTTCTTAAACTTGAAGGTCCCCTTCCCAAACGACCTGGAGTGGGCTGAATCGGCGACTTGTTTGTGGAACTCCGGAATCCTATCTGCGAATAGGAAAGGCTGGTCCACTCGGAGACGCAACAGCTTTTTCTTGTAGGCTTCATCCCACGAAGACAACGACAGGAAACCTCAGTCTCCACTTGAGCGACCTTGCTGTCTGTCGTCTTGTACGCAAAGGAGGAAGAGGAACCGGTCAGTGACTTGATGTCTTCATCCACCCTGGCAGCTGAATCAAAAAAATCCAGACTATGGACTCCATAACGGCCCTTCTTGAGTGGTGTAGCCTTAAAGGATTGACTAAGGGACAACTTCGCAAAATCCTACGACAGAGTGTCCACGACATCTAAGGCAGAAGCATGCGGCGGTAGCAGGAAGGGATCTAGGTGCACTGTCTTGAGAGGTGGGACGTCTGGCCCCGGTGAAAGGCACAAGTCCCCCAAGTTGTCTGCAATCCAAGGAATGATGCCGGCAAAACCAAGTACATCCTTCTGGTCAACATCTCCCTCGTAAACGGGAACAAACTCCGACTCAGAGACAGGGGAACGCAAGGGGATCTGCTCCTATCCCTACTGTCAGAGCCCCTAGAGGTTGAAGGTTGCCCCCCAGAGTGGCTGGACGTCGAAGAGCTTGATGTCCCAGGTGTAGGTGCGTCAGGGACAGGCGCCGTAACACGAGGCACAGGAGGCGCAGGAGGCACATGAGGCGCCTGAGGAGTAGGTTGAGTCCAAGCAGACATCTGAGGTGACATCATTGCCATCATCTGGAACGGGTTCGTGAAGGATTGCCACCCCTGCTGGAGAAAGGGCGCCTGCTGAGGAGGAGGAGGCGCCTGCTGAAAAGCAGCACCCACCCCAGGCGCTGAAACGCGCCTGGCGTTGGAGGGAACGCCCCCTGCGTCGGAAACGGTGACGAAATTGACCCAAGAGAGACCTGAGTCGTACCCAGACCAGCTGTCAGAGACGTCTGGGACGGCAGTCACACGAAACACACTTAGAGTCCACTGAACACGAAGGAACACAGTCAGGGCACAAAAAGTGGGGATCCTTAGCTGATTTACGTCACTTGCACTTAGCACACAGCTTAGTGTACATGCACCAAGGGAAGACCAATCTGTAACGATACAGAAAAGAGTCTGATAAAGATATCCGCCAAAAAATGGGCAACAAATGCGAAGAATGAGCAATAAATGCAAAGGAAAAAGCAACGGGCCCGCCGGTCACACGAGGTCGCGTAAGCCATATTTAACAATCAAGATGGCGAAGGCCGGGTAGAACCAAAACAAAATGGCGAGAAGGAAAACACTCACGCGAAGCCGTGCGAGTGAGATACAAAGCCAAAAATAGCTAAATATAACGCGAAATGCGAGCGAAAACGAAGACACGACAGGTGATGCAAATCTGCCGAGCCCACAGACCGTGAGAAATGCGAGAATAATACCAAACACGAGGGAAGAACGAAAACCCACGTGGGAAAGAAAAAACGAGGTAAGTGTAAAAAATACGCACCTCACAAGTAAATGCACAAATACAAAACATATATCAAAGAAAGAAACAATCTAAGAAGGATATAACTCTCAAAAGACACGTCTTTCCACTTCGAACGAGAAATTGAAAGTGAGGGATTGGTATGCTGACGTCACAGACCGGATGCACATGCATACCGGTAGTACTGGGGTTACTACAGACTGTGAGTCGAACTCTCATTTCAGAAGACCAGCGCTTTCAACTTCTCGTTAAGGTAATTGAAGATGCATATGTAGAGCAAGGTAAGTATTAAAGAATTATATTTTTGCCTTAGCTTACCACTGCGTGGCCCTAAAAGGCTTCCGTACACTGCAGCTTGGTTATCGGCATCCCCATTCGGCTCCACGTCGCCTGATCTGCCTTCGCAGGAGGATACTGCCTCTGCCTTCACCTGAAATAGACACACAAATTAAATTTCATATGCTGGAGGAACTACTGAGTATAAACACTGGGCATAATAAGTAAGAAATAATGCATTTTTCACATTGATATCATATGTTGTAAATGAAGAAATACAACGTTATTTCTTATTTCAAAAAGATCAAATTTCCCTAACGATTTCTGTCCAATACATGTATGTTTTACAACTGGTAGAAGGTAATTGATGGCTGTCAGGTGTATTTTGTAAAGATCTGTATAAATGGATGTCTTTTTAATCCATAAACTAATGAATCAAAATTTCTACAATATCAAATAAAGATACAGGTAGATGTATTTGAATAATATCCTCTGTTGCCTTATGGATAGGATATTTGTCTCCAGGTAATACTGATATTTGAAAATTATGTCTTATTTACCATGTTGCTTGATGAGTGCCTCTGCTGGACATGACATCTCAGAAAAGGGTGAAGGAGAGGGAAGAATTCCCAGGTGGAATGGTAGACCTCATCAAATCCTGCTCCACTCTTCTCTGATAAGTTGATCTTTCTGAGTTCACGTCCATAATAGGTTCTCAAACTCGCAATCGAAATGCATAAACTAAATAGGGGGAGTCACATAGATGTACTTAGAAAATGTTCAGCAATAATGATGAAAAATATACTTATGATGGATCAGCACTTAGTTAGGAAGTTATTGCACATGTAGGCTATTTGAAGAAATAATTTGAAAATAGTACAGCATTACCTATTGTTCTTCATGCAAAATAAAATAACCTATGATCACATGAACTGATGCATGTTTTACAAACAGCTACTGTACAGTAGATCTACTACAGATATTCAAAATTGAAAAACACATTGGAAATGATATTATAACATAGTGTGCATATAACATTTATAAATTTGAATAATATTAAATATATACCAGGCATTTATGGTGTTTTAAAATGTTATCTATGGTATAATGGTATTTTATACCATTTGGTTTCAAATATATGTGTAAAAAATAAAACAATGATTAAAACATCCCTACAGTACAATATTTATTATTATATTCAATCCTGTAACATTTAATTTCTAATTAATAAATTGTACCAATTATTTTCCGTATCAAATCAAACATATAATAGGACAGTGTAATGACTAGCCTAATAATATGATTATCCAGGATTTTATTCTAAATTATTGCCAGATTTCTCTTTGAAGTAAGTATAGCAAACTAATTTTTTTACACAAAACAGTCTGCATGAGGTAAAGCAAATTGCTTAAAATAATTACCATAATGTAAGATGCATTTCACCTTGATTTACGTAAACTATCAACAGTGATAATCAAAACAAAACAATGAAGTCCACAACAAAAGCACATGTCGTCTGCAGGTCACTTTGACATAGCCGTACTTTACCTGTCATCTCGCGACCATGGCAGGCCATCTGGTTTGCAATCAATGATTGCGCTGCCACTCTGTTTTCCCTTTTAGAGTAGTTAGAATGTTGTAGATTGCACAAGCATTCTTGTGACAGATAGTAGGAAATAACCATCTCGGTCTCAGTTACCTGGAAATCCAGTCGCGACTTGTTTGTTTTGTTTTTCCATGATGAACAAGGGAGGTAACTCGGGCTGATCAATTCAAAGCATTTCATTGGCTGAGAGAATGCGATTTGTCGTAGGAAATAGGACATGCTCTATTTTCTGCGACTCACGTCCTACATGTTGTTTAAGACTGGAAATCGTTGCGATGACGGGGTTCTCACATCTCGATTGTGTAGCGAGCTACATGTTGTTACTACAGATCGCACGGTGAGAACGCCCCTTAAAGAGATAACAAATTGTTCCATACACAAGATTATACATATCTATATATCTAAGCTTTTGAGGACTTGTCCTTATGTAAAGGGATTACAAATTGATATATCATTAAAAATAGACAATAAAACTATAAAATCACATTTTGTACATGTTTCATAGCAGTAAAAGTATTAAACGATTTTGTTTCAAACACAAAATTATACATGTTTATATATCTAAGTTCAACCAAGTGCACAGTCTTCATAATAAAAAGTGTTGATAAAAAAACAACCGCACACGTTTTCTCCTACTTGTTTCGATTTACTCTTCAGGGAGAATGATAACATTGTTTATGACGACACAATGGTGGACATGTACAAGGAGCAGATCTACCTATGCCGAAAAGGAAAGAAAATTAAATTTACCATCTTCCCATTCAACCCAAACAAAGAACCAAAAACCTGCTGTATTCCCCTGAGTGAACACCTAGATCTATACGCAACTTTCAACAGATGATCCTATGGTAGGCAAAATAAGGAAGAACTCTTTATTAAGAAATATTGTCCATCACTGAACAGGAAGAGCATTTTATAATCACTGGATAATTTTTTTTGCTAAAACAGGATTGGTTCTTGATTGGTAACAGCATGCTTGTAAAATGTGGCACGTTGAACACGTAAAATGTTTTTGTTTTTGTGCCAGAATTTAAAATGAAAATGTAGACTTGTTCACTGTAACTTCATTATTGTTTAGAATAAGGAACTTGTTCTGTCTCCATTTCCCACTCAAGCTGTCAGATATGTAAATATGATGTATATTCAAATGCAAATTGTGCATAATGATGTTAAGAGTCACGCGAAGATCTGCAGAAAATGTTTTGTATTTGGTTTTTAATACCATTTTATTCATGTTACTGAGCTGAAACAAAGTTTTGAAATACGGTTTCCATTTTAGATATAATAGTCTGAGTGATGGTTTAACTTTCAATATTTGAAGACCCTATCCTGTTATTATTTGATTTTATTAAGAGACGTTCTCTTGACTCAAAGTAACACTATTCGTATATAACACTGTCAATCTGTGTGTTCCAATTTGAAATTTAAAACAAATCTGCATTTATTTAAATTAGTCAAAACATCCACTATTCTTGCTTGAATTATTGATGTCTTAAGATCTGATCACATCCTAATATTGAATTGTGTGTTTTGTAATATTGTGTTCATATTTGCCAAATACCGTTAAGTGTTTTCAAGACAGAGCTGAACAAGTACCTTTCTGATATGACATTTAAGCTTAGTGGATATCGCGATGCAATGAACTCAAGATAAAACATAATTTAACTTCATGCAAAAAGAAGGCATGTACTGAAATATTTCATCGTACATATAAAACATCTTGAAAACACAGCAAATTTCAAACTTTGAATATCCTCAAATATGCAAATGCAAGACAGAACAGGACTTAAATCCCATTGTAAGGGTGTTAAGAAAACCGCAACGCAAAGTTGTAAACGACAATCGAAAGTAAATATTTGACAAGGATTCTAGCATATAGTACAACAGGAAATGATTAGTGTTTATATGAGACTTACATTTTCTATTTTTGCTCTGCTTTTTTGTTTTTTGAGTTGCTTTGAAACTGGTAATACCCAGCTACAATAATAGTGAAGAAAATTGGAAATGTGTTAATAAAACAAGATGGATTTAAATTTCTAATTGAGAGAGATCACAATCAATGATGCATTTTGTCTTCATGTCACATTTCTAACACTGAAACGTCATATAAACATTTAAAATACGCGTGTCCAGATATCTAGTACTTTATTTGAATACAATTTTAATTATTGTTTTGGTTTACAAATTAGGTACATGTTTATATGGAGTGTTCAACATGGTGTGTTCAAACGAACCACATTTCAACTTTCCAAAAGGAAAACCCATAATATTTCATGTATGAAAATCCACGATGACAAATTAAGGTGGAGCAAATTTGTCTAAAATCAAAGAACTTAACCATTTAAAATTAGTATATTCTTATTCTCCAATTTTAAACGAAATGGAATGCATTCTATTGGCATTTGATATTAGGTAATTGTTTCATGTAGTAAACAGTGTCTTGGAATGTCCAAGAAAGTAAAAGAAAGCAAATCACGTTTTGGTATATTAAAACCAAATAGTTGAGTCGAAGTTAAGGCATTAGCGTGCAAATCAGTGATAGACAATCTTCTTACACTTCAACAAGAGACATTCATTCAGTATTTTTTCAACAGGAAGCCGCCTTTTCATATGGGTGAGTGAGCTAGTGCTTAACTCCGCTTGGGCAATATTTCAGCCATTAGCGGCGGCATTTCATTAGGACGTCTCTTTTATTGTAAATGTGTGTAAATGACATGATCCCTAATATGTATTTTAGTTCGAGAGAAAATTTTGTTTATACCAACTATATGTATTTATAAAATCAAATTGATATAAACAGGCATACAGTTATTATGAATATGAAATGGTGATATCTGGTATGTGAAATTATAGTTAAAAATGTTAAAAATTAGATTTTATCCTCATATGAACAGAAACACTTCTTTAGTAGTCAAAGGGTACCCGTCTAAGGTTTTTCGTTATTAGATTATTTTAATCTTTTCCAGTTGGAAAAAAAATTGGACATCAATCTGAAAAGTGTCATTCAATTTTAATAATCTTTCTTTATTTATAAAGGAACAGAAAAGGGTAAGGTCAGACTTTATGATCTTGGGTATCGTTATGGATAATTAGGAATAAGGGATTCATTTTGTACTTCTATTCAGTCTATATATTTCTGTCTTGTAAATCTTGTTACAGAATTCCTTGCATGAATAATGGATCACAATTGCAATATTGTGTACCCCGCTATTTGAACGTTTCTGAACCCTGTCTGTTCTATGATAAAATACCATCGGTCGTTTTTGATTATGCCTAATTTGTCTTTAGTTATACATTGTATTGAAGTAGACTGATCTATAATACGATAACGAAAGATCAATTTGATGAGCTCTCATGTACTCTCAATTTACTTGAGTCTATTAATACTGAAATACAATTAGCGATGACATCATGTCAAGTGTGATAGCAGAGTATTTAGTACGCATGTTAACCTCTCCTCTTCTTCCATCCAATGAAATCTCTTGAATAGAATTAAATGAATAACCATTTCATATCTCTCAATCTCACTTGATCTCATAATCAACCCAAATGATTTTGAATTTAAACAATGAAACAATTGCTTCGATTGTCTGATATTGAAGGACGTTATTTTGGCGACCTATTTTTTGAGATGGCAAATACCTACTGTAATTTCTATTTATCTAGTTAATCCTAATATTTCCTGACAGTTTCATTAGACTAGATAAGATAATACCAGATGACACCCATTTTTGATTGTTTAAAATATTGTTTAAATTGGTTCAAAAAATTACACAGATATACAGCTGTCATGGTTTTACAACTAGAATAACAGACAAAGGGATGTACAGTTGTTAAACATTTACATAGGCACATGTCTATATGTATTGGAATATTTCACTTAAGCAAGTAAGAGTCATATTGGCCATGTAAGTACTAGTAGGAGAGTGTTTCATTTCATATTTGTTTCAGAGTTATTGAATATAAGTATAAAAAGTGAACGTGTCTCTTTGAAAAGATAATGATGTGAGTCAGTATTCTATTTTGATAGGATACCAAACCAGACCATGTATAGGGTAATATTGGGTGAGGTTATAACTTTTTTTTTATCATTCCAAAAAGATTAACTAATTGATCACCTGACATTATCAGTACACAAAGGTTTGCATTTTCATCATGATAAAAACAAACCAAACTATTATTAACCTTTTGATATTTTACGAGACAACACCTAATTAACTATTTCACTTCAGGCCAAAAAAAATCAGTCTACTCCGCTTAACAATGTAGACAAATTAACCTACTTAGACAGTTTCATCCAAAAAGAGTTATTGACCCTCGTGAATTTCCAATTTCTAAACACGAAACCAAGCTGTTAATTTATAATACAAAAATTCTTTTTGATATTTGTTGCAAGGTGCAAAATCTCGATATCAATTGCAAACAATCTCTTATCGAGTAAAGACATTCTCTCCCCATAGAGGTCTTAAAATATTGATCCAACCTCTGTTCTAATAGGACCAAGTTCCTGGTTTCCGATAGAAAGGTACATTTAGCCAATGAAAACACTACTCGCAATGAAAGGGTTGTTTTCGTCACATGGTCTCTGACTGATTCATTATCCAAAATAATGACTTTTGAACAACAACGCTGATTACACAACTAACTTTGATTGCATCCAATATCTGTCAAGACCACAAACTCGGCTAATTCAAACAGAGGTTGATTCAGCAATTTATATCTTTGTCTTGTTCTGTGTAGATGTTCAACTCGGTGTGACTTTTGTTTACATCCTTTACAATAACATCAACATAATAATCTTATGAGGATTGATAACTAAACTTAAAGATTCACTGATTATCTTTCTTAAAATGTTATTTGATTTTGATAGGTTACAAAATATCAATGTACTGATTGAAGTTCACATCTGATCACTAGACTGGTAATTGGTAATTGTTAAAACCGTCAGATAAAGTCAGATATTCGACAAATAGACTTTCCCATAGATTCATTACACCATAAAATCAGTTTTCTTTTAATTAATTTGGCCATGAGACCAAATCACAATGGTCAAAAGTTTATGACATACATATTCCTTTAGATATACATTAAAAATGTAACTCCGGTCAAGCGTCGATCACATTCGGAATATAAACACTATTATCCCCTCCGATACCAATATACTTATAAGGACCAACAGACGCTATATTGCAGTATTTCATCTCTACTTTCACCCCAGACTGCCTTGACAAACATTTAGTGAAAATAAATGTATTTCATGAGGGAAACATTTAAATGCTTATTTTAATATTTATCCAGATGTGAGCACATGTGTTATACATTTAAGATGACTAGTGTTTAGACTTTGACCCTGTGATATATCCGCGAAGCTATCTCTTATTAGCAATTTGATTAGGTCGATGACAGTCTAAAGCAAACTCGGTGAAGAACAGCTTTGAACATAAAGGCCCTTTAACAGAGACTTCTATATCGATCTACCAGAAATAGGCATTGGGCAAGACTCTATTCAGCAAGCAAACAGATTTGTGTAATGTTCAAACACTATATATGTTATGGCTACAACAGACATAGGATTAAAAGATTAACGTTCAGTACTGTTGTCAAAACTCTACGGGTTTATCAAAACTATAATATTGTGTTCTGATTCAAACCTCTTATTCATATCTTGAAATGACCCAGAATTGTCAGACTATTTCTTGCTTGAAATTATTTAAACCTGAAGATTTAGCTTATCGGATTAACTAGGAAAGTAGCTTATTTTGTCCTAGCCATATCACCACCAAAGGTGATCATAAGTAGTGTTGTAAGAACCTATCCAATTTCGAAAGTAGGATTAATTAGTGGTTGCTAATCGTCTCTTAAAACGATATTTGTTTCTGTGAAATACCATTTAAACTCATGGTTCAATTAAATATTATTTTGTAATTCTTGAATGGAAAATGTTATTAAATTCCTTCTACACTATCTATTTTTTTTGCATTACAGAACTGATAACAAATTAATGTTACAATTAACGTTAAATAGTAAACAATTTTGCCTCCAGACATATTGGTCCTTAAACTCAACCTTCCATTCTAAATTACTGTGATCAAGAATGACCATTTACGTAACTGGACAAAAGTTCAAATCCTGAGTTTGCTTGTCCTTCTGTTTAATTTATGTATGTTAGCAACGTCTAGGCAAAATATTTGTATACTTTTAGAAATGTTGAATTTTGATTCATTTTAAAGTATCTTTATACCTGTATTAAACATCAAAATGTTTTGATATGAAATACAGTTTGATATGAGAAAATAATTGAAAACAGCAAATCAGAGAAAGACAGAAGGATAATAAAATATTGCTAAAATAATCTAAATGCAAGTCATAGTCAAGTAAAACACTTTTGTGACAGAACTGTGTTAACTTATTTCAAAGAACTAATCCACTGATTTTCTAGGATTTCCTCAAACCTGTTCACCAAACAAGTAATTGATGTCAACGAGCTAATCTGATCAGAGAGTCCCTTGCAAGCGATAGGCTTCCGTCTCAATCAAACTCTACCAAGATCGAGATAACTGAACGAACATGGATTAAAGGACACATTTCTGGACCTTCTGTAAGCTTCATAAGTGCATTGAGAATTGGTAAAAGTTCAACCACTTCTTTAAACAAGGTTAAGTGGGATTATTAGATTCACAACACAAGAAGGGAAATTTTAAAGCAGATCAAGTGTCTTTGAAATCTTGTTTTACGTGACAATTAACCACATTCTGATCAAATTTGCTAATGCTTTAAACTCATACAATGTAGGTCATGTTCAATATTCGATCTCGTTTTTTTTAGCTCAACAAACTCCAGTTGTATTGAATATTCCAAAATAACAAAACCAAAATGAATTTTCAAGCTTGATTTATGTATTAATTGATATTATTAACTAACATTGACTAACTTATATTGACAGTGCTCAGAGGGATAATTTAGTAAAAGTGACTCCCGGAATTAGAGCTCATTCCATCATGGGATTTCCTAATTGGCTGAGGTAAAATCCCAGGAGAGTCAATACTTTTTTTTTTCATTCCTGAGGACACGCTCGGTTTTTATCGGTTTTTTAGATTACAATGAACCTCTTCCAATATATTTTAAATAGTAACATTAATTAGACATAAAGAGAAGTTTGATGCAACCTTTAAACATCGCAATTTTCCCTTTCTCTTATAAGAAAGAATAAGCATAATCGATCCGAAGCCACAGATTGGTGATGTCATTTATCTACATTAATAATATATATAGTAAACGCAGTTTGTTGATATGTAAATGGAATTAGCTACTGTTAGGTGAAAATAATGGTGTTTAATTGATGCTTGCAAAGAAATGAAAGGGTACACATCGATTTTAATGAATTATGCACCTGTTGTTCTGTGATGGTACTGCATGGTAACGTCATACAGACCCCATGGTGATCACTGTATGGTATGAAACCAGTCGGGGATTTAAATTATTTCTAGATTCTTGTTTCATTAATAGAACTATTTTTGTGCTCTCTGATCATATACCTGAAGTATCTTAATCAAGGTTTAATTTACCCACGCTTTTAAGTATATATCTTTAATTAATGAATCACAACATATGGTATTTTATTCCACCATACATTACACACTGACTGTCTGGGATTTATTGATCGATACAGGAACAGTCTCGTATCATGGTTCTAACATGTCCTAACTGACAATGATATATTTCTATACACTCTACACAGGGCAAAGTGTTTGTCGACAACAGCTGTTTAAGTATAAGAAAGGATGACTGTAGTCGCAAATGACAGTATTTTCCCTTAAGCCATCCCACTAGACTACGATTGCTAGATTCCTTGTTACAGCTTCAGAGTTCTTAACATGTTACAGGTTAATATTGAACTTCACGTGAAAAAGTGAGCACCAGAACAATATTTTGGAAGGGTTATCGTAATTCTTACAAGACATTTCTTTCAAGACACATTCCCCTTTGAGTAAAGCACAGTAGTACTCAAGACGACTTTGTTGATCTTCTATTTACTGTTCTTTATTTAGTTGATATTTAGTAATCTTCAATTTGACGATTAAGTATCGATTATCTTGCGTCTATCTTGTCTTATTGATTATAATTGTCAATTATTGAACAACTTAAAGGTTAAATCTACATCAGACAATAAGCTTAGTTCAAACATTTGAACTACTTGACTCTTATACCATCAATACTTTTATTATAATATTGATTGGACAATCAACGTTCCATCCTGTTCCCTTCTACATTTGAACGTTATTCGTTAAACCCAAATTTGGATGAATGACATTGATACCTTTGAAATGAATGCTGACCGAATATTATAACTCATTAGGACGATTATTTTCTTTACCAAACAAAAAGCGCATAGCTGAAAACAAACTAGTGCTTTTTATAGTAATAATGCTTGCCATAGAAGACATTGTTCACAATGTTTTGTCAAATGAGAGTAGAGACTTGCCAGAGCAAAGGATAATCAACTGTTACACATCAAACATCCTACAATCCATAGTTGTTCTCACCGCTCTAAAATTGGTTGATTGTATTTTGTTTTGAACCTAGGTAGATCGAGGAATGACTGATTGTCAATGTCAATTGGCGCTCAAAACACCAGAATCCAGAATCCCTTTTTTTATCCAATGTTATTTTGATTTTTCATGCAATGATAGGGCAACAATCTTTGTAAAATATGTCCTGTGTTGATTTGAGTTTTTGAGCAGTACATGTATATGTTAGCGGCAATAAGGAGAATCAGGCAGTAACGTTACTTCCTAGGCAATAAGGAGAAAGTCTTATTTAACTAGGCAGTAGCGTTAATGCCTTAGGCAATAACACTACTGCCTGCAACTTTGACCAGGCATTAACGCTACTGCCTAAGTACATTTCAAGTGTAATAAAGTTCAAATTGTCAAAACATTTTAAATTAATATAGCATTTTTATCAAAAAAGAACAGTTTGTTTTATTTATTTGAATAATGGCCAGAAAATTTCAACATTCTCTTATACCCTTGTTCAATACAATTTCAGATTGAGTTAGGATTTTACATGTGTATTCCCTATCCATCAAACATATCTTTGCTCACTGCTTCTATGAATGATAATGTTTTTGAAAGAAATGTCATCTTCCCTCAAGTGGCGCTGCCTCGAACGCCAAATCGGCTTATGTTAAACATTCCATTAAGATACATAGTGACATGTTAACATATTTTCCTAAATATTTTGATACAGGTTCTCATGGTCAAAAGTAAAGACCATCTTTGAAAAGTATCTGAATATATATAATTATCTTCTCAATAACAGTTAGTGCTGAATAACGATAATTTGTGTTAGTAATGTTATACTCTGGACACGAAAAAGAATCATTGTGTCAGAATCTGAAATGATAAATATAGATGTGTTCAAACTATATCCATTATTGTTCAGTATAACGATCTTTTCTGTCTCCATAACCCATTCGAGCTGTCATATATGTAAATATTGGGTGCATTTTTATTCATATCGAGTATAAAGATGTATGAGTCGCGAATTGTGCTGCAAAATAATTATATGCTTTCTCTTATGTATTGTTTTTTCATCTCTCATGTTGATATATATGCAACTGCAAAAACTAAAAAGTAAAATGTTGACATACAGTTCCGATTTAGAGCAAATACTCTGATAATTAAGCAGTTGAATAATTTCATTTTTAATTCAAATACTAGACTTTTATTTTCTAGATAGGCCTCGTTTTATCTGAAAGTGCATCAGATTTGCATCTAACACATATTAAAGCTAACATATAAAGTTTGATAAGAAAACAATAGAAGAAATATTTAAAGTATTAATAGAAAAATAGAGCCATTGGCTCTGTAGCTCATCAGGCTTCATCATCAATTATGCTGTAGAGTGTGGCCAATGATACCCCCTTTGTAGAGGCCACAGGGGCACCAATCATAACATTAAGTATATATAGGCGACAAGTTTCAGTTTTCTAGGCCTTATACTTCAGGAGAAGAAGATGAAAATAGATTTGAAGGACGTTCCTGTTGCCTTTATTAGGGGTCACATGGCAACCAAAGCTACAATTTATAATCCTCACTAGCCAAGGAGTCTGTACACAAAGTTTCAGCTTTCTAGGCCTTATGGTTCTGGAGAAGAAGATGAAAATAGGTTTTTAGGGCGTGGCCCCTGTGGCCCTTATTAGGGGTCACAGGGCTACCAAAGCAACAATTTATAATCCTCACTAGCCAAGGAGTCTATACACAAGGTTTCAGCTTTCTAGGCCTTATGGTTCTGGAGAAGAAGATGAAAATAGGTTTTTAGGGTGTGGCCCCTGTGGCCCTTATTAGGGTACACAGGGCCACCAAAGCTACAATTTATAATCTTCACTAGCCAAGGAGTCTGTACAAAAAGTTTCAGCTTTCTAGGCCTCATGGTTCTGGAGAAGAAGATGAAAATAGGTTTTTAGGGCGTGGCCCCTGTGGCCCTTATTAGGGGTCACAGGGCCACCAAAGCTACAATTTATAATCCTCACTAGCCAAGGAGTCTGTACACAAAGTTTCAGCTTTCTAGGCCTTATGGTTCTGGAGAAGAAGATGAAAATAGGCTTTTAGGGCGTGGCCCCTGTGGCCCTTATTAGGGGTCACAGGGCAACCAAAGCTACAATTTATAATCCTCACTAGCCAAGGAGTCTGTACACAAAGTTTCAGCTTTCTAGGCCTTATGGTTCTGGAGAAGAAGATGAAAATAGGTTTTTAGGGCGTGGCCCCTGTGGCCCTTATTAGGGGTCACAGGGCCACCAAAGCTACAATTTATAATCCTCACTAGCCAAGGAGTCTGTACACAAAGTTTCAGCTTTCTAGGCCTTATACTTCTGGAGAAGAAGATGAAAATAGGTTTTTAGGGCGTGGCCCCTGTGGCCCTTATTAGGGGTCACAGGGCTACCAAAGCAACAATTTATAATCCTCACTAGCCAAGGAGTCTATACACAAGGTTTCAGCTTTCTAGGCCTTATGGTTCTGGAGAAGAAGATGAAAATAGGTTTTTAGGGTGTGGCCCCTGTGGCCCTTATTAGGGTACACAGGGCCACAAAGGCTACAATTTATAATCTTCACTAGCCAAGGAGTCTGTACAAAAAGTTTCAGCTTTCTAGGCCTCATGGTTCTGGAGAAGAAGATGAAAATAGGTTTTTAGGGCGTGGCCCCTGTGGCCCTTATTAGGGGTCACAGGGCCACCAAAGCTACAATTTATAATCCTCACTAGCCAAGGAGTCTGTACACAAAGTTTCAGCTTTCTAGGCCTTATGGTTCTGGAGAAGAAGATGAAAATAGGCTTTTAGGGCGTGGCCCCTGTGGCTCTTATTAGGGGTCACAGGGCAACCAAAGCTACAATTTATAATCCTCACTAGCCAAGGAGTCTGTACACAAAGTTTCAGCTTTCTAGGCCTTATGGTTCTGGAGAAGAAGATGAAAATAGGTTTTTAGGGCGTGGCCCCTGTGGCCCTTATTAGGGGTCACAGGGCCACCAAAGCTACAATTTATAATCCTCACTAGCCAAGGAGTCTGTACAAAAAGTTTCAGCTTTCTAGGCCTTATGGTTCTGGAGAAGAAGATGAAAATAGGTTTTTAGGGCGTGGCCCCTGTGGCCCTTATTAGGGGTCACAGGGCTACCAAAGCAACAATTTATAATCCTCACTAGCCAAGGAGTCTATACACAAGGTTTCAGCTTTCTAGGCCTTATGGTTCTGGAGAAGAAGATGAAAATAGGTTTTTAGGGTGTGGCCCCTGTGGCCCTTATTAGGGTACACAGGGCCACCAAAGCTACAATTTATAATCCTCACTAGCCAAGGAGTCTGTACACAAAGTTTCAGCTTTCTAGGCCTTATGGTTCTGGAGAAGAAGATGAAAATAGGTTTTTAGGGCGTGGCCCCTGTGGCCCTTATTAGGGATCACAGGGCTACCAAAACTACAATTTATAATCCTCACTAGCCAAGGAGTCTATACACAAGGTTTCAGCTTTCTAGGCCTTATGGTTCTGGAGAAGAAGATGAAAATAGGTTTTTAGGGTGTGGCCCCTGTGGCCCTTATTAGGGGTCACAGGGCCACCAAAGCTACAATTTATAATCCTCACTTGCTAAGGAGTCTGTACACAAAGTTTCAGCTTTCTAGGCCTTATGGTTCTGGAGAAGAAGTCGAAATTCCACAAAGTTTACGGACGGACGGATGGACGGATGGACGGACGGACGGATGGACGGACGGACGCCGGACACCATGCCATGCCATAAGCCCATCGGGCCTTACAGGCCAGATGAGCTAAAAATAATGCGTTATAATGAACTATACCTAAAAGTCGTTATTCTGTGAATAAAGAAGTTGAATATCAATCAAATCTCATTAACATAATGATCATAATATTTTAATACCACTTGTGTACCTAATCAAAGATGCAATTGAGAACGTTTTAAACTAGAAATATTTGCATAAGATGCACTGTTATGTACCCCGCCCAAACATTTAGTCAAATTAAAGGAAGAATACCCGCAAAAGAACCGGAAACAGACCCTACCCTAAAGTTCAAATCGTTCCGATGGAAACCAGAAAAAACATAAAGCACCATTCCAGATGTAGACCTAACCACATACCAAGTTTATTAAAATATATATTTAATAGGTTTTTTTAGATATGGCCCGGAAACGGACCCTACCCCATATATACACTTAGTCCACTTTGTTTCCATGGACAAAAATCGGAATAACCAAAATATCAAAAGGTACCACTCCACCTCCAGATCTAACCACATTCAATTTCCGTGACAATGTATTGAATGGGTTTTGAGATATGACCCAGAAACATATAAAAAGCATTTCGAACTAACGAAATAACGGGACCACGGACGGGGGGATATACTAATATTTCTAGGGATTGTGTTTTTTTTCAAAACTGCATATCATTGATGATAATGTGAAAGGGGACAAGAATTAATATTTTATCTTTTCTGGAAGGGAAGAATAGGCATAGTAGATGACAACTGTCCCCACGATTTGCAACATATACACATTCATGTCTATGTATGTATTTTTAATCCTTGTGCTTATTCATCTACATATTAAACTAATGTTACAACTGATTGAATGTGAGTCATGCTATTTACGATCCAATTATTGACGATCCCAAGAAAATAATCAATCACTTATTCAAAAGAATCTATTTCTCTGTAACTTAACTTCAACTATTTTTGAAATTGGAAAATGCTAATCAGAAATAAATTGTGACATCCATTGCTCTGCAACTTAACTTTAACTATTTTTGGAATTCGGATAATTGTGCACGTGTTGTATTGACTGCACATGTTGTATGCTCCCCCGGGAGTCGAGATGGTAAATAAAGTGTCATGAAGACTGATATCCAGTGATCGAGGGAAAGCAATAGCGCCTTTGAGCAGCGCTCTCTGAGCTGGATATTGGCGCCATACAAATGATTAGTGGTATAATATAGTATAATGCTAATCGTCTACCCATTTCTGTTCCGTTCACACGAAGTGCAAGGTTTTATCATGCACAAGTACCTGCCATTTCCACGTTATTAAAGGAAAATGAACCTTAGATGGTTCAAAATATAGATGTTATTGATATAGTAAATGTAATAAGTAAAGCTAGTAAATGGAAAATACATAATTGGTAACATTAACTTAAGATAATTTTCAGTGACACATTACATGCCGTTTTTATACTGTGATGCATTTTTCTACAACTAATTCTGACAGAGCCTCGGTTTATTACTTTCAGCTCCCTATACTTATATTGACACTCAGTCGCCAGACACGTACTTACAGAACATTATTCACCGTCCACAGGTCAACCCGTTTTAAGTGACCATAAAACTGCATCGCCGATAGAAGTAGAAGCCAATGTAACGATTCACCGAATCTTACAGTACTATTTACTCTCTTATTTTAGGACATTTCTGGGAAGACAGCAATCAATAAGAGTCATACTGTACCTTTTCATTCTCAATACACACTGACTGTTAATGTTCGTCTTACGAGACCTTTGAATTGGTATAATTATTGTGTAGAGTGTAATTTTGACTTGCATTCTGAGTTTAAGAATAAATAAGAACTGACCACTATCTATCTAATAAACATTGTCTACACTCCTTATTGTCGTCTTATAGCCTTGGATTTTCTTTGTTATATCATAGTTATATCTTTGTTAGATACATAGTAGATAGTACGTTTTTGAGTAAACTTCATTATTTGTACTTACCGTCGACGACTCACCGTAGCCCCTTGATTGCCTATCAATTATCTCTCGACCCATAACACAGAAAAAACAACACGGGAGTTACCTGCATATCCCCGCCGCGCCACCTATGGTCACGTGACCAAAACCTCATCCAACCTACCTGGAGCCAGTGAACGCTAGAGCGAACCTACTCGCAGGAGGGGAGGCATGGGTGGGAAATAAAGATTGGTGAGTCGTCGACGGTAAGTACAAATAATGACGTTTACTCAAAAACGTACTGTTATTTAACGTACTATACCGTCTCCGACTCACCGTAGCCCCGACTACCACAGAGGGTGGAGGGCTGCGAGAGTGAGGCGGCAGGAGAGCAGTTACTCCCCCCACTACGTCTAACTAACGGCGGGTGCCCAGTTCCCTCCTAAGGAGGGAAGCCCGCCCGGCCGGAAGAAAGAACAAACGACACACGGAGATGCGATGCGAAGTTTATTGAAAAACAACAGAAAGCAAAACAAGACCTATCGGTGAGCTGAGACCCCTCTAGGGGGAGCCGCACCCGCAGTGCGATGCTGCGCGAACACCTGTTGCCCCAGCCTGGCCACGCCCGCAAGGTCTTCCGTGGACACGTCTCAGAGGTAGCGAAAACCATGCCGGACTTCCAGAAACAGCCCGACATGTCCGCTACGGCGATGTTGCTGTGAAAAGCCATAGTGGCTGAGATCGCTCTGATCTCATGGGGATTAGTCCGAGCCGGCGGGGCTAACTCCTTGGCTTTGTAGGCATCCAGGATAGCGGACCGCAGATAGACACCCAAGAGACGTTTGTCTATCTCCTTCGTGCTATGCTGGGAGTGAGGAAGGAAAAGTCTCCTCCTCCCCTGGCGGAGAGAACGCGTGCGTTCAGCGTAAACCCGAAGAGCTCGGACCGGACAGAGGAGTCTGCTCTCTTCGTCCGTGGGAGAGACCCAACCTGAGAGGGCGGGAATGTGGAATACCCTGCCCCGTTCGTCCGACCCCTGGTTCTTGTAAACGAAGTCCGGAGCAAGTCCCAGCGGGCCTTACCCCCATCCCTCGCTTCAAACCGGAGCAAGTCGGCCTGAAGTGCGTGTAGCTCTGAGATCCTGGCGGCCGAAGCCATCGCCACCAGGAAGGCGGTCTTGACCGTCAGTCGGAGAATGATGGATTCCGTCAGGGGTTCGTAGAAGTCCGAGCATAAATGCTCGAGGACAATCGCTAGGTCCCACTCCGGAGGTCTTGGTTTGAGCCGCCCGTCCTCCTGACGAAAGGTCCTGATCACCTCCTTGAGAACGGAGATGTCCAACGCGGGGTCCCGCTTGCGTAAGACCGTCATGATTGCCGCTAGGTGGGTGTTAATAGAGGAGGCCTTAAGTCCCCTCTCCTCCCGGAGGTACACTAAGTACTCCGCCACCTGGGGAACGATCGCTACCTGGACATCCCAGCCCTTGTCTGCACAGAAAGCGGCAAATGACCCCCACTGTACGTCGTACAGCTTACAGGTAGTGACACGCTGGGCCGAGGAAACCGCTGCTGCGACTTTCTCCGAGTAGCCCGCCCGTTTCAGCCCCTTTTGGAGATAAGCCAAGCGTGAAGGTCCAGTGCTTGCGGGTTCTCGTGCAACTGCCCGCTTGGCTCGCTCACTAAGAGATTCCATCTGAGAGGAATGGGGATTGGATCCCCCTGACACATCCTCCGCAGGGGTACGAACCATGGCCTCGCTGGCCAGAAGGGAGCTATCAGGATTAGCATGATCGACCGTGTCGCCTTGACCTTTGCCACCACTTGAGTGAGAATGCTCGGGGGAGGGAAAGCGTAGGCGTCCATCCCCTCCCATTCGCATGACAGAGCGTCTAAGCCCCACGCCCCGGGATCGGGGACGGGAGACACATAGACCGGCAGCTGGTGGTTTAGCCGGGTCGCGAAGAGGTCTATGTGTGGTCTTCCAAAGTGCTGGCACACTTGTTGAAACGCCTGGGGGAGAAGTTTCCACTCCGTGGACGGTGGTTTGTCCGGCCTGGAAAGAGCGTCCGCTAGGACGTTCTTCACCCCCGGTATGTGTACCGCACGGACCGACATGTGCAGCCTGTCTGTCAAGCGGAAGAGGTCCAATGCTAATTGGAGGATGGCCGTAGCCCAGGTCGACCCTTGTTTGTTTATCCCCCACGCCGCCGTCGAGCTGTTCGTGTGCACGAGTAGCACTTGTCCCCATAGCAGAGCGGACCAGTGACAGATTGCCAGTCTGATCGCCTCCATCTTCAGCTCGTTGATGTGTCGCGTGCGCTGGGTCAATGACCAGAGCCCCGCGGTCTGTTCCGTTCCCAGGTGGGCCCCCCACCCCTGCTTTGACGCGTCCACGAAGAGATGGGCGGTCGCCGCGGGAGGTCTGAGGGACGGTGAGGGACGAGCCGCTGGGGGAGCGGGAATGCTTGCCTGCACACTTCCTCCCTGACGTGAGGGTTTAGAAAAACCTGAAGAGGTCTCAGCTCCAGCCGTCCCCTCGCGGTGAGGTCCTGAGCTGAGGTGAGTAACCCTAAGATCCGCTGCCACTGTCGGAGCAGAAGCGGACCCCTGAGTCCCCGATCCAATAGACTGTCTATCCTGGCCATCCGTTCCTGGGGAACGAACGACCTGTACTGAACGGTGTCCAGTCTGGCGCCCAGGAAGGTGAGCGAGGTGGTGGGCTGTAAGTCCGACTTGTCCAAGTTTACCAGCCACCCCAGCCTCCTGAACAGGCCGATCACGAAGTCCCGCTGCTCCCCGAGGACCGCGGGAGAGCGGTGGTGGTTGAACCCGTCGTCCAGGTACATAGCGAACTGAACGTTGTGATGGTGAAGTAATTGGACGACCGGCTGAGTCACTCTGGTGAATAGCCACGGAGCGGATGATATCCCGAACGGGATCACGTTCCACTGGAAGTGGCGCCCCCCCAGGACGAAGCGGAGGTACTTGCGGTGTTCCAGGAAGATGGGAATGTGCAAGTACGCGTCCTGAAGATCCAGGGATATCATCCAGTCCGATCGCTCCAGTAATAGCATTACTGACGGCACAGTCAAGAGACGAAAATATGGCGGCCGTACGAGGTAGGAGCGGTTGAACACCGACATATCGTGAATGAGCCGCCATTTTTTCGAGTCTCTCTTGGGTTGAACGAACACGGGTGAGTAGAACCCGGGGTTGAGATCCTGGAGCGGGATTTCCTCCACCGCCTCCTTGGTGATGAGAATCTCCACCTGTTCCAACGTGAGGGCAAGCTTGTCGGCTGCCAGTGGTCGGTCCGTTGGGGAGCAGGTGAGCGGAGGGGGAGACAAGACTGGTATCTGAAACCCCCGCTCCAGAATCCGACATACGAAGGGATCTAATCCTAATTGCCTCCAGTTCGCCGCGAACTGGCCGAGACGACCTCCGACAGGCCCATCCCAGTGAACAATCGTAGGTGGGGGAGCAGGGGCGGGCGCCACGTGTCACTGTTTCCTTGGGGTGAAGGCACCCTTCACCCGCTTGGGCCATTTCTTTTGAGGAGTACGTTTGCCTGGTGAGGGGCCGGAGACATTGCCCGAGTCTCTCCCTCCCCGACCCCCGAACCGAAACGACACCCCCCCCGTACCGGGAGGGTGGGTATTGGACGTTGATTTCCCCTTTTTAGGCGTGTTGAACCCCTGCCTCCGCTCTCCCGCGAGCCTGTTGGTCAGGTCCTGCTGCTGGACTTCCTGACGCTGTCGGAGGGCTTCCGGTATCGCCCCAGCAAACAGAGCGTGGGCTGACCCCGACACTCCACGGAGATTGCTCCGAATCCCGACGGGGAGGTTGGTCTGTCCGAGGAACCCGTCCCTACTCAAGTTGGTGATCCCCGCCGAGATGCGTCCTGCGCTCAACATCACCTGCGCTAATCCTCCCGCTACGGAGCCGAACGCACGGTAGAGAGCCGGGGCCCCACTTTCCATCTCTGCCTCCCTGGCGAAGGCTGTCATCGCCTTACAGGCATGGGCGACGGAATTCACCGTCCCCAGGATGGACCTAGCCTCCTTGTCCAGGTGGACAAGATGGGCGTCCGACACGTGGTGAGCCGCGGAGGGCGCGGCCACCCGCCTGATGTCCTCATCCAAGGTGGGAGGGTTGAGCGGAATCGGTGGGTCCGCCACCGGGAGGGTGGACCACTGACGGTCCGTCAGTACAAGCGGAGGAATGAGTCTCCCCGGCGCAGCAGCTGAAATCGCCGAGCAGAAATCCTTCCCCGATGTGTCAAACAGCCGTTGGGGGGGGGGGGGAAGACTTGTCTCGCGGAGCGAGGGGCCTCATCCTCGCAGAAGGACTCAAGACGAGCCCGCTTGGTGGATGACGGGGAATCGTCCACTTCCCACAAGAGAAGCCCCGCCCACTCCGCCACCGCTTCCATCTTATCGGCCGCGTCCGAACCCGATGTGTTCCCGCCCCCACCCTCGGTGATAGGAATGAAGGGGGGGTCCGTCGTGTCCACAAACTGGTGGTCCGAGTGAGGTGACAGAGCGGGGTTCGACGTGTCACTGGGGGACACCTCCGGGGAAAGGAGAGTGACCCTACGGCAAGAGCGTGGTGGAGGGGACTCCTGAGTGAACCTATCCGCGGGTGGGGGAGACACCTCCCGACGTACGTTAGCGGGAGGAGCGGTTCCCCTGGCGTCTAGCATCCCCGACACCATGTCCTTCACCGACGCAAGCAGTTCCGCGGAGAAGGCGGCCTGGTCGAAGGGTTCACGGTCCTCCGACTTCTTCTTCTTCTTTTTTGACTTTCTCCGCACCCGAAGGGGCGACGCACTGGAGGGGACGGAGGACACCGAAGAGGAATGGTGATGAGCGGAAGGACGAGGGGTAGGGATGACACGCTCGCACCTGTCCGATTCTGAGTCCCGACCTTCCGTCTCAATCTCCCTCGTATCCTCCGAGATGATCAACCCCTCCGAGGGGGAGATGATGGTGGACGAAGCCGAAGGGTTCCGGGAGGTCCGCACCCTACGCTTCGACGCTACGGCGTCCCTCTCGCTCCTCCTTAGAGCTCGAAGGTACGCTCTGAATTCCTCGGAGGTGAGGGATTCACATTCCTCGCACCTGTCCTGCCAAGAACAAGTGGAGGTGCAAGCGCGACAGAGGGAGTGGGGATCATGGGTCCCCGACTTCCGAAGTTCACAACGTCCACAGAAGCCAGGGTACATCGCTGACGATACCCTGGTTCCCGTCACCAGTGAACCGAAGCGGAACAAACGCGAACCACGGCGCGAGACGAACCCGTCACTCACGTCCGCCACTCGCCCGACGGACAAAGGTGGAGTGAAGTGAAGCACCCGCGACAAGGGTGGTGGACGAACCAGTCACTCCAGTCCGTCACCCGCCAGGTGAACCAAGGTGGAGCGAAGCGAAGCAACCGTGTACCGAACGGGGTGAACCCTTCACTCCAGTCCGTCACTCGCCAGGTGAACCAAGGCGGAGTGAAGCGAAGCAACCGCGTACAGAACGAAAGGTGGACCACGGAACTAAAGGTGGACCAGTCACTCCAGTCCGTCACTCGCCAGGTGAACCAAGGTGGAGCGAAGGGAAGCAACCGCGCAGCGAACGAAGGGTGGACCAGCGAACGAAGGGTGGACCACCGAACGAAAGGTGGACCCGTCACTCCAGTCCGTCACTCGCCCGGTGAACCAAAGCGGAGCAAAGACGAACCCCCGCGGAGCGGACGGCAAGCTGCAAGCTGCCTGCACACGTCCCACGCGCCGACCCAGGGGTCAAAGGTCAGGTACCCGGAGGCGAGACTTACTAGCCGAGAAGCACGAGCAAGCACGTGCAACACAAGCAGCGCGACCCAAGCAGGGTAGCGCGACACTGACTAGCCTGCCTGATACACAGCAGAAAACAAACACTAACTTCCAAATCCACAAATTGGAAGCAAACCAGGAGTTAGGAGAACTCCCAAGTATAAGGGAACGAGAAAATAAGAGGTATAACTTTAATACAAATCCAAGGCAAGATAACTTCGAGAGCGCTCAGAAACACGACCGTTCACTGAGCGACAGGAAGTTGGAATGAGGTTTTGGTCACGTGACCATAGGTGGCGCGGCGGGGATATGCAGGTAACTCCCGTGTTGTTTTTTCTGTGTTATGGGTCGAGAGATAATTGATAGGCAATCAAGGGGCTACGGTGAGTCGGAGACGGTATAGTACGTTAAATAATAGTACTTTGCTGTCTCCTTCTTTCGCTATATATTGCATTAAAGTGTGTGTGTCTAAGCAATGATATTTGGTGATATAAAGATATATATCCTAGCTTAGTAGTCTAACGTCTCACAGAATTACCCATTCGTTTCTTTAAGGTACAAACCTATTCCGATAGACAAGAGAAACTTTCTTTAGGACCGTTTGATACCACTTTCTTCCGTTTGCCCTTTGAAAAGGCGAAAATGTCACTATATTTTAGTTCAAGTCATTGTATGTAGATATACACTTGCCACACAATCACCAGACTATCACGCTACCTGAACCAAAGTGACCTCTATACCTCTATTTATCACTTCGATTATCTTACTGTATAGTGAATCACGCGTACGTGTCTAGAGACACTACATAATAGACAATAGCAATGAAATGATTCTTATTATTCATCATGTTATATAAGACAGAAACTGATAACATCAATACGCAAAAAATCGAAACTCGATTTAAAGGTGTTTATTGTTTTAGACATGTGTAAGCAATTGTCTTGCTATTAGAAAGGCGTTGAAAAGCATATGAGGGGTTTCCAAGTAACCTTTATGACTCCGAAATATGATCTGAAATTGTTATTAGAAAGATTTACGAGACGAATTCTAATTAACTTTATCGCTTACGGCAAATCAAGTAAATTAGTCTACTCAGACTTTAAGAGCCTAACATTACCATGAAATGAAGACAGTTGATTTACTTCAGGCAGTTTCATTATTGAAGTTATTGACCCTACACAATTGTTTACTGCTAGAAGACGAAGTTAGTTGCTAACTCTTTAAAAAAAATGCAAATATGAAATCTTTTCCTTCTTTTGTTTCTGTTAGTGTCTGTTTCTACAGAAAATATTATTCCAAGAAGAAGAAATATATTTGGTGATATCATCTGTCACTGTTTTCAGAGGTTTGAAGTCTGTCATGCATACATGACTATTTCCGATCCCTATGTCTAATTTTTGTAGATAGCCTTTATAGAAAAGGAATAACAAATTTTAGAACTTTAATATTTTAGACCCATACTTTATGTTTGTCTTTCCAGTTCCTTAGTTATGAACTTTTTAAAAATGAAGTGTAATAAAGCAAATGTTTTTACACATTCATAACACATGTAATCAATTTAAGGATAGCTCAATTAGTAAAAGTATTGACGATGTTTAAAATATGCGCAAAATGGTTATTTTCGGAAAATAGCAAGGACCTACAATTTTCTTTCTGTTATTATTTTTGTATGTTTACCATGTCCATCTCATTTACAGAAAAAATGAATTTTTTGTCTGTACTAGTCATGAAACTAAAATTCATAAAGCAAAATAACCCGCGAAAAATGGAAAAGTTAAAATCCAGTTTGAGTACTGATCATCAAATTTTATATGATATTGATCTGAATTGGGAATATTAACTCAAAAATTGGGAACAACATTCAACGAAGAAGATATCGTTCAAATAATCAATGACCACCAGTTGACACAGTTTGCACATAAATTATTAATATAAATGACATTATGACAGTACAATCATTGGCATTTTACAATAAACACAATCTAGTTTAACTGGTCTTATTGCATTCACTTGTAGGCACATGTTCACAATTATTTATTAACTTTGTCTTTGTATCTCATCTCTATTACTTATTTTCATGTTATTCAATCAGCAAATTTGATATATGCCTTTGACTGAAAATTTATCCGTGAGCACTGCATACACGGTTGTTTTTGCCCTTGATGTTATTTGGTACAAGCACATGAATCACAAACTTTGTGTTCATGCTCTGTGATCCCTCCACTTTAGAAGTCAATCACATTTTAGATATGTGACAAAATGGTCTGTTTGTACTAACTGAACACTATTCTCTGTTCACAAGTCAACAGCTATATGTGGTGATGAAGCCATGTGGTCGATAGAAATAAAAGACATTGCACTGGTGTTATAATTCTACGATGCTTTAGTGCCCTTCGCGGGGAAGACAGCAATCAATATGGTTTAAAGGTACCACTTTATTCCCTTAATCCATCGCCTCCAGTGGCAATGTTCGTCTTATGAGGTTTGTCGTTGCTCTTGATTAGGGTGTTTTGTACTATGAAGACTGGGACCCGAAGTCCGCAATTACTTCAATTGTACTGTGCAGCTATAACCCTCAAGTTCTGATGTATCTATGACAATGACATCTTCGTTGAGTTCTTGGTTTTATGTCCATCAACTGGGAAAATAGAAGTAAATTCGAGTCCTAAAGTAGCACTTTACTCCCTACATACATTTATTGCATTGGTTTCAATTATGGTGTATTGTACAACGTGAAGTGGGATTAAGTCAGCACCAAACGAGGATTTAACAGCGCAATTTCAAACTTTAGTAAATTGTCTCTTCTTGATATTGTCTTCTTGGAGAAGCGAAACATCACCAATGTGAGATGTTTCAATCCACGAGAGACACATATGACTTACAAATGATTTCCATCATGTCAATGGAAGCAAACTGAACTTAAATGCAACATCTAGAGAATATCTGGTTCTGTTTTAGAAAACGATGTATTTTAACTTTTAATATTCCTAAATAGACGACATGGATATAGATGTGTCAAAGATATCTATTTGGCCTTTTTTGCTGTATTTTGGCTTTTTGTGCTTTTGGCAATGAGGCCTTTTATCGAACAAACTTGTCACTTGTTAAATGTTATAGTAAAGGAGCATAAGGTAGATACATTGGATAGTTCTTTCAATAAGCGATATTGATTGTCATTACAGATTTGTTCTAGATCAGGTGTGATCTTTTCAAGTCCTGAAATCATTTTGGTATCTAACTAACTTATAGTTGATTAAATGAATACATTTCCTCTAAACATCCTGGTAACAAACAAAATTCAATGATCGATAACATGACAATGAATGAAGGCATCCTTAAGTTATTCGAGAAACCAAATGATGCAGACACCATCGGGCAACATGAGACACATCCTTATTGTCTGTACTGCTTAGAGCAGACTCAAGACGATTAACTCGGACTTAAACAGCTTAAAATTACTTTGAGATGAAGACTGATCAATTTGCTAGAAGCTGGTTTAACCCATTGCACTTAGTGAATATCTCCAAGTACAAATGTTCACACATAATCCAAGCTAACTTATGCCTGTGTGCCACATTTGAAAATGAAAATTTACCTTATACTTAGTTTACCTATCGTTAGTTTATAATAATTCAAAGACTGTATTGTATGTTATCAGTATTGTAACAATCAACCGATAACAGACATTACTTAAATCAATTTCATACGCATTGGAGTTCAAATCTAAAATTAATCACTACCCTATTGTCTCATGATGCATCACATAAATCCACTTTCATAAAAAAATCTAACGTTTAAAAGCTACAGTGTTCTCAATGGACTTTCAGAAAAAGGACAAACAAAGTTTTCTAGTAAGATACTTTTTTTCTGTTATCAACTATACTTGATACTGACGGAATAATTGTATCAGTCTAGAATATTAATGTAGATATTTTGAATATTGTGCCAATTCTTACCACAAACGATTGTAATTTCAAAAGCGTTCGGCTACACATATAGAGTATATGACTCTGTACCAAGATTCACTAACAGTCTCTATGTCGGTGGTAATCAAAGACAATAATGGGTATCCTAGAATGAACAGTTTTGTCGGTCCCAGTCAATAAGTCCACAAGCAAGAGGTTCAATAGATCTGACAGAAGAAGTATTTGAGAGAGCATTGAAGTGGGCAATTGGGTACAGACTCTATTCAGAAAGTAGATTGCAAAGGGAAATAGGCTTAGAAAATTCGGTGTGTTTGCTTTTATCTGGCTTTTGTGATAGTTGGCCACATTTCCCCCTAAGATGACAAGACTGACAAAAGAAGTCCCAAAGTTATTTGATTGCATTTCTATATTGAATTAACACAGTAATGCACGATGATAAAGGAAATGATAACAGTAACATAACGAAACAGTAACATTGATATTTTTCAACAATTTCTACATTGCAGTTTGAGCATTTATCTTTTAGCAGTTAAACATTTCGATTCTGTCAAAAATATGTAAATATTTAACGGATATATCTGCTTTTTTCCTTATGTTTGAAATATTAACGATTCTCCTGATATTGACCTTTATGTACCAATGTGAAGCACACAGGCTTCACAGACTTCTTCTTTGAATGAATGAATGAATGAATAAATAACTAGAAAATCTGTGTCCATGGGAAACAGATGCCCCCGGTAATAAAAAAAGCCCTCAACGTTTTCAACCATACAATTTAAAACAAACTAAGAGATGCACATCTTTAGCTTCATTTGAGTTCAAACATCCATTAAAATGTAGAAAATTTAAAATTCCCAAAACAAAATATGAGATGCACACCTTTAGGATACCTATAAAGCATGTTTGAAAGATCAGCGTAGTCTATCCAGTACATTTTGAGGAGAAGTGGATAAACAACACCCCTTATCAGCTTTCACTTGCCCTAAAATTCACCTAAGTTTAACTTGTCAGAAATTTGAAAAAAAATTCAAAAATTGAAAAACAAAATATGAAATGCACACCCTAAGGATGCCTATAAGCCATGTGTGCAATTTCAATTAAATCCATTGAATGGTTTTTGAGGAGAAATTGATAAACAACACGCCCTATCACACTACCTTGAGCTTTCACTTGCACAAAAAATCACCTAACATAAGTTCAACATGTCAGAAATTTGAAAAAATTCAAAAATTGAAAAACAAAATATTAGATGCACACCCTTAGGATGCCTAAAAGCCATGTGTGCGATTTCAATTAGATCTGTTGAATGGTTTTTGAGGAGAAGTGGATAAACAATACCCTGTATAGAGTGGTTACTTAGTGTATTCGTATTTCAGGCCTCATGGGAAAAAGAACAAAATCCTTTTTACATACATTCAGAGCACAAGAACATCGATGTTACATATGTGGTTAAATTTCTGGAAACTGCAGGTTTCATTAAGTATTAAACATTTAGTAAAGCAAATTAAGTTTTCCGATATTGGATAGGTACAAAAATGGCTTGATATTAGAAAAGTGTTACCATATAAAGTAGCATCGTATGAAAACTAAGCCATAATTACATTTGGTACATTATAGAATATCGATGACATTTACATTGTTTTGATATTGCTGTATATGAAGTTCATCCATCTTAACTTATACAGAGAAGGTGGCAAATCTTTATCTGAAATTAGTTTTAAAATGTTGAATATTCTTTTAAGAACACTTATTATGAAGATATAACGATGAGCATAATTTACTACGCCAAATTTTATACTGAATACCTTTACGTTATACGTTATTCTAAACATTGCTTAAAGCTGGAGTGCCATAACAGTATTGGGACATCCTTACATATATAAACAGTTTCCATTTAAAAGGTATAAAAACGCGACATCAAACTGATACCACCCTAATTGTCATAAGATTTAAAGCATAAGATAGAAGGAGTTTTAATGGCGACTCGTTTCCATGTTGAATAGACTTGTGCAATATTTAATATGTTTTTGAAAATAGTTAAACGATGGATTTTGCCCACAAACGTCACCACCTATAGGCTAGTTTCGAACAATGAAACGTGGATATTCCTTGAAGAAAAAACGGTTTACTTGTTCATCTTTATCTCTCATAGAATTTCCCAATATTTGAAATCTCAATCAGTTTTAAATTCGTAACGTAAAATTATTTTATATATTCACTAAGCACTTCTTGATAGAACACCGGTAATAATCATAATCATCAGATAAGCCTGGATGGCAACACAGAAGCTTTCCATTTTATCGCTTGGTTAATTTGAATGTGAAACTAGAGAACAGAGGTTAAATCATGATATTAAGACTGGAGCTTCCTGTGAGGAGAGATATTTCTGAGTCTATTTTATGTGTGACATTATGTATTAGAACAGAGACCAGTTAACAGTAAAGTCTCGTGGTCAACAAATCAATGATAAAGCTGATAACCTAAGCCGGGGTATTTGAGACAGCATCGAAGGAGCTGTTGAATTCGATGTTTTTTAGATTCCTTCATTCAGTATCTTTTTTGGTATTTGGATGTTATCAGTCAATGTTTGTAAATGTTATCTTGTAAGCAAATTGATTTTCTTACCATACCGATGGATAGCATTTAGGTTTCAAATATGAGGAATGAGGATTGATTAACGAATGCTAAAATCATCTCTATCAACAAATAGTGCAGCTTCACAAGTATTAAATGTACAGGAATTCGATATTAAAGTCTGTACATAAACTTTAATTTTAGTAAAGAAGAGATTATAGTCTTGATGGAAACGAACCTATTCATTTATTTCTTTATAAATGGTCACACTAAATTAAAAAATAATGCAGGTATTTGAACCATGTACTGACCGAATTGATGTACATAACGTTATTCCTTACTAAAACTGCAATAAATCAATGTTGTCAGTGAATGCATAAATGTGCAATTATGATAAAACTACTTTGGTAAGATAGGTTTGAAAAAAGGGAAATACATGTATACAAAGATAGATATGAGGCATAATCTCGAAATATTTGCAATGTCAATTCCAAGGATGTGACTTAGTTAAACACCAACATCATTGATAACAGTTGATATGCCTGATAACAAAACAAAAGTGAAACAACCTGAAAGTGACAAGTTCAGATTTAAAATGTAGTTTTGTGTATCTTAATATACTACTGGTAACCCTTGTCGTTCTTAACATTTCAAACATATCAAGCATGTTCATGTTAAAACAAATCATGTTATAATTGAGGTAATGGAATATTGATTAATACATGGCAAACGAGCTATTTTGTTTAAGCTTGAAGATACAAATATGACTTGATTGGTTAAGATCTAATCTTTCTTTCTTTGTACAAAGGTTTGTTCTGCTTTTAGATACTAATTACATTGAAGCCTCGAAAAAGTATAATCTAATTATTGAAATAATAGCCTAAAGGTAAGACAGTGTAACATCACCCTGTTATGTGAAATTGACAAAATACATTTTAAACTTTTTGCTTTCACTTCATTACCTCAAGTTATCCGAGCTGATAAAATCAATTTCCATTTCCTATGGCAAAGTTATGTGTTGGTTATGTTGCATCGATATAATATTTGTGCATCGTTCTTTGATAGACCTGTATTTTTAACCCTTGTTGTGCCATGCAAATATGACCTATATTCTTTAGCATATAAATGGATACAGCGTTTTAATGTTGTACTATTTGTCCAGAGCTCGCACAATTTGAGAACAGGTTCAGTGAGCTACATGTACACTATAAAATTAATAAATGAAACTAAAAATAACTTGACAGTAACATCTGAATATGTTTATATTTGTTGACGATGCTGAAAAACATTCATATACGTTTTAAACTTTTGGGATCTGAAACGATCCAACTTTATAACACCTCCATCATCAGAGACTGCAAAACAAGAACAATTCCTTCACAAACTAAGGATGACAGACCTCACTTGTAACTGGTGACGTTTTGAAGTATTTGTATTTGTCATTCTACCATAAACGTGTGAAAAATCAGAGGGTGTATTATTTGGGTATGCAGTTGTCTTATATACACAACAAAATTTGTGGGTTTCATTTATGTAGGAAATATTCTACAAAAACATCAACATTTTTTTTAGTTTCCTGGGGAAAGGGAAGGAACTTAATCAAAATATGCAGATGCTAAATGACAAAATTCCAAACCGGTAATATCGAACAGTTCCAATTTCATGTCGACAATTGAAGTCCTATCATTGGCACATACTTTAATAAGTACCTGTAAGTACCGTTATTTTTAAATTCCCAATTCCGTGGAGATCGTTCATGACCATCATGACACAGCACACCTGATGCATTGCAAAGAATAAAGTTCAAGTTTAAATCAATATTATGGTAAATGGGGATAAACATGAAATGTTTGAAAATCAGTGAGACAATATGTGGTTGACAAAATTGCTGTTTTACTACTTTTCTTAGTATAAGGTTTTACAATTTCCTTTTTAGGAAGACAGTAATCAGACTGTCAGTGACAGGTTTAACCCTACAAAGGGGTCTTCCACTCTTAATGTATACTAAGGACGTTATTCGTTGGATTATGACGCAGACACGTGGTATTGAAACTCGGCAATCAACGGGAACTGTGCCACATTTTTCTCTAAGTACACGGTCTTTCATCCTAAAATCTATACTGTCAGTACTCTTAATCGTAATTTTATAATGAATTTGCATTACTTTGGGTTAATTGCAAAAAATTAAATAGGTAGACAACACACAGATATAAGCGTCTATTGCCTTTCAATCTGCTCTTAGACTGCCTTTACTGTTAGAGAAGAAGATGAAAATAGTTTTTAAGGGCATGGCGCCTGTGATGCTTGATTAGGGCCACAGAGCCACCAAAGCTTAAATGTATAATCCTCACTAGCCAAGGAGTCTGTACACAAAGTATCAGCTTTTCGGGCCTTACAGGCCAGATGAGCAAAAAAGTGGTTTTATAAATTGATTTTGTTCTCAAATTGAAATATTTCTGTTTGTTGCATACTTGTACTTCTACATTTTCAAACTTTTAGCCTGAATTATCTAATGCTGCTTTTGATATTTACTAGGTGAGATACGTCTAAGAATATTAATTAAACGTCTCGGTTGCTCAGATATAAACAGCTTAGCATTACCATTATTAAGAAGAGACTTCTTACAAGTATTCTTGTAATATCACATCTTATGAGAAATGCCCCCTTGTATTTCATTAAAACCTAACATTCAAATATATGAAAATTGATAGCGACTGGTTTTCAAATAACAATTTCAATGTAAATATGTACACCACCTAAATGTTATGTTTAGTACATTGCAAAGATTCTTTTCCACTATTAATTGTTGATTCCTTATTGTGTCAATCATAATGGCTTTCTATCCGGTTGAATGCCTGGATATTTATACACTGACGTGCCAACAAACTTGGTTGCAGTCTATGAAAGGATATAGACTAGATAGAAACAGTAGCAATAAAAAAACAGGCTTACATCACAGAATAACTTTGGCAGGATAATATTTCATAGTCTGCGATAATATTTCATAGTCTCTGATAATATTAAGTCTAGTCGGCGACATGACTCGTACTGTAAACTTGCAGCAGAGCAAAAACCCATTAATCATTGACTTGCATCTAAAGGTTTAAAAATAGTAAAATTGCAGAACTTTGAAAAGTCTACTGTTTGGAGAATATTGAAGAAATTTACTGACAGCGTTTGATCGAGTTTCCTGTCTACCTGATAAAATGACAATTTTATTTCTTTACGTCATGTTCAGAGTTCATTTCAGTAAGACAAATCAGAGACATCATGTTGGTACAGAAACACGACTGATAAGGAAGGGTATCAATAATTCGCATTCAATGCCCAGAAGGAGTCGAGGAAAAGTTACAAGGAGGCTTGATAAATATAAGAAAGTGTTATTCACTGATGAAACTCGAGTATTGGAGAAAGACCGACGAAAAGTGCAGAAAAGATCGAATGTCTGAACGTACTTGAACACGTCCCGTGGAAGCGAGTGTCATGTTTTCAGTGTATTTAAATTACAACGATGTGGGTGTATTGGTTGAAGTTGAGGGAATGAACCATGTATATTTCAGAAAATGACAATGCATGCGCCTGTTTACCATTCTCGGGAGACAACTGCCTGGAAAACAAGTAATAATACTCCCGGGATGGACTGGTCTGAAAAATCCCCGGATATCAATGTCATTAACAAAATTAATGTTCGCGGTGTGTAAATATTAGGCTTCAGAAAGATCGTGAAACTCTCACGACGATTTGATAGCCCCTGTTCAGCGGATTTGGTCAACCCTCCCGGAAGTCTTTCTTCGAAGTTTATATCAATCACTTAAGAAAAGAATAAGAAGTGTCATTATCCAGAAGGGTTACATTACCAAAAATAGTACTTTAGGTCAATTTATATATTGATTGTCAGCTAGTAGAACGTTGTTTTATGGAGCGCCTGTGATTCAACACCGTTTTCTTACGTCAGACGTGTGTTGCCATACTTTAAGCAAGTCACTGTAAACTCAAGGGCAGATGAAAATATTGTTAACTGTAGAAAAAGACCTTACTAAATTTATTTTCAAGAAGGTTATATTTGCTGATTACATCTTTTCCATCAGATTGCTATAGTCCATACATTTTCAGGTAAAGTTCAAAACTTTTTGTCCAAAAACTTCTTTAGACCTCAAATGTATTTTACCAGCCATGAAAAATTGAATTATTTTGCTCTTATGTATGCATTTTTAGCACTTTCTGACTACACATATTTCTATTGCAGACAGTCAACCTCGCAAAGCTCTGACGAAGTATTTCTTTCCTTTTCCCCTTAATGCTTAAGAGGTGTTGTACTAAAAAAAATCCCAAAACAAAAGCTTCAATTAAACGGGAATGATAATAAAAAATAAGAAAGATACTTTTGATCTGGCAGCTAAGATGAAAGCTAAGAAGAAAAAGGGACCAGCTATTTAGCAGGGTATCATAATTGCTGAATGGACATCTTTTAACAACTGAGTAATTGCCAGGAAATTCTCTTGTTAAATAATTATTTTGTCTGTTCAGAAAATGCCATGCTCAGTAATCGTGAGTTGTAAACAAGCTTCAAAGTGCAACTTCCCATTTTCTTTCTAACTGCATTATGGTGCCTTTTCATGAGAAAGTAGTATGAATATTTTCATCAACACATACTTACATTGTACACACGAAAACAATTTCAAAATATCCAAAGATCAACGGGTTAATGAGGCTTTTAATATGAAATAAAATGAATCCAATTATTAAAGAATCGTTTTCAGCATCCTTCAAAATTAGATTGATCTCGGTTAAATCCTTGGTCAAGCAAACCAACCGAGTCAACAAACAGAGACTCAATCGATCACGCAGATTAAGTATTTGAGAGAGAATTGAAGTGGGCAATTGAGTTCAGACTCTAATCAGCAAGAAGAATGCACTTTGAAATGTCCAAGACTTGGAGAGTCGGTGTGTTTGATTTCATCTAGCCGTTGCGATAGTTGGCAACATTTCACTCAAATACATGTATGTTTAGATATGAATTAAGTAGAAAAAGAAATGAACAAAAGGGAAATTGGTGAACTAGATAGTATCCGGAATTTTCAAAAACATTTAATCAAACCTTGCAAAAGCTTTCCAAATTGTGATATCAATCCAAGGGATATTGTTATTACTTTTGACATGTTGATACAATGCTAACCGTTCAAAGATCCCTTTATCGGATTAAGTGATTATGATGCTGTCAACAGAACTAACAATCTAAGAACTAGCCTTGGAAAAAGTGCTACTCTTAGTATATATTGTATAAATAACAAACATTATTCAAACATACTGTACAAAACACATTGAAATAACAAGTTTTGTTAATGAAAACAGACAAATCAAAATCAGAACATTAAGCTTAGTACACATTGATAAAAAATATTGTAAAAAATTTTAAAACATTAAAAACATTAAATTTTTCAATAAGGTTTAGAAATTTTTATCTTTCAAACAATGTACCGTAGATAACATCGCAATGTGTGATAGAGTAGCAAATATAGTCAAGATGGTTGTATTAATATGAGCTTCATGAACACTTTCCCTTTGTAAAACATTTACATTTGTTATGTTCTAAGTTGTACAAAACATGTCCGTTTTTGAACACAAACACATTACCTCGGACATGGACATCAGCTGCTGTCACGAAGCGCTCCTCAA
Organism: Steromphala cineraria; assembly: GCA_916613615.1. Lineage (NCBI taxonomy): Eukaryota > Metazoa > Mollusca > Gastropoda > Trochida > Trochidae > Steromphala > Steromphala cineraria. The sequence goes on from OU744726.1 coordinate 11,890,033, forward strand.
GGTATGTATGATTGTGCACTCAAACTTAAAATAACAACATAAAAAAAGTGGCACTCAATTGATTAAATTTATATTTAAAAACAAATGATTGGTCTGGTATGATGCTTCAATTCATTACAATGTGGTGTTTTTTTCTACTTTTGGTTAATCATCATTATCTGTTGTCATACTGTAAAAAAAGTACATGTATGATTTACGAAAGATTTACACGTTATTTGAAGAGTGAAAAAAATATTCCGTAATACCATTTTCTCTCTATATATATACTGGCCTAATATAGAAACGCATAAAAAATCTGATTTTCAAACTAAACTATTTTTAAGAATAACGTTAAAATTCAATATAGATGACATTGTTAAAAGAGTCTGTACAATACTTCATTGCATGCAAAGACTACATACCGACGGAGAAATGAACGTTACACTCAACGTTGCATTTTCTACTAGCCAGATTCTTCCGAGAGTGTCATGATATGGGCAGGCATCTCTGGAAATAGCAAAACAGATCTGGTGCGAGTACAAGGAATTTGACGTTTGTACGCTACCGTGATGATGTTCTTTAACATCACCTACTTCGAGCCATTAACGTCAGAAGAGAGATTTTAAGCAGGATGACGCTAGACCACACCATTGACTATCTTGCCAAGAACATCGCCAACGTGCTACCATGGCCATCTAAATTGACGGATTTCAACCCGATCAAGCATTTGAGGGTCAACCTTGATAGCCGGTTAGGAGGTCGACAGCCTCAAACGAAAATGCTTGAACACTCGAGTTTTGCATTGAAGGATGTTTTGGTTGGCATCACTAGGTACTGACTTTATCTCGAAGTGACGTCACAGCTGTATACATCAGCGTGAGCCAAAAGGACTGAATACGGTGGGGGAAATGTGGTCTTAACGTGTGAGAACTTTGGCAGTTGTAAATTATTAACCATCGTGTCATCTCAATTCATAAAACATATAAACATATATTGATTTTTCTGATATGCGTTTCTTTTTTTGGCAAGTATATACATCCAACATGTTTAATGCCTTTTTAAACATTATATGAAAAGAAAGGCGATTCCAAAACCAAGACAACGCCGAGATATCATCTGAAGCTAATGTAGAGATTTACTTAAGGATAATTCTAATTAAATATCTCGCTTAAGGCAAATAACGTTAGTAAGTCTACCAAGACTAACAGTTTCCATATATTAAAGGCTGACTAGTTCGCTTAAAGCCATTTCAACCAATTCACTCTACCTTTGTTCAATGCTAAAAGAAATTGTTACCCTAATGTCAAACATTAAAGACAAATATTATTGAAAAGACTCTGAGATTAGTTACAATGTGTACGATGAAGATTATCTGTCAAACATTAAAGACAAATATTATTGAAAATACCCTGAGATTAGTTACAATGTGTACGATGAAGATTATCTGTTCATACTTATTTGGTTCCTGTTATTCAGCATCATTTCCTTTTGACATCAAAGCTCATAGTCTGATAAAACCATTATAATTTAACTTTATTTCAGATCTCATTAAAATAATGTGAGTACAACTTTTCATTCAATTATTCAGCTCAGAATACATAATTTCAGAAAAATAATTTTTAGGAATTCATTCAAAGTTAAGTTTCATCTGTTTTTGTTATGTAAATACTACAGTTGCCCAGCTGTGTACCGTAAGTTTATTGTATTTTTTATATAAACTAATCGATTATGGTGTTACTTTTATGAATGTTTTTTATGAAAGTTTTATCTGTTTATGATTGAACTACTCGAGCTGGTCAGTTCTGTACATGTAACATATTAGTTACAATGTATACGATAAAATTACCAATACATAATTCTTATTGGGTTAAACCAAAGATGTCTTGCTAATGATTCAGGGTCATTTCTATTGACACCAAACTTGATAGTCTGATAAACTCATGACAATTAAAAAAAAATTTCATGTCATATCAAAGACATGTTAGTACAGCTTTTCATTCAGCGCTGGGTTGGGATGCATAATTTCAGGAAAAGATTTATTTGAAATTTCTAAAAACAAACAATGTTGTTGTTATTTTCATAGATGTGGAATTTATTCAAAGTAAAGTTTATCTTTTTTTGTAAGTTTATTGTAATTTCTAAAAGGAAACCCATTATGGTGTTACTTTTATGGATGTTAAATTTATTCTAAGTTCAGTTGTATGTGTTAATGATTGAAGTACTAGAGCTGGTCAATTTCGGACCTTACGTTTGTTCACTTTCCTTCTAAGTGCAAATGTCATGTAGGTTATTTGACGTCAATAAAATAACTCTATGCCAATAAAATAGCTCTATGTGCTGAAATAATAAGTGCAAGTAAAACAAATATGATACAAGGCAAAGATTACAAACTTATTTTCTTTTGAATATATTTCCTAATCAATTTCTAGGTTAAGTAAGATCTACAGACCCAATGACCATGTACCTATTTTCTCCAAGCTCTCTTAGAATGTATATAGTTCACAGATCCAAAAGATCCGATCAGTAAGAACTTGATAAAGCAAATTATCTGAGTACACGTGAAAGGCCACTTTCTCCATGTTTGACATATTAAGTATTTGAGACAGCATTGGAGTGGCCAATTGATAACAGACACTCTTCATCGGCAAGAATGTTCATTGAAACGCCCGGGACTCGGGAAGCCCGTGTGTTTGCATTGCACTGGCCTTCGTGAAAGTTGGCCACGTTTCTCTTAAGAAGTTCAGACAAGCTACCACCACAAGAGATAATCAAATGTGAATTGATTACCTGTCGATATTGCATTCAACAGATACTATATATGGGTTCCAAGCTGTAATCAGATGCAGCATATACGTGTAGGAATAGACACAAAATTATTCAAACAGTTCTGTGTTAAGGATGCCACGTTTTCATACAAAATAACTGTACTGAAATAAAACTTTGTTTGGTTCATCACTTTTGCTTAGAAACAAACAGAAAGTTGGATATGCTGAAATGGAAATAAACAAAAAAATGGTAAACATTAGAAATGCCTAAACCTAATGTTTACAGAAAGCATACAAGAAGGTTTAAGTTATGAATTACTTAACCTGGTGTCTATAGAAGGCTTATAGAACAAACAATGTCATATGTTGTTTAATGTGTATAATTGTTCCTTTATGGAAATAAATATCGGCATTACATTGAAGCTGGTTATTAAGTCTTCACGTGTTAGTTAATTCTTAAATAGAGAGTAGCGTATCAAATGATTAACGGTGTCCAACTGAGGGTTGGACACCATGCCAAGGCACATGCTCTTTTGTAGTCTGTTTTCACAAATGGCAAGCAGGTCCCTTTTGATTTGCCAGTATTGAGACTTGAAATCAGTCAATATTTACACTACAACCCACTCCTTTGATCTAGCAGACTTACAAACCTTCAAATCTTGTTAATATTACTTCTTCAATTTTGGAAGTGATCTTGGTTTTGGGGCATTAGGGCAAATAGAACTTCCTTGTATTTAACAGCTTTTATAGGAACGATGCCCTTTTGAACTAACTTGGCCTGAGAGATCCACTATATTTACACGCCAATGGCCTTTTCAGATTTTCCAATTTCCTCTGCAGGGTGTTTGCCAAGATGAACACCAATTTAGCATCTAAGTTAAAAATAGCCATTTAAGTATGTTAAAATGTTTACTTCTTTGCAATATTTGAAGGATGAAGAAACTATGAAGCACAAATGAGAAAGAGATTTTAATATAAATACAAGTTCGGTATAACCTCAAATAAGATAAGATATAATTTTTTTGGTATGTAGGATGATTCTTTGGTTTAGGTTCATGATATATGTAGGTACACAAAATAGAGCCATTGGCTCTTTAGCTCTTCAGGCTTCATATTCAATTATGTTGTAGAGTGTGGCTAATGTGTAGGAGCCACAAGGTCACCAATCCTGTAATTAAGTATATAGGCGATACGTTGCAATCAATTTTCTAGGTCTTATACTCCTGGGGAAGAAGATGAAAATAGGTTTTGAGGGTATGACCCCTTTGGCCCTTATTAGGGGCCACATGCCAACCAAAGCTATAATCTTTAATCTTCACTAATCAAGGAGTATGTATACAAAGTTTCAGCTTTCTAGGCCTTATGCTTTTTTACGGACGGACGGACGTCGGACACCATAATATGCCATAAGCCCATCGGGCCAAATGAGCTAATAAAAAAGGAAATAAAATTATGCTGAATTTTTCTCTTGATCATTTTATTTTGCGAATGATACATTCCTACTTATTTGCAGTGTGACTTTTGTGAATTGAACTGTAAGACAACGCAATGGCATTACCAGATCTATCATTCTTTCTTGAACTTTTGTTGTTTTGTTATCAAATGCTTCTGTGAACATATGTTTTGTAATTCATTTTTCGAATAACGATTGGTATCCACTTCATAACTAATGTTGAATTAAGGATCTGCGTAAAGATATTGATAAGAAATGTATAAGATTATAATTTATGATTACCCAAAACACAACCTTGCAATTATCAATCTATATCCGAAATAACAACATTACAAATATCAATCTATACTGACGAGCAAAAGAAAGTGTACAACATATTTATTTGAAAATAAAGCAATAATTACTAGTCCGATTGCAATAATTCTATTATCATCTAAAGGTACCACAACATGAAACCAACATAAGGTACTTAACCAGCTGAGAGTCAGGTATTCACGACAAAAGATTAGGGAGTGTCCAATGTCACATTACAGGCGCAAGGCAATTTCTAAAAATCCACTTTGAACATATTAAAATTGAAATCAACGTCGTATATGCCCTATATTTGCGTCAACCATGCTTCTGAAATAAAATGAAAGCCTCTTACGTTTGCAGTTATTATAAGAATAATCAACGAGGAATTACGGATTATCTGTCCTGAGTTAATTATTGTGATAAACTCCGAGCTTCAGCGAGGAGTTTGACACAATAATTCACGAGGGACAGATAATCCGTAATTCCGAGCATCGAGTTGGTTATTCTTTTTCTTACCCAAGATAATTTTGATGCGTTAAAACGGTAGAAAAAGAGAAACATTAAAAAACTACGCTCGGCCGGTAAAGTACAAATTGTATTCATACGCCGTTCATAAATTTGCTCACTACTTCAGGATGGGTGCCTCTTAGTAGTTCGCAACTCAAGATCTTATTTGAAATAGTTTATTATCAATCAATCTTTATTCAATACTTAAAGGCCACAGGCCTGTAGTACATTTGTTAAATACATTATTTACATACTTGTACAATGAATGGAATGTTAAATCATTAAAAACAAAAGTCATCATACCATATAATACCAGCATTTGTATAAACATGAATACAATTCATTTTAATCTAAATATTCATAATATTATGTCTATATAAAGAGGCATAGAATATACATAGAACCATTCTGAACAATATTACTATTTGAACTTGACAACAATGCAACGAATTTATTTATATTAGGATATCTGAAATAATATGCTTTCAAGTAATTTTCCCTAAGATGCAAATAAACAGGACAAACAAGTAAAAAATAGTTTATTATATTGATGTCACATTATATCAAAAAAATATTGTTTAATACTATAAAAAAGCGCTTTTATTTACCGCGCACAACCGAAAAGAAAAAGTAAGACGTCGTTAGCTTTCGTTACTTTTGACAAGCCTAGTGAGGAATGTATGATGTCACTGTTTGACGTCATGTTTAATGACGTCATAGAGCTATGACGTAACGACAGTTCCGCCAGCGACTCTCCCACCTAGCGGGGCCTTGAAGATTTAAACTTGTATTTACGGCAAAGAAAACATCAGAAGGTCTTGATTTCCCATTAAAAATGGTTTAGTAATGTGTGACTTTCGCAATTTAAGTATAAGATTTTTAATCTATATATCTGAACTGAAATAGAAGATCCATGCGAATCATGAATGAATGCAAAAAAGTTCCATCCACCAATCAAAATGCGTGTTATTTTTTAGAAAAACTGTAATTCCCATGACCATTATGCAAACTTTAATACCCGGCAAATCCTTGCCCGCTTGGGTAAGAATCTAAAGTATAGGTTGTTCAAGTTGTTGCATATTACTTGGCACCTAATGTCTTGCTCGGATTTGTCATACAAGAGCTTCTCAGATGTGCACCTTTGGAGACCAGACACGGGAGCATGCAAGCTTCGACAAAACACACATTCTGTTTTATTAAGATCTGTGGACTCTGATTGGGCAGCATCGATTACATCACTGCCGATGACGTCACTAATTCGAACCTTATAAGATAAGATAAGATAATCTTTATTATACCAAAAGGGAAATTTGTTTTGTATAAGTATATCAAGCAACCGGATATGCCTATTCTCTGCAAAACTAAGCGGCCTGTCACCAGTATGGCCAGTATGATGGCACCAGTAAAGAGATCGAGATCATTAGATCGACATGCAAGTGCATCTAAAGGTTTAAAGGGGCAGTAGCACGTTTTTTGACAATTTTTATTTTAAATTTTTCACTGATTATTGAACGTTAATGCTAAATGTATTAATTTGATAGTGTCAAAAATCTAGTTAGACAAACCAATCATACATAGCCAGAGAACAAATCATAAAGATTCACATAAAGTCCATTGGCCGCCATTTTTGTGTGAACACCTTTAATGAAATTTTTGTAAGAAAAGGAATCCCATGGCTGAACTTAACATTATATATTTGAGTTATTACTGCTTTTATTAAGTCTAAATACATTGTCTTTCAGTAAGAATCATTTATTTTCATTTTCCTGACATCACCTTATTTTCCTCCTAAAAACGTGCTACAGCCTCTTTAAGCAATAGTGGTGTTGGTGACCCCAATCAGGCTCATTCCCACTGCTCGTCTACCGGCAGCTGAATTAAATTTGGTCTTCATTCTGGTGTGTTTTTGTTCATTTTGCAACGAAGAAACATATGCATTGAACTGTATACAGTTGTTGCACCATTTACCGTTGTTGTTGCAATATTAATCATGAATCTCGTGAAAATTGAATTAAAGTCATTATTTCCAATAATTCATGCCTTTACGTGCCACAACGATAGCGTTTTTTTAATGATTTTTTATATTCGTTTCAAAGTCATTTACTGACAAAGTAAAAAATACGAATGTATACTTTCTCTTGCTCGTCAGTATATGTCCTTTGCATGAACACATAAGTATTGCTTTGTCATCTATACTAAAAGAATCATGTTTTGTAAAACAATTATGGTATCTGTTTTTCTTTGTAAAATGGGGTTCATGATCAGGGCAAGTTGTAACCTGATCAATGTCATCAAAGAATCGTAGATGCCATATGAAACTAATTAGTTATTCTATCGTTACGATATGTAGATATTCGAGTTTCTCAAATGATGTGGGTAAATTAATATGATAGATATAGCATTACTTATTACAAAGTGCGTAGATGGCAGCCTGTACTGCGACTCTAACATATATAACGTCCCTCTCGTTTGAACACACAATGATAACTATTATGATGATTATACAAGTTGAAGTTGAAATGATTCCTTGTGACGAGGAATAGAATATCATAGATATTAACTCAAACGCGGAGAGAACTTGCTCAATTAAATGTTTCATTAGCTCATCTGGCCTGTAAGGCCCGATGGGCTTATGGCATGGCATGGTGTCCGGCGTCCGTCCGTCCGTCCATCCGTCCGTCCGTCCGTCCATCCGTCCGTCCGTCCGTCCGTAAACTGTGTGGAATTTCGACTTCTTCTCCAGAACCATAAGGCCTAGAAAGCTTAAACTTTGTGTACAGACTCCATGGCTAGTGAGGATTATAAATTGTAGCTTTGTTGGCCCTGGGACCCCTTATAAGGGTCACGGGCCACGCCCTAAAAACCTATTTTCATCTTCTTCTCCAGAAGCATAAGGCCTAGAAAGCTGAAACTTTGTGTACAGACTCCTTGGCTAGTGAGGATTATAAATTATAGCTTTGGTGGCCCTGTGACCCCTTATAAGGGCCACAGGGGCCACGCCCTAAAAACCTATTTTCATCTTCTTCTCCAGAAGCATAAGGCCTAGAAAGCTGAAACCTTGTGTACAGATTCCTTGACTAGTGAGGATTATAAATTGTAGCTTTGGTGGCCCTGTGGCCCCTAATAAGGGCCACAGGGGCCAAGCCCTTAAAAGCTATTTTCATCTTCTTCTCCAGAACCATAAGGCCTAGAAAGCTGAAACTTTGTGTACAGACTCCTTGACTAGTGAAGATTATAAATTTTAGCTTTGGTGACCCTGTGGCCCCTAATAAGGGCCACAGGGGCCACGCCCTAAAAACCTATTTTCATCTTCTTCTCCAGAAGCATAAGGCCTAGAAAGCTGAAACCTTGTGTACAGATTCCTTGACTAGTGAGGATTATATATTGTAGGTTTGGTGGCCCTGTGGCCCCTAATAAGGGCCACAGGGGCCAAGCCCTTAAAAGCTATTTTCATCTTCTTCTCCAGAACCATAAGGCCTAGAAAGCTGAAACCTTGTGTACAGATTCCTTGACTAGTGAGGATTATAAATTGTAGCTTTGGTGGCCCTGTGGCCCCTAATAAGGGCCACGGGACACACCCTTAAAAGCTATTTTCATCTTCTTCTCCAGAACCATAAGGCCTAGAAAGCTGAAACTTTGTGTACAGACTCCTTGGCTAGTGAGGATTATAAATTGTAGCTTTGTTGGCCCTGTGACACCTAATACGGGCCACGGGACACACCCTAAAAACCTATTTTCATCTTCTTCTCCAGAAGTATAAGGCCTAGAAAGCTGAAACTTTGTGTACAGACTCCTTGACTAGTGAAGATTATAAATTGTAGCTTTGGTGACCCTGTGGCCCCTAATAAGGGCCACAGGGGCCACGCCCTAAAAACCTATTTTCATCTTCTTCTCCAGAAGCATAAGGCCTAGAAAGCTGAAACCTTGTGTACAGATTCCTTGACTAGTGAGGATTATATATTGTAGCTTTGGTGGCCCTGTGGCCCCTAATAAGGGCCACAGGGGCCAAGCCCTTAAAAGCTATTTTCATCTTCTTCTTCAGAACCATAAGGCCTAGAAAGCTGAAACTTCGTGTACAGACTCCTTGGCTAGTGAGGATTATACATTGTAGCTTTGGTGGCCCTGTGACCCCTTATAAGGGCCACAGGGGCCACGCCCTAAAAACCTATTTTCATCTTCTTCTCCAGAAGCATGAGGCCTAGAAAGCTTAAACTTTGTTTAGAGACTCCTTGATTAGTGAGGATTATAAATTGTAGCTTTGGTGGCCCTGTGACACCTAATAAGGGCCACGGGACACACCCTAAAAAACTATTTTCATCTTCTTCTCCAGAAGTAAAAGGCCTAGAAAGCTGAAACTTTGTGTACAGACCCCTTGACTAGTGATGATTATGAATTGTAGCTTTGGTGACCCTGTTGCCTCTAATAAAGGCAACAGGAACGTCCTTCAAATCTATTTTCATCTTCTTCATTAGAAGTAAAGGCCTAGAAAACTGAAACTTGTCGCCTATATTATATACTGAATTTTATGAATGGTGACCCTGTGGCCTCTACAAAGGGGGAATCACATTGACCACACTCTACAGCATAATTGATGATGAAGCCTGATGAGCTACAGAGCCAATGGCTCTACTTGTTTTAAAACTGATCGGAGGAAGGCCTCTTGAAGGAATGTCAATCCTGGTAAAGTTGATATATTTGACATTTTATTCCTCGGAACATGGCATATCATATAAGACTGTTCAAATCTGAAACGCCTTTCAGATAAATATTTACTGCAAAAGATATATTCAAATTGTTAGAGCGTATCTACATGTTGAAAGCATTCAGTGTCTTCTTTGATATCGGCCTAAGGGATGTTGATTCAATAAAGTTCACTTAACCCTGATTCGGTTAACGAACAAACACTCTCTAAGCTTTAATGTAGCCACCAACATTTGCATTGATCCTAGTTAATCACATTTGTCGACCCCTTTTAAATGAGCTTCAGAACCGAGGAACCGTTCGCAAACAAGATATATTCCTTCCTCTTGCATTGTCTTATAGACACCAATAGCATAATTTTCATAGCATTATATTTGAATCAATTGTCAGAATGCCAGCGGATTCTGACAATTCACTTATCTGTTTAAAATCAACATTATATATGAATCCTGCTTCACTGCTACACTTTCGGATGTTCAACACCCTTTCATTGCAATATTGAGTCCTCGGTGACCTAGCAGGTTTATCTTGTTGTTTTCAAATTTCCTTGTTCACTGTTGTATTTCAGCTTAAAATCCTCTGTCAAGTGTCCATTAATACATCACCTACATAGGCAGAGATCTGAAGAAATCCCCTGCTGTTGCGGTTTTTCACAAACCTTACGTCTTTGTGTATAGAGGTATTATATTATAAACCTTCTATCAAAATATCTATGGTGCCAGGATTTAATGATCAGTGGTCGCTACTACCATACCTTATGTACATATACTACCGTCATATATCGTTGGCAACACATAATCAAACCATATGATTGTATGATTTGAGTGATGAATGTCATACTGCGGTTAGTCATAAATAGCTGGATTATATGCTCTCGGATTTGCAGTATTATGTGAATTTTATTAATTGTTTCGTGAAAAGTGCCATGATCCTCATGGTTGCTTGAAAATCAAATCAATGGGATCGTATTATGCTGGTCGACAAATGCTTAGAATCATTGAATCGTCTATATATTGTATATCTGTTGGGATTACTTCTTAAGGCATTCCTTTTATTAATCTCTTTAATACAACACTAGATCTCTGGTAATAAATGACATAGATGTTACATTCTAATATATGCATAACCAGGCCATATTTCTTTTGGAGACAGTCAAATTAATTAGTCAGCTAAATAGGTTAAGAGATCAAAATGGGTGGCTTTGAAAAATCACAGTGTCCATTAAGGTCCATTTTCCAATTTGACAGAGATGGAAACAAGATTAGGAAACATCAGTGCACTTTCTGTATTTGATTGAGTCCAAAATTCCGGTACAATGTGATGTTTCTAGTCAGAAATGTCATTACAAGATGATCGATGGCGTTGCTCAAAATATTTTAACTTGAAAGATTAAAACTGGTTTTTGGCTATATAACTGACCACCTCTGAATATGTAGTTATTTCATGTAGTTGTACAAGATTTGGAAGTAATTGTATTACGATTATGCTAACAAAAACTTAGGGTGTCTCAGCAGGTATATTCAGTTTTAGATATTAAGCCACTTATTTTGCAATTGATTTCATGAACAAAAACAGAAATCCATGCCTATGTTCCTTGTATCCAATAAATGTAATTTCTGAATGAAAATCTTCACTGAAATACTTGAATCATGCTAACATTTCATAGTCTTATCAGGTCTAGTAGAAATACTGACAGAAAAATCAGCGGGAAGAGCAATCTTCCCTTGCTACTGTTCTAATCATATGTGCTGCCGTTTTGACTAATGCTTGTATAAGGCAGCGGTTTCTAGGTCACGCCTGAGGGGGCGTGGCTAAATGCTGTGTGCGGAGGGGTCCATTGTACTACATATTTTTGAAATGCAACGTTAACCCTGAATCATAGAGGGTGAACTTTTATGTAATCCACAATTATTCTTAATATTTCTTCATGTGTACTGAGGATTTGTCATTCTGCCATTACAATATTAGCTCAAGTAGAAACCTTTGGATTTCTGTCGTAATAAAGCCCAGTTTGCAGGGTAGAAAGGGAGAAGCCTAATCAGATGCAATCACTTTAAGTTGTGCAATCAGTTAATCTGCAAAAGAATACTAATTTGAAATCTTGTTTGGGAAAACTAGAATTTTTCGGACAATCCATGCGAGAATTGTTTGAGTTAACTGCTTTTGTAGTGAGAGAATGAAGCTTTGTGAAGTACTGTTGAGTTAAGTGCCAGCCGCGATACAGCATAACAGAACGTAGACGTCGAAGAGGAAACTATTTAACTACATAAAGACTACCGTATTTCCTCGAATAGACGCCTGGTCTCGATTAGAGGCTGGGGGTATGGCTGTTTTAAGTTAACACACACAGAGAATAGACGCCCGGTCTCGAATAGACGCCGGCTGATAAGTTGATAAATGCTCGCGTAGATAATTTGCCATAATGACTCCTTTTTTGAGGTTGTGACCTTGGCGAGTTTTTATACTAAAAATAAATAGACGCCGGCTTGGATTAAATACCGGGTCTCGAACACATGCCGGGGGTAAAGGGGGTCTGAAAAAATACACGGCGGGGGCGTATATTCGAGGAAAAACGGTATGTTAGCACTTGAAATTCGAAATTGAAATTGAACTCTTTAAAAGTAATTCCATGGTCCTTGTCATTGTCATCCATCACAATATAGATGTTGTGCATTGAGATGAATGCATTGACAGTTTTGAATTAACACGGGAGGATGAAAGAACCATTACTATATAATGAAACAGCTATTGGTTAATATCTAACAAATCATCTTATGCGTTATGAGAGTTTTAATGTAAGTTGTGTCTGTATAGATAATAATAATGTAATAATGATGACGTTTTTAGATTAAAACCAAAACACCTCAGAAAGAAGATACAGTCAATTTTCTTCAATGTTTGAAAGATAACTTGACCTCCTTACCCTCTCTGAGTCTTCAAACGAAACTATCTACGAAACTAAAAGAAAATTAAATTTGGTGATTCATTTTTACAAAATAAATCCACAATTGGCAAAAAATAAATAATTTTGAATAAAATGCCGGTAATAAAAAAAGTATCCCGTCTCAGCTGTTGAAGAAATAAAATAAATCATGTGGGATAGTGTTCAAATTGCCATTGGTATTCGATAAATATAAATAAAAGGAGTAACATGGTTCTGGAAGAGCTATATGCGCTAAAACTGCATTACCCATTTCATCAATTCATTTTGAAACAATTAACTAGTTATTTGCATGCAGAATACCCCAGTACCTACAACATTGTATGTAAGTACTAGCTTTTGAAAGATAATTAATAAAGTCATGGTTTATTGTATACATTATCCTTTTACTAAATTGATTACACAACTTTAATACATTACCCACATCATTACCATTTATCAAAATCGACAGGTAAAAAGCAACAATTTAAACCCATAACTGGGCGTGATGAATTTGAATCAGGAGATGATTTATCTGAATATGACAGCTCAAATTGAGTTATTGTCTGGTTAGAGGAAGTAACTAACTTCATTCGTCAATACAGATTAAGCTGCAATGAAATCTTCACGTATAACAATGCTCGGACAGGTTTTGCTGTTTCTTTTTTCTTTTTTTGCTATAAGTGTACAAGTCTGTGAAAGAAAATAACTTGTTAATTTGTCTTCAATAATTGCACATTCGTACGTACAGAATATGATTATGATATTATCAAATTAAAATTTCTGACATTAGATTCATTCTTTCAAATGAACATATTGAACACATATGCGTTACTTCAATGCAAGTCCTATGTCATATGTATAATAGTAAATTAAAGTATATGTTTATAATGAGAAAAGTCCTTACACACACACAAAACAATATGGAGGTGAAGGTAAGGGGACTTCCCGTGTAACTGTTTTCTGAAGATGTTAACAAATAAAAACGTAAATTGGTTCAAGATATGTCATCATTTGAATTGGATTTGTAAATCATTTTCAGATTGCCGAAAAATCAGATTGCAATAAATAAAACGATGTACTGGGCCTCTTTTGAGAAGAAGAGTTTTAGATATCATAGTGTCATCCATGAATTGAAAGTTATGTAAAAGGTATGTTTTTGTTTCAGGTAGTTATTATCAACCAATTGTAATGACACTATAATCAATGGACTGTACTGTGTATGTTTCGACTTTCAGACAGTTGAACTTATTGTCTCCTGCAATATATTGCTATACAAGCGCTGATTGTAGTACAAAAAGGTGATATTTCATCTTATGTAGTGTTCAAATAACGCACTCATTTAAGTACTGTGCTTTAAATGACCTTTTTGTAGTGTGATATTTGATAAAGATCACTTTTCCGCATTATATTAGATGGTTAATTTCAAGAATTCATTCCATGCTTATGTGTTACATTTGCCATATGCCTGCTAGGAAAACTAATATGCTTCTAGTGAATGCTCACAGTATACAATGTATGGTAAGGTTGTAATTCAAACAATGTATTGACCTCTGGATCATGCATTTATGTAAGACAAATGAAATAAATAAATATTGAAAATTAATAAAAATGATAACATTTGTATAGGCAGCGGAGAATACCTTCTTTCCATAAAGAAATTTATATAATTTAAATGACAAACCAAAGCGAAACCTTTTTAACAGACAACAACTGCAATTGAAGTAAATAAGTCAAGTCATATTTTAAAAAAATGATCGATAAGTAGTAATCTAGTATTTACTATTTACAAAATACAAAAAATGAATTATACAACAGTATTTCAGAAAAAAAAACACTAAATGAATTCTGAAGAGAACAATTTGAATCTCAGAGTCTTCCCGATGCATTTCCATTACAACCAGCATAGTAGAACTACATATACGTTTTGAAACCGATTAAATGCGAGATTTCATTGTAAGAGTAAAGGACTTTTGTATAGTTAATTAAGATAATGGGATGTAAAACTGTAAAATGACCAACATATAAATATAAAAGTGCGTTGAAAATAGATGACTTCAATGTGCCATGAACACTCGCTCGCAACGGTAGATTTTTTAGGAATATTGCATGGTCTTTATTTGTTATTCATTTGCTATTGAAACCACACGATCTCTTATTTTTCTTTCTATTGAAATTCTACAATCTTTAACGAGTCACTCGAAACAATGAATCGTTCATCTGTAGTTTGGGAGTCATAGATTAATCAATGATCAATCATAATCAATTCAACAATGTCAAAAGCAGTCAATCCTGAGAATGACAACTGCTTTCATTCAAAATAATGATGGAACATTTTAAGACGAATAAAAATCAACAATCATTTATTTTCCATAGGGAATTTAAATCAAATTTATACACAAAGAGTTTTATTAAGCATCCCTTATTTCGTAAAATGAAATTGGGAGCTTTTGGAATATTTTGATTAACTTGACGTATTGGCCACTCCAGATACAGCTATTGCTTTTTATTTACTATTCATTTATTAAATATTCACCATTATTAATTAACTATCAATGATATGGCACTAATACAATCTAAACGGCCTACACTATACGATTCGGCAACTGGGCCAATACAGGTAAGCTGGGCCAATACGGGCCAAACTGGGCCAATACGAGCAGACTGGGCCAATATGACTCTGAGCATGCGCATATACACAAATGGCGCAAGTCCGAAGCTATAGGGGATTCTTAATATTGCCTCATGAATATTCAATAGGCACGGAAAAGGGAGCGCGCGTAATCGAAAACGAGGCTAAGGCCGCTTCTACACCCGGAAGTAACATTCAATAGCATTGACATGTCGGTAGCTTTCCCTAAAAACGCTTCGTTTTGGAAAATAATGAGCTATTTACAATGCCAAAAGTTCAGAAACGATGCAGTAATTAAATATCTTCAGGTAACACAGCCGATAATAGTATTTTACTCGCTGGGCGAGTTTTCTTGATTGATTCACAGGGCTGTTTACACATTGTGTGCACCGTCAATTTGATTCCGATGTTGCTAATTAATTTTATACGCTTTACAAACTAACTAAACTTTACACATATCCCTTATTTCAAGAATATTTCAATTATAATCTATATACATATTTCATTTGGGTAAGAAAAACAATAATAAGGTCTCCTCTAGTCTTCGATGTCTTCGAGTTACTTTCAGGTCATCGAGTGCAGGCCTTATGTAAACAAACTGCATCTACTTAATTAATTCTTATACAATAAATTTTTTAGTCATATCAGACTAAAATAATACGTTTGAAAATTTTCATAATTAATATCTTAACGTTTTCTATGTTTCTGATAACGCCCACATCAAGAATATTCTTATCTTAAAACTATTATTATTGCAGATAAATAATATTTTACATAAATAATAAGTGATACTGAGTCTACTCCTGCATATCTACAGTACATAGAATCATTTTTAGAAAATTAATGTACATATAGAACTTATTCTTCTCAGTTCTTTTATTGAGAAAAGTTGAATTTAAAATAATCTCAGTGAGATATTTTTGTAGTTGCAAATTTAAGTTTGTAAAATTTATTAAGAAAAATTGTTTAATAAATGTTAGGTTTATCATATGAGAGCAACAGTATAATGAGGGAGATCCTTACAAATTATTAGGAATATTATATTGAAAAAAAACCCACACAATTGTAGCAGCCTTTAAATAAGAAAAAAATATTGATAATAATTCTGATGGCATAAAGCTTGTTTTCAGCATTAGAACTGACAAATAATTGTGGCCTAGGAACATATTTCAATCAATGCTACAAACAAATCTAAATGGTAAATTTAGAATACTGATAATTAAAAAATGTTAAATTTGGCCTGTGTTTTTAAACTATTTGTTTAGTTTTGTTGATACTTATATTGTTAAATTATTTTCTTTTCCTTGACACAGAACTAGCAATATGTTCAGAGTATATTAATCATATATATATTTGTTTATAGAGCTTATTCAAATCTCTGTTCTTGGGTTGTAGAAATATTCAAGAAAATCACTAGAACTGATCTAAGACCACTGTGAAATCATGTTACATGAATTATAAAAATTGTAGTATATATATTAGAAGCAACTGCATGTACTTTATTAGATAAATGAGGGATATCTTTACATTTGGAAAATGGATATTAAAAAATGAATTTTACAAAAGGAACAATTATTTAGGTTTAACAAAGTGCAATCAATTATTTTTGTGACATAAATCTTCACCAAAAGAGATTATAGAAACTGTCAATTTATTTTGAAGGTCTGAATACTTACTTCAAATTGTATTATTTATACCTAGCTAAAGGGCTGTTTTTTATAATGCTGAAATTCATGAATAACATTTTTATGTTCAAGCAATTTTGTTAGTATTTCATATTGTTTCAATTATTTATCTTCAGTGCCTAGAATAAATCACACAATTCAAGTAAAGCATTAACCAAACAAAGATCTACATTGCCATAAGTCCTACCAGAACTCCTTTTAAACTAATCAAATATTCATTGAAATATTATTGAATGTCATATCAATTTTAACAAGAGAATATGTTTACAGTTAAATAATAAGATATAACAATTTCCTTCATTTTAATCAAATTGCAATTTTCAAATGCTCCATATCAAAGCAAAATAACATTCTTAATGTTTAATATGATTATTAATATATACATGCATTTCCCTCCCAGACCAAGTTTGTCTACTGTTTATTTGTAACTTGTATGGCCTTACATATTGGTGAAACTTAATAGAGTATTGAAACATCAATATGTAATTCAATGTGCCAACAATTCAAATTATTAGCCCACAATAATAATATTTATTGTCTTAAGACCATGTATGTGTGCTGATATCTATTAACATATCAATGAAAGGCTTATTTATTATCATCACAATATCAATAATTCTCCAATTCATATTTGAATCATGATGAATAGTTTTTGTTTTAAAATATTCTGTTTAACAAGCTTCTTACTTTTCAATATAATTATGATGTGTCTTTTTGACGGTTTTGCAGCACAGCCAACATTGTAAATCACAATAAACATTTGTAAACATCCCCAAGGCTCTCATAAGTTGGGCAGTTACGGCAGTTTGTTCAAAATGTTGGCAGTGGAGATCGAGATAATAAACAAAAATTACATTTTGTCGAATGATTATCATAAATTTGCAATGAGGTATATAGCAATCAAAAAAACTATGATCTTGTTTGCAAAATTTGCAAAACTCGTCGGTCTTTTGAATTTGCCACGAATTTAACTATCCAAAACGAAGGTTCGTTATGGATTTACATGGAATGATTACCTCCATTGGGGCGATTTTATTGTCATACAACAGGTTTACGTCACTGGTGTAGCTGGAAAACGATTCTATCATACAGGCACAATCATTTCTAGCCGATAGAAACCAGAGGATCGCACCAACAACACGTAGCCATTACGCGAACCAGGAAGTAAGAAGCGGCCTTAGCCTCGTTTTGGATTTGAGAAGGTCATAGGTCGTATGCATGCATAAATATTGAGAATCCCCTATCGCTTCAAAACTTTCAACATATATTACAGTTCACCAATCTCTTTTATAATTTTGATTTCGATGAAAATGAACTCTCTAATGTTGTACAAGTAAATCACAAAGAAGTTAATTAATAAAAATGTCATTAAACAAGTTTTTCCATATTGGCCCAGTTACAGGTCCTCGGTCCGCTGTATTGGCCCTTGGCTTCGCCTCGGGCCAATACAGCAGACCTCGGACCTGTAACTAGACCAATACGGAAAAACATGATTAATAACATTATATTACAAGAGAATAATATTTATCACATTGCAGCCAACAATATAAGGTCACTTGGATTATGACTCAAAATGCCCAAGCCGTGAAACGTAAGTCAAGTGGAGTTTTTATTTCTATAGTGCTAGATTATCAAAACTCCCGAATTGTTTGCCTGAAAATGTGTATTGCTTATAATTAGAACCGCTTTTCTGTTAGAAAAAAATTAGGGGGGGGGGGGGGGGGGGGGGGTTGGTGTTTAATAAGGTTCTTTGTGTATACATATTCCTTATGACCACACCATTATATCTAGTGTCGAACAAAAGTAAGTATTTCTAAAGAACAGCAAATCGTATCAGTAATGTTTTACTTCCTTGCATATCACAAAAACTAGTACCACCGCCAATGGACTCTGACAGCCTCGTAAACGTTGGTATATACAAGATCAACTAAAGTAAGACTAGTTTATCACTGGTCAGACAGTACCATTATCACTGATGAAGCTGCGTAATCTAGGAGGAATACTTGACATTCTTACAGACGTCATATACAAGTTCAGGTAAATAAGGATGAGACGTATCGACTGGAAGGAGACAGGACAGCAATCGACGTGACTATTACCAAGGAAGTTCTAGTCCCGCCTCACTGACATTTATGTCTTGATAGTATATAACATCTCTGATGGTTCGGTTTCTTAAGTGGGATTTTTTAAATGTCCTTTTGTTCCTAAACTATGGGAGAGAATAGTATCGTATAACAACAACACTATAGTTATAGGATAAATATACTGCTTCTCGCTTTTTAAATACCCTACATTGATGTGAATCAGAAAACTATAAATAGACATCAAAATGAAACTGTCAAGATTTTCAACACTTCAACAAAGCTCCAGCAATAGCCAGGAATCTATTTAACGAAATTTAACGTACCACTGCTGGTTGGTTATTCATGGCTACGTTTAGAATGAAAGATTTCAGCCCCTGACATTTCACTTATGGAAAGAAAGATCAGTCTCAATTGTCTCTCTTTGTGAGATAAGCATTATAATGTGCAACTTCGGATTAGTTTCATTCTTGATTAGTGATTAGGCCCTTACCTAGGGTGATCCAAATTGCTAGCCAGGGAATACATGTCAAGATTGCTTCACATCTCATGAGAATCCTTAGAAAGAAAGGTTAACAATGAATTGTCTGGCCGTCTTCTTGACTTTTTCTAGATAGAACTCATTTATCTGATGTCTGGTTGGAAATAACCTTGATCAAGAATGAAACAAAAGTCAAGTAAATCTACAAATATTAAACACTGCACCATATTCATAAATTTTTGAGGACACGACTAAACATATTTTGTGAGACTATTCCAGAAGCCTATCTAATACACGCTCAAATATTAAGCAAATGGATCTTATCTTTCCTTGAAACTTTGTCATTGTG
This sequence comes from Steromphala cineraria, assembly GCA_916613615.1. Classification (NCBI taxonomy): domain Eukaryota; kingdom Metazoa; phylum Mollusca; class Gastropoda; order Trochida; family Trochidae; genus Steromphala; species Steromphala cineraria. Next base: position 11,909,880 of record OU744726.1, read on the forward strand.
TTTGCTTTAGCAACAATATAAATAATGATCTCAATAAACATTAAGGTTAATTTTCTGTTTCGAATTTTCACATTAAAAAGTTTTAAAATAAGACGATAAATGTTGATAATCTCGTATTAACTCTAAACCATGTTTTCTACATTACCGAACACAGTTTCAAAATAACATTTAAACATTTAAGTATGTGTTAAAACAAAACAAGACAAGAAGAATATAACGAAAATTGAACGGACACAATAAACAGATTTCACATTAGAGTGCAATAAGTTGCTATTGGAACAGGAGCAATTTGCATTTAGATAACGTTCGAAATGTTTTATGAACTTTAACATTTTTGTCTGATTACCCTTTTTTTAAATTAAAGTGTTGTTTATCAGATCGGACTTCAACACTGATCTCTCGCATGGTTTGTTTTCCGTCAGTGTATCTCAATAACAAGGGTTGGAATCTCGAATTTGACCTAATTTAGAAAACAAAGCACATTAAATCTAGATTCGTACACTCATACAATGTATATTGCTTTCAAATGTTAATAAATTGTTTTGAGTGAAATTATTGAGAAAATAAAGATAAAGTTTTGAGATAATGTAAACCTGTTACATAGAAAACACTTCTATATAACAAATATTTCTGCTTTCCTATACCAACCTGTATGGATATAAGCCGAATTTATGGGTTTCTGGCATGTTGTTAAAGCTTCACAGTTTGCGCTTCGAGTCGTTTGTAATCCTGAAGCAATTGCAAAGACGTCGACTTTTTGTCATGAACGGTTTTAATCACCGAGTCTTTGATATAATTCAATCTTAAAAATGATGACTATTTAACAGTGTTGCGTATTGTACTATTCAACATCCTTAAAGTGACACAGAGTATCTTTCTTTAAATTTTATTTGGTTTTGATAAGCTCCAAAATATCTAACATGCTGATTGAAGTTCATATCTCATCACTGGACACATATATCCATTTATGCATAATATCTCTAATATGCTTGATTTTATAAAAAAAAATCAAGAAAACATCTCAAATACGTTTAATATTTGAAATTATGCATCAAATTGATCTACCTAATAAACACTATCGAATCGAATATATCTTCCTGTCAGCTTATGACAAGGTTTCAAAATTACGTTTGGCGAATTTGCGCGCGCCACTCGAGCCACATTGTCTAGTTTTCAATCAAAATCCCGTCTTCGAATGGCCATATTTTCGCTCTAATGTACTGATTGACCTTTAACTTGTTATTTTCAGAAACAATTAGTGGTTCCCGGTTTTAATAACATCGATTTCAAAATTTGACATATGTGATCCTATCAACATACTCTGTGTCTCTTTAATCCAACAGGGGTTGGATCAAAAACTGGTTCTACCTCTGTTGGGAGAGAATGTGACATACAACATCCACTCTCCGAAAGATATAATTGCTATTGTATTTTAAAGTCAATCAACAGTCAGATAAACTCTTACTTCTGATAAGATAAACCCTTCTTGTTGGTCTGAATGATATATTTGATGTAAATCATGCAATGCTGGAAGTGAAAACTTGGAAGTGGTGTCAATGAACGTTTTTGTTTCCGTATTTGTGAGTCAATCAGGTTTGATAAAATCTGAATGAACAAGGACGATAAATACATTGCATGGGGTTATGAATGGTTAACCACATTGAAAGACAGTTTTATGGCAATTCATTTCATTAACTTAATAAGAATAGACAATTCAATGGAGTAGATGAAGTCTTTGATCTTCTATTTTGTTTACTTGTAGGTCTATACCTTGGTAGAATGAAAACATATCAACATGAAATAATACATGTTTCATTCTTCGTTGGCAATATTCACTGAATCAACCAAATTACAATCTAATTCTTTGCACATACAAGTCATTTTAATATTTAGTGATTAAGAAAACATTGAACCGTTTAAATGGAGAATAGACCCCCCTTCGGTTCAGAGCATCCGCCGGACATTATGTTCTAAGAGAAAAATGTTGGTTTTCAAAAGTGAGACGTCAAAAAAAATTTGATGTAAGGGTAAATCAGCCATTCGAACCTCTTTGACAAAAAGTTTATGTGAAGTAACACTGATGATAAACCTCATATTCTTGGGAAGTTTTGGGTCGGAGGGAGGAGGTTGGTGTTAACTACAGTAAACATTGGATATAAAGCCCCTGGTTATAATGTCAAATTTGAAGTAATGCCATGTTTTTGCCAAAACGGATTTCCTGCCCTTATTTCACCGGTTAAAATTCCAAACTGTAAATAGTGTCATTTGCCAATGCTTTCTGGAACAAAAGTAAGTAAGACTATAATGCCAATGAAGACACACCGTTTATGATATTTTTCAACTAATTTAGGTTAATTGGCATTGCTAAAATCAGTTGACACTGGGTGCATATGCAGGAATACTTTGATTAGTGGTTAATAGGCAATAAATACCTGAGTGACATTCTATTTGCCTCAAACTGATCGACAGAATTAATCACTTCTTTAAGTAGTGGCTCTTTTCCCAACATGTTTCTAAATGCCTTACCTGGGTGTAATGGCAACCTGGATATAGCGTCATTTTTTCTCTTGGACAAATGATAGCATTTTAACCAGGTTTTACTGTTTCTACCGACTCCTGCTATTTTGAATACAACAATAACAACTCTTCGTCTGAATATTATTAATCAATGCAAGGCCAGTCTGCTGTTACAGTCCTACATGTCCTAATTGACTTTGATATTCGTTGTTTTCACTGTGCACACGCATTGTCTCCTTGCATCTGTCTTTCAAATTGTATACGGTTCGATGACTCGAGAAGCAACCTTGAATTTACTTGAGTGCTATAGTGTGCTTGTGACATTTCTGCCTAGACAAGAGCCAGCGACAATTTCACGAATGATAATAGTTAAATTTACAATCAGACGACTTTCCTGATGCGTAATTTCCTGTCCTTGCATAAAAAGGACCTCAATTTGATCATATTAATGCACCTGTTACATTGACAATCTAATCTAAATATATTATTGTGCTTCAATTCAATTTGAAATAGTTTCTCCGTTTAAAGGCATTGCAGGTAAACTATGTAAGATGAAGTTATGGAAATTGAAAAGGAAAGAAAACAATTAGATAATGTATATTTCACACCTTTTGTGCCCGTACACTGATGAATTCAGTCAGAAGAACTAGGCATTAACAAATCATTGATTTATCAATGGATTACATGCAATACAACTTTTCAACGAATCGGATTTACTTGAATGACTGTAAAATTATAAACATGCTAATATGATATATAACCTTGCTAAACATCTTATACATACACGTGACTGAAAGTGTGTGTTTTAAATCAATTAAATCATTCATTATCATGGAAAACGAAAACGATAAACGTTTCCACACTATAATATTGTTTACATAACAATGACGTAATTAGTCATAGGGATATGTTGTCTTCAAAATAAGATTATTTTGTAAAGAACCAACTGGAGGAAATATTCTATCAAGAATTATTATCAGCCTTTAAAACAGGATCGTTTAATGTTTCTATTATTTTGCTGTCCTACCTTAATAGATTACATCTAATTATATGTTGGTCGTTCCCAAGTTTAGATTATGATGAGTAAAGATTATGATATCACGTACCTGAATAAACAGTTTCACCTCTCATTTATTTATGTTATAACATAACTTTTATCACATGGGAATTTCACTAAATTTGAAAAATGAATAGCTACGCCCTATCAATTGCTTATTACTTGAGGCATTGAGGCAATACAAAACATTGGTAATGTGGTCATTTCTAGTATACAGTCATTCGTGCGGAGATGTGCTTTTTCAAGGGTATTACAAAATGTGAAAGTTGACGAAATCGTCAGAGCATATGATAGCCTGAATTGAGTTGTAGAAATCATAATTACACTATGTAGGGTAACAGTACCAAGGGATTATACCAGGTGCAATTGTGTTAAAAATGTTCCAAAAAGTAGTTCCTCTGTGAATTTTGATCAGATTTCAGTCTTATCCTTGATAACAAAAAAAGCATAGTTATAGGAGATATAAAACAGTTTAATTGCTTTGTTATTCTTCCATTCTTACTATCATACATGTAATTGTTGATTTAGTGCATTGTCTCATTATAACACTCTTTTAGACTTCCGATTACCACAAACAGTTCAAGCTTTCCAGCAGAAGTCTCATAATCTCAATGCCCTTTAAATATTCAAAACGATACTTTATATGTTCCAATTTGACAAAAATGTGAAGTGTTGAGTTAGAACGTGCCTTGATCAATAGCTAATTGACGCTTTGTTTACATAAATGACAGCTCAAATCCTATCTGTTTTATATAAGCTGCCACTAATGGCACATGTTTGGTTAACCTATTTTTTGTGTTTTGCATTTCAATATTGACACACAGAATATTTACTCTCTTAATAAAAACTGCAATACAAATTAAGCAATTTATTAATTTACCGAAAAATTCTTAAACAAGCTATTGATATAATTAAGTTTGACCAATATTGTTCTAATATATCTTGCTATCTAGGATTAATTTGTACAATACCGCAAAGCTTGACATAATTGGATGAACTTGAATAAAGACCAATTCTGTTCTAGCTACATTAATCCAAATCGACAACCATTTAGTGTTTCCAGTTGCCTGTCCACTTTCGTAAGTAGGAGATATTGCTGTTCACAGAAACATCAATAAAAGCGACCTTTTAAGAAAAAGTTATCTCATGTATTCTTCCAGAGTGCTGAGATCGATATAGAATTTGCTTTTGAATTTCTAAGCATGAAAAATGCAAACAATTATCCTTCCTTTATTTAACAAAAATATATATTAGTTTACTTGACTTATTTCCTTCGCATAACAAAGCAAGAAGACATTGCTATCTACATCCTCCGCCAATTGGGATTGAGTTATAGCTCCCAACATTTCTCACGTGTCCAAAATAAAAGAAGAACCATTATTCTGTAAACAAAAGTAACTGTGTGGTTCTGATTTTTTTCACTCCATCAATTTATTGATACCCTGTAGACGCACAGTAAATTTGGTTATCTTTTTTTAAATAGTTTCTGAGACAATTTGTTTCCATTGAGGATATCCTTAAACAGAATCCAAAAAGACGGCTCAAGGGCGATAACTGTAAAACATCTTTTCAAGTTTCTGATTTTTCAACTCCATCAAGGCACCAAAAGACACACAGCAAATGTTGTTATCTTATCATTGTTGCGTGGGTTAATGTCCAGAGAATACATGTGCAACTTTTAATCTCTGATACAAAATGAAAAAGATTATCGTTGAAAATTATTTATATTATATCATTTAAAAACTACACAAACATAAATATATGAATCATTAGTAAACTCAACCTTGCAAAACAACATTCCTTTGTCTGTTGGTTGGTGCTAAGAATAACTGTGATCAGGAATGAACATTTAAGTAACGGATCAAAAGGTCAAACCCTTCAAGCACTTTATCAATTAGAAAGTTTCCAGACAGAGGGTATTAGTAAAACAATTTTAGGAGAAAATTCAACGAACGAATATCAAATAAGGCTTAAGAACACTGAAAGGTTACAAAAATAATTTTGAGTAATTTCTCGTATCCATCCCTTCTGCTTCGTAATTAGCTGTCTTTTTATCAAACCATTTGTACGAAAACGGTATAACAATCTATACTGAAACGTTGCTACTGTCCAATAAAGAAGTTTTTATCCATAGAATTACTCTCGTTTTTTAAATGTTTAAGGTTTCATTTGAATTTGAATTTTTTTCGAAGAGATTAGTTCTTTTACTCTTAATGGTTCCAATTCGATATTTGAAATGAAAGTATAAGGGAATAAATGAACATGAAAATGATGGAAGTAACTAACCATTCAATCTTAAGAAGTATTGTAATCCTAAAACAATGGCCTTATTGAGTTGGCAAATCAGTGACAAAGGTCTGCACGAATGTGGATAGTAACCTTATATACATTAGTCAATGTCAATTACCAACAGTAGTGGCGCATCATGGATATATTTAAATATTGAGCCATGGGATGATATAGATATTGTTTTACAATAATTACATTTATAGTAAGTACGATGTTTGCTGTTAGTTTTATGGTGATTGTTCAAAGAAAACTACTTCTACTTCTAACACAGTGAATGTGTTAAATTCACATTGATCTTGTCATGTCTTTCAACAAATAACTGCAGATTGTATTAAGTATTGATCAAATAAACTAACTTGTATTCACAACTGAGAGCATCCATGCGGTACACTTTTGTGCAGAAACTGTGTTAACGAATTCCAAAGAACTAATCCACAGATTTTCTAGGATTTCTCCCAACCTGTTTACCAAACATGTAATTGATGTCAACGAATTAATCTAATCAGGGGCTTTAGAAAATTCCTTGCAAGCTATCGCCTCACGTCTTTGAAACTCAATCTAGATTGAGATAACTGAATGAATAAGGATAAAAGGGCACATTTCAGGGTCTTCTGTTTGGTAAAATGAAGCTGTAAGAGCTGGCCAACTTTATGCAGCCTTAAGTGAAATTTGATACATAAACAGCACATGAAACTACCATTTGAATCTTATATGGGTCATCGAAGTCGTATTTACAATACAAAACTCACATTTCACACGAATTGGCTTATCAATAAACACACACACATATATATATATATATATATATATATATTCAAACGTTATTCATATATTATCTTTCTTTGCTCCATTTAAGGTTCAGAATATAAGATATAAAGACCATTCGAATTCAACTAAATATTGCTGCACGCATGGGTATTACATGAAGATATTACTTTACTTCATTTATTTGATTTTTGATGAATAAAACATGTTTAAATCATATTACTTTATAATTATGAAGTTACAGCCTTTGTTCCTGGATTAACATTGCAGTACTCAAAAGTATGAAAGGAACGACTTTATTGATTGTCTGCTCGTATGATGTTCAATGTCTACTCTGTAATTGAAAGTCAAGAAAGCTTTTCGTTGAACTTAACATTACAAATATCAAGGGAGTAATTAATTGCATAAGGCTAACCTTCTATGTCTTGTTTCAGGCAAGGGATTTACTAAATATTGTATATCCTATTTTTTCAGCACGCACATCGCAATCCACTACCGGAAGGGTTTAGAGAATGGAGATATATTGATTGAACTATGTACATTAGAATGTTTAATCCACTTTTTCTTGCATTACCTGGCCGTCCATGTTTCTTTTTGAGTCCCATCTTCAAACCGGTGCAGATGAGTAGCGGTCATTTGGTCGTCAGGATACTACAAAGTCATCACTGAAGAATCCATTTAACAAGACCTATTCAAACATCAATATTGAACGAGAAAGGCAAAATAACCCAAATAACCTTCAGTTATTGCTTTTGAGGGGCCAATGTTGTGTTGGCGGTTTGGAGTTAGCAAACAAATACGGACGGCTTACATATTTGAAGTATCCTATATATGTTCTGGTTGTTACTTCTTGATTAATTTGAGGTTTGCTCATTACAGCTTTCAATAGTGATTTTGATTATGCTTTGCCGAGTAATATTTGGTTTTCTAACATCATCAAGTAACATGCTTTAAAGAGTGTCTTGAATTATGAAGCAATACAGGTAAGGTCTTCTGTCCCCACTGACAATGATTCACTTCTCTTCACCAACTACAGCTGTTAAAACTTAAGGTAGGATGAAGGCTGTCTCAAATGAGATTATTTTCCTGTCCAACTTGACAATTACTTTATCCGCTACTGCAATCCCACAATGTGCTTCCAGTGTTGAAGATAAAAATGGGATTTGATTCCCTTAAGTGAATAATTCAACGTGCATCAATACAATCATAGGTGCATCAATACAATCATAGGTTCGTAACTTTTAGGTTTCTACCAAGACGTCTTCCCCTTTGCATTAAGCAACACTTCTTACATAGAAGTAGTTCAATTTACATTCCCGCGACTGTATCGATGTTCTGTTTGCGGCGTTTGCATATAAAATGACAAGTCGATCAGAATGAATGTGACAATAATGTCTTCTACGCTGTCTCTATGCTAATAGAGTGTCAATGATTAAACTACGTTAGAGGTTAAATGTAACATGAAACAATGTCAGGTGAAGTCAAATAAATGTTTATTATACGATTTTCACTTTTTATAATGCATGTACAATGTAGTATCATGGTGATTTACAATGTGCATTTCGATAATTTCAATTTATTTTGAAAACAGTATTTATCAAATTAAGTGTCATATATTATTTATAAGTTTCCTTTTTGAACAAAATATTTTTTGCTTATCTTGGTTATAACGTAAAATACTTTTCTTTCGTTTGTTTTGGAATTGTCAACTGTTATGCAGACGCATGTTCTTTTAATTTCAAAACCACTATACAGTGTCAAAAACGTCTCTCCACATAGAGGCAGCTCAAATTATGAAATGTTGATCAAGCCTCTGTTCCAATAAGATGAGTTTGTTGGATAGAATGGCAGCTGCCTGATTGGATGCAATCAAAGTTATTTGTGCAATTAGCAACACTGCTTTAAATTTTGGCTATGCCGTCCTAAATTTTGGCTACTGAATAATAACAAAGGCATTGTGATATATACACCCACCCTTTCCATGTGAGAAGTGTTGTTATTTGCTTTAAAAAATTCAAATTGTTTGTGGTGCAATGTTTTCCACCCGGGGGAACCATGGATTTGGTCTCATTCGAAACAATCTACATTTTATGACTTGATGTACTTCTATGAGGAGAGAGAGTGACAAAGCTCAAATAAATAATTGAGTTTTGTCAAAACCTTGCCTGCTGTAAGTTTTTGAGGACTTGTTCTTATGTAAAGGGGCCTTCTCACGGTGCGATCTGTAGTGACAACATGTAGCTTGCGATTTGTAGTGAGACTAAAATCGCGAGTATAGGTAATCTTTACAATCGTAACAACTCTCGCGAGAATATCGCGGCTCTGATGACAACACTTTGTGCATACGCGTATGTGGTCGGTCTACGTAAGAAAAGAATAACACGGAAGAGGAAATCTGTTTGGGTCCGTGGTTGGATCAGCAGAAGGGGCGAGTCAGGCGCATACAATGCTCTACTTAAGGATCTGGGACAGAAGATCCTCGTTCATTGAAGAATTTTCTCAGAATGGATATGGCAAATTTCAACTTTCTGCTGGACAAGGTCAGACTCATCATAGAAAGAAGATGCACCCCGATGAGAGACAGCATCCCCGCTGGAGAGAAGCTTGCGCTTACCCTACGGTACTTAGCGAGTGGTAAGTATGCAACTTTATTGTTTATCTGATACCTATTTTGAAAGTTTGCAACATTTCAACCATAGCGTAACTTAGAGGCATGAGAAAAATGATTTATGACCAACAACACTTCATCACACAAACCCGGAAGTAAAAACAGTAAACAAAGTCTGGTCCCAAGGTATTACCAAGGGAGATAATGAAGCGCAATAAAATATCCAAAATAACATAAGCAATGACTTGTTTTTCATAATGATTTCAAACTATTTCTTTAGGTGACAGCTACCAATCATTGGAGTTTCTGTACAGAATTCCGAAGAACACCATATGCCAGTTTGTTCCAGAAGTCTGTGCTGCGATATCCACAGTCCTTCATAAAGGCTATGTCCAGGTAAATTATTTAGAGCCTACACTATATATTCACAATTATTAATTTAATTCCTATTCAAAATTAATGAATGATAGATACGAATTGAAATAATTATTCATAAGTGTCAATATACATGTGAATTACTAATTTATTTTTAGAATATGAATATATGAATATTTTATGCTTTAATGTACCCGGTATGCTAGTCCTTTTTAATTCTATTTCTTAGTTATGAATATAATTATCTTCTTACTTTTCTATATGCTTTGAACATACACCTTGTGTATGGATTTATAAATTATCATTGTAATTTTTATGAAAAGGGTAAATATAGATTTGATATATTCCACAGGTACCAAGCACTAAGTCGAGTGGAACAAGATCAGGGAAGACTTTGATAGGAAGTGGCAGTTTTCCAACTGCATTGGAGCCCTAGATGGAAAGCACTTTGCCGTTCCAACACCTAACAACAGCGGAGCTGCGTATTACAATTACAAGAAGTGTTTTAGCATTATTATGTTAGCACTTGTAGATGCTAGCTGCATATTTGTTTTTGATGATGTTGGGGCCAACGGCAGAGCAGGTGATGCAGCTGTATATGGCATTTCTGATTTGTCACACGCCTTGAAGTCCAACTCTCTGCACCTGCCCTCCCCGACCCCTCTACCTGGACGAGACCCGGTCCCTTGTGTGGTTGTGGGCGATGATGCTTTCCCACTCAAAACTTACCTTATGAAACCCTTCCCTCTGAGAGATCTATATTATTCTAAGAGAATTTTTAATTACAGGCTGTCACGGGCAAGAAGAGTTTCCGAAAATGCTTTTGGTATTCTTGTCAGCCGCTTTTGCATTTTCAGGAAGCCATTACAGGTATCTCCAGAGGTTGGTGAAAAGGTAATCATGGCTGCATATTCCCTCCACAACTTCCTGAAGACCAGCAATGATGATGTCTACCATCAGCCTGACACTGTAGAGGTTGCTGATGGAGCTCTGGCCAACATACCTGGTATTGCCCAGCAGGGGGGTAACAGGTATGCTACCAGTGCACTGGACATTCGTGATGAAATATCTGATTATTTCATCACGAATGGACAGGTCTCATGGCAATGGGACATGGTTGTGTAAAGATATGGATTGGTATGTCATTGAAAGTTGAAAATATATACCAGTAGACACCAATAGACACATGAGAAAGTTAATATTTCTTGTTCAATGTTTTTGTGCATAAGCATTGAGCAGCACTTAGTTAGGAAAATATTGCACATGTAGGCTATTTGAAGAAATAATTTGAAAAAAGAACAGCATACCTATTGTTCTTCATGCAAAATACTATTACCTATGATCACATGAACTGATGCATGTTTTACAAACAGCTACTGTACAGTAGATCTACTACAGATATTCAAAATTGAAAAACACATTGGAAATGATATCATTACACAGTGTTTAAAATATAGCCCGTTCCGTCAGTCCTTGACTGTCTACTTTTTGCCAGGACAGGTTACTTTTTGGTCAGGACTGATATCTTTTCAATTTTTTCTTTATTTTCCCCTTAGGAATTGACCAATTAATTTTCAGGACAGGCTAGGTTTCCAATCTATTTTATACACTGCATTACATAGTCTGCATATAACATTTATAAATATGAATAATATTAAATATATACCAGGCATTTATGGTGTTTTAAAATGTTATCTATGGTATAATGGTATTTTATACCATTTGGTTTCAAATATATGTGTAAAAAATAAAACAATGATTAAAACATCCCTACAGTACAATATTTATTATTATATTCAATCCTGCAACATTTAATTTCTAATTAATAAATTGTACCAAATTGCTTAAAATAATTACCATAATGTAAGATGCATTTCACCTTGATTTACGTAAACTATCAACAGTGATAATCAAAACAAAACAATGAAGTCCACAACAAAAGCACATGTCGTCTGCAGGTCACTTTGACATAGCCGTACTTTACCTGTCATCTCGCGACCATGGCAGGCCATCTGGTTTGCAATCATTGATTGCGCGGCCACTCTGTTTTCCCTTTTAGAGTAGTTAGAATGTTGTAGATTGCACAAGCATTCTTGTGACAGATAGTAGGAAATAAACATCTCGGTCTCAGCTACCTGGAAATCCAGTCGCGACTTGTTTGTTTTGTTTTTCCATGATGAACAAGGGAGGTAACTCGGGCTGATCAATTCAAAGCATTTCATTGGCTGAGAGAATGCGATTTGTCGTAGGAAATAGGACATGCTCTATTTTCTGCGACTCACGTCCTACATGTTGTTTAAGACTGGAAATCGTTGCGATGACGGGGTTCTCACATCTCGATTGTGTAGCGAGCTACATGTTGTTACTACAGATCGCACGGTGAGAACGCCCCTTAAAGAGATAACAAATTGTTCCATACACAAGATTATACATATCTATATATCTAAGCTTTTGAGGACTTGTCCTTATGTAAAGGGATTACAAATTGATATATCATTAAAAATAGACAATAAAACTATAAAATCACATTTTGTACATGTTTCATAGCAGTAAAAGTATTAAACGATTTTGTTTCAAACACAAAATTATACATGTTTATATATCTAAGTTCAACCAAGTGCACAGTCTTCATAATAAAAAGTGTTGATAAAAAAACAACCGCACACGTTTTCTCCTACTTGTTTCGATTTACTCTTCAGGGAGAATGATAACATTGTTTATGACGTCACAATGGTGGACATGTACAAGGAGCAGATCTACCTATGCCGAAAAGGAAATAAAATTAAATTTACCATCTTCCCATTCAATCGAAACAAAGAACCAAAAACCTGCTGTATTCCCCTGAGTGAACACCTAGATCAATACGCAACTTTCAACAGATGATCCTATGGTAGGCAAAATAAGGAAGAACTCTTTATTAAGAAATATTGTCCATCACTGAACAGGAAGAGCATTATATAATCACTGGATAATTTTTTTTGCTAAAACAGGATTGGTTCTTGATTGGTAACAGCATGCTTGTAAAATGTGGCACGTCGAACACGTAAAATGTTGGTGTTTTTGTGCCAGAATTTAAAATGAAAATGTAGACTTGTTCACTGTAACTTCATTATTTTTTAGAATAAGGAACTTTTTCTGTCTCCATTTCCCACTCAAGCTGTCAGATATGTAAATAGGATGTATATTTATGCAAATTGTGCATTATGATGTTAAGAGTCACGCGAAGATCTGCAGAAAATGTTTTCTGTTATGTATTTGGTTTTTAATTCTATTTTATTCATGTTACTGAGCTGAAACAAAAGTTTTGAAATACGGTTTCCATTTTAGATATAATAGTCTGAGTGATGGTTAAACTTACAATATTTGAAGACCCTATCCTGTTATTATTTGATTTTATTTAGAGACGTTCTCTTGACTCAAAGTAACACTATTCTTATATAGCACTGTCAATATGTGTGTTCCAATTTGAAATTTAAAACAAATCTGCATTTATTTAAATCAGTCAAAACATCCACTATTCTTGCTTGAATTATTGATGTCTTAAGATCTGATCAGATCCTAATATTTGATTGTGTGTTTTGTAATATTGTGTTCATATTTGTCAAATACCGTTAAGTGTTTTTCAAGACAGAGCTGAAAAAGTACCTTTCTTGTATGACATTTAAGCTTAGTGGAAATCGCGATGCAATGAATTCAAGAAAAAAACATAATTTAACTTCATGCAAAAAGAAGGCATGTTAAAAGAACACATTTACTGAAATATTTTATCGTACATATAAAACATCTTGAAAACACAGCAAATTTCAAACTTTGAATATCCTCAAATATGCAAATGCAAGACAGGACAGGACTTTAATCACATTGTAAGAGTGTTAAGATAATCGCAACTCAAAGATGTAAACGACAATCCAAAGTAAATATTTGACAAGGGTTCTAGCATACAGTACAACAGGAAATGATTAGTGTTTATATGAGACTTACATTTTATATTTTTTCTCTGCTTTTTTGCTTTTTGAGTTGCTTTGAAACTGGTAATACCCATACTACAATAATAGTGAAGAAAAATGGAAAATGTGTTAATAAAACAAGACGGATTTAAATTTCTAATTGAGAGAGATCACAATCAATGATGCATTTTGTCTTCATGTCAGATTTCGTATACTGAAACGTCATATAAACATTTAAAGTACGCGTGTCCAGATATCTAGTACTTTATGTGAATAAAATTTTAATTATTGTTTTGGTTTTACAAATTAAGTACATGTTTATATGGAGTGTTCAACATGGTGTGTTCAAACGAACCACATTTCAACTTTCCAAAAGGAAAACCCATAATATTTCATTTATGAAAATCCACGATGACAAATTAAGGTGGAGCCAATTTGTCTAAAATCAAAGAACTTAACCATTTAAAATTAGTATATTCTTATTCTCCAATTTAAAACGAAATGGAATGCATTCTATTGGCATTTGATATTAGGTAATTGTTTCATGTAGTAAACAGTGTCTTGGAATGTCCAAGAAAGTAAAAGAAAGCAAATCACGTTTTGGTATATTAAAACCAAATAGTTGAGTCGAAGTTAAGGCATTAACTTGCAAATCAGTGATAGACAATCGTCTTACACGTCAACAAGAGACATTCATTCAGTATTTTTGTCAACAGAAAGCCGCCTTTTCATATGGACGAGTGAGTTGGTGCTTAACTCCGCTTGGGCAATATTTCAGCCATTAGCGGCGGCATTTCATATGGACGTCTCTTTTATTGTAAATGTGTGTAAATGATTTGATACCTAATATGTATTTTAGTTCGAGAGAAAACTTTGTTTATACCAACTTTATGTATTTATAAAATCAAATTGTCAAAACAGGCATACAGTTATTATGAATATGAAATGGTGATATCTGGTATGTGAAATTATAGTTCAAAATGTTGAAAGATTTGATTTAATCCTCATATGAACAGACACTCTTCTTTAGTAGTCAAAGGGTACCCGTCTAAGGTATTTCGTTATTAGATCATTCTAATCTTAATCATTTGAAGCAAAAATTAGACATTAATCTGAAAAGTTTAATTCATTTTTAACAATCTTTCTTTACTTATAAAGGAACGGAAAAGGGTAAGGTCAGACTTTATGATCTTAGGTATTCTTATGGATAATTACGAATAATGAATTCATTTTGTTCTTCCATTCTGTCTATATATTTCTATCTTGTAAATTTTATTACAGAATTCCCTGCATGACTAATGAATCCCCCTTGCAATATTGTGTATCCGCTATTTGAAAGTTTCTGAACCCTACCTGTCCTCAGATAAAATATTAACTACCATCGGTAGTTTTTAATTATACCTCAGGAGACTTTAGTAATCCGTAGTATTGAAGTAGACAGTTTTATAATAAGATAACAATTTGATGAGCTAGTATGTATTCTCAATTTTACTTGAGTCTATTATTGCTGAAATCCAAATAGCGATGATATCATGTCAAGTGTGATAGCAGAGTATTCAAAACCTCTCCTCCTTCCATCCAATGAAATCTCTTGAATAGCATTAAATGAATGACCTTTTCTCTTAACCTCACTTTGATCTCATGATCAACCCAAATGATTTTGAATTTGAACAATAATACAATTGCTTCGTTGGCTGATATGGAAGGATGTTATTTTGTCGACATATTTTGTGAGATGACAAATACCTACTGTAATTTTTATTTACCTAGTTAATCCTAATATTTCCTGACGGTTTTATTAGACTAGATAAGATAATACCAGATGACACCCATTTTAATTGTTTAAAATATTGTTTAAATTGGTTCAAAAGATTACACAGATATACAGCTGTCATGGTTTTACAACTAGAATAACTGACAAAGGGATGTACAGTTGTTAAACATTTACATAGGCACATATGTATTGGAATATTTCACTTAAGCAAGTAAGAGTCATATTGGCCATGTAAGTACTGGTAGGAGAGTGTTTAATTTAATATTTGTTTCAGAGTTATTGAATAGAAGTTTAATTTGTGAATTTTTTCTTTTATACCGTAAAAGTGAACGTGTCTCTTTGAAAAGGTAATGATGTGAGTCAGTATTCTATTTTGATAGGATACCAAACAAGACCATGTATATCATTCCAAAATGATTAACTAATTAATCACCTGACATTATCAGTACACAAAGGTTTTCATTTTCATCATGATAAAAACAAACCAAACTATTATAAACCTTTTGATATTTGACGAGACAACACCTAATTAACTATTTCACGTCAGGCAAAACAAAATCAGTCTACTCAGCTTAACAATTTTGACATATTAACTTACTTATCCAGTTTCATCCCAAATGAGTTATTGACCTGTATTAATTTCGAAATTCCAAACGTCGAAAAAAACAAGAAACCCAAGCTGTTAACTTTTAAGACAAACATTCCTTTGATATTTGTTGAAAGGTGCAAAATCTCGATATCAATTGCAGACAATTCCTTATCGAGTAAAGCCATTCTATCCTCACAGAGGTTTTTAAATATTGATCCAACCTCTGTTCCAATAGGACCAAGTTCCTGGTTTCCGGTAGTATGCGGAAAAAAGGTGCACCACAAACGATTTGAAAACATTTAGCCAATGAAAACACTTCTCGCATCGACAGGGTTGTTTTCGTCACATGGCCTCTGACTGATTTCATTATCCAAAATAATGACTTTTGAACAACAACGCTGATTACACAACTAACTTTGATTGCATCCAATACCTGTCAAGACCCCAAACTCGGCAAATTCAAACAAAGGTTGAATCAACAATTAATATCTTTGTCTTGTTCTGTGTAGATATTCAACTCGATGTGACTTTTGTTTACATCCTTTACAAGAACATCAACATATAATCTTATGAGGATTGATAACTAAACTTAAAGAGACACTGATTGTCTTTCTTAAAATTTTATTTTGATAAGTTACAAAATATCAATGTACTGATTGAAGTTCACATCTGATCACTAGACTGGTAATTGGTAATTGTTAAAACCGTCAGATAAAGTTAGTACAAAACGGACTAAACTCTATTCGACCAATAGACTTTCCCATAGATTCATTCCATCATAAAATCAGTATTCTTTTCATGAATTTGGCCATGAGACCAAAGATCAATGGTCAAAAGTTTATGACATATATACATATTCATTTAGATATACTCCGGTCAAGCGTCGATCACATAAGCATTCGGAATATAGACATTAATATCCCCTCCGATACCAATATACTTATAAGGACCAACCGACGCTATATTGCAGTATTTCATCACTACTTATACCCCAGACTGCCTTGACAAACATTTATTAAAAATAAATGTATTTCATGAGGGAAACATTTTAATGCTTATTTTTATCTTTATCCAGATGTTAGCACGTGTGCTATACATTTAAGATGACTAGTGTTTAGACTTTGACACTGTGATATATCCTCGAAGCTATCTCCTATTAGCCCGTTGACAGATTAGGTCGATAACAATGTAAGACAAAACCGAGGAAGAACAGCTTTGAACATAAAGGCCCTCCAACAGAGACTTCTATATCGATCTAACAAAAATTGCAAGACTCTATTCAGCAAGCAAACAGATTTGAGTAATGTTTTGTATACTTTTAGAAATGTTGAATTTTAAATTAATTTTAAAGGATCTTTATACTTATATTAAACATGTTTTGATATGAAATACAGTTTGATATGAGAAAATAATTGAACACAGCAAATCAGAGAAAGACAGAAGTTTAATAAAATATTGCTAAAATGATCCAAATGCAAGTCATAGATAATTGATGCATTGATAATTTGTAAAAATTGACTCACTTCTTAAAACAAGGTTAAGTAGGATTATTAGATTCACAACACAAGAAGGGAAATGTTAAAGCAGATTAAGTGTCTTTGAAATCATGTTTTACATGACAATAAACCACATTCTAAACAAATTTGCTAATGCTTTAAACTCAAAGATCATGACCACTATTCAATCTTGTTTTTTTGAGCTCAACAAACTCCAGTTGTACTGAATAATCCAAAATAACAAAACCTGAATAATTTTAAAGGTTGTTGTTCTGTGATGGTTCTGCATGGTCATCTCATACAGACCCCATAGTGATCACTGTAGGGTATGAAACCGGTCGGGGATTTAAATCATTTCTAGACTCTTGTTTTTTTATCAATTAATAGAACTATTTTTGTGTTTGCTAATGATATATACCTGAAGTATCAAAATCCAGGCTTAATTTACCCACGATTTTAAATATACATCTCAAATTGATGGAGCACAACATATGGTATTTCATTCCACAAGATATTAAACACTGAATGTCTTGGATTTATTGATCGATACAGGAACAGTCTCGTATCATGGTTCTAACATGTCCAAACTGACAATGATATATTTCTATACAATGTAAACAGACCACGTGTTTGTCGACAACAGCTGTTTAAGTATTAGAAATGATGACTGTTGTCGCAAATGACATTATTTTCACCTAAGGCGTCCCACATGACTATGATTGCTAGATTCTTTGCTACAACTTCAGAGTTCTTAACATGTTAACGGTTTTAAGTGGAACTTCAAGTGAAACAATAAGCAACAACACAATATTTCGAAGGGTTATCCTGATTCTTACAAGACCTTTCTTTCAAGACACATTCCCCTTTGAATAAAGCATAGTAGTACTCAATTTACATCCAGACAACTGTGTTGATCTTCTATTTCCTGTTTTTGGATAATATTCACTCCATCTGTATTATTTTGACGATAAAGTATCAATAATCGTGTTTCTATATTGTTTTATTGATAATAAGTTGACAATTATTGAACAACTTAAAGGTTAAATCTACATCAGACAATAAGCTTAGTTCAAACATTTGAACTACTTGACTCCTGTACCATTAATATTTGAATCATAATTTTGTTTGGACAATCAACGTTCCATCCTGTTCCCTTCTACATCTGAACGTTAACTTTGAAATGAATACAGACAGAATATCTTGTCATTACTCATTACGACGATAATTCCCTTTACCAAACAAAAAAACGCATAGCTAAAAATAGACTGGTATATTTTTTATAAATAATCTTTGCCACAGAAGACATTGTTCAACATGTAAGTATAGACTTGGCAGAGCAAAGGATAATCAACTGTAACACATCAAACAACCTACAATCCCTGGTTGTTCTCACCGCTCTAAAACTGGTTGATGTTATTTTCTGTTGAACCTAGGTAGATCGAGGAATGACTTTACTTTCAAACCTAAATGTCAATTGGCGCTCAAAACACCAGAGTCAAGAATACCTGTTTTTATATACAATGTTGTTTTGATTTTGCATGCAATGAAAGCGCAATAAACTTTGCAAAACGTGTCCTGTGTTGACTTGCGTTTTTGAGCAGTATATACCATTCACATATAATTGTCAGGTTATAATAATCATTTCTTTTATTATATGGACGAGTGATCTGTTTTCTGATTGGTCGAGGAAGGTTGTCACCGACTATGATCAAACCTTATGTTGACCGCGGGAAACGTCACGCGAGGTTAACATAACAATCCGATGACCTGGAGTTAAAAATAGATCACCACTGCCAAACTCCGTACAGTGCTGTTACGACTCTCAGCATATCAATAGATGATTAGCGTGGTTGCACCACTGCAAGGAGCTTAGCGATGAGCGCTGTTCAGAGTCGCGTCCCTTTGCAGTAATGGCAGACGATGCAAGGAAACGCTTTGCCGACGCTGACGAAGAAGAGATCCAACGTTGATTAAAAAAAGGATTCTCTGAACACCAGAAGGGCTACAACATCATCAGTAAATCTTTTCAAGTCACATTTGAAAGAAAAGGGGCATTGTACACAATTTGAAGAATTTTCAAAAGAAGAACTCGATTCTAAGCTATCTAAATTTTACGTTGAATCGAGAAGGGAGAATGGAGAGAAGTACAAGAGGACTACGATGTTTTCCATCCGGCATGGCATCAACAGATACCTGCAGAACAGTGGCAATAAATTTGACATCATACACAATCCGTCATTTTCAGAATCAAACAAAATGTTCATTGCCGTTAACCGAAACTTAAAGCGATCTGGAAAAGGGGGAGTCGCACATTTCCCTCCCATGGAAGAAGCTGACATATGCAAGATGTAAGAATATTTTGACATAAACGATCCTGTAAAACTACAAGAGAAAGTCTTCGTTGATATCAAGCTGTATTTTGGGAGGAGGGGGCGTGAAAATTTGTTTGGCATGAAAGTTGGAGATTTTGCTGTTTCAAGCGACCCAGAAGGGAGAATGTACTTGTACATATTACCCATACGGGCGAGGATACACGAGTGGATATTTTTTTGATATCCACACATGTGCTTTTTAGTGATTCTCAACGTTGATTGGTCGGTTCCTAAGAGAATGAAAGACGATTGGTCGACGGAACTATTTTCAAGTTTCATTGATAAATTGAACGTGTCGAACGTATGTCGATTAGGTTAAAAATAAAATCGTAGAACGATGAATATTACTGTACATCATATAACTTACAGGTTGATATTTAAACGCAGTATTATTTGAAACTATTCATCTACGTGTTAAATTTCATTGTGATCTCAAGATTGTGCTTTTTCCAAAGGTACAATAAGCGCTGTCTGTTTGTAAACAAACATGGCTGCCATCGAAAATTCATGAAATCTATCCTAGCACAAGAATTTCACTGATCCATTAGTAAATATTAACACATAAAAACCATAGGGACTCAAATTCAGTACATACACATGAAAGCAGTAACTTTTACAAATCAACAACTCATAGTTGATCAGCCCTGGGAACAATCCCAACATGATCACAGGCCGATTAGAGTTATCGTTCTTGACACTTGCTACGTGAATGAAAGTAACGTCGAAAGAAATAAATGTTGTTCAAACTTCAGATTATTTGATTATCCTGACATACAGACTTGTTTTGATGCATTCTTTGTAAGTTTCTCTTAAAGATATTGCCATTTT
Organism: Steromphala cineraria; assembly: GCA_916613615.1. NCBI lineage: Eukaryota > Metazoa > Mollusca > Gastropoda > Trochida > Trochidae > Steromphala > Steromphala cineraria. Next base: position 11,930,497 of record OU744726.1, read on the forward strand.
TATCAATTATAGTTTTAAAAAATATGACAGGTTTTTGACATTTTCGTTACAACATTGTGCCGTCAACAACACATCACAGTGGTAGTACGGCGTGACGATCGGCTGATTGAAATACTTATAATCTTTATTAAATAATGTTGTTTGTTAAGAGTTTTATGTGTGTTAATTTGTTCACGGTTGAAAAGTGTATTATATCATTCAGGGACAATAGTTTCGTCATTTTCGTATTGTTTTGAAACTGAACTAGATTCCGATGCGTTGTTGACTTATTCACTCTGGAGATGTCCGGTTGACGAAAAAAAAATCAAGATGATGCTAACAGTGCTGAGGGAATAATGTATGCAATTCCAGGTTAGTTTCTTTTATCAGTAATATATCTTACTTGACTAACAAGTGCAAACAATATTCAAAAGTAATTGGAAAGAATATATTCATGCAATAATAAAAGTAAAATATAAAGCTATTTATATATTTTAGACAACTTTTTCATATTGAAAGTCTGATTATGTGTTTAATATTGTAATAAATATATTTAAGATGATGCAATGTTTCCGGTGAAAAACTTCATCAAGTACAAGCGAAGCCTTAACCCAAAGTCTGACAGATTGTTCCAGCGTCCATTGAAAAAAACACATTCTCGCACATGGTATGATGCTGCCCCTCTTGGACATAATACAATAGGGAATATGCTGCCGTCAATCTCAACGAAAGCAGGTATTTGAATGAAATTCCTTGAGTAACATCTAGACATATCATTAGTTTAATAATGTTTTAAATATTTCAATATCTATTAAGAACGTCCAATTGTGAATCATTCTATTTGATTATATATTTCAACTCTTTTAGTCGAAATTATTAATCATTCTTTTTAACGTATTTCATCAAGAAAAATTAAATATGAATTAATCTAACTCATTTCTATGACAATTCAATGTTGATTGCATTAAAATAACATATACATTGTAGGCCGATACTTAAATTCCCACCTTGTTTTCAGGATTATCTCAGGGGTACACAAATCACTCACTGAGGGCAACGGCGGTTCATATCCTCGACTCAACGGGCAACTTTGCTGGACGTCATATCATGAGTATTACAGGCCACAAATCAGAGAACAGCTTGAAGACTTACACGGGATATACAGATCCGAAGATAAAAAAGAAGATGTCTGAAACCCTGTCGTCAGTGGTTATGGGTAATAGGGATAAGAAAAGAAGAATGAGTTCTCCAGTTGCTACTGAGACTGTAAGTGAGGCTATCGATACAGATTTTGATCTTGTGCCTTTGTCAACTTCACAAGAAAATGTATTGATGGAAGACATGAATTGGAGCGAAGATAATTTTGATGATGTTCTCAGAGAAATTAAAACTAACGAGTTGAATGACAAAACCATGCAAAAAAGACCTGTTCCCAGGGTTCCCACAACAAATGTTAACCAAACATTGAACAATTTGTCTCTGAATTATCAGAATTTGCCATTTCCAGTTTTGAATTACTGCACAAATGTCACATTGAATTTCAATTTCAACAAATAAAAGTCAAATCTTGTCCTGTGTAGACAATTTTCATGATGATAAATTACTAAAGAAATTGACACTAATGACTTGACAGAAAAGAAAAGTTAAGAAATATGCTGTTTATAATCACACCACATATTGAACAAGTTTTTGTTTAATCATCAGACTTTATATTTACCATTTCCATTATTGAATAATTGCAAAAATGTAAGTAAAAGTAAGAATTTCAACAAGTGGTATTCAAATCTTGACATGTGGAGCAAGTTATCTTGAACTCATACACATGTTTTTATGTATATTGTTGTATGTTTCATGTTATTTTAACTCAATTAAGAATAAACTGTTTATTATTCAATAAAAGTGTATGTTGTCATTGACATGAGGTTCACAAATAAAATTAGAAAGAAAAAAACCCTTCTTTAATCAAATAATAATACAGTTGTTGACTTCAGTTATCGGTGAACCAAATGGTTTATCGACCTCGGAACAGTTATGTACACCTCGGCTGTCGCCTCGGTGAACATAACTGTTCCGAGGTCGATAAACCATTGGTTCACCTTAACTGAAGTCAATAATTGTATAATATTTACTTATCCCCCAGACATTATTTTTTTAAAGATGGACGATAAAGGTAATAAAGGCTATTCCCAATAGCGTTTTACAACACATTATTACAAATCGTAATAACATTCCGTTTATAAGTCCACATGAAACACAGTAACATTCAAACTACATAAAATATAATTATATAAAATCCTATAATCATCATCTTGCATTATTACATAGGAGATGATGATAATACATCTCTCCGAAATGCATAGGGGATGAAGATAAATACATCTCTCCCATAAGATTATATCTTAATATATATAACTTTTTTATAAAGCAGAGTTATTGCTGAATAAAGATATTTTGTGTAAGTAATGTGGTACTCTGGACACGAAAAAGAATTATTGTGTCAGAATCTGAAATGATAAATATAGATGTGTTCAAAATATATCCATTATTGTTTAGTATAACGATCTTTTCTGTCTCCATAACCCATTCGAGCTGTCATATATGTAAATATTGGATGAATTCTTATGTATATTGAGCACAATGATTTACGAATTGTGCTGCAAAATAATAATACGCTTTCTCTTTTGAATTGTATTTTTTATCTCTCATGTTGATATACATATATGCAACTGCAAAATACTAACTTTTGAAATGCAGTTCCGATTTAAGAGCAAATAGTCTGATAATTAAGCAGTTTATTAAATTCATTTTTTTATCATTCAAAAAATACATTCTAATTTGCTAGATAGGCCTCGTTCTATCTGCAAGTGCATCATCATTTTCATCTAAAGCATTCAATCAACGTCTTCAAATACAACCAAACTTGTGTAGCAGGGTCACAGAGGGACAAACGCCAAGGTGAATGCTGGGTGTAAGTTCTTTATTCCAAGTGAGTGGACGTACAAACTAAAACCCTGAAACAATCATGTCAACAATATATAATCAATATAATAACAATGTTCTGCATGTTTACATTACACACAAGTTCATCTTATGATACATATGAATACTATCCACATTTGAAATGATGAAACCACACAGTTCAAAAGATTACCTTTACATAAAAAACGTTACAAATGATATAAGAAACTTAACCATGTTCAGGGGCGATAACTCCTGACATGAGCATAGGAATACATTTAATGTTCACGACGACAATCGCCGCTGACAATATAATATTCACCTCTAAGGCTATAAAGGCACAATTATGCTTTATGTATTATGATACATAAACCTCATATATATATATACATAATATTTACATCATAACACAAGACATTTGTACATACCCTATGTATGGCACAGGGGCCCGTGCACTGGCCTAACTGCCATAGCAGACGATGTTTGTGCTGTAAGTAATTAGAATGTGTTAAAACCAATTGTCCATAAAGACACAAATCATACACATAAAATATATTCTATTTACACCTTTAAGAAACCTAATGATGTTATACTTTGCCATTATTTGTGCAAGGTATGAAAACACTGCTAAAACTACATTCACACTCAAAGCATACTTACAGTGCCTCGCTTTAATGCTAAATGTGAGATTAATATGATTAAAAGATAGTTGTGTTACTTATTGAAATATATACTTAGCATTTATTCGTGTGCTGATTACAACACACGCTAATTACGCTAATGGCTTTGATTATCCTATTAGATATATATTTGTATATTTAAGATTACATTATTGCGTTATTGATATATTAGATATATAGATTGATTGTTTAAGATAACTTATTTACTAACCTGATTAGATTTAGATTTGCGTTAGTGAAATTCTACATGGCTGTTCGTCTGTCGTGTCGGGTGACGAAGTGACGTGTCAGGGTGCGAAGTGCTCATGCATAGGAAAAGCGTGCAGATTTGAAATGGACCAATCGTGACGGGTGTTGTCACGATTGAGTGAACACTGTTGATTTAAGATTAAAACCTAATTGTTGGTTAATTACAATAATCGTCATTGTAATTACAACGCCAACATACAGCTGAAATAAAGAAACGCTATTAAAACACTGAAGTAATTTACTTTATCATCTCAGCCACGGCAATATGCTGAAACAAAGTTATACATTAAAATGTTAAAGACAAAGTATTTAAAATACAACTTTCAGCGCCTGTTGGATGCTGAAACGAAGAATTGCATTATTAACGTATTTACAACATTGAAAAGCTAACTAGTGCTAATAAGATTAAAGCACGGATATACAAAGTATGTCCCTGTCACACACTTCCCTCCCCAGGGGAATGATGTCCTCATCATTTGACCTTGCCTTGTACCAGATCCACAATTGCCCTTAACACATGAGGTGGCATCCCTTCAAATGTTCCATCGTCGTAAAGTGAGCGAAGATACTCAGCCCTCTCTGCCCAATCTGGCTGAATCGCAGATGTTGACATCACTATGTCTCCATAACGTTGAGGTGCTCGTCTTTGCCGCGACGATCTTCTAAGGGCATATTCTGGAATCTGAGGCAGTAGTCGACGTCTTCGTCTTGGTAGTGGTTGCAACACTGAAGCTTCCTCTTCGGCTGTTCCATCATTATCCGGTGGTGGATCTACAGGGGGCACTTCACAAGTCTTAGGAATAGTTTCTTCCTGTATGATAGGCTCCTCTACCTCATCAGTCACTTGTGATGCAGCTGGAGTAGACTCTGCCTCTATTGCTGTGTCGTGCTCCGGATGTCCTGGAACTGTTACTGTTGTAACACCTACAATAAGTTCTGTGACAGTCTCCTCCCCTGTGCCTTGAGGCTCTTCTCTTAATGCGTCAGTCTCTGGTTCTTGTGCATTCTGATGTTCCGAATCGTGAACATCTCCAGGCTGTTCCCCACTGTCTTCTTCATCCCCATGATTTTCCAGCTCCACTGCTGGTTCAGAATATTCTGAAGATGACTCCCTCTCCGTAGATTCTGGGACTACTGGTAGAACGGCAGTATCTCCAACAACTGGTTCCATTACCTCGGTTGGCCTAGCAACTGTCTCCTCAGTTGCAACCGTAGGTCGGGATGTGAAGATAAGGATACCTCCTGGATCTTCTTCCTCACTTTCGTCTGTAAATTCGGAAGCTGCTCTCTCTGTGACCTCGGGGAGGTTTGCAGACTTCGCTTTCCTCTTTACAGGCTTGTTTGGTTTCGTAACTTGCTCCTCGAGAGATTCATGCAGAGATCCTATTGGCAGAAGAAGATTCCGGTGAAGTGTTCTCCTAGGACCATCTCCATTCTCTTTGGCAACGGTGAAGACTGGGATAGAAGAGTTGGGCTGATATAGTACTGTGTATACTTCTTCCTCCCACTTGTCTGCCAGCTTGTGTTTTCCGTCAAAGACAACTCTCTTAACTAGGACTCTGTCTCCAACTTCCAAGGCTGCAGCCCTGGTCCTGACGTCATAGTTTGTCTTCTGACGTGCTTGAGCTGTGCTTGAGTTCTTAACAGCTAAGTCATAGGCCATCTTTAGTCTCTCTTGCAGTGCCTTTGTATACTTGGATACAGATGACGACTTGGTATTGGTGATGTCGAGCCCAAATGCAAGATCAATTGGTAAGCTGGGATGGCGTCCAAACATTAGGAAAAATGGTGATTGGCCAGTGGTCTCATGTCGAGTACAATTGTAAGAATGTACCAATGGTCCAACGTAGCTTTTCCAGTCCTTTTTCTTGTCTGGATCCAGAGTGCCCAACATGCTAAGCAGAGTCCTGTTGAATCGCTCTGTTATTCCATTCCCCATTGGATGGTAAGGCGTAGTTCTTGATTTATCCATTCCAGTGAGAGAGCACAGTTCTGACATGAGTTTCCCAACGAAATTCTGGCCTTGATCTGAGTGGATCCTCTTAGGGAGGCCATAGTGCACCACAAAGTTATTGAAGAATACATCAGCAGTTGTTTTCGCAGTCATATTCTTAGTTGGGTAGGCTTAAGCATACTTGGTAAAGTGGTATGTGACGACGAGAATATGTTGTTGTCCACCTTTAGAAGGTTCCAGTGTTAGGAAATCCATGCACACGAGCTCCAGTGGCTGTGATGTCTGGATGCTGACTAAAGGGGCTCTCGTTGGGGTTGCTTTCCGCCTAAGACACCTGTCACACTGCTGGATGTGGTTATCTATGTCCTTAGTCATTCCTGGCCAGAAGAATCGTTCTCGGATAAGGGATAGAGTCCTATCACGTCCAGGATGACCTACATCATCGTGGAGGCTGTGCAGAGCAGAAAGGCGACACCGTTTAGGAAGGACAAGCTGCTCCTGTTCCTCTCCATCCATGATAGTGACCCGAAACAGAACTCCCCTTCTGATCTTAAGGCTCTGGAAAACTTTGGAATAAGCTAGAACATCAGGATCTCCAATGTGTCGGCTCCTGTCCAACCGTTTTCCTGTTTGAACATGTTCCCTGATGATTGATAGCACTGGATCCTTACTCTGAGTCCTCCTCCATTCTCTGGCATTGATCTCACATGTATCCTCAGAGAGTGGGGTATCGTCCTCCTTGGTGACACTGGCTGATAAGCATAGGCTTTCCACAAAGTTAGTAGCACTTGCAAGATTGCAGATTGCTTGTACAGATTCTGTGGGAATCTGGTCCTCCTTAGCTGTGCACATGTCCGGGAGTCTCGAAAGTGTATCCGCGTCTATGTTGGCTTTACCTAGCCGATACCTGATGGTAAAGTTGTATCCAGACAACGCAGCAAGCCATCGGTGTCCAGTGGCATCAAGTTTTGCTGTGGTTAGCACATATGTCAATGGGTTGTTATCCGTTACAACTTCAAAGTAATTTCCATAAAGATAGTCATGAAATTTCTCTGTTACTGCCCATTTTAATCCAAGGAACTCCAGTTTGTGGGCGGAGTAATTCTGTTCCGACTTGTTAAGGGACCTGCTGGCATAGGCAATGACCTTGAGATATCCGTCCTGCTCCTGGTAGAGTACAGATCCTAAACCACGACCACTGGCGTCTATGTGCAGTTCGAATGGCTTCCTGTAGTCTGCATATCCTAGGATTGGCGGTGATGTCAGACGTTTCTTCAGTTCCTGGAAGGCACATTCCTGATCCGGCCCCCAAATCCAGTTGACTGGTTCCTGAGATTTCCGTGACTTGGATTTCTTAGCTGGTCCTTGAGGTATGAGTATGGAAAGTGGTCGAGCAATCGTAGAGAAGTTCTTGACAAATTTACGGTAATACCCTGCAAATCCAAGGAACTTCCTGACTTGATCTGGGTTCTCTGGGGTGGGCCAGTCTGAGATCTTGTTCACCTTGTCTGGATCTGTCTCGATGCCATTCTCTGAGATGACATATCCCACATATTTTACTCGTCTTTTGAAGAACTTGCACTTCTTTGGGGCTAGTTTAAGTCCTGACTCCCGAAGACGACGAAATACAAGCTCCAGTCTCTCCATATGCTCCTCATACCTCCTAGAGAAAATGATGAGGTCATCCAGATAAATGAGGCAGATGTTTAGGTTGAGACCCTCTAGACATTCCTCCATAAGACGTTGATATGTTGCAGGGGCGTTACACAGGCCGAAGGGCATTCTATTATACTCATAGAAGCCTAGAGGACCAACTGTGAAAGCTGTTCGTTCCTTGTGGTCTTCGTACAGCTCAACCTGGTGATACCCGCTCTTCATGTCCAGTACCGAGAAGTACTTCATTCCGCCTAAGTGGTCCAGGAGTTCTTCTATTCGTGGCAGAGCATACGAGTCCTTAATACTAAGATTGTTGAGCTGGCGAAAATCGATACACATGCGCAGCTTTCCATCCTTCTTGCGTGCCAGTACTACATTGGATGACCAAGGGCTGTGAGACTTCCGAATGACTCCTGCACTAAGTAGTTGGGTCAAGTGACTTCGAACTTCTTCATACATAGAAGGTGGGATTCTCCTGTGTCTCTGCTTGAATGGCGTATCATCTGTAAGGTTGATCTTGTGTTTGACAGCTGAAGAATGTCCCAAGTCCTCATCACTCTTTGAGAAAATATCCTGAAACTTGAGGATGAGTCCAAGTCCCTGGTCTATCTCACTGTCTGTAAGGTTCTGTAAGTCAACATCTATATCCTTGAACAGAGTGTTCTTGTCAACTGGCAAACCTGTGATGGGTTCCTTGAGGCTTACAGGCTGCAACTCACAGAGTAGAGCTCGAGGTGGTACTACAACTGTCCTGGTTGTCACGTTAGAGATGTGCACGTCAACTGTACCAGGCGACTTGGCATCGTAATCCACAATGATAGGAGCTATGTCGAGATCGGGTGAAATCCTGCTATCATCAGTTGGTTGTAAGAGGGCACAAACCTTTGGGAACTGTAAGGCTTTAGTAAGTTGACCCTTGATGACTACACGACTGTTTGGGCCAATCAGAACTCCGGTTGGTTCACAACTCCTGACATATGCAAGTCTCCAATTGTTCTGGCGAATGTTCTTCTCCTGTAGCACAATGGTCCTGAATGCCAAGTAATAAGGGGTGAATAAATCCGCCTTCTGAAGAAACTTGGTTCCATAGCTAGTCTTACATTCTTCTAGAAGTGGCTTGAGAATGTTTGTTCCTAAAAGTACTGGTACCTGTGAGTTGTATTGGGTGTCTGGAACCACAAGGAGTAGGCACGACTTAGGCGAGACTGATGATCCTACTGTCTGAATCACAACATCCACATATCCAAGGTAGGGAAGGTTCTCTCCTCCAGCGCATTCAATATTAAGAACGTCTCCTAGAGGATGCAAAGGGATGTGACTAAGAGTACTCCTGTAGAATGACTCAGACATGACTGAAACGGTAGCACCTGTGTCCAAAAGAGCCGGAACTGGTACGTCTTCAACAACAATATCAACTTCCGTCGAGTGTCCAACCAATCCATCAGGTACATGTGAAGTGGGGTAATCCTTTGAGCCTATGAGTGACCCCTTCCCATAGGCCTGCGAAAGTTTAAAGTCCCTCGTCGGTGGTCTGTCCTGACTGCGCATTCATAATGAAAATGTCCCCTGTAACCACAGTTCCAACAGATAATATCCTCCCGTCTCTGTCGATGATGTGGTGGATCAAAGTTGAAAGCTGGGTGCTGGGTGCTGCCACCAGTTGCATAGGGTGTCTGAGATTCCTGGTATGCTGGTTCCTGTGACATCTCTGGGTACGGAGCGCAGTCAAACTGTCCTGTCTGAACTTGAGGCTCTACATAGTCCGAGAAGCCATATTGTCCTGAATCCTGAGGCCCAGAAGGGGCATGGCCTTGTGTCCCGAAATACCCCTGTCCATAATCTATGCCTCTTCCCCCTCTTCCAGCAAAGCGAGGTCCCCTGCTTCTATTCCGGGAGTATACTTGAGCTTGTCTTGGCTGTTGAAAGGATAACCTGGGCTCATGTTTCTTCTTTAACGCCGAAACCTCTGTAGTTAGTGTCTTAATCATGGCTGTGAGGTCACTTATCTCCTTCTTCCATTCAGGTTCTGTAGCCTTCGCCATCCTGACAGATGCTTGTTGTCTTGAAGTGCTTGTGTTATCTTCCTTGGCCTGATCCACTTCAATCTCTCGAAGATCTTTAAGGAGTTCATTCAAGTCCGAAGCCTTGTCAAACTTATATCCTGATTGGCTCTTTAGCTCAGGTCTCAAGCCACTCCACAACATGTTACGTAGCATCTCGTCCCTTCTAGCTGCACTGATAGTCCCTGGGTCAGACTCCAAAGCCCTTGAAAGTAGAAGTTCCAATCGGCAACACCATGAAGATACAGACTCCTTATCCTTCTGCCGTGCACTATAGAAGTTTGACATCCGGTTCTCTGTTCTGTCCACCTCACCAAACATGCTTTGGAACTTGGAAAGTAAAGTTGATGTGCTGGCTTGTGGTCCTAGATTCCTGGCTATCATGGCAGCCTCTCCCTTCAGTGAGCGTCGGATTACCTCGTACAGATCATCCTCCGAGAGCTGTGTCGACTTGTTCCTCAAACATGCTACCTCGTAGCGCCACTGTTCATAATCCACATCCTTACCAGAAGTACCACTGAAGAAGGATACCTTGGGGAGTTGATGGAAGAACATCCTTGGATCTGGTACAGGCTGAGAACTCGATGCAGCTTGTGTAGCCGATGCGATTGGAGTAGCAGGTGTATTCATCCTAGGGGGACCATATTGGGAATCCAGACCTGTATACATCCGTTCACTCCTATATGGTGTCTTTATCCGGGTACTCTCAAAGGCATCATCAAGGGTGTGGTACTCTTCCTCCTGCTTGAGGGCTGTATAGGAATCGAACCATGCCTCAAACTCCTCAGGTGTACTAGCAGAAGGCCTTATCCTCTTCCTACGGAACACTTGTAACATGTTATCCACCTCCTCGTTAGTGAACTCCATCTTTGTAACAAACACAAAGGGAATCCCACGATGAAGCAAATCAAAGAAATATCAAACCAATCCAACGATGAATAATTATTTAAACACTTCCAGGATTGATATCAAATTCACAGTAAATATCTAGCACCGAATCACCTATTTGATCCACCTATTGAAGAAGCACAAATGCAGATCCAACGATGAAACTTTATATACACACCATTTGAATATAACTCCAACGATGAATGCACACACAGCACAAAGTTAAACAGGGATTTGAGGTGTGATCTAATGTGAAATTTTACCTAATATTTGGAGCTTACAATTTAAGTAATATTAACTACTTCTTTATAGCTAAATAAATTAGAAAATAATGATGTTTATGTACGCCAGCGCAAGTGTATTCATTGTGTTTACATGTGTTGATGCAGACTAATTTATCTTACTAATTAATCTTAAACTAATGTAAAGTTGCAATTGAATAGAGAATAACTTGAATTAACACTAACTCTTAAAATGTGTTTAAATTAAACTAAATTGTTAAATTTAGACTTATTCCGAGCCCTGAAAGAAAAACAAACGCAAAAATTAATGTTACATTAGGATAAGCATTAATGTCTAACTGAAAGAAAGCAAATATGAATATTTATATATTTATATTGTTATATATCTATCACTAATTCAAGGAAAAAACAACAAACACAGTGCAGTTGCGTATATGTGCATTGTAAACATGGTGGTCAGTCAATGTATTGTCAAGTCACTCGTCTCTAATCTAAGTCTGTTGATTTATTGCCTAAGTTAAATTAGAAGTAATTTTAATGTAAATATAGCTGAGGCTTACGAAAGGAAAGAAACACAGACACACAAATCAAACATTCATCATAAATGCACAACAATGGCAATGGTAATAATATGGGATATTGTAAAGAAAGTAGTACTTAGTCCAAAACCTAAGAAGTAAATGCCTAACTACACTTTATTTGGGATATGGTATCTCCAACAATGCTAATATAAATGTTTTACATTTCAGTTGCTAAACAATCAACTGAAACATGAATTATAAACTCAAAGTTACATGTCAACACAGCCAAATGTAAACAATAAATATGGCTGACAGGAAGTATGAATGTAAACAAACAATATGGCCGACCGGAAGTATGAACATAAATAAGCAATATGGCCGACAAGATGTATAGATGTAAACAAACAAAATGGCCGACAACAAATAGAATTATGCAAAATATGGCCAACTCAAAGCATAACCAATGTCAAAGTTAAAGTTTACATTAAGTTTATCAATATAGCAATTGCAAATGTAAATACATCAATACATACACTATGAGCTCAGTATATCTAGGCGCCAAAGATAGTCAATATGCTAGCTAGCTATAACTGTCACAATACCGGGGAATTACATGTGTCCAACGCACTAGCACGAGTGATGAATCCTGGGGGGTAGAGACATCACGTAAGCCGAGACCTGGGGGTGGTGTATCTCCACTAGGCAGAGGCAGTGTCCAACGTTGTCTCCAAACTCCACAAATCACTGTAACACTGGGGGCTCCATTTTGTAGCAGGGTCACAGAGGGACAAACGCCAAGGTGAATGCTGGGTGTAAGTTCTTTATTCCAAGTGAGTGGACGTACAAACTAAAACCCTGAAACAATCATGTCAACAATATATAATCAATATAATAACAATGTTCTGCATGTTTACATTACACACAAGTTCATCTTATGATACATATGAATACTATCCACATTTGAAATGATGAAACCACACAGTTCAAAAGATTACCTTTACATAAAAAACGTTACAAATGATATAAGAAACTTAACCATGTTCAGGGGCGATAACTCCTGACATGAGCATAGGAATACATTTAATGTTCACGACGACAATCGCCGCTGACAATATAATATTCACCTCTAAGGCTATAAAGGCACAATTATGCTTTATGTATTATGATACATAAACCTCATATATATATATACATAATATTTACATCATAACACAAGACATTTGTACATACCCTATGTATGGCACAGGGGCCCGTGCACTGGCCTAACTGCCATAGCAGACGATGTTTGTGCTGTAAGTAATTAGAATGTGTTAAAACCAATTGTCCATAAAGACACAAATCATACACATACAATATATTCTATTTACACCTTTAAGAAACCTAATGATGTTATACTTTGCCATTATTTGTGCAAGGTATGAAAACACTGCTAAAACTACATTCACACTCAAAGCATACTTACAGTGCCTCGCTTTAATGCTAAATGTGAGATTAATATGATTAAAAGATAGTTGTGTTACTTATTGAAATATATACTTAGCATTTATTCGTGTGCTGATTACAACACACGCTAATTACGCTAATGGCTTTGATTATCCTATTAGATATATATTTGTATATTTAAGATTACATTATTGCGTTATTGATATATTAGATATATAGATTGATTGTTTAAGATAACTTATTTACTAACCTGATTAGATTTAGATTTGCGTTAGTGAAATTCTACATGGCTGTTCGTCTGTCGTGTCGGGTGACGAAGTGACGTGTCAGGGTGCGAAGTGCTCATGCATAGGAAAAGCGTGCAGATTTGAAATGGACCAATCGTGACGGGTGTTGTCACGATTGAGTGAACACTGTTGATTTAAGATTAAAACCTAATTGTTGGTTAATTACAATAATCGTCATTGTAATTACAACGCCAACATACAGCTGAAATAAAGAAACGCTATTAAAACACTGAAGTAATTTACTTTATCATCTCAGCCACGGCAATATGCTGAAACAAAGTTATACATTAAAATGTTAAAGACAAAGTATTTAAAATACAACTTTCAGCGCCTGTTGGATGCTGAAACGAAGAATTGCATTATTAACGTATTTACAACATTGAAAAGCTAACTAGTGCTAATAAGATTAAAGCACGGATATACAAAGTATGTCCCTGTCACACTTGAAAATTGAAACAAAACTGCTTCATAGAAGTTAATAATTTGGTTATTAAAAAAGTGTTGCATTGATTGGGAAAATAAACCAAAAATTATTATGTTTAAAGTTTCCTAACAACGACCTGAAATCAGCATCATTCGTGTTTTAAAAGAGAAATTCTTGGTGGCATGAATCAATATAACACATATTTAAGCTAAGATATAAAGTTTGATAACAAACCATAGAGGATATAATTAAAGTGTAAATAGAAAAATAATCCTTTATAAAAAACTATACATAAAGGTCGTTATTCTGTGAATAATTAAGTTGGATATCAATCATATCTCATTAACATCATTATCACAATATTTTAATACCACTTTTGCACCTTATTAAAGATGGATGCAATTGAGAGCGTTCGAAACTAGAAATATTTGCAGAAGATGCACTGTAATGTACCCCGCCCTAATATTTAGTCAAATTTCATCATCTTTGCCTTATTTGCAAGACATATTCCACTAAGATAATCTAAAACCAAAAGAAATAGGTAGCCTAAGGATTAAAAGGGTTCACTCAATCTACATATATGAGTCTAACCACGTTCTAAGTGTCATGAAATTATACTGAAAGATTTTGAGATAGAGGTCAGAAATGACCCTATACCCATGCCAACATGTAATAAGTTCAAATTGTTAACATGGAAACAAGAAAAATTTAATTTCTAAATAACATTAATATTCACCACTACATCTAACCACATACCAAGTTTAGTAAAAAAAAATAATAGTTTAAGCTTTGGCTCGAAAAAAGGCACCAGAAAAAATTTAAGATCAGAATAATCAAAATAACAAAAGGCACCACTCCACCACATGGTCTAACCACATACAATGTATCATAAACAAATATTGAACGTATGTTCAGATGTGGCCCGGAAAGGAACCCTACCCGCAATAGAGCGCGAAAACAGACCCTACTCCAAATATGCACTAAGTTCAAATCGTTCCCATGGAAACTAGAAAAAGACACAATGAGAATATCAAAATAGCATAAGGCACCACTCCAGCTCTAGATCTAATCACACGCCAAGTTTAGTTAAAAGATATTTAATAGTTTTTAAGATATGGCCCGGAAACAGACCCTATCCCAAATAAGCACTTAGTTCAAATCGTTCCCATGGAAACAAAAACAGTGGTTAGCGCGTTAGATTTCGGATCAGGAGGCGTGTGGTTCGAATCCTGCCGGGGGCTTGGCAACTTTGTCTGCAGTAGAGAACTGTTCTACACGCAGCCAGGTGTGGGTGAATTTCAGTGTAGTACTATACAAGGTTGGCTAGGTCCAGCCGATGCTCGCAGGTTTCATAGAAATACTAGCCGCATTAGTGTTGCGGGCTTTCTCCCTGCAATGATACTAGCAGCCGTGATGTAAGTTTTACTCTTGAAAGCGGTGATAAACCCCATATCACCTCACCTCACCTTACAATAAAGTGCTTGCATTCTTACGGAAATAATTTACATACAATCAGAAATAAATTGTTACATCCATTGCTCTGTAACTTAACATCACACTATACCAATTTTCCCCCGTTCACACGAAGTGCAAGGTTTTACCATGCACAGGTACGTACTTGCCATCTCCAAACGTTTCAAAACAAATATGTCATTGATATAGTTAATGTAATAAGTAAATCCAGTAATTGGGAAATACATATTTGGTAACAGTAACTTCAAGATAATTTTCAGTGACATGTTGTGTTTATACTTTGATACATTTTTCTATAACTAATTCAGACAGAGCTACGTTTTATTCCTTTGAGCTCCCTATACTTATATTGACACTCAGTCGCCAGACACGTACGTACAGAACATTATTCACCGTCCACAGGTCAACCCGTTTTAAGTGACCATAAAACTGCATCGCCGATAGAAGTAGAAGCCAATGTTACGATTCACCGAATCTTACAGTACTATTTACTCCCTTATTTCAGGACATTTCTGGGAAGACAGCAATCAATAAGAGTCATACTGTACCTCTTCATTCCCAATACACACTGCTTCTACTGTTAATGTTCGTCTTACGAGACCTTTGAATTGGTATAATTATTGTGTAGAGTGTCATTTTGACTGGCATTCTGAGTTCAAGAATAAATGAGAACTGGCCACTATCTATCTAATAAACATTGTCTGCACTCTTTATAGCCTTGGTCTTATAGCCTTGGATTTTCTTTGTGGTATGTCATAGTCTGCAATAGATACGTAGTAGATAGTACTTTGTTGTCTCCCTCATTCGCTATTCATTGCATTAAAGTGTGTGTGTCTTAGCAATGATAGTTGGTGATAATAAGATGTTTACCCTATCTTGGTAGTCTAACGTCTCACATAAATACCCATTCGTTTCTTTAAGGTACAAACCTCTTCCAATAGACAAAAGGAACTTTCTTTAGGACCGTTTGATACCACTTCCATCCATATTATGCCGTTTGAAAAGGCGAAAATGTCACTATATTTTAGTTCGTCATTGTATTTAGATATACACTTACCACACAATCACCAGACTATCCCGCTACCTGAACCAAAGTGACCTCTATACTGAGACTATTTATCACTTCGATTATCTTACTGTATAGTCAATCATGCGTACGTGTCTATAGACACTACATAATAGACATTAGCAATAACATGATTCGCGTTATTCATCATGTTATATAAGACAGAAACTGATAACATCAATACGCAAACAATCGATTCAAAGGTGTTTAAAGGTGTTTATTGTTTTCGACATGTGTAAGCAATTTTCTTGCTATTAGAAAGGCGTTGAAAAGCATCTGAGGGGTTTCCAAGTGACCTTTATGACTCCGAAATATGATCTGATATTGTTATAAGAAAGAGTTACGAGACGAATTCTAATTAACTTTATCGCTTACGGCAAATCAAATGAATTAGTCTACTCAGAATTTAAAAGCCTAACATTACCATGAAATGAAGACAGTTGAATTACTTCAGGCAGTTTCATTATTGAAGTTATTGAACCTACACAATTGTTTACTGCTAGAAGACGAAGTTAGTTGCTAACTCTTATATTAGGGGCCACAGGGCCACAAAAGCTATCAATCATAATCCTCACTAGTCAAAGAGTATATTCACAGGGTTTCAGCTTTCTGGTCTTTTTGCCCCTGGAGAAGAAGATGAAAATAGGTTTTCAGGGTGTGGTCCCTGTGGCCCTTATAAGGGGCCACAAGGCCACCAAAGCTACAGTTTATAATCCCCACTAGTCAAGGAGTCTTTAAACAAAGTTTCAGCTTTCTAGGCCTTATGGTTCTGGAGAAGAAGATGAAAATAGGTTTTTAGGGCGTGGCCCCTGTGGCCCTTATTAGGGGCCACATAGCCATCAAAGCTACAATTTGCAATCCTCACTAATCAATGAGTCTGTACACCATGTTTCAGCTTTCTAGGCCTTATGGTTCTGGAGAAGAAGTCGAAATTCCACAAAGTATACGGACGGACGGACGCCGGACACCATGCCATGCCATAAGCCCATCGGGCCTTACAGGCCAGATGAGCTAAAAATGCAAATATGAAATCTTTACCTTCTTTTGTTTCTGTTAGTGTCTGTTTCTACAGAAAATATTATTCCAAGAAGAAGAACTATATTTGGTGATATCATCTGTCACTGTTTTCAGAGGTTTGAAGTTTGTCATGCATAAATGACTATTTCCGACCCCGATGTCAAAATATGCATACATTGATGTCTACTGTTTGTAGATAGCCTTTATAGAAAAGGATTAATGATTCTTAGAACTTTAATATGTTAGACCATTACTTGATGTTTGTCTTTCCAGTTCCTTTGTTATGAACTTTTAAAAAATGAAGTGTAATAAAGCAAATGTTTTTACACATTAATAGCACATGTAATGAATTTAAGGATAGCTCAATTAGTAAAAGTATTGTTGATGTTTAAAATATGCGCAAAATGGTTATTTTCGGAAAATAGCAAGGACCTAGAATTTTCTTTCTGTTGTTATTTTTAGCTCATCTGGCCTGTAAGGCCCGATGGGCTTATGGTATGGCATGGTGTCCGGCGTCCGTCCGTCCGTCCGTCCATCCGTCCGTAAACTTTGTAGAATTTCGACTTCTTCTCCAGAACCATGAGGCCTAGAAAGCTGAAACTTTGTGTACAGACTCCTTGGCTAGTGAGAATTATAAATTGTAGCTTTTGTGGCCCTGTGACCCCTAATAAGGGCCACAGGGGCCACGGCCTAAAAATCTATTTTCATCTTCTTCTCCAGAACCATGAGGCCTAGAAAGCTGAAACTTTGTGTACAGACTCCTTGACTAGTGAGGATTATAAATTGTAGCTTTGGTGGCCCTGTGACCCCTAATAAGGGCCACAGGGGCCACGGCCGAAAAACCTATTTTCATCTTCTTCTCGAGAACCATGAGGCCTAGAAACCTGAAACTTTGTGTACAGACTCCTTGACTAGTGAGGATTATAAATTGTAGCTTTGGTGGCCCTGTGACCCCTAATAAGGGCCACAGGGGCCACATCCTAAAAACCTATTTTCATCTTCTTCTCGAGAACCATGAGGCCTAGAAAGCTGAAACTTTGTGTACAGACTCCTTGACTAGTGAGGATTATAAATTGTAGCTTTGGTGGTCCTGTGACCCCTAATAAGGGCCACATATGCCACGCCCTAAAAACCTATTTTCATCTTCTTCTCCAGAACCATAAGGCCTAGAAAGCTGAAACTTTGTGGACAGACTCCTTGGCTAGTGAGAATTATAAATTGTAGCTGTTGTGGCCCTGTGACCCCTAATAAGGGCCACAGGGGCCACGGCCTAAAAACCTATTTTCATCTTCTTCTCCAGAACCATGAGGCCTAGAAAGCTGAAACTTTGTGTACAGACTCCTTGACTAGTGAGGATTATAAATTGTAGCTTTGGTGGCCCTGTGACCCCTAATAAGGGCCACAGGGGCCACACCCTAAAAACCTATTTTCATCTTCTTCTCCAGAACCATGAGGCCTAGAAAGCTGAAACTTTGTGTACAGACTCCTTGGCTAGTGAGAATTATAAATTGTAGCTTTTGTGGCCCTGTGACCCCTAATAAGGGCCACAGGGGCCACGGCCTAAAAACCTATTTTCATCTTCTTCTCCAGAACCATGAGGCCTAGAAAGCTGAAACTTTGTGTACAGACTCCTTGGCTAGTGAGAATTATAAATTGTAGCTTTGGTGGCCCTCCGACCCCTAAAAAGGGCCACAGGGGCCACACCCTAAAAACCTATTTTCATCTTCTTCTCGAGAACCATGAGGCCTAGAAAGCTGAAACTTTGTGTACAGACTCCTTGACTATTGAGGATTATGAATTGTAGCTTTGGTGACCCTGTTGCCCCTAATAAAGGCAACAGGAGCGTCCTTCAAATCTATTTTCATCTTCTCCTCCTGAAGTGTAAGGCCTAGAAAGCTGAAACTTGTCGCCTATATACTTAATTTTATGGTGACCCTGTGGCCTCTACAACGGGGGAATCACATTGGCCACACTCTAAAGCATAATTGATGATGAAGCCTGATGAGCTACAGAGCCAATGGCTCTATTTTTGTATGTTTACCATGTTCATCTCATTTACAGAAAAAATTTAGTTTTTGTCTATACTAGTCATAAAACTCAAATTCAAAATAACCCTCGAAAAATGGAAAAGTTAAAATCCAGTTTGAGTACTGATCATCAAATTTTATATGATATTGATCTGAATTGGGAATATTAACTCAAAAATTGGGAACAACATTCAACGAAGAAGATATCGTTCAAATAATCAATGACCACCAGTTGACACATTTTGCACAAAGATTATTAATATAAATAACATTATGACAGTACAATCATTGGCCTTTTATAATAAATACAATCTAGTTTAACTGGTCTTATTGCATTCACTTGTAGGCACATATTCACAATTATTTATTAACTTTGTCTTTGTATCTCGTCTCTATTACTTATTTTCATGTTATTTAATCAGTAAATTTGATATATGCCTTTGACTGAAAATTTATCCGTGAGCACTGCATACACGGTTGTTTTTGGCCTTGATGTAATTTGGTACAAGCACATGAATCACAAACTTCGTGTTCATGCTCTGTGATCCCTCCACTTTAAACGTCAATCACACTTTAGACATGTGACAAAATGGTCTGTATGTACTAACTGAACACTATTCTCTGTTCACAAGTCAACAGCTATATATGGTGATGAAGCCATGTGGTCGATAGAAATAAAATACATTGCACTGGTGTTACAATTCTAGGATGCTTTAGTGCCCTTCGCGGGGAAGACAGTAATCAATATGGTTTAAAGGTACCACTTTATTCCCTTTATCCATCGCCTCCAGTGACAATGTTCGTCTTATGAGGTTTGTCATTGCTCTTGATTATGGTGTTTTGTACTATGAAGACTGGGACCCGAAGACAGCAATTAATTCAATTGTACTGTGCACCTATAACCCTCAAGTGCGAAAGTTCTGATGTATCTATCTTCGTTGAGGTCTTGGTTTTATTTCCATCAACTGGGAAAATAGAAGTAAATTCGAGTCCTTAAGTAACACTTTACTCCCTACATACATTTAATGCATTGGTTTCAATTATGGTGTATTGTACAACGTGAAGTGCGATTTAGTCAGCACCAAACGAGAATTTAACAGCGCAATTTTAAACTTTAGTAAATTGTCTCTTCTGGATATTGTCTTCTTGGAGAAACGAAACGTCACCAATGTGACATGTTTCAATCCACGAGAGATATATATGACTTACAATGATTTCCATCATGTCAATGGAAGCAAACTGAACTTAATTGCAACTTCTAGAGAATATCTGTTTCTGTTTTAGATAACGATATATCTTAACTTATTGTCGTTTTTTAATATTCCTTTCTAGACGACATTGATAGGAGTGTCAAAGATATCTATTTGGCTTTTTTGCTGTATTTTTGCTTTTTTTTGCTTTTGACAATGAGGCCTTTTATCGAACAAACTTATCACAAGTCCTGAAATCATTTGGATATCTTACCAACTTATAGTTGATTAGATGAATATATTTCCTCTAAACATCCTGGTAACAAACACAATTCAATGATCGATAACATCAATGAATGAAGACATCCTAAAGTTATTCGAGAAACCAAATGATTCAGATACCATCTGGCGACATGAGACAACTCCTTATTGTCTGTACTGCTTAGAGCAGACTCAAGACAATTAGACTACTCGGACTTAAACAGCTTAAAATAACTTTGAAATGGAGACCGATCAATTTGCTAGAAGCAGTTTTAACCCATTGCACTTAGTGACTATCTTCAAGTACTAATGTTCACACATAATCCAAGCTAACTTATGCCTGTGTGTCACGTTTGAAAATGAAAATTACCTAATACTAGTGTTTACCTATCATCAGGTAATAATAATTCAAAGACTGTATTGTATTTTATCAGTATTGTAAAAATCAACCGATAACAGACATTACTTAAATCAATTTCATACGCTCTGGAGTTGAATATTTTACAAATCTAAATTTAATCACTACCCTATTGTCTTATGATACATCACATAAATCCACTTTCATAAAAATGTAACGTTTCAAAGCAACAGTGTTTTCAATGGACTTTCAGAAAAAGTAGAAACAAAGGTTTTGAGTAAGATACTTTTTTTCTGTTTTAATAAACAACTATACTTGATACTGACGGAATAATTTTACAGAATATTAATGTAGATATCTTTAATATTGTGCCAATTCTTACCACAAACGATTGTAATTTCAAAAGCGTTCGGCTACACATATAGAGTATATGACTCTGTACCAAGATTCACTAACAGTGTCTATGTCGATGGTAATCAAAGACAATAATGGGTATCCTAGAATGAACAGTTTTGTCGGTCCCAGTCAAGAAGTCCTTGATCAAGCAAACACACTGAGTCCACAAGTAAGAGGTTCAATCGACCTGACAGAAGAAGTATTTGAGAGAGCATTGAAGTGGGCATTTGGGTACAGACTCTATTCAGAAAGTAGATTGCAAAGGGAAATAGGCTTAGAAAATTCGGTGTGTTTGCTTTTATCTGGCTTTTGTGATAGTTGGCCACATTTCCCCCTAAGATGATAAGACTGACAAAAGAAGTCCCAAAGTTATTTGATTGCATTTCTATATTGAATTAACACAGTAATGCACGATGATAAAGGAAATGATAACAGTAACATAATGAAACAGTAACATTTATAACATTGAAATTTTTCAACAATTTCTACATTGCATTTTGAGTATTTCTCTTTTAGCAGTTAAACATTTCGATTCTGTCAAAACTATGTAAATATTTAACGGATATGTCTGCTTTTTTCCTTATGTTTGAAGAATTAACAATTCTCCTGATATTGACCTTTATGTACCAATGTGAAGCACACAGGCTTCACAGACTTCTTCTTTGAATGAATGAATGAATGAATGAATGAATAAATAACTAGAAAATCTGTGTCCATGGGACACAGATGCCCCCGCTAATAAAAAAAGCCCTCAATGTTTTCAACCATACAATTTAAAACAAAATAAGAGATGCACACCTTTAGCTTCATTTGAGTTCAAACATCCATTAAAATGTAGAAAATTAAAAATTCCCAAAACAAAATATGAGATACACACCTTTATGATACCTATAAAACATGTTTGAAAGATCAGCGTAGTCTAACCAGTACATTTTGAGGAGAAGTGGATAAACAACACCCCGTATCACACTACCTTGAGCTTTCAACATGTCAGAAATTTGAAAAAATTCAAAAATTGAAAAACAAAATATGAGATGCACACCCTTAGGATGCCTAAAAGCCATGTGTGCGATTTCAATTAAATCTGTTGAATGGTTTTTCAGGAGAAGTGGATAAACAATACCCTGTATAGAGTGGTTACTTAGTGTATTCGTATTTCAGGCCTCATCCTTTTTACATACATTCAGAGCACAAGAACATCGATGTAACATATGTGGTTAAATTTCTGGAAACTGCAGGTTTCATTAAGTATTAAACATTTAGTAAAGCAAATTAAGTTTTCCAATATTGGATAGGTAAAAAAATGGCTTGATATTAGAAAAGTGTTACCATATAAAGTAGCATCGTATGAAAACTAAGCCATAATTACATTTGGTACATTATAGAATATCGATGACATTTATATTGTATCGATATTGCTGTATATGAAGTTCATCCATCTTAACTTATACAGAGAAGGTGTAGGTGAAGAGATTATAGTCTTGATGGAAAAGAACCTTTTCATTTATTTCTTTATAAAAGGTCACACTAAATTAAAAAATAATGCAGGTATTTGGACCATGTATTGACCGAATTGATGTACATAACGTTATTCCTTAATAAAACTGCAGTAAATCAATGTTGTCAGTGAATGCATAAATGTGCAATTATGATAAAACTACTTTGGTAAGATAGGTTTGAAAAAGGGAAATACATGTACATGTATACAAACATAGATATTTGGCATAATCTCGAAATAACTCCAATGTCAATTCCACGGATGTGACTGTGTTAAACACCAACATCATTGATAACAGTTGATATGCCTGATAACAAACCAAAAGTGAAGCAACCTGAAAGTGCCAAGTTCAGATTTAAAATGTAGTTTGTGCATGCGTTGCTATTCAAAAACGATGAGTACTTAAAAGTCCATCTCCTACTTCCTTTTGTAGCATTCATATTATGTAGTTAGCTTGTGAGTATTCATACTTAAGAAAGGCACCAATGTGATCCAAACAACTTATTCTTTATCTCAATTGTCTCAATACCTAACCTAAAACGATGTTTTTGTTAGATTCGCTTCACCTGTTGTTCATTAGGTATCTTAATATACTACTGGTAACCCTTGTCGTTCTGAACATACCAAACATACCAAGCATGTTAATGTTAAAACAAATCATATTATAATTGAGGTAATGGAATATTGATTAACACATGGCTATTTTGTTTAAGCCTTGAAGATACAAATATGACTTGATTGATTAAGTTCTAATCTTTCTTTCTTTGTACAAAGGTTTGTTCTGCTTTTAGATACTAATTACATTGAAGCCTCGAAAAAGTATAATCTAATTATTGAAATAATAGCCTAAAGGTAAGACAGTGTAACATCCCCCTGTTATGTGAAATTGAAAATACATTTTAAACTTTTTGCTTTCACTTCATTACCTCAAGTTATCCGAGCTGATAAAATCAATTTCCATTTCCTATGGCAAGGGTATGTGTTGGTTATGTTATTAAGTATGATACGTGGCATCGATATAATGGTGGGATGAGGGCTCGCATATGAATTTATGCATCGTTCTTTGATAGACCTGTATATTTAACCCGTGTTGTGCCATGCACATATTACCTATATGTTTTAGCATATAAATGGATACAGCGGTTTAATGATGAACTATTTGTCCAGAGCTCGCACAATTTGAGAACACAATTATAGAGCTACACTATAAAATTGATAATTGAAATTAAAAAAACTTGACAGTAACATCTGAATATGTTTATGTTTGTTGACGATGCTAAAAAACATTCAGATACACTTTAAGCTTTTGGAATACGAAACTATGCAACTTGCTAACACCTCCATCATCAGAGACTGCAAAACAAGAACCATTCTTTCACAAACTAAGGATGAGAGACCTCACTTGTGACTTGTGACGTTTTGAAAGGATTTGTATTTGTCATTCTACCATAACTGTGTTACAAATCAGAGTGTGTATTATATGGGTATGCAGTTGTTTGTCTACTTCGTCTTATATGCAGAAACATATTTGTGGGTTTCATTTAAGTAGGAAATATTCTACAAAAACAACAACATTATTTTGAGTTTCCTGGGGAAAGGGTAGGAACTTAATCAAAATATGCAGATGCTAAATGACAAAATTCCAAACCGGTAATATCGAACAGTTCCAATTTCATGTCGACAATTGAAGTCCTATCATTGGCACATACTTTAATAAGTTCGTATTAATACCGTTATTTGAAATTTCCAATTCCCTGGAGATCGTTCATGACCATCATGACACAGCACACCTGATACATTGCAAAGAATAAAGTTTTATAAGTTAAAATCAAAATGGGGATAAACATGAAATGTTTGAAAATCAGTGAGATATACTTTTTAAGCTCTAAATTATCTTACATATCATACACATGCGACTTTAAATTATATTTGGCAAAACAATAATTCTGCTGACTTTCAAAAATTCTTATATCCTAATTGACTTTTTCTGACAAATGACATTTATTTTTTTATTCCCAAACTGAACAAAAACCCAAATTTAAACGAATCGATGTCATAAAATAAGATTAACTTTGACAAACAGACAAAAAGTTAGTTTATTCACACAGAATACGTCAACCAGGAGCTTGTGGCAAAAACAATATGTGGTTGACAAAATTGTTGCTTAACGACTTTTCTTATTATAAGGTTTTACAGTTTCCTTTTTAGGAAGAGAGTAATCAGACTGTCAGTGACAGTTTTTACCATACAAAGGGGTCTTCCACTCTTAATGTATACTTAGGACGTTATTCGTTGGATTTTCATTTTGATGCAGACATTGGAACTCGACAATCAACGGGAACTATGCCACATTACACGGTCTTTCATCCTAAAATCTATACACTGTCAGTACTCTTTACTGAATTTTATAATGATTATGAATGTTAATTGCAAATTTAAATAGGTAGATGACACACAGATATAAGCGTCTATTGCTTTTCAATCTGCTCTTAAACTGCCTTTACTGTTAGAGAAGAAGATGAAAATAGTTTTTAAGGGCGTGGCTCTACAATGTATAATCCTCAAAAGCCAAGGAGTATGTACACAAGGTATCAGCTTTTTAGGCCTTATGATTCTGGAGAAGAAGTCGAAATTCCATAAAGTTAACAGACTGATGGATGGATGGACGGACGGACGCCGGACACCATGCTATGCCATATGCCCATCGGGCCTTACAGGCCAGATGAGCTAAAAAGTGGTTTTATTAATTGATTTTGTTCTCAAATTGAAATATTTCTGTTAGTTGCAAACTTGTACTTCTACATTTTCAAACTTTTAGCCTGAGTTATCTAATGCTGCTTTTGATATTTACTAGGAGATATACGTTTAAGTATTCTAATTGAATGTCTCGCTTTAGGCGAAATCCAGTTAATTTGTCTGCTCAGATATGAACAGCTTAACATTACATGATGTAATATCACATCTTATGAGAAATGCCCCCTTGCATTTCATTAAAACCTAACATTTAAATATATGAAAATTTATGGCGACTGGTTTTTAAATAACAATTTCAATGTAAATATGTACACCGCCTAAATGTTATGTTTAGTACATTGCAAAGATTCTTTTCCAGTATTAATTGTTGATTCCTTATTGTGTCAATCATAATGGCTTTCTATCCGGTTGGATGCCTGAATATTTATACACTGACGTGCCAAGTTATTGCAACAAACTTGGTTGCAGTCTATGGAAGTATATAAACTGGACAGAAACAGTAGCAATAAAAAACCAGGCTTACATCACAGAGTAATTTGGCAGGATAATATTTCATTGTCTCCGATGATATTTCATAGTCTAGTCGGCGAAATGACTCGTACTGTAAACTTGCAGCAGAGCAAAAAACCATAAATAATTGACTTGCATCTAAAGGCGTTTGATCGAGTTTCCTGTCTACCTGATACAGCACAATTTTATTTCTTTACGTCATGTTCAGAGTTCAGTTAAAGTAAGACAAATCAGAGACATCATGTTGGTATTAAAACACGACCGATAAGGAAGTGTACCAATAATTAGCAATTCAGTCCTCAGAAGCGTGTCAGAAGGAGTCGAGGAAAAGTTACAAGGAGGCTTGGTAGCTGGAAGAAAGTGTTATTCACAGATGAAACTCAATTTTTAGTGGAAAAAACACCCTATTTCAGTTTGGAGAAAGGCCCACGAACAGTGGAGACAAGATTGAATGTCTGAATTACTTGAAAATAGAACTTTTATACTCTTATGTATGCATTTTTAGCACTTTCTGACTACACATATTTCTTTTGCAGACGAAGTATTTCTTTCCTTTTCCCCTACATGCTAAATAATGTAATGTTGTAATAAGAAAATTTCCCTAAACAAAAGCTTCAATAAAACGGGAATGATTATGACACAAATAAGAAAGATACTGGCAGCTAAGATAAAAGCTAATGATTTAAAAAATTATTTTAAAGGGACAAGCTATTTAGCAAGGTAACATAATTGCTGAATGGACATCTTTTTAACAACTGAGTAATTGCCAGGAAATCCTCTTGTTAGATATTTGTCTGTTCATAAAATGCCGTGCTCAGTAATCGTGAGTTGTAAACAAGCTTTCAAGTGCAACTTCCCATTTTCTTTCTAACTGCATTATGGTGCCTTTTCATGAGAAAGGAGTATGAATATTGCTTTTTCGTAAACACATACACTTGAAAACAATTTCAAAATATCCAAAGATTCAACGGGTTAATATAGCTTTTAATATGAAATAATATGAATCCAATTATTAAAGAATCGTTTTCAGCATCTTCAAAATTAGATTGATCCCAATTAAATCCTTGGTCCAGCAAACCAACCGAGTCCACAAACAGAGACTAAATCGATCTGATAGATTAAGTATTTGAGATAGAATTGAAGTGGGCAATTGAGTGCAGACTCTATTCAGCAAGAGGAATGCACTTCGAAATGTCCAAGACTTGGAAGTCGGTGTGCTTGCTTTCATCTAGCTGTGGCGATAGTTGGCAACATTTCACTCAATTATTTTAAGATATGCAACGACCACAAATGTGTCCGAAAGATGATTTGCGTTTCTTTTTTTGGCAAGTATATACATCCAAGCTGTTTGATGCCTTTTTAAACATTATATGAAAGGAAAGGCGATTCCAAAACCAAGACAACGCTGAGATATCATCTGAAGCTAATGTAGAGATTTACTTAAGGATACTTCTAATTAAATATCTCGCTTAAGGCAAATAACGTAATAAGTCTACCAAGACTAACAGTTTCAGATTTCCATATATTAGGCTGACTAGTTCGCTAAAAGCCACATAAACCAATTCAATCTACTTTTGTTCAATGCTTAAAGAAATTGTTACCCTAATGTCAAACATTAAAAGACAAAGACAAATATTATTGAAAAGACACTGAGATTAGTTACAATGTGTATGATGAAGATTATCTGTTCCTACATATTTGGTTTCTGTTATTGACATCAAAGCTAATAGTCTGATAAAACCCATCTTCCCACGGCAAGGTAAAACGTATCGAGCAACTCCTCGTTTAGACCTTGCCATCACAAGGTAGAAAACTGGTGATCCGGAGCAGCGACACCTATCGTGATCACGAGTTACGCCCCTTATCAGCTCTTTCAACAATAACCAATGAAATTGCCGTTTACATTCGGAACAAATTCAAAATACTAACAGACGATCTTTTTGAAAACTATCCGAGTGAAAGTTAATTTTAAACTTCAGTCCGCATGGTTGTTTACATGTTTTTGATGAGCACCGAGAATGCAGAGAAGATAAACATTAATGTATCACTTAAATAAAGCGTTTCTCTCCCTTGTAAAACGCATACGCATTTCAAATCGGTTCATTTAACATGCTGTCTTCTGATTGGACTATGCTACTTCCGTGCAGTGGGTTGAAATGCTAGCACAGAAATTGCGGCCAATGATGTCAAGGGAGGAATGGGAAAGTTTAGAAACTTTTTCGTTTCGCCCGTGACGTTGTGAAGATGGATAAAACCATGATAATTGAACTTTATTTCAGATCTCATTAAAGTAATGTAAGTAAACTTTTCATTCAATTATTCAGTTTAGAATACATAATTTCAGAAAAATACTTTTTTTGTATACTTTTGAAAAAAAAACCACTGGACTATTGTGTTATATTTATAGAAGTTGAATTCATTCAAAGTTAAGTTTCATCTGTTTTTCTTATGTAAATACTACAGTTGACAATCTGTGTACCGTAAATTTGTTCACCTTTCTTCTCAGTGCAAATGTCATGTAGTTTATTGGACGTAAATAAAATAACTTTAGCAGAACTGACAAAGGATTAATTATTGTTCATGTCTCAGATAACCATTCTTTAGATTTTTATTGGGACTGCTTGGACTCACTTGCCAAATCTTTAATTTAGGTATATTGGATAAGATTGAAGGAGTCATATTTTCTAATTTTCTTGAATTTTTCTTTAAATTACATCAGCACTGTGACAAAAATTAAGTTTACATCTACTTAGTACAAATGAACACATTTTGACTAGAGTTTAAAGCTTTTGATCAATTATTAAGACACTGTAGAGAAAAAATAAATTCAGTGTTTCTTGTCAGTTTCATAATGTGTCAAAATTGTAACAACATGAACCAAACATTTTGTAGCTTTATTCGTTATTTGATTCGTTCTTGTACGCTGAAGGCACAATTACATATTTGCACTTGGATAAGCAGGTATGTGAACTTACGCATCGCAGTTCTATGCTCTGAAATAATAAGTGCATGCAAAATAAATATGATGTAAGGCAAATATTACATACTATATTCTATTGAATGTATATTTCCTAATCAATCCCATTATTGAGGTTTTTAAGAAGTAAGATCTACAGACCCAAGAACCATGTACCTATGTTCTCTTTGCATACATATAGTTCACAGCTCCAAAAGATCCGATCAGAAAGAACTTGATAATGCAAACAGGAGTACATGAGAGAGGCCACTTAATTATATTTGACATATGAAGTATTTGAGATAGCATTGGAGTGGCCAATTGATTTCAGATACTGTTCGGAGCCAGAATGCTCATTGAAACGTCCAGGACTTGGAAAGCCCGTTTGTTTGCATTGCACCGGCCTTTGTGATAGTTAGCAACGTTTCTCCTAAGATGTTCAGACAAGCAACCACCACAAAAGATGCCCAAAATGTGAATTGATTCCCTTTCGATATTGCATTCGACATATACTATAAATGGGTTCCAAAATGGATAAAATAAGTCTTCATGAAGCTGTTATCAGGTGCAGCATATACGTGTGAGAATTGACATCAAGCCATTCAAACCTTTTTCATACAACTTAAGCTCTTGCAAAAAATACAAACATTGTCCTCTTAACAACACATCTACCCTGTACTTAAAAAAAACTTTGGTTGATACATCACTTTTACTTATAAACAAACGTTAACTAACTAGGATAAAGCTAGGGATTGCAAGAAGGTACGCTAAATTTACCTTTTATCACGCAGTGGTTATTAACAATAGGCTTTTGGTTTGAATTGTTTGTCTCTGTATTTTAGATAGAAATTGTATTCAACAATAAGTGAGTATAATCTAAATGAAATGATAGTCACAAGATATTCTTGTATTCTTCTACCATGTTAAATCGATATGCCTATATTAGGCATTCACCTGGAAGGTTATAGTTTCGGCTTATATTTACTTGTTAAATTCAGTATATAATATGTCACTACTACAAGAGTAGTACTACGATTCAATTGATATGTAAACGTTCTTTGGAAAGTTGGATAACTTGAAAAGGGAAAAAAATGGAAATGAAAATAAAGTCGGTCAAGTATCACTTTGAAACTGGTTATCAAATCTTGAAGTGTTTAATTCTTTAATAAATGGTAGCGTATCAAACGATAGATGGTGTGTATTCCCATGGCACATGACACGCGCACATTGAAAATGCCATATACAATAGCAACAAGCTTGGGGTAAGCTGGTGAGGTTGACCAACGTTAATGACTTTGATGATTTTGCAGGATTTAAACATTATAAAGTTGAAAAATGGAATGCCTCTAAAACATCAGGTAGACATGCAAACTTCTATACTGCTGGCAAGACGGAAGGCCATTTCAAAAGGATTTGCCCATGTCTATTTTCATAAATTGCAAGCCTGTCTCTTTTGATTTGACAGTATTGAAACTTGAATTCAGTCAATATTGACACTACACCCCCCTCCTTTGATCTAGCGGACTTACAAACCTTGAAATCCTATTATGAAGACTTCTTCAATGTTAGAAGTGATCTTGGTTTTTGGGCATTAGGGCAAAGAGAACATTCTTTTATTTAACAGCTTTTATAAGAACGACGCCCCTTTTGAAATATCTTGGCCTGAGAGTGCCACTATATTTACACGCCAATGGCCTTTTCAGATTTGCCTCTGCAGGGTGTTTGCCAAGATGAACACCAATTTAGCATCTAAAAAGTTGAAAATTGCCATTTAGGTATGTTAAAATGTTTACTTCTTTGCCATATTTGAAGGATGAAGAAAATATGAAGCATCAATGAGATATAGATTTTAATATAAATATAAGATCGATAGAACCAAAAATATACTTAAGTTTGTTTGAATTGCACAAACATGATTTGATTCGTTGGTTTAGGTTAATGGTATATGTAGGTAATATAAAAAGGAAACACAATTATGCTGAATTTGCCTTTCTCTTGATCATTATATTTCGGCATGATACATTTCTGCTGATTTGTAATGTGACTTTTGTGAATCGAACTGTTTTAGAAGACGCAATTGCATTACCAGATCTGACATTCTTTCTTGCATTTTTGTTAGCTTTGTTATCAAATTCTGCTGTCAAGAAATGTTTTGTAATTTATGTTTCCGATCAACATTTGGTATCCTTTGCATAACTTATCATGAATTAAGGATTTGGGTAGAAATATTTATATGAAATGTATAAGATGATGTTTTATGATTACCCCGAAAGAACAACATTGCAAAAATAAGTCTATATCCGAAATAACAATATGGCAAATATCAATCTATGTCCTTTACATGAACACATAAATATTGGGTATTGCTTTAACATCGATGCGAAAAAAAAATATGTTTTGAAAAACAATTATGGTATCTGTTTTTCTTTGTAAAATGGGGTTCATGATCAGGACAACTTGTAACCTGATCAATGTCACTAAAGAGTTGTAGATGCCATATGAAACTAATTAGATATTCTATCGTTACTCGTTATTCGAGTTTCTCAAATGATGTGGGTAAGTTAACATGATAGATATAGCATTACTTATTACATTGTGCGTAGATGGCAGCCTATACTGCGACTTTGTAACGCCCCTCTCTCAAAATAAGCACGTTTAAACATACAATAATCACTATTATGATGATTATGCAAGATGAAGTTGAAATGATTCCTCGTGACGAGGAATAAAATGTTATAGATAGTAACTCGAACGGAGAGAAAATTTGTTCCTTCAAATCTTTCGTTTTAAAACTGATCTGAGGAAGCCCTCATGATTGAAATGATGAAATTTTACTCCTCGTAACACGGCCGATTTTGAAGACTGTTTAAAATGTGGAATTACTCTCAGATACATATTACGTGAAAATATATATTCAGATTGTTAGAGTGTATCTACATATTGAAAGCATTCAGTGCCTTCTTTGTGATCGGCCTCAGGGATGTTTATTCAATAAACTTCACTTAACCCTGATTCGGTTAACGAACAAACACTCTCTAAGCTTTTATGTAGCCACCAAATTTGCATTGATCCAAGCTAATCACATTTGTCGACCCTTCAGAACCGAGGAACCGTTCGCAAACTAGATATATTCCTTCCTGTTGCATTGTCGTATAGACACCAACAGCATAATTTTCAAATATTTAAATCAGTTGTCAGAATGCCAGCGGATTCTGACAATTCAAAAACACTTATTTATTTAATATCAACACTATATACATCCTGCTTCACCGCTACACTTTCAGATGTTCAACACCCTTTAATTGCAATATTAAGACCTCGGTGACCTAGCAGGGTTATCGTTTGGTTTTCAAATTTCCTCGTTCACTGTTGCATTTCAGGTTAAAATCCTCGGTCAAGTGCTGATTGATACCATCACTGACTCTCCCATAGGAAGAGATCTGAATTAATTCCTTGCTGATGCGGTTTTCCACATACTTTACGTCTTTGTGTAGAGGCATTATCTTATAAACCTTCTATCAAAATATCTATGGTGCCAGGATTTAATGATCAGTGGTCGCTATTACCATAACTTATGTACATAAACTACTGTCATATATCGTTGGCAACACATAACCAAACCATACGATTGCATTATTTGAATGATGAATGTCATATAACTGCGGTTAGTCATAAATAGCTTGATTATATGCTATCGGATTTGCAGGATCTTATGAATATTATGAACTGAAGTGCTATGATCCTCATGGTTGCTTGAAAGTCGACATCAATGGGACAACATTATGCTGGTTGACAAATGCTTAGAATCATCAAAACGTCCATGAAAATGAATATTAATCCTGTGATTAGTTCTTTAGACATTCACAGTAGATCTCTGGTAATTAATGACATAGACATTACATTCTAATATATGTATAACCAGGATATATTTCTTTTTGAGACAGTCAAAGTGATTAGTCAGCTAAATAGGTTAAAAGACCCGAAAGAGGTTGCTTGAAGAAATCACAGTGCTCATTAAGGTCCATTTTCCAATTTGACAGAGATGGAAAGAAGATTAGGAAACATCGATCAGTGCACTTTCTGTACTTGAATTTGAGTACAAAATTCCGATAAAATGTGACGTTTCTAGTCAGAAATATGATTACCAGATGAAGAATAGGTTTGCTCAAAATATTTTGACTTAAAATGATCTAAAATAGTTGTCAGCTAAATAATGGAACTAATCCTGATTTCATGTAGTTATTTCATATCGTTGTACTTTGTAGAAAGAAAACAGCATTTGGAGAAGAACTTGGTGCATAAGGTATCTCAGGAGGTATATTCAGTATTAGATATTCTGTAAGTGTGACACTTATTTTTCCATTGATTTCAGGAACAAAAACAGAAATCAATTCCTTGGTTCCTTGTCCTATAATCATACTTTCTGAATGAAAGAAACCTCACTGAAATACTTGAAGCATTTATTTCGTAAACATTTCAGGTCTAGTAGAAAAATTGACAGAAACAGCTATCTTCCCTTCCTACTGCTTGTTTAAGGAAGCAGTTTCTAGGTCACGCCTTCTAAGTAGGCGTGGCTGCATGCTGTGCGGAGGGTTCATTACGTTTTTTTGAATTTCCGCATTAACCCTGAATACGCGAGGAAGAACTTTTATGTAATCCACAATTATTCTTAATATTTAGTGATGTGAACTGAAGATTTGTCATTCTGTCATTAAAATATTAGCTCAAGTAAAAACCTTTGTTATTACTTTTGTCGTAATAAAGCCCAGTTTGCAGGGTAGAAAGAGAAAAGCCGGATAAGAAGCAACCACACTAAGTTAATCTGCAAAAGAATACTCATTTGAAATCTTGTTCGGGAAAGCTTAAATTTATCGGGCTATGCACTTTGCAGTAATGTCCTTTTGACATAAGAAGTTCATGCAATTTTGCGACTGAATAATGGCATAGGCCTCATAGGAAAAAAAACTGTCCATACGAGAAATGTTTGATTTGAGCTGCTTTTGTAGTGAGAGAATGACGCTTGTGAAAAAAGTACTGTTGAGTTGAGTGCCAGCCGCGATACAGCATAAGAGAACGTAGACGTCGAAGAAGAAACTATTTAATCTACATACAGTACAGACTACCGTATTTCCTCGAATAGACGCCGGGCCTCGAATAGACGCCGAGACAAGAACCAATACTATATAATGAAACAGCAATTGGTTAATATCGATTAAACCATCTTGAGTTATGAGTTCTAATGTAAGTTGTTTCTGTATAGATAATAATAATACTGTAATAATGATGACGTATTTATATTAAAACCAAAACACATAACTTGACCTCCTTACCCTACCTGAGTCTTCAAACGAAACTATCTTACAACTTAAAGAAAATCAAATTTGGTAATTTTTACAAAAAAAAATCCATAATTGGAAATGAATAAAATGCTGGTAATAAAAACATCATCGCGTCAAAGCTGTTGAAGAAATAAAATCAATCATGTGGGATAGTGTTCAAAATTGCCATTGGTATTTGATAAATATAAATAAAAGGAGTAACATAGTTCTGGAAGGGCTATATGCGCTAAAACTGCATTACCCATTTCATCAATTCATTTTGAAACAATTAACTAGTTATTTGCATGCAGAATACCCCAGTACCTACAACATTATATGAATGTACTAGCTTTTGAAAGATTATTAATAAAGTCATGGTTTATTGTATACATTATCCTTTTACTAAATTGATTACACAACTTTAATACATTACCCACATCATTACCATTTATCAAAATCGACAGGTAAAGAGCAACAATTTAATGCCATAACTGGGCGTGATGAATTTGATTCAGGAGATGATTTATCTGAATTTGACAGCTCAAATTGAGTTATTGTCTGGTTAGAGGAAGTAACTAACTTCATTCGTCAATACAGATTAAGCTGCAATGAAATCTTCACGTACATGTATAACAATGCTCGGAAAGGTTTTGCTGTTTCTTTTTTCTATAAGTGTACAAGTCTGTGAAAGAAAATATCTTGTTAATTTGTCTTCAATAATTGCACATTCGTACATATAGAATATGATTATGATATTATTAAATTGAAATTTCTGACATTAGATTCATTCTTTCAAATAAACATATTGAACACATGTATTAGAGTAAATTAAAGAGAGCTTATAATGAGAAAAGTCGTCTACATACACACAAAACAATATGGAGGTGAAGGCAAGGGGACCTCTCGTGTAACTGTTCTGAAGTTGTTAACAAATAAAAACGTAAAATTGGTTTGAGAAATAAAAAGATGTACTGGGCCTCATCAATGAATTAAAAGTTATTCTTTTAAAGGTATGTTTTTGTTACAGGCAGTTATTTTTAAAATATAAAAGTACTTTAATCAACCAATTGTAATGACACTATAATCAATGGACTGAACTGTGAATGTTTCGACTTTCCGACAGTTAATCTAATTGTCTCCTGCAATATATTGCTATACAAGCGCTGATTGTAGTACAAAAACGTGATATTTCATCTTATGTAGTGTTCAAATAACGCATTCATTTAAGTACTGTGCTTTAAATGACCTTTTGGTAGTGTGATATTTGATAAAGATAACTTTTCTTCATTATATTAGTTGGTTAATTTCAAGAGTTCATTCAATGCCAATGTGCTACCTTTGCCATATGCCCGCTAGGAAAACTAATATGCTTCAATAGTGAATGCTCACAGTATATGTGAAGGTTGTAATTCCAGTTCCCTTTCCAACGTTTAAGTGACCTCTGGATCATGCATTTATATAAGGCAAATGAAAGAAATAAAAATTGAAAATTCATAAAGAAAATATGTTTGTATATGCAGCGGAGAAGACATTACTTTTGCCATAAAGAAGTTCATATGATTTAAATGACAAACTAAGCGAAACCTTTTTAACAGACAAACATTTGAAGTAAATAAATCAAGTTATATTTCGAGAAATAAACGAGAATTAGGAATCTTTTAACTATTATTTCAAAAATACAAAAGTTGAATAATACAAAGATATTTCAGAAAAAAAACCTATTTAATGCAAAAAAGAACCATTTGTATCTCAGAGTCTTAAGTCTGAGATAATGGGATGTAAATCTGCAGCTTGGAAAATTTAATGGAAATGAAGCCACTGGCCGACATCAAATATAAAGGTGCATTAAAAATAGATAGACTTCAATGTGCATTGAACAATCGCTCACAATGGTAGATTTTTAAAGGAAAAGTTGCATATGTTTATTCTTTAATAATTTTCAAACCGAAATCAATCATATTGAAACCGAACAATCTCTTATTATTTGCTACTGAAACCGTACAATCTCTAACGAGTGATTGAGAGTAATTCGAAACACTGAGATATACTGATCATTATTTAACAATATATAATGTAACTTCATTGCGCTTTTGCAGTTATTCAGTCTAACAAAAATACTTGTGTGTATGCATTCACCTGCCACAGAGGTAGTTTAAGTCATAAAATGTATTAATGGATTGTTGTCTTATGAAATGAGTCAATTATATTTCACTTGATTAATAAAATTATATGCTCACATCCTTCTCTTAGGAAACAATTAATTCACTTGCAAATATGTATAAGTTATAGCGGTCAATTTGATAGTATTAAAGATGCAACAGTCGGGTTTAATACTTAATTTCCCCAAAAGCTTTTTTGTGTGTGGCAAATGTATTATCTTAAGAGGCCAAAAAACTATCCATAGTCGTATAAGAAAATATCAATTATTTAACAAAAACTGCTGACGGCAATAATAGTGTAACCGTGTCAAAACCATTTGGTATCGGGCATTGGAATTGTTTAACTTAACCAATTGTGTTACATACTTTTCAAAACACGATGAACCTGCATGTTATTGGCATTGGTAACGTTTACATTCGGTTTCGAGATTTAAAAAAATGTGCTCCTGCCCCTTTAAAGTAAACTACAAAAACTATCTAAGTAAATCATTGACACAATTTGAATAATACGTTTCTTTCAATCTTCGTTTTAATTTGTTTTGTTCTATCATTTCTTTTTCTTTATTCTATCAAAAAAGCGTCAAATTTTAATTGCAATCAAATTGTAATTTTCAATTCGTATCAACAGCATTACTTTATATAATTATATTTTAAATCTGCACTATAATGTGAGTTTGATTATACAATTAGTTCTGCCAATGGTCATGGTAATTCTCTTTTCCTTATTCTTATTTATCTTTCAATTATCTTACTCACTGCATCAGAAAATCTTTAATGACACTGTCTAAGGTGCTCACATGAGTGTCACTATATTACAGAAATGAAAGCGATGGAAAGCGAATTTGAACCTGTCTGGCCTTCAAATAAACATCAATTAGGAAATTACCTTGCTCCGGTTGCCCAAGTGAAATAATAACTATTTTTGGTAAACGTTATTTTGGAAATATTTTCTATCATTTTATTTTATTAAAGATCCATATTTCACTGAAGACTTATTTTTAAGAGAAGGTTCGCAAAAAAGACTTTAAAACAAGGCGAAAATATTCACAGCTTAGAATACTTTACCTGATTTCAAATAATCAATCCTCAAGCATAATCAATTCAACATCGCCAAAAGCAGTCAATCATGAGATTGATTATCACTTTCAATTCTAAATAATGATGGAACGTTTTGAGACAAAAATAAAACTCAACAGTCCTATTATTTCCCTACAAAATTTGAATTAACATGATTGACGATTTCTGTATGAAAACGCTATTAAAGATAGTTTGTAACGAACAGGAATTTGTAATAACATCAAAAGAATCAGTATTGTAACATGACTTCGGTAAATACTCGTTTCTGATTGGTTGATTTGAAGGATTTTCCCAGTGTTGAATGGCAATGAACACCCGCAAATTGGCTAAGGCGAATCACCGCGAAAGAATACATGTACATTATTTGGTCCGCCTCAACATTAAATCTTTCGGATTCTCCCAATATTCGTGCCCGACTAAATTTTTACTGTTGTTATTGTCATTTTCTAACTTGCGCATTCCCGTCGATGACAAAAATTATTTTCTATTTGCTTTAGTCTTTTTAAACTAAACATTTCTTAATTGGTTAACTTTCTCCTAATTTACCGCCTGATGCCATGCGGCCGGTTTCCTTCGAATGCCGTTCCTATGGCACGACGACACAGAGGCCAACGGTTATGACGTCATAATCAGTGCGTCATCGTCACAATAGTCTTGGCGAGTTTAAAGGGAGGCTGGTCGGTAGGCCTAGTCATAAGCTGGCCCCTAGCTGACCGCTAACGTGACACCCCTGCCAAGCTCTTAGCGCGGTTTATTACTTCGAGCCAGTCGACCGTGAGCCGAAACTGGGTTCCCTCCGCGCCACGAGACGTCGACCACGAGAGGGGAAATCCCCTTTTTGCATCTAATCGCTGATTGGTCCATTGTCATCGTAACGTATATAAACAAGGCAACCATCATGGCGGACAGTCAAACATGGCTAGTGTTTCCACAATGTCTTGTCGCTGTAAGAACACATGTAATCGTCGAGTGAAGAGAGGCGCATGTCCTTGCCGAACTGCCGGTAAACCCTGCACCGATCTCGGCAGCTGTGGATGGAATGTTCCCTGCATTAACAAGAAAAGCCTTTAAAAAGGCTAGCTTTGGGGTACCCGGTTATGTATCACTATATATATATATAGAACCAGGAGATTTAGGTTAGGGAGTACGGGGACTTTTATTTGAATAAATTGTTCCAATCGGAGACGCATATTCTTTGCTCTTTGTTTTGATAGTTATCAGTACACTATGTAAAGTAAAACATCTCGTTCGTTCCAACAATGATAGATACGTCTCCTATCTCAATTATGATATACCTTTTTAAACATTAATACTATAATTCAAATTTATGTTGCTTTAAAAGATAGCTGACGGTGAGTTTTAAGTGACACAGAGTATTTGGTTTTGATAAGCTACAAAATATCTAATATGCTGATTGAAGTTCATATCTCATCACTTGACTTGCAAATATATCCATTATTCATAATATCACTAAATGCTTGATTTTATGGGAAAATCAAGAAAACATCTCTAATACGTTTAATATTCGAAATTATGCATCCAATTCATCTACCTATTAGTTACAATACCTAATAAACACTATGGAATCGAATATATCTTCCTGTCAGCTTATGACAAGGTTTCAATATTTAGTTTGGCGAATTTGCGCGCGCCACTCGAGCCACATTGTCCGGTTTTCAATCAAAATCCCGACTTTGAATGGCCGTATTTTCGCTCTAATGTAAGCCTACTGATTGACCTTTAAATTATTTTCAGTAACAGTTAGTGGTTCCCGATGTAATAACATCGATTTCAAAATTTGACATTATGTGATCCTATCAACATACTCTGTGTCTCTTTAATTAATACAAGAGCCAGTGATTGATTAGAAGATAAATAGTTGCGCTAGTAAACTTTCCGGGATCCATTGTTTTCCAATACCCGCAAATTTAGTTAAAACCCGACGAATTCCCCATTGAATTTCAGAATAATTACATGTTGCAAAAATAATTTTCCTTAATTGAGTGTTGATCGAATTACAGCCGAAATTTGCTGATAAATTTAGAAATGATCTCAGCTACAAGTTCATAATTTTCATTATGTTATAGGGTGACATTTAAGAACATTTTATGATACTTTTATGTCGATACCATAAGCACTTGGGACATGGATATTGCTCATATACTATATATAACAAGGCTTTCCAACCGTCATTTTGACCCCGAAATATAAACAAAATTACAATGTATTCTTTTGGTGACATCGGATACATATCACCTGTAACGTGTTCCCCAATGCCTTATCTTTCATTCGACATTGATCTTATACATACATTGTATGTCACCCTCTTAATGAGACCTAATAAATGTTTGATTATGTCAGGCGAGTTCTACGGCGTTATCAAAAGACGGAAGTGCCCATATATAGAAGCAAAAGGTTGTGACCTCCTGTTTCATTGGTCACCATTTGTTTGTTTCTGCTTTTGGGCCAATGGGAGAGGAGGTCGCGACCTTTTGACAATATTTTGAACACTTCCGTCTTGCGATGACGCTGTAAGAATCGCCTGAAATAATTAAACGCTAATTAGATCTAATTATGAAGGTGACATATGTATAAGATCAATGTCGAATGAAAGATAAGGCATTTGGAAACACGTTATAAGTGATATGTAACTGATGTCACCAAAAGAATATGTTGTAATTATGTTTATATTTATATGTTTCGGGATCATAATGCCGGTTGGAAAGCCTGCTTATATATGGTATATGAGCACTGCCCATGCATCAAGTGCTTGTGGTCGATACTTTCTTCGAAAGACACCTTTAAACGTGAATAAATCATTCATAACGTTGTTTTGAAACATGAAATTTGAAAATGGCCTGTTTGATCAGTACCATTTTTTCCGTGAGGCGATGAAATGCATTGACTGAACGATCAGTCATTTGACAAGGCGGGACATTCAGCGCTCGCGTTATAGTAAACAATTGAAGGAACCGAATTCCTAGTTGCTACAAAAATGAAATGTCGTTTCCGAATGTGGAATGCAAAAAAATACGCCGAATAACTACAAAACAGCTCACATGCATATGATTTTTTTTTATTTATTACGGATGTAAACGCTCATCCATATATTCTTGAAAATATACGATATATTTTAAATCATAACATTATTATAATAATCAGTTTCCAAATTAAAGCTTGCCAATTATCTCGTACCACCCACATGGTCACGTGGGTATAAATTTGCTACAGCTCTGTCCATTGGTCGTTCGAAATACCAGGATATGTTTAAAACAAATATCATTGGCTGAAACTTCTCTTTGAAGTTTCCAAGAGTTAATATAGAGAGAAACTTCTGCCATTAGTTTTCAATATCAAATGTTACATAACTTTGGGGTCTCTGGACCCCAAAGCAATAAGGAGACTCCAAAACAGCCGGACCTGTTTCCCTGTCCGAACGACTCTGTTGTTGATTTGGCTACTGAGGTATGTAAACAGGAATTCTTTCGTGAATATCCTTTTCATAAATTTAAAAAAAAACTAAGCTCTATTGTATTTGTGAGCAAACATCGATCCTATATTCGATATTTAACTATTATAATAAATTTTATGGCTTATCCGTATTTTTTGTCTGTGATATTGAACAAAAATGTACGTCACAATGTAATACGGTACCCCAGGTAATGGCGTTGTCAAATTACATGCACTTGTTGTATAATGTTCTTGATTGTTTCTGTGTTTAATTGAGGAATATTTGTTATACATAATAGCAAGATATCATAATCATCAAAATTCATAATCATATAAGAAATAACATCAAAGTTTTTTATTTGTAAATGTTGGTAAATGTTAGAACTCGTATTAAAAAATAATTAATCACACAGGAGCTGCAGGAGTCAGATCTCATTGACAGTGAGGATGAATGGCAGCCTGCACCACCTCCAGTCAGAGTGCCTGTCTACTTCCAGTCAGGACAGAAAAGGAAGAAGACTACAA
Source organism: Steromphala cineraria (assembly GCA_916613615.1). Lineage (NCBI taxonomy): Eukaryota > Metazoa > Mollusca > Gastropoda > Trochida > Trochidae > Steromphala > Steromphala cineraria. The sequence goes on from OU744726.1 coordinate 11,971,873, forward strand.
ACAGAGGGCGCACTGCAAAGAAGAGACCTCAAGTGGATGTCGATATGCCGGTATATTGAATTGACAGACACACAGAATTGCAGAAATATTTTTATCAAAGTGTTACGCGTCACATGAAATGTTACAGTATAAATGTAATAGCATGAAATATAACTTATCACCAAACCAAATCATTGTTCTTTAAGACTTTTAAAATATTTTATGGTATATGTAACAGTCATAAATATGTTCATAATATAGAAATAATACAGAGGTAAACAATAACAATGTTATTATGTTATTGTTGTATTTATCCTCTCACACTTTTGGATGAAATAGATACTGATCTGTACTTCTATCATGTATACCCAGATAATGAAATATCAATTTAAGCCTTTCATTGTGAAAACTGCTAACACGTTTTGAACGATTGCATTTAGAACTTCCCGACTGGTTGATTGACTGAAATATCTTCCTCCTGTTTACTGGGGTTCACTTTTACATTTTACATTTTTCTAACAGAAACAGAAACATGTCTTTAGTATACCTAATACTCTCATAATGATGTTATTATTGTGCAGCTACAGATCTTAAATATTAATTTTTCCTTATAACACCTACATATCATAATTATTTCCAGGAGATTGATGTGACAACACCTGTGATATCCAGAACTGACCCACCATTCAATGCTGCCCATGGACGGCGGAGACTAGCTGTTGACCTGGCTTCAAACCATGTCGGGGTAGATACACATTTATCTCTAATTAAAAATTTACCTGAAAGCTTGTACTTTTAATGTTGCATAAATGTAAGTGGCCCAAATATATCTTCAGTTATTCACATTGCATCGCATAGAATATACCAAAAAAGAACTTTGTATTAATCATGAATTTAGTGAATGATGACAATTACTCTTTTGGTAAAACCGAGAAAGAAAGCTTGGATCATGTATTTATGGATTGTGATCTTGTAAAATATTTCTGGCTGAGTGTGGAACCATTTTTTTAATTAAGATTTGGTATTGCTTTGGACATAACTGCTATTCTTTTTGGCTTTCCTGCTCAATCTAAATTGACAAATAACTTATTCTATTGAGCAAACGATATATCTTTTTATGTAGCCTTCAGGCGAAGCCTTAGCAATTGACAAGGCCATAAAGAATTACAAACAACCTTATGCTGTTGATCATTTTATTGCCTGCAAAAAAACAAATTCACTGCATTTAATGGTCTCCACTATGAAACATTCTGAATGTAACTGGATGTTCAAAAGTTTCCCTGTGTACCTTATAGCCAATTCATTGAACACAAAATTGTACCTTTTGCTGAATAATGTTCATCATGTCATGACAAAATAATTTATTATTAATTTTATTTCATATGTACTCAGGTTACATCTGCCACTGACACTCCAGTAAGAAGAAAGGTTGCCAGGAGGAAGACTTCCACTCCGCATCATGGGACTGCAACTGCTGAACAACCTCTTGTTCAACGCCATCACCAAGCCGTCAAGGTAGTCAATTTCAGAAAACAGATTAGATCTAATATGAAACTCTATACTAAGACATTTAATAATTTTTTTTGTTAAACTCACCAAAAATTAAATAAGTTAATGATAAAAGGAGCGAAAAAAATAAAGCAAACTGTTTACATTGCACGAAAACAATGCAGTCGTGAACAACACACTACTGTGATGTCGTACTTGCTTTGTGGTGTTACAATATAAACATCGCTTGTTCACTTTTTTTATAACACAAGAAATGCTTGTTTCACAGGAGTTTGCAGCAACACTGAACGAAGAAGGTGGTGGAGTTGCTGAGCAGAGATCAAGAAGCCTTCCAGGACTACGTGCTGGGATACAGACCAGGACAGCCAGTGCCTCCTTCTCCCCCATCCCAGCCTGCACGTCCTCCATGGTGTCGCTGTGGACTCTGCCGCCCGTGTCTACACAAGCCGAGCAGAAGTGTTGCTGGACAAGAGGTTCAAGTTGCTGTGTCACCAATGCGCCCAATTTTTACACCGTTGTCACTCCGGCGATTCTGGACCTAGCAATGGCGCACTGCAACGACTTCATGGTTCACGACCAAGAGAGGAACAATGCTGCATATCGTCACCAAGCTTACAGACAGTTCACGCTCCAGAGGTTCGGCAGACTGGGTGCGGGAAACAGAAGAGTAGTTCCCTCCTGTGTTGTTCTCGCCGTCAGGGAAAGGTTTCCTGACCCAGAACGACAATACACTGGATTCATCGGCAATTAACTGACAATATGTATATGTGTGTATTTATTCTAATTATTATAATTTTGGATGAGAGATAATGAAATTCTACCAGCCTGCTCCCTTCATGTCTTTGGTATCGAATTTTGACTATTTCAAAATGTAATATATAATATGTTTAGAAATATATAATATATAGATTTTTTATGTTCCCTGGTTTGTTTCATTCAGCGATAGATGCACAAAGAGTTTTCTGTTTCGAGATAAACCGTAGCAATTTGTATATGAAAGCGGTTGAAAATGTATGGTATTTTAGACAAATACATTGTGTGAATTTCATTTATTGAACATGTACAATTAAATATTTGCACAAAATATTCTCAATTCCACACCTCTCCTTCTCTTGGTTTCGAATCGACAGACGCCGAGTCAGCCACGGTGGACGATAGATGCCCTCTCAATTAGCAATGGACTTGACCAGTATTAAGTCATTTGATATGTAACGTTCTAATAAATAAAATGACGTCATTAATTTCGCGCATTGTTTATCGTCACATACGGCACATCGTCGTTCCCATTGTCCGTCACTGTTTAAATGCCCTGAGTATCTTGTAAGTCATTATTGATACATCAAAAACTAGTTTTTGTCAATTTGTCTTTATTTTGTGCACTACAATCATGTTTTTTCTTTGTAAATACAACATGCCCTTGGTAACAATTATCCCACAATGGTGTAACCATACTTTATTTTGTGACAAAACCAATAGGATGAATATATCATCTTAATGCAAAATACAAAATGTCATCCATTGATAATTTATTAATATATTTATGAGTTATTTTTTTCTCATTACAATCATGTTATTGTCCTTGTTGATACAAATCATCTCTCATTATACAACCCGATTAAAAATATAAATTTTGTGACAAAACCAAAAGGATGAATATATCATCAATGTTAAGCAAATAATTTTCATATTCATGTACATATTCTAAATGCAAAATATAAATACAAAATGTCATCCATTGATAATTTATTAGTATATTTATGAGTTATTTTTTACTCATTAGAATCATGTTATTGTCCTTGTTAATACAACAATCAAATCATCTCTCATTATACAACCCAATTAAAAATATAACCAAATGTTTATTTACACACCATATTGTTCTGTTGTTTATTGCCTTAATCAACACTTGAGATGCAAGCAGTTTTATTGCAGCCTCGATTGATATTCCAACACTGGTGTGATCAACCATAAAGTGGAGTCATTATGTAATAGTCTGGTCTACTTCCTGGGTGGGATATCCACTTGGTTACATAATCGAAGTAGCAATTATCACTCATTATCAGGGGGTTCCTCACATATTGTAACTAAAATTGCTTTTTCATAATGTGCAGTTCTGTCTCTTGGTAGTGTTCCAATTGTAAACCAGAAACAAATAAAATAAAAAGATTGGTAAATATTTGATTAAAACAGTATCTTATTTCCATATATTACACAATATATTTAGATAAATACAAATACAAATATGATTAGCAAACAGGCTGAACTAGCCTATATAAAAACTTCTTAAAATATAACAAATAAGTTACATATATGGAAAATATTTGTTAATATTTCAGGTATATATATATATGTTTAGGTATGTGTGATAAATGTTTTGAATACATCATGAGTCTTGCCTACTCGAAAGCAACAAGTGTTCGAAAATTATGAACCAATATTCCTTCTAACATTTCTGACAAGTACAATAAACTTTTTGATGCCTCGGACACCATGGAAGGAGACATATATTATAAGAATAATCAACGAGTTGCGAGGAATTACGGATTATCTGTCCTGAGTTAATTATTGTGATAAACTCCGAGCTTCTGCGAGGAGTTTGACACAATAATTCACGAGGGACAGATAATCCGTAATTCCGAGCATCGAGTTGGTTATTCTTTTTCTTACCCAAGATAACTTTGATGCGTAAAAAGGGTGGAAAAAGGGAAACATTAAAAAACTACGCTCGACCGGTTAAGTACAAATTGTACTCATACGCCATTCATAATTTTGCTCACTACTTCAGGATGGGCGGTTCTAAGTAGTTCGCAACTCACAATCTAATTTGAAATAGTTTTTTATTTTGATGTCGCATTTTATCAAAACAATTATTGTCTCATATCATTAAAAAAACGTTTTTATTGGCTGCGCACAACCGGAAAGAAAAAATAAGACGTCGCTAGCTTTCGTCTACGTTTGACAAACCTAGTGAGGAATGTATGACGTCACTGTTTGACGTCATGTTTAATGACGTCATAAAGCTATGACGTAACGATTGTACGGCTGGCGCCTCTCCCACCTAGCGCCGCCTTGAAGATTTAAACTTGTATTTACGGCAAAGAAAACATCAGACGGTATTTATTTCTCATTTAAAATGTTGTAGTAGTGTGTGACTTTCGCAATTTAAGTATAAGACTTTTCATCTATATCTCTCAACTGAAATACAGGATCCAAGCGAATCATGAATGAATGCAAAATAGTTCCGTCAACCAATCAAAATGCGAGTTATTTTTAGAAAAACTGTAATTCCCATGACCATTATGCAAACTTTAATACCCGGCATATCCTTGCCCGCTTGGGTAAGAAAAACATATATAAGATACCCACGGCATTAAAACAATTGCGGCCAATGGGACCGACGACGTGCTCGTCTTCTATTTCTAAGTAACTGTATTAACTGGCTAACTGGACCTATCAGTTATGTTTTTGGAATAATTATAATGATAATATGCCATAGTCACATTGACTCGGACAGAATGCTCATAATCACATAATGAGAACCACTGTGCAGCCTGTCAATATCCTTCATGCCTGAAACCTTAATATCCTGTTCCTGACGAGTTCACTGATAGGTGGACATGGGCGCTTGGCAATGGTATTGCATATTCTTCTGGGATCTGCAGGGTCCATTGGGGCCTTTCTCTTGAGTCCACCTGTCTGTCTGTTTCTTCGGAAATGTCATCAGCTGAAGGTCACAGGCGTAGGAGTAGTTCGTGTCCTGCTTCTCACGGCGAGGCCTCCATCGGTGGCTCCTCTTGCTGTACACTCCAGAGAACCTGTCGAAGGGGATTTCATGAAATAACATATTGTTAGGATTAGAAAAAAAGGCCCTATTTTAGTACACTATTATAAATAGGGAACCTGAAACAGGCATAACTTGTAATTTTTGGTTTTTATTTTTGACAATCCATTTACTCCTGGTTTGTATTCAGTTGTCATGAATTGTTGACAAAATTTGTTTTGATATTTAAAAATGAGAAGAGAGGTTGTAAGTATTGCACACTGGAACAATTGGACACAAACTATCAAAATAGGTTTTTCAAATAATTCTTTTAAAACCTTGCGTGACTGCATTTGTCTGAAGTGTATCCACCAACATGCCACTCGTCTATGTTGCACACATGGGAGAGGACTCTGATCCATACTTCCTAAAACCACAATTATAACTTTTACTACAATGTTAATTAATGCTTCACTGACTGATTTACCAGGTATCAGAAGCATGTGTGAATGAAAACAGGACAACACTAATCTTCATTTGGTGATACTTGTTGAAAATAAACATATTCCTTGATATAAAGATTATGGTTTCACTTAGAGATGGTAAGATTGTTCACATTTGCCTTTGTTATTCTTTTTCTGATCTATTAATTAGGAAGAGTTGACACACATAGGTTAATCAGAAGAGAGTTGTACAGATTGTGTTTGTTTGATGATAAATATTTTTCATCGCAAGGTGTATGACTTTCACCTAATAGCTAACAGTACATACACCCTATTTACCATAGACATTCCATATAAGATCTGTTTTAATAACTGCAATACATACCTTCATCTTCAGTGTCTGTCCTTCACAAACTTGTGAGCTCCACCAGAAGTGATTCTTTATTGGCGTTATCCACTGGCGCAGAACTGAGTTAGGCTTGCAGGACTATTGAAAGAGAATTGTTAGTTATATATATATTTATAACCGTCTGATTTGGCTATAACTTAGGGTTCTCTGGTTGTTTCGAAAGTATAAACTGAGCAATAAATATGTAAATGACTACATTCTAGTCACTACATCACAAGTCTGGTGTGGGTACCCTGTCAAGCTTGAATTTTTTTTTAATGATGTGCCCTGGTTTCTCGAAAACTGTCTCTACCTCAAATATTTTAGAAAATTAAAAAAATGCACTGGTCCTTGTTTCATTGGCTCAGCATATGTTATTAAAAATAAGGCACTGTCAAAGTTAAATTACCATTAAACTAAGTTTGATGAAGGATAATCAAGATTGACTCACTGCGATAAGACGTTTTTCAAGGTTCTTGGCCACATGCCAAATGTCGTTTTGGTGCTCAATCTGCTGGTAGGACGGCATGGTTTCTAAAAAAAAGAATAATTCATATCAGTGAAGGATGAAAATAATCCATATCATTATTATTTATATTATATAATTAACATAAGTATTGTGTTAAACTGAGATAGAGATGTAGTTGTCAGGTTTGATTTTGAAGTTTAGCTGATATTTACGTACAGAAAATGTTAATAAACGTCCACCTGTATTAAATGTTTTCCACTGCTGCTAATAAACCACTTGATCAACCCACCCATAAAATACAAATATACTCCACTTACTCATGACTTTGGTAATTGAAGGGCTCTGATCCGTGATGACCTCAGCTACGCCAACCTTTGACAGTAGGAAGTCCAACCCTTGAATGAATCCTATCTTCTCCATTCCGACACTGGATGGGGCCTGGCGAACATCAACAACTTCAAGGTGATGGACTGCATCGGTCTCTATGTCCACAAAGGAGAATGTGCAGAATTGGGCTGAGTGACCTGGCGAGTCGTTCCTCCCATCGCCAGCCAACCTGATCTCTTGTTCTTGTCGTGCCTTTTCAGCCAGCAAAGGGGTCTGCATGGTCTCCAAATACGTCTCTACTGCTGGTGCAGCATACAGTCTCTGTACCTAATTATTCAAATTATCATTGTTAATGATCTGTAAATTTTTCAAACATATAAAAAAGGCAAAAATAGGACAGAAATTTGACATACTTAAACGTCATTAAACTTATTTTGAAATACATGATAACATACATTTATGCCTATGTCTCAACGACAGACTTGTATTTTGTCAGACAGATGACTCTTGTCAATGATAATAAAATACAGTTTTTTGGGCTTTATTTACTTTGGAATCATAACAATGACCGTACCTGGTAGTACGTTGGTTCTCCAATACATCCAAGGTTCAGATACCTGCACAGCAGGGCAATCTTCTTGAAGACGTTGCCACTGAACAGAATCAGTTCTGCTTGCCATCTGAAGATTCCCAGCAAACATCTTCTTCGTCCTTGGCTGCGATGCCCAAGATCCACATGAGTGGCCACCGCGGCAGGTCCACTTGACAAGGGCTGTTCCATACATCCGGTGTGAGAAGGTCAGGTGTTCTTCACAAGAAGGTCTGTTGCAGGTTGTACCAGCCTTCAGCTTCACCAGATCCATCACCGGCTCCAGGTACGAGATGAACCTCTGCGCCGTGACGAGGTCCATCAGGGGCTCAGATCCATCAGGATTTGTTCACTCGGGTTTGTTCCTGTTGGTTGATGAAATATATAATTGTTTTCTCTCTCATAAATTTCACAGTAAAAATTAAAAGATCTCACCGTTACCAGTGCAACTGGTTTGCATGATTATAAGTACATCTGGTTCAGTCGTTAAATCCTTTCAACTCAGAGTTATGTATTTATCCTTCAAGTACCATGCAGAAATGCCACCGCCAATGGATCCGTTAATGGTGATATACAAAAATCAACAAAAGTAAGACTGGTTAATCACAAGTCAGACAGGACCATTATCACTTATATAGCTGCCTAGTCTACTTATAGAGGAACACTTGACGACCTTAAGAACGTCATATACAACTTCAGGTCAATAAGGATGAGACGAATCGACTAGACAGCAATCAACGTGATTATTACCAAGAATGTTCCAGTTCCTCCACATTGGCATTTATGTATTGATACTATTATGTCCTTGTATTCCTAAATTTTTTCAGAGAAGAATATCACATAGTTAGAGCACTATTTGTCACTACAAATGAAATGCTGCTCGCATTTTACGTACCATACATGGATTAAAATTAAAAATTAAAATTAAAATGAAACTGTCAAGTTTCTAAACACTCTGATCCTTCTACACAAGTATATCCGAGTCCGGAAAGCTACAGCAATAACCAGGTATCTATTAAACGGAATGCTTCGTTTCATTGATGGTTAATTGTGGCTACGTTGAGCCTGTAGGATAAGTTTTATCTGTTATTGATACTGTGATACCAGAAGCGCTGCAAAACCCTTTGCAAACGGCCACTATCAAATATCTTTACACCAAATACATGTAATTGACGAGAACGTTGGAATAAGCTGGAATACTTAAGGGGAAGCGAAATGTTTAGATTAAGCTTTAATGTGATCTGATGAAACTGACATCTTTCAGAAAATTCAATATGTTTAAATATATTTCTTTAGATAATATTCGTCCCTCGAAGACATTTGATGTATCAATGATGATCTCCCAAACGTCATTGTTTATCATCAACAACATGCAGTTATGATGTTTGCTCCTTTCCATTATTTCTTATCTTTAAAGGCAATCATGAAATTTGAGTCTTTATTGACGCAAGATCTTCCATTGATTAGTAATTCGAGAACATTTTATGACAAGTAATTTTCTAAATGCACTATATAAAATACACCTTGAATCTAATGAGCAAAAACTGGCGGCTCTGATATCGCTGTCAAAATTTTCATCTTTTGATTTCCTCTTTACGAATAATTCATATCATATCATTACATGTATATGTATAAAGGACTATTATTCAAAAGCTTTACTTTGATGTCAGATCTAATAGAACATTAAGGGTAAATTTGTCCTCAAATTGAGAAAAACATTTCCTTGAAAATGATAACATCATTCCTGTAGCTTTCTCATTAAAAGCTTACCATGCAAACAAAAGCTTATTGATACTCTAAGTATTTAGCTACATTGCATGTCTTCAGTTCTTTTCTTCAGTTAAAGTGGTTAGTAAGTGTTTAGTATAGTAATGCGACATGATTGTGAGTCATTTCCTGTATTTTGTCTTTGAACATTTTCATTCACAAATTTTCTGATTTATTTATTTTTGGTACTAATAAATCAAGGTACAGAAAAAGCTGTGATTTTCTAAATTCATCAAAATTCGTATAAGCTTCTTTCTTTGTCGTCAATACTTTTTTCTCCTAATATAGACAGTGACCAAAATTAGACTAATAGGATAATCAAGGATAATTATTTATATCTTCGATAGTTGTAAAAAGCACATGATCTTTTTCATCAAATTTTCGTTTTAATGAGAAGTAAGTCATATAGACAATTAGTTCCGCAAAACGCAAGTGTTCGCAGCGACTGGCGCAAAATCAAGAAATATTTTGTTATCTGATGCTTAATTTTTTACTCATTTTCTCAGAAACATATTTCACTGCATTTGTAAATGAGCTGGCCCTGCGACAACTTGGCTCTCATTCAACAGTCTCCAGATAAGGAAAGAGAATTGATCCATCACTAAAGATATTGCATTACTTTTGTCATTGTTTTTGAGACGTCAAGTCTCAACAGAACATGTTTCTTAAATACCCTTATCAAAATCTTTAATAAATGTGCATCATATGACACTTTTTTGCTTACGATTTATTAAATATAGAACTGAATATAAATCATCATATTTTACATCTCAAGCTATAATGCAGGACGTATATATTATCATTTCAGTATTACACTTCATTACGAAGCAGAAAATCGTCCTGTCACCATATATTGTACTTCTCGCCAGTGGATGTTTGGTATTTCCGATCACAATAGAATAAATACCTCGAGTTATCTTATTAAAAATACTAAGCTAAAGGTGTACAACTGTGTAAGTAAGAGATAGTATTTATCATTTTATTCAATTAATGTCACAAAGCAAAACTTTAATTTTGTATAAACTCTTAAGATCAAAGAAATTTCTGTCTTTTATCACAGAAAAGGAACTATGAATTGATAGGATAAATCTTACATACATGCATGAATAAGAACTGAATAGTTCAATTTATACCTTAGCTTCATCCTTGAAATAACATGCAGTATACTGACATAAACAAACGTATCTACACGAAAATATCCGATCGATTCCAACAGAGACGGATGTTTAAAGTTGGTGTCATGGAATCATAAATGGAACTTCATCAGAAATGTTAGCCTTATAGGTGACACAAAAATAGATAGTATTGACTCCAATAGGTCGATGAAAGCGGGAGTAAATTCTTAATCACAAGTCAGACAGGATCATAATCACTCTTTCAGCTATGTAGTTTACATTGCCAGAACGACCATACAGTAGATAGGTATCTTCAAAGATCATAAGGTCAATCCTGTTAATCAATACCAGCTGTGAAGACAAGACAGCAATCATGATGATCACTATGAGCCATTCCTATTCTCATTAGATCAACGTAACGTATAAACTAATCATCGGTTCCGTCTCGGATTTTTCAATACTACTGTAAGTTGTCCTTTACTTCAGAGATATATTTATGTATTTTGTCATTGCTCTATATATCAACTATCAACATATTTTAAACTTATAATACAGCAAGGTTATACCCTCAATTCGAACATAAGATGATTGCAACTTATTAGACGAAGTAGTGTTGAGCTTAAGAATTTCTTCCACTCACGGTAGATTAGACTTGCAGAAATGTGATGCCTCTAAATAAATGCATGGGTAGATTTAATTTGATTGGGAGCGGGTGACATGTACACAGTAAAAGGAAATAAGAGAGTACATTGTAATCTAAATGGAAATTAAACCATTTACAACAGGAGATTGAGGTGACATTCAAATTGAAATTTGTTGCTGTGTAGAACAATCCCTCACAGAACAACAAACTTGGTGATGAGCTGATGTATCAATATTGCGAGTAACCCTTCGGTCATATTTGTAGTTTCAAAGTGCAAGGTTATTGACACTGATATCGTTTTGTTTAATATTAAAATAGGTAATTGTATTTCTACTTACATCAATAGCTATAGCATTATTTACTCTATATTTCCTATCAGAAAAATTATCTAACCGCGAACTCATTAAACGTTAGAAAAAGAAAGCTAAAGCCCCTGTCACACTTCAGCGTATACTCTCTGTGTACGAGTTGCGTATGGCAATTTCTCTCATACGCAGCAATACGCACCCATGCGCAGGACACGTAACTCATACGCATCTTGGTTGTGTTGAGGTCGTTTCTTATACGTCGGCATGAGCTTGGACCATTTTCATACGCTTGATAGTTTTGAACATGCTCAAAACTATGCTGCGTATGGTTAACACGCAACGCATCAGTTTTACATCGGTCGAGTACGGTACATGTACGTTAGGTAATCGTGATGAATATGCACTTCATACGCAGTGTAAGTTGGTGTCCCGACCGAACGCACTGATAGCGCATAGAAGACGTAAACAAAGCGACGTTAAAGCAAATGTAGCACGAAAGAAAGAACGATCTCAAACCGATTGATAAACAATGGAAAATGCATTGTCCAGTTTTTCCGTATGAGTAACGTATGACAAGCGTACTCATAGCATACATAGGGTACATCGTGAATTTGATATAGATACCATGACGAAAGGGTTGGTGAGCATAATACCTCCTTATACTATTTGATAGTTTTCGTTGTGTTTCCTGTTTTCATATAGCACTATGAATGAATGAATGAATGAATTTAAACAACTAACAGTCGAAACTATCAAACAAATACACATAAAAATTAATTAACCAATTTTTAAGAATTCCATCCAATTATTTATCAAAATTATCCAAACTTTGAGGATAGAAACAAAATGAATGAACTATTTCTACAACAAATTCTAGTAAATCAAAGATGATTAGAAATGAATTAAACAATAAATAACATTACATTTCAATGCAAACAGAATCATAAAGAAGCTTAAGATTTGTTTTTAATGTTTTCATTTTAAACTTCTCAGTTGCAAAGCGATTTCAGACTATGAAATATACCATTAGACTAAACCTGTGCACTATCCCATTGTTTATATCGGAGTTATCCAGAAAAAGCTTCTGGTCAAGTGTCTAGGTAACGGAAAATGACAAATAAGTGTTTAAAATGTAAGTTATCCTTGAAAAAGACAGGTCCGGACCAAATGCGACAGGATGAAACCGATGTTATTGTTACAGCATGATATTGTAAACTGTTTACATGTATATTAACATCAAGACTGAAGAAGTGGTGTGAGAGGAATGATACTATCAGTGAGTGTCAGGCTGGATTCAGAGCTGGGTATAGCACTATTGATCACATGTTTTCTTTAAATGCTGTTGTACAGAAGTATTCTCATAAGAAAAGGGGCAGATTTTATTGTGTTGTTATAGATTTTGCTAAAGCTTTTGATACTATCAATCAAAAAGTTTTGTTTGATTGTCTAAAGGATGTTGGTATATCAGGTAAATTCTTTAATATCTAAGTGTCCATGTATTCTAAGCTGGTAGCTTGTATTAGGACCCCAAATGGCCTCACAGACACTTTCAGGTGTAACCAAGGTACCCGTCAAGGATGTATTTTAAGCCCCATTATATTCACCATCTTCATAAAAAGCTTTTTACAGTTTTAGAACATTTTGGAGGAAAAGGTGTTAATATAAGTGCTAATGTCAATGATCTTTATGCATTAATGTTTGCTGATGATGTGTCAGGGGTTGCAGATACAACACTTCAGTTGCAGAGGAGGTTAAATGCACTAGAGTTGTTTTGTAAACATACTGGCATGAAGGTTAATTTAGACAAAACAAAAATTATTGTGTTTCGCAACTCAGGATATTTGAGGCATTATGAAAAGTGGTTTTTCGAGGGTAAACAAATTGAGGTTGTTTCATCTTATAGATATCTTGGTATAGTTGTCACCCCTAGACTTTCATGGACTAAAGCTCAACACTGTCTGCTCTCCCACTTATCTCTATCTATTCTTTTCAAAGAACTTTTGGAACTCTGTCACCACATGATGTATTTAAGTTGTTTGATTCTATTATTCTTCCTATTTTGTGTTATGGGTCTGAAGTCTGGGGAACATCTCATTGTAAAATTATTGAGGGTCTTCAGATTAAAGTTTGTAGGCAGGTTCTCAGAGTTGGTAGAAATGTTAGTAGCAGTATGGTGTTAGGAGAATGTGGTAGGCTTCCATTACAGTTTAATCATATGTCTAGAGTATTGGTGTAGATTAATTCAGTTAGGCTTGCATAGACTTCCTTTTCAGGGTTATGAGATGTTAAACTCTCTTGATGACTCGGGCAGATCTACTTGGGCTACATGCATAAAGAATATTTTATTTGAATTTGGTTTTGGGTGTGTATGGCTCTCTCAAGATGTAGGTGATAGTAAGGTTTTCATGCAACACTTCAAACTTAGACTCTCTGATAATCTAAAACAATCCTGGTCTGCCAGTATTAATAATCTTTCAGATTCATTTGCTTATAAACATTTTAAGACACTTCTACATGTAGAAAGCTATCTCACAATACTTATCTCTCCATATTTGAGATCTCTCTTAGCAAAGTTTAGGTGTAGCAATTTTGGTCTAGGCATCGAAACAGGACGATACAACAATATATCAATGCCTGAAAGAATTTGTTCTTACTGTAAAACAAATAATATTAACTGTATTGAAGATGAACTTCACATTCTCTTCTATTGTAAATTATATAATGAAGCTAGAAATAAGTGTATTTCTCCACTATTGTGCAGCACTGTTAACATGCACAACTTAATTAATATCCTCAACAGCAACGACAGAAATATTATCACAAATGTTTGTAATTTTCTCAAATGTGTAAAAAATACTAGAGCTATAATTGTAAATACATAAACCTGTATACTTTTATGTGCGCTTGTTCCAATTGTGTTATGTATTTGTATCTTGGGCCTTCGGCCTATATACTGAATAAAATGTCTGTCTGTCTGATATTGTGAGTAGAGCGTGGGTGCATGTAACAGAAAAGAATCAACCAAAGTTTTAATTGGGAGAAGAATGCTGTACATTCTGATATTTCGGAAAGTTTCATGCCTCAATCAAGGGGTATGTATTCGTACAGAAATTATCAAGTATCAAGCGAAAACTGCGGACTGACATTTAAGTGTGAAAACTCCTTTCATCACATGTGTTAGAGAAATGGATTCAGCACACTTAAATTTATTCAGTACACTTTTTAATAATTGTCTTGCAATGGGTAAGAAAGCTTTTTGTTTTCGCGAGGTCCCTTTGTATATATATTACCTACAAAAACGTACTTCAAAGACAGAAAGGATGGAAATTTATGTGGAGAAGCAACGGGCTCGTAATATGCTCGTTGTGTTTGCGCAAGACATGCGGTAGACATAGGTTGTGAGCGTCTAGAGTATGGTATGTATGCGCTCTGCATGTGCAATGATGTGCCACAAAAAGTGGGGATACGCAAATCATATGCAACTCCAACGCATCCTCAACGCAAAGAAAACGAAAAGTTCGTAAATCAATCGCTCCATGTACGGAACAAGTAAGGCAAAATACGGTAAATGTTTGAACGTACTGGTTGCGTATGAAACAAATTCCATACGCAACTCAAACGCGCTTGCTATACCTTAAGTGTGACAGGGCCCTAAACAATATGCACCATTATGAATATATTTTAATAATTTCCGTAAAGGCATTATAACATGCATATTTGTTACAATAAAATAATAAAGTATATAAGTAATGATACGGACCATGTTGATGAAGGATGCCAAGACAGACGACACTGTTTCATGCGTAGGATTCACCTCTCTTAGGGCCCTGTCACACTTAAGAATGTTCAAGTTGCTGAATATTTTTAACCATAAACCTTAAGGAAGTCTAAAGCTGCGAACAAAAAAAATAGTATGCCTTACAACTTATTTATGCAAATTAGAAAGCCTCTATTGTTGACAATGGTTAAGGCATATGTGAACTCAATTTGTTCAGGACTTGCATTTTGGACAACACATGCAATGCAAATGAAATCAATGTATTTGAAAGAATTCAATTTATTGATAAGTAAAATCGCCTACAACATTGCGTCACGTGTAATATCAAATTAGTCTTTTTTTAATTTAAAATTCAGTGGGGATACGCAAATCATATGCAACTCCAACGCATCCTCAACGCAAAGAAAACGAAAAGTTCGTAAATCAATCGCTCCATGTACGGAACAAGTAAGGCAAAATACGGTAAATGTTTGAACGTACTGGTTGCGTATGAAACAAATTCCATACGCAACTCAAACGCGCTTGCTATACCTTAAGTGTGACAGGGCCCTAAACAATATGCACCATTATGAATATATTTTAATAATTTCCGTAAAGGCATTATAACATGCATATTTGTTACAATAAAATAATAAAGTATATAAGTAATGATACGGACCATGTTAATGAAGGATGCCAAGACAGACGACACTGTTTCATGCGTAGGATTCACCTCTCTTAGGGCCCTGTCACACTTAAGAATGTTCAAGTTGCTGAATATTTTTAACCATAAACCTTAAGGAAGTCTAAAGCTGCGAACAAAAAAAATAGTATGCCTTACAACTTATTTATGCAAATTAGAAAGCCTCTATTGTTGACAATGGTTAAGGCATATGTGAACTCAATTTGTTCAGGACTTGCATTTTGGACAACACATGCAATGCAAATGAAATCAATGTATTTGAAAGAATTCAATTTATTGATAAGTAAAATCGCCTACAACATTGCGTCACGTGTAATATCAAATTAGTCTTTTTTTAATTTAAAATTCAGTTAGGAAACTGCATGGAACATAGATTATAGAACGGTGTACAGTATAACATTTTAATATAGTCACACAGCTAATTGTTTTCTGTATATATGAAGCTAATCTTTACATTTAGGGACATTTTATTTTTACTTATTATTTTGTGTCAAAAAATCATCTAGCCCCTGGATTATATTCTCTTTTGAATCTTTGAATCCAAATATCGAATATGAATGTGAATTCGGGACAACTGTTGTGTGTTAAATAAGATACTTATAATTTACCCAAATGAATATAATTATAGTTTAGTTAACCCAAACACTTGTACACTAAATTCCCTTTCAAGGTCACGAGCTATGTAATCACTCTAAGAATTCCTTGTAAACGCGATAACTTGAAAAGTTGTTGTGCTATGAAGCTCTAACTTGGTATGTATCATCCTTGGAAAAGTAAAAAAGATTGGAAAGGTTATGATTACAATCCGCCAAAGGTTAAGGTCACAGCAAGGTCATGACTTTAGCATGGTTAAGCAATAATGCTTTATTCTAACTATGAACACTATTTGTCAATACATGATTATTATACTCAATAAAAAGTGTTCAATGAGTGTGTGACCTTGAAGGTGAAAGGTCAAGGTCATGAGATATGAGTTATTGCAATGTGCACCTAATTTGGATATAACTTTATCCCATTTACCTTTTCAGAACTCTTGAACATGTCTAAATGTTAACACTTCCAGGGAATCATTATGACATGTTCACTTTCAAGGTCAAAGGTCAAGGTCACAAGTTATAAAATAACTACAAAATTCCTTGTAAACACGATAATTTGAAACGTTTTTGTGCTATGAAGTTTAGAAGTTGTATATATCACTCTTTAGAAGCACAATTCTCAAAAGGTTTTGGGTACGAACTGTCGAAGGTCACAGCAAGGTCGGCATATATGGAGAAAATGGATTATTTTAACTTATAACACTTAAATTCATTACATTAGTGTTATACTCAATGGAATGTGTTCATTGATTGTGTGACATTGAGTGTCAAAGGTCAAGGTCACGAGAAAATGCCCAATTTGGTGAGGCCTGTAAAAGGCGGAACAGGGCAAGGCGAAGCCCCATCTCATCTAGATTTCAAACGTGAATAGAGATTTAAAATATATATTTATTTTCAATGTACCCTCATGAATATGTCAGAACCGATGAAAATTAAAAAAAACCCTCCTAAATGTATGTTTGGAGACATCCCCATGTTCACTTCTCACTAGCATTTGGGCTACTTTACAAAAAATACACCCCTTTCTATTGATAACAACCTGCCGCTTTGGGAAAACCGTTTCGATTTTTGAATTCTTATTTCACGAATAATGATCTGATTTCTGTTTTGGTTGTAAAAATATCCATATTACTCAAATTCTGATCAAGGGGCTTTAAACATTGCACTAAGACTACCTAAGTGACTTCTTTTGCATTACTTCATATGAGGATAACAATTACCAAATAGAGGGCCTTTACATATAAGTTTAATCTAAATCGTAAATCATTTCAAAAATTCTACTTTCATATACATTTACAGCCTGAATCGTTTCTGATTCTATAACATGATTGTCAAATACAAAAACAAATAATTTTTTAAAGTAACATTTTTTAATTTCTTGTGAAATAATATACAGGATATTATAATACATTCAATCTTTACGTCCATGAATATACACTCATAAAGAACACTTAGCAACAAACCTTTGATATTTCACATTTTCAGAAGAATACATATCACAGACACTCATTTAAAATATAACTTAAGGATAATGGTATAGCAAAACAAAATATATATATATTTATTTATTTCCTCCAATTTGAAGAGTACAGAGAAAAGTATAACAGAATTACTCAAGAAAAGTCATTGTCGAGGGGCATTGCGCATTGGGTGCCGAATCTGAGCTGTCGTGGATCAGTGTTCAAATCTATGTGACACCAACAGACCTCTGGTAGTATCTGCTGGCCATGAGGAACACATATTGCACACAGACTGCTGCGAAGGTGTCCTTGTCATCTGTGCAAAAGTCAAAGTTTGTCCCGCACGATAGCAAACACAGAGTGTGTGGAGATATGCACTAAACTCCACACTATCTATAGCTATGATCTCACACCACAGTTCATCGCATAGCTCAGTCACATATTCACAGTTCAGGAGAATGTGGATGAAAACATCAGTGTAAAATAGACCACATCTATGGCACAGTTCACTTTCACCCTGCCTCACTCTGATAACAGCACATGTCTGCACCACAAAATTGGCTGCTACTCTACAGGATGGTGACCTCTGAGCGAGCACCCAAGCTTGGTGCACACACAAGTTTGGGTGGATCTAATGGAACTTGTGTAGTTCAGAGTCTACTAGTCTCTGTCTATATGACGTTACCTCACAGTCCATCACACACCTTTTCACTATTCTCTTCCATCCCCTTTGGTTGCGGAACTGTCCTGTTTGTGTGTAAGACTCCAGGTACTGATGCAGGTCATACTTGTGGAGAATTCTCACGATGTCGGGAATAAATCCTGAAGACGTCTCTAGTTCATGCCAGAAGCACATAAGACTGGTGAGAAAGACGCGGTGAGGCACATAATGCCTCTACATGTTAATGAGCCTTCCCATATATAAGAGCTTCCGAGTATCTATCACAGAGGACATAAGTATCTATCACAAAGGACATAAACCTAACAGTCCAAGACCAATATCTGGTCTGGTTCTTCTTGGTAAATTCTGGATCCTCTTGATTGCATAACGGTATGCTCTCTCAAGCATGGTTATCTCATGCTTAGTAAGACTACGAAAAAATTATATTCCAAGTACACATAGTTAAGAAACAAAATTCAGGTCTCTTTGATCAATTTGTAGTGCACGATACAATCATTGTTATTTTCATCATCATCGCAGTGGATTTAAGGATCAAGGAGACTCTAAGAACGTTGTTATGAAAAGGATATACTACCACTCGACACTACTGATTTGAATGAGTTAATAACAAAATATTAGGAAATATGATTAGGAATAATCAACAAATTGCTTATTTTGTGACTTTGCAATACAATCTAATTCTGTGAAGCTTTTAAAGCATTGATCCCGCAACCTTCCAGTTGAAAATCATCGTGTGTGATGAAGAATACCTGTAAAGGTAAAAATAGTTTTTGGAACAGCGCTCTCTTACACCAAAGAGGTGGCTATTAACAAGATGACTTACACTGGGATTATGATTCAGCTCCACAGCTGCGTTCCTAGCAGGACATGCATCGACAGCCTTTAGCATAAGTTCTCATCTTGGAGTTAGATAACCACACCAGTGGAATTACAAACGTTTGGCTGTTGTTTAATAATTGCATGCAAATTAACAGAGCTCTCATATCGATGCCACACTCAAAACCGTCGACGCCACATCTGGCGGACACAGGGGTCACTAAATATAGCATAAGAGGAAAAGCAAACCAAACCAGGATGTTGGCTGCAATGATTACGTCAATTGGTGATGCAAGATTTTCAGGTTCGGAGCTAGGAAGCTGCCCACGATGGTAATAATGCACATATCCTATCGTTACAGCAAGAAAAACAATAACTATCATTAGGTAGCTAGAGACGTTAAGGCCTCGATAATCTAAAACACGCCATAAACACCCCGATGATTCAGTACGTACCATTGGAAACACAAGAACAAAGCTAGTGACAATTGAACACGCTATCATGCTTAATGAAACCTTAAACAATAGTTTCACATCTCTGATCATCAAACTAAGCGAGAAATCTATGAGTAAGGCAATCATAAGGGACATCCGTAATGTAGCAAGGATGTAAGGCACATAGATATAAAAAGCGTTCTGTAAATGACAGTTTGAGTTACCGTATTGAATATCTGCTGTGAAAATCAAGTATGTACTGATAGGGTACTGGACGAGTCCGATGATGAGATCACAGGTGGAGAGGACAAGGACGATGATGTACTTGGAGGAGAGACGTAGTTGTCTGGTACGAAGGATGGTAGTCATCAGGTTCAGGTTGGTCACCGCTGTCACCACAGAGAAGATCACCAACACCACTCCTCGAATTTTGTCTTTTTCCATCTTTCACTAGAATTGACAGATAACTGGCATGAACATTATTGACGAGGCGTTGATGACATGGAAGCAGAAAGAACACACAGCGCGTATTCATGAATGTTGTGTGACATACCCTGTTGGTCAAACATTAAACTAGCTATATTTCTCAATAAGTCTTATAGTTTTCCAAACCACATATTAGTCATGAAAACATAATTAGATATTTCAAAACATGTTAGTTATTTATTATTTACAAAAACAGTGCCGCTGTCATAAAATGTTATATGTTTTGAAAGAAATAAACTTCCAAAAAGTTTTGAATTTGTTTTAAACAATTCTACTTGTTTAGCAGTTATTGATATGAATGCACTGAGGAAATCTATATAATCAAGTCTTACTGAAATAAAAGGGATATGTTACAATAATACGGACACAGGTAACTCTCAAGTGAAATAGCTTTGCGTTGCGTCAAAATAATCATTTTTCGTTTTCCTTTTCTTTGACAAGTGATACTTATTGCATGACTGACTTTATTTATGTGTTATATACTTGCTACATGCTACAGTTAATCTGCAAAGAATAGTTGTCATCTCTTATCGGAGCCTTGAGCTTAGTAGCCTTTTATACCCGAGACCTCATTACTGCTTTGCTCTTACTAAAGGCATGTCGAGGCCATTACTATGCATGGAAGTACACATTTCAACTTAAAAACATCCAGTTTTTCTACTTCAATTAAGCTAACTGCAATTCAAATAATGCACAGCCTAGCATCTCAGTTTAACCACTACTTGACATAAGGTATTCGCCTTTACCTTGACATTGTGAAATTGACGTCACAAAATGAAAATTGACCTGTTCTTTTGGTAAAACTATAACTATATTTATATGTTTCTTTAAAAAAACTATTGTCATTGCCTCAGAATTTCGACATATTAATGTTATAGATGTTTTATTTGAAATCAGGTGACTTGTGAGAAATGATGCAGTTATCTCTCTTTAGACAAACTAATTCACAAAATCTCCTTGTTAGTAAACTTGAGTTGACATTAGAAGATAGAGAGTTGTAAAAAACTGAGAAAACTTAAGAAATAGAAGAAAACAACGATAATCAATCAAAGCCTATGTATGCAATGATCATGAAACATGGATTTTAGAACAGAAGTCAATGTTATATATCAACATAAAAGCTGAAATAAAGAACCTATTTATACACCCTTACCCGGAAGTTAAACACAATATCCGTCAATTTGATAATAATGCATTACTCTAAAACATATCAATACATTCAAAAAATTAAAGTGTCTTTCAATTTGTTATGTTAGGAATTCTAATATACATGTCACAGGTTACCTGTTTGTAAGGAAGATGTTTCCTATCCCTCTTTAACTTAACTAACTTCTGCAGTGAACCTGACGACGGGCTGCAATTCCTTAGCATAGAATTCACAAATGCATGACATGTATGACAATGACCTTGGGCCTATTTTACCGGGGCACTCAATCGTTCATCCATAAACCACGCTATATACTGTAAACATCTGAAATCTTTTCACACATGACATGGCATGTATATAGCAATTATTGTTTAGTAGTTTATTCAAACTTCTTAAAGTCATTTGTCAGTTTTGCATTGCAATATTTATGCAGCAGGAACTATTCATCTTTTATATCAAACTTTGCCTAACGTCTACAATAATTTTCAGTTTAGGCATTAGAGTCTATACCTTTCTTTATGTTGTAATGCATAATAAAAAAAACCACTATGCTTCGGAATCGTATTCTCGATAATGGTACATAATGAAACCGCAGACCTTAAAAAGAAAAATCTATGTTTCTTTTTCTTTTTGCAAACCTGATTTTATTGACGACTACAAATCGTCATCAAGTATGCAATGTTTCGAATTAAAAATGTCAAACGTATTTGATATATAATAATAAAAGAGTGTTTTGGTAAGGACATAAGTCTAACAGTCTACACACTTTCAATCCTTTGAAACTTGTGAAGAAATTGTGCATCAGGTACAACAGAAATGCATACAGTTTCTTTGAACGTCTTTCTTGGAACACCTTGAATCGTTTCAACATAGCATTAAAGGGATGCAAACTTCAAATTCACTTATTGCTATTTGGTCAGTATTTTGAGGGTTCGATTAAGAAAGCAGAGGCTTTGGGTAAGTGCAATGTGAATCTTATATTATCATGTAATTTATTATATGCTAAGCGGTGAGAGACTGAGCTTTCTCAGTTGTAGAAAAGTGTAGAGTGTGATATCACTTTTTCGAGTCAGTGAAAATATCACAGAGGGGATGACGTCATGTGTATAATGGTTCGCCGTCGCTAAGTTACGATCAACAATGGTATGACGTCACCAGAAAACTCTCGAGTCAAGACCTTTTGGACATAAATTGCCACATTTTCGACCATATAGGCATATAATAAACCCCGTGACGGGGTAAAGCCTATATTTTCACTCGTGGCTGCGCCACAAGTGAAAATACTGACTCTACCCCGTCACTCGATGAGAGATAAGTGATTTCACACTCAAAACAAAAGATCCTCTATATATCAAATTTTGTATGCATGATGACATATACTCGTCTTCGAAAAGAGCATTTCAGGCAACAAGCTCTTTGATTTAATCACTGGATGACCAATCAGTGTTTCTTTGATGGGACGGGAAGCATGTTCTCCTAAACCTAAGACCTACCTCACTGGGTTTTTTGTACAACTGTTGAAATTAATGCTTATGATGACAGAAACGTCCTTATCACTATTCACCACTGAGGGACTATTGCAATAGCGATAGTCTATTGTTATGATTTTTTGTTAGCTCATCAGGTCTGAAAGACCCGATGGGCTTATGGCATGGCATGGCGTCCGGCGTCCGTCCGTCCGTCCGTCCATCCGTAAACTTTTCACATTTTCGACTCCTTCTCCAGAACCAATGACTCTAGATAGCTCAAATTTGATGTGGAGACTCCTTGGCAATTGTGGATTCTAAATTGTAGATTTCATGACCTCATGACCCCAAATGGGGTCACAGGGGTCAAAACCTTAAAAACCTATTTTCATCTTCTTCTCCAGTTCCAAAAGGTCTAGAGAGCTGAAAAGTTGTGTGTAGACTCCTTGGCCAATGAGGATTCTAAATTGTAGATTTCATGACCTCATGACCTCAATTGGGGTCACAGGGGTCAAAACCTTAAAAACCTATTTTCATCTTCTTCTCCAGTTCCAAAAGGTCTAGAGAACTAAAAAATTTTGTGTAGACTCCTTGGCCAATAGGGATTCTAAATTGTAGATTTCATGACCTCATGACCCCAAATGGGGTCACAGGGGTCACAACCTTCAAAACCTATTTTCATCTTCTCCTCCAGTTCCAAATGGTCTAGAGAGCTAAAAAGTTGTGTGTAGACTCTTTGGCCAATGGGGATTCTAAATTGTAGATTTCATGACCTCATGACCCCAATTGGGGTCACAGGGGTCAAAACCTTAAAAACCAATTTCATCTTCTTCTCCAGATCCAAAAGGTCGAGAGAGCTAAAAAGTTGTATGTAGACTCCTTGGCCAATGAGGATTCTAAATTTTAGGTTTGGTTACCCCTTGACCCCAATTGGGTCACAGGGGTCAAAACCTTAAAAACATATTTTACTCCATCTTCTCCAGTTCCAAAAGTTCTAGAGAGCTAAAAAGTTGTGTGTAGACTCCTTGGCCAATGAGGATTCAAAATTTTAGGTTTGGTTACCCCTTGACCCCAATTGGGGTCAAATGGGTCAAAGCCTTAAAAACATATTTTACTCCTCCTTCTCCAGTTTCAAAGGGTCTAGAGAGCTGAAAAGTTGTGTGTATACTCCTGGGCAAATGGGAATTCTCAATTTTAGGTTTGGTGACCCCATGACCCCAACTGGGGTCACAGGGGTCACCACCTTCAAAACCTATTTTCATCTTCTCCTCCAGTTCCAAATGGTCTAGAGAGCTAAAAAGTTGTGTGTAGACTCCTTGGCCAATGGGGATTCAAACTTGTAGATTTTGTGACCCAATAACCCTAAATGGGGTCACAGGGGTCAAAACCTTTTTCCATCAAAAGTCTGATGAGCTACAGAGCCCATGGCTCTATTTTTATGATTTGTTCTAGTTAACTTTCATTGGTTACCAGTGCCAGCAAGAATTGAATACAAAATCCTATGCCTCACATACAAGTGTCACCATGGTTCTGCTCCGACATATCTGGCCAGTCTGATCAAGGAATATGTACCAACCAGGTCTCTACGATCATCGAACAGCCTCCAGTTAACTCCTCCATCTGTCCATCTAAAATCCTTCGGACACAGACGATTTGCTTTCACTGCCGCCACATCATGGAACTCACTGCCTCTCTCCATAAAGAACTGTCCTTCCCTCACTTCCTTTCATACCCAGATAAAGACATTCCTGTTCAGGAAATATCACGCAGTTTGACTTTTATCTAATGTAGCGCCTAGAGCAACCACAAGTTGATTGGATTATTGGCGCCATATAAGAAGACTTATTATTATTAACTCTGTCTTGTAATTCTTAAATTAGAAACAAGAAGACGCCTATTAATGAAATGTCATTGTGTTATATTCGTTTATTGGCGGGTGAAATTCATTCATTTATTTCTCAATACTTGTAAATAAACATGAAAAATATGATACTGGCGTTTATAAATTATTTTTTACTATATATGATTACGATTTATACCAAACCAGGGGCTTGAATAATTCCAAACCATATATGAAGCATATATCTTTTATTCATCTTGTCTGTCTCATGTGTCATTTACTTGATATCTTAATTGGTTTTGTTCACAGCCTATTTAGAATGTACAACTGGATCCTAAATTTTAACCATTTATGAATAAGGAAGTTGTAAGTTGGAAGCAGAGAGTTGAGAAATCTATATCTTTCTTTGAATGCAAAAAATAGGTATTTGCCGAGGAATTGAACATTGAAGTTTGATGAAAATAGACTGTAATCAATACAGAAACCTTTCCATACAGATAAAAAATAAAAATAAAACAATAATATCTATCTAAGCTATTTTACTCACACATGTCTTGATGTTAAATAAGATTCGATTTTCATAATTGAAAACATTCTGGCCTTTAATTAAAAGCCTTAAACTATTGAAGTCGTTATTTCATTTCTTACTGTCAAAATATGGTTGAATTTGTTTGAGCTACATTGAAGATATGAATTAACAAAAGGTTGAATACCCAATTTCCTACTGTATGCGCTTATCCACACTGATTCAAATGAGTTCTAAACGTATTACTATAACCTCGCTGCTCTAGGTCAGAGTATCAAACCTAATTGATTTTGATCAGCTAAAAAAATGCATATCACAGCTGGTATGTGTTTTGTTACGAATCTTATCAAACACAGACAATCTCAAAAGAACGACAATGTTAACATGAATAGTCTTTTATCAAAATAACCTTATAAAGAAAATAAAATGACGTTACCAACCCTTACCGAAAGGATTTTCTGCAGGTAACAATCGATTCGGTCTCTGATATCCCCAAATCCTTTGTCGCAGTATTTTCAAAACATGTATACGTGCATCATCATTCGTTAACAACTGAGTCAACTGATGACCTTCAACTTCCCTTGTCATGCATGGTTGGGACCTTCAACTTCCCTTGTCATGCATGGTTGGTTTTGTATACCTGCAAAACTACCTACTCATAAAGGGAGAGTCGTTTTACATGATAAGGAAATGCCTCACTGCATTAAGCTTTGGGTAAATTATAGACTGATCGTTCGCTTGTAGTGGGTTTGACAAACGGAAAAGGGCAAACTATTTGGTCATTAACATTTGACTTGAGAAGTGTATAAAACTGTTACAAGGAACAGTTTACCTAGGATGATAAACGTCTGTGTAAACTAACACTACTTGAACTCCTCGCACATAGACTCCAGTCAATAATCCTGCTTCAATGAGTATTTATTAGGAGCACTTTATACAGTCTAGTACCCAACTCGGCAAGTCTAGACTGACCGAATATAAAATGAAATTCTCAAAGAAATGAAATAATATATGTGAAGGTACAGTAATACATTTCAAATATGTCATAGACTAGATTCTAGTAAAAGACATCAAGAGAGTGTAAAATAAATATAAGCAATTACTACATCTCAATAATTTTTCTTTTAAGTTGTCTTTAAAAATAAAAATATACAGAACAACAAGCTACCTGTAAATGAGACGTGTCCTCCTTGTTCCCCCTACAGTATAACTAAGACTCATCACGCTTTAAGAAGCTATGACAGTAGATCTAACTACAGTGGCTTGTAAGAAGAGACGGTTGAATAAACGTCTTAGTGGTTACAACCTTTCAATTTTACTTGCAATTTATATTCTTTATCCACCCTACATTCAATCAACATTTTGCAAATTATACACGACCAACATTCAGTAAACTCACGATGATTGCAGTCTAACAGTCAGGACGGTGATATGTCTAAACTTCTTGTCGTAAACTTCTTGTTATTTCATTTCTTAGTTTTTCTTCTGCATTTACTTTTATTTCATTCGTCAAAAATGTTTTTTTGTTTTTTTTTCATAACGTGAAATATAGAGTAAGGGAAGGAAAATTCAACTACATATATGTTGAACACATCGATGAATACAGGGTCTGCAGGTTTTGCAAAAAGATGCAGGTGTATCTGTAAGTTTGATCACATACCTGCGAGACAAGTGCAAATATATGTAGTTGTGGACTTTATTGAGGCATCGTTGCGTTATGATAATGTAATGTGAAATCTTTAATTATTACAATCAGATGTTTAGATAAATTGTCCGTTTACACTATCGTGTGTCATACCTTACACTTAACTGTTACAGTTGTGACTTGTCATTGAAGTGTCAATTGGTCAAAATTGCGAAAACAATATTTTTTATTTTAACAAAAATCCCTACAAATGCTTTATAAGCAATCAAGAGCTTTAAATACAATTCACATTTGTTCTTTTCTACTAATTCAATATACATTTTTTCTCAGAGAGTCAATATGGAATAGCATAATATAATTTTAAGGAATTTGTAATAAGATCTAATGCAAAACACCACAAATTGGACGAGGCAAGGGGATCGAAATATATGTTAAACAAGATGTGTTTGTGAAACACGAAAGCCCCCGGATGCATCCTGCTCGCTGTGTCAAGGTCAAGGTCACAAGGTCAAATGTCATGGTGTCATCCGAAAGGTCTCATCACAAGGGATCCATATGTCAAGTATCAAAGACCTAGCTCTAACCAATCAAAAGTTATGACCAAGGTTAAAGTTTTTGTGGACAAACGGACAGACGGACAGGTGAAAAACAATATACCCCCGGAATCTCCGATTCGGGGGCATAAACATTATTATTTACATGTTGATCCATTTTAAGTAATATTATTGACTACCATTTATTCTACTATAAGAATATGAATCACCTCTGTCAGATTTATTCATCTGAAAGTCATTCTAGTTATGTAGTTCGAAAACTTTTATGTACATGATGCATTAGAGAAATTGATGGAAACAGGTGAAAAATATATAGTTTGTATGGTAAGATTGTATATGAATCAGTGCCACAAACTAGTCGTATTTTTGTATTTCACTTATTATCAATATGTTTAATGCACTTTAATTGTGGTAAAAACCTTTATTGTTCAATTTTGCATAGTTTACTTTAGAAGCACTATCAGAAATGTTGAAATGATATTAAGATTACATAGTATATCATCTGAATATTCATATTCATGGGCATATGAATTGGAATTTAACTTTAGTATTGATTGTTTGCTGGCCTATCATTCATCATCATCATAGCATAGAAGAACATGAAATATAAACATAAAGTACTTCAAGTACTTACTTTTTAAGGCAACTATGAAAGTTGAATCTTCAAGATCAAGATATGCAATTGATTGAATAAATTGATAAACCTAAGATCCGCTGCCACTGCCGGAGCGGCAGCGTACCCTTGAGTCCTTGCCTAAAGAGATGGTCTATCCTCCCAATCCTCTCCCGGGGGACAAACGCTCTTAAGCGAGCTGTGTCCAAGATTGCACCCAGGAAGGTGAGAGAGGTGAACGGCTGAAGATCCAACTTGGAACGGAATAACAGACAACCCAGTCTCTCCAGCAGACTGATGACAAAGTCCTGCTGCGCCCTGAGTACTGCCAGCGAGATGTGATGTCCGAACCCGTCGTCCAGGTACATCGCGATCTGGACGTCGTGTTGGTGTAGAAAGTGGATGATTAGGCATTAATAACATACATATTTGTTAAAACAAAAATGAACAGTATATTAGTAATGATACGGACCATGTTTAATGAAGGATGTCCAGACAGACGAAATAAGAAGTACCTAACCCCGCTTATTCTGTATGGCGGAGGTATAAACAGTGTTTGCTGTAAATGACTCTTAGAACAGAATAATGTTCAGATGCTCATATTTAGTGTGCATTCTAAAGAAAAAAACTTTATTTCTCAAGGAAACATTTGCCTTCTTCTATTATGTTCAATGTCATGATCAGTTAATAATGTTGAATGCATTTCCGTAAGTAGTATCTAAAATACATTACACAGCTAGTTGCACTTAACAGTGCTTCAGATGATACCTACATTCCAGTGGATCTTTAACTTATCTCATTACAATAACGATCATAGGTTATTTCGGTATGTCTACCTGAGTAACACACAGTAGTAGTAGATGTCAGACAACCATGAATGAAACACGAATAGATAATATATCTCTAATAGGTCGACGATAGACTGGATTAATCACGAGTCAGACAGGGCCATCATCACTCATTCAGCTGTGTAGTTTACATTGTCAGATCGACATTTCTGACCTTAAACGTATCATAGATCATCTTCAGGTCAACCTGTCAATTTACCCTAGGTCTTTTCTTCTAGATAACTACCCACTGTTTACCTGCTCCTGCAGAGTGTGCAGGTTTCATTGAACCCTTCAACCCACAGGCACAAATGTGCTGAATAATTTAAACAATTTAATTTATCTTCCCATATGATAGTGACAGGCCATAAGATAAATAGAGGATATCTGTCTTTTCTTGACTAATACCATGTTTATCTCATCGAGTGAGGTAGAAAGGTTATATTTTCACGAGTGGCGCAGCCACGAGTGAAAATATTTAACTTTTCTACCTCACGAGATGAGATAAACATGGTATTTGTTAAGAATTGACAGATATTCTATTTATCATATGATAAAATCCTTCTAATTACGTTAAAAAAAGGCTAATTTCATGTTGAGCGGCCGCTTGGAAGAGCCCGTCACCGCGGTAACAGTGTGACGTCATAGGAGAATTCATGACGTCAGACAATTGTTACATGACGTCAAACTCTTGAACTTGACGTCACTGGAGTGGTGATAAAGTTTATCACCACTCAGTAGAGTGACGATAAAGGTTATCGCCACTGTAGCCAGATAGAGGGTTTATTTCACCAATAGAACAGAGTATCTCACCTTCAATCATATAATAAAACATCATAATGTGTTGTGTGTCCTAACAAAAAGCAATAAACCTACACAATATTAATAGCACACAATTCCAAGTTTTTGTGTTGAGACTTTCATTAAGTATATGGATAGAAAAGTACATATAATATAGGAAATAAATTCGACTTTGCTTCTTATTATTATATGTATGAAAGACATTCTATGGAATAATGCCATGATATACAAATTGACACTGTTCTTGTTGATCGCAGAATTAACATTATCCTTACGAACACGTAGCTGATGCTAAAAGCCTAGGTACCAGCATCATTCATCTCGTTAGGTGTGAACCACTAATATCATCATTGAAGAACTAATAATTGCCTGTCATGGCAACAGCTCTTGATTTATGGTTTTACATTCGAAATTTGTATATTAAATCATTTTACAGTAATTGTGTCATATCTGATTCATTTTGCACTCCTCGATTTCACACATAATCCCAAGATAAATAGATAAAAAAATCGGAGACCCACGTACGGAAGTTTATCTTATAAGGACTTTAAGGCAATTATGTCTTTAGGTATTAAAAACCAAACAACTATTAACATGTTGACCTATTGTTATTATTCTGATTTCATTTTTTATCTGCTGGAAGGTTCATTATTACCTTAACAATGTAAATCTCAAACCTGTTTTGAAAATGAAATAAGTATGTAAGTGCAAATAACAGGGGCACTCTACTCAATGTCTGCGGTTAATAATGACTACCAATAATGACTGAACGCCATTTAGGTTTGAAGCTTATACTTAGAACTGAAATCAAGGATCTAGCCTTTCTAACTGTTAAACTTGATAGAAAAAAGTTTACACAACCAAAACACGTGAGGAAAATTGTATTCAAGACTGTTTACCCGAGTTTTCATGAATATAGCCTCATATTTAAAAAGATGTTTGAAAAAAGATTGTTTACCTGTACATTTAATTAAGATATTGTCTTACAGATTCTATATTTGATCTTTTGTATAAAAAGTAATGATATATATTGGGCCAAATATTACTTGTTATCTGGACGTTGTTTGCAATCAGAGGTTAAATGCTTACTTTTGATGTTTTATTAAGTTCTTAGCAAAAATAAGTTGTTTTACGTTATAATCATGTGTCATACCTCTTTGATAATTGTATGACACGTTCACAAAGGTTTTCATAAAGAGTTAAGGAACAGGGTAATACAGATTACTTTTTATGGGTGCGCATACAATGTAAATAATAACAAGTATTGCGATTAAATAATAATATGAAAGTTGAGAGCCAGCCTTAATGTGTTAGAAAATGTTAATACAGCATGACAATGTATTCCATTTGAAAAAAAAAATTACTTATTGAAATATTTAAACGTTTTTATACATACACACTTTGTAAATTCTGAGACATTGCAAAACTAGCCCATTCATTATTTCCTCTGTATCGACTGCTGAGTAAACCAGAATTACAGAAATACAATTCCTCTAAATAAAAGCCTGCACAGATTTCATTTGATGAGAAGGAGATATCGTGGACACAGTTATAGGAATTTAAACAGCAAATTGTACTCTAAATGAAAAATAAAGCACTCTACAAGAGGAAATTGAAGTTCAATTTCAAATCAAAACTGTTCCTTTTTTTGGTCTAACCTGACAGTAGCTTAAATTCTTTTCAACTTGTTATTCCTTATCATGTTCAATAAAAAGTCTTAAGTTTCACATTTCAATTAAAGGTTTGTACAAAATACCAATTTCTCATTCAGATTGAAAGATTAATAACATGGATAAACGATTTTCTTGTCTTCACATATGCAGATGTCACTTGATATCCAATTCAAGAACAAATGTTCAAATCTAAATAGCACGCTGTCACAACTGACAATGCTCCCATATTTTTACACAAAACTTAAGTACCCCCTATGTTGTAAACTGAAATATTGTGCCCTTGAAACGTTATGAAAGAATATCTGTGTTGACCTCCAGACATAAGCTTAACATAAACGGCACTTTGATTGCTGAAACATAACAGTTATCATCCTAGCTAGTTGAGGTGTTAGTCCAGTAAATAAAGTGAAGAGGTTGGACAAAATTGCTTTATTTTGTTTCTCACCTGATTATGGCAGGAAATAATGTCTACAAGCCAGGAACAAAAATCTAGCAAAATCTGATTGGTGCTAGTGCACTTAATTTGACGAAATCCAAGATGGCCGCCATCGCGAGCTCAGAATACTCAAAACTGAAGGAGAAGTGGACACGTACAAAGTTTATGGACGGATGAAAAGATTAATTGACGGATGCTATGAGCCTATAATGATAAACTAACAATGTGAATATATATTTATTTTGAAACTAATGAGGAAAATGTGCTGGATTCATTTATTGTACACAACATGCATTTAACCATTTAGAAAAATATTATGTAGTTTCAAATTATTCAAATTACCTTTCAACTCAATCTGAAGATACTCTTTCTTACATTTATGGTAACTAGACAGCATTCATCCACGTCCTCGCATTTGTTCAACACGACGACCTTCATGAACGAACTTCACAAGATCCACAAGTATTTACTATTCTGCTCACAAAATCAATGAAGTCCTTGGGGGTTTATCCATTACAAGAAGTAATTCAGAACCTGATTTACTGACCAGCCGTGACAAAACATGGTCCATTATAAGAGCTGGAATAAGATTAGCCACTTGATTGATTAAATCGGAGTCTGACACAATTACATATTTGCAGAAATCTGGCTGATTCCTTTCCTTCTTACTTTAAGAAGTTTTTACCTTATCCAAGATTCATATACCCTTAATAATGATAAACTTGTATTTTTTTTATTTATCATGTTGTTGTGCCCATGACTGAGATGGAGTCTTCCAATAGCAATTATATTGAATTCGTTTGAGGCCATTGCATGTTATCTCAACGAATCAAGACTTTGTAACAACAACTTAGCAATATGACTTCTTATCAACACAATACACTCATGGCAAAAATGGTTGTCACCCCCAGACTGAGAACGCTACGTCAAGTTTAACTGAGTGTTGACAAATAATCAAACATGCAATAACTGTCAGAATGATTTGTGTGATTGGGAAAAACATTCGTAAAACATACCAGCTTGTATTTTGGTCTTGTGCTGGCCAATTTAAGAAATTCTACTAGGATATGTATGGTCCCTGTGAAAAAGGGCAATTTTTTACAGTATCCATATAGTATCAATTGGATGGGTATCAATAAAACAAATTACATTTTCAAGTTCAATTGTCGGTTTTATTTCATTCTGCAGTCATGTAAGAGTATATTTACAAGCCTAATATCGGGTAGCACCGCCTCTGGAATTTTCAAGGGCGATAATTCGGGCAGGCATACTGTCTATCAGTGTGTTGATGTTTGCAACAGCCAAATTGTTCCATTCATTCACAAGAGCAGCCCGCAATTGCTGTAAATTTGCAGGAGCAGGGTCCAGTCTTCTAAGTGCACGGTCAAGCTGATCCCAAGCATGTTCTATCGGATTCATATCCGGACTTTTTGAAGGCCAGGGCAATCTTGTTACTCCTTGTGCCTGAATGAAAGCGTTCACTGTACGTGCACGATGGGCTGGTGCATTATCGTCCTGCAACAGGAAGTTGTTGCCATACACTCTTCTTGCATGTGGGAGGCAAACGGTTTCAAGAAGACGTCTGTACGACCTCTGGTTGACGTTTCCTTGAAGGACGACAAGATCCGTTTTACCGTTATGGTGTATTCCTGCCCATACGTGTACAGAACCGCCACCGTGGGCAACCTGATGCTGCAGACAGTCGTCATTGAGCCTTTCCCCACGTAAACGTCGTACTCTCATTCTCCTGTCCACCTTATGCAGTAGGAAACGAGACTCGTCAGTAAATATGACGTGACGCCAATGTCCAAGTTGGATTCTGCGGTGCTGCTGCGCCCAAGCAAGCCGTGCCCTGCGGTTGGCCAGTGTCCAGAATGGTTTGATGGCAGGTCTTCTTGCCTTATATCCATGCTGGAGCAACCTGTTCACTACAGTTCTCCGGCAAATGGGCGTATTAATATGAGCCCCCCATCTCTGTGCAAGAGTCAAAGACGAAAGACGTCTATGACGTCGGGTCAAACGAAGAAGAATTCTATCCTGACGAACCGTAGTTTTCTTGGGACGGCCTGAAGACTTATTCGGAACAACATTTCCCTGTATGGCGTGCAGTCTTTTAATCCTTTGAACAGTTCTAACACTGACGTTACATGCTGCAGCAATGACACGATTCGAAGCGCCACCACGACTCATGCCAATGATTTCATGTCTGATTCCTGGTGGAGTGGGACCAGGCATGGTCTATGCTTTTCAGAAACTATAGTCGTGAAGCTGTATCTTATGAAAGAGGTCTATAGTAATCGATGGAAATGACAAACCTAAGGAGACAAATTTCCATCATTTCAATGAAATGCACGTGGTCTACATGAAACCGCTGACACTGTTCATTGTAAAGTGTGAGTTAATGTAACTTCATGCCTGTAATGACATTTCCATGGAAAACCAACATTGCCATGCATACAATGTGATATAAACTCCAATTTCATTAAATATTAGGGGGTGACAACAATTTTTGCCATGAGTGTATGTTCATCAAACCTTTTAACTGTAGATACATCAACTTATGATGTATTCTCCAATATCAAATAACCGGTTTCATTTGATAAAGTCTTAGTATCTACAGCGAAAATTCGCAGTTTATGAAATAAAGAAATTGACTATCTATAAGAATTTGTTGTTCTTCTTTGTGGTTTGTTCGAGCATTTGTACCACACACACTAGTGGCACTCAACTTTTAATTGTTGTTCTCTTTGCAAAACTTGGCAATGCAACATTTCTTGTGTGCAGCCCTTGCCGATGTTAACAAAAATACATTTAATACAGTGCTCAGTTCATCAGGATAGATCGCCTTATCTTACACTTTGAACAGTAATGTTCCGCTGGAGACTGCGAAGACACATCTGAGCAGCATCGGCTGAACTATTAATAAATCCTGACCCAACATGACCTGGCAGTATAAATTGATTCCTCTCTGGCATTCACTGTTGTGTAGAGGTGAATGGCTGTGCAAAAAGGTGGTCATGGGAGTGTACTGTTCTGTGAAACTAATAATTCATTAACATTTTCCTGAAATGCACAAAGTAACAGATTTCTTGCAGACGTTCGTTAAAGCTCACTAGTAAGATTATTTGCTGTTTTTCAAAACGAGTATTCCAAACTCGTTGACCATGGAGGATTGAATTATTACAAATATAACATCACTGGCTGATGTATTGTGCTGGATGCTAAATAAATTATGAATTATTGATATCCCAACGAAAGTAGTGAGACTGTCATTATATGGAGTTGATCAGTAAATCAAATGTTTATTGAAGTGGAAGCTTTTGTGACTCTTTGAATTTCATCCAAATTGGCCACAGTTCGTGTGGAAAATCATACTGTCGATATTAACTGTGATATATTGGTCCTTCTATGTCTAGCAATCAAGGCATTTAAGAGCGTTAGGATGTTTGGGAATAGCCCTTATTTTACTCTATAAAACATCTATTCAATTTTGTTGTTACTGTCACCATTTTTATGAATACATTATGCATCTTATTGTTAAAAAAGCAAAGAGCTTTGTTCTTAACACGTTTATTCATTGTACAGTCAATTGTTATGATTACTTCTTACCGTACAGGACAGTAGTATATTTTGAAAAGTTTATATTTCTAACTTTTCCCTGATAGTTGTATGTTAATGCTAAATGTATTAATTTGATAAAACAAATCATCAATAGTCAGAGAAAGCATTATTAAGATTTCCATATAGTCCATTTGCGGCTATTGTTTTTTAACACTTTTAATTCATTTTGTGTAAGGAAAAGAAATTGCATGGTTGAACTTTATATTATATATTACTTATTGCTGCTTCATTTAGTTCGTCGTTCAATTGGAATCATTTATTTTCATTTTCGTGACATCACCTTATATTCCCCCTAAACATGCTACTGTTCCTTTAAAGTTGTTGCTTAAGAAAATCAAGTTGCTTCGAGATTTAAAAATATTGCCTTAATCAATAATACATTTTCTGCTGAACCTTCTGAACTACATTTCAGAAATCAATTTGCAAAAGGTAGAACTTGGGAATTTAACAGTACTGTTACCGACTAGCTCTTATGTAAAGGTATCATTTACAAGTTACAATTTAGTTATATTCCTCTTCTGACAACATAAGTTAACTATTACTTATAATAATTGTATCGGCAACAGAATGACCGTTTAGGTTGTGCATATGATAATACCACATGATTCAACATGGAATGACTTCAAAGCAAGTACAATTTATCTACTGTCCCCTTGTGCCAATTCTATAGGACATCAATCACAATTAATCTTAACATTCATAATACATTCTTAACATCCTTGATGGAGGTCAGCAGATATTAATTGCACACACATCATTGAAGGTCAAATCATGATTTGTAAGCATTCAAAAAAAATAGTTGTAACCATATCAAATTTGATGCATTGAAATATTCTTAGCCAAAGAACTGGATGAAGAACTTTACTATGTGTCCCAAAGACAGTATATTTAGATTTGACATTTCAGGGCTTTGTTTAATGATTTACCATGTATTTGAGTTATTTTCTTTCTGCCCTTTAAGTGTGTTTCAGCACATCAAACTGACACTTGTTATGTTGTTATGTATGTATTTTGGGGCATCATGTCTGACAAGTAATGATTATGTATTCTACATGTTAACGTGAGAAAGCGCTACAGACTAATAAAACTGTGGAATTATTAGACTGTTCAAGTGAGGTAGCAATTAAGCTGTTCATTTGCCAACAGAGCTTTATAGTAAGTGTTTGTCAAGTTTTCTTGCAAAGTCTGTTTGACATGATATGATTAAGTGATATCTACACTCAGGGGAAAAAGAAACGATCCTAACTTTTCTAGAGGGTAAAAACCAAAATTGTTGAAATCCACAAATGGATCCTGCGATAGGCACATGAGTTATGAAGAAGAAATCAGTATTTCATTCATCAGAGTATAACAGTTTTATTTCCAATACACTTGTGCTCCTAAAACAGCTTTTTCAATATGTTTATGGACCAGAATGTTTTGAATATTAATTCAAAAATTATTAAATGTAGGAATTTTATGAACATAAGATGTAATTTATACAAATAATTTCGATTAAGATTAATTCGTTCACACATATCTACTGTAGTACATGTACGCTAGAAAAACAACCAAAAAGCCAGTTTTCACTATCCTATCTTGTCTAGCTGAAGAGATTTAAAACGACATAATTTGAAAGG
Organism: Steromphala cineraria; assembly: GCA_916613615.1. NCBI lineage: Eukaryota > Metazoa > Mollusca > Gastropoda > Trochida > Trochidae > Steromphala > Steromphala cineraria. The sequence continues at coordinate 12,008,872 of OU744726.1, forward strand.
CATGCTTTTCAAAAACGAGGACAAATATAATTTTAAATTCATAGCTTAGTTCATATTGCTGCTGAATACATGAATTAACCCTGTTTCCGTTGTATTCGTCAATCATGACTTAAACTATGAAGCATTTTATATGGTATCGATTCCGTTGCCCTTCAGTATTTGTATAAAACCTTGAATTTAATAGAACCATATAGTATTATTGTTATTACGTGACTTGATGTGAAGATTTATGAGTATTAAATTGATAGCCATCGAATGAAAAATGATAACAAAATATAATGTGTTAATAGATCTGTGCCTCTATTAGAAAATGTTAGTCAACTTCATCAATGACTCATTTCGGTAATATCTGTGTGTACTTTACTTGATCACGTTACATCACATCGAGGTCTGTTTTGCTTTCATGATTTGGTAGAGTGGAGACGTTCTGTAAGTTTTCGGAATTTGAACTTTGTTTGTTGCAAGTGGATTTTCAAAAAGATCCTAATAAACTCAAAGAAACTTAATAAAGACTGATCCTTGGCTTAACCTTCAAAGCCACCAAGTCTGCTAACATTATGGACGCCTTAAAATTCTGTTTAATCTGAATTCGTATAAATTGATATTTACATCTGGCCAAAGGCAGGGGTTCCTCAGTCTTTCATCACATCAGTCAGGTAAAACTTACTTTATTGAGGGAGGTTAGGTTTTCTGATACAAGTGCATCTGATTGGTTTAAAAGCTAAAGGCAAAGCTATCGTTGATCTTTAGAAATACAAAGGATTAGTAGAGAACAGATTAAAGGGTTGTTCCTGTGAAGTTACAATCAGGAAAGTACCCCATTAATCTGTCGCTCATTTACTTCATTCTTTCAAAATAACATTCAAGCGTTGATAAACCTGCAAAAAAAAACAATACTATTATAGCAACAAAATACACAAGCTCAACAATCCTTAGTTGGAAAGGTCATATCAAACTTTAGAAGTGCCCATGACTCCCTGCTCAGTATCACAGAGACCTTAATCTTTCCGATTTTTTCCACCTGAAGAGACTTCAACTCTGCGATTCTGTTTTAATCTAGCTTACTTATTGACGATAGGAATGAACAATGTTACTTTAAAGGATGTATGCCAAATAACTGTTTATCTTTCGTTTGCTGCATCCTAAAGAAAGAAAACGTTTTCGAGATTGAGCTACGTTTCTACGTTTTCTAAATGTTAAACGATAATTTGCTAGTTACAAGTGGATGTTAAAGAAGCAGAAAGATCCATATAAACTACAAGGAACATAATTAAGGCTGACCCTTGGCTCAACTTTCAAACATATCAAATCTGCTAATATTGTGGAAGGCTAAAACTCTGTTAAATTTGAAATCGTATAAATTGATATTCATATCTGCCCAAAGGAAGGGCATCCGGAATCTATAATCAAATCAGTCAGGTAAAGCTTACTTTATTGTGGGCTGCTAAGCTTTCTGATACAAGGTGCATCTGAGTGGTTTCAAAGCTAAATCTAAATCTATTCGGTGATACAAGGATGAGTACAGTACAGATGGAAGTTTAAATCATTGAAAGTACCAAAATTAAGCTGACGATCTATATACTGCTTCTATTATAATACCATTCACTCGTTAAGTCGATAACACTGCAAAAAAAAAACAATTTGGAATTATGGCAAAAATTCACGAGCCCTATTTGAAAGACCAAATCAACCTTTAAAGTGAGTCTTTATCACAGAAACATTTTTCTTCCAACTATTATTCGCCTAAAGGGACTTTCCTGTTTTAATCTGCCTTATTGAAGATGGAAATGTAAAAGGTTGCTTTAAAATGGTTCATGGTAAAAGACTGTTAATCTTTTGTTTGCTGAATCTTGAAAGAAAAAAGTGGATTTTCGAGATTGACTTTGCACAGAAAAGATTTTGATATGTGATTTGACATCGATACATAATGAATAATTCTTCTTCTCAGGTTGAATTTGTATCGTTTGAAGGAATAGCAAATGATAGTCTAACAGGAATTTATATGTAAGATGACCAAATATATTTTTTATGTTGAGTTTCTTATACACTGCATTTCAATGAATATATTGTTTCATATTTTCTCACAGATTTTTTTGTCAACGGTAAGACACAATGCTCTTGAAACTAATACTCGTATTTTTTGTTATGGTTTAATCGTTACGGAGAAAATATGTTATTGCCTTCTGATGAGCCATAAAAATTACTAATATAGATAACAAACGATATTTGACATATAACAAATAGAGAATCTCACCCAAGTGCCTTCTAATCTCAAATATATCAACACATGTTGATAAATACAAATATGAGAGGCTTGCCCAGGGTATTTTTCTTTTATCATTGAGTTTCGAAATACTTGATATCAGAGGACACGAGGGTGAGATTCCATTTATCATCCAGAATCATTATTCATCACAACAGCATGAAACATGTACATCTTTGAACACTGCATAGCCCTCCAACTCCTAAACCAGTGATGCCATAGCATTGTCACCTCATAGTGTTAATGACGGCATAGCGTTGTGACGTCGTTGTGTTTATGGCGTCATTACATCTGACGTCATTACTGATGATGTAAAACGTTTGTGATGTCATGCATTTTCGGATTACAGGGCTTTGTTCAAAATCTACAAGATATCGCTTGATCTCCCAAAAGCGATATCTCCCGTGGAACACAGTTTTTGATGATAAATTGTACTTATCACCTTGATCTAATAATTTTCTTTTATTAAGCTTGATGGCAGGAGATTTGTTTACACATGTCCAACAAAGTTTTAATATTTTTTATGTGAAACTGTATTATCTATGTTAACACGTTTACCCAAACCTTTTAAAGCTACATGTCCTTTATTTAAATTTTAATGTTTACATTATAACGAAGCTTGGTACTGAATCCTGCTATACTGAGGCATCTTAAGAACTGATTTATAAATGCAATGACCGTGTATTTTTTGTGTTAATGTTCTCAAAAGGGATTTTATTAGATGTTCTGCAGAAATACGTTCCTTGTGCCAACAGTTATTTAATTGCAGTTTAAGTTGACAAAATACATGCCTTTACCCTTATTGCAATAGCTAAATGATTAAAAGATCATACATTTTTATGACCATATCTACAAACAGCTTTGAGAAATTTTGTTTATCTTATATGGAATCATTTTGAAGCACAAACAATTATGAAGACAATATATGAAGTCAATGTTCCCAAATAAAAAGAGCTCATGCGTAACAAATTGAGAACATAAAGTGAATCACTCTCGTTGTATATCTGAAAGCCATTACAATGTCTTGAAATGTCAATTACAATGTCTTGAAATTTAAATAAATTAATAAATAACTTGTAAATTAATTTTTGGAGATTATGACGCAAATAAGATGTGAAATATAGGTATGAAATGAAGTCAATTTATAGTAAACATATGAGCCGACACAGAAAGAAGTAAATAGTTCAAAGACCATAAGTGCGGGGAAAATGATGTTTATGTCTTTCTGAGAGTTGAAAGAAGACTGAAATTGTTTTACGATGACAGTTGTATTCCAATTCATTCAATAATGTTCATGGCATTTATAAGAAAATTGTTTGTTATCGTGTGTAACCAGCCTATTATTTCACAGGAAGGGTCGCTGGAATAGTCCGTTAATAAACATGTACAAAAGCACATAAGTTTCCATTTTTGTGTGATTGGATTTGCCTTAGCAACTGTTCAAGTCAATTTCATTGATAAGAAATCAAATATTGTCACTAATGAAAGTGCACAAGGCAATATAATAACTGTTTTAATGCTCAACAGAGGCATACAGCTACAACAAAGCCAAGTTTAGTCTCATCCTGTCTCAGGGTACGAACGTTACGAACGAGAAAATGGTTATATTGCGCGGCCCGTGAAAGTGATTTTATTGGCTGTATCCCAAGTTGGGCCGTCTAGTCTATAAAGAGCAGACTATGTCATCTTACACCTCGTCAACAGTTTCTCAACAAAGGTAAGATATCACTATCATCTGAATAAATCAATCTCCTAAACTTAAAAGTTCAATTAATTGTAATGAAGAATGAATAGAGATCTAGACTAAATTGAATATTTCAAAAGATTACTTACCTTCATCATTTTATTATTTTGTAGGCTGTTCCAAATAACTGTATTAAACGCTCGTTGTTGACTGCTTCTGTTCATGGAGAAGAGGAAAGGAAGCTTAGATGTTTAGTAATTAGTGGCAATAAGAACCTTTTCAAAACATAGCCATGTTTTAAAGCAGTGCAGGAATACGCCTTAAACAGTAAGCTACTACAGCATGTATTGTGTTACTTATCTGTAAACTTGTATTTACAATATCTGTAATATATCACTTTCAATGTTACATGTATGTTACTATGTATGTATAGTTGTGTAAATACTCTGGAGGAGGTTACCTAAGTTGGATACCTTGTTTTCAATCCCCTTCTTCACTGAACGAATAGCTATAAATCCATCAAATTAAATCAAACTTAGTTGTTGATAAAAAATATGCCCTATTGTTAAGGAATTTTAAGATGAAATGAATTGACAGAATGAGAGCTTTAATATAAGATTTTCTGTCAGTGGCATTTACTGAATTTTCCGAATTTTGACAACAAAAATTAAGCTTTTATTATTCAAAATAATTTTAGATGTTCATTACTTGAAGCAATCAAAGATAACAGTTTGGATGACAATTGATGGAAAATATTTCCCATTTGGTACACTTGTACTTTGACTTATTAGCGTTTTGGATTTGCCAGGCAAAGTTGTTACATATACCTTGTCAATCATAAGCTCACGAAGTCAAATGACCAATTTGTCGTTTAAAGGTCCTATCTCTATTTATGAACAATGTGCTTGATTTTCGTAAAATACAAAGACTAACAGCATAGATTTGGCTTCTGATGTGACAGATAGCAATAAGTGACTGCTAGACTGCTCATGTCTGTCAGTATAGTTTACCTCATATTTAGAGAATAACCAACGAGGTACAAGTGATTACGGGATATCTGCCCGAGTCGAAATAATGTTCACAGTCGCGAGCCTTGGCGAGCGACTGAACATTATTTTGACGAGGGCAGATATCCCGTAATCACTCGTACCGAGTTGGTTATTCTATATATTACCCATTTGTAATGAAACATAATTACAAAACGACAGAAAACATGCGATTGAGAAATCGTAGTAATGCTGTAGTAAGTGACACCAAACAGCTGATCAGTATTCATACGCGTGTCCAACCGAACATCTCCAGAGTGAATTACTCAACAACGCTTAAGAATCTAGTTCAGTTACAAAACGATACGAAACTGACGAAAATATTGACCCTGAATAAAAATGTACACCTTTCAACATTGAACAAATTAACACACTTAAAACTCTTAACAAACAAGATTCTTTGACAGATGTAATAAGTATTTGAATCGGCCGGTCGTCACACCGTAGCGATATTTTGTTGACGGCACAATGTTGTAACGAAAATCTAAAAAACCTGTCAATTTTTTAAAACTATAACTGATAAAAGTGGCAATATCTTAAAGAGAAACTTACAAAGAAGGCGTCAAAACAAATTTGCTTGTCATGATAACCAAGTAATCTGTAGTTTGAATAACATTTGTTTCTTTCGATGTTACTTTCATTCACGTCGCCAGTATCAAGAACGATAACTCTAATCGGCCTGTGAAATTGATCACGGAGGCTTGTTCCCAGGGCTGATCGACTATGAGTATGTTCACTATGTTAAGTATGTTGGTTTGAATGTATGTGTTGAATTTGATTCCCTACGGTGATTAGGTGTAATTAATTATAAATGGATAAGTGAAATACTTGTGCATGGGTAGATTTCATGAATTTTCAATGGCAGCCATGTTTGTTTACAAGCAGACAGCGCCGATTGTACCTTGGGGAAAAAGCGCAGTCTTGAGGTCACAATGAAATTAAACACGTAGGTGAATAGTGTCAAATAATCCTGCGTTTAAATATCAAACTGTAAGAAATATGATGTACAGTAATACATAATTATCTACGATGTTTTAAAACCTAATCGACATACGTTCGACACGTTCAATTTATCAATGAAACGTGAAAATAGTTCCGTCGACCAATCGTCTCTCATTCTCTTAGGAACCAACCAATCAACGTTGAGAATCACTAAAAAGCACATGTGCGGATATCAAAAAAATATCCACTCGTGTATCCTCGCCCGTATGGGTAATATAAAGTATTACATCTCAGGAATACTAATACATTGCTATTTAATGTATCTTATATCTTGATCTTAATCAAACGGTCTTCAACCCGTCACATTAAGGCAGAAGTAAAAATCCACGTCAAACTAATTAACACTTCTCCTGATCCGTTCAGTCATGTGCTATGATACATGTGAATTGGTTAAATCATCCTTCAATGAGAAAGGTCTATAACTGTTCACACATCCTGAAGGCAACTTCAGAAACTGATTGAGATAGCACCAAAACTTTCCATAACACATTTAACAAATCATCTCACCCCTAAAGCATTCACAGATGACTGAGCACATTGATTGCATTACTGTACGGTTGAAATCTGGCCTTGTCTTTACCAACGCTAGGAGATTACATATGTCAAGCCATTCAATTGGACCCGACAAATATATGAATGTAATGTTAAGAAATAAAATTATAAACATTCTCATTCTCATTAATTTTCTCTCTTCTCTATTGCATTTCCGAAGAAGTCAACGGGAAGTTTTTTTTATCTTTTTGTGTCAAATGTGAAGAAAGTAAAAAGATGCAGTTACATTTTAAATCAACAAATGTCACATATTTGCCATCATGTAGGTTTCAGGTTGCTCAAATAGTACAGTAAACAAATTGACAGTTTCGTTGTTAAAGAAAATATGTATATGTCTCATTGTAATCAACAAATTGATAGTATCCTTGTTAAAGAAAATATGTATATGTCTCATTGTAAAAATATGCAACTATATGTGAATATGAATCTAACAACTCAAACTCGAAATTCGAAAATGACAAAAAATGCATTCATTTGATTTCAAATGTACATGGAATTTTAACTCTAAATTCATTCCTAAGTTCAATTAAGTAGCCAACCACGCCTTCGCATTTGGTTCTTTATTGGCAGCATATTTATGAGGCTTCACACGTTGCATATTATTTTCACAAAATCAATTAAGTCCTTGGGGGTTTATCCATTACAAGAAGTAATTCAGAATCTGATTTACTGACAAAACATGGTCCATAAAAAGAGCTGGAGTCATACTAGCCAGTTCATGGATAGCATACACTGTTTGAGACTACGATTTTGTCAACTGAAGGTGAAATCTGATTTTCCATTCCTTCTAAGACAAAAATAAGTTTGTCCTCAGTTCATCTCGTAGAATATTCATGTTAACTACCTCAAATTTGAAACAAAGATCAACCATTATCCCTAGATGTACCCTTTAATTGTAAAACATATTAATGAATTTGGTATTGGGGTTTCAGTGGAAAGCAGACTTACACAAATGAGTTACTGTATACTCAACTATTTTACAACTTTAACCATTATTAATCAGTTTTACTATTTGAATTGTTTTTAACAAAGTGGGGAGCGGGGGTATGTGAGCTTTGCTCGCTTTTTTACTTGTTATTTCAGAATAAGAAGCAATTACTTATATTGCCATTTTATACATATTATATTGTGTAGTTTTGTCCCATTGGGTGTTCAAACCATTTGGCAGCATTACTCCAAATACACACTGTGGCATCCAGCATCCAGGAGTAAATAATTTGCCCCTAAGCCAATGTCGCACTTAATTTCTTCTTATTCACATTGCAATGCCTGTGACTGTAAATTTGCATGTAAAGTCTTTTCCACCATTCTAAAAGCATGCCTGCAGCAATTGCCCATTTTGAACAAAATTACATTTAATCATGGTGCTCAGTTAATCAGAATAAGTCCCCGTGAGAGTGAAACAAATTTATCTGGCACTTTAGCAGCTAATGTACTGTTAGAGACTGCCAAGACACGATGCATCAGAACGGTTGGAACAGGAACAGCTGAACTATTAATTGAATTTGGCCCCGAAAGGAAGACCTACTCAAATGAATGGCGTTTTGCATTGATTCAGTCCTTTAATCTGTGATGTGATGAGAGTAATGGCTCGGCTCATCGAAGAAGGTTACAGGATTTTATGTTCAATCAAGACACGACGTAATTTGGTTTTCATAACTACTCTCTACACATTTTACTTAACTTCATACATGTAGGATATTGAAAATATTTGCATACAGACAAAGTAACTCTGATTTGGAAATGAACTATTTATGCCTCGGAGGATTACCAATAATACATGAAAGTATACATAAAAGTTAATTAGTCTGCTAATAATGCGTCACTGAACTGATTATGGATTGTTTTTGACACTTCTTGAGTCTTCTAAACCCTCTGATCATGATGGATACAATTGTAACACATAAATTGATAAGCTTTTGTGTTTTATTGAATGTTAGATATGATTTATAGATATCCTGACGGCAGCAGAGATATTGTCACTAAATGGAGTTGGTTTGTATATCAAATGTTTATTGAAGAGGAAGATTTTGTGACAGTTTGAATTTCTTCCACATTGGCAACAAATGAAGTGTAAAATCATACTGTGGATATTAATTGTGGTTTATTGGGACTCTCCGTGTTAGAAGTAGGCAGTTAATCAGGTGTATGACATTTGAGGGAGACAGTTAAGGATTTGAGAATTAAATGTGCTTATTTTGCTCCTTAAATCATCCCATTATTTATAGATTTTTTCAGAAGTTTTATTGGTCCCTTTGTCAGTTAACATGTCAAGCCATTCTGCAGCTTATCCCAGTTCAACAACCAAGGATTTTGCTTTGAAATATCTTCATTATACATTATATATAGACTCATCGGTATTTTCGACAGTTTGCTCATTACAGTTTCCCTTGTCTTCTTAAAAACACTTACTCTGACAATGGACAATGATTCCTTAATACAAAATTTGATTTGCATAGCGCCAGCATGTCACACATAATTTTCTGAATTATTCTCTGTGCATCGAAGTAGGTTAAATGTTCGTGCATACAGGTTAAACAGTGATCTGTAACATTTTTAAACATTATGCATGCTATTGATTGCATATGTAACTGAAATCCTATCAGGGGTTATATTTCAAAAAAATATTTGTAACTAATAAGCGGGATAAAGCTTTACAAGATGAAACAAAAAATTACCACTTAGCCATTTGAGCATGTTCTAGTACCTGGATAAAGTGCGATATAAATGTCCTAATTATTATGATTAAGTAAGAGTTCCTTAACAATCATGGACATAAGTCAATACTGTTCATTAAATCAATCCGTGTAAACATTACTCATAGGTCTTTGGAGATTTTTCAAAGCTCTGTAATATGCTTCCTTCCATTATCTATGTCGTTTTGTAACTACATCACTATTCGATCGTTTTCTGTAGAGAAGTGTGTTTAGAACAATGAAGTGACACGGTTTCTATTTCAATATATTGGGACAGCATGTCTGAGTAGTGATGATTATGTATTCCGTATTCCAATGAGCGGAAGTTGTACAGACTAATAAACTGTGGAATAAATAGACTGTTACAATATTCATGAAAACGGGACAGGTTTCGCGTGGTAGGCAGTTGAGAAGCTGTATAATTTACTTACACACCCTATTTAAGTGCTACATATATAGCACGTCTCTTTGTTTAAGTTATTGAGGAAAATTGTGTTATATACTGTCAAGATATATATGCCTCTCAAATAATTAATAATCGGATGCACATTTAATTTATCTAATAACTATCAGGGCTAGATAAATCGAACAATGTCTTGAGTTTAAACAAAATTTCCATGGAAACATTTTGATTAAGGTTTACAATGAGGAAAGTTTTTTCAGGAAATATTACACTTATATGAGTGAAATTGTTATTGGTCAGGTTCGAAAGGCATTCCAAAAATATCACTTTTAGTTCTGGCCTATAAACTGTGCCATATGGCAGATTACAGGGAGTTGTGGGCTATGTTTACTTTTTCTTGTTCATACATGTAGTTATGATTAGATCCATAATAGGCTATGAAAAGCTGATGAGCTTTGAAGAATTACAGTTGTAAAGGGCCTACAATTGAAGGGCTTGAGGAGTTGATGATGACATTTTCTTCAGTAAGATATGCATCATATCAAAAAGAAACAAATCTGCCAGAGATAGGCCAATAAAGTAGAATCGTTTTCTTTTTTAGCAGCTCTCAACCAATTAGATTGAACTTTTGCAGAAACCGGCTAAGCACAAACTCTTGCTGGTGAATTTGCGAACAGAGGAGACACAGGAAGTCCGTCAGTGATGTAAGAGATGAAGAGAAGATGATTAGGTATGAAACCTTTCAAACATTTAGACCAAGTAAATGATGATTTAGTGTCAGGTTATATAAACACACATGTGAAATAGATGTTATTTAGATGTTAAAGATTTCTTCACAAAAACTGTTATGATGGGTCTCGGTCGTAAATATTCCATGCCATAGTTCGAAAGTGCCAACTTCTCGTAATATTGTAATTTGATAAGGTTTCACACTAACTTTTTTACATGTATTTATCTGACAACAGTTGCATTTTGTACAAGGAGGAACAATAAAGCCTGCTAGTCGGGGTAAAAATACGAGAAAACTCACAATGTTTCAAGAAGAATTATATTTCTACCAATTAAAAGTAGTCTCAAAACAACATTTCCACTATATTTAATGTTTTTGCACATATCATCCATTTATCCAGGAGAATATGCTAAGATACTTTACCTAACTAAACTCTTTGAAGTAGATTCCACTAACCTATCAATCCTGCTACATGTACATCAACGTATAATAATTCACTTCGCTCCTTCAAATACCCTGATATCTAACAAGCCAAATGTCTGGATTAGCTACCAGTCGGTTATTCACGACTCTAGGTGAAATCTGCTTGCTTTCAGTCAAGTCTTTATTTGATGAACCTGAAAAAAAAAATCAATTTTCAATAAAAAAAATTTCTAAAAAATAAATGCCTTTGTATAAGCAAATAATGCGAAAGGGATGTGAAATGTAGGTAACTAATGGAAAATGTCAGTGTAATTTCCTTAGAGAAGTCCCTGTAAACTGTTAAGAAACTAGAGCTGACACCTTCAGCACCTCCATACACAGAGTGAACAATGTCAATATTACAAGGTGTTTAACTTGTCTGTTTGCTTTGGAGTACAACAAGTCCGGAAACATTATGAAAGTTATTATTCATCGACAGCTTCCCTTTCTGAGAACAAAATAGGGCAATTTATTGTTGCAGTTAATTATCTAGGTTTTTTGTATGAAAGATGTTATTTATCATGTGTAACCTATTGTATTACAAAGGAAAAGCTGCTTGAATTGTGCATTTTATTAACAAGGATTAAACGATATTTATTTTGGGATTTCATGTAATTGGAAAATACATTAACAAATATTCTATTCAATGCCTATGCTTTTTCATGATTCATTGTAACACAGAGCAAACAGTGTCACTAATGAAAATGTTCAAAGCAATATAAGAACCATATGAATGTTTGACGAATTCATTGGGCAACAAGGTCAAATCTTTACAAAGCAAACTTAACCTAAGTTTATACATTTCTTACAGTTCGCCAACACATTCTGGATCAGGTTACGGAACAAAGGTATTAAGATAAAAATACAAATTGATAACATTTGTTGCAAAAACATTCCAGGGTAAATAAGGAATACCTACAAGCGTATTTGTTTAATATATCTTTTTGTCATGGATATATCTATTAGAGCTAGGTCAAATTGCATTTTGAAATGATAATTTTGTCCATATGTTGCTTGCTTTAACCAAAGCAATCATCTTATGAGTCAGTTGATATTTGTTCATTATTTTTCATTATTTACAGCGAATTACTCAAGTGCATCATTACTTCATCAGGATGAATTTGCTGAGAAAAGAAGTTTTTCAAAGGTAGGTGTTTATGTCTTTCTTTATTTTGAAAAGACATATGACAACATAATAGCATTTTGGATAATAAGTGCAATAGTATACTGACAAACAAATATTAATACACACAGCAGTAGGTTTCGAATTATAAAACATTTAAAAGGCATGCTATGCATCCGATTATCGTACATACACAACCACACATAATTACAATACTCGGTACGAATTTTGTGGTATCTGAACATTGATTAATGAACACAACATTATGTAAATTGGGTAAAATTTTCATATTAACATAAACCCTGCCTTGTAAAAATGTTATCAATGCATAAAGAAGTAGGTTAATTCATTGTAAAATATAACTTAAATCAATGTAAATAACTGTATATTATAAACATAGATTTTGGATAAATATATTCTGTTTTTATCAAAAATTAAAAATAAACTGATAATTAATCTTAAGATGTCAGTTTTCGAGTACGACGCCAAAAACTTAAATGCAATTGAAAATCGTTCATATGATAAATTCAAGTATATGTACCTTTATGAACCTCAGTCTATTTGTCATATATTTATCATCAGTGTGACGTATATGTTAGAGACGGTAACAGTAAATCATGGTCATTGTTCTATTCCTAGCCCTGTTAAGTAAGTTAATTGCTATTTGCCATGACTCACTGGATATCTAGGTTATCCACTTTATGAATAAACAGAGAATCTTGAGAGAAATTTATTACAACTTAACAAGAGGTATTGTTAATATTATGCCCCCGTTAAATGAAAATTGTATGATTCTATGAAAAAACAGAAGAACAAAAGGAAATATGAAACTATTTGAATATGTGCCTGGTGAATGAAAAGAGGGAAAGTCTTGGGAAGGCTCTACTTATTTGTTGTTGTCTTTTTCAGAAAATGGCATGTGATAATATGCGTCTTTTCGTCCTTAATTCTTTGGTACCTAATGATCAACATGGATAATAATAAATACCTATATTCACTCAGAGGACGTCACATACATTTTTCTTCAAAAAGAAATTTTGATACAAGAAAGAAAACTTCAGTCTGATTAAAATCGACCGTGCTCCGAGGAATAAAATATAAAAAATATTGTCTCTATCAGGGCTCGAACCATTCTGGATATCTTCTCCGTCTCGGTCTGAATGCACCCACCTCTATCGCGTGTTGCTATAACCAATTTAGCGCAGACAGACCCAGTCGTAAGCTATCCAATCACATCCTCGTTTTTAAATAGCGTTTAGCGGCGATTATGTATAACGAATGGTACACTGGAGTTACCTGCCCCTGAGGGACACCGAAGCTTTCACTGCGCTCCTTTCGATTGGCTAGATGAGCTTGTGTCAGAACATGCGGGCACTAGGGGTGCCTTCAGACTGTGAATGAGAAGAAAGGCGGGCTGGGTGAGGTTCGAACCCTGCTAGAGATCATATTTATTACACTTTTTCCTCGAATCACAGTCGATTTTAATCAGACTGAGAAAACTTCAGACGACTATTATGAAAATGTCCAGCTTATGGTGGACAACAAACCCCTTTTTTACGTCGGTTACTATGACGACAGAGAAAAGCAGCCAATGATCAAAGTAAACAGTCTGATACCTGGAGGAGAAAAGTCTCAATTCAAATGTGTCGTTCACTATCCAGACAAGACTTACACAGTAGTCGTTGCAGAGATGAAATTTGTTTAGTGGGTATCTAATTTGTGTTTTGAAACATACTCTACTTTGAAATTATTATTTTTTAGGCCAACGATTAAGAAAATGATAAAGCGTAATACTGCAATATGCAGGTTTGGTAGAAATATTTTAGTGATTTTTCAAAGATAATGACTACTAAATTCAAAAAAAAGAAAAGTGTTATTCCATCTACACTCAGGAGCAAAAGGAGTGATACCATATAAAATGCATGATAGGTTAAGCTACGAGTGATAGTTTATGGCTATTTATATCTTCAACACTTAACTGAACTAAGTTTTTGATTTCAATGCTATATCTGTAAGCACTTTTGAAAAACACGCCTTAAAAACGCTGTTTAAAAATCACCTTAACTATACGAGATAGTAAAGTGAAAAGGGCATTTTTTCTTGTTTTCAAACCAACTAACAGACAAAATGCTTGAACAAAATAATTTCTATCAAGGTTTTTATATTGACAGGATCTTTAATTGATCAAATTTATAAATTTCATTAAATCTTTTAAACGATTATGACCTAAAATAACAGGTTATTTGTATAGGTATCATACTTTGATGTCTGAAATTGTGAGTACTTCTTTACAACTGATGTGCCTATTATAAGGTTCGCATTTCATTTACAACAGAATTTTAATTTGTACTCTTTTGAAAAGTTGGTATCGTTTCTTTTGCCCCTGAGTGTATTGATCCTCCGTTTTCTTGATCATACCATAGATAAATGTTATTGTTGACATCTTTTCAAGTACCCTAGACGTACATAGTGATATTTCAAAGATTATGACTATTAGATTAGAAAATATTTTATCATCATTCAAGTTTTAGAACCACAGATAAATGCTTTTGTGTACGTCTTTTCCAGTCCCCTAGAAGCATACATTGAGTGTCCAGTCGATGCTAAGAGAGGTCTGCCGCTTTTCGTCATGCTCTCGATAAAAGGAATTGAACACCAACCAACCAATGTTACTGTAAAACAACCATCTACAAACACAATACACTGACCAGATGTCTACGACCTATAGTTAACAATTATGATGACATCAATCAGATTTGGAATATAGAATTCCTTAATCTACTTTGTGTTGATAAGCAGATATTCTATCTGAATAGTCAATCTGAAAGAATCCTAGAGATTCTTCAAATGTATAAAGAGGAAGGTTATGTTGAACAACGGAGTTTTAGTCTGGAGAAATTGCCAATAAAACCCCCAAGTACAATACAAACCTCTTCCATCCACGACTGTCTTCTATCAGAGATGAAAAACCACAAAATATCTTGCCTTCACAGATCTAGATGAAGTCATATTACCACGAGCACACATGAATATTGTGGAAATGGCTGATTTTCTTTTTGAATCAGCAAACAGTGATGGCAAATTTGGAAGTTTGAGATTCCTTTTAGCCTTTCATCCAACGTACATAAATGCCACGCCCGTTGGAGGACATTGCTGAGAAATACAGAATTCAACCATTACTTTATACCCAGAGATATTTAACACAGGGTAACTTCATTGGCCCCAAATCTATTCTCAAGCAAATGGATGATATTAGCACTGTGAATCACTATAGATATGCACCTAAATACGATCTAACATCACCTTTGTATACTAACACAGACATTAACCGATTGCTGATGTCTTAATAAATGCAATAAAAGAGCGATTTAGAAAGTTTAAAATTCAACCATAACTGCCCATGATGTGTCTGGTATATTTAATGCACATAGGGGAAGGAAAAGTGTGGGAAAAGAACTCTATAATTGTACTTTAAGAAGCATGTTTTATTGAATAAAATAAATGTAAGCATATCTTTTATACTCATAACATTGTTATATTTTTTATCATACTAAACTAGTGTCAAAAAGAAACAATACCAAGTTGTAATGTCCTCAACGACAAAATTCTATGACCTGACAGAGACGATTTTGGGTCTATTTGACAGGCATATGTCTTGTTAAGTAAGAAGTAAGTCTTCAGGAAAATATACTTTTAATGTTGTGTCTCTTCAAGCGTACATGGGGTACATTAATCGCAATTTCATCGAATATTCGATATTTTAGCTTTAAATTGATAAAGTGTGGATTTTAGGTAAGAAAATGTTGTTGCCGATATAATGAACTTTTAATTACTAACGTGTCATTTAAAACGTTTTAGAACAAGCAAAGTGTTCATTTTCTCTCTGCTATCTCGCATAGGAGATTCCAAATCGATGATTTATCAAAAAGTGTGTTTCTCACAAACATGAAAAGATATTGTTTCAAAATTTTACATATTAGAAAGTTGACTTCTGGAGAACTGATAAAACTATGCTTTAGTCGTATCAATCACCATTGGGTTGAGGTATCTTGCGATTTCTATGGTAGAGTTTCTTTTGGACACTAGTTTATCTTGAATAGTACAGATTCTTGAACTTTTATGGGCCGAGTCCAATGCGAGATTCGAACCCACTCCCTCAGAGTCAGGCAACACCGCCAGCAATTACATTGATGGAAATATCTCAGGAAACATGAGTTCAAAAGTTTTATATTACATCTAATACGTCAACTTAAAATTTAGAGGCACTTGTTTGCGTTTTCAATATATTATGTTAAAAGTTGACTGACATTGTGTGGTTACATGTACAATCAAACCGAGAAGACAACGAATGAAACATTTGAACTACATTATAGACCCGAACATCTGTTGAAATGTTGTATGCATACATATGGCCTGATTAATATGCGTTTTTTTATCAATGCCATCTGCTCAAATTTAACTGCAAAGATATGTTTTGTCTAGGTTTCAATGCGGTTTTGTTAGATTCAATGATTTGGCGGACATTACAAGATTCTTGACCTAATCAGAGAGAGAGAGAATTCTATTGTTCAAACTCCTGAAAAGAATTGACAGATATTAACGTAGTAAGACATCATCAAATATGGAGACATAATTATGGATGTGGAATCCAAACATACACACAACCGCATGTATCAATGCTGTTTTATGAAGAAAGTGTTATCAAGGCACTTGCACATTTGAAAAAAATTCTTTGTTCTTGTATATGGGCTTTGTTTCTGTGTCATTTTCTGCATCTAATTATGGGAGTCATACAAAACGTGTATGTACACTTCGGTTATTCAGCCGTAGAATTGACAACCATAAAAGTAACTCAACAATCAAATCAATTTCAGTGACCAGAAGCAATATAGTCAGAAACAAGGAAAGCAACTTATGAAAAGTACTGATTGTATCCGCATTAAGAGATGCAATTGTGTTTTCAGGTTTCTTCTGGAATTTATCCGGCAATGAGACTAGACAAGCGCTCAATATGGACAAAATGGTCCGGAAAACCGCTTACAACCAACTGTCCCCACTTATCATTATTGTCTAAAAGAGAATTAATCATCCTCACCATGTACTTTGTGTCATTGGCCAGCAATGATTATAAATCGCCCCATGAATCCCTCTACTCGTGCTATGTAAATGTGTACATGGACAAATGTCAAACATTGTTTATCTTGATTTAGTATGATCCAAGAGCCTCTGAAAATTCAACAAAGTATAGTCAATGGACAATTTGCTAAATGTTTCACTATATTATATTGCACAATGTACAGTTTTGTTTATAATTATTAATTTGACAGATAGCTGAGTAAACAGAGAATGACATTATATTTTTGCATCTTTTAATGACAGGGTAAGTAAATACATATCCTATTTAACAAACATGAGTATTTGTATATGTTGATTGTTTTCATTGACCAACCAGCAAGCCTTTGGCTCTTCGTACAACATCCTTTACTTTTTACTTTTCTTCACTGCGGTTAAACATCTACTGACCTTCATCTCATTATATTAGTTGCCTCTCAAGGTACATGTGTCGATGCAAATGAAAACTAAATAAGTGGTGATTCGATGTTTTCTTATAAATATAAACATGGATAAGGTGCATGGATAAAGAGACATTTGTCTAAATGCGGATTGGTTGTGTTAAGAGATATTGTAAACGAGATTAAATTCAATTTGAATGCAATATTCCTATAGGCTAAAACGTCTTAAAAACTACTAGGAATTTACTGAAAGAAAATACTATGTTTAGACACAAAACTCGAAATGAATATTGATATTTTTTCATATTGTTTATTTTTCATAATTATTTAATTTTTACAGTTTTTATGATTGATTATACAAACACTCGTGAAACAATGGCCCTATCCCGTCACTCGATGTGATACCACACGGAAAACATATCCTCTATACATGTATGTCACTAAAGGGATGATGTCCATATATGTCGTAATTGAGTCTTTGTCCTTTCTTTATGTGTGTGTTTGGGCTAGGACCTAAATCTAAGTCTACTAGGCATTGACTAAAACAAGAAAATGTTATGCTTGGACACAAAACTCTAAATGAATATTAATATTTGTACACAATGTTTATCATCATAAGTATTTAATTGTAACTGTTTTTATGATTGCTTATACAAACACTCGTGCAACTACTGGCTTTATCCCGTCACTCGATGTGATACCACACTGAAAACATATCTTCTATATATGTATGTCACTAATGGGATGATGTCCATGTGAGACGTAATGTAATCTTTGTCCTTTCTTTATGTGTGTGACAGCAAATGATGAAATGAATCGTTATTGGTTTTCAATTTTGACCTCATATGCTATCAAGCCAGTCGCAGAGTTTGTGGGGTAGAATTGGAGATGTCTGGTTGGAGACAATCAAAGTTAGTTTTCAATCAGCGACGCTGTTCTCAAATCATCATTTTGGCTACTGAAATATGGCAAAGGCATGTATTTTCAAATAGAATTTTACTTTTGGTTGTTTAAAATGGAAACGTAACAAAGAATATAGTTCCGGAAGCATGACTCAATAACTTAAGGAATTTGATATTTGGATAAGTCAATGTGTTACATGCAGATGTTCGTTTTTAGTACTTTACTTTTGGATTTTAGCATATCTTAAAAATAATGTTTTTGGAGTAGAATTAATAACACGTTTAGCAAGTGCCTTTTGAAATTTATAACGTCTTGAGATCTTTATGTTTGTGTACGTTTATGTCTGATTTGTTGGGGACTTGTAAGATATGCCCACTTGTTTTGGCAATGATCATTGAATCAATATTTGGAATCATTCTTGAATAATTCGAATTCGAAACTTTTTACGGTGGTGCGTTGTAATTGATGTTCAGGCAAATCAATTTTCACAATTTTTTAACTGTTCTGGTTGCAGGACATTTGTTCATGACAGAAAAATAACCAAAATGATCTCTTCTTTATGAATCAAGTGAATGGAATACAATATTTTCCAGAGGTATAACAAAAGGGAACAACACGAAATGTTCATGTACATAGTATTAAGGTATTTTGCTTGAAACCTTCGAGGAGAATACCTGAATGACATTTGTTGGAAAAGATTTATTATCTTCTACAATAGCACTATGATTACTTGTCGCATTTTGAAAATTAAGCTTATGCCTTGTACCAAGTCACTTACACAATCAGTTTGACTTTAATAGATATTATCTCCTATTTGACAAATGGATTGATGGGTGTTTACCGTGCATAGACTATCCGAATGGATCTGGCTCCTGATGTCTGGACAAAATAGCATTTCAAGCTACTAGAGTAGTCATGTCTGTCAGTGTAATTGACCTCATCAATCTCGTGTGTGTACGGAAAAATGTCTGTCAACGTACTTGAGGAGACCAAATGGCTTATGGTATAAATTGTTTGATGTACTTATCTTTCTTAAAGGGGCAGTAGCACGCTTTTAGGGAGAATATAAGGTGATGTCAGGAACATGAAAATAAATGGTTCAATTTAAAAGACAATGTATTCAAACTAAATGAAGCAGTAATTAATCAAATAATGATATGATATAAATTTCAGCTATGCGATTCCTCTTTGTTACAAAAAATGAATTAAAGATATCCACACAAAAATGGCCGCCAATGGACTTTAAATGAATCTTTATGCTTCTCTGATGATGTAATAAGTGTAATGAGATTTTTTACACTACCAATATAATTCATGTAGCATTAACCTACAATTTCAATGGAAATTTGAAAATATAAAATTTTCAAAAAACGTTCTACTGCCTCTTTAAAGGAAGAAAAATATAACAGCGGATTAATTATTTGTTCACTATGTGATATTAATTGTATTTTATCATATTTAATCAATGGTTAGAGATTAAATTACACTTGTGACGTCATCCTATTGTTCTCTCGCTCCATTATTTTTCAGTAATGGAGCGTTGTATTTTACATCAAGTTTTTCACTTCAAATTTCAATTTTTTAAATTTTTTTAAGTTATGTTTTTGAAAAGGCATTAAGTTGAGTGTAATTTAAGTCGGTTTATATCCTCGTATAATATCCTCCCTGGGGCCCTCGGCTCCATTATTTTTAAGGAATGGAGAGTTACTCGGACATTAACCTATACAAAATTAAAGTTTCATTGAGTTAATCATTAATATAAAATTTTCCACTGAATAATAAGTCCTTAGTTACTTTAAATCATGTGCTGGGGTACTCTCATCAACTGATCAGCTTGACATTTTATCTACAAGAAGAACACCAGAAATATGAGAAACCTAAATGTAAAAGCCCTTAGACGTACATTTCAGTTCATTAAGTTCATATGGTTTTGTGTTATAATTTTAAAAGGCAGTTATATGGGAGATAATATTTTGAATAGAGATTATTAAAATCATGATATAAATTGTGCATCTAGTAAGAAATCTAAAGTTGACCAAAATCCCTCAGTTACCATAAGCCAAGTTGACTTACATGTAATAAGTATTATCATCATTACATATAATTGTAGAATGCAGTTACAGTTCCTTGTAGTAGTATCCGGAGAGTAGTTGAGTCTTAAGTTTTGAAAACAGCTCAAGGATTCAGCAATGGATTCAAGGAACATGTTTTTATTTAATCCTGGCAAAGCTGAAACTTGAAGTACACAATGTGCTTATGAAATGTGAATTGCAAAAAGGTCAATTTATAAAATGTGTTGCTTGTTTTGATAATTTTTGCCAGTATTTATGATAGCATAGATTAAGTTAAAAAAAGGATTAAGCATCTACCTTGATATCGTTAAGGAACCATTGGCCTCGGCGATAAATCTTGCTGTTAACAAGGGGTAGATTTTAAAAATTTGAAGAGAGAATAGTCTAATAAGTATTTATCAGTTTTCCGTTTTCAAAAACTTTTTATGACAAAACAAAAAAAGTTGCAAATGCTTTCTAATTGTTCCTTGAGATGCAAACTAATTCATGATAATAATGATGTGTATACTTATGCTCACGTCCTTAGACATGCTCAAGAGCTATCTACATCATTATCCTGAAGTATTGTACTCTCACAGCTGCTACTAAGTGCTAATCGCGACCACGTAGGTCAGTACATCTTGTGCCAAAATGGGGTAAACGTGCCACATTTTTGGTGTCTGTGGTACCAGTAATTTAACTACTACACTACTGTATTAATCATGATCAATTTCATATGATCCATGGTGCCAAATATAAAAAGTTTATATCCCCTTAAAATGTTTTTGAAAGTTTCTATTGAAATTATTTATAATATTTAAATATGTCAAAACAGTATTAACACACTCAGAGCGATATGTCAATTTGTGTCTCCTGTCTATTCACGATCGACACATCAAGATCATTTTATATTTAAGTTGTGAAATGTTTACTTGGCATTCTTCTCAAGAAAACAAAGCTCTATTGTTTCTTCTAAGACAATATTTGCAGTCAGAACAAAGTAAGGACAACTAATCAATTTCACGATAAACTGAACAAGGTTAATTGGGTGAGACTAAATATTTACTTGTTTGTTTTATTGAACCGCAGAAATTTTTTTTGCGCAATAGCTTCTTATCATGATCGTTAGAATGTGTTATGAATCAATCTTGGCAAATGAATGCATTTCCGATTCCCACTTGAGAATAATGCGAGAAAGCCTCGAGAGAAACACTAGTTCGTTTACAAAATAAGAATGTTCAGAGTAATGTTGGTATTGTTGTTTGTGCTCTTTGCAAATGAATATTTGCTGAACTAATGGACAATAAACAAGATACAGTTTAATTGAACAATAAGGCCTACATGTTCATACTTGCAATAGAGTTAATATTCTCAACAGTGCAAAAATATGCTTTTTGATTTGTATCTAGGTGCAAAAAACAGGAATCGGATGTCTATTGATTTGTTATCTTTGTTTGCAGGTATCCTAAAATATTGTGCATTTCCTCATTTCAGATAGATTTTGACAACTTTAATGTTATTTTTGTGGTGAGAATTTGAATTATTATCTTCTATACGAGAAAAATGTCTTCCTTTAACAGCAACATATAACTCTGAACAAATGAACGATCCATGACTTTTTTACACAAAACATTCTTTCGTGCTGATCATCAACCATAGATTAAGAGTATTGAAGATGCCTTGTTGACTCCAAACAACATGCTTGCAAGAAATGTTGCTGAAAAAGTGAAAAATGTGGAGTATTTTTAGTGGCGTCTTTCAGATAACATAAGATACATCAAATAGTTTCAAATTTGTTTCTCTTTTATATTAATACTGCTTTGCAATATTGCCTAAACACAAACCATTAAAGATAAAGTATCACTTATAATCATCCACTGCAACTTATCGATAATCATTCAAAGCAATAATATTGAACATATCTTTTTTTAAAAGATTCATTCAAGTAAAGAAAGAACTCTGTATAATTTTCCAATTAAATCAATCAACAAGCGCCTCCCATTACCTGTCCTAAAAAGGATCAGATTTGTCGAGCTAGTCACTAAATCAAGTATAAGATCACTTTATGAAACTGATAAACCCATAAAAACTTAATTGATTTTGTGAGCAGAATGGTAAACATGTGGATGTCTTTAAGAAATCACCTCCAAGAGAGTTCCAAATAAGTAGGGACAGAGCGTAGTTAAAACTTTGTCACTTGTATCTGAGTGAGTGAGTGAGTGAGTTATTGTTTAGCGCCGCTTGGGCAATATTGCAGCCATTAGCGGCGACACTTGTATCTGAACATGTTTGCTTAAGTTAAGGTAAGATATTTGATGTCGACCACATTTCTGAAAAAAATCTTGTTTCAATATTTTTTTAGAATTATTGGTCAAATATAGTTTCTAAACAAGCCACGTTATGATAGCATAAGCTGTCAAACTGTAAAGAATAGTCGATTCAATAACTAAATTGTATTACCAGCTCTTCAATTAACGTGCATTTCGCAGTAAACGTTGTTAATCCTTTGCTAATTTAGAAGAAATGCCCTTACTCTGCCATTGAACATTTTCAAATAAGCGTAGCATTATGTATCCTTCAAGAAGAATTCGTAAGACGTAATACAAAGTTCCAACGTTTCAATCTTTTGGAAAGTTTAATGTTCATTATGCACAGACAACACACGCCTTTACAGACTACAATAATGCCTGGTGCGTCAAGGTTGGAGGTAATTCAATTATCAAACAAGGGCTTTGCACTTACTTGCCGATGAAACAGGACACAGGAAAGGTTTGAATGTCCTAAATATCTTTTTCACCCCTCACTCTGAAACCAATCTGACTCGATTGAATGTTGTGGCTTCATAAACAAACAGTGCTACATTTTTGCTTGTTTGACATCGATTGAAGTTAAAATCCTGTGGTGAGGTGATGTGAGGTTTATCGCTGCTTTCAAGATATAACTTATATCGCGGCTGCTAGTATTATTGCAGGGAGAAACCCGCAACACTATTGTTGCTATGTATTGCGGTGAAACCTGCGAACATCGGCTGGAACTAGCAACCATGGGTGGTACTGCACTGAAATTCAGTGTAGCATTGCACCTAAACCTGACTGCGTGTAGAACAGTTCTCTACTACCTGGCGGGATTCGAACCCCGGACCTCCTGATCCGAAGCCGAACGCAAAATCCTGTGGCCATTTTTGTGAATTGCAATCTTGATAAAGACGATGTTACCGATTGTAAAACAACATTTTTGGAAACGTTAAAACTTGTAAAGACATTAATTTATTCAAATTTGTTCTTCTTACGTATATGTGTTTCAGAACTTATAATTCAAGATCTTATTGTTCATTAGAAACCTTTTCTAGGGACTGGGCTATTGAGTTTATATCACCGATATATATTCAAGTTGATCCTTCACATGTTATATTTATATGTTTAGAAACATAAAAGTACTTTTCACTGGAGATGTTACTGTCTTATTATACTTTTGTCGTTGTATAACGAACAGTTTAAGAACACTTTTAGGTATGGTTGCTAAAATATCTTAATTTCATAGCTCTAAAAACTAAGCTATATTTGTGTCAAAGTGACCCTAAATAGAATAACTCTTGATACACAGCACTCAAATGCATCAATGTTGAAGTCAGTTTGGTAACGTATGGACTGCTTTTACTGCATAAAATGTATGTGAAGATGTTGTCCCTTTGAATCATTCATCAAACAACGTCACTGACCTTGTAAATACTGTCACAAATTGTTCTGTTTCTTAGATGACAACTTTCAATTTCAACAGATAAATGCTTGTCACCAATACAACACCAGGAAAGCTGTATGCAACAGCAGAACATCAACACCATGTTCCGCTAGGTTCTTATTCCAGATCCCGTTCCTTTTGAATCCTGTTATGTTATGTTTTGGAATAGGTTAATTCAAATATTCATCTTGAAATGGGTCACAAACTTCGATTTGATAAAATGTTCCTAAAATTATGTATAAACACAGTTAACCATGTGTGATTTTTGGGAATGGAGAGACTTTGACGACTAAATAAATCTTGATCATTTTGTAAATTAAAATTATGGACACATAATAATTACATTTTTTGTACCATAAATAAAGATGAGGGAAAAAATAGTACTTATCTTATGTTACTCCTCATAATGTCAGGTGTCACAAGCTAGAGAGATCTATAGGACAAGTACATCACAAGTAGATCCTTTTGGTAATTATGTAGTATCTAG
This sequence comes from Steromphala cineraria, assembly GCA_916613615.1. Classification (NCBI taxonomy): domain Eukaryota; kingdom Metazoa; phylum Mollusca; class Gastropoda; order Trochida; family Trochidae; genus Steromphala; species Steromphala cineraria. The sequence goes on from OU744726.1 coordinate 12,033,525, forward strand.
GCTGAAGTAAGATTACGGGTGAGAGTACGAGTTCAAAGGGAGGATTAAATAAATAAACATGCTTAACAGAATATCAATTAACAATCTATCAATGTCGGTAAACTTTCAATTTTTGTGTTTGGTCACCGTGAACCAAAATACAATAGGATATTTACTTTTATGATGTCATGTAGATATACAAGTTTATTGACTGCTTTAGAGATGCACCTCAAAGTATTCAATCTTTAAATGCATATACATACAGCTTATTTTCTTATATATTATCTTATATTTAATATGATCAAATAAATATCATTGTCTATTTTGCAAGAATGAAACATGAAAGTAACCAGACATTTCCATAACAACGAAAAAAAATATACGACATGGAAAACTCATACAATCAGAGACTGGAAAATTTGGAAGGACCTTCAGCAAAATTAGACAAGGTAAGCATTAATATTCTCACATGTATTTCTTATCATATTTAAAAGTAGATTTAATTAAATTATTTTGCACATGTATTCATCATTAGTATATTCTATATTCATGTAGTATGACTAATTAAGCATTGCAAATGTGTAAAAAAAATTTTTTATCAAACCTTTTCTTTTATTCATTTCCTATAAGTGGTATAAAATTGTGTTTATCTTAAAAATCTTAGATTTGAAAGATATTTCATATCAATTATATATTGTTAATGTTTGTCATTCACACATAAAGCATTATCATTTTCACTTCATGAATATTTTTAAAAAATGCAGTCATGTTTGATATGATTATTTATGATGTTTAAATACTTCTAACGAGGTGATGAATCTAGCTCATGCTCTTTTGTGTATTATTATGGTTTTAATTTTATGAAATGTTTTTAAACAGATATTTAAGTAGATATGAAATGATAATGAAATTAAAATCATGTTTACCTGATAAACTAATCTAATAAGGATCCATTTTTAGATCATATAACACTTTGAATATCTTTATTAAATTGTGGATTTGATTTCTTTACAGAACCCTCCTCAAAACATGTCAAAAGATAAGCAGCCCACAACTTCATCTTTGGTGAGATGCAGTTTGAAGAAATTGAAGACACTGAAGTCGGACAATTTCAAACACCTGGAACCCCCGAGGAGTGAATTGGCCAAATTGAAATTGGACACCCCCTGCAAGATTTTACAGAGAGAGAAGGTCCCCTTAAAGGACAACACAGTCCTCTATCAGAGAGAGACGGCGACCAAATGTCTCTACTCTTTCCAGAGAGGTATAATCTGGATGTTTTAATGGCCACGCAAATGATATACAAAAGTAAACTTTAAATGAAGAATGGCAAGAGCATGCACCATGTTGTACTTTATGCTGTGGACTCAGATGAGGAGTCTGACTCTGAATCACAAGATGCCGCGGTTACACTTTGTTCTGCTGCTGCTACAACGTCGCTGCTCCTTCCACGTAACAATGAGCCGCAACCAACCAAGAAGAGAATACTGATATTGGACTGTGAGTCCGATGAAGCCTGCGAGAGAAAAGGACCCTGTCGCATCACACCAGGAACAGCTGGCTTTTGTAGGCTTTGTGGTGAAGGGGGTAACCATGAGTATCAGTGCATTGACGATGAATAGAGATCACACTGTGAAGGATGTGGTCTCTCAGACTAACCACGATGTAATACCTAATGAGTATTACTCAAGTTTTATTAAAGTAAATAAAATTTACAAACTACAAATGTGTTATTTCTTTATTCATTAAGTTAGTAGTCATGTATTGGACCAGCTTTTCTACACTTAATTTTCTTCATTGATATAACACAATAATACAAGAAAACCAAGAAACCCGACATACTATACCACATTGTCTGACACAGGTTACACACTACCATATGATAATATCCAATCAGAAAGTGTATCTAGAAGTAGATTTCAGGTAAATATTTTGTAAATGTATTCTTCATTAGTATATTCTCAGTGGACAAGAAGGTGGTTATAGGACCCAGCACAATGAATTAGAGGTATGTTAGCAAGCTATTGATCATAATACAGTGAAAGAATATGAATAAGGAAATATGACTATTCATCTTTTGTAAACTATTCTTTAGTAAATAAAACATATTATCTTTCTTTTAAGCATTATTTGACTTTCGGTTGCGCATGTAGAGCGGTAAGACGTGCGTGCTGACGAGCTCCGGTTCCGGTTTCACAAACCACATAAGTTATTTGTGATTCACTGGCCAAAAAAGACTAATATGATGGAATTTTCTGTGTCAGAAAACATGTCCACGAGCCGACTCCGCTTGTGAACAAACTCATCATTGAAAGAAGTGGTCCACGTCTCAGAAAGCAGACTTTCAAATTTGATAATAGAAATTAAAAACGAAATACAAAACTATCGAATCGCTTAAGGACGATATCGTTAGTGTAACAACTAAGGTTGAAAGCATTGAGCACGAAGTCACCACCCATGACGAGAAATTAAAATCTCCCAAAAATACCCATCCACCGTCCGGAGTATCATCGCCACGTTCCTATACATGTCAGATCGAGAGGCTGTCCTTGAAGCTCGGTCTTTCCTCCCTGGAAGATGACAAAGTGCCAGACAGATCTACATCCCATGCTGAAGATTAAACGCATGGGTAGAGAAGCTAATGATATCTGAAAGCATAAAGGACTATCGACACGGGAACTCTCTATTGAAACAAAAGACCCAACAGTACCGAGATCGTCCTGGACAAAGTAAGAATAAAATAAATCAACGAGCAATATCAACACACAAAATGAATCTAGCTAGAAATATAACTTACCTATTTTTGTACAATAAAGTATGTGGTTTGAAGGGAACCTCTAACATAATTCTCTTGCATAATAAAACCTAAATTCCATCGTTTCTGAATAATTACCATATCACCCGAACGCAACTTTAAAGTTATCTTCAAGTTGCGACAACTGCACGAGAAATTCGGCCACGTACGTCTCGGCAGTGATAGATTTCAGGCTACATGCCGCATTCTGACTTGAACTTCCATTTTGGAACTCAGAGGCAGATCAAGTCAGATCAAACTCGGGGTAATATAACAAAGGCTAAATCAACATAACATGACTGCCTCTGTGGGGAAAGAAAGTCTCTCAAGCAAGTTTAAGTAAGTGTTTGTAGGGATGTTGACAAGAATTTGAAAGAGTGAGAAAAGATGAGATCATCAATGAAAAACATTAGCAAATGTTCAATATTTTGTGGTATGCACAGGAAATTTATTGCTTGCTTGCAATATCAATCTGCTATGATATCTTAATGCACCACCAGGATTTCTTTCCTATCTTTGTAATGTAGATTGCATGCGTTATGACACACCTTTCAGTCTTCCATACAAATGATCATGGTCAAATACCTTTTGGTCCCCCTTTTCAATTATTTTACATAAATATCATACAGAAGTGTAGCCAATAAGAGCTCTGTCCTCATATTTGTGCTGCAGAGGGATTGGGTTGTTTAATATTTCTTTTATTTCGTCATAGTCTTTCAATAAACTTTCCATGACATGCTCTGCTGCATCTTCCCCACTGTTAACTTTCAATGGTTTAGTGTATTTTTCATTTCTGGAGACTATTATATAACTATATCAACATGGTATGTGTTTTTGAATTTGTTTAATTGCTCCCTGATCATCCCTTGGTTCGGGTATAGCTAGGTTTAAGGACGGTTTCAAAATCTGCATATATTACAAATGGCATTTCTACAGTGTGAGTTAATTTACCTAATCCAAAGTTGCGAGTCGCTTTGTCTTCAGACGTCATTAACACAGTCAGTGCTTTGTTGTAGCAGTATGGATTATGTGGCTCAAGCCCTTTTTGAAAGGAAAAAGACCAAAGATATTTTCGACATGTTTAGAATGATTTCCCTTCTTTTTCCACAATAAACCAATCTTGCTGGTGATTAAGCAATAATGAGTTTGTACAAATATTTCTTCAGTATCTTCAATATCATAAAAACTATTGTCATCCTCTTCATCAATATCATTTAGCAGATTGTGGAAATGGGCAGTTTTCAGTTTTCCCTATGTGTAATTTAAACTTTGAGAACAGCAAGCTTTTGGAATCAAAAGAAGATTTATCAAAATGTTTTCTCCAAGCTCTCTCTATCCTCTTCCTAAAATTCTCTATCTTGATTTACTTCACAGAATTCATCCAAACCTTCCCCACCCTCAACAAGTACAGGACGAACCCCCTTTTTATTATGATTTGCCGAATAGTTAAAGGAGTTTACGAGATCATCACTGAAGTAGCCAGAATTAAGCAAATCACTTGCAATTAGATTGAAAGGCAAACTTCTTAATTCATTCAATTCTTTCTGTTGACATCTGTCTAGGTTTAATGCACGAACATCCATAGCTTTGGAAAAGTTCACATAGATAACTCTATTCATTGTAGATTGTCAAAGTTATAAGATAATTGATCGTTGAGATTTCAATCCACAGTTTGCAACAAATCCATTGGAAAATGTCATGTAGATAATAATCAACATGTAAAGAATTTCATTGGTGTATAAAGTGTCTTTACATCACAACAAGAACAACATGTAGCATGTAGAAGTGTGTGTAGACATAAATGTCAAAGCATCACAACACATGCAGAAATATATGCAGAAGTCAATATCACACAATATGTAAACACATGAATTCATGACGAAAAGTTTTCAATAAATATTGTTCATGTCATGAAAGGTAGTAGGAATGACAAAAATATCCAGTTGAATTTGATTCAAATCAAATGCAGAAGTTGAAAATATTTCCAAAAAATTGATAAATCATTTTCAAAATGAAGTTCAATTAGATATATATTCTGATAGAGTATCACAACACTACACTTGAGCCCAAAGTGCAGGAACAAGATTCTGAGTTCATCATTAAGAAATTTGATTAAATTCTCAATGAAATTTCAGTTGTGTAGAATAAATAGTTGTTAAATATCATCTTGATGAAATCATAGAGAGGCAATGCACAAATGTTAACATCAGTAAAGAATTCATCTTGTTCAGATTTCAGAATGTAAACAAAGTCCGTTCACGGTCAGAAATTCAAGCAAAACAACAATGTCAAGATTGACACATGACGCGAATGATACACACAGTGATGGAAAATGAATTACCATTCATAAATATGATGAGACATAATTGAATAAATCAATTACCTTGAAGAAATGCTGGTTTTATCTCTCCTGGATGTAAACAAAAGCCAGCTGCGCAGGGGATACGGCAAAATGGCGAGACGGCAAAACGGCGACATAATTTTAGTTGAAACGTTTGAAAGGTTTGAATGTCCTAAATATCTTTTTCACCCCTCACTCTGAAACCAATCTGACTCGATTGAATGTTGTGGCTTCATAAACAAACAGTGCTACATTTTTGCTTGTTTGACATCGATTGAAGTTAAAATCCTGTGGTGAGGTGATGTGAGGTTTATCGCTGCTTTCAAGATATAACTTATATCGCGGCTGCTAGTATTATTGCAGGGAGAAACCCGCAACACTAATGTTGCTATGTATTGCGGTGAAACCTGCGAACATCGGCTGGAACTAGCAACCATGGGTGGTACTGCACTGAAATTCAGTGTAGCATTGCACCTAAACCTGACTGCGTGTAGAACAGTTCTCTACTACCTGGCGGGATTCGAACCCCGGACCTCCTGATCCGAAGCCGAACGCAAAATCCTGTGGCCATTTTTGTGAATTGCAATCTTGATAAAGACGATGTTACCGATTGTAAAACAACATTTTTGGAAACGTTAAAACTTGTAAAGACATTAATTTATTCAAATTTGTTCTTCTTACGTATATGTGTTTCAGAACTTATAATTCAAGATCTTATTGTTCATTAGAAACCTTTTCTAGGGACTGGGCTATTGAGTTTATATCACCAATATATATTCAAGTTGATCCTTCACATGTTATATTTATATGTTTAGAAACATAAAAGTACTTTTCACTGGAGATGTTACTGTCTTATTATACTTTTGTCGTTGTATAACGAACAGTTTAAGAACACTTTTAGGTATGGTTGCTAAAATATCTTAATTTCATAGCTCTAAAAACTAAGCTATATTTGTGTCAAAGTGACCCTAAATAGAATAACTCTTGATACACAGCACTCAAATGCATCAATGTTGAAGTCAGTTTGGTAACGTATGGACTGCTTTTACTGCATAAAATGTATGTGAAGATGTTGTCCCTTTGAATCATTCATCAAACAACGTCACTGACCTTGTAAATACTGTCACAAATTGTTCTGTTTCTTAGATGACAACTTTCAATTTCAACAGATAAATGCTTGTCACCAATACAACACCAGGAAAGCTGTATGCAACAGCAGAACATCAACACCATGTTCCGCTAGGTTCTTATTCCAGATCCCGTTCCTTTTGAATCCTGTTATGTTATGTTTTGGAATAGGTTAATTCAAATATTCATCTTGAAATGGGTCACAAACTTCGATTTGATAAAATGTTCCTAAAATTATGTATAAACACAGTTAACCATGTGTGATTTTTGGGAATGGAGAGACTTTGACGACTAAATAAATCTTGATCATTTTGTAAATTAAAATTATGGACACATAATAATTACATTTTTTGTACCATAAATAAAGATGAGGGAAAAAATAGTACTTATCTTATGTTACTCCTCATAATGTCAGGTGTCACAAGCTAGAGAGATCTATAGGACAAGTACATCACAAGTAGATCCTTTTGGTAATTATGTAGTATCTAGGCTGAAGTAAGATTACGGGTGAGAGTACGAGTTCAAAGGGAGGATTAAATAAATAAACATGCTTAACAGAATATCAATTAACAATCTATCAATGTCGGTAAACTTTCAATTTTTGTGTTTGGTCACCGTGAACCAAAATACAATAGGATATTTACTTTTATGATGTCATGTAGATATACAAGTTTATTGACTGCTTTAGAGATGCACCTCAAAGTATTCAATCTTTAAATGCATATACATACAGCTTATTTTCTTATATATTATCTTATATTTAATATGATCAAATAAATATCATTGTCTATTTTGCAAGAATGAAACATGAAAGTAACCAGACATTTCCATAACAACGAAAAAAAATATACGACATGGAAAACTCATACAATCAGAGACTGGAAAATTTGGAAGGACCTTCAGCAAAATTAGACAAGGTAAGCATTAATATTCTCACATGTATTTCTTATCATATTTAAAAGTAGATTTAATTAAATTATTTTGCACATGTATTCATCATTAGTATATTCTATATTCATGTAGTATGACTAATTAAGCATTGCAAATGTGTAAAAAAAATTTTTTATCAAACCTTTTCTTTTATTCATTTCCTATAAGTGGTATAAAATTGTGTTTATCTTAAAAATCTTAGATTTGAAAGATATTTCATATCAATTATATATTGTTAATGTTTGTCATTCACACATAAAGCATTATCATTTTCACTTCATGAATATTTTTAAAAAATGCAGTCATGTTTGATATGATTATTTATGATGTTTAAATACTTCTAACGAGGTGATGAATCTAGCTCATGCTCTTTTGTGTATTATTATGGTTTTAATTTTATGAAATGTTTTTAAACAGATATTTAAGTAGATATGAAATGATAATGAAATTAAAATCATGTTTACCTGATAAACTAATCTAATAAGGATCCATTTTTAGATCATATAACACTTTGAATATCTTTATTAAATTGTGGATTTGATTTCTTTACAGAACCCTCCTCAAAACATGTCAAAAGATAAGCAGCCCACAACTTCATCTTTGGTGAGATGCAGTTTGAAGAAATTGAAGACACTGAAGTCGGACAATTTCAAACACCTGGAACCCCCGAGGAGTGAATTGGCCAAATTGAAATTGGACACCCCCTGCAAGATTTTACAGAGAGAGAAGGTCCCCTTAAAGGACAACACAGTCCTCTATCAGAGAGAGACGGCGACCAAATGTCTCTACTCTTTCCAGAGAGGTATAATCTGGATGTTTTAATGGCCACGCAAATGATATACAAAAGTAAACTTTAAATGAAGAATGGCAAGAGCATGCACCATGTTGTACTTTATGCTGTGGACTCAGATGAGGAGTCTGACTCTGAATCACAAGATGCCGCGGTTACACTTTGTTCTGCTGCTGCTACAACGTCGCTGCTCCTTCCACGTAACAATGAGCCGCAACCAACCAAGAAGAGAATACTGATATTGGACTGTGAGTCCGATGAAGCCTGCGAGAGAAAAGGACCCTGTCGCATCACACCAGGAACAGCTGGCTTTTGTAGGCTTTGTGGTGAAGGGGGTAACCATGAGTATCAGTGCATTGACGATGAATAGAGATCACACTGTGAAGGATGTGGTCTCTCAGACTAACCACGATGTAATACCTAATGAGTATTACTCAAGTTTTATTAAAGTAAATAAAATTTACAAACTACAAATGTGTTATTTCTTTATTCATTAAGTTAGTAGTCATGTATTGGACCAGCTTTTCTACACTTAATTTTCTTCATTGATATAACACAATAATACAAGAAAACCAAGAAACCCGACATACTATACCACATTGTCTGACACAGGTTACACACTACCATATGATAATATCCAATCAGAAAGTGTATTTAGAAGTAGATTTCAGGTAAATATTTTGTAAATGTATTCTTCATTAGTATGTTCTCAGTGGACAAGAAGATGGTTATAGGACTCAGCACAATGAATTAGAGGTATGTTAGCAACCTATTGATCATAATACAGTGAAAGAATATGAATAAGGAAATTTATCTCGACTTGCACAGCAATGTCGGTTTACCATTGGGCAAAACCGGTCACGTGCCGTAGGAATATTTAGCTATGTTAAACTGGGCCACGCGCTTCCCTAGTAACAAGCAACGACGGAGTGTCAAGAGTTATCTCCCTTGCCCTTTGTTCGGTAAACAAGGCTACGCTTCGCTCGATTGCTGTAACGTCATGTATGCTTGGTGAATTGCCCTGTACATTCTTTAGTCAGCTTTATGTAATAACTTTACTGGTATAAGTAAAATTTTCTTCAAATAAAAGATTGGTACTGCTAAAATACATAAGAAAGTCGTACGGCATCCCAACGGCATGTTGACCCGCTCGCTCGCAGCGAGGTTGTCTTATCAGCGAGCTCAAGATTCAAATTATACAAACAGAAAGCCGATCTATGAACATCAGTTAAGTTAAAAGTCACCGCTTTTTGTTTATTGTACTCTCAAACCAACCTGTACATTCTGCTATGATGCCTGTCTTATCTATAACTCCGACACTATCAAACTCGCTCGGCCCTACTCGACAGTCCGCCATGACAGTAACGGGGGCTTCTACGACCGCTTCAAATCGAATGTTGTGCGAATGCACGAGGTCACGTGACCAAACAATCAAACTATAGGAATGCCCGCATTGCTCGGTATTTTGATTTTTTTCCGTAAATTCTAAATTTCTGTCTCGTACCGTGCGCTTCGCTCCGGTACTAGACCATACTTTTGGTCATTAACACGGTGGTTTAAAAATTATATTTGTAAATACCTAAATAAAAGAGTAACACTGATTTGATCAGACGCCATTTTGGCAAATCTCATCTTTCAAGCCAGAACTAAAGCATTTAGAAAAGGTGCTCGTCGAGATAAATTCGTTACCATGTGTCCGCGAGTTTGATATGGAGATTTATCATGTGTCCGAGTTAAATATCAAACTCGAACTTCGTTCTCGTTTGATATTTAACTCGGACACATGATAAATATCCATATCAAACTCGCGAACACATGGTAACTTATAATGACTATTCATCTTTTGTTAACTATTCTTTAGTAAATAAAACATATTATCTTCCTTTTAAGCATTATTTGACTTTCGGTTGCGCATGTAGAGCGGTAAGACGCGCGTGCTGACGAGCTCCGGTTCCCCGTAAAAATCTACCTGCATTAACTTGAACTTAAACCAAGAAACAAGTACTGTCATGAACAAAATTTTGAGTATTTGCTTTTGACAAACCACATTAGTTATTTGTGATTCACTGGCCAAAAAAGACTAATATGATGGAATTTTCTCCGACTTTCGACTCCGCTTGTGAACAAACTCATCATTGAAAGAAGTGGTCCACGTCTCAGAAAGCAGACTTTCAAATTTGATAATAGAAATTAAAAACGAAATACAAAACTATCGAATCGCTTAAGGACGATATCGTTAGTGTAACAACTAAGGTTGAAAGCATTGAGCACGAAGTCACCACCCATGACGAGAAATTAAAATCCTTCCACGACAGTCTAGTTGTGAGTCAACAGACCAAAAAAATACCAAGCCACCGTCCGGAGTATCATCGCCACGTTCCTATACATGTCAGATCGAGAGGCTGTCCTTGAAGCTCGGTCTTTCCTCCGTGGAAGATGACAAAGTGTGCAGACAGATCTACAGCCCATGCTGAAGATTAAACGCGCGATCATGGGTAGAGAAGCTAACGATATCTGAAAGCATCAAGGACTATCGACACGGGAACTCTCTATTGAAACAAGAGACCCAACAGTACCGAGATCGTCTTGGACAAAGTAAGAATAAAATAAATCAACGAGCAATATCAACACACAAAATGAATCTAGCTAGAAATATAACTTACCTATTTGTGTACAATAAAGTACGTGGTTTGAAGGGAACCTCTTACATAATTCTCTTGCATAATAAAACCTAAATTCCATCGTTTCTGAATAATTACCATATCACCCGAACGCAACTTTAAAGTTATCTTCAAGTTGCGACCACTGCACGAGAAATTCGGCCACGTACGTCTCGGCAGTGATAGATTTCAGGCTACATGCCGCATTCTGACTTTAACGTCCATTTTGGAACTCAGAGGCAGATCAAGTCAGATCAAACTCGGGGTAATATAACAAAGGCTAAATCAACATAACATGATCTGCCTCTGTTGGGAAAGAATGTCTCTCAAGCAAGTCTAAGTAAGTGTTTGTAGGGATGTTGACAAGAATTTGAAAGAGTGAGAAAAGATGAGATCATCAATGAAAAACATTAGATAATGTTCAATATTTTGTGGTATGCACAGGAAATGTATTGCTTGCTTGCAGTATCAATCTGCTATCATATCTTAATGCACCACCATGATTTCTTTCCTATCTTTGTAATGTAGATTGCATGCGTTATGACACACCTCTCAGTCTTCCATACAAATGATCATGGTCAAATACCTTTTGGTCCCCTTTTTCAATTATTTGACATAAATATCATACAGAAGTGTAGTCAATAAGAGCTCTGTCCTCATCTTTGTGCTGCAGAGGGATTAGGTTGTTTAATATTTATTTTATTTCGTCATAGTCTTTCAATAAACTGTCCATGACATGCTCTGCTGCATCTTCCCCACTGTTAACTTTCAATGGTTTAGTGTATTTTTCATTTCTGGAGACTTTTAGATAACCATATCAACATGGTATGTGTTTTTTAATTTGTTTAATTGCTCCCTGATCATCCCCTTGGTTTAAGGACGGTTTCAAAATATGAATATATTACAAATGGCATTTCTACAGTGTAAGTTAATTTACCTAATCCAAAGTTGCGAGTCGCTTTGTCTTCAGACGTCATTAACACAGTCAGTGCTTTGTTGTAGCAGTATGGATTATGTGCCTCAAGCCTTTTTTGAAAGGAAAAAGACCAAAGATATTTTCGATATGTTTAGAATGATTTCCCTTCTTTTCCCACAATAAACCAATCATGCTGGCGATTTAGCAATAATGAGTTTGTACAAATATTTCTTCAGTATCTTCAATTTCATCAAAACTATTGTCATCCTCTTCATCAATATCATTTAGCAGATTGTGGAAATGGGCAGTTTTCAGTTTTCCCTATGTATAATTTAAACTTTGAGAACGGCAAGCTTTTAGAAACAAAAGAAGATTTATCAAAATGTTTTCGCCAAGCTTAATGTCTTTTTGCCTTTCCTATGGTTACTGTGACGTAATAATGTGACGAAGACGACAATCCTGGTTACTACGGTTCATGGTGCCACTCTCTCTATCCTCTTCCTAAAATTCTCTATCTTGATTTACTTCACAGAATTCATCCAAACCTTCCTCACCCTCAACAATTACAGGACGAACCCCCTTTTTATTATGATTTGCAGAACAGTCAAAGGAGTTTATGACATCATCACTGAAGGAGCCAGAATTAAGCAAATCACTTGCAATTTGATGAAAGGCAAACTTCTTAATTTATTCAATTATTTCTGTTGAAATCTGTCTATGTTTAATGCACGAACATCCACAGCTTTGGTAAAGTTCACATAGATAACTCTATTCATTGTAGATTGTCAAAGTTATAAGATAATTGATCGTTGAGCTTTCAATCCACAGTTTGCAACAAATCCATTGGAAAATGTCATGTAGATAATAATCAACATGTAAAGAATTTCATTGGTGTATAAAGTGTCTTTACATCACAACAAGAACAACATGTAGCATGTAGAAGTGTGTGTAGACATAAATGTCAAAGCATCACAACACATGCAGAAATATATGCAGAAGTCAATATCACACAATATGTAAACACATGAATTCATGACGAAAAGTTTTCAATAAATATTGTTCATGTCATGAAAGGTAGTAGGAATGACAAAAATATCCAGTTGAATTTGATTCAAATCAAATGCAGAAGTTGAAAATATTTCCAAAAAATTGATAAATCATTTTCAAAATGAAGTTCAATTAGATATATATTCTGATAGAGTATCACAACACTACACTTGAGCCCAAAGTGCAGGAACAAGATTCTGAGTTCATCATTAAGAAATTTGATTAAATTCTCAATGAAATTTCAGTTGTGTAGAATAAATAGTTGTTAAATATCATCTTGATGAAATCATAGAGAGGCAATGCACAAATGTTAACATCAGTAAAGAATTCATCTTGTTCAGATTTCAGAATGTAAACAAAGTCCGTTCACGGTCAGAAATTCAAGCAAAACAACAATGTCAAGATTGACACATGACGCGAATGATACACACAGTGATGGAAAATGAATTACCATTCATAAATATGATGAGACATAATTGAATAAATCAATTACCTTGAAGAAATGCTGGTTTTATCTCTCCTGGATGTAAACAAAAGCCAGCTGCGCAGGGGATACGGCAAAATGGCGAGACGGCAAAACGGCGACATAATTTTAGTTTAAACGGCGACAATTTGGATTGAACGACAAAATGGACTGAACGGCGACACAATTGTATTGGATGGAACGGTAACGCAAATATTTTTTTGTAATAGTGTGTAACATATTTCTTATATCTGATTGTTGTTTGTAACATGTTTGTTATATTGGATTGTCGTTCAATGGTATGTTGCTGTTCCCCTCCCGAGCACGGTTGGCTATCCGGATCAGGTTGTCTGGCTTCTCGAAGCCTCCAGCCATGTCGGGGTCGTGGTTTCTCTGAACTTCGTCAACAATATCCTGTCCTGATTTGGAGACGTCCGCCTTCGCTTGTTTCTTCACTTTCTGGACAACAGTCGCGGGGCACGTGTCAGTCTTGTTCCTCACACTGCATCTCCAGAAGACGCGATCACCTCGACGTCTCTGTCCAAAAAAATGATTAGATATTTAAGATTGTTGTTGTTTTTAGAAAATATATTATGTTTTTAATTATTTTGTAGTTATAGTTATGTCATTACATTTTACAATTTCAGTTATAATAAGTATAACATATTTTGATATTTCACAATTTCAATTATAACAAGTATAACGTATTTTGTTATTTTACTTATGCTGACAACGAAGGAGAATCCCGAAGCATCAATCAGCTTGGTCTTCCCTTTCTGTGATCCAGTCTCGACTACCTTGAAACAGGGAGAGTCCGGAATGGAGGATGGCTCCCTGAGGCTTTTCTCGAGGAAAGTTCTGAAATAATTATGAATTCATTAGCACAACTTATAAAAGATATTACATTTATATTTATAAAGTTTTTTATATTATATTTTTTATGTTTATTTTATTACTAAATATATGACATTTATTATCATTGTACATTTATCTATTGTTACTTAATATTATTATTACCTTTCACGATCATCTTCAGCCTCTGGCAAAGATGCCATCGATATGTTGATATCGGATATATCAGGCACCCTCTCAGGTTCTGGTTTTAACTCGCTGTCGGAGTCGCTATCAGACTCTGACTGCGGTTCAGGTTCAGGTTCAGGCTCAGGCTCAGACATAGGTTCGGGTTCAGATGCAGGCTTGGTACAGGCTTGACAAATGAACGGAATTTCTTCTTCATTTTCGATGATTCTTTTGTATTCCTTAGCTGTCAAAGAGGTAGTGCAAACTCGGAGAGTCCACTCTTCACAATTTGTTGCAGCAGACGGCATGTTGGTTTCTTCTCCCAGTTTTTCGGCAAACTGTACACGGAAAAGACATGGGGAGTCTGAGTGTGACCTTAATTTCCCATGTTTCGATGTTTATATGGTTTTTCATGTGGCATTGAGTCGAACCACTTAGGTCTTAATTAGCTAGTTAATTAATGAAAAAACAACACAGCATCAAAGGTAATGAGAGATGGATTCAACATCGTTACAGCTTCTCAACTTTTATTTGTCCCTACCAATGTTACAGCATAATACACAACAAGAATTGAAAGGTCACTCACGTGAAAACTTGTATCGAAACAAACATGACGAACGTTCCGGTCTGCCAAATTCAATGCACGACGTTCCAAGCAGGTGGAGATGAAAACATGAAAAAAGCACAGTTCAATTGGAATAATATCTCATACACAATACATGGTAACTGTTCAGGAAAAACTAACATACACCGTGCAGCCAGTTTCAATTCACATGAAATGAAAACACCTGACAATGTGATACGTGCTTTCAACTTTCCAATTACCGCTCCGAATTGTTCACAGCGCCACTGTAGTGAAATTACAGTCACTATGAAAGCATTCTTTTCAGCATTAAGCACTACATGGTTAAGCTATGCATTACATGCAATGCATAAGAGACCGAGTCAAGTTTCAAGCAGAGAGAGGGCTAAAAGCACGTCTACACTTATCGAAACTATCGAACAGACTCGTTGTTTGAATGCGGCAATCGACAGACCTCTGGGTGGTTCGGGAACCGGCGTCAAGGCAGTTAGGGTACTCTCGGTTGCAGAGGGCTGCACTCGGAAGACGTCGGATCTGGCTGGCGACCGGGAACTGGTGATCTCCACAATATGATTAAAAGATAGCTATGTTACATTTTAAAATAGATGATTTATGTTTATCCGTGTGCCTAGTACAGTGCATAGTATGCGTGTGCATAGTATGTCGCTGTCACAGTAGTTTGATCAAAATATGGCTAGTCCATTTGACTCTTAGAGCACTTATGGCTTTTTTGTAATTTCTTGACATATCTGCATTTTGGGATTGTTTCCGGATTACCAGCAGATAAAGCTTTGATAAAAAGTTTGGGCGGCAGATAGCACAGTAAACCACAAGCACATATTTCGGTGGACAAAGTTGCTGTCAATCTCAAATATCTTACCTTAGTTTGAACAAACGTGTTCAGATACAAGTGACAAAGTTATAACCACGCTCTGTCCCTTCTCATTTGGAACTCTCTTAGAGGTGATTTCTTAAAAAAATCCACATGTTTACCATTCTGCTCACAAAATCAATTAAGCCTTTATGGGTTTATCAGTTTCATGAAGTAATCTTATAGTTGATTTAGTGACTAGCTCCGACAACATCCGATCCTTTATAGGACAGGTAATGGGGGGCGTCTGTTGATTGATTGAATTTGAAATGCATACAGATGCAAACAGAATACTAGTACAAATTCTTACTGTTTTTTTTTGTCTAATGAAAAGTCATGTATATTAACCAAGACTCGTTAGTTAAACGGCTTGAATTTTAATTTCTATACATGTTTCAGTTTTTTTAAATATACATTCGATGCTATTGCTTTCAATGATAACTTGGCTGAATATAAGTGATATCATTCTCTCCCCACAGAGGCAGATCAAGTCATGTTGATTTAGCCTCTGTTATGTTACGCCGAGTTTGTGGGATAGAATGAGAGAATGAAGTGGAATATATATGTCTAAAATCTAGAACCAAATCAAAGTTTCTTGGGGCTGTTCCTGTTATTGCATTTTTATGTTGAAGGTAAACGTAAAATTGATACATTTTCAAAGTGCATAATAACATGAACTGAAAACAATAAATTAACAGGATAGTTATGATGTGTTGAAAAAGGTTAAAATACAAAGACCTACAAATTTACTTACTTAATTATCGAAATATAAGCAATGTTTTACTGGCCTTGGTGCAAAGACAATTTATCAGCTTTAGATCAGTTGAGTTATACCATTTCTCGATCAAATGTGACATTGCCTTATAAACATTGACTTCATTCTACCTGAACTTATCCAAGATCATATGGTTCTTCTAAATAATTCAAGCTTACCGAACTAATTGGTGTTGAATATCAAGTGTGTTTTGCTTCGTTAATTGATTAATTGATGTTTACGAGTGAAGTTTTTACTATTTTTGATATTGTACATCCTCATCATTTTTGATATACATATATATGTTTCCCTGAAACAACCATATATGTATAGCAATGTATGATATAACTGCATAAAAATCAAAACGATTGTCTAAGTTGAATTAAAATATCCTGTTCATATACACATAAAAGACCACATTAGACCACCAGATATTATCTCTTAACAGGAGATTCGCAGACACTGACACAATGGCGCTGCAACTGTCTACTGAAAAAAATTCTTATCAAAAGGCATTGCCATTCAATCAGTTTTGCTGGACTTTTCATGGTCATAATAAATTATTGTGAATCACTTATCGAAATAAAACCTTTCCAAAATTTTACATGTACCCCTTCAAAAGGAATCAAAAACGAGATTTTGAATAACTTTCAGACTTATTTCACGTTCAACTATGCTTTAATGCAATGCAGGTTTATTAAAGGAGGGGAGAAAATTAACATGTTGAATGATGTGTATAATAAATCGAAACTTTAAGGCATTAGAAGTTCAGTTCCGCCCTTTACATCTGGTTGCAAATTTTCAAAACGCTGCGATACCTTTGAACTAGTTTCACAAATATTATTTCTGATGACAACAGTTATCTCATGTAAGCATTCAGAAGATGTTTGCAAGGAAAGAAAAGAGGCCATAAAAACAAAAATGTAAAGTAATAAAACAAATCCATTATGACATCTACGTATTAGGACATGTTAATATCGACTCCATTGAAAGTATGTAGCAAACATTGTTCAAAGGTACTGGATTCTAATTATTTGTTAATCAGTTCATTAAAATTGATATTCATTTACAAAGGCACAAACAATACGTATACAAACAATACATTGATTTACTGAATTTGAAATAATTCTTTTTTAGTGATCGAACTAGTTTGGTAAGAACAAAATTCTGAGACTTTCTCGATTTTTTTCTCAAATTGGAATCGAAATGCATTCACTTGCCGTGTTCAATTCAGAACACATTCTAGCGCTCAGGATAATAACTATTATCAATATTTATTTCTGCCGTTCAATAAAACAAACAGGTAAATATTTAGTCTCACCCAATTACCCTTGTTCAATTTATCGTGAAATTGATTAGTTGTCCTTACTTTGCTCTGGCTGCAAATATTGTCTTAGATAAACAATAGTGCTTTGTTTTCTTGAAAAGGATGGCAACTAAACATTTCACAACTTAAATGTAATAGGGTATTGATGTGTCGATCGTGAATAGACAGGAGACACAAATTGACATACAGCTCTGAGTGTGTTAACACTGTTTTGACGTATTTGAATATTATGAATAATTAAGAAGCTTCTTAATAAACATTTTATTTTCAAAAGCTTTTCTTAGGTGATATAAATTTATTATATTTTAAACCATGGATCATATGAAATCGACCAATAAGAATTAATACATGAACATGCAGTATTGTAATGGTTAGCATGCTGGCCTCTTGCGCCAGAGACCCTTTGGAGACACCATTGTAGGTCACATTTTGTGTTGTGTCCCTGGTTTAGGCATTTGACCACATGTTTGCACTCCGTCCATCCACCTTTTAAAATGTGTACCTGAAAACAATATGTACTGACCTACGTGGTCGCGATAAGCGCTAAGTAGCAGCTGTGAGAGTACAGTACTTCAGGATAATGATGTAGATAGCTCTATGAGGTCTATGGACATGGATATAAGTATCAACATCATTATTATCATTAATTAGTTTGCATCTCAAGGAATAGTTTGCTTCCTTGAATCCATTGCTGTGTTCGTAAGCTGTTTTCAAAACTTAAAACAAAAACTCATCTACTCTCCGAATACAACTACATTGAGCTGTAACTGCATTCTATAAATACATGTAATGATGATAATTATTACATGTAAATCAACATGGCGTATGGTAACTGAGGGAGTTTTGATCCGGATTTCTTAAAGGTGAACACTTTAAATCATGTTTTTCATTAATTCTATTCAAATTGTTATCTGACGTATTACTTCATTTTAAAATTATATTACAAGATCATTGGAAGTTATTGAAATGAAATCTATCTCTGCGGGCATACGTGTATACATTGTGGTTTCTCATATTTCTGGTGTTCTTATTGTAAATATAGTCAAGCTAATCAGCAGATGATTATTGGTTACTTATACTTATTATCGAGTGTATATTTCTGGTATGAATGTTTAACTTTTGAAACTTTACGTTTTTGCTCACCATTGATTTAATTTCATAAAATACAATCATAATAAAAAAAAAGAACAAATACTTAATCTGCTGTTATAGTTTTGTGCTTTTTAGTATGATAAGAACACCAACCAACCTAATGCCTTTGGTCTCCTCAAGTACGTTGACAGACGTTTTTCCGTAAAACCACAAAATTGATGAGGTCAATTACACTGACAGACATGACCACTCTAGTAGTTGTAAATGAACATGAACAAATGTCCTGGAAGCCGAAATTATTGTGGATTATTATCAATTGCATCACACCAATCATACCTTTGAAAGTGTAGAACTGGAATTATTCAAAGAAAGATTCCTAATATCGATAAAATTACCATTGAACAAAAGCAAAACGACGATGGCATATCCCATAAGTCGTCAAACTAATCAGATATAGATATTACATGAAAGTACCAAAAAATATCAAAAAGGTGAAAACTTCAAAAGGTGCTTTTTAGAATATCACCTTTCATCGAGAAACGTCTTATTATTTTTTATTTCTGCCATGCTACCATGGAAACCATCAACAATAAACTTTCCAGAGTAAAGTACCAAAATGCACATCTACTTTCACTGACTAATCCAAATATAAAGTTTCCTAGGAATTACAGTTTTTAAGTCCTGAGAAATGATATTCTATGTTACATTTCCATGGAAACAACCCAAAATAAAATAATCTAAGTAGTTGGAAAATACCAAAACCCACATCTATACATACTGACTAATCCACATGTCATGTGTTATTACCCTAGGTCTTGTAATGTTTTAGTTCCGACTTTAAACGAAATTAAAAAAAAATGAAAATACATAGAAGTTTGAAATACCCAAAGTCACTTCACTTCTACAAAAGCAATGATCATTACTAGCCAATGACGCAAAGTACAAGATGAGGATGATTGATTCCCTTTCATACTTTGATGATAAGTTGGGACAGTTGGGTGTAAGTGGTTTGTCGGACCATTTTGTCCAAATTGAGCGCTTGTCTAGTCTCACTGCTGGATGAAATCCAGATGGAACGTAAAACACAATTGCATCCCTTAAAGGGGCAGTAGCACGTTTTAAGGGGGGAATATAAGGTGATGTATTGAAAATAAAAATTAATGGTTCCAATTGAAAGACAACGTGTTTAAACTAAATGGAGCAGTAATAATTCAAATATATATTGTAAAATTAAGCCATGCGACTCCTTTTTCTTACACAGAATGAATTAAAGGTGTTCACAAAAAATTGCCGCCAATGGATTTTAGGTGAATCTTCACACTTTCTTTTCTGACTATGGAAGATTGGCTTGTGCAATGAGATTTTTGACACTGTCAAAATAATACATTCAGCGTTTATGTACAATTATCAGAGACAATTTAAAATAGAAAAAATATCAAGAAAACGTGCTACTGCCCCTTTAAAGGCGGATAGAATCAGTACTTTCTATAAGTTGCTATGGCTGTTGGCTGACTATAAAGCTTTTGATCCTTAAAGTTGTTTTGAAAGTTGAGTTTAAGTTAGTTAGTTAGTTAGTTAGTTAGTTGTCAATAAATTCTACTGCCAAGATACTGAAGTGTACAGACACGTTTTGTCTGACTCCGATAGTGAGATGCAGCAAATGACAGAAAAAAACGGACAGAAACCAAAGCCCTAGTGTAAACAACAATTTAAATTGTTTTCAAATGTTGCCTTCCAGTAATAACACTTCCTCCATCGAACAGCATTAAAACATTCGGTTGTCTGTATGTTTGGAATCCACATGCACTATTATGTCTATATTTAGTGAACCTTTGATGATAATGACATACTTAGTAACTGTCTGACCATTCTTTTCAGGAGTTTCAGGGATAGCATTTTCTCCATCTCTGATGACGAGCTATTACTGAAACAAAACTGCAATGAAAGATAGACTAAACATAAAGTGATACCTATGCAGTTAATTTGAGCAGGTGACATTGGTTGAAGCATAGAAATCAGACTCCATGTACACATACATGTACAACATTTCAACAAATAGTCTATCTATTTAGTAATTGAAATGTTGGATTCATGTTCTTCTCGATTTTATTGTTAACAGAAATCTTCAGTCATGATAAATTACATGTTAAATTTAATACCAAAAGAAATGTTTAAAATCATCACAGTTGATGTATAAGATGAAATATACTACAAGACAAAAGTTTAGACTCAGTGAAAAGTATATTGTCCTATTTTCTATCGCTAGTATCTTTAGAACTAGTAACTCTATATTTCATGCCATGGAATAAACGCCGTAACAATGAGTTAAAGAAAGTTTGAAAATTTGATTCGACCCCCCAATAATGCAAAACTGTCCTCGTTACAATGGGGTCCTAATGACGTAAAAACATTGCCATTTCAACTAAGTCCATGGACTTCTCCCGAGCATTTGTCAGTTAACTTTCATGATGTACGTGTTAATCAAGATCCATTAATGACGAATGCATGATACTTTGGTGATAATTTGAGGTTTGAGAAAACATTAATTAATTTTACCCTCGGCACCAATAATATCATTTTATAACATCTTGTGATGGTGAGTCTAAACTATTGTCGCGTAGTATATTTAAGTTTGAAAGCATGTCGCCTGTAATAGGTTTTAGCATTCAGCAAGGAGTCGAATGTAATGTAATAGCTGATGAGATTGATGTATAGAGAAATCAACCCATATAAAGGAAAAGTTGCGGATAGCTGAGAATATACATGTCCTAAAAAGTTCTAATGATCTGTAAAAGATTATTATATTGATAAACAAGAAAGAGCCATTGGCTCCGGAGCAACTCGGGCTTCATATTCAATAATGTATCACTAAATGTGTCAATGAGTCTCCAAATGTACAAGTGAGATTCACGATTACTCAATGATACTACACATCTAATCATGCCGTGCATTGTGCTTCTTGGGAAGTAGATAAACAAGGTTTGAGAAGGGAACACAGTGTCGCCATTTCTAAAATTATGGAGGCGATGTGAGTTCAGATACCAGCAATCAGAAAGGGAAATTGCTTAAAATTCAAGAAAATGTAAAATGTTGTAATGGAATGACTCTCAATTGAGTAGGTAGGCCTATAAATCAGCAATTGATAATTTAGGAAGTACAGGATCATTGTGTTCACCAAGCCCTTATTAGGGACACAGGGTAACCAAATCTTTTCTTTATTATCCCCATGCCAATGAGACAACGAGTCTGTACACAAGGGTTAAACTGCTGGTTATTTGGCCATAGAGAAGATGAACATAGCTCCTTTAGCCCATGTTACATTTGTTCACAAAATATAACATATTAAGGTTTGGATATCATCTGCACATTGATGTCAGACAAGTGTTTTATATTAACCTTGTTGCAGCTTAGACGGCCTAAGAGTAATTGAAGGGTCAGAGTGACGGGGTATCTAAAACATCAATAAAATGCCACCTTTTCATTGAAAATGATTGAAATGAAGATATTCTGACAGCTGAAATGATTTACTATAAATCAACCATTTCCTTGAAGCCTTGAGTTTGGTTGCAGAAGGTACAATCACAATGAAATCGAGTGGTTTTCGAGTTTGGTTGCAGTCCCTATAGGCAACTGCAACCAAATTATTTTCTAGCAATTATCCATCATTTTTCGTGTCTTGACAAACATTTACCTTATTTTACGTGAAAACAAAAACAAATCAGGATTTCCATTTTGACAGATTCCCTCTCGCACTGTGAGTGACGTAATGCCATGCGGTATGTAACGTGTCCTACAATTGGTTGATTCAATCTCAAACATTTCCAACAATTTTTCAAATTTCCTAATTTTTGATTTATAATTGATTTTGTTCTGTTTTTGGATAGAAACAATTTGTTAAACTTACTCAATGATGTTTATTTTCTATCAAAATCATTTTTCAATTAAAGGGATTCCTGACAGCCAATGAGAATCGTTTTGAGATATGACAACAATTCGAATTCGCTATGGGAGCACGTTGAAACACAGAAATGAAATTAAGGGATCAATTTGGTCAAATGATGTCAAAAGTACCTACCACGACATGCTTTGTGATACAAACTGTTAAACTAATCAAGGTCAGTGAAATATTTCTATCCATAATGTCAGAAACGATTTCAAAACATGATGTGACATGATCGAAAACCGGACTCGATAGCGATCGGTAAGTTGCTTGTGTGTCATTGAAATGTAAATAAAAAGCCAGATAAGTGATCAACAGTTGTCAAAGCATCATAAATTCCATCTGCAACCAAATTTCTTCAAGCCCAGGCTCTTCTGTTTGATAAAAACATGTATTTTCTTGAAAAAATAATTTGGTTGCAGGTGCCTATAGGGGACTGCAACCAAACTCGAAAATTATGTGATTTCATTGTGAATAATCTTTCTGCAACCAAATTCAATGGTGTCATTCAATATATCATGGTATAGATAATTATCTCAGCTTTCAGAATATTCCAAAATGAGTCTTTTTCAAGAGCTAGGTTGCATTTAACAGTCCTTTTTGACACCCCGTCATACGGACCCTTCAATTACTCTTAGGCCAACATAACTGCAGGACAGTTTGTTTCCCTGGTTAGCTTTTCCATGTAGATATATATTTAAAAATGCACGCCTTTTATGGACGTACATGTTACAAGAAACAAGTGAGCATGGCAAAATCTGATGTATGCTATAGGTGATCAATTAATGAAAGACGTAAGTCAAAATTACGATCAACTAGGTGTAATAGGGTCTGAAATAACTAGTTCCCATTCCATCATCAGACCTGTAATACTCAAAAGTACAATTGAACAACCAAGGGCTATATCTAGGTTTTCAGAAATGGCTATCAAACTCGATCAAGATTAGAGCTTCAGAAGTGTTAATGGCGAATTGAACAATCAAGGGCCATTATTCAGTCAAAATGATATTTCGGAAATTGGTTTCGAACTCGATCAAGAATATCATTAGTTGTAACCATTACCAAAATTATATTCATCTGGGTATATTAGTTGCTGAAATTGTTTTTCCAACTTGAAGCTTTAGACGTCAATTAAGGTTCATTATTCCGTCAAAATGATATTTTGGAAATTGGTTTCGAAATCGATCAAGAATGTCATCAGTTGTATCCATTACAAAAATTTAATTCATTTAGTTATATAAGTTCCTGAGAAAAAAACTCAATTGAAGTATCAGACGTGTACATGAATCTTAAGTTCAATTGCACAATCCATTCGACCATTCGAACCTGATCAAGCATAACATCAGGGGTACCAATTAAATGAATTTCACTAATATACGTGTTATAGTTTCTGTCCCCACTGTACACCATATAACTTAATCACAAATATTGACGTTAACATGTAAAAAGAAATTCAAAAATTCACAATTGGTTTAAATTCAAGTTCAGGTTTTGGTTTACAAGCAAAGGATGCGCGGAAGTTTCCCTGAAGTATACCCAAGAGGAATGTGCTTTCGATTCTTAATAGTTTTACAGCTTTTTCGAATAAATTATATAACATGATAAAATTTCCCACAAGAATGTAAACAAAGAGACTTGCTATATATGTAGTATTTAAATAGAGTCTGTAAGTAAATTATACAGCTAACTGACTGCCTACCACGCCTTTCCCGTTTTCATGAATATTGTAACAGTCTATTTATTCCACAGTTTTATTAGTCTGTACAACTTCCTCTCATTGGAATACGGAATACATAATCATCACTACTCAGACATGCCGTCCAAATGTATTGAAATAGAACCTGTGACAATTCTATGTGCTAAACACTCGTATCTGCAGAAAACGATCGAATAGTGATGTAGTTATGAAACGACATTGATAATGGAAGGGAGCATATACCAGAACTATAAATAATACGGATTGATTAAATTAGCAGCATTGACTTTTGTCATGATTGTTTAGTAATGCTTACTTAATCAAATTAATTATGATATTTATTTGGCGCAATATTCAGGAACTACATTGTAGTACATGTTCAAATTGCTAACTTCAAAATGTTTGTGTTTATCTTGCAAAGTTTTCCATCTCTCTTTAAAAGTTACAAACATCATTTTGAAACATAATCCTTGATAGGTGTTCAACTATATATGCAATCAATAAGATGCTTAATGTTTGAAGCTGTTAAAATACACTGTTTATCCCGTATGCAACCTATGTATGTATGTAACCTACTTCGATGCAGAGAGAAATTATTCAGAAAATGATGTCTGACATGCAGGGACAATGCAAACTAAGCTTTTTTATATTGGAATCATTGTCTACTACAGAGTTAGTGATTTTGAGACGATAAGGGAAACAACAATGGGCAAACTGTGAAGTTGACAAGACTGATTAGTCTTAAATAATATATGATAACGCTATTTCCTTAGCAGGGATAAGCTAATCAACTAATCAACTGACAAGGACCAATAAAACTTCTGACAGTATCGATCGATATCATGGAATGACTTAAGGAGCTAAATAAGCAAAATTATTTCATAAATCCTGGACCGTCTCTCTCAAATGTCATACACCTGATTAAATGCCTACTTCTAACATGGAGAGTCCCGATAAACTACAATTAATATCCCCAGTAGGATTTTACACTTCATTTGTGGCCAACGTGGATGAAATTCAAACTGTCACAAAATCTTCCCCTTCAATAAACATTTGATATACAAACCAACTCGATTTAGTGACAATATCTCTGCTGCCGTCAGGATATCTATAAATCATATCTAACATTCAATACAACACATAAGCTTATCAATTTATGTGTTACAATTGTATCCATCGTGATCAAAGGGTTTAGAAGACTCAAGAAGTGTCAAAAACAATCCATAATCAGTTCAGTGATTATTAGCAGACTAATTAATTTTTATGTATACTTTCATGTAATATTGGTAATTCTCCGAGGCATAAATAGTTCATTTCCAAATCAGAGTAACTTTGTCTGTATGCAAATATTTTTAATATCCTACATGTATGAAGTTAAGTAAAATGTGTAGAGAGTAGTTATGAAAACCAAATTAAGTCGTGTCTTGATTGAACATAAAATCCTGTAACCTTCTTCGATGAGCCGAGCCATTACTCTCTTCACATCACAGATTCAAGGACTGAATCAATGCAAAACGCCACTCATTTGAGTAGGTCTTCCTTTCGTGGCCAAATTCAATTAATAGTTCAGCTGTTCCTGTTCCAACCGTTCTGTTGCATCGTGTCTTGGCAGTCTCTAACAGTACATTAGCTGCCAAAGTGCCAGATAAATTTGTTCCACTCTCACGGGGATTTATTCTGATAAACTGAGCACCATGATTAAATGTAATTTTGTTCAAAATGGGCATTTGCTGCAGGCAGACTTTGTTGGAAACGATGGAAAAGCCTTAAACATGCAACTTCACATTCTCAGGCATATGAAGACATTAAGTGCGACATTGGCTGAGGGACAATTATTCACACGTGGAAGCCACAGGGTATATTTGGAGTAATTCTGTCAAATGCATTGGACAAAGAAGCACAAACTACACATTGGCAATATAAGTAATTGCTTCGTATCCTTAAATGATAAAGCATGGTTTGCGACAAAATATTAAGAGTGTAAACAGAATATCAACCAAGACAATTAAATCTTATGCTGTAGGGGAGAGTTGTATGTGTTGTTGAAAGTTGTTCAGGATGCTTCCTTCATTCCGTCTCTCAACCAGTTCCTGAGTTTTCCGTCAGGATGTCTTTTAAGTTGAAGCCCTTTCTCATTGACACATGAGTGAACCAATTTCCATGTATCATTGCACATGACTGAAGGGATCAGAAGAGTTAATTTGTTGATGCGGATGATTATTTCGCCTTAATGTGACAAAATTGAATACTGTTTGGTATAAATTGTATAAAGATAAGATACATTTAAGAGTAATTTATTAGTAATTTTTAGATCTAAATTTTTGTTAAATGTGATGAATCTAAAGAAATTTAAGCTCTGACTACAACATATTTTGGTAACATAATATAATCAACGTCAATGGAAAGCAATTTGAAATAGAACCATTGTCACAAAGAATAATCAACAACATACGCTAAAAACAACAAACAAATACTTGTTTTTTTAGACATCTGTGCATATAAATGATAAGAAACGTTCCCCATCTTGTTGTCTGTCGCTTTTAGGTTCTAGTTTGGAAATCCTCTAACCATTAAGAGCTTAGTCAAAAAAAGAATTTGACGATATTTACTTTACTCTGGCAATGCGGTAAATCCTTCACATATCAGTAGCAATTACGTAGTAATTATTCTCAAGTGCATTGAAAAACACACAAAATAAAACAATGACTGATTTCTATCAAAATTCATATAATTAAATTGATTCATTTCATTAAGTGCAAGTGGTAACAACAATGAAAAAAATAATGAATTAGTTTTCGAATGCGTATCTTTTTACTGTTAGGACTATACCGCCTTTCTAATACATTAAAAGAGGCTTGATTAACTCGTTCCAACTTTCAGGGAAATGATATCCACACTTCGTGAAAGAAAAATGTCAAAGTTGTTAGTTTGGCAATCATTGTTGGGTTGCGGTATCCTAGTCTGGTAAAAGGCTTAGTTATTGCTGACATACATCCTAATTAACCATTCTATTTGGCAAGTATTGGTCCCCTGTTGTGAACAATTAGTGTTTAACTTTATAGTACATACATAAGATTGAGGAGGTCAGCTATACTGACAGACATGAGCACTCTAGCAGTTACTTCTGTCACGACATCAGAAGACAAATCGATTCTGTTAGTCTTTGTATTTGACGATAATCAATCACATTGTCAAGAAGGAGATGAAACCTTTAAAAGTCAAAATGGTAATTTGAGTAATGAAACTTACACTTGACAAAGTACTTGAAACAACTTTACCCCCAAATCCAAAAATATAGTAGGTCAAAGTACTGGTGTACCAAATAGGAAATATTTACCATAAATTGTCATCCAAACTTTTGTTTTATGATTGTTTCAAATAAAGAAATCGCAAAATGTTTTAAATACCAAAAGTGAAGTTTTTGTGGCTTATATTTGATAAAAAAATACTAAATGCCACCGACAGGAGATGTTATTTTCAAGCTCCCATGTTGTCAACTCATTCATCTTAATTCTTATTCTTATTTGCAATCTGTTAAAGTAGCTAAACAAATTCTACGGTTAAATAAAGAATCATTCAACCAATACAAGACAAAACAAGATACTTTTTCTTAAATTATAGGGCGTATCTTTTCTCAACAAGTTTTCTTCTTTCCTCTCCACGAACAAATGCACTGTCAACAACATGGTTGTTCAAAGTCTATTTTGAAAAAGATGCATGATTGACTGCAGGTTAAATTAAATTTGTTTTCTTTTAAACCTTATTTTATTTCTCTTAGGGAATTTAAAAAACTCTAAACAACTGAAGTCAAAATCGAAACTCTTTTGACTTTTGAAATTGTAATTTATTTTTTTTGGTGCCTCTGTGGGAACCAATTTCTTACGAACCTATGCTTTAAAACTAAGAGTCCTACACGTTTTAACCATATCATTCCTAAGTAGCGACTTTAAACTCTTAAACAATAAATATAATCACTTTATACTTTATACTCATATCATACTTTCAGTCTTAATATGACAAAAAATCCTTTTCCTGCTGTTTATTTCATATGTTAATATAAATAGTATGTGTCCAAAACATCCACATAAACCTTTCAAGATTAATATGTATAAACTGATCAATAATACAGTTTGAGAATATCAGTGAACATATATAAGAGCTGTAGTGTATGCATCTTCTCCTGAAGCTATGTGCATTCAGTTCACATGATTTAATTACTACAGTGTTTGGTTATTTGTCAATGTACATGCTAACTATTTGCGATACCTTTGCATATCTTAGCCACAGCCAAAAGGTATTCAATGGGGTGATCTATTTGGATGTTTACTCGTTGACAAAAAGAACACTATAAAGATGATTAAGTACATTCAAAAACAAAATGATCATTATAGACAGTGAGCGGATTTTCTAACCATTTGGTCAGCATAGCATGCTTGTTCTGCCTCATTACTGGATAAGTCCAAGAGGAATTCATAGGGACCATAGATAGTCCAGCAGATATGTGAAGAATTTATATACAATTGTGCCTTTTATGATACAAGCATGAAATTTGGTACACAGTTAGAGGGTACCCTTAGAGTGAAATTTGGATATAAGGACATTCCAGATTCCCTCAAAGATTTAAATGGCGGCTACAAATTAATTAATGAAATTAGTTAATGAATTATACCAACCAGTTCCAATCCTTATCGCGTGTGTTTGGTGTAAAACACAATTTAGGTATTATGTAATTACTTAAGCTTGTTGTGCATATGCTATCAGTCTAAGTAAACCTAGCCCCAATAATACTCGTTTCTCTCCGCTATTGAGTCTAGAAAGATGAAGTAGAAGGTCGCGTCAGCCGATCTTTGGAATTGCCAAATCAGGGATCGTCTTATCAAGCCGCAAAAGTATGCTTTCGCCCATATGACGTTGGAGGGTCATTGGTGGGCGAACGTTTGGCTGACGCGACCTGCTACTACACATCTTGCTAGACTCAATATCTTAGTGAAGCGAGTATCATTGAAGCTAGGTTTACTTTGACTGATATGCTAATCAATTAGTTCATACTGAGATAAACAAGAGCATCTGCAGTGGTACATAAGGGTAAAAATAAGATTTCAAATTGCCATTGCAGAATTCGGCCCGTCGATTAGATATCTGACTGCCCAGGACTGCTGTTTTTGCTTGTTGATAAAACATTTGTTCATTAGTGGTGCTGCATATTGCGTGACCGACAATGGCTAATAAACATTCAAGCTTTTGAATCAACAGGCTAGAATGCTACTCGTCTACACTGATTGATCTGAAGAAGTGTGTTTTATGTCAGGAAGAAACAGAATAGGCTATTTCCTGTCCCGCTTATGCCAAGCAAAATATAGGTTCTGAATAGGCGGAGATATAAAATAGGCTCCAGCTCTCTACCGTTCGCCCGGATCCGTGGCCGGATGGTTTTTTTTGGTGATGGTCCGATCACCTGGTGTAGATCGGTAGGAACCTGAGGTACGCCTCAGGTTCGGTAGGTACGCTTTTCATCTGAGCCATTCAAGAAGCCCTCTGCCAGGGACACAAGCAGTTCAACAGCAGGACTTGACCAACAGGCTGGCAGGAGGAGAGCGGGAGGTCAGCCTACCCCTTCCAAGCAGGAGGCGTGTTCTTTCGTATCGGGGTTCTTTGTGTATTGGCATCAGCTGGGGCTGGACCCTTTTAATGAGTCACTTTCTGAAGTGGGGGTTCCAGAAACCAGTTTCGTCTCTGACCAGTCTCACCTGCGACTCAACGGAGCACCGTGGATGACAGACAGGCTCAATGTAACGTTTCAACAGATGGAGATTCTTAGATCCAAGGGGGTAGTGGAGGAAATCCAGGTCCCAAATGTCAAGTCGGGGTTCTACTCCCCTATGTTCATTCCATCCAAGAGAGACAGTAGAAAATAGCAGCTGATAAACGACATGTCGAAATTAACCCCCCTTCCTTGTACTACCCCTATAATTGGAGAACGCATACTTGCACATTCCCATTTCCGAGACCACCGCAAAAACCTCAGTTTCGTTCTGGCGGAGCGCCATTCTCAGTGAAATGTGCTCCCATTTGGATTATCATTCGCTCCGTGGCTTTTCACCAGAGTGACTTAACAATAATGAACTTTCTTCTCGCTCACAATGTCCAGTTCATCCCATTCGTGGACGCATTGATCTCTCAGTTCAGGAGATTGGGGTTGCTGATTAACCTGTCCAAGTCAGACCATAAGCCAACCACTTCGCTCACCTTCTTGGGCCCTATTGTGGACACTGCTCGGCCCCAGCTAACGCATGGAGCGAATAGACTTCTTGCTCCGCTAGGTCCAACAGATCATCGGGCTGCTCACCTAAGTGCAGGACCTAACTAGGAGGGGCCGGCTGCAGTTGAGACCATTTCATGTCTTCCTAAACGTGCACGTCAGGGAAAAGATGTCCAGACATGTGTTGCCGCTTTGTCATGACCTCAGGGAGGAGGCGAATGTCTTCAGGGGTGTCCCGCTCCACCCACTAAAGGTGATGGTAAGCGCAGCTTGGGATAGAACACACGGTAGGTGTCTGGTCTCAGAGTCAGTGGGATCTGGAGATTGTCCCTGAGCACTTACGCTCGGATGTCTACAAGCCTTTATCAGAGATGATAATCCTACGCCTGAAAGTTAAGACAGTTTATTGGTGGCGATTGCTTTCGGCTGCCAGGATTTCGGAGCTGCATGCTTTACAGGCTGATTTGCTTTGCTTTGCAGTGAGGGATGAGGAAGAGCCACAAACGAACTTGCACCGGACTTCGTGTGTAAGATCCAGGGGTCTGATGAGTTAGGCAGGGTGTTTCACATTCACGCCCTTGCATGATTGGTATTCCCCACGGACGAAGAGTGGAGTTTCTCTGTCCTGTTACAGCTCTCCGTATCTACTCGGATACTCGGATACACACATTCCTTCTGGCAGGGGAGTAGGAGGCCTTCCCCATTTGCAGCGGAGTACA
Source organism: Steromphala cineraria (assembly GCA_916613615.1). Lineage (NCBI taxonomy): Eukaryota > Metazoa > Mollusca > Gastropoda > Trochida > Trochidae > Steromphala > Steromphala cineraria. The sequence goes on from OU744726.1 coordinate 12,064,834, forward strand.
AAGAAGACAGACAGTGCCTTCAGTCTATCTGTGGTCTGCTATCCTCGAAGATTACAAAGCTGTAGGGTGACTGCGACCAGCTCGTTTCACATCAATATTGCTGTGGCGGACATCCCGTCGGGCTGTTTTTGGAAGTCATACATGGTCTTTGCAAACCACTGCCCTCGAGACATTTCTATGGAAGACGGACATTGCAAGGACGGCGCCTCAGGTATTCACATAGCAACACACTTCAGGTCTTGCTATCCTAGAGGGATTGAAGCTCACCTTTAGATCACATTCACATGTTGTTGTTTTTTAAAAACTTTGCATCGCTTTTTCCGTTGTGTTGGTTGTCTTTCTGCCTGGTTCAGGGCTTGTTACACCCTTTTAACGGGGGCTTGGACCCCCTTACCATAAGGTTGACTGTTGAGGTGGTTACCTTCCTGCTTGGGTCTCGCAGCCCTTTATTGCTGTTGTAATCTGGACAACAGTGAGTCGGAGATCGTAAAAGTAAGTTAGATGATAGTACGTTTTTGAGTAAACGTCATTATTTATATTTTCCGTTGACAACTCATCAATCCTTCATTCCCACCTTTGCCTCCCCTCCTGCGAATAGGTTGACTCTGGTGTCCGTTCTCATGTCCACAGTCAGCACAGGGACAGATAACTCCTATCTTCTTTGATCTGTGTAAGATTGTTGAGACATAAAAATCTTGATATTTAAAGAAAAATAAAGACCAAATAATGTTTTTTGAGTCTTTTGACTTAAATTATCATCAAAAACACAAAAATCCTTGGTGTGCTTCTACAAGTACTATGACTTAGATAATGTTATCTTACTACCGGAAAGCCGCCATTTTTGAATGGCCGCCATTTTTGTTCTGGGAAAATATTTAAATGTCCCTATATCTCAAAATCCTCATAAAAGAATGCTCTATCAGTATACCAAATTTCATGCTTGTATCACAAATAGCACAATTTCCCCACATATCTGCTGGACTAAGAAGAGAAGATCAGAAGCAAAGTAGTTAGTAGTTTGAGATACAATTCTTTGTTTCGAATTAAGAGTACCTTTCATTACGTGTTCTGCTTGTCAGATTATCATGGTTATACAGTTGTCAAATGAATAAGTTACCTTGTAAGCGTGACTTTCGTGAAAGTTATAAATGATTTGCATTTCCTTAAAATCTTTAATCATGAACATATGTTTAGTAGTACAAATTTAGGACAAACAGGCCGAGGTTCAGACACCACACGAAGTCGCCCGACCTTTGGACACTTTTGATTATGAGCTGTCGCATTGATATGTGTACTATCTGCAATCCATTTCCTTGAAAATTATTCTTTTTTTTTTGTTTTGATATTTTTTTCTTTCGAAACACATATTATATTGACATGTTTGTCAAAGAACCCTTTTGGACAGGTCACATTTATCGATTCATGACAGAAATTGACGAAATATTTGTTATTAGGTAACTGTTTATGCAAAGCTAAGGGGATGTTGCAAGTGCTAAAACGTTTTATCTCGACTTGCACAGCAATGTCGACTTACCATTGGTCAAAACCGGTCACGTGCCGTAGGTATATTTAGCTATGTCAAACTGGGTCACGCGCTCCCCTAGTAACAATCAACGACGGAGTGTCAAGAGTTATCTCACTTGCCCTTTGTTCGGTAAACAAGGCCACGCTACGCTTGATTGCTGTAATACATGGTGAATTGCTTGGTGAATTGCCCTGTAACATGTAACATGCTAAGGTCAGCTTTATGTAATAACTTTACTGGTATAAGTGAAATGTCCTTCAAATAAAAGATTGGTACCGCTAAAATACATTAGCAAGTCATACGGCTTCTCAACGGCATGTTGACTCGCTCACTCGCAGCGAAGTTATCTATCAGCGAGCTCAAGATTCAAATTATGCATACAGAAAGCCGATCTAAGAGTATCAGTCACCGTTATATGTTTATTGTATTCTCAAACCAACCTGTGCATTCTGTTATGATGTCGGTCTTATCAATAACTCCGTCACTATCAAACTCGCTCGCCCCCACTCGACAGTCCGCCATGACGGTAACGGGGCTTCTACGGTCGCTTCAAATCGAATGTGGTGCGAATGCTCGAGGTCACGTGACCAAACAATCCAAATCTAGGAATGCCCGCATTGCTCGGTATTTTGACTTATTTGCGTTTATCTGCAATTTCTGTCTAGTACCGTGCGCTCCGCTTCGCTCCGCTTCGGTACTAGACCATACTTTCGGCCATTAACACGATGGTATAAAAATTATATTTGTAAATACCTAAACAAAAGAGTAGCACTGGTATGATTAGTCGCCATTTTGATCACTCTCATATTTCAAGCCAGATTTAAAGCATTTAGGAAGGGTGCTCGTCGAGATAAATTCGTTACCATGTGTCCGCCAGTTTGATATGGAGATTTATCATGTGTCCGAGTTAAATATCAAACTCGAACTGCGTTCTCGTTTGATATTTAACTCAAACACATGATAAATCTCCATGTGTCCGAGTTAAATATCAAACTCGAACTGCGTTCTCGTTTGATATTTAACTCAAACACATGATAAATCTCCATATCAAACTGGCAGACACATGGTAACTTATAATAAACTGTCGAAAGAGCCACTACAATATGATCAAACTCCAATTTAAACTTGAAGTTGGTACTCCCTATTAGAATTTTAAAAATGTATGTAAATCACCTTGGTTTGAACAGTGTTAATCATGGTTCGGACACTTAGGGATTTGCAGTCTGTTAAAGTAGCTTTACAAATTCTAAGGTTAAATAAAGAATCATTCAACCAATACAAGTCAAAATAAGATACTTTAAAAACATTTAGTTTAGCTTTGTACAATGTTTTGCGGCAGTGCTTAAAGGACCATTGTGACATCATCAAATTTTGGCCGGATATGACGAAAATATTATCATCAGAAATGTTTTATTAAATACCCATTCATGTATAATGAATATTGTTATATAATTGAATATAGACGTTTAAAAGCCTTCGTTGGTCAAAAATACAGTTTTTATATTGCTTTGTGCACTTTTAGTGACGATATGTTTTGTGTAAAATAGCAAAGTGATTGAATTAGATGTTTGTTAATGCATAATCCAATAACATAAAATCTTTAAGATTAATGTTCTTTTGTACATGTTTATCAAGGGACTATTCTAGTATTTATTATTCATGTGAAATAAAAAGCTGCAATTTTCGTTACACATGATAATAAAATTTTTTTTTGAAATGCCATAAAAATGTAACATTGATTAAATCTGAATACAACTGTCATTGTAAAACAATAAAATGCATCTTGCAGCTCTCGTTCTTAAGGTATAAACCTCATTATCCTTCCTCACTTGTCGAGCGAGCAGACAAGTTCTGGTCTTTGAAATACTGACTATATTAACGTTTTCTGTTTGAGTTACTGAAGGTGTCAGCTCATATTTACTTCATGGGTTTTTCACAAGGGACTTCTCAAGGAAAAACTTAACTGACAGTTCTCATTAGTTACCTAAATTTCAGTTCTTTTTTGCATTATGAGCCCCCAAAATAACATTAATTTATAAGCTCATAAATAACCTAAACAAACCCCAAGGTATTGCAGTCTGCATGTAATGGTTTTCATACCTCGAGAGTGATTCAAGTGGTGTTCTCGATATATCACGCCAGAGCTCTTAGGATTTGGTAACCTGGCTTCATGTTTTTTTCCATTACGGTTCACCTCACCATTTGTTATGCTTTATACAGATTGCCACAGCATAATTCATCTCAACGTGTTTGTAGACATAGTCATCCACAGTTATAAATATCTGCGTATTGTTTGTGATCCTTTCAAGTATATAACTTTTGTTTAAAGGCGTGCATTTTGTCCTCAAATCAAATTTTACGGCAATTAATTACTGTTGGCACAAGTAACTTAAAACATGTCAAGAGAATCTAAAAAAATACATATACATAACATACATAAACACAAACAACAAACTCCATTAATAAATCAATACATAGGTCGCCTCATTATACCAAGATGCAGTACTACTCTGCAATTAAAACGTAAACATGAATTCTAATTCTAAAAGATTTGCTACAACATTCAAAATAGGAGACATTCAGTTAACACGTTTGGATAAATGTATTATAATAGAAAACGCAGTTAATGTTAACAGTTTTTTTGACATATGTAAACAATTCCCCTGCCATCAAGCTCATTAAAGGGAAATATTAAATCTAGGTTATAAATACAGTTTGAAATGTGTCAATATTAAGGTAGTCTGTTATCTATTATTACTGTTTTGTCATGGTTCATCAGAAGGCAAAACATATTTACTCCAATGCAAGTCAACTTCAGAAATCAAAATAAGGTTCTGCATATATGCATTAAACTATGTATATGCATGTGACTAAAACCTAAAAATTGGAAAATGCAGCAAATAGAGGACTCAACAAAAAATAATTTGGTCATCTTAAATAATCAGAATGGTTATGTTTGAGTCCTGATATGCAAACATTGTCAGGAGTAAATGCGTAAGTCATATAAATTTGACTGGCATATAAAAATAACTTTTGATATTTTTTATCAGAAAAAATCACAGATCTTTCAAGATTAAAAAAACGAAACAATAACACTTTCCCCCATAAATCCTTTCAATAAGGGAGGCAGATTAATACTGTTTAGATTTGAAAGTACCTTAAGGCGAAATAGAATCTGCAAGATTATGGTTTCTGGGACTGACTTAATTGAGGTTTGCTTTGGCTTTTCCAACTTAGGATTGTGGGGCTCGTGTATTTCTGCCCTTTCTGTAATTGTTTTATTTTGTCGAGATATCAACTTAACGATTGAATGGTATTGAAAGGGAAACATAAGTGGGCGACAGCTTTATGGAGTGCTTTCAATGATTTAAACTTCACAGGAACCAAATCAGCCTTTTATCTGTACTGAACTCATCCTTTGTAATGTAAAGCTTTTGAATCACTCAGATGCACCATAGATCAGTACACTAAGCCTTCCACAATAAAGTAAGCTGTAGTTGACTGATTTGGCGTTGGACCCGGAACCCCTGCCTTTGAGCAGATATAAATATCAATTTATACGATTTCAGATTTTACAGAATTGTAGGTTTCATAACTTTAGCAGATTTGCTGGCTTTGGAGGTTAAGCCAAAGAACAGCTTGTTCCTTGGATTTTTATTTTGTATTTGTCTGTTTGTTTAAAATCCACTTTTGACAAGGAAATTGATAACATTCAGGCAACTAAGAAAAGAATGTAACATACATAATGTCACCAATCTAACGAACAATAAATGCAAAATAGAGCTCGATGTGATATAATGTGATCAAGTAAAGCACGCACAGGAAATTACCGAAATGAGTCATTTGTGAAGTTGACATAATGACATGGTTAATACAAGCACATACGTATTAAAACAATAGATTTCCTAATTATATATCATTAGATGACTATTAATTAGAATGAAGACTTAACTGTTTCAAGGTTTCATGAATATACATCCCTTAATCATGTCATGTCAAACAAAAAGTTAACAAGGTACTAGTATATTATTTTCAATTTTCATGGTACATTCCATTATATGAAAGAAAAGCAGAGTTGAAGTTTTTGTGTTTTTTTTGTGTGTTTTACATACATTCGGTTTGACAACAGTGACAACAGTATGCATATAACAACATAGGACACAAATTAGCAATACAAAAACAAACACGTAAGAGGATACATGAAACATAAACGAGATTTGGTAGTCCATACATTAAATATACACAATCATTGTGACCTATTTGTGAATTCAGTAGAGTGACAGTTTTATACATATTGTCAACGATTATAGGAGGATGAAAAAAAAATGTTTTTAGTTCACAATATGGTATGTAATGATGACCAAAATTTAACAAATATATCATTCTCATCGGACACAAGTAATTGTATTTTGTTATGTCATAGTACTGTTTAATTTGGCTCAGTATGTAGTTAAAATCTGGAATTATCATGTTTTGAATGTTCTTGAAAATTATGTATTTGATGAGTATGATTATTGCGTTAATAGGATTGTTGTTCTTCCCCTTTATTCCGAGCACTATCTTAGAAATTGTTAAATTAAGATAAATTTGGGCTGTTTCAAACCATTTTTCTAGTTTTCTCAATAATTTGAACACCGGGTCACAGTACCAAAATATATGTTCTAAAGTTTCTAGATCCTTATTGCAAATTCGACAGAGGGGAGTTTCTGATAGCTTTATCCTAAAAAGGTAGCAATTTGTAGGTAGAATGTGATGAATAATTTTATACTGAAGCCATCTTAAGTCAGTACTACGGGTGCATTTGTGAGCTATCATATTAAACACTCTCCAATCATTGTCTGACAACTCACAATCTAAAATTCGTGCCCATTTACTGTAACATGGTAATTGGACAAGTTTGGAATCAATTAATTTCAAATATAAACATTTACTACCTAAAATTGTATTAATGTGGAATAAATTAAAAGAGTAGATTGGACCTGGAACCATATTTGGTATTTTATTCATACCAAAACTTCTGATTTATAATAAAAGAGCCCTTTTTATACCTTCATAAGTCAAGAAATTAGTTTTGATGTTAAATTTGCATTTAAATTCATCATAATGTAACAATCTACCATCCTGGTGTACGAGGTCATTGATAAATCTAACCCCTTTCTTATACCAAGAGGTGTACAAGATAGGTTTCCCGTCTATTTTAACTCCATCATTATTCCTCAAGGATTGACTAAGAATTTCGCTTTCTGAGATATTTTCCGTTTTACACTTTTGAATAAAATCAGAGTATGATAGAAGAACATCTTTCCAAAAGGTGTTAGTTACAGATGGTAGTACTGTATTTTTAATGTACTTGCTATCTGAAAGCCAAAGATCATTTATCTCTTTTAATCTGAATAAAAAAATAGTCCACCTTTTTTTTACACTTTGTAGTCTACTTATCCACCTTAATTTTTATGATTTCTTTGATATTTGGAGCTTTTATTCCACCATGTTCAGGTTTAAGAACTAATACATTTTGTTTTACGTTATCGGGCTTACCCTTCCATATGAAATGAAAACATTTCTTCTGGAATTTTTCAATTGTACCGTTTGATGGATTTGGCACTGAAGAAAATAAATGATTTAGTTTTGGCAGTAAAAGGGTTTTAAGGATAGTGTTTCTGCCTAAAGGAGTTAGGTTTCTGGCTGACCAAATATTCATTTGTTTTTCAATGTAGGAGAAATCGTCATCATAATTTATTTTAACCATATTGTCAAGATCAATATCAAAGTTGATTCCCAAAAGTGAAAATCTCGTTTGAGTCCAATCAAAATTCCAGTCTTTGCAAAGTTTGTATCTAGATCCTATCTTGGATCCTATCCAAATCAACTTTGTCTTTTCTACATTTATTTTTAATCCAGAAAATCGTTGGAAAAATTGGAGAGTATTTAACGTGGCATATAGACATTTTTCAGATCTATCTAAGCTCAAAGTGGTATCGTCTGCAAATTGCGCTTATAAGTATTCAATGTTTCCTATATTGATACCTTTTATGTCTTTATTGTTTTTAATCATAATACCTAGAATTTCTACACAAAGTATGAACAAATATGGGGCAATGGGATCTCCTTGGCGACAGCCGCGTTCAATTTTGAAAAGCTCCGAGGCAAAACCATTTACAAGTACGCGTGATTCTATACCATTATACAAAGTTTCAATCCATTGTATAATATTCGGACCAAAATTAAAGAACTGTAGAACCTTGGTGAGATATGTTCTATCTACTGAATCAAAGGCTTTTTAAAAATCAATTAACAGTAATAAACCGGGAGTTTGAAAGGTTTCTGTGTATTCCATCAAATCATAGATTAATCGTGTTACTTCTCCAATTTATCTACCAGAAATAAATCCTTTTTGATCTTCACTGATGATATTTGGTAAAATTCTTTTAATTATCCCCCGCAACAACGAAGTTGCGGGGGGTATAAAATTGGGTACCGTCCGTCCGTCCGTCCGTTACACTTTGTGTCCGGCTCATACCTTTCTAACTAATCAACCATTTCAATTCAAATTCGTCATGGACATGAGGAAACATGTAATAATGTGTCATGAGAAACAATTTTCTGAAAATCTACATAAAATATTAGGATTTTGGAGAAAAAGTGGTAAATTTTGTAAGAAATCTGTTACAAGTCCCGTCCGGCTTCAACTAATCATCACATATTGATCAAATTTGATATGAAGATACATAATCAGCTGAAGGTGTGTCATGAAGAACAATTTTGAAAATATTTTTATAAAATTTTGCCTTTTTTGGCAAAAAATTAGGACTCTGTTGGAAAACTGTTACAAGTCCTGTCCGGCTCATAACTTCTAAACTAATCATCGCATATTGATCAAATTTGATATGAAGATACATAATCATCTGAAGGTGTGTCATGAAGAACGGTTTTGAAAATATTTTAATAAAATTTTGCCTTATTTGGCAAAAAATGAGGACTCTGTTGGAAAACTGTTACAAGTCCTGTCCGGCTCATACCTTTCTAACTAATCAACCATTTCAATTCAAATTCGTCATGGACATGAAGAAACATGTAATAATGTGTCATGAGAAACAATTTTCTGAAAATCTACATAAAATATTAGGATTTTGGAGAAAAAGTGGTAAATTTTGTAAGAAATCTGTTACAAGTCCCGTCCGGCTCACAACTTCTAAACTAATCATCACATATTGATCAAATTTGATATGAAGATACATAAACATCTGAAGGTGTGTCATGAAGAACAATTTTGAAAATATTTTTATAAAATTTTGCCTTTTTTGGCAAAAAATGAGGACTCTGTTGGAAAACTGTTACAAGTCCTGTCCGGCTCATAACTTCTAAACTAATCATCGCATATTGATCAAATTTGATATGGAGATATGTTATCATATGAAGGTGTGTCATGAAGAACAATTTTGAAAATATTTTTATAAAATTTTACCTTTTTTGGCAAAAAATGAGGACTCTGTTGGAAAACTGTTACAAGTCCTGTCCGGCTCATAACTTCTAAACTAATCATCACATATTGATCAAATTTGATATGAAGATACATAATCATCTGAAGGTGTGTCATGAAGAACAGTTTTGAAAATATTTAAATAAAATTTTGCCTTTTTTGGCAAAAAATGAGGACTCTGTTGGAAAACTCTTACAAGTCCTGTCCGGCTCATAACTTCTAAACTAATCATCACATATTGATAAAATGTGATATCAAGATACATAATCATATGAAGCTGTGTCATGAAGAACAATTTTGAAAATGGTTTTATAAAATTTTGCCTCTGTTGGAAATCTGTTTCAAGTCCTGTCTATCTCACAACTAAACTAATCATCACATTTTAATCAAATTTGTTATGGAGATACAAAATCATATGTAGGTGTGTCATGAAGAACAGTTTTGAAAATATATTTGTTTAAATATGATCAAATTGATCTTGGAGATCCAAATACATAATACATAAATTCATTCGTTTGATTTTAATTTTATCAGTTAACTCGAATTATGGTCAACAGTGAACATAACGTTGGTATGATTTAGTTTTTTTATTAGAATAGTTTCTTTCATATCCTGGAAAAATTGTGTTATTTTGTGCGACAAAAATTAATCAGATATATGATAAGGAAAACCTATACATATTGTGCAATTTGCGGGGGATATAGCTCGACCATGTCAGCTGCCTTTTTTATTTGCTATAGCTGATGCCCCTATTTTATACGAAGTTTTTAAAAAGGGAAATGGGTCGCCAGTGTTTAAGGTATTTCTTTTCTGAAGTTCTTGTAACGTTTTTCTTGGATACATTTATGGTTTTTATATATGCAACATTTAAATAAGAACAATATATTTGTATGCATCATGAAACACTATCATTCAATAAACAATACAGGATTGTGTCACGTGGGTTTATGTACATCATGTTGCTATGATTATCTGTAGGCTAGTGTTATTAATTGCACTCTCCCTTAAGGTGTTTAATTTTGAGACCGCTCATCAACAAAGTGTTGGTTGAATATTATGTATAACATCAAGGTTGGGGTCGCAGAGATACGTAAATTTTCGATATCACGTCGGGCGTTTACATCGCTAAAAAATTCATCTCCTTGTCCTGTCATCTCAGCTAGTATTTCATTATGAGAGATGAAACAGTTGAATGTAGTTTTTTCTGATGTGTGTTCTCTGATCTCTCTAATGACTTTCTAGCCTCCGTTGATTGCCTGGTTTGCAAGGCCCTCTGAACGTTGTGGAGCCGTGGAAGGATCAACAAATTACAAATGATAGTTTCGAATGATAGTTTCGGTCTGATTTCAATGAAATTGCTTACTAGCAGTTATAGACTCTTTATTTCATTGGAACCACATTTTTCATAACGTGATAAATCAAAATCTTACTGTAGCATTCGTTGTGAATAACTCTTTTGAATATTTTTATATGACCTGTACATGTATGCCAAATATACAGATGTTTCATCTGATATAGTAGACATCCGAAATGTTCTATAAACTCTGTTGAAAAACTGCTGCACTATGTCCAGATCAAAACTGTTGAATTGATAAAACTTTCTGTGTTTCATCGTTCTTTATCTAGTTTGATACATACATGTGATATGCTTTAACTACCTCATACAATAAAGTTATTCGTTTTCTATAAATGATGCACAATTCATTATAAGTGAATGCAATGCAAAAATTATCTTCTAAATATAGATATCAATCGAAATATAAAAATTGATTTGTTGTAAACCCTGTTTCAAATACGCTTTATAATACGATAAGAAATCTGTCTTTGAGATTTGCCATATACGTTCTTTTAAAGGGTCTGTTGGCAGATGAAACAGCTTTCTTACTATCTTGCTGGAACATATTATTTAGGTAAAACCATTAATCAAATCCCTAAAATTTCAAATCTACCTATGCTTTTCGTCCTTGGTGCACATATTAGATTTCTACATTTAGCTCTTTAACTAAAAATATTTCCAATAACATCTTCTGACCTCCTTCAAAGATTTCAAGTATATAAGATTAGTTGCGATTGCTGTCTTTAATTATAAGCACAAGGAGACACTAGATTAATCAAGGAGACACTAGATTAATCGCACTGGCTTTTGAAGTCATTCATGTTGAATTATTTAGTGATGGTATCTGTGTCTTGGGTATTTAATCTAATTATGATATTCATAATTCAGAACTGTCTGATTATTCGATTCCATGTCAGTTGATCATTATTTAAAGTCTCACTGCTATTTATGAATAAATACATCATTATACCAACGTTGAAGTCATTTTTCATTTTATTGCATAGTTTTGCAGTTTTGCTGTTTTTGTGTTAATATGTAATACGATAAGGATAGGTTAAATGATTAATCTATGTTGCCTGAAAAGGAGTAAAACACAAACACAACTAACTTAACATGAGGTTTAATGACAAATACTAAATTAACTGTATATTTGATATTATGATGGCAACATTTTTAAATCTCAAAGTAAGTTGCTGTCCTCAAGCGACAACCGTATTGAATGAATTATAACCTTCAGAATGTTTTCAAATAAACTGACAGAAAGGAAACTTGAACTGTTCACAGCGTCAACAAGAATGATGAAATGTTTTATAGAGCACAATAAGGACCAATAGTAAATATTATATAGTTCCTCTTAAAATGCTTCATTCTTATTAAGTACATGTACCAACTTCAGACATAGACAGACTCAATATATGACTGTGGCCAATGTGGGCACAAAACCTTCTACTTCAAAACACATTTGATTTACTGACTAACTTCATATATTAACAGTCTCACCATTTGCTTTGGGATACCTATAATTATTAATTCATTTACCATCCAGCAAAATACATCAGCTAGCATAATACAAGTGTAAGATATTGTGATTTATCCTGATGAACTGAGCACTATGATCGAATTATTTTTGCTTAAAATGGGCAAGGGCTCGCCACAGGAAATGTTGCATTGCGAGAACAAACACAATTAAAAGTTGAGTGCAACTATTGTCTTCTGTACAAATGCTTTACTCGAAGAAACAATAAAGTGTTCTTTAAGAAGAACAAGTTCTAATAGATAATTATTTCTTTGCATGAAATGAGACGTTTCGGTGTAGAAACTAAGACCGTTATCAAGCAAATGATACAAGTCATTTGATTTAGGAGAATTTATACATAAGTGAGTAAATTTTTTTCATTTAAAAGGTTTAATGTAAATGTTGTTTTGATAAGAAGTTTATAGTGCTAAGTAGTTGATTCAAGGAACAGAGTTGATGCAGATGGTCTTAATTGGTTGAGATAACATATAATGGCCTCTTTTCATGAAAAGGAATGCAATAGAGTATATATTGGGAACTTGGTTTGATTTGACGGAAAGACGGGAAGACGACACAACTATTCTTTGGAAAGGTAAAATTGTTTTTCCCAAATCGGACATAGTGTCAGCGTATAAGTGAGAAATAGAATTGCTATTGAAAGGCTGCATCTCAATAACGGGCACAACGAAAGCAACAACAACTTGGTAAATCTCAAAAATACAATTTTATCATAATTAGGGATATCTGAATCTTGGGTAAGGTAAAAACTTCTTTTAGTCAGAAGAAATAGAATCAGCCGGACTCCGATTTAATCAATCAAGTGGCTAATCTTATTCCAGCTCTAATAATGGACCATGTTTTGTCACGGCTGGTCAGTAAATCAGGTTCTGAATTACTTCTTGTAATGGATAAACCCCCAAGGACTTCATTGATTTTGTAAGCAGAATAGTAAATACTTGTGAATCTTGTGAAGTTTCGTTCATGAAGGTCGTCGTGTTGAACAAATGCAAGGGCGTGGATGAAACCTGTCTAGTTACAATAAAGGTAAGAAAGAGTATCTTCAGAGTGAGTTGGAAGGTAATTTGAATAATTTGAAACTACACATATATAAGACAAAATCTGGTTACATGCATGTTGTGTAAAATAAATGAATCCAGCATATTTTCCTAACTAATTTCAAAATAATTATGTAATCACATTGAATCGACCCTTGAATTTTCAGTGTTGATGCAGGCGATTGTAAGCAACCTTCTTTTACTTTCTTTTTGGACTATTGTTTTCTCTTATAGTAAGCTAGAGAGCAAGCACAGAAAGATCAAGGGTGTCAAAGCGTTTTAGGCTTTGTGTTGGAAGATGAGACTAGTGAGGATGATAACCTAAAGGCTCGGGGAGCCTTTGGGCCATAGATCTATTTTTGTCATATTGTCGATGAAAGCTGCGATCAAGCAAGTGGTTTGAAGATGATGTTTTGGATCATTTCAATAATTCAGAGTGACTTCAGAATGAGCAGAAGATCCATGCATATTATTATTTGGGAGAAACAAAAACACCATCTATCGCCTTCAGCTCATACTGTGGAAAAGCCCCTAAATCTTGAAAAAAGCGATAAGGTTCTAAAGAAAGCGTTGATGTAAGATTTAGGCGAAATTAGCTAACTTCAATATAAACTTCTTGAAATTTTATGAAAGTATAATAACAGTAAATAAATACCTGACACAATTGGGTATTACAAAGGATTCAAACTTGGAAATAACAAATGATACAAATATTTCTATAAGTAATCTCTTTGCTTGCAAAAAAGACACAAAGAAATTCTATTATAATAACCATTATATATATATATATAACATATATAACCATAAAGCCATTGAAAAATTGGAAGAAGAACTCTTAATCACTGTAAACTGGCCAAGCCTTTTTATTAAAGCACATAAAACTACCCCTGACCCTAAACTAAGATGGTTTCAGCTCAAATTGCCCCATAGAATTATACCTGTTAATACATTCTTAATTAAGATGCACATTGTTGACAATAATGTATGTACTTTTTGCAAGGTTGGACCAAAAACTATAAAACATCTTTTTTGGGACTGTAGGGTAAGCAAATCGTTTTGGAAAAAGATCAGAATGGATTGAATCAAAGTGCCAACATGCACGTAACATAAATCTTGCTGTAGATTTAATCCTTTTTGGATATTCTCCAAATTTTAAAAGTGATAATAACTTGTATTTGATACTTTTACAAGATAAATTCCACAAATATAGATGTAAAATGCAAAATAGTCTACCACACATTAAACATTTTTAAAATGAGGTGAAATTCTAATATCAGATAGAAAAAAGACACTTTTGCACATCAAAACATCGAATTCTATCAGAAATGGGCTTTTTATGAAAATCTCTAGTTTCATTTTACTATAATTGTCTACATAGCTTCTAGCCTATGTGTAGTGTTTGGAAGTGTATGATTGCTTTAGATTGTTTTTTTTTGTAAATGCTGGTATTGTATTAAAGTATATTACCCATAGTGACATTCCCTATTCATGCTGTACAATTTTCCAGAAATTAGAACAAAAGAAATGTGCCTACCCTGAGCAGAGTTGCTACACGTTCATACAGCGAGATCTACTTAGGGTAGTAATAAAAAAATCGACATTTACTCACGGTAGTATCGCATTTACACTTGCCCCTGACTAGGTGCAAATCTGCTTACGGTAGTGAAAAATTTGCTTACGGTAGTATGTGCAAATGCGTCCATACGGCGAAATTTACTCATATGAGCAAATTTGCATATGTGTAATGATTTACTCATATGCAAACGCTCGCCGTATAAACAGGGCTTTAGTTGTACCTATACACGGTCTTGGTTATCAGCTTATCGAATTTCATTTCATGTACATGTATTACATGTTCATATTTTAGAATTTCTAGTTTTGAAGTTGATCAACAATTGAACTATTGACTCATATCTACTAAACAAAGGAATCTAGGGAACCCTTATATATTGTCCTTAAAATACTGTTATGTTTCAGCATTCGAAGTTCCGTTGTGATAATGAAAATAGATCAATGTAAATCTAGACTGGTGTCTATGTAATCACCAACAGTAGGCAATGGCAAAATTCAGACACGTTAGTTCAATGGTTCATGATACATCGTGTTAACAAGAAATCTGGGCGTACAGACAGACACTGCTGAATACAAGACAGTTAAGCAAAGTTTTTGTCTGGAGTGGTCAACATGGATATTCAAAATGTTTCAAAGGCACAGCATTTCAGTAAAAAGAAACAGGAGGTGCTTGAATTTTGTTTTTGTGTACATGTATATATGAGAGCACATTGTCAGCTGTGACAGCTTGCCATTTAGATTTGAACATTTGCATATGACATCTGCATATATAAAGACAAGAAACTCAATTAACGTCAATCTTTCAATCTGAATGACGTTGTAACCTTAAGAAAAACAAGTTTAAAAGAATGTAAACTACAGTCAGATTATGCCTTAAGGCAAAAACTTTTAATTTGAAATTCAACTGTTCCTGTTGTAAACTGCTTTCTATTTAGATTACAATGTGCTGTTTTAAATCTGTCCACGCCTTTATTTAGAAAAAATGTATTCTGCAATTCTGGTTTAATTAGCAACCGACACAGAGCAAAAGATGAATTGGTTAGTTGTGCAAGGTCTCAGAATATGGTGTTTGTTTACGTTTGAAACGTTTTAAGTATTCGTTTAGGTAAGTTCTTTTTCAAAAGGATATATTGTCATGCTGTATTCAAATTCTCTACCGCATCAGGCTGGCTCTCAGATTATTATTGAATCGAGAATAAAATAATGTATAACCATTCAAGATTACAAGATGTTATACTTGTCATTATTCACTTATTATGCACACCCATATCAAATAATCAGTAACACACTGTTCTCTTTAAGAAGGAACTTTCTTCAACTTTATATTGCATTTCAACTGAATGTGTCATACAATTATCAACGAGGTATGACAAATAATAATAACGTTAAACCTGTTCTTTTTTGCTAAGAACACAATAAACATAAAAAAGTAAGCAATAAAGCTGAGATAGCAACCTCTTGAAAACAAGTAATATCTGGCCAATATACATCATCACTTCTTTTCACAAAAGAGCAAATATAGAATCCGTAAGATAATATCTAAAGTAAATATACAGGTAAACAGTTTTTTTTATATTGCTATTCACATAATAAGGTACATTCATGAATATTCAGGTAAACAGTCATAATTCCAGTTTCCTTGACTTGTTTAGGTTTTTGTAAACGTTTTTCTATTAGGTATTTTCAGTTAGATTGTAAATGTTTAAATTGTTTCCTTGATTTTAGATCTAAGTAAGATTTTTATGATCAAATGATCGATGTTATTCTACTGTTTCTGCTCTAGTAATTGGTTTTGAAATAGGGAATAAAGCATTGACAATATAAGCAGGTATTTATTTTATATATATATGATTTATCTAAGGCAGTCAATCTACATTTAAATCGCGAATATGATTGTTGATAAAGATGAAACTGAGCAAAATACTTCTTGAGTTCGATTTTTTTATTGAACCACCTTTTAAAATGAATTATCTTAACTAACCATATCGCTTTGCAAGTGAAAAGCTTCAAACCTAGATGGTGTTTCAAAATTATCATCGCTGATTTCAGCATAATTATAGGTAATCATCATCAATTGTATTTATTGAGTAGAGTGCCCCTATTAGTTGCACTTTCATTCCTACATGTATTTCGTTTTCAAAACAGGTTTGTGAATCACATTATTTAGGTAATTATGAACATTCCAGCTGATAGAAAATATGAAATATATACCATAAAATGGTTCAACATTTTAAAGGGGCAGTAGCACGTTGATGTCAGGAAAATGAAAATTAATGGTTCCAATTAATAGACAGTGTATTTAAACTAAATGGAGCAGTAATAATTTTTATATATAACGTAAAGTTTAGCTGTGCGATTACTTTTTCTTACACTAAATGAATTAAAGGTGTTTACACAAAATGGCCGCCAATGGGTTTTATGTGAATCTTCATACTTTGTCCTCTGACTATGGCTGATGGCTTGTGTATTGAGATTTTGGACACTGTCAAAATAATACATTTAGCATTAACTTACAATTATCAGTGAAATATTAAAAATATTAAATCGTCAAAAACGTGCTTTAATACCTAAAGACGTAATTGTCTTACAATCCTTATAAAATCTCTGATTTATAATGTATGTAGCTTGGGATAGCGCATGCGACCGTGGATTGCAAAGCGTAGCAGATATGACTAAATTACTGCAAAATTATTTAGTGTACAGATTTCATTAACGTTAAGTCATACATCAAGAGCTGTTTCCATGACAGGCAATTTTTAAATGATTATATTATTGGTTCACACCAACGAAATGATGGATGGTGATACCTAGGCCTTTAGCATCAGCGGTAAGGCAAAAATGTTAATTCTGCGATCAACACGAACACTGTCAATTTGCATGTCATGGCATTATTTAATAATTCCTAATATGCATGTAATTGTTAGAAGCAAAAACGAATTCTTTTCCTATATTCTATTTACTTTTCTTTCCAAAAACTTAATGCAAACGTCAACACGGAAACTTGTTATTTTGTGTTATAAATATTTTATAGATTTATTGCTTATTGTTAGGACAAACAAAACATTATACTGTTTTATCTCATATCCTGTCGCCATTAAATGTGAAGGTTAATTGAATTGTGAAAATAATTCAGCACATTGGTGCCTGTGGATTGCGATGAAATCTGATGAAATCTGCGCAATCCGCAGGAGCAGGTAAACAGTGGGTAGTACTTTGCGTTTATCTA
This sequence comes from Steromphala cineraria, assembly GCA_916613615.1. Taxonomy (NCBI): domain Eukaryota; kingdom Metazoa; phylum Mollusca; class Gastropoda; order Trochida; family Trochidae; genus Steromphala; species Steromphala cineraria. The sequence continues at coordinate 12,082,544 of OU744726.1, forward strand.
GAAGATAAGACCTGGGGTAGAAAGTAGTAGGGTAACTCGTTTTCATGTCTGTAATGCTGGTATTGATTGACAGGTGGACATGAAGATGATCTATGATACCTTTAAGGTCAGAAAAGTCGATCTGACAATGTAAACTACACAGCTGAATGAACGATGATGACCCTGTCTGATCCAGTCTGTCGTCGACCTTTTGGAGATGGATTATCTATTCGTCTTTCATTTATAGTTGTCTGACATCATCTTTGAACATCCCGTCTTAATTAGATCCAATCGCTTTCGAACAACTTATAACTAATGTTCCACTTTTATTATCACAATTTGATACTCTTCTGATTATTTAAATGTGTACAATAGTGTGTGTTACTCAAGTAGATATATCAAAAGAACCTTTTTTGAATTGAGAAAAGACCACTGGTAGGAATATGACATTTTAATTACCCAAAATTGTATGTTCGTCAGATCTGCAGATGAAAACAACGTGATTATATGTTCTCGTATGCACTCATGTAAGCGATGTAGGTATCGTCTCGAGCACAGTTAAATGAGACTAGCTGTTCAATGTATTTAGGATATTGGTAACTGAAATGAAATCAACATAATCCTCTGAAATAAAACATCAAAAGTGAAGACAGACATCAAAATGATCCTTGAAGGACATCCTTGTACGATTTTTTTGGGGGGCTACCGAATGCCCCCCCAAATATGAGAATCCAAACAATAGTGTGTCATAAGAGTCATTTATGTCCTATAGTTAATTGAACACAGCGTAAGCGGGGATATTTACTTCGTAATCTTACTGTTCGGGCATCCTTTATAGGTCCTAGTATCTATGAAAGGACATTATTCTACCCTCGGCTCCCAAATGCAGAAAAAACTATTAAGAAATATTTTTCATGTTTTTGCTCTTTTTTCTAACGTTGTTGGATTTCAGGGCCAAACAACAAGAGAAAGAAAACAAATATCCATCAGATTATTTTCCAATCTTGCAAAGTTTTTGTATATGACAAGGAGAGACGCAGTGCCTTGTTACATGAGATTCCGTTCTGAGATAATTATTTTATTATATTTATCATGTATCTAAGGCAGTCAATCTACATTTATATCGCGAAGTTGATTGTTAATAAAGAGCAAAATACTTCTTGAGTTCTTTTTTTTTTAATGAACCACCTTTTAAAATGAATTATCTTAACTAACAATATCGCTTTGCAAATGAAAAGCTTCAAACCTAGATGGTGTTTAGAAATTATCATCGCTGATTTCAGCATAATTATAGGTAATCCTCATTAATTGTATTTATTGAGTGGAGTGCCCGTATTAGTTGCACTTTCATTCCTACATGTATTTCGTTTTCAAAACAGGTTTGTGATTCACATTATTTAGGTTATTATGAACATTCCAGCAGATACAAAATATGAAATATATACCATAACAATGGTTCAACATTTTAATAGTTGTTTGGTTTTTAATACCTAAAGACGTAATTGTCTTACAATCCTTATACAATCTCGGATTTATAATGTTATTAGCTTGGGATGGCGTATGCGACCGTGGATTGCAAAACGTAGCAGATAGGACTAAATTACTGCAAAATTATTTAGTGTACAGATTTCATTAACGTTAAGTCATACATCAAGAGCTGTTTCCATGACAGGCAATTTTTAAATGATTATATTATTGGTTAACACGTAACGAACTGACGGATGGTGATACCTAGGCCTTTAGCATCAGCTACGTGGTAAGGCAAAAATGTTAATTCTGCGATCAACACGAACACTGTCAATTTGCATGCCATGGCATTATTTCATAATTCCTAATATGCATGTAATTGTTAGAAGCAAAAACGAATTCTTTTCCTATATTCTTTTTACTTTTCTTTCCATAAACCTAATGCAAACGTCAACACTAAAACTTGTTATTTTGTGTTATAAATATTTTAAAGGTTTATTGCTTATTGTTAGGACAAACAAAACATTATACTGTTTTTTTCTCATGACCTGTCGCCATTAAATGTGAAGGTTAATTGAATTGTGAAAATTATTCAGCACATTTGTGCCCTAGGATTGCGATGACATCTGATGAAATCTGCGCAATTCGCAGGAGCAGGTAGACAGTGGATAGTACTTTGCGTTTATCTAGAAGATAAGACCTAGGATAGAAAGTAGTAGGGTAACTCGTTTCATGTCTATGATGCTAGTATTGATTGACAGGGTTGACCTGAAGATGATCTATGATACCTTTAAGGTCAGAAAAGTCGATCTGACAATGTAAACTACACAGCTGAATGAGGGATGATGACCCTGTCTGACACGTGATTAATCCAGTCTATCGTCGACCTATTGGAGATAGATTATCTATTCTTCTTTCATTTATAGTTGTCTGACATCATCTTTGAACATCCCGTCTTAATTAGATCCAATCGCTTTCAAACAACTTATAACTAATGTTCCACTTTTATTATCACCATTTGATACTCTTCTGCTTACTTCAATGTGTACAATAGTGTGTGTTACTCAAGTAGATATATCAAAAGAACCTTTTTTGAATTTAGAAAGGAAAGGACCACTGGTAGGAATATGACATTTTATTTACCCAAAAATTAACTTCAGAAGTAAAACAACGAGATTATGTTCTCATATGCACTCAAACGCATGTAAGCGATGTAGGTATCGTCTCGAGCACAGTTAAATGAGACTAGCTGTTCAATGTATTTAGGATATTGGTAAAATGAAATCAACATAATCCTCTGAAATTAAACATCAACAGTGAATACAGACATCCTTATGTACGATTTTGTTTTGGGCTACCGAATGCCCCCCAAATATGAGTATGCAAACAATAGTCTGTCATAAGAGTCATGTACATCCTAGTTAATTGAACACATTGCAGCGTAAGCGGGGATATTTACTTCGTACTCTTACTGTTCGGGCATCCTTTATAGGTCCTTCTATCTATGAAAGGACATTATTCTACCCACGGCTCCGAAATGCAGCAAAAACTATTATCATGTGTTTGCTCCTTTTTCTAACGTTGTTGGAGTTCAGGGCCAAACTACAAGAGAAAGAAAAAATATAGATTATTTCCCAATCTTGCACATTTTTTTGTATATGACAAGGAGAGACGCAGTGCCTTATTACATAAGATTCCGTTCTTAAATAATTCTGCTGATGGGAAATATAGAGTAATTCATAGTATAGCTGTTAATGTATGTAGAAATACGATTACCGCTTTCAACAAAACAGTATCAGAGTCAACAACCTTGCTCTCGGAAACTACAAATATGACCGAAAGGTTACTTGAAATATTGATACATCAGCTGATCACCAAGTTTGTTGTTCTGTGAGGGATTGTCCTTCACAGCAACAACTTTCAATTTGAATGTCACTCCGTTTCCTGTTGTGAAGTGGTTTAATTTCCATTTAGATTACTATGGACTGTTTTATTTCCTGTTACTGTGTCCATGTCATAGCCTTCCCATCAAATTAAATCTTCCCATGCATTTCTTTAGAGGCAACTCTGAGGTTATCAACGTCGGTTAAAGAAATTTTTAAGCTTAAAACTATTTCGATTTGGATGTTATATAAAGTTCAAATCGAGAGCATAACTTTGCTGTATTATAACTTTTAAATACATGGATATAAGGACCTGTTTGAGAAGGACATGTTTTTTTAAGAATCAACACACTATGATTAAAGAGTTTAACATTTCATCGTTATAGAAACATACACTTTCTTCGTTAATCAAACAAACTATTCAACGATCAAATCAAGTCAAATCCCTAGACGAACTATTCTTCACCAATCAGTTGATAAGATATGATATTTGTTAATTTATTTTAAATTAAATTTTTACAAAAGTAGAGAGAAATCTACGATGAAAACGATGATAAACAACAGGTAACGTTGATCTAATAAGATCACTAGTGATCACAATGATTGCTGTATTGTCTATAATGCTCGTATTGATTGATAGGATGGGCCTGACGATGTTCTATGACACCTGTAAGATCGATCTGGCAATGTAAACTACACAGCTGAATCAGTGATTGTGACCCTGACTTGTGATTAACAGTTTACTTCTGCCTCTGTCGAGCTATTGGAGTCAATACTATCTATTTTCGTGTCACTTATAATGCTAACGCTTCTGATGAAGTTCCATTTAGGATTCTCTTACACCATCTTTAAACATCCTGTTCCGGTCAGTTTTGATCAGATATTTTCGTGTAGATACATTTTATTGATGATATATTGCATGTTATTTCACGATTGATATGGAGCAATTCAGTTCTACTTGTTTGTGACAAGATCTATTATATCAATTCAAAGTTCGTTTTCTGTGATAAAACAAATTATTTTTTAAAAAAATAATTTGATCAGAATGTGATACAAAGTGTCCCTTTTGTATTTGTGACATAAAATAATAAATCCTGTCACTCAAATATACACATTCACATCTATAGCAAAGTATCAATAAACAAAATGGTTCTACTAAATATCTGTTATGAAGGGGGATACAAATCATATATTGGCTAGAAGGACAAGAGAAAGTGGCATCACCATTTTAGGCCTCGTAATGAAGTGTGATGCTGAGATGTTAATAATTTTCGATCAGTATTATCGCTTGAGATGTCAACAAATTAATTATGGCATGTGTTGTATTGTGTTCTTAATAAATGGTAAGCTCTTAAGGTGATATCTGTTGAGCCTAAGATCCTTGTATTTAAGTTTCAGTTTCTGTTTAGACTTGTTTAGATGCATTTTCTTTAATGATAGGTCAATCCCATCATCGGGGTTCTGTAGAATGAGAGCCGACTCTGCTCGTGCTCATTTATAAATGCATTGAAATATATGTTTCAGAAGAAAATACGTAAAAAAAGCATATTAAAACAAAATATGTTATTATTTTTTTTAATCTTCAAGCACATACTGAGTTAAACGCTTTTCTTGAATAAACATGTCAATATGACTCACTTCTCTTCCAAACGAAAATTGGGTGATAAACTCGTGTGCCTTTTAAACTTTTAATAATGATAGGCCAAACGAGGCCAGGTGATGTCTCAATTGTATGGTTATTTGCAGGCCAGACAGAGCGTCGATTTCTATATTATACCAATTCTCATGCGAGAGCGCTATGGGAAATGTTATAAATATCTCAAAGACAATACTGTCTACATAAAGAAAAAATATGTATTGACGACAAAGATACAAAGTAATAAGAATTTTGATAAATTGCTTTTGTCATTTCGTTTCCAAAATTAGTATTCATTTCCTCTAGAGATGACTAGTGATTTATATGAAACCCCAAATAGAGTTATGACAAAATATCCATAAAGATGTATAGATTAAGGACCATAATATAATCATAAAAACTGCTAGACACAAAGTACTTATTAAACTTAGAAATTACTATTCGAAAATGGGTTTCATTATAAATATCTATGTTTCATAAAAAGTTTGGTAAAGGTTGAGAGTGTGTTGACAATGATCTTTCAACAATTGTCAGTATGATAATGTACCCCCAGCATAACTTTACATTGGCGTGCATCAATGTCTTGACTTTGCTCCACAATACTAGCCATGGCCAACATAATGGTATGAGCGTTTACTATTCGATATCAAGTGTTGATATTGAAACCTCTTTTCAGTCGGTATCAAACAAAAGACATGCAATCAATTATATAATTATTCACTAGGGGTGACTTTTGACTCCCAAGGGACTATTGTGATGGCGATAATCTTTCGTGAGTAATATTACAATAACATATTTACCCTTCAAGTCGCTCTATTAAATCTGACATCAAAGTAAAGCTTCTGAATAACGATCCTTATGACATATAATGATATAACATAATTATTTGTAAAGAGGAGATGAAAAGATGAGCATATTGACAGCGATATCAGAGACGCCAGTCGTTGAGCACTAGCTTTCATGGTGTATTTTATTTAGTTCATTTATTAAGTTACTTGTCATAGAATGTTCTCGAATTACGAATCAATTGAATAACTTGCGTCAAAAAGGAGTCAACTTTCATGATTGCCTTTAAAAGTAAGTGATAATGGAAAGGATCAAAAAGCATAATTACAAGTTGTTGATGATAAACCATCATTGATGCATATCAAATATTATCCAAAGCATATTTAATATTCTTTTCGGAAGATGGCTTGTTCAACAGATCACATAAAAGCTTATTGCAAACATTTTACTCTCCCTTAAATATTCCAGCTTATTCTAACGTTCTTCGTCAATTCATTTGGTGTACGGAAATTTGTTCATCATATTGATATTGATCGTTTGCAAAGGGTTTTGCAGCGTTTCAAATATTACAATATCAAGAGCAGATTAAACTTGCATATTTTCAGACGTAAGGATTTCATGCACTGATATCAAAATGAACACTGTTGTAATGAAATCATATTTACCATGAAGTGCTATATGTTTATACATGTATTTCATGTTCTTCTATGAAATAATTATGATGATGATGATGATGAAGAAGATTGTCAGTGTAACGACAATATGCTCATGATCAGATTACACACATTCTAACTCATCTGAATATTATATCAATATTTCTCAAGTGCTCTAACGAACAGTTTTCTTTTACATGATTAAAGTGTATTATACTTATTGATATTGAGTGGAATACACTAATACTTTTAAATAAACATCACTCTGAGTTACTCATCGTTATACAACCTAAACACCAACTGTACATTTTCTTTCAGTTTCAATCATTAAGGGAAGTTATTGAATGTGTTATACTCAAAACAGTTTTCGAACTACCTCACTAGAATGACATTCATAAACCCAAAGGAGTGACTCGTATTTTACATAGTTTGGTAACTTACTTACACAAATTACTTTCATTGATATTCCTATTTTTTCTTGCAATGTTTTGTTATTCATGAAACTGAATAAGACTTAAAATACTTATCATGTGCAGTAAAATATTTCAAACTTCAGAACTTTTAAATAATTAGAGCCCAACAAAGACCTTGCGTTGAAATTGGATGCAGATTAGGTGTTAACTCCCTCAAGATTCAATCTTGAAAAGCTTAGACATTTTGCTTAAAAGACCAAGTGTTTCTGACAGGCTTTCATAGCTAATAGCAACTGTCAAAACAAGACTTCAACATTTTAGTTTCCCATCAAAATGATTAGAATGCATTATGCAGTTGCATTCAATGTAATAAGATGTTCGTTAGGTTAAGATGTTTAAAATGATGTTATAATATGAAACTAAAAGGGTAATTTAGATTGACAATGAAGGGGAAAACATCCTGCTGGTTGCTGCCAAGCGATTTTTATGTTCCTTTTGAAATTGTAATATATTATCATAGAGAAAACAACAATAGGAAACTAAATTGTTTTGCTTCGTCTTACACATAACAAACGCAGCTAGACAGATCGTCGCTAGTTTGGGTAATTACTTAAGAACATGTTATTTTGAACTTTATTAGCATCGTTACGATATTATCTCTCCCGAATATAGTTCTTTTGTAAAAAGTTGTATCGATCGATATGTCCTTCTCATCATTGTTTAACAGACCTTACTCGCTATGAGACAATTAAGACTGGTCTTTGTTTAAAAATAATGGTATACGAGATGACATGAAATTTTTGAAACATTCATTAATTAGTTGAAAGATAATGAAGAAATCAAGTAGCATCATTGTTTGGAGAGCGTCATATCTAACTAACCGCCAATTTTTTGCAATTAAATTGCGATCATTTGCCATGGTAATTTCACAAAGAATTGTTGGACATTGTGAATGAATTATCAGTCCGTCTATCATATCGACAATGTGCGAGAATATTAACTAAATATTGACGAATTGTCTGCTTCTGGTCCAAAAACGTTTTGGCCTTGTTGAGCTAGGATAACATATATATGTGTTGTCTACATGTCTCTGGCCTAACATCGTTATCCTTTATTCATATATTCCCTCATTTAAACTACAATACATTTGGACAGAACATTACTTTTAATACCAACGCAAAAGAGTACATATAGGATTAATAACGTCTATTTGCCTATCAAGTCAACTTGTTGTTTTCAATCAAATGTGCAAAAGTAAGAGAATGATATTCTGCAACTTTAGAGTATTTGAATCCACCGAGTTTATTCAATATTCTCTATCATTCAGGCCAAAAACAATGTATATTTGTATTGATAATTAGACAGTGAAAGACATCGCATCAGGCAATAGCGCCCAACCAGATGACAAATCAATTGAGTTTTAATTATGTTCTTAATTTTACTGGCTGAAATCTTACATGCTAAACATAACCATGAATAACGTTTCGTGTAATGGATAGTTGTTGCTGTAGCTTTTCGATAGCGGATACGCTTATGTAGAAGGATCGGAGTGTTTAGAACCTTGGTCGTTTCATTTTCATTCTTAAAGCTTTTGAATTTTTCTTTTTATTTCAATCCATATAAAGTGTTTTTAAAATGCGAGTAGTGTTTCAATTATAGTGAACAATAGTGTTGTAACTATGCAATATTCTTCTCTGCAGTAGTTTAGGAATACATTCACAATTAAGATCAGAGAAAAATCAGAGATGTTATTCATTATCAATACATAAATGCAAGTGACGTGCGATTAGATCTTTCTTGGTAATAGTCACGTCGATTGCTGCCCTGTCATTCCAGTCGATTCTTGCCTCCTTATCGACCTGAAGTTGGATATGACGTTTATAAGGATATCAAGTATTCCTCTATAAGTAGACTACGCAGCTATGTCAGTGATAATGGTCCTGTCTGACGTGTGATTAACTAGTCTTACTTAAGTTGATCTTGTCTATATCGCCATTTACGAGGCTGTCAGAGTCCATTGGCGGTGGTATATTTTATGTAACTTATTTCCCTGGGCGTATATCTAAATAGAACTACATGACAATCATTGTTACATCTAAAAGATATTTCATAACGGACTAATTGACCAAATCCTTGCTTAGAAACATTTTAAATTCACCAATGTTGTAATGAAGAATTCTAAACACGAAATAACACAGTCACCAAGAAACAACAATGTAATATCAAGATGCGAGTACTAATTGGATCAAACTAAAATAGAGTTAGAGATTTGAACCTAAACATTGTTTCATCATCTCTGTGACTCATTTTGTCAAGCAGGGCAAGTCATTTCCTAATTGTATATTTATTTGAAGGCCAGACAGTTCAAATCCACTTTCATTACGTCAATTTCTCCAATATAGAAACATTAATGTGAGCACCTAGGGTAGTGTCATTAACTATTTCCTGATATACTAAGTAAGATAACTGAAAGAAAGATAGGAATGAGGAAAACTGACCAGAATCTTTTCGTCATTTTGAATTACCATGTGGCAGAAATGATAGTTGATATCAAACTCGCATTATGCAAATGTAACAATTCATAAAATAAAGTTAATTTGTTGCTAAAAGAAGATTGTAAGCAACCAATTCCATTAAATAAGTCCAAATCTCGGAAATGTTACTGAATCATAACATAGAAATGCACCAAATTTAATGACTTGATCTACCTCTGTAGGGTGAGAATGTTTACACCTCGCTTTTGTAAAGCTTGGGCTACACTCTAAAAGCGTAGTCTAGGTATTTGATATGTATAGTTTTAACATTGATAATAAATAATAACTGGTAACTAAAATCATGATGCTTCAGTGTTTCGGATATGTTTCTATATACCTTTATAGATTTTACGGTTTCAACAGCAAATAATTATAAATATAAGACCATGCGATTTTTCTTTAAAAATTTAGCAGTGTGAGCGATTGTTCATGGCACATTGAAGTCTTCTTATTTCAAATGCACCTTCAATTTCCTGTCGTTTAATATCCATTCAATTTTAGAAGCAGCAGTTTTACATCATATTACCTACAGCTGCGTATCTTATGTTTGTTCATTTACCTTCGTATTCTAGTGCAAATATCATGTAATTTGTAGCGTCTTTGGGACATCTTATCATTGTGAAAACGAAACCGATAATGATGAAATTTGACTGCCTAAGTTAACATTCAGTTTGCGTTGACAAATTCGTATGTCATACCTAGCAGATAGCTGTTACAAAATGTTTGACCAGAAGTGACCAGAGGACAAATTTTCGAAAACACTGATTTCTATTTTCCTCTACAAAACCCCTCATAAGTGAACAATAGCTTTAGATCTTATTCATTTGTGTTCATTTGCGCTAAGGCAACGTAACTGTGCTGATTGTTTCCCTACAAAGTTTACTTAGAGGATATTAATCGAAATTTAAGAAAATCTGAGTTTCACAAATATGACCCAATCTGTCTATTTAACAATGCCAAATATCGACATTCAGCACCAGTGACAAGACGATCCCGAAAAATGGTTGAGGAATGGTTATTTTACACCAGGGCAATTGCTGATCTTCTGTAAGTGGTCCTGGAGTTATTTTATGAACGTCAAAACGAAACCCAAATTACATGATATTTGCACTAAGATCACAAGCAGGTGAACAAAGTAAGGGTACGCAGCTGTATTATAGTTAAGTCCCTTACTCGTACAATGACATTGCCGCATGTAATAAATTTCAAATATATACGTATACGTATACGTATAAATGGGCGTTTCCCAGGTGATAAAGACGGCTCCTTCACATGCTTCACTAATAAAGGTGCTAGTGTGGTGGATTATTTTATTTGTTCTACATCACTGTTCGACTCAATATCTGATTTTAGAGTAAGTACTCGGACAGAGTCTGACCATTTCCCAATCGAATGTGACATACTTTGTAATACAGATATATCTATCAGTTCGGATATAACGAAGTTCATATGGAAACCAGAGGTAAATGATTTATTCAGTGAACTGATCAGAAATGATCTAATCTTAAGATTGTTGACTTGTGTGAGCATGATACATTTGACTCGACTAAGGCAGTTGATGACCTTGTGTCAGTTATTCACTCCTGTGCGTCACGTTGTATTATGTCATCTATTAGAAAAGGTTTGAAAAAGTAAGGGTAGGAAATCTCCTTGGTATGATGACGAATGTGAAGATACTAAGAATCAAAAGTATGACATTTTGAATAGATTCAGACTGACGGGAGATAAGGTACTTTTAACCAACTTTCATACCTTACGTAATACATTTAGAGAAATGTGTCGTTACAAACGAGAACAGCATTTAGTTAAATCTACCGAGGACATTTTGGATTGCTACTCCAACAATAACGCAAAGTCATTTTGGTCACATGTTCAGTATTTGAGTATAACGTTCTGTGCAGTTAACTTCTAGTATCAGCAGTACTGAATAGATTGATTATTTTCGATCAGTATTGAATATCAGTGACAACGTAATAGATGATGATTTTGTACAATTTTCCACGGAGTATATGGCCATGCGTGCTGACCGTTCTGTTTTTTGTGATGACTGTAATGATGATGATGATGATTTTAACAATATTCTCAATAATGATATAACACCTCAGGAAGTTGAAACAGCACTTCTCAAACTAAAGTTAAAGAAAAGTCCTGGACCAGACGGAATTGTACCAGAAATGCTTAGACATAATTCGCAAATATTTACGATATACCTTAGTAGACTATTTAATTGTATATTTAAATCTGGTAATTTTCCTTAGCAATGGTCGAAAAGTATTATATTTCCATTGCGCAAAAAAGGTAACATTAATGATGTTAATAACTACCGAGGCATTTCCCTCTTGGACATACTTGGGAAAGTTTTTACTTCTCTACTGAATGTAAAGAATATCCAGAATCACAATGTGGATTTCGAAAGGGTTACTCGACAGTTGACAATATGTTTACCTTACAAAGTCTTATTCAGAAATATTTATCTAAATCCAAAGGTCGTTTTTATTGTTTATTTGTTGATTTTAAAAAACTTTTGATTCATTGAATAGAGATCTTTTATGGCATGTTGTTGCAACAAATAGTATTCACGGTAACATGTTGGATATTATCATGGATATGTACTCAAAAACCAAAGTCTGCGTAAAATTATCACAAACCACTATTTCCGACTATTTTGACAGTCTCAGTGGCGTGCGACAAGGTTGTATTTTTAGTCCTTTGTTATTGTCCATGTTTATAAATCAAATACAAACAATTATGGAACAAGATTGTGATAGAGGTATTTTTGTTGACTCAGATTTTTTAGAATTGTTCATGTTATTATATGCCGATGACTTATGCTTGTTCTCAGATTCTGTTTTAGGCTTACAAAAGAGAATTAATGTACTTTCGCAGTTTTGCAAAACATGGGGTCTCTCTATTAATTTTTATAAAACAGAAGTCCTTATATTTAGAAATGGAGGAAAATTAAGAGCTTATGAAAAGTGGTATATGGATGGTCTTAAACTCAATGTATCAACATATTATAATTATCTTGGTTTAACATTTTCAAACAGATTATCTTGGTCTAAAAATGTACAAAATGTAGTTATGATAGCTAATAGAGCAATGGCATCAGTCAAATTATTTTCTTTTAGATTGAAAAATATTTCTCCATCTGTGCTTTTAAAAATCTTTGATGTCCAGCTAAAGCCAATTCTATTGTATGGTTGTGAAATTTGGGGAGTAAACAAATGGGAAATTATTGAAAGATTTCATGTTCGATTTTGTAAATATGTTCTTGGTGTGAGTTATAAATGTTCAAATGTTGCTGTGCTTGCTGAGTGTGGGCTAAATTATGTATATATTGACACCCTTCAAAGAATTATCAAACACTGGGTTAAATTACTAGAGTATAATGAAATGAGATATCCAAAGCAATGTTATATAATGATGTGTAAGCTAGAAGCAGTAGGTCGTAACACGTGGGCTTCTAATGTTAAAAAAGATATTATTTATGTATGGTTTTGGTTATGTGTGGGACATATTTGCTGACATAAATGAAAGTTCTTCTTTAGATTTATATTCTACAATTAAACGCACTTTTTGTATAGAACCTTATCTCACAACAGTTAAATCGAAAGAAGCACGTCGTAGAATAACTTTGTTAAGAATAGGTGCCTTATCAATACGTAAAAATACAGGAAGAAGAGAAGGAATATCTAGATTTTTAAGATTTTGTAAACTGTGTAAAAATGATGTAATTGAAGACGAAAAACACTTTTTATTCAAATGTCCTTGTTTCAGTGAATTAAGAAAGAAATATATCCCAAATGTACCTGAAAATAATCATATATGTTACCTTCAAAATGTTTTACAACATCAAAACTTAGAAAATATTTCATCATACTCATGGTTTATTAGAGATGCACTCGCTCTACGCTCAATGTTTTTATCATCAAATTAACTTGTGAGCATTAATTAGACTTAAATTCATTTTGCTAGCGACCAAACGGCAAAGGTACCACGTTTGCAAGGTAATAATTAAATTTACTATTCAATATAATGAAGAAACGTGATCTTTATTAATTATCTCACTAGCAAAGGTCATTGAAAGGACAAATCTTTAATGAGTGTGTTATTTGAACACTACGTTAGATGAAATGAGGAGCACAGTGGTGAAGGTGGAGCACAGTGGTGTAGTGGTTAGCATGCTGACCTCTCACCCTGGAGACCCGGGTTCGAATCCCAGTGGAGACACCAAAGATTTGTGACTAGGGTCTCATCCTGTGTTGTGTCCCTGGGCAAGGCACTTCATCCACATTGCACTCAGTCCACCCAGCTGTTGAAATGGGTACCTGAAAATTGGATGTACTGACCTATATGGTCGTGATTAGCGCTGAGTAGCAGCTATGAAAGTACACTCCTTCGGGGTAATAATGTAGCGCTTTGAGCATGTCTTAGGACGTGGAAAAGGCGCAATATAAGAATGCACATTATTATTATTTATATATATCACCTACATGTAACTGTACGACAATACACACTTATACAACAATATTTTGCAGGCGGCAATTCGATTAACTGTCTGAATGTCGAAACATTCACAATAAAGTCCATAGATTACATTCTCATAAAATAACTTGGTTAAACTACTTTTTATGTTTCAAGATAATTCTATATATAAGTATATAGAATAGCTGAACCAAAAACGAAATCACATAAACATTAAGCTTTAATTCAGAAAAGGATAAAAAAAACTATTATCATTCTTGACGTCAGTGTACAACAGACTTCTTTAGACACATGAAGAGTCAGATGCGACAATATTTACATTTAAGTGTAAGTCATATTCAAAATGCATTATTAAGATGAACATTATTCATGACTTAACATGTAAGTCCTTAAGTGTTGTAAACTATTCAGATATCTAAAAATACATGTAACTAAATCTATGTTTTCATGTCAAAAGATCTGAGTACATTGTTCATTTGTTGCAATCTATATTTTGGGAATGTCAAAAAATACAATTCGAATATCAGCATAGACTCGAATTTAAGCTTTCACAGGAAGAAGTTTTACATTTAGACTTGCATTAGTAACAGTCACGCTTATGTGTTCATACATGTATGTTTCTTTAAACGTTATAGTTATACACTTTTAGGTAGAAGAGCAACAGCATTACCTGACCGAGAATTGTTCATTGTGGATTTTTCATTGCAGCTTTTTCTGAATGGACGAATTAAATTAGTTACCTCTTTGCAGACAATAACTTAATTTGAGCTGTCAAATTCAGATAAATCTTCTCCTGAATCAAATTCATCACGCCCAGTTATGATTTTAAATTGTGTCGTCCCCTGTCAATTAACGTAAATTGGTAATCTTGTGAGTAATTTCTTGAAAGTTATGTAAACAAATGAGTTAACATATGATGTAAACAATAAACAATGACTTTATTAATAATCATTTGAGATGGAATAATATTCAAAAGCTAGTACTTACATGGGTTCCTGAGTTCGTTGTTAATGTAGCCATGTTAATGGCTACTTAATTGTTCCAAAATGAATGGGTGAAATGGGTAATGCAGTTTTAGCCCTTCCTGAACTACATTCTTTTTATTTATGTTCATCATATACCACAAGATTTATTACATCTCTTCTACAGATATGAAGGGACGACTTCATTACAGACATCTTCACCTTCAAGGTCAAAGGTCAAGGTCACGAGCTATGTAGACGCGATAACTTGAACAGTTTTTGTGCTATGAAGCTCTAACTAGGTATATATAATCCTTGGAAAAGTACACTTAGTCCAGTAATTTTACCAGAGTACCCACCACAAATTGCAACAGAAATGATTTCAACTGATTTACACTCTATGGCTATCCCTTTATGACATATAGAAAATCTAGGAAAATCTAAGTGGTGGATCAAGGTCAAATTTGACTTTCGAGGTCATAGGGGTCACGTGAACAGATTTCGTATCAGGTTTATTTATGTTTTCTTCTTATATGTATCATGTTGCATATCAAATGAAAGCTAATTGGTTTTCCTTTTCAAATATGTCACTTATGATAGTCTACCACACAACATATTGTTATAAAATCCAACTATTTGATTTAGAATCATGTTTTGACATTGTACCATTGAATCCTACTGACCACAGGTCCGTATGGCATCTTTTGCACATTAACAACCGCTACTTTTGTCAGAATTTTTTTGTGTGGACCAAGTATTGTTCAAAACCATCTAAATGTCACTTCATAGGAATATATCACCAACATACTTCTACAGGTTGATGTCACATGTTTTTCAATGTGAAATATTCAGGGAATAATTAGCTGAGGTTATAGGTCTTTACTTGGAAGCATCATATCCCCTTCTCTTTCAAATTCTGAGTATCTATAGTTAGATTATTATTTTTTGAAAGAGTTTCATGTGACAGCAGCATAAAGAAATTAAATTTTTTAAGAAAGCACTTTGTCTTTGTGTACTTAGTCACAATGATTTAATGTTGCCCTCATAACTTTCATAAGTATTCTTAGAGCATGAGGTGCCCCCGATTCAGTGCAAGTATCTTTAAATTGTTATTTGTATAAAACATCATATATAATACAGGTTCTTGTTTGTATACTCAAAGATATCCAGAGACATTTACATCCTAGGAGAGGGCATTTTAAGTTGGATAACTTGTCCCCAATCCTTTTCTTGTGAATAAAATATGTTTAAACTAAAGTGATGTATCAATATATTAAATCGTTTGAGAGACACATCGTCCATTCCACAGGAATTGGTTGGTTGAGTTGAAATAGGAAAAGCTAAAATTGAATTCCTACTTCATGTAATTGTTATCACCAGTGTATCTATGGGATACATTTCTGCTACACATTTGCTGTTTGTATGTGGGAGGAACCTTTGCATCTCAGGAATAATGAATTTTGGCCCTGTCCCCTCAAAATGGCTATGTAGGCTAATCCCTAAAACCTTAAGATGACTTTTTCAGATACAAATTAGCATAAGAAATTCATATTTTGAGGATATCAGAATTGTTTTTGGAAGACTAAAGACTGTACATTTCATATTAATAGAGTGTTGCATGGCGATTAAGTAAGAGTTTTTGTTTGACTGGTATTCAAGCAGTTACCTTGAGTTTCGTTCAGGCCAGATTCCATTTTACGGTTTGACTAGTGTTCAAGCAGTTACCTTGAGTTACGGTCAGGCTAGAGTCTGGTTTTAATGTTTTGCCTAGTATTTGACTTGGCATATATGGGGAAGTGAATGTAGGGATGAGGTAGGGTGAATATAGCTGGCGTTATAATCCATAAATTTGATATTAAGATTATTTGGAGCTTTAGCCAGACTCGATTCCTAATGTAAAATGTTCCAATTTTGGGCTAATATTGATTAACCTTTTAATCTTTCTTCTTCAAAGGTAAAACGAAGGAACATTAAAATTGTAGGTAGATTAATATATTTGACAATTAAAAACAATGTATTGTAAATTTGAAGATTACCTGTGCAAATTATACTAGAAACCCTATTTGCAAAGTTTTATTAACTGAACTGTATTCATCATTCTTAAAGATACGGCATCCACGTTTATCTACACAGTCAATTGACTCTGGGTTATTGACAGTTTGAAGCACATGCTTCCTTCTTGTATCAATGAATAGTTCATTGTAAACGAAACTCCCTTTATCTTAAAAAGCATCAAACAGAATTAACACCTTATATGAGAAGATCAAATACATAACTGTTACCTGATATTTCAAAAGTTCAAAAGTCAAGGTCAAAGGTCAAGGTCATGAGTGACCATGGGATAAATTTTAATTGCTAACATACTTTTTACACAGATCAAATAGTTTCTTCTTATTCAACAAGATATCTACGTTCTGTTAAGCTGTATTGCGACTGGCGTCCCAACAACTCAACAGTACGTCTTTCACAATTTTGTATACTCTTACTATCAGCACTTCTCGCATGGAGAGCGTTACTTTTTAGCAAAACCAATGTCATTTTTCAGTCGCAAAATTACATGACCTTCTTATGTCAAAAAGAGATCCATATGTAGGTGCAAAGTGCATATTCTGATACATTCTAGTTTCTCCGAACAACATTACACAATGATTAATATTTGACAGATTGTCTGATTGCACAACTAAGTTTATTTGCATCTGATCATGATTCTCCCTTTCTAGTCTGCAAACAGGGCTCTATTACATCAGAAGGTAGATCGAAAGTCTTAATTTGAGCTAACATTGAATGAGAGAATGACAAATCTTCAGTACACACGAATAAATATTTAGAATATTGTGGGTTGCGTATACCTTTATCCTTCTCGATAATCCAGGGTTAGCGTTGCTTTTAATAAGTTCGTGATGTAATTACCTTCAAATGCTGTTTTCTTCCCACAAAGTAAATTAAATACATTAAATAAATAATAAAATGCAAAAGACGTTAAGATTTTTAATTGACGACCTTTTCAAATCTCTCAAGTCAAAATATTTTGAGCAACTCATTCGTTTATTTTGTAATCACATTTCTGATTAGAAACGTCAAATTGTAACGAAGTTTTGGACTCAATCAAATACAGAAAGTGCACTGATGTTTCCTAATCTTGTTTCCATCTCTGATAAATTGGAAAATGGCTCATAATGGACACTGTGATTTCTTTAAGCAACATCTTTCGGACCTCTTAACCTTTTTAGATGACTAATCGCTTTGACTGACTCTAAAATAAATATACTCTATCAATACATATACTTTAATGTTATTTAATGTTATGTTTATGACTAGATATCTACTTTTAAAGAGAGTAATAAAAAAGAATGTCCCAAATAACTAATCACAAAATACACACAACGTAATATACGTTTTACTGACTTTAAGCATGTATCGACCAGCATAATATGATCATTGCAAGTTTCACGAAAATGTAAGTGAACAATTAATAAAATTAAGCAAATAGGAGCGCATACAATTATATGATGATATGATAATGGCTATTGATAAACGCCTTCTATTCGGGTACTTCTACCTGCTCATGGACCTTAGAAGAGGTCTGCAAGGGAGAGAATGAAAAAGAATATGAATAATATGATACAAGTAAAGATAAGGAGTTGGGAAATGAAAACAGGTCGAAATTGTGGAAGTGTTTATGAATAAGAAAGTTGAAAGTAGTGGGTCTTGTAAATGTTTGTGAGAGCTTACCTAAGAACCAAGATATCTCACTCGATTTGGTAAGTTCCGCAATGCGGCAGCTGTGAATTCATAAGTTCTTTGACCATAGGATGGGAGACTGACACGGGGAATGAGTCTGACACGAGGAATTGTAAGCAGGAATTGTTGCTGTGATCATAATGCTTAACTTGGCTGGGACAATGAGATGAGGTCTGGAATTTCTGTAAATGAGTGGAATTAATACCGACAAGAAGACTGCTACTGTAATCAAGGCAAGAAAGTACAAGAGATCGAGCAAGTGAGTGACCGGAGTCCGTTGAGATCAGTTTGCGGATGGACCCAACGATTCTAAGGTAGTGCTTACACTTTCTACAGAGAAATCTTGAATCATATGGTTCGATTGTGTGTTTCCAACAATGTCTGACGGAGTTACATGTGCAATGTTTTATGTACTAGGCTAAAGGTTATGAGAATAGCTACCTCTGATCATCAATTCCTGGGACCATAGCAATTTTGATCGAAGGTTTATGAGATACTATTTCTATACAGAGAGACGTTAGGTTTATGAAATACGGCATCAGCTGGGGATTAACTAAGATCTCTGCCTATGAGACAGCCAGTGATGGTATCAATGGAATCTTGCCCGGAGAATTTTCAGCTAAAATACACCGATGAACAAAGGAAATTTGAAAACCACATGACAACCATGCTAGGTCACCGAGAGCTTAATATGGCTATGATAGGGTGTCGAACATCCGACCGTGTAGCCCTCAGTGAAGCAGGATGTATATGGTGTTGATTTAAAACAGATCAGGGTTTTAGAATTATCGGAAAAGATATTGAAATTTTCTTAAATATACTAAATATTTGGTGAGATAGAAATGTGAAACAATTATGGTTGTGGTGTCTATACGACAATACAGGGAGGAAAATTACTTTTATTTGCAGATGATATTGTTTTAGTATCAGATTCAGTTAACGATTTACAAAGAAAACTCAATGTGCTCGAGTTGTTTTGTAACAAGTGGGGAGTTGAAGTAAATTTAGACAAATCAAATATTATTGTTTTTAGAAACGGCGGGGTAATCAAGAATGTTGAGAAATGGTTTTACAAAGGAAAACGAATGATGACGGTAACCTATTATAAATATCTAGGAATAGTTTTCTCATCCAGGTTGTGTTGGTCGAAAGCATGTGAAACATTATCTGTTCAAGCATCAAAAGCTTGTTTTCCGATTTATCAGCTTATGAAATTGTACCCACATCTTACACTTAAAGTTTTTACTTCAATATTTGATAGTAAAATTGCACCAATTGCATGTTATGGCAGCGAAATATGGGGTTTTACCTACCGTGAAAGTGTTGAAAAGGTACAGAGTAACTACTTTAAGCGCTTTCTACGAATCAATAAGAAAACATCTTCAAGTGCAGTACTTGGAGAAATTGGTCGTTATCATTTATCTGTAACGTACTTCTGCCGATGTATACGATATTGGTGTCGTTTAATTCACATGGATTCTAAAAGAAACCCCCATGCCTGTTATAAGATGCAAAAAATACAAGATGAAAATGGTAGAGTTAATTGGGCTTCTCATGTGAGAAAGCTATTGTTTCATACAGGTTATGCTTATGTCTGGATTTTCCAAGACTGTGGAAATGTACACACTTTTATGTCAAAGTTTAGGCAAAGCTGTATTGATTTAGATATACAGGCTTGGTATCAGAAATTAAACGAATCCACTTTTTTGAAATCATATGCATCATATAAGACTGTTTTTGAACAAGAATTTTATTTGAGTATAGCCTTTGATTTTGATTTAGTACGAGCCCTTTCTCGGTTTAGATGTTTAACCCATAATCTTAAAATACAACTGAAGCGTTACAACGCAAATGTACATCCATCTTGCCTGATTTGTGACAAATGTAATTTAGATGCGGTGGAAGATGAATTTCATTTCCTACTTGTATGTCCTTTTTTTGAAGAAAGTAGAAAACAACTTATACCTGATCATTATTTTCAATACCCGACTCAACATAAATTTATACAATTGATGTCATGTAAAACGGAAAAAATACTGAAACCACTAGCATTATTTTTGAAAAGGAACATGTACAAATAATATGCTTCGCACACCTATTAATATGTTGTTGTAAAAATTGTTACCATGGAAATGTATACTGTATCAAATATTGTACTCTGGGCCATGTGGCCTTCAATACAGGAAATAAACTCTCTCTCTCTCTCTCTACAGGGAGGAAAATCTCTAGTTTGCAAATGGTTCCTCGGTTCTGAACTTCATTCAAAAGGGTCGACAAATGTTATTAACTAGGATCAATGCAAATGTTGGTGGCTACATAAAAGCTTAGAGAGTGTTTGTTCGTTAATCGAATCAGGGTTAAGTGAAGTTTATTGAATGAACATCCCTGAGGCCGATCACATAGAAGACACTGAATGCTCTCAACATGTAGATACGCTCTAAAAGTTGGATATATCTTATGACTGAATATCTATCTGAAAGGAATTTCACATTTTTGACAATCTTATTACATTGTTACGAGGAACAAAATGTCAAAAACCGGATTGAAATTTGTTCATGAGGGCTTCCTCCGATCTTTTTTATAAAGGAAACATTTGATTGAACAAGTTCTCTCCCCGTTTACTTAATATTTATGACATTCTATTCCTCGTCACATTGAATTATATATATACATACATACATAAATACTTATTATTGTTGAAACTTAAACTTCTATCAACAAGGATAGCTTTGTGATAAAACCTGTTCGATAGTGAGAGTGAGATGTTTTATATTTTAGAGTCGCAGTAAGGGCTACGATTTACTCACAACGTAATATGTAATGCTATATCTATCATGTAAATTTACCCATATGATTTGAGAAACTCGAATAAATACATATCGTATTGATAGAAATCTAATTAGTTTCATGTTGCACATGGCATCAATCATCCTTTAATGACATTGATAAGGTTTCAACTTGCCCTGATCATAACCCCCAAATTACAAAGACTGACAGATACCATACATGTATTGTCTTTCTCAATACGAGTTTTAGTACACATGGTGAATCAATTCCTCATATTAAGAAGATTGATTGATATTTGCAATGTTGTTCATTCTGGTATTCATAAATTATCATCTTATACATTACATATCAATAATGGGGTATGAAACGGATACCAAATAATGATTGAAAAAGGTATTACAAAATATTTTTTGACAGAAAAATTGTGCCATAAAGAGTGATTACAATGGTTGCTTGGTCTATATTGAAAAGTTCAATTCACAAACTTCACAGTGGAAATTGTCATGCTGAATGTAATGATTAAGAGAAAGTCAAATTTAGCACTATTTTTGTGTAATGTACTCTGAACCTAACCAGCGAATTGAAATCATCCTTTTGCAATACCCCAAATATCAATTATCTTATTTCAGGTTCAACCAAACTTCTGTATTTATATTTAGATCTACATCTTATTGGTGTTCATACTTTTTGTATCCTTCAAATATTCCAAGGAAGTAAATATTTTAACATGCTTAAATGACACTTTTGCATTATTTGGATACCATATTGGTTTTCATCTTGGACAAAACCCTGCAGAGGTAATTGGCAAATCAAAAAAGGCCATTGGCGTGTAAATATAGTGGATCTCCCAGACCAAGACATTCAAAAGGGCGTCGAACTGTTAAATACAAGAATGTTTTCTTTTCACAAATGCCCAAAACCAAAATCAATTCGGAAATTGAAGAAGTCCTATTGACAAGATTTGAAGGTTTGTGAGTCTGCTAGATCAAAGGAGTGGGATGTAGTATCAATATTGACTGATTTCAACCCAGCTTCCGAGGTTTGAAATGTTTATTTAGGGGTAACAAATACACAACATAAAATTTCGTGGCAAACTATCACAAAGGCCAGTGCAATGCAATGCAGTGCGGCTTTCCAAGTCTTGACATTCATTAGCTTTCTTGCCGATGAACTGTAATTAATTGGTAACTTCAATACTGCAAATGTCAAGTGACTGGCCTCTCTTGTATACTCAGTGAGTTTGCTTTTTCACGATTATGGTAATCGGACCTTTTTGACCTGTGAACTATATGTATATATAAATGCTATAAGAGCTTGGAGAAAATAGGTACTTGTCATTGAGTCTGTAGGCCTTCCTTATCAAGAAGTTGAAAATGGCTTTGAAAGGGTATTATGATTCAATCCAAGTTCGATTCACTATAAGTACGTTATCTTTGTTGATATCATATTTATTTCTATATCATATGATCCTTACGATTCGTCGCCTACCTGTATACCCTTGTGCAAATATGTCATTTTTAATGGCTTGCAGAATACCATTATTTTTCGAACCGGGGACTTTCATGTTTTCTGAGCAGCGACTCTGGTAACAAAGCTACAAACAGAGGTATTGTAATGTTTTTCTATATAAGCCTATGCAAAGGTACTAGTTTGTACCAAAATGGAGCGATACACCCCGGGAAGTGTGGGTATATCTTTTATATACTGTACTACTTCAGTCATGAACAAATAAAACTTAACTTCGAATAACTTCCTTATCTATTGATTTAAACATATTTTATTCACGATGAAAGGATTGGGTACAAGTTATCCAACTTAGTGAAACCCTCTCCTAAAAAACTATAAGAAAATTACCATAATTGGTTGGTTTTAAGAAATAAGAAATAAATCTATTTCTGAAATATGCATCCCTTCCAAAACATGTACATGTACTAGTACTTACATTACTGTTGTGACGTGAAAATGTTAGATTTTCATGTGTTTATCAGACTAAGATCATTGATGATGTCAACAGAAATAACACTGGATATATAACCAAAGAAGAACTATGTATGGGTAATCTTCATCGTACATATTGTAACTTAACTCAAGAGTGTCTTTTCAATAACATTTATCTTTAATGTTCAACATTAGGGTAACATTTTCTTTTAGAATTGAACAAAAGTAGAGTCAATTTGCTGAAATGGCTGTAAGCAAACTTATCTGCCTTAGATGTATGGTAATCTAAAGATGTTTATCTTGATAGACTAATTAACGTGATTTGCCTATAGCGAATTATTGATAAGAATTCTCATCTAATAAGTCTGTACAATATCATCGGATGGTATCTCAGCATGATCTTGGTTTGTGAAACCCTCAAGGCTTTTTATCGCCTTTCATTCCATATTATGTTTAAACAGGCACTAAAAAAATTGACGATACATATGGGTTTATAACAAAATAATCTGTCAGAGTAATCTTTTCACAATTATTTATTACACATGTAAATGGCTTTGTATTATTTTGTAGTATGAAAACAAATAAATTTGATGATAGACTAAAATGACAGAGTACTGTGTAACCATGGAAAGAAGACAGCGTCGTAGTATGATACCAAATAAATCAGTTGTTTTGGATTATAAACTATCAATTGAGCGCAACTTTCGTTTTGCTGTTATGTATAGTTTTGAGTGCACAATTGCCAATACCTTCAACCCCTTATTGACACCAATATCCGAAGTTAAGTGTTCGTGTTACAAAAAGGACATGTTTTGTAAAGCTATAGATGTAACCAATATAGTAAAGTGGAAAGTATTTACATATATCATAAAAATACAAACAATATTGACTATATTTGCTGTTTTTCAAGAATTGCTATCAATATCCGGTATATTGTTTGCAAGATAAAACGTCCAAAACACCATTGAACCATTTAATGTTTTAACAAGTTTTCAAGACTTTTCACACATTTTATCAATGTCTACTAAGCTTAATGTTCTCTTTTTTATGTTTTTCTTCGCTAACACAACTCGTAAATTCATTGTGTGTTCTATTATAAAGAAATATAGTGTAGCACTTAATCAAAGGCTAGTTCTTAGTTCTCTCCACAGAATAAAAATAACTTTGTTACTTTAAAGTTATGATAATATACCTTGAAATGATATCACAATTAAAAATTGATATGTTCTCTTGAGAAAGCTTTTGTAGAATGATCATGAAAATTCCGGATTTTATCTCCTTCACGAATTCACCTTTTGTTAATTCTTATTTCTATGCAATTCTATGAGGTCGTTAATTTCCAGATTAGGGTCTCATTCGTAGATTATCAATCAACAGGATCTTAAAAAGTACAGGCAATTTATAGAGCAATGAAAGTGGCAATAAACGGCTCACATTGTGTTTCGTCTACCAATTCGAGCCTACAATAAACCGAAGTAAATGCCAATGCGTCATAAATGTAAATTGAGAGTAGAGAGTGAATGTATTCATGGGCTAAAGTGTACAAGGAAGAAAGTGTTAGTCAAAAGATGGACATACATAGTACAGAGAGTTATTTAGGGACGAACGTGGGACTAAAGGAATCCCGAAGATGATTATGCTCTTTTGCAACGTACATCATGATTGGAAAGCAATAATTAACCCTCATCAGACGTATAAAGAGTGGACGATAGCGCGATGTGGATGTATCTCCTTGATTAGTGTCTGCCTCTAAGAATTCAACCGTAGTTCTAAGTGAATAATTGTGAAAAGTAGTCATGTAAGATTTTATTAACATCTTGGCTTCCATTTTGATCGACTTCATACACTGAGCAGCAAAGGAAACTTCAACTATTATTCAGAACCAACAACATATTGCTGCCAAATAAAGCTGACTTCAAATATCATTAGAGAAGTTATGTTTTTAGCATATGATAAACAATGAAACATAGGGTTCACCAAAGCGTCAGTTTTGCAATAATGAAATAGAAACAGGGAGAAGACATAGTTATCAACAACCCCCGCCCAATTATTTTTCATTAAAGCTCCCATTATTTGCCTACATGGGCAATATATCTGTAATATATACTTTCATAAATCTCATTTTCGTACTCCATCATGGCACACACCCAATTTGGTAATCCTATCTTAAATAGTTTACCAGGTAATTGTCCCCTTTGAAGAGTCCGAAAACTTGGAACAACGGCAAATAACTAGGTAAACATTATTGCGCGGTTCTGATTCCATCAAGGTATTTTTACGGTGAAGACACACTCAAAATTTGGTTCTCCTTTATAAAATAGTTAATGAGGAAAGCTGTCCCCTTCAACTCGGACGGACGGACTAATCCCAAAACTATATCCCCTCCCATTTTTTGAAATAATAAATCATTTGTTATTGGAATGTGAACCTCCCATTTTTTGAAATAATAAATCATTTGTTATTGGAATGTGAACCTATCTTTAGATTATGGAAACGGATGGAATCATGGCTTAATTCAGTTCAGTTAAAACAAGAATTAAAAAATAAAATAATTATTCTGGGAATGAAAGGGAAAATGAAAAATCCTGTAAAAGCAAATCATTTTTTTAGTCAAACAGCATATATATAGATGTAGCACTAACAATTTCAGACCAAAGATAGATCAGCTAGAGAAAGAAATTGTTCCATATATGATCTCCCAAAAAAACGTGTTCCTTTGATATTAGATATGTAGATTCTAAAATGCCAATTACTAAAATCGGTGACTTCAGAAGAAATGCAACTAGCTATGTGATTTTTAAAGTCTTCATTTACACTATGTCATATTTGTCTATATATGTCTGGTGGTGACGTTTCCTTTGTCATTGAGTATGACATTGTTGCTACATTTACCTGGTTGATCATGAAGATAAACATTGTTCTGTAAGAACATACTACCTATTAACTGAATTATATCATATATTGCAGTGTGTGGTTTCGTTTCAGTTCACATGATCATAAACACAAACCGTCTGTAGGAAAATGTACCTCAACAGAGTCATGATCAATCAGATTATTAAGTTTGTACTTACCTTGGATCGATAGGGTTTTGTTTTCGCACTAAATCAGATATTACATTTAGGGAAGGTGGAGGTGAGATGAGTTTGTAATTATCACTTTGATGAGTACACTTACTAATGTCAATTATAATACTTCAATTAGATATTGTAACAGATCAGTAAACAAACTTACATCTTTTATAAATAACTCAATCAATAAATGAAATACCATGGTGATCAAGTGATAGTTAATGACAATACACATCGCTACAAAACGCCAACATAACACAAATCATACGACAATTTTGATACATTTTAAATGACATTAAAATGATACCCTTGGTAAGCAGAATAACGCAAGTGTCACATAAAGTGCTGTAAAATAGAGTAAAAGACCTCGCTGGGTTGTTTGTACTTTACAAGGCTTCATATATTATGTATTAAGTACATACCTACTGTATATTTCAGCATAATCAACTTGCTTCTTCACAAGCTTTGTTCAATTCAGACGACTTCGCTGTCATTAAATTTCCAGTCTTGCAATGCTACCTACCCTCTGACAAGATACTCTTTACTACTTTTTACCTTATACAGGTACGTGTCACATGTAAAACTTATGAATGGTGCTATCATATGACAAAGTACTATGGAAAATTACTGATTGCTACTTAACATGACCATTTATTTGGGTCAGATGACATAGACGCGATGTGTTTTTTAATATGTTTTTCTTCTAAATTTTATCAATCCTATCCTTAACTGTTCAATGTAAATAAACTATAATTCCTGGCCTTTTCTGTTTCTTTTTGTTGATTTAATGTAATATGGAAAAGCAATCAAATCACATTTTGGACATCTTGGTGGTGATTGCCTATCCAGAACATCAGAGAGGGAAAGGGGTCTATTGTCGCCAAGACCACATGAAATGAAACAAACAAGACTGCCCATGTCCTAGTCATTTCACCTTACATTCTCCTCACTGAATGAAGTCTGAACTCAATTGCCTACTTCAATGCTCTCTCAAATGCCCCATCTGTCAGATCGATTGAGTCCCTGTTTGTACACTCAGTGGGTTTGCTTGATCAAGGACTTAACCGGGATCAATCTAATTTTGAAGAATGCTAAAAACGATTGTTTAATTAATTCTTGAATTAATTCTACTCCATTTTAAAAGCTTCTTACTTGTCTAAAGGTACCATACTGCAGTTAGATAGAAAATGGAGACAAGTAACTACCTATCCTGTCTAGGGGTACAACGCACACGGTGAGGCTCCACTTTCATACCCTGGGTCCCCACTCAAAGCTGCACACTTTGAACTATGATCTAGCCAATGATATAGTTTAGTCGGGAAGGTACGTGATACAATTTCAGCCAACCACAGAGCGCCTTAGTTTCTTGGTACCAGTAGTTGCTGAGTGCATGGATCGGACTTTTGTAAAAGAGTTTTTAAATCAAGATGGCGTCAAAACCAAACCTACGAATTTACCATGCTTCTGCACTTTCTGCAGTTTTTTCATTGCGCATTTAAAAAAGAATTATAGGTTCCATAAACACAAAATTACATTTCAGCAAATTGTTCACTTCATTAATTGTATTTGGTAATTTGGCAGTTAATTAACTGGCCATGTCTGACAGAAACGCTTTAAATGAAATTGTACAGGTTCAGCTTTACTATTAATTGAAAAAGGACGCAACAGGGACACCTTCCTTATCAAGTAGAAGATGTTTTAATGATTCATTGCTTAGATCTTGTGTTATGGGGTGATTTATTGCCTTGTGCGTCGCAGAAGGTTACAGGTTCTTGTTTTCGATAATCAAGACCGAGTTTAAAGAGGATATAAACATCCTGTATCTTGGTTCTCAGGAATGAATCGGCATACAAATTTCATTTTCCGTTTTCAACACCTTCCACATTTGATAGCAGTTTTCATCGACCCCTGCCTTGCATACGTTGGGTTTAGTTTCACGTTAGTCATTTCCGATAATCCAGATATGGTGTATGGAGGTTGCAAAATGCCATTTATTTTTAAATTCATTCGCATACGAAGCATTCCAATAGCATTAACAATTCAGGCCACATACATGAAGCTCTGGAATGAATACGGATAAATAGTAACGTTTCCCTCATGATTTGACATCTGATAATTGCAATAAGAATCTAAAATCCTTAATATTGTTGAACATCAAGCAAGGCCAGAAAGGAACATCTCCAGTCTCTCCGGTTTAAAGCCAGACCGGCATCCATGATCATGATTAGACAAATGGGTATATTTCAAGCCATCGATAAATGGTCAATTTACAAAAAAAATCTATAATCCATACTCCCCATTTTGTTGAAATTATTGTTAAACATCTTAGTCCTATAGTGCTTCTGATAACCAATAATAGTGCAATAGGTTCTTTCGCTGTCACAATAAAGATTATATATGACATAAGTTGAAGATCGTATTAAATTTTGAGTAGTATTTTCCCCAATTTTACTTGATTAACAAAGTTTTCATTCTTAAAAAGCGAACTCAGCAACAAGGATTAATATCTGTATATCCATACCTTGTAGTGTTCTATCATAGGAATAAAATGATGTTAATTCATTCTTCGTTCCTCCCTTTTTACTCTTTCGCTACAAATCATTAAGTTGTTGACACAAAATAAGTATTAGTTACTAGCATAGTTAATGGCATGCATCGGATAATTGCAGGGACACTGTATGAGGCGCAGCCGAGCACACTATGCTAGTAATTGACTTACATCCCACTTGATCCGAGTACAATCAACCACAAAATTAATAGTTTTAAATAAAATTTCAATTTTCAATAACCTTCAAAGGGCCCCTTCAGTGATTTATGAATGAAGTGTATAGTACTATAAAGGGTGTATGAGCACGTGCTTCTTGCGTGTCAAAGCGCGAGGCACGTGCTTCTTGCGTATCAAAGCGCAAGGCAGGAAGTACATGTTTTAGGCTTGTAAACATCGTGCACTCCATGAATAGGAGCCTGCTTCAAGACACAGGTTGTCCATTTCGTTTTTGATTTTGAAGGTCTAAGACGCGTTTTCATAAACAGTTGAATTTTGACAGTGATTTCTTACTTCCCTTCGATTTCCAATAAAAAGGTGCTTTAATCATGCCCATAACAAGTTTAGCCTAATTTTTATAGCTGAAATAAATTCGTTTCGTATCATTATTAAATTAGTTTGGATATTTATGAACTTATTTTCCTAATATAACTAAAGTTGTGGTGCAACATTAATCATATAATGTTGATTTCTTGGGTTTTTTTTCTAGTGTAAACTAAAGTCTACAGTGTTAGTGATTTTGATATTTTGATTCAAGCAAAATGTGTAAGTATTATGATTGTTTTCCAGCTTGTTTTATTTGATAATTGATACTTTCAGTTCACTTCTATGTCGATGTTGTTGATTAAGTGTTTCAAACCTAATGTAGGAAAGGTTTACAAAAGTGTCCTTGCATCAGATATCAGGACTACTTGGCATAAAAGTACCCCATATCGATAACGAAAAGGGCACTTTTATGAATGGCTGCCATGGACGACAAGGTCTAAGTGGGATGTAAAGATAAAGTGATAACACAACCAAAATATTAACACAAAAGTCAACGAACATTTTTCTATTTGCACATTTCCTGTAAAACACTTTCTGTAATGCATCAATGTACTAACACGATGCAGATGAAATAGCTGCATCGTTATAAATTCTTTATGATTATCTTTTTCTTTGTACTCATCTGAAGAACAATCTGAAGAAAAATTTGGCTTGATACAACTATTGTCATTGGTAAGAAACTACACATGAAACGTTGGACCTTTTAATCAAAAATTACAATTTTCATCCCTATTTGACATTCATTTAATTAAAATCTCTTATCATGCACAAAGCAGGTCATTGAATTTTCAGTACTTTGTTCATCCATAATTGATAAAATGCCTACAATTTTAAATTATGTGAGTAAATTTGAGTTTCTTTTAGTTTGACTTGTTGGTCAAACACTTATTCTACCTTTAGGTAAGCCAGTGGCCACTTTTGTTTTTGTGCAGTTTTCTTTAAAGTATATATTTCATGAATAAATTTGTGATTTGGAGGGTTCATTTCGCTCTAACAACTAACTTTTGCTATAAGGTCATTTACTAAAAGGTAATCAATTCAGTCAAGAGAATAACAGTTTTAATACTTGAATAAAAAATACCAAGCTGAAAAAACAATTATTCAGAGACAGTGAATCGTAAATCTAGTGAAGTATTGTCTCTTCACTGCTAGATGATCGTTCTATAAAAAAAGTCTAATTGTTTTACTAGAAATGTGTATGACTAATTATCAGAACCGTTTTTCTGAAATAAAAAATGGTCTGTTAAATTTAGTTCTTTGTGCATAGATGCCATTTTGATATATATGAATGAGTTTTATCAATGCCATCTTCATTATTCATCTGGTTATTCCTTTCGGGTACTCGAATTAATTGGTTCCCGTTAATGAACTGCATTGGGACAAATCCATCCACAGCTATTTCTTCAAATTGTCAATATAGAACATATTGCTTCAAACAGTTGTTACTATATATTTTGTTACTTGTTTTGCAACTGACATCTTCTCATCCATTTCTTCATTTCAATTCATTCACAATGACTACAAACGTAATTGTCAGTTTGTATGATATTTTATGTATATAGATGGATTGCAACCATTGTTAATGTATGATATAAATAAATAATCTCCTTCCCCCTGGATTTCTGCAAAAGATACCCCTTTTTTCCGAGGATTGTCATCGTTTCACATTAACGGCTACATTACACGCCCTTTGTCAACAAAATCACATTTCAGCACAATGTTCACTTCCATACAATGCACTCTCATTGGAGTTCAACAAAATTTGTCTGGCAATTTAGCTGCTAATCTACTTGAAGAGACGAGAAGACACGTTCTGTGAGTTTATTACTGACCGGGATCAGTCACACTGATAATTGGGAATCCAACAGGAACACCTCTGCACTGAATGGCAATGTCCATAGATTCCTTCTATGGATTTTGCTTTGCGAAGAGATAAATAATTATGTTCATATATATGAAAAGTGTTCACCCAGACTCATTCTCACATACAACCCGTAGTGTGTCTATTGCCTATTGACAATCTGAAAAGGAAATAGATTAAGATGCTTGTTTAGAGTTTTGAAGCATTCCGTCAGTTAAATCAAAGTTTAGATGTAAGCTAATGCGGAATGTCAATTCCTCAAGTGTTTCTTTAATGTACCAAAGTGCGTGAATGAATTTAAGTACCTCAGCTATTACATGAGAGGAAACGTCAAATGAGTAGTACACTAGAGTAGAATTCCTCTCAGGAAACGTCGTCTTCACTTACATGTATAAGTTGTTGTGTTGGGACTCAATTATTATGAATTACAGACTTGATAACTGTATGATCCCAAAGCTCTGAAGGTTTGAGTGCTCATTGATAATTGATTTAACTGCCTTATGTCAAAGTTGAATATTACCTTTTGTATTGTTTTTGGTGAAAGGTTTTGCAAAACAAATAATTTCTTATCTTACTTGGCTGGTGAGCTACAAATAAATAAAGTTTGAGTAAACAAGTCTTGTTTTGGTGTAAACTCATATGATATCCCAAATCCAGATTCTAGTTCACGATTCGTATTCTTTTTACTATTTGACAGAACATTCAGCAAGCACTGACAGGTTTATGTCTGGACTCTTCAGAGATTCTCAGGCTGTATCTACAATCTCCAAAGCACACGCCAGATGATGGTTACAGCACTAACACCTGAATAGTTGAACCAGCTCTCACGTTGAACTGAATGTTGTTCACCATTGAATATGCCTTCGTATGCGGGCTTGCTGTCTGCCGGGGGCCAAGAACAACAGTTATAACAACAATTATTTTGGATAACAACTTCTTTATTGTGGACACAACGTTTTGGGCTATAAGCTAATACTCATGATGATAACTCATAATTTGATACATCATGACATAATACATAGCAAACAAATCATGTGAACTAACTGAGATTATAAGATAGTTTATAGTTGACTTGGTTGAAGAAGAAGCCACATTTAAAAAACTCCAACCTTCCATGTTTTAAAACCTTAAAACGTCATTTGTAAATAATAAATAATGAAATAGGATTTCGTTGAACAGACAATACCTGTGAAGCACACATTTATTTTACAATAGGGATCGAAAACAAAAGTTCTGTCCGATTTTTTGTTCTGCAACGTAAAAAGCAAATAATTTTTAACTAGAACAAGTATTTGTCACAAAGGTGATGTTAACAAAAAGCATAATGTATACAAAGAAACACTTGTCTACAC